>JARUPZ010000014.1:8696446-10116446 GCA_031213475.1 Nereocystis luetkeana
TAAGGGGGGCAGGGGGAGGTATAGGCGTGGCTGTAGAAAGGTTTGAGTTTGGCATGGAAGCGTAGTGGCATGGGGAAGCAGGACGTGGGGGGGATTGGGGGCAGGGGGATATTGGCAAAAGTGGAGATTCGATGCCGACGAGCGGACGGGAAGGGGGGGGGGGGCGGGGAGGGGGCTTGAGACACAGGAGTCTCCCCGTGGTGTGGGCTTGAGTCTGCGTCAGTGCGCATAGGTTCGATATGCGTGTGTGTCCATGAACATTGGTGCGCAGCTAAAACATAAATGAGATAGGACGGGCGGTGGGTGGGTATGGTTGGGCGCAGCAGTATGCGAGGAGAGAGGAGGGGGGGGGATGAGGACAGGGGGAGGAGGAAGACGAAGCGGAGGGTTGCGGAAAAGGTGGAGGGTGGGGAGGGAGGGGCAAGAGGAGGAAGAGGAGGGGGGGGGGGGGGGGGAGAGGAGGAGGAGGAAGTAGAGGGGGGGGGGGGGGGGGGGGGGGGGGGGGCGTATGTTCATGACTCTGTGTGTGCATGCGAGTTGCATGCATAGTTTGTGACCTGTGAGGAATGCCGGCGTAAGAAAGGCCCCCCTTCTTGTTGCGCACCCAGTCCCCGCACGCCTGCCACAGGGTCCGGTGCTCCGTACGGCAGTTGGCGCGGCAGTTGGCGGCTCGGATGTCTTCCACCTGAACGGGAGTGAGAAACCACCACCACCAGACAACAGCAGTAGCAACATCATCAACACAAATGTCCGCGAAACATATAGACCAGCAGTAGACATCAACGTCAACACACAGACCAGTGGCAGACGCCAACATCAACGTCCACAGGAAAACGACAGACCAGTAGCAGACATCAAAATCGATGCCCGCAAAACAGAAAGACCAGTAGCAGTAGCAGTGTTTGGCACGGGAGCGGCAACCCAGACGTATACGCAGACCACGGCAGAACAATCCATTTTTGCGGCGGCAGCAGTAGCAACAACATCGGGGGGGGGGGGTTATACGTAGGGGGGCACAAGAAAAAGCGGCAAAAATATCAACAGCACCGACGTCACCGTCGCCAAACCAGCAACAGCACAGCACAGAGATAACACACACAAACTCATACCAAAACATAGGAATACGAACCGGCAGCAAACCACCACCATCAACATCACCACCACCATGACAAGCGGCGGCAGCAACATACACAGGTGGGCGTAAACGCGGCCCAAGCAAAACAGCAGCAACACCGATCACCACGACAACAGCAGCAGCAAAACCACAGCGACGTACACAACAGCAGAAGCAGAAGCAGCAGCAGAAGCAGCAGCAGAAGCAGCAGCAGAAGCAGCAGCAGAAGCAGCAGCAGAAGCAGCAGCAGAAGCAGCAGCAGAAGCAGCAGCAGAAGCAGCAGCAGAAGCAGCAGCAACATCAACAACACAACCATCAACACAACACGACAGCAGAAATGCCAAAAACAAGCAGCAGCAGCGGCAGCAGCAGCAGCAGCAGCAGCAGCATCACACGCGCCCCAAAACCAAAATGGTAACTCTCTGTAACTGCTTCCTGTACAGGAGTCGATATGATTACTATTAATACTTCACATAGACCAGGTATGGCCATTGCGTTACTTCATACGGTATATACACCAGGTATGTATCTATATTTAGATCTCTCTATAGCCGTTGCGCCACAGCATCCCCAGACGACACCGCATCGACAGCGTCTACATACAGCCGTTCCAAAATACTACCAGCAACATGGAAAAGAAAAAAAGAAGACGTTTGGGCTGGTCGGTGGTACTTGTATTTTGGACTGTTAGTTTTTGTTAGCTTTCAAGAACTTTTATTATCAATACCATGGTCTTCGTTCCTGCCCGGAGGCTAACGTGCGAATGGCCGGTATACGAGGATATAACGCCTCCTGATTGTGTTCTCCAATTTTCAGCTCACGACACGCGCGGAGCTTGGCGTCATCTCCAACTATAACCCAGAAGGGAAACCTTGTACTACCGTGCGTAAACATAAATATATATATATAGTCGGCGCGTACATCGTATACTTGGAAGTATAGCGGTTGCGAAACTTCTCCTGTACAGCGCTTCATACATATAGCCGTTGTGTAGACTGCGCTTATAGACACCGTCGTCACCTCTCTTCTCCCGGCTTACCTCTTCGTTGGACATGACAATGCTGCCTTTAGAAAGCCGTGTCCAGTAGGACTCTGCGGTGAACAGGGGAACGTACCTGCGAGGCATAACGCGAAACAGTCGCGGTGTCGCGTGGGGTGAGGGCGCCAGGTGTGTGTGGGAGGGGGGGGGGGGGGGGGGGGGGGGGGGGGGGGGGCGTACTCATTTGTTGCTTGCCTGAGTCATCTGACCATTGACCACGCATCCCCTTCGAGACGGAGCACTGTTCCTAATCCTAATAGAGACACCTCCAACACAGTTGGGCGCTCATTACGTTGTTTCCACGTAGTACATTATATATATACGTTTTGCTCGTCTTACACCCTTCCTGTTTCGCCGCCTGCTGCCACTGGGGGGGGGGGGTACTCAGCGTCATGCATGGCCGTATTCGAATCATGACCACAGACCCTCGCTTCCCTACAAATGCCGGGACGGAGAAGCACGCCCGGCGTTTCCAGCGGCCAGGCAGACATCGATTTCTTGCGCCAGTCAAGCGCGAGGTGAAATGTGACGTGTTCGGTGAGTAGTCGCACGAAGGGTGAGCAGCGCCCTGCTCAGAACCGCCCGTGAGGCGGACACTCTTGCATTAGGATAACAGCTTCGAATGGGGGGGGGGGGGGGGGGGGGGGTACTCGATATCATGCATGCCCGTAGTCGTATGAACCATAGACCCTCGCATCCATACAACGCCGGGACGGAGCACGTCGGGTTTTCCCCGACCAGGCTAACATCGCTTGCACCAAAGCGCGAATCGCCGTGAGGTGTTCGGCGAGTAACATGAAGGGTGAGCTGCGTCCTACTAAGAACCGCTTTTGAGGCGGAATTCCTTGCATCTGGATGACAGCGTCAATTACCTGAAATATCTTCTATATAGTGCGGCCACTTCCACAGACAGCAGTGGGTTTTCTATGTGACTGCCTCGTGGGTGCCTTGCCATATACCAGGTACACGCTACTGTAAGCGCTACGATCATCTCCCTTGTGCCGGGTCAAGGTTTGACCCGCACAAAAATGATCCAACTCGGCCTCCAAAAAATAAAAAAAAGTGGCACCCTGATTTGTCTACATGTAGCTCATGCAGTGAGAGGCGTGTTTCACGGCGTCGTCGCCAACCGCCGTCAACCAATCGCTATGTACATGCCAGGGATAGGGGGGGGGAGGGGGGGGTTATGGGTAGGTATGAGGGGCGGGAGTGGGAGTGCGATTGGGGGGAGGCGTGGTCGTAGAAGGTGAGGGGGAAATAATTACAAACGCGTGTTTTTTCGGGCGCGACACGATTGCGTTGAATCGCTTCAGAAGATACGAGCCAGCCAGGGTCGGAAAAAGAAGGGAGCAATCCGTCCACAGAATAAGAAAGAGAGACGGACACGACAAACCACCCCATGGAACGACAGAACAATCGTGCGCAAGGCAAAACACTTCCCACGCTTGTTCGTAGATGGGCTTTCCCTTCGGTCCCTACAGGCCCCTACAGCGGGGGGGGTGGGGGCGTCTTTTGAATCACCCCCTGTTTTGTGGCAAACATCCGTGAGCAAAGCCCAAGTTCTGCCTGAGATTGTTTGTCGAAGAAACGCGCGCGGAAAGGCACGACCTACTGCACTTCGGCCGTAATTCTGAGGGTGTGTGGCCCGTTCTACGATAGAGGTAGCACATTTCCGTTATTGTATTTCTGACAGACGGAGTTCCTTGAGCCCAAATCGTCGGAATGTCAATCTTGATTTCGAAAAAAAAACGTTTTCTAGACTCGGGCCATAGGATTGTTCGCCGCGATGTACTTTGATTTTCGCCGGAGTCAGTTTTCGGGTGAGGTATGGAGCTCCTTAAGCGAGGAGCCCCAGAAAATATAGGGTGAACCTCTACCGTAATCCGACCTCCGACATATCGCTGAAGCAGGCAGAAGAAAACGTAAGAGAGAGAGGGAGGCTGACACCGAACAAAAGCGGTCCGAAGCAAGTATGCATGCATCCTGCAAGCCGGACACGTGCACCGCAGTCGTGTGCGTGGAGACAATGAGGCGGTGCCACATCCTACCTCCAGATGAGGTTCCAGTTGGCGTCTCCGAGAAAGGGGTCTTCCTTGAGGAGGTGCTCCTGCTTCTGCATCGAGAGTTCCAGAGCGAAGCAGGCGTTCTCGAAGACGCTCTCCGAGGCCTCCGTGGCCCTGGTCAAACCGGCGGCAGGGAGAGCGAGCAGCAACGCCCGTCGTCATCAGCGTCATTCGGTCAGATCATCGGGTCCCTCTTTACGATTCGGATCGTTCAGGGCGGTAAACACCATCGCTATTCAACAGCATGGTTGTCATCATGAACAGCACCCGTCAATCAGATGTTCGGTCCCCACTTCACGGTTTAGGTCGTTCAGGCAAGCAACGCCATCCATGCTGTAGGATAAATATCATCGTCAATATCGTCGGCCCAAAATCACAATCGGTTTCCGCTCCACGGTCGTCGAGATAGTTCAGGGCAGCAACACCCCATCATTAGCATCATTATCGGCATCAATACAATGGGCCATACCCTAATCATCGATTGCCACTTCGTGGTCTGCTGTAGATCGTTCAAAGGCAGCAACCTCATCATGGATCGATCCATGTCCATCGGTCAGGCAATCGATTATCACTTCATGGACTAGATTGTCCAGTCAGGGCAGCAACAACCATGAATATAACTATTAGCACCGGTCAATACAATCAGATATTCGAGTCCAACTTCAAATTCTACATCGCTCAGGGCAGCAACACCGTGACTTATCATCCATAGCGCCGGTCAATACAATCAGATATTCGACTCCCATTTGACGGCCTAGGCTGACCAGGGCAGCAACACCGCACATATCGCCAACATCATCGCTCAATAGAATCAGACAGGCGATTCCCAGTTCATGGCCTGCGGCAGATATTTCAGGGGGAAGTAAGGATCCCTGGTCCGTAGGGTCTAGCTCATGCTGCCGCGTGATCACCGACACAATCAGATAGAACACCAAATCCCGCGTAATAATCTGGTTTATTAAGGAGCAGACAGGATACCGAGTCTGTAGGGTCCATATGGCTAAGGTTGCCGGTTGATCGTGTAACCCCCATCGGTCCTATCAGATAATCGATTCCCGCTTTTATGACCTGCACTTCCTAGATTGTTCCACGGGAAGAGAGCCTCTTGATCTGTAATGAGCTGCAGCTCATGTTGCCGCGTCGTGGGAGCCGTGTGACAACCTGCCTGACCTACAGTGGGACAGGTTTCCTGGGTTGGATCTGTTCTGTACAGATCCCGCACGAAACATACACCGTAACGGCAGGCGAGGATCTGTGCGATCTGTAGTGGATGGTGATCTGTCTGATGAATATCTACTGTAGATGGTGATCTATCTGATCTGTGTCTGACGCGTGAACTAAGGGTCGTTATTCGACAGCCCAGCTATTCTTATACCCTCCTACATGTACCTGTCGAGCTCGAGGAAACCCGCACGAGAGAGGCCCCTTGGCAGATAGATCAGATAGATCACAGCATGTATGGCAGGCTGTGATATGATCTAGACGATGATCTATCTGTCTAACACGTGACCAAGGGTTGCGGTTTTTACAGCCCAGCTAAAGTTAGCCCCCTACATACACCTGTCGAGCTTGAGGAAGAGCGCACGAGAGAGGCCCCGTGGTGGTGCGACGACTGAAAGGATATAGATGGTGATCTACCTGATCTATCTGATCTGGACGACGGTATATCTGATCTAGATGATCTAGACAGTGATCTACCTGATCTATCTGCTGACCGACTTCATCTGGATGATGATCTATCTGATCTAGATGGATCTACCCAAAATATAATATCTAGAGGGTTATCTACCTAATATATCTGATCTAGACAATGGTATATCTGATCTAGATGATGACCTATCTGACCCATCTGATGCAGATGGTGATCCACCTGATCTATGAGATCTGGACGACCGTATATATGATCCATCTGATCTAGATGGTGATTAATCTTATCTAGATGAAGGTCTATCTTATCTAGATGAAGATCTATCCGATCTAGAAGAAGACCTATCTGATCTAGATGATCTATCTGATCTAGATGGTGATCTATCTGATCTAGATGGTGATCTATCTGATCTAGATGGTGATCTATCTGATCTAGATGGAGATCTATCTGTCCGATGTGTGAGCAAGGGTGAGGGTTTCATTCATTTAGCCCAGCTAAACTTAGGCCCTACACACCTGTCGAGCTTGAGGAAGCGCACGAGAGGCCCCGTGGTGGTACCGTTGACGAGAAGCGACAGAACCGCGATGCCCGCCGTGTGGAAGACGATCTTGTCCCTCTGCTGCTGCTCGATCTCGTGCACGCCTGCCGAGGACACAAGGCACCATACAACGAGCGAACGAATAAAAAACAACAAACAAAAAACGTGACGAACGAAAAGAAACGTAAAACAAAAACGGATAAACTATAAAACACACAGAAAAAAAGAAAGAAAAAAAGAAAGAAAAAACAAACCCAAGTGAAAAACATAAATACAAAACGATGGAAACTATTCTATATTCCCCGGATAAAACGCCTCCGAATCTATTGAACACCCTTATCAGTAGCTTTACAAACGGGGGAAGAAAGAAAAGAAAAAACGTGGCGAACAAAACGAAGCGTAAAGCAAAAGCGGATATAAACTATTAAGCACGCACATAGAAAAATTAAAGCAAAAGCGGATATAAACTATTAAGCACGCAAATAGAAAAATTAAACAAAAAAAACAGCAAGTGAAAAACAAAAAACACAGAACAATGGAAACTATTCAATGTTTCCCGGACAAAAACGCTTCTAAATCTATATTAAAAAATTTTTATCAGTAGCCTACAGAGGGGGGTGGCAAAAAGCCTCCATCCCTTATTTTCATATCTGCTCGGCCAATTTTCGGCAGCGTTGACGGAGTGCGGCAGTGACACATCTGGCCAGTTTGGGGTAAAATGTGTTGCAGTTACGTCTCGACTCTGGAAAGTGGTGATGATGACGGTTATCACAGTACGTATCTTATTTTCCTACAATCCCTCCTGTGCTCTCGATGGAAGGCGATAATAAAAAACAATAATAATAATAATAATAATAGTAGTAACGAAAATAAAAACAATAATATAATAATAACAATAATAAGAATCATACTACTCTTAATAGTACTAACAATAACACTAATAAAAAATAACAACAAAAGTAGGTGCACCGCAGTACCAGAGCACGCGAGGAGGGCGGCAACTATCCAAACTATTATCACGGGGGACCATAGTTGATAGGACCAAATATTGTTCGTAAAAATGGTGGAATGTATAGGTTTTTATGTATACCTTAAGTCCTATTAACTATGGTCCCCCCGTATTAGAATAACAACCAGAGCAACACATCAGCCGTGTCTCTTCTCGTCGTCGACGAAAGAGAGCCAGAAATGCAGCAGTATTACGGGGAGCCACATTAAATAGGACCTGACGGTACCGACAAACACCTGTAAATCTTCATATTTTACTAACAATGTTTGGTCCTATTTACTATGCCCCCCCGTGTAGTAGTCGATACATCACTACATCATGATCTCCAGCAGTAGATCATGATCGGTCCAAGCTCTGACCACATTTTTATCTTAAAAGACAAATGAAGGGCGACACCCCATATGACAAAATTGATACGCCCCACCTGTACAGCATCACGGGGGACCTCATTAAATGGGACCCACGGTACACACAAAAACCTATACATTCCGCTACGTTTACCAACAGCATGCGGTCCTGTCTACTATGGTCCCCCCGTAAACGGTACAGAGCCCGCTCTGTCCAAGGCGCAACCTTATTCGTTTATGCTAAAACAACCAAAAATCTCCTCTTACCGCGTTCGGCCGGAGCAAGGGATAAGAGGACAAACACACTACATCTAGTAGATGGAGCATACAATGCTGTCCATCATGGTTTGCTCCAGGTATACAACACCAGTGTTTTCATTCGTTCGTTCGTTCGTTCCTAAATTGATATAATATTTTTCCTTGTCTCCTCACCGTCGACGACCAGAGCGAGGATAAGGGCTACCGCCCCCCTCAGACCGGAGTGCGTGAGGACCATCATCTGCGGAACGTTTATCTTGTACTCTCCCTGCCAAGGCAGCGTTTCAAACGCGAGAGGCGTCGCCGACCAACAAAGGCAACACACACAAAGGAGTGGGGCGGCGGACAGAGGAAGGCAGGGGAGGAAGGAGGGAGGGAGGGTGGGGTATATACGTACCAGGGGACATCTTCCACATTTTTTAATTTTAGCGCCCTTGATTAGATTCCCCCTCCGCCCCGTTTTCGTCCAGTTTTGCCGAAATATCAACACCACATCAAGACCGAACTACACCGAACGAAAACACCCCACTAGGGTCACGAGGTCAACAAAAAACCACGCCCGACCATGCCATACCGAAACCGCGAACCGAACCAACGCGAATCGAACGCTACGAAACCAACTGAACCGAACAACACCGAACACCGAACAACTCAACCCAAACCCTACATGGCAACGGCAGTCCAACCTCTTTTGGGAAAAAGCGATCGAATTTTGTTTACGCCTTGCCCTCGAAACGGGACTGACTGAGGGCCCAACAGGGGCATTGAAACGAAACGAGACAGCTGAGCCAATGCAATCCAATTCAATTCAATTCAATCCAATCCAATCCAAACCAACTTGATCCAATCCAATCCAATCCAATCCAATCCAATCCAATCCAATCCAATCCAATCCAATCCAATCCAATCCAATTCAATCCAATTCAATTCAATCCAATCCAACTTGATCCGACCCAATCAAATGCAATCCAATCCAATCCAATCCAGTCCAATCCAAACAAACTTGATCCAAAAAACCGACCCAAACCTAACACCGACCAAAACAAACGAACAAAAAGGGGGGAAAAAAAAAGAGGCGCTCACAGATGTGAGGACAGGGGGGGGGGGAAACAAGCCGATAGGATGACGGCCCCTCTGATGACGATACAGCGCGACGCACAGCCCCACTCAACACACACCCAACACCCAACACAAGCCAAGCACGAGCCGCCGACCCAATCCAACACCGAGACGAACCCGCGCTGCTGCTCACAGATCTGAGGACCGGGTAGGCGGTGAGGATGACGATCCCTCTGATGATGTACAGGGCCACAAACAGGGCGAGGAGATAGCCGAAGTCCTCCACGTCGATGGCGCGCTCTTTGTTCACCGCCACTCCGATAACGATAAGCCCTGCCGAAACACGGGGGGAGGGAGGGAGGGGGGGGGGGGCGAGGGGCGTACTTCTTTGTTGCTTGCCTTTTGAGTCATTTGATCATTGATTGACCACGCATTCCTTTCGAGACGGAGCACGGGCTGGGGGGGCGGGGGCGGGTGTACTCGATAGGAAAGATGTACTCGATCTCATGCATGGCCGTAGTCGTATGACCATAGACCCTCGTATCCCTACAATGCCGGGACGGAGCACGTCGGGTTTTCACCGACCAGGCAGACATTGCTTGCACCAAGCGCGAAGCGCCGTGAGGTGTCCGGCGAGTCGCATGAAGGGTGAGCTGCATCCTACTAAGAACCGCTTGTGAGGCGGACTTGCATATGGACGACAGCTTCAATGAGCTGATTTAATTTCCGGTGTAGGCAATTCCAGAGACGGCAATGGGAGTACTATGTAACTGCCTCTTGGGTGCCTTACCTTGAACACTACGTGATACGATCATTCCCACTTGTGCGGAGTAAAGGTTGTTCACCTCGCACAAATGATCTAACTCGACACTCAGCTGTGGACGACCGCCACAAAAAAAAACGGTACCCTGGTTGTCTAACTCCGCAGCCTCAGGTCTTGTATTGCTCATATACGAAGTACGGACTGTATATATAGCATGAGGTCATATAAAAATCCGTCGTACGCGCGATCGAAGTATCACACACACAGCTCGACAATATGAGTTACGACGAAAGTCCTCGATCTTGCAGCTGTTGTTTTTTAATCGTCTAAAAACAAACGTACAGACACACACAGCACTACGCGACAGCACTTGACAATCGCCTACTGCTTGTGTACCTACGAGTGTGTCGGCCAAGGTTCGCGGCTTATCGTGATGCCAGCATTGAGCACAGACTCTTCATGAAGGCTACCAGGTACTATTAATACTGTATACCAGTGGTATTTTGAGTTGCGTTACTCGCTGAGCACAAAACGCTCAGACAGCTTTATGTTCTCAAGTGAAAAGGCAACAAAAACAAACAAAACAAACATGGTATCTGCCTGGAAATAGCCCTTCCAATAAATTTGAGGGATTTGTCCCCTTAACCCTTTTAGGACTCAAGTCCCGTTTTGGGGACAAATCATTTGGAATTATTGAGGGTTGTCCCCGAATTCGGGACTGCGGTACTTAAGGGGTTAACGGGACTGCGGTTTTGAAAGCAGACACAAGAACTGCATAACGCAGCACCAGGTATCGATTACGTATTTCGCAAACAACACGATGCACGGGAGACCTGGACCACCGCGTGCAAGGCTTCGAAATCAACACATTTAGTATTGCGGGAGAATATACTGTTTGTATTAATAGTATCAAAAAGCGTATCACAATCTCCGTCATTATTTTCGGAAATGAAACACCAAGCCAGTCACAGGCGTGAAAATAATATACATATATATATGCCAGGTATATAATAATGAAAAATAAAAATGAAACTAAAACCGCTGCTTGCTGCAAGATCGAGGACTTCATCGAAACCCAGATCTGAAAAGCGGTGTGTGGTATTTCGTATCACGCGTGCTGGTTACTATTTCATACCAGGTGCAGTTCCTTGAGGGGGGAGAAATATAGAAATATGAACATGCCGACATGCCGAAACTCAGGGAGTTGATAGTACGGGGGACCACAGTTAACAGGACCTATGGTATACATAAAAACCTATCTATTTAACCATTTTTACTAACAATATTTGGTCCTATCAACTATGGTCCCCCGTACTGTTAATATTATTAGTACATTTCGAGGGGGGGGGGGGGGGGGGGAAACGAAACTGAAAAAGCTCACCGGACAGGAAGAAGATGGTAGTATCAGCGAAAAACTGCAACGTCTTCCAGAAGTCCATGAGCGAGGGCAGCACCGACGAAGATACCCTCGGCTTGCCGTAGTACGACAACACCACGCCGCAGGCCACGATGCCGAGCACACCGGACACCTGACGGCAGGCCGACATACACGGACGGGGGAACACAGAACAGTAAAAATCAGAACAAAAAATGGTTCACGTGCCCATGGGGGGGGGGGTTCTGAGAATCATCCCAGGTAGCATATATATTTTCCTACCAGGTACAGTATAGAATCTTAATAGTAGTATACAAGGTTTTCTTCCCCCCCTCGGGGTGACGGATTGGGTATTATACCCTATCAATAGCGTAGCCTGTATTACTCTGAACGGGACTTTAAGCACCACTTGGACTCTGATGTTGGTTAGTTCTAGATTGTTACGCGTGCTATCGCTCGTGTTCTTTAAAAATATTTTTTTCATGTACTTTGGTATTCTAGCTACAGACAGACCTCAGGCTATGCGATTCGATTTCTGAGCTTCAGGTTTTGACCCGATCGCATTTTCAGATTGATGTGCACTTCGAAAATCGAAACGGTCTTCCTATGCAGAGAAATCGGGTTCCTTGTGCGTGCACAAGATTTGAGCAAACGCCGAGACCACCCTGCTGTTGTTGTGGTCTGGCGCGGCGAAGAGGCTCGCTAGGTGCGCTGCACGGCGCGTAGGAACCAAGCGTCCGGGCCCACGCTGACTGTCTGTGGCCTGGCGGCGAAGAGACGCGCCGAGTGCGCTAGAGTCTACCTGTCTTGGCATTTTGTACCAGCAGTTCACAATGTGACTGATTGCTGTTGCTGCTGCTGTAGTCTACAAGTGCGTAGTCCACGGATAGGTGGGCACCGAGTGCGCTTCTCTTAATCTCTGGGCCCGAGCGCGCGCCAGTCGACGATAGCCTGGCCACGGAGAGACGCGCCGCCTGCCCACCGCGCGTCGGGCGGGAAGCAACGTCGCCAAGCAGCTGTATAACCGTCCAGCTCATTGATCGCTCTGCTGCTGCTTGCTGTCGTGGATCACATCTTGAATTTAGAGACCATTCCATTTTTCAATTTAAAAATCTGATGACCCAAGACGACTTGGGCCATCGGAGTCTCAAATCGAAAAACAATCCGGTCAGATTTTGTATATTTGGACTGCATATGCAGGTGCTTTCATTTTTTGGATCGAAAAATACAAATCTGAGGCTCGAAGTCGAACCGCACAGGGAACAGCCTCATGTACACGTACACAGGTCATGGTACTTGTGTTCTCATCGGGTTAAAACGTAGACGAACACCTTTCTCAACCATTTTTCGGCCGCCCAAACGGTGCTTCTGCAGACCCAAGATACGGGTGACCAAGGAACGACTTTAGTATGTAGTTCTTCAAGCGAGCCGTCCGTTGTTCGGGTGGCTCAAGTAATGACTTACCATGAGTAAATAGCTCTTCGCGCGAGCCGTTCGTTGTTTGGATGACACAAGTAATGACTTACCAGTATTACTTTGAAGTATCAGTAAAGAGCTTTTCAAGCGAGCGGGTTCGCTGTGTGAGTGCCCTGCTAACGGCTCACAAATTAACAACAATATATAGAGAGAGCCATTCAAGCCACAGCCTGTTCGTTGTTTCGGGTTGACTCCTAAATGATTCACTAATAGCATACCTATTCAAGCGAAGAGCCTCAGACGGCACTACCATAGCGGGGGGCCGTAGTTAATAGGACCCGTCGTATTCATAAAAACCTATCTATTTAACCATTTACTCTGACAATATTTGGTCCTACTAACTATGGTCCCCCGTAATAGTACTACTTGGCAATCGAGTAAAACCCCCTATCGAAGCATGCATCCGTACACAGCACTATTTATAGTGCCGGTATATATAATATACCAGGTGATGCCGGCACTATATACAGCGGCAACCGGCTCTATTCAGCACACCGCCACACCGGTTGAATCTCATCTGTGCCGATCGACCTCACAGGCAGAGGCCCGATGATGTCGTAGCGGGCGACCCGGCCCCACTCAACCGTTACACGAAAGGCGGCCCACTCACTCCGTGCTCACAACTCTAAACTCAAAACTCAAAAATCCAAATTCCACCCCTTCGTGACAAGACGGCACAACTTTTGCCTCGACACGCCTCCTCGATTCAACACCAAAAACCACCACCACCAGGCGCTCTAGCGTGGAACCCGAACCCTCGGCCCTGGCCCTACACCCTCTTGACAGCACGCGTTTTGCCTTGCTTGACATGGGTCTCAACCTGACATATTTGCTCCCACTCTGTACCTTGACGTCGGTGGATTCGCAGAGGGCGAACGTGACGAAGGCCAGAAGCACCGTCAGGGACACCTCCACCAGGGGGTCGTTGATGACGTAGCCAAGGATGAAAGCTCCGCCCACCCCGATGGCCGCCCCGATCGCCGGCCCGCCCAGCGCCAGCCTGGAGCCGAACTCCAGGATCTCGTGCCAGTTCCGGCTCTTGCCTTCCACGGCCTCTGTCGTGGGCAAAAAGCGCGCACAAAAAAAAACAAAAAAAAAAACATCACGACCAAAACAACAAAAATACGGAATAAAAACTACCATTGCCAGACGAATAGCCCATTTAAGCAAGCTGAGCGCCTAACTGCACAGACAGCGAAAACACTCTACAGTCGCCGTCCGCAACGAGCGTGATATCGAAGCGCAGAGCGGATGTTATCCTCGCACCGCAGAGCCCTGTCTATTCTCGTTTACTGCGTACTGTCCCAGTTACGCACGGCGCGGGGTTTCCAATATTTTTCGCATGTAGGCACCGAAGAAAAAAAGAGAGAAAGTAACAATTCAGGGCCAGTCTTATCGAGGGCAAAATAAACGGAAAAAAACGAAATAAAATGAACAGACTTTCGTTTTTCGCAAGAAACGGCAGGTTGAGTCCTAACGAGGGAAAAAAAAACGAAAAAAAACGAAACAAAAATAAGAAGCCGAGTCGAATTTTTACGCGGTGCAATTTTCCGGAATGACTCAACCGCCACAGCACGTGGTTCCCGGCGATAGCGCTCGACAGCGACGGTGGATAGACACAACTCGCACACGTAAGGCACCCTCCACAGCAGGCGGTTCTCGTGGTCCAACCCGCTCCCTACGGAGTGCTCTAGAACTTGTGTATCGGCCATCGCTGTTCGATGGCAGACGTTTGAATGTTGAGTGGGACTCATGTCCAAAAATATACCGCCACAGCCACTTCCTGACCCCCCGGTTTCTTACGAGGGCACCCCATGGTGATTCCCTACCAATGTGTGCTCGCGCCGTCAGCAGACAAGCCGCGTGGCAGCCACATGCACTACCTCGGCCATCGTGCGCTTGCCAACCGGTCGTAGAAACCTTATCGGAACTTCATCTCAACGCGTCGAGCTCCTCCCATGTTCCTCTTCGACCCTGGGTATCCCATATTTCGTTTATTTGGCACCCATTTCGTTTTTTTTTCAAGTCCTCTGGGACTTATTAAAACAAACGAAATGTGAAAACGGAGGTATCGGGATCTCTACTTCTAATTTTTTGAATTTGACCAATAAAACTCACTCTTCAGTTCTGTTTTTCGTTTTTTCATTTCGTTTTTTGTTTTTTGTTTATTTTGCCCTCGATAAGACCGGCCCTCAGAGGCGCGAACCCGAACGTAACACATAACAGCCTTAATAACGCCAACCAACGACACAAAAACACTCAACACCAGCCAACGAAACAAGAAACAAAAACCACAACACAGACAACAACACGAAAGCCAGTTCAATTAAAAATACACCGACCGAAAAAAAAAACAAACACAACAAAGACGCTTGACCAGCAAAAACAACCCAGCACAAACGACCCTGACCGATGTCAACGGGCAAAGACACCGACCAATAAAAACAACCCAGCACAAACGAACCTGAACAATACTAACGGATAAAGACACCGACCAATCAAAACTCGGTAAACGAAGAACCCACCAACATGAAAACCAGAGCAACGCCGACACCGCGCAACAAAAAACTAGAACTGAAGAGGAAACCACCGATAAAAACAACTATTAATAGCGCTGGCGAAACTGACCAATGGAACCCGAAACAGCGGAGACACCGACCAATTTTTTTTTTAACGAAAACCAGAGCAATACGGACGCTAATCAATGAAGAAAAACAAGAACAACAAAAACAACAACCACTAAGAACCACCGCACGAACGAAAACAACAAAAACTGACCAACGGAAACCAGAACGAGAGAGTGGCACTGACCGATGAAAACCTCGAACACAACGATCGCCGAGCCGTCGTTAAGCAAGCTCTCCCCCTCGATCAGCGTCCCGAGCTTCTCGCTGACGCCCTGTGACACGCGTTTGTTCGTGATCAGTTTCATGTCCCATCGTCATCCCATGCCATCACATTTCACAGGGCAGCCGAAGAAGACAGAAGGGGTGGCAGGCGAGAAAAGAACGGGAGGGCGACGGCGGCGGCGGCGGCGGGCGGCGGCGGGCGGTAGTGAGTAATCGAGGGCACGAAGCGAAACGGACTCCGGACAAGCTTAAAACAGCAACAAAAAAATGCGAAAAAGAGAAAAGAAAAAAGAAGCAAAACAAAAAACAAAAAAAGGGGGGGGAAAGCTTCCAGCGACCAACCCACTTCAAGTAGTGACTCGCTAAGGACACGAAGCGAAACGGACTCCGGACAAGCTTGAAAACACGAAAAAACGCGACAAAATCAGAAGAAAAAAAAAAAAAAAAAAAAATCGAAGAGCTTCCAGTTGACCAATCCACTTGAAAGGGGGGGGAAAAAAAGGGAAAAAAAGAGACACCCGGCAAAAAGCAAGAACGCGAAGAAAAAAGGAGCCAACACTGGGAACATAATTATTAGAAAACGCCTTCTTACCAGTTCCTCCAGCAGAGCGACCACCGCGACGGGGTCGGTGGCAGCAACCATGGAACCGAACACCAGGCAGAGGTTCCAGTCCCAATCGTAGGGCAAGATGAACTTCATGAACGCCGCCGTCAAGCCGGCGCCGAGAATCACCCCGGGCACCGCGAGAAACAGAATCTGCCGGCGCCCGGCCGCGAGGCAACAAGAGTAGGAAAATAAATGTCAGCAAGCTGGAAAGTCCAAGGCTACTGCTGTGCGTAGTAATAATTTAAAAGTTGCCTTCATCGTGTGTCCAAGTCTTTCCGAACAACTTTGACTGCTGTAGTAACTGACTCAATTCATTTTTTCACTGTGTGCGACAATCCGAATTATTTATTTTTTCAATTGTTGGTTTTGTTTGTACTCGTATATCGACGCTCCCCCTTTCCCCCCTCCTCGCGCGCCTTCCCGCCACCCTCAAAACCCCATCCCCACTCCACCCCACCCCGAACTGACGCCAAGGCCCACTCCATGCAACGCCTACTTCGTGCAATATGGGAAAACCCTCGCCGGGGATGAGAAAGACCCCCCCCCCCCCCGAAATAATTTACTCCTCCCCCACATACCACGGCGGAGGCATACCAATCTGAACCCACGATCGAAAAAGAAAGCATGTATTCTCCCCATGTTGACACACCATATTGGGTTCTGATAACGCATCCCCCACAACTCGCACCCCCAAACCCCCCCCCCTCGGTGCTCCCGTCTCGCGTCTCGAAAGGGATGCGTAGTCAACGGTGTAAATGGCTAATGCAATCAACAACACCCCCCCCCTCGCCCCTCCCCTCCTCCGCCCCCCCTGCCTCCCTCCCGCCCCCCATCCATCAATTCAGCAACCATGCGCGGAAGCTGGTGCTCCAATACACTTGTTTCATGGAACTGCGCGTTTTATGCCACGCGGCGCGGCGAACCTTAGGACGGGGGGAAACAAATATTTAGCTGATGAACCCCCCCCCCCCCCCCCCCCCGCCCCCCCTCCCTACCGCCCGCCCGCAAACCGGAAAGGGATGAGGTACACAGGCAAAATATTTCACCCACGATTAATATTATGTGGGAACAAAACAAAAAGAGGAATCCCCACGGCTGAAGGTGCCTCTATTAGGAGCGGGAACGGTGCTCCGTCTCGAGTGGGAGGCTCGGTCAATGGTCAAAGGCCTGGGGCAAGTTAGTGCCATCCGTCCCCAGGCCTGTTCTATGGTGACGCCGGCTACGGACATTGATGGCATGAGTATACACCTCCTCCCCCCATATGTATCCTTTCGGGGGACCACAGTAAATAGGGCCTGCGGTACACACTAAAGCCTATATATTTCCCTATGTTTACTACCAGGTATTACGGGGGACCATAGTTAATAGGACCAAATATTGTTAGTAAAAATGGTGGAATATATAGGTTTTTACGTATACCATAGGTCCTGTTAACTATGGCCCCCCGTGATAACTAACATTTGGTCCTATTTACTATTGTCCACCGTACTATCAGGTACATGGAAACAACGTCATGAGAGCCCAAATGCCGGGGATGTCTCAACAGGAGTAGGAAGAGGAGCTCGGTCTAGAAAGGGATGCGCGGTCAGCGATCGACAAATGGGTACCGCCCCCTCCCAAAGTGTAGAAGATGAAACCAACGTCATGAGCGCCCCACCTGTTGGAGGTGTCTCTGTCGGCCTATCGGGAGCAGGAACGGCGCTAGGAACGGTGCTCCGTCTCGAAAGGGGTGAGCGGAACAAACGGTCAAATGACTGAAGGCAAGCAACACGTCATTAACCCCTTTAGAACCGCAGTCCCGTTTTGGGGACAAACTACTTAAAATTTGACTGGTTTGTCCCCAAAACGGGACTGCGGTTCTAAAAGGGTTAAGCCGCCCCCCGCGCCCTCTGCACCCCCCACCCCTCCCACCCCTCTCCAAGGGTCTACATGGTCAGACAGACGACTACGGCCATGCATCACGTGCATGATATCGGGTGCCTCGTCCACCCCCCTAAGTCGGTCAATCGATCACCTGCGGTAGCCGGCGCTCCAAGATATGGAACTGCGCGTTGAAGGCGCTGGCGAAAATTAGGATAGGGAAGAAAATAATCTGCAGCACTCGAGGGTCCATGTTCAGCCACGCGTCGATGCCCTGCGCAACGTGGCCGTGGCCGTTGAAAAAAGAAAAGGTCGACGAAAAGCGGCGAGTGTCGAGAAAAGGAGAGCGAAACGCAACGTAATGGAGTGAAACAAAAAATCGAACGTCGAAACGAAGTGGAGCGCACCCAAGCGAAACGGGTAGCAAAAAAACGAAACGGAACGTAGCGAGAAACGCATCGTAGGCAAACGATTTTTTTTTTTCAAGCAACGGCAGTGTTGGATGTCGAACGAATTCTCGAATCCGATACCATACCGATAAAACTGGAAAAAAAAGGACCCCGGGTAATCGATACGACATGTCTTGACAGCGATAGCGATAAAACAAAAAAAACAATCGATATCATAATACCGATATAACAAAACAAGTAATCGGTACGATACATACACCGACAAACAGAAAAGTAATAGATACAGTTCCGATATTCGTTACCATAGACCATCGGAGCTTTCGCCCAGCGCCAGCATGAACTACACACGCGGATGCCCGAGGGGGGATGGGGGGCAAAAACACTGGATCGAATCTAATCTATCGAAACCAAGCATTCGATACGATGTCCCTCACTAAAACCAGCGGCGGTTATGGGAAACGAAACGTAACGAAACGGCTATCACGGGGGACCATAATTAATAGGACCAAATATTGATAGTACAAATGGTTAAATATATACCTCGTAGTTTCGTTTATGTATGCCACAGGTCCTATCAACTATGGTCCCCCGTTATAGTAGCGAAACGAGCCAGATGTACATGGATGATAGACATAACATCGCGAAACGAAGCTGAAACCGTCGAAAGGTACCCGAACACGACGAAACAAAACGAAACAAAAGACGCTTCCAAGGAGCACGACGCTCCTCTGTGCTGATACAACACAACCGCCCGGCAGCACCGATCAGACCCAAAACCAACATCAACACCGCTACTAGTCGACACCGACATCAGTATCACCACCACCACCACCACCACCGCCACTACCACCACCCACACCCCCGACACACCCAACCGCCTCCACTGTTACGGGAGACCATATTAAACAGGACCTACGGTATAGACAAAAATCTATATATTTACCCCTTTTTATTCACAATATACGGTCCTATTAACTATGGTCCCCCGTAATACCACCAACGCCGATACTATTACCGACACCAGCACACAACCCCCCACAAACACCAACACCACACCGATGCGACCTACACAATTACGGGGGGCCAGAGTAATTAGGACAAAATATTATCCATAAAAATAGTACATACCAGGTAAGTTTTTGTGAGTACAGTAGGGTCCCCTATTTAATATGGCTCCCCGTAATACCACTAACGACATCAGAAACGCCTCCACCGCCACCACCACCAGCGTCCCTTGTCAAGCACTAGGACCGTCCCATCCATCGGCACTGGCGCCCCCCCCCCCCCCCCCCTTCCCTTCCCGAGACTAAAACTACCACTCCATAATCATAGTGGGTCCCCTCCATACTCATAGTGCTAGTGCGCAAGCCAACAACACGGCAACCGTTACCAATCCGAACGCAGCCACGCTGGTCTGATCCCATCTGTGTTCATAAAGTGGCGCTTCCACCGGCACTGCTCAACCGGCACTATAGAATGAAACACAACGGCAACTGCAACTGCGACCGCAACCCCCCCCCACCCCGCCCTACCCTCACCACTACCGGCAATACTCAACAGGCACTACGTGAAGAGGGACCGATACCGTTACCGCAACCACCTACGCCGTAGTGTTCAAGGTAAGGCACCCAAGAGGCAGTTACATAGTACTCCCGTTGCTGTCTCCGCAATAACCTACACCGGAAACTAAATCAACTCATTGAAGCTGTCATCCATATGCAAATCCGCCTCACAAGCGGTTCTTCGTAGGATGCAGCTCACCCTTCATGCGACTCGCCGGACACCTCCGACACCTCACCGCGCTTCGCGCTTGGTGCAAGCAATGTCTGCCTGGTCGGTGAAAACCCGACATGCTCCGTCCCGGCAATGTAGGGATCCGAGGGTCTATGGTCATACGACTACGGCCATGCATGAGATCGAGTGCATCTCTCCTATCGAGTACACCCCCCCTCACCACCACCACCACCGCCACCGCCCCCCAGCTCTCCCTCTTTCCACCCAACCGAGCCAGCCGTTACCATCGCCACCGCCACCACGCCTACCCTTCCTTCTGGCCGCCCAGCCTTCCCCCATCGATATCACCCCCCGGTGATGGTTACTACGGAGGGCCATAGTAAACAGGACCGAATATTGTCCGGGAAAAAAAGCGAAAAGTACAGGTGTTTGTGTGCACCGTAGGTCCTACTTTATAGGGTCCCCCGTAATAGAGCAAGGTGAAGACCCGCTCAGAAAACCACCGTCGGCGAGGAAAAAGGCGAGACCCAAAACAGATCAACGTTGGAGCTCATGCTGCACATTGCCGGGCGGCAAGAATTATAATAATAATACAAAAAGGGTGTCAGCCGGGGTGGTTTTTCAGGCCGAATACCAAAATACGGCACATAGGTACGCACCTCAAGCACAGCGGGCGAAGAACACGAAAAAAGAAAAAGCAAAGCTTGAAAAAATATCACCCAGGGGGGTGGTTTCTTATATACATGTATATATATATATATCTATACCGAATCCTCCGACTCACGTTATTCAGTGCTGGGTTGAAGGGGTCGTCGAGCTCCGTGAAAAGCATCCCAAACACGCCTCCCCATAGCAGCAGCAGGACCGTGTACGGAATCCTGCCCGACAAAAAAGACAAGAACAAGAAGAAAAAAAAAATGAACGAACGAAACATTGAAAAAAAAAACAAAAAAAAACAGACAGACAAGACAGACAGACAGATGATAAGTTCGTTAGTGGCAAACAAGGCAAAAGCGGCATGGCATGCTGGGTGAAAACCGACACACGATCGAGCTAGGGGCAAGCGGCACGGCACTCCAGCGAAAGCCGGCGGTCGAAGCCCTTACACGCAGGACAGGGTGGGGTAGTGGGTGGGTGGTGGTTGTGATGATGGGTGGGCGGAAGGGTGCGTGGGTGGGTGGGTGGGTGGGTGGCAGTGTTGTAACCGAAAACGGGAAACCTAAAAAACGTTTTCCGGTCGATTTGAGCCGACCGAAACCGACCATATTTTAGATCGTTCCTTATCGGTTGCCACAAAACCACAAAAATGCGACGGAAACCAGAAATCGACCCACGCACTACATGTACTGCATAGAATCCCCGAAAACCCGACCGAAACCGACCGACACTTTTGGCGAACAACCGAAAACCCGACCGGGCCCTTCTACGAGCGGTTAGCGGTTCACCACCACACCAAACATGTGCGCGCCGAACCCTTCAAAGGTTCAAGCATTTGGCTGGTTTTGGAGAGAAGCCCAACCGAGAAACCAACCAGAGGGTGTTCGGTTTCGGGTTCGGAATGTTTTCGGTTCAGAAAAAAAAATATCCGACAGAACCCGACCGATATACTAGACGAAGAAAACATAAACAAAAAAACCGACCGTATCTTCGTTTTCGGTGCAGAGCGCTCACAGGTGGGTGAGGTGGGTAGGTAGGTAGGTGCTGCTTGTTGCCTTAGGGTTATTTATACCAGGTACACTTGTTGAGTAACCTTCTCACTCGCCGCTGCCGTAACATGACTCGGCGTCTACAATTCCGTAAGTCGAGTGCGGCTGTACAGAAACGAACAGAGACGGGGGACGGGGGGGGGGGATACTCATATCATGTATGCCCCGTGCCGGTTGTCGTATGACCGCAGAGGGGGCTCACGACTCAAGACCGATGTGACTCTTATCATGTAGGACCGTACCGATAGTCGCATGGCCGTGGAGGGGCTCAAGGCTCAAGACCGACTGGACCCCCGCTCTTGTCGGCACACTTTGTTGAGTAACGGTCTTATCTCCAGCATGACTCGTCGTCGCAACTTTAGGTTGTGCCTGTTATGAAGTATCGACTACTGCTGTAGTACAGCAGTATATACCGTATCCAATTTCGAGTAGTGCTGTATGGAAGCGACAGAGGAGGAACGCCAAGACTTATGCGGTAGTTTTATTTATTCATCCTCGCCCTTCCCTTTCTTTCTACCGCCTATATACATGTATTTTTTATTATTCTTCTTATTATTATAATTATAATTATTATTATTATTATCTTCGCCCATCTTCTTCTCTCTCCCCTTCCAACTCGTAACTCAGATCCGGGGTCACATAGCAGGCTCTTCTCCCCCCTTCCCGCTACGGTACGTGCCTTCATTTTTATCGTGAGAAGATTTCAGCCTTTCCTTCCCTGGTCGACTCGCATCCAGCAGTACTCGTATGCGACAGCAGTTACACTGTTAGGGCTGCAGCCCCGTTTTGGGGACAAACCACTTAGAAATTGAGCGGTTTCATCCCCAAATCGGAACCGCAGTTCTAAAAATGTTGAGAATCCCCTATTTTGGCTACGGAAGGCTGGCGCCTTATTGTGATGTCAACGTTTTTTAACCGGCTCTTAGATGATGCAGTCCCGTTCTGGGGACAAACCACTCAATATTGTCCCCAAGACGGGACGGCACTTCTAAAAGGGCTGACTATCTCCTATTTACTTTGGCTACGGAAGGATGGCGGCTTATTGTGATGTCAACGTTAACCCTTTTAGAACTCCAGTCTCGTTTTGGGGACAATTGGGGACAAATTACTTGGAATTTGAGAGCCTTGTCCCCAAAACGGGACTGGAGTTCTAAAGGGGTTAAACAGGCTCTTAAATGCTGCAGCCCCGTTTTGGGGACAAACCACTTAATAATTGAGTGGTTTGTCCACAAGAAGGGACTGCGGCCCTAATAGGGCTGATAATCTCCTACTTTTGTGGCTACGGAAGGCTGGCGGGTTATTGTGGTGTCAGCGTTGACAATGCTGCCACCATGGTACCAGCCTGGTATGATACATCAGGGACCTCGTAATAGGATTCGAAGCGGGGTCCTTGCTGACCACAACTGCTCGGCTGAAAATTCAAAAACTACATACCAGGTATATAAAAACTCAAGCTTGAAAGTCTGAAAATTCTCGCCTATTAAATTCTGAAGGCATCTCGCGTACTGCTGTACGATTACAGCACCAGCAGTGGTTGTCCCTTCGCTCTACACATCGGCGGTCGAGTAAGTGGTGCCGGCTGACCGCTGTATATGCCGAGTGCATGTAAAACCCCCGGCCAAAGGTGTGTTGCAGTGCGCGGAATAGTGCCGGATGCCGCTATAGTGCCAGTATTGTTGGCTGGAGCATACCAAACCGGCACTATGAAGGGACCACTGCTGCTGCTGCTGCTGTACGTACGTGGTGCACATTTGGAAGGCGTGCGTGTGGACATCTGACAATAATTGATTAAAAAAAAATGCGATTGACTATCGCGTCACTGCAGTATTTAAAAAAAAAAACAAAACAATACTACTACATACGCCTCAGCAGCTGCGAGGTCGAAATAATAATTATCCTTGAAACATACATTTGCAAGACGAGATCGATGCGAGTGATATTTCCGTGTTCTAAAACGAGCTCTCGCAACCGGATGCATTGCGAAACACTGTTGCTGCTGCTGTCATCGCGTGCGGTAGGAGCAAAGCAGCAGCAGCAACAGTATGCGGCGTGTTTTGAAAGCTAAGCTGTTTGGGGTATTGCGGCGTGTTTTGAAAGCTAACCTTTTTGGGGTATCGATACTGTTTATACAAGTAGGTGGAATAAAGAGCAAACAACAGCAGCTGTGAGATTTGAGGACTACCAGGTAGGTCGAAACTCATGTTTGCAAGGCGTGCGTGTGCGATACTTCGATCCCGCGTACTACGGGTTTGACACGACCCCATGCAGGAAACACAGTCCGTATACCAGGTCCCTGGACCTGGTACCTGGGAAAAATGTTCAACCCTTTTAGAACCGCAGTCCTGTTTATGGGGACAAAGCAGTCAAATATCAAGTAGTTTGTCCTCAAAACGGGACTGTAGGCCTCAAAGGGCAAAGCCAAGTTTGAGTTTAGCCTATTACAGCAGCACAACAGTAGTCAAAAGCTTCGTGCTGCTGTACATACTGGTAAAAATTAAAGCGACTATTATGTACGTACGTGTAGGCGTTTGCGCTATAAACTCCGCGGAGAAAATTAAAACAACAACGAAGAAAGTGCGAGGGGGGTGAAAATAACATCGGCGAATGTGCAAGATACCGTTGCGGTCGCAAGGAATAAGCAACTGGCCTTACACTTGACACATCTCCCACGGCCGAACGAGGGGCCTCCTTTCCTGAAAAAACGAAAATCGGTCTCAAAATAACAGCTCGCGTTTGAAAAAAAGCGACGAAAAAACACTGCAGAAACATCCCGCCTCCAGACTTCCAATCGAGCCGGCTCTTTTCCAAAATCGATCTCATCACAGCGAGTTGACGTCCAAGAAAAAAAAGAACCCGCAAAAAACATCCCGTGTCCGTATGTTCTTACCACACCAGTGCAGTGTCGTTTTTCAATCCCAGAGAGATACGAGTATAGATGACGGCTGTGTCTGTAGTTACAAAACTATGTCACACAGCACAGATACTTTGTTACATAATCGCCCCGGTGGTTCAAGTGGTTAACCTCGAATTCTACTTGTTTGAGTCCTGGGTTCGAGCCCCAGGTGGGTCGGACTTTCACTTTATTCGCAAAAATAAAAATAAAAAAAGGATTCAATTGTTGAGAGCGCCTTGCAGCGTGGGTAGGCACAATTCGATTCGAGTCGACGAGGGAAGAAAAGGCTGAAATGTTCTCGCGATAAAAATGAAGGCACGTACCGTAGCGGGAAGGGGGGAGAAGAGCCTGCTATGTGACCCCGGATCTGAGTTACGAGTTGGAAGGAGAGAGAGAAGAAGATGTGCGAAGATGATAAATGGGATGAGAAAAAAAATGAAAAAAAATGAAGGCAAAATCTAGGAGAAACAATCTGTCGTGCCCCCCCCCCGCAGGCGAGGTGACCAACACTTGAAAAAGAACGAGCTGGAAAAAAGAAAGAAAAATAAATTAAGAAAAAACACCACTGCTTGTAAACAGAGTAAGACAAAGAACCAAGGAAAAATAACAAAGGGGAAATAAGAGGCAGACCAAAGCCCAAAGCACCTTCCAGGTGGCGGCAGCAGTTTGTGGTACGAGTAGTATAGCCAGGTTCTCCCTACTAATCCGCCTGGTACCTTGCTACCCAGACTGCCGTCTCCGCCCTGCGTTCGTCAACTCTGCCCAGCCACTTGGCGTCAGACAATACGAAACGAGCAGAGCAGGTTCGTCTTCCAACCACGCCACACGGCTCCTTCAGTACGGCTTATCAATCAGAAAAGGAAGAGAAAAAAAAAAAATGAAAATCACGGAGAGTCAGCGCAAGAAAGAAAAAAAACGAAACAAAAAGAGAAGACAAGGGAAGACCACGTTCGAACCAGCTGCACCAGTTGGTAGCACTAGTAGTATGGTCATGTTCTACTTTCTAGTCGACTTGGTGCCTTGCTACCCTGTCTGCCATCTCCTTCCTACTTTCTTCTACCTTCCCTTCTACCCCTCCTGTTCCCCCCCCTCTCCGCATTCCCTCGGTCGGGCTTTCCGCCACTTCTCCTGTTGCCCCCTCCCCCCCCCGTTCCCTTGGACACCATCCACGGCGGATGCGCGGCGCTGCCTACTCATCTCAGCCTCAGCCTCGTGCCACCTCATCATGAACCGTTCGGCTGCTTCAAGGATCCCCCGGTACCACTTCCCCGCCTTTTTGGCTGCAGTGGACCACAACGCGGTCTCAACTCCAAACACCAAGGGGGCAACTTCCGTTGACCCTTCGGTGGCTCGGAACTCCCTAAGGTCTTCGACTATGCATCTATGCCAAGTCTTACACTGTACGCCTGGTCTCGGGTTCTCCCCACCAGCTATCGTCCCGAACATTATCCGACTGGGTAATCGCTCCTTGCTTTGCCGTGCTACGCCCCCCGCAAAGAAGAGCCGCCGTTTACGAATGGTGGTTTCGATGCTCTCGCAACGTGTCATCTTGAGGGCCTTCACGTACGAGAGGGTGGCATGGTCAGTACGAAGTCGGCGCTGGAAGCCAATGACTCGCAACAGGACTTGGTGGTGAGCCGTTTGAAGCTTGGCAAAGTGTTCCGCTCTGAGGATCCACGTCACACACCCGTACAGCAGGGTCTCAATCACCTCGGCCTTCAGCATTTGGACTTTAAGGCTAAGGGGGGCGGTCGTCCTATCATACAACTCCGGGCCGAACCGTTTGAGGCATGCTCGCATGAGGCGGATCCGTCGGTCGATTTCGAGCGAGAGCGCAGCGTTTTCGTCGATAACGCCGCCTAGGTACAAGAACTGGGTCGTCTGCTTATACCTCTGGCCTGCCGCTTCGATGACGAGCGGTGGTGCGAGGGTTGTCCGCTCTGGTGTTTATAGGACCATTGTCTCAGTCTTCTTTTCCGACACCGTCAGGCCTGCTGCTTCGAAGACAGTCACGATGACTGTCATCATTTTTGCGAGCCCTTCAGCCGACTTCGAGACAATTCCTGCATCATCGGCGTACAGCATGCCCCATACAGACCTTCGCACGTACGCCAATGGCTCCTCCTTCCCTGTTCGAACTACTCCAGCTTCTCTGAGTTGGACCAAATCCCTTACAATGGCTTCGTCTGTGCTGAAGCGTACTAGTACGACGTGTAACGCAGCAGCGAAGAAGCGTACTAGTACGACGTGTAACGCAGCAGCGAAGAACACGTTGAACAATAACGGTGATAGTACACAGCCTTGCCGCAGCCCCTGCGTGACATCAAACCATTCCGAGAGCTCGCCGTCATCAGTACGCACGCGAGCCCGCATGCCATCGTGGAAATTACGGACAAGCTTTGTACTGCTGTAGCATGAAAATCCAGATAAACATGCCAAATAATCCTTATCGTACGCTCCTGGGTCCTTGGTCATTTTTACGTAGGTACGTTCACGCAAGGATCTACAAACTCCTCCAATCAAGATCCGGGCCCTATCGACAAAAAGGGCCTGGACTTCGTTGAGAGCCGAAAAATAATACCAGGTACTCCGGAATAATACGATAGGAGGTTGTGAGAGTGGCGCTCATGTTCAGTTTTAGCTTTTGTTTCCATCTTCTTCGGCATCGTGTGCAGGGCGAGCTTTCGGATATAGCTCTAGTGATCGTATTGCCTGGTAGGACGTTTTGAGACGGAACAAAGACCTGTAGGATCAAAATGCGCCACTCGCTAGCCTGCCTACAGAAATCACGAACATCACCTCCTGCGCTATTGGACCACCCTCTGCAATCTCACAAGGTGTGTGTGTGTGCATACTGTGTTTTTCATACGTCAAGAGCAGAAGAGGCCAAGAGCATGTACGATAGTGGGACTCACCAACAAACACGTACGTACGCATGTACTGGTACGTCAGTATCTGCTGCAACATATCCAGAGAGTGTTTCAAACAATTTTCAGTGTGTTGGTGTGCCCGTCAAGTTTAAACCTGTTGTAAAGGACCTTTCGATTGTCTAGTGTACCCCGACCTTTGCGTGTCTATCTGCTGTTTCAGTGTACGAAATAGACGAATATGATCGTCTCGTCGACTCCGGTGTGTGTCTTCTGCGCATTAAGCCGTTCTTTCTACCCGTCGACATCCAGCACAACCAGTGTCCGTGCCGATTCTTCAATACTATTAATAGAAGAGATACAAGTTCTGTGGTCACAAAGCTACGCCACAGAGATACTACGTTGCCACGTACTGGTATGTGTGTGTGTGTGTTCTTCACATTAAACCGTTCTTTCTACCCGTCGACATCCAGCACAACCAGTGTCCGTGCCGATTCTTCCATCCTAGAAGAGATACAAGTTCTGTGGTCACAAAGCTACGCCACAGAGATACTACGTTGCCACGTGTGCAGTGTGAACTGCAGTGGGCAATGCAAAGCCATGTCATCATACTAGATACGACAGGCACGACATACGCAATCTATGAAATAGTGAAACGAAAAGAAACAATCAAAGAGAAAACAAAAACAAGGTAGACAAGTCGAAAAAGAAAAAGAAGAAAAATGAAAGCAAAATCTAAGAGAAACAATCTGTCGTGCCCCCCCCCCCGCAGGCGAGGTGGCCTACACTTGAAAAAGAACGAGCTGGAAAAAAGAAGAAATAACAAAAGACACCACTGCTTGTGAACAGAGTAAGACAAAGAACCAAGGAGAAAGTAACAAGGAAAAAATAACAAAGGGGAAATAACAGGCAGACCAAAGCCCAAAGCACCTTCTAGGTGGCGGCAGCTGCTTGTGGTACGAGTAGTATAGCCAGGTTCTCCCTGCTAATCCGCCTGGTACCTTGCTACCCAGACTGCCGTCTCCGCCCTGCGTTCGTCAACTATGCCCAGCCCCTTGGCGTCAGACAATACGAGCCGAGCAGAGCAGGTTCGTCTTCCAACCACGCCACACGGCTCCTTGAGTACGGCTTATCAATCAGAAAAGGAAGAGGAAGAGAAAAAATGAAATGAAAATCACGGAGAGTCAGCGCAAGAAAGAAAAAAAAACAAAACTAAAAGAGAAGACAAGGGAAGACCACGTTCGAGCCAGCTGCACCAGTTGGTAGCACTAGTAGTATGGTCATATTCTACTTCCTAGTCGACTTGGTGCCTTGCTACCCTGTCTGCCATCTCCTTCCTACTTTCGTCTACCGCCGTTTCCCTTCTACCCCTCCTGTTCCCCCCCCTCTCCGCATTCACTCGGTCGGGCTTTATGCCACTTCTCCTGTTGCCCCCTCCCCCCCCGTTCCTTTGGGCACCAGCCACGGCGGATGCGCGGCGCTGTCTACTCATCTCAGCCTCAGCCTCGTGCCACCTCACCATGAACCGTTCGGCTGCTTCAAGGATCCCCCGGTACCACTTCCCCACCTTTTTGGCTGCAGTGGACCACAACGCGGTCTCAACTCCAAACACCAAGGGGGCAACTTCCGTTGACCCTTCGGTGGCTCGGAACTCCCTAAGGTCTTCGACTATGCATCTATGCCAAGTCTTACACTGTCCGCCTGGTCTCGGGTTCTCCCCACCAGCTATCGTCCCGAGCATTACCCGATTGGGTAATCGCTCCTTGCTTTGCGCATGCAGTAAAAGAACAGCAATGGGCAATGCAATGCCATGTCCTAATACTATTAATAAATACGACAGGCAGCATCCAGGGGAGTCACCGGCCAGTAGTCAATCGCTAGGGGAATAATGGAAAACGCGCGAACGGTTCACGCAGCTTGCAAAGTTGAGTATCAATCGATCTGCTGTTCGGTTGAACTCACAGGTGACGTATTTTTTTAGTTTTTCGTGTTTTATTGAATATATAAACACGTTTATAACGGGGTAAATAAAATCACGTTCCGATAAATTTATCGTGGTGCAGGAAGACACACGCCCTGCTCAGGCCTCGGGTCAGTTGATCCATATGTGCTGTATGAAACGGCGACTGGATATGACACCGATGAACGCACATCTATTAACGAACACGTGCGACGTGTCACGGCAGGCTGTTGATGTTTCTTCACTTATTCGAGCCTGTACGCTTATGGTTGTGGATGTTGTTCCGTTGTCTTTACCTACAAACCAAAAGTATTCGCAAATGTTGTCGTACCACGCGTATTGTCATAATTTTCAAGTGGGGTGTTACATAAATGGTATACATCAAGGCGAATCCAACGAGAAATTTCTTAGGAACATTCTATTGGTGGTGAGGATCTCCCATCCCGATGCCACCCAGAGTCCCGCGGGTCTACATCATGATAATATCAGCACTGGCTGTACCTGGTATATGGATACAGCAGTACTGGGCCCGCTATGTGTGTGTGTTTTCACATTGAACCGTTCTTTCTACCCGTCGGCATCTATTAACAGTGCAGGTACGTGCCCAGAGATTTTACCTATGTGGGTAAGGCCCATATCTTTGAAAAAAAAAAAAATCAAAGAATTTAAATTTGATTTCGAAAAAAAAAGTGTTTGTGTCCTATCCGGAAACGGCGTGTTAGTGCCAATCAAAAAATAACTGGTAATTCGGAATAACTCAGCGCGTCACACTACACCCAGCCATAAAGCGTACCAGGTAGACGAGAGCGAAGGTTTGCGTTGTCGCGTGCGCGCCGCCGCCAGCCTCTATTTCTTTTTGGTCGCGCAGGATAGGAAGCTATCACTCTCGGGGTGTCTTGGGTCGGCGGAGGGAGCCCTTAAGCGCCACGTGCGGAACCGCAGCGGTGATGCAGCTATCGAGGTCTCGAGCGTATCCTCCTTATTTTCCCTCGTTTGCCACGGTTTTCATGATTGTTGGCCGATCGAGTAGGCCGAAAAATTGGGCTTGCGGCCGCCACGATTGTTTTTGAGGCGCCGCCGCCGTGATACGATGTGCTATGGTCTGTGGGCGTGGGCGCGGCTATTGTTCCGGTCACCCTTTGTTGAGGTTCGAGCTTTATTGCCTCGATCGCGGTAACCGAAGCGGCCAAAAATCGCCCCAGACTCCACAGAGGGTATTGACCCACCATGAACATGCTACATCGACACCGAGGAACTCCCCACATTCCAAATTGAACTTGGAAAAATCACACGAAAAAGGTCTCAAAATAATTCTCCCTCAAATGTTTTTTTTTTATTTGCCTTGAGATTGCCTGCTTGGTGATTCACTCTGCGGCGAATCAGATGCAAACTATATTGTGAAAAAAAGAATACAAACAAATTAAAAAAATCCCCATCCCTGATAAGATGGGCGATTATGTTCGTCAAAGTTTCGCATTTTTTTCGAATTTGTCAAAACGGTAGGTAGTACATATGAACCCCGAGTATTAACCCTTTTAGAACTCCATTCCCATTTTGGGGACACACCAGTCAAATTCCAAGTAGTGTGTTCCAAAGCGTCCCAAAACGAGACTATGGTCTTAAAAGGGTAAATATCGATATATTATTATTTAAATATTCGACACGGGAACTTCGACCGGACACATTGGTCCTCGAGGTCCGGGCGCGATCTCTGCACTTTGGAACGCGTGGCAAGCGGTCAAAGTTTTTTCTTTTTCGGCGGCGGCAGTGGTTTCAGTACGCGAGGGCATATTTTGTACCTGGCACGTACGTATCGGGAATTTGTTGTCTGTTTTTGCCTCGTGCGCACACATGTCAGACACATACCAGAGGTATATACCAGGGGGACAACAGCCAACAGGGAGAAAGCACAACGTTTCAACGCTGTCGTCCATACCATCTGAGCTGTGCTGCTGCTGCTGCTGCTGTGGCTGGTTGCGTTTTCATCGGAGCCTGCGGTCCGGAATCCACCATCTGTACTCTGTCATTGGGTTTTAGCTGCTGCTGTGAGTGTGAAAATCCACGCAAACTATGGATGGAAATGTAAGGGCCGTTTGGATGAAAACATGAGTACCCCAACTGCTGTCCTTATATTTCCGAAAAATTACGCGTCTTGCCCCAGGCGCACCCCATAAATCTAGATAGCATACAACACGAAAAGAACACACACAATGTTGCCACCCCGCTTATTGAACAGCAACACAAGCATCGGCGGCCAACACGGGGAAGTGGTACCGGGGGATCCTTGAAGCAGCCGAACGGTTCATGGTGAGGTGGCACGAGGCTGAGGCTGAGATGAGTAGGCAGCGCCGCGCATCCGCCGTGGGTGGTGTCCAAGGGAATGGGAGGGGGGTGGGACAGGAGGAGTGGCAGAAAACCCGACCAAGGGAATGCGGAGTTAGGGGGGAACAGGAGAGGAGTAGGAGCGAAACTGCGGTGGACGAAAGTCGGGGGGAGATGGCAGGTAGGGTAGCAAGGCACGAGGCCGACCAGGAAGTAGAACATGACTATACAACTAGTGCCACCAACTGGTGCAGCTGGTTCGAACGTGGGCTTCCCTTGTCTTCTCTTTGTGTTTTGTTTTTTCCTTGCGCTGATCCGTGATTTTCATATTAAAGGAAGGGTGACGACGTTCTGTCTACCCGTCGACATCCAGCACTACCAGTATCCGTGCCGATTCTTGGGCGCATGGTACAAAAATATCGCATGCTTTACGTTTCGTTCTTGTGCGCCGTTTCCCTAGGCACGTCCCGAATAACTTTGAACATGGTATTAATAGGAGTATTGTTAACATCACTAGTAGCCCCGAGAAATACCTCGACACCTAAAACATCCTTTCCGACACTTCCAAGTCCTCCGACCGGTGATATTAGAGCTGCCTGCTCATAATATCTTTGTTCGTCAAGGACTTGCGTCGGAAAGATTATCATAATCGAAAACCTCCCGGCATACGCACAATCGGAGACGAAAGAGCCAACCATAGTTTTTTTTTTTATGTTGGGGGGATTAAGAAAACGCGTGTAGCAGCGGCAGCACTGGACCAAACGAGCAGCCCAGCAGCAGCGGCAGCAGCAGCAGCAGCAGCAAGTTGCAGACGCAGTAAGCAGCAGCAATCACCATCAGGCTGAATTGCGGAGCATCTTGAACCGCCACAACAAAAAGATCGCCCTCCTTCTTCGTCGTTGTCCTCTCTGCCCGAAAACGGGTCGTAGCGGCGAAGATCAGGAGCGTGGCAGCAAGGGTGCACGCGCTTGCAGCAGCAGCAGCAGCAGCAGCAGCAGATGCCGCCGCCGCAAGCAACGGCAGTAGCGCTTGCAACAGAGCTTGCTTGAGGCGGCTCTCTTGCTTGCAGCGGCGCTTGCAGCAGACCTTGCTTGTGCAGCAGCGCTGGCGTCTTACCGCAGTGCTTACAGTATAGGCCCGCCAATAGGAAGGTGCCCACGAGTCGCATGATGCTCAATTTTTGGAAAACGCTGAGAAAGTTGGGTGAGGAAAACAACAACCACTCAGTAGCGACCTCTTCACTAAATCCTATACAATAGCCTATGCTCAAGCCCCAATAATAATCTCAGGCTCGCCCAGATTAGGTGTTTCTTGTTGCGGGCCTGTACTACACTGCAGCGGTCGAATCTCGCATCACATAAATGTGATGGTTCTACTGCTGCGAGTAAAATACTATTAAGAGCATGCTATCCTATAATTTCTCAAGCTCATCACACTATTGACAGTACGAGTGTGGATACGAGGTTAGGCCATTTTCTTGTGCAGTCGGAAACTAGGATTGAAAAAACATGTTCCCGATTGGAGACAAAAAAAAAGGCAATCTTATGCAGTTGAAAAAGCGCCTTTTCAATTAAAAAAAAAAAAGAAAGGATTATGATTTTCCAATTGGGCCAGACAGTCGAAAAAACTGAGATTTCCGATCCAACTCGTCAGTCGGATGCGTGAATCGGAATTGTTAGAAAGTCCAGCCGCATACTCGTACGAGTCTCACACACCCACACAACAACACGACATAGTATGATACGACACACGACAACATCGGCGACGCTGGCTTGGCTGCTGCCACTTCTGCCGCTGCTCGGCTCTAGTCAGCGTGATATATCCTCATCTATGTCCCTCAGCAGCACGTGACACCCGATGGCCGCAGTGTGCGGTATCGATGATGACCTCTTGCCAACAGCAGCGGGCTGTAGCTTTTGGCAACTGTCGAAAAAACCCAGCGTCTTGGTGGCCTCGAGGACGAGATGGAGGAGGACGCCCCGCGTGTGAAGCTGACACGCTGCTGGAGGATGAAGACCTCCCCGACCCCACGACCATTAACCCTTTTAGAACTCCAGTCCCGTTTTGGAGACATAGAATTCAAATTCCGAGTAGTTTGTCCCAAATTGTCCCCAAAACGAGACTGCAGTCCTGAAGGGGTTAAGGCGAAGCAGTTTGGAACCGACTTCAATCTACCCTGCTACGTTCTTTTTCAAGTGTTGGCCACCTCGCCTGCGGGGGGACACACCCACGACAGATCGTTTCTCCTAGTTTTTGCTTTCATTTGTTTTTTTTCTTTCTTCTTTTTTTTCTCTTTCGATTTGTCTACTTTGTTCTTGTTTTCTCTTTGATTGTTTCTTTTCGTTTCACTATTTCATAGATTGTGTATGTCGTGCCTGTTGTATCTATTAATAGTATAATGACATGGCTTTGCATTGCCCACTGCAGTGCTTACTGCACACGTGGCAACGTAGTATCTCTGTGGCGTAGCTTTGTGACCACAGAACTTGTATCTCTTCTAGGATTGAACAGACAAATCGGAAAAATGGGAACGAAGCCTAAAATGAGAACCAAGCCGTATCTCCAGAACCATGTGGTGTATCAGATGACCAAAATGATCCTGCGAAACCCCTTGGCCAGCCCTGTGAGAGGAGCTCGTCAGAACGGTCATGCTCCATCTCGTGCCTTCGGGTGGGCGCAAAAAGCGATATACGCTGGCTCTATTGTGATTTCTCTAGATGCTGGCTACCGCGGCGATGCCGAGGACTTCCAGCCTGAGCGACAGCTCATTCGAAGGCTGCTGCACAGCCCCACAGGACTGTCAACTTTTTTTCTTGGAGTTGTACACAATTGGTTTGCTTTCTAAAAAAAAACGTCCGTTCTCATTTTTTGTTTCGTTCCCATTTTTCCGTTTTGTCTGTTATTGGAGAATCGGCACGGACACTGGTTGTGCTGGACGTCGACGGGTAGAAAGAACGGTTTAATGTCAAGAACACACACACCCTTTTTTCTCGGTGCTACAGCAGCAGTGGTCAAGCTACACTCACTCATTTCAAGCGTCTCCTGGTCTCGAGGAAAAACACAAAAACTGTATATTTGATCCAACGGACGATAAGAAGGGTAGCTATTCGCGACCCAGTCGGAAAAATAACCGATCGGAAACCGGCTTTTTCAATCCTAGTTTCCGACTGCATAAGAAGTGGCCTTACGACGAGTCATAGTAACCACATATTCACGTGTTTTTCAACACGAAACTGACGTTGTATTGACAAACCGTTCTAATCGAGTTTCGGATTCTGCTGCAACAATAGTGGATATTGGGGTATTCTAGGGAATGACTATTAATAGGATCCTGTCATCCCAAGTCGACACCTTTTACAAAACGCGCATGTTTGCACGTCTGAAAAGGCGGGGGGTGATGTGGGTACCAGGTCCTACCCCCTACCAGGTATATCGTACCGCCTCGTTACCACTACAATCCTTCAAAGCCTTCCTGGCTCCTCGGGGGCACTCTGAGATTACCTTTCGTTGCTGACTCCCGAGAGTGTGGCTACGCCACGCGACCCCACCCTCAAATCTGACGAGACAATTACCTGCTGCATGGAACTACCGTCCCACACCAGTTTGAATACCTGGAAGGCTTTTTGATTATTAATAGTCGACGGTAACGGGGGACAAGAAAAGCAAATTTCGTGCCTGGTCGGAAACATAATTTTATTTTGGGACGACACTCTGTTCTCTATTACTGATACGCGGTATTATACAACTTTGACCTAAACCTAACCATGCCGTCACCACGTCACCACACCCCGTACGAGAACGCGTCCAAAGTTCCTCGTGCGGGCGGAATCAGAACAAAAAAATCGAGCTCAGCAGCTGGATACCTCGAATCCAAAAGCCTCGCCCGGTGTGTGTGGAGTACAGCAGCAGTATTTCTACGCCCGAACCAGCGACACACCACACCAACCCTCTTGTTTTTAGGCTTCTGCACTTCTTGTTTTCAGGTATCATTGATAGTTTAAACCGCTGTACAGATATTTAGGGCAGAAGCCAGAAATAGTTTTACGACTACTTAGCGCACCACTGTCCCAAAAAAGGACATTTTTTGTGCATTAATATTCGATAAAAACGCTCCTTGTATATAGGGGGACAGATTCGATTTTTTTGTTGTTCACCGAGAAATCGGTGGGTTACGATCTTTTTCTTTTTCAACCAAACCGAGACCGAAAAAACCGAGAGCAAAAAAAACCGGAAACGTCGGTCGGCTTCGGCGTTCTTTTTCCCCCAGTGGATCAGAAGAAGAGAAAAAATCGGTTTCCGGTCCAGGACCGAAAAAAAACGCAAAATACGGCGTTCGGTTTCCGGTTCACAACCCTGTTCATTCATCGGTGGGTGAGTATCGTCCAGCAGTACGAAAGACGTTTATAGGGCGCCATGCCATGTGCTGGATGGATGGGTAGACGAGGAACGAACGCATAACCAGTCGAATAATAATAATGGCACACTACATACTACAGCAGCATGATACGCTGCACGTGGCGTGTGGCGCAGCTACGTACCGCCGCACAGCAGTAGAATTCCCACAAAGAAGGTCTCCGGCATACGACAATGCACGGCGAGAGAAGGAGCTGTATCGAGTGGAGACACCAGATAATGGTACTATTAATATCGTAGACTCGTACGTGGATGAAGATGCCGCGGACAGCGATCGACAGAGGCCGAAGAGCGTCTCTGCCCTCTGCATCAATAGAATAGTCTTGGAACGTGCTGCGGATGAACCGACCGAACTATTAATATTAAGAACGTGGTGCGTCGTACGTAGGGAAGATGAAGCATAGAATAGTGACATAGTGACAACAAACACTTGAAAAAAGATCACCCCGTCCCGTGAAATATGGGCCTATCGATTCAATATTTAAATGAAAATATTCACTACTTCGTACGTATGTATTTAGAGACAGAGTTGTTGTAGAACCTCGAGGGGTTTAGCCAAAATCAGGTGTACCTGGCCATTTTTCGGATCTATTGGGACTTCAGAGAGGAAAATCGACGATGATTATAAACCCTTTTAGAACCGCAGTCCCGTTCTGGGGACAATCCAGTCAAATTTCAAGTAGTTTTGTCCCCAAACGGGACAGCGGTTCTAAAGGGGTTAAGATAATAGTTGTATGTAGAACCTTGAGGGCGTTAGCCAAAATCAATTATATCGTACCAGGTATGTCATTTCGGACCGTCGAGTATCATGGTCGCGAAATACAAGCAAACACCGAGGGCTGATATGAGACGAATCACGTGACAGAAAGCCGAAAAATAGTGCGCGCAAAATAACGGCCAGGGAGAGGACAATCGACCATTCCTTAACCCCTTTAGAACCGCAGTCCCATCTTCGGGACAAAATACTTCAACTTTGAGAGGTTTGTCCCCAAAACAAGACTGCGGTTCTAAAAGGGTTGATACTACAATTGAAGGTGACCATTGGAGCAACGGGAAATGCATTGATAGTGTGCGCGTGTTCTTCACATTCATGAACCGTTATTCCTACCCGTCGACATCCAGCACAACCAGTGTCCGTACCCGATTTCTTCAATCCTAAAGAGGAGACGACTCAACTTGACCCTTTTAGAACCGCAGTTCCGTTGTGGGTACAAACCAGTCAAATTCTAAGTAGTTTGTCCCCAAAACGGGACTGCAGTCCTAAAAGGGTTAATGTCCCAGGCATAATAACGCAATAAAAGGGGTCGTACCGCCGTCGTACCGTACGTCGTACCCGGGCGGGGCACGGGCGCAACATGATCCAGACCGCCTATATAGATAATAGTAGGAAAAACCTGTGTGCTACTCACTCGTACTCGTACCAGAAACTGCTGCGGCTACCTGGAGGGTGCTCTGTTCTTCGGTTTGCCTGTTATCTTTATTGTTTTATCCTAGGCATTATAGCATCTAGTGGTGCTGCTTCTTATTAATAGCTCGTTCTTTTCAAGTTTTTGCCACATCTCCTGAGGGGGGACACGACAAACTTGTCTTCCAATTTTTCCTCCTTATTTTTCTCTTTGATTCGTTTATTTGCTACCAGATATCTGTTTTGTTTTTTTGTTTGTTCATATGTTTCCCTCCTTTCGTTATCTCTATTTCATAGAATGTGTACGTTGTATCGTATCCAGAATCATACATGGCGTTGCGATGTCTACTCTGCTTGTTTACGAGTACACTCCATAAAACAATGTAGTATCTGCCTGGCGTAGTTTAGTGACTATGCATGTCCGCATCTATCCATCATAAAACAATGTAGTATCCGCCTGGCGTAGTTTAGTGACTATGCATGTCCGCATCTATCCATACCCACTACAGCCAGCCCACATATGGCTGAGGGAAGAAGAAAAAAACGCCGTTTTTGGAGCGTCGGCCCACGGGCCGGATCCTCGGGTTAACCCGCGGGTCGCGAGCAATGGTCTCGCGGGTTTAGATTACCTGACCCGCGATATGACCCGTAGGTCACGGGTCAATCCAAGTCTGGCGGGTCCGGTCGGGTTGGGTCAGGAGATTTGGAAAACTCACGGGTCAGGTCGGGTCGAGTTGAGGAGTCTTTCAATCCCACGGGGCGGATCGGATCGGGCCAGGAGGTTTTCATTAATTCCGCGAATCACGTCGAAACATCTCAAAAGGCTTGCGGGTCGGCTCGAGTCAGCCCGATCCGATCCAATCCGATCCGATCCGATCCAATCCGATCTGACCCATGAGGTCGGACCTGACCCGCGAGAACAGCCCTTGAGAAATAGGCCAACCCGGGCTTGATTGGAGCTCCTTCATTGAGTCAGTAGACAGATATGTGAGAGCGTGCAACACCTGAAACTTTTCACCCAACACTATTACGGAGGACCATACCTGGTAGATAATAGGACCTATGGTGTAAAAAAAACCCTATATATTTGACCATTTTTACTGACAATATTTGGTTCTATCTACCAAGATCCCCTGTAATAGGTACGATCGGGGGCTGGTCAACCATAGAGAAGGCCAGGAAGCCTTTTCGGGAGTGCAATATTCAGGGTTATCATACCTGTGACTGGATCAACTGCAGCCCCGTCTTAGGGACAAAACCACTCAAAATTCCAAGTAATATGTCCCCAAAACGGGACTGCAGCCCTAACAGGCGCAGGAAGATATCCTATTCTTTGCTCTCGGCTGCCTCTTTCCAAAGTTTGAAACCGTTCAAATTTACGAATCGTGTATCATTTACCGGTACTGGTGACAGGCACGTGACAGGCAGCGTGGACCAGGTACCAGGTATGTATAGAGCAAGCGCTTTGCTGCAGGGGTGGAGAGCAGTACGGCGGGTCTCTTTGAAATCCAAGGTTTTTTCCAGGGGAATGTCGTGTTCCCATCGCCATATTTCGAAAACATTCGCCGGGGGGCAAATATGCAGGGGGCGAGATGAAAAATTAACATGTCCACGCTGGCAGACAACTCGCTGACCACTTCGTGCCGTACGCCAAGGCCCTCAAAAAAGGCAAAATGCGAGAGCGTTGAGACGACCATCCGCGAACGAAGCCTTCTCTTTGCGGGGGCCGTACAGCGGACGAGCAAGGAGCGGCTGACCCGTGGGGTGATGCTTGGGGGCGATGGCCGGTGGGGAGAACCCGGCACCTGGGCGACCAGAAAATAACTGGGCCCAATGTCTAGCAGACGACCTCAGGGTTTTTCAAGCCACCGAGGGGTCCACGGAAAGCTCCCCTATGCTGTTCGGAGTAGAGAAGGTGTTGTGGCCGAGGGCGGCTATATAAAGAGCGGGAAGCGGTACCGGGGGTCGTCAAAAGCGGCGGGTTGTTTCATGGCTAGGTGGCACAGGAACGACGCACAGAGAGGCCGGCTGCTCAACGCAACCGGGGACGCCGAGAGCGGAGACGAGGGGTGGGGGGTCGTATTGGTACAGCTGTCGACGAACGCAGAAACGAAATGATAGATCGGGTGGCGAGGTACCGATTCGACGAGCCCTTGAATTCTACGACTAGCAGTTTCGGTTTGTACCTTGCTGAGTTGTTCAATTGAGAGGGGGGGGGGGGGGGGGGGGCGACAGCGGCAGTACCGACACTTGACACCGCTATTGACGAGACTACGAAGGAGACGGCAAAAGGGTTCGGCAAAGGGTGTGGCTAGATTCCCCAATCAATTTTCTAGCAGAGACGGGCACCCATGTTTACTATCACCGCCCGGAGTACGATCTTCTCGTTTCCTTTCCCCCCGTTCTGTCTTCCTTTTCGTGTTTTGCCTTGCCTCTCCCTTTGTTACCTTCCTCTGCTTCGTGCTGCTGCGTCCGTAGCAGCAGTCATCTGTGCCTCTCTAGTACCAGGTAGGTAAGTTTTCCTTATGTTAATAACAACATTGATAGCAGCTTTTGTGATCTCCTTGCGCCATTTATATTTTGGTTCATCTCAGAATTCATTTTCGTTTTCTTGATTTTACTTTCTGGGCACGCTTGTGTCGTACGTATTAAAATAGTGTTTTCTGGTACCCGGTACGCTCACAGCGGTTCACTTGCTTGACCCGGGAATCACGAAGCGCTATTATTTTCAGGCTTTCGGTCTTCCTCTATCTGTTCAAATCACAGAATTTGTGTACGTAGCTTTAGGATCTGGAATCAGGCCGACACTAGGTGTACTGATGAAGCTGGGTAGAAAGGACAATATAATGCGAACCAAAGACATTTCTCTCCCACTATTATTAATACTATACATTGGAAGAAGCCGGTCGCCCCGGTGGTTCAAGTGGTTAACCTCGAATTCTACTTGTTTGAGTCCTGGGTTCGAGCCCCAGGTGGGTCGGACTTTGACTTTATTTGCAAAAATAAAAATAAAAAAGGATTCAATTGTTGAGAGCGCCTTGCAGCGTGGGTAGGCACAATTATCTGCGAGTCGACAAGGGAAGAAAAGGCTTAAATCTTCTCGCGATAAACATAAAGGCACGTACCATAGCGGGAAGGGGGGAGAAGAGCCTGCTATGTGACCCCGGATCTGAGTTACGAGTGGGAAGGAGAGACAGAAGAAGATGTGCGAGGATAATGAATGGGATGAGAAAAAAAAAAAAAAAAAAAATGGAGCACAGGAGAAAGGGACGACAAAGGTCAGGGTCATTTCTCCGAAGTTGTATACCAGGGTACCTGGTAGGGTTCAAGGGCTCATTCTCGCTGTACAGATAAACAATACATGAAACCCGATTTCCCTGTTTTTTTTTACGTATTCTAAGTGAAGAGTGTTTGAACTAAAATATGATATGTGCCCGCACGACATTTTTGTCTCTTTTTTTTTTCTTTTGATTTGTTGTTCGTTTCGTTCGTTTTCTCTGTTTCATTACATGAATCGTATGTCGGGCCTGTCGTATCCAGTACGGTGGTTCAAGTGGTTAACCTCGAATTCTACTTGTTTGAGTCCTGGGTTCGAGCCCCAGGTGGGTCGGACTTTTGACTTTATTTGCAAAAAAAAAAGGGATTCAATTGTTGAGTGCGCCTTGCAGCGTGGGTAGGCACAATTCGACGCGAGTCGACGAGGGAAGAAAAGGCTGAAAAGTTCTCGCGATAAAAATTAAAGCACGTACCGTAGCGGGAAGGGGGTAGAAGAGCCTGCTATGTGACCCCGGATCTGAGTTACGAGTTGGAAGGAGAGAGAGAAGACGATGTGCGAAGGTAATGAATGGGATGAGAAAAAAAAAAAAAAAAAAAAAGTACGAGGAGATGGGTTGCATTGTCTGCTCTTCTTTTTATACTGCAACATAGAACCACCTGCTGTGTTCCCGGTGGCTTTTTGGCTGGTCCGCGTGCCTGCCAAAATCAATTTTACGGGTTCAAGTCTCACCGAGTGCATACTCGTCAAGACTTTTTCTTGCACAAAAATTGATTAGCGGAAAGCGCGAAAGCGTGAGATATCATAGCTACATTCGACGAAAGTCGACGAGCAATGGGAATGCTGAATCCTATGCGTGATAAAAAATGAAGGGACGTACCGGGGGGGAAAAGGGACGACACCTGTGACCACGGCTTGTCCAGAAGACCCCTGAGGGTAAACAAACCCTCCTACGAGTTGACCTGGAAAGTGAAATTGATGATCATTAAAAAAAAAGGATCTCTGGGACGTAGTTTCGTGACCACGGAGCTTGTATATTCTCTTAGGTTGAAGAATCGGCACGGACCCTGGTTGTGCGCTGGATGTCGTCGGGTAGAAAGAACGGTAGAACACACACACGCACACACACACCTCAGACCTATTTCCTTGGCCAGAGATCTTGTTCAAAAGGAGTGGGGAGAAAAAGACACGGCCCTTCATTCGACCATATATACTTCTTTCATCGGTATTTCACAATCACCAAATATTTCATGCCTCATACCAGGTACGTCGTACCAGGTACGAGGTACGAGTCCTAGAGCACGAGTAGAAGTGCGGTCTATTATCCAGTGGAAAAATCCCTTTTTTCGAGGCCGAAGCCAAAAAATCAAGTCGGGTGGGGTCGAGCATTTGATGCACCTGGAACAGGGCGTTTAGGCGGCTGTTATATACCATGGAGCGCACAAGTGGAACAATTCGGCAGCAATCTCAATTTCAAAACATAATTGACCTTGTTGTGATCATCTTCATCAGACGACCATGCATTAATGAAGCAGTTTGATTTGGCTTTAAAACCGCAGTCCCGTTATGGGGACAAACCAGTCAAATTTCAAGTAGTTTGCCCCCAAAACGGGACGGCGGTTCTAAAGGGGCTTGCAGCTGCACACAATTTTTCCAGAGGCACTCTTCGGCTCAAGTTTTTTAGGAGCCTGTCCTGGTGGCCCATGTCCTGATAGCCACAGACTCAACACTACGGGGAACAACAGCACTCAGCAAACAGCACTCAGTACACGTACGTATCCACATAATACAACACGATTGTCTCTGTCTCTACGTACGAACATACGTTTTCATGCGTATAATAAATACCGGTATGGTAATGATATGACCAGAAGCGGCAAGTTGTCACCAGGGGAAGAACACAAGAACACACAGGGGAGGCGGAGAGAGAGAGGAGAGAGGCAGTACGTACTGCTCTACGTACCGGTATACTGCTTGTGTCGTATGGGAGGGCAGAAGAATCGTACAACCATGACAGATTACGTACGAGTACGCACAACAGCAGTACCGTTGTAACCACGGCGAGTTCACGCGTCCAGACGTTCGAAGCCCCCTAGGGACGTCGTGAGCATTACCGTTTTGCATTACGACCACATTTATTCACTTTACACCCACGGAAACACGCGGACGGAGCTTTTGCGAACGCCAGTTATTAATATTAATAGGTACCTAACTACTACCTGATATGACGTGAACGTTAAAAAACACACTGCAACAGCACATAATCCTTTTATTAGAGCTGAAGTCCCGTTTTGGGGTTAAACCAGTCAAATTCCAAGTGGTTTGTCCCCAAAACGGGACTGCAGTCCTGAAAACGGTCAACAACACAATAGAGATAGACCTATATATACTGCTGCTGTACGTCGAGACTTTCCAGTGGGAAGGAGATGTGCGAAGATAATGAATGGGATAAGGAAAAAAAAAAAAAAAAAAAAACTGGCTCGTATTGATCATGTGATATTAATATTGATACTAATACGTACCAGGTACCAGGTAGTAGATAGCAGCATCTGACAGCACTCCAGATAGCAGGCAGGTGTGTTCCTCTTTCGTTTTCACGACTACCGTGCGTTTCGTAGGGTGCAGGCAGCACTTCAGACAGCATCCGCTGTAGTCAGCAGCCACGAGTTGGTTAGTGGTGGGAACGGGGGTACTCTTCTATATATGTTATAGTTGAGAGGATATACCCGCGGCCTTGTTAGTTCAGTTTTGCACATTGGTTTTATCTTGCGTGCGCTTTTTTCGTCTCGTGTATTTTGAGGCAGCCGAATTTTCGATTTTTTTCGTTTTTCGGATCTTCCTAGGGCTCCAGCACCTTTGTGTGACCACGGTCTCCTTCGTCAGAGATTTAATGTGAGAACAACAACAACAACAATACCTTCCGTGCCTCGTTGGCGTGGTTCGAGGTTCGAGCGTTCCTCGAGCCACAACAAGTGAAACAAATCTGTATCGTCGTATGTGTGATGGGAAAACGGGCATTGTCCAACGTGCTGATTTACTGGTGTTACCATCAGGTACATCAGATACTCATACGGGGCATAGCATAAGATAGCAAGAAGTGTACTATTAATCTTAATACATACCAGGTACCAGGTACGAGCCACTCTCCACTTATCACGCTTACGCGCCTCCTGGCTCTGCAACTGCTCTATATGGCTGCAACTACTGCTGTCATGCATACCGCCGCAGCTCGTATACGCGGCCAAACCCGAGTTGCTACAACGCCGTGCTTCCTCTACTTTTATCCGACACCGATCGTGAAGCGTGTAGCGTAGCAGTGCGTGCATAGCGCCTCGTGCCACCCACAACGCTTTTGGGGGAGACCTGCAACCACTGCATCGGCTCAAATCACTTGAATTTAGTCTGTGAAGAGTCTTGCAGGGTAGATGACGATAAATACGTGGGGCACGGCCGTCAGAGCATCCGTACAGTAAACACCAGACAGATACGAACAGTAGGCAGCAGCAGCAGCAGCAGCAGCAAGCAGCAGCAGCAGCAGCAGCAGCAGCACGAGTATCTATAGTGCACCAAACACTTGATAAAACAGTCCGAAAACATTCCTTTTCAAATTGCAAGTGAAATTACCCAAACAAAAAACGTGGACGGAATGCGGTTGGACAAGAATGAAAAGTGGGTCTCTTGCATTTTATGATACCGACCAACAGGGCGCCGCACGCGCAAGCGTTTTCTTCCCCCTCGCGCCCGGCTACATCGCTATGCTTCCACGGGCACACGCCGACACGCTCTCGTCGGGCATGGCTCCCGATGCACTCAACAGAGACAGACAGAGACAGATGGGGTCTCGTGCAAGGACCACTACTGCCTGCTGCAGCTGGTACTGCTGCTATATAGTTTTGTACCAGGTACAGCACAACATAATACGATCAAGAGTACTCACGGGAGCCATTTAGCCAGTGTGGTCTTGGTCAAAATCCCCAACGCCATGGCCACCGGGAGCACTCCGAAAGCGATGTACTCCGGGAAGGCCCCCCCCTCCGCTTCCTCGCTGCCATCTGAGGAGTGGCTCGTCTCTTCTAGGCTCCGCCTCATGTTGGCGAGCCTGTTGTTGGTCTCCGACTTGTTGCAGCGGCCCTATCGCTTCGTGTAGGTCCTGAAAAGTTACTGCAAGTAGCTGCTGCTGTTCCACGCCTCGACGAAATTTAGTCGGAACGGGAAAACGGCACCGGGATTTGCGACCCGAGGGCCGACAAGCCGAGCTCGACAAAGATCAAAGATACAGAGCCTGAATAGCACAAGTGTTTCCGCACTTGCAGGGTCGAGCAAACGCCACAAGGGCAAAGGGCGGAAGTGCCAATCCTCCAGGGATGCGGAAGCTTCAGCCCGGGAATCTTCCAGGCAGTGGCAGCACTGCAGAGAGGTTTCACCACCAGACCGTGAAGTCCGCTGCATCAACCACCAAAACCAGTTTTTTTTTTCTCATTTTTTTTTCAGCGTTTGAATCTATCCCCGTTTTTTCTAGTAAAAACTGCCTCTGCAAGACACCGAAACCCCAAGGGATTGAACTCATGAAAACATGACAACAGGATAACAGGATGTTCGGCAACTGGTGAAACATGTGTGGCCTGATGGCGGCAGCAACGACGGCAGCGAGGTGGTTCACTGTAGGGGTCTTGTGTGTTTCTATCCGCTGCGCGGTCGGTCTTCGAGGAGCGTGCTTCCATCGCCAGAGAGGTAAGTTGGTGCCGTATTTTTTGCAAGCCGCGCACTGCTCGTCGTACGTCGTACGTGTCCATTCTACGTCAGTTTGCTTCGGGGCTTCGTGCTAGTGCGGGATTCAGATAGGAATAGGACTGCTAAGCATACCGTCCCAACGCTTGCTCTCACCCACAGACGCTAGACAGCTGGCAGCATATAGTCGTAATCGTTGCCCCCAGTACTTTGGTTGTGATAGGCGGAGACTGATATAACGCACTCTAACACTTCGAATTCCAATGTAGACATGGCTCATCTCTCTCATCTCTGCAAGCAGCCAGCCGTCGACGACGGTGCCGCAGTAGTCAGCAGTCAGCGGTCAGCAGAGCTACGTATTTACGGGAGCATACTTCTCCAGTTCCACTGATCCGGCACCACCATTACCAGTACCCAGCACCCGGCACCACCCTATACCCAGTACCCAGATCCCAGAACGATATGTAGCCAGTATTCTAGGTACCAGTACTGCGGTACTCCTGGTACCAGGTACAGAGTGCGTTGTCCATTCCAGTCTGTTCCAGTACCTGTCGTTTAGCGTAGCAGCCAGAGCGAACACCATTTGTCCAACCAAACTCCAAACCAAACTTTTCCTGCCCCCCCCCCCCCGCCATGCACCTTATTTTTTCCCACCCAGATATCAGAACGAACCAAATATCCAAAGCAAAGCCTATCCCCCTACATAGATTTGCTGTCTGTGCCTCCGAGTACGCCCATGTCTAGACTACGGGTACAGCACGTCCATGTCTGCGGGTAGAGCAGCGTGCCCATGTCTCCCGATCGTATGAAGTGCACGGGGGTTTCGCCGCCGGCCGCCCGCTCGCATGATGCCCAAACTGTTGGCTGCGTTTTGGTGGAGGTGGAGGTCAAACTTAGCGCCAAGAGTTGGGAGTGCTCTACGATTATTACCGCACTGCGCACCACAGAGAATAAGACTGGCTGGTTATAACTGAGTATGATTGTTGCACTGCTGCTGCTGCTGCTGCTGTAGCTGCGTCTACTCCGCGCGAGAGGCTCGACCACACCTCATAAACCCGCCGACACACCCGAACAGCAATGGCAGCTGCTGTGCTGATACTGCACTGACACGAACCTGGTATATCTTAGCGACATACCCAACACACATGCAATATGGTATGGCTGCTGCTCAGCTGCTGCTGGTGCTCCTGCTGTAGCTCCCGCCTACAGCATTCCGCGCGAGAGGTTCGACCACACCTCCCACCTTCGACACACACCAACAACAACCACAAAGGTTCCACCATGCATACCGGTATAAATAAGCCCCAAATCGAAAACGCCTGTTTTTTATGTCGAAACCCTCGAACATCTACCTGGCCCTTGATCCTCGATCGATCCTCTGGAGCAGCCAAGGGTGTTGCCCTAGCAACGCGCAGGGCACCCATGCGACTGCCCAGTAGGATGCAGGGCGCCACGTACCCTGCCTCACTGTTCTCGTTGTAGTTAGCTATCGCGAGGTGGTCTCTGTCCTGGGCGCTCGGCGTGTTCGTCGTCCCCCCCACACTTGATTATTACGGGGGACCGTAGTAAATAGAACCAAATATTGTTAGTAAAAATAGCGAAATATTTACCGGTAGGTTTTTGTGTGTACCGTAGGTCCTATTCACTATGGCCCCCCGTAATAGCCGGACACCTCACGGCGCTTCGCGCTTGGTGCAAGCAATGTCTGCCTGGTCGGTGAAAGCCCGGCGTGCTCCGTCCCGGCGTTGTAGGGATGCGAGATTCCGTGGTCATACGACTACGGCCATGCATGATAAGGAGTACACCCTGCCCCCCCCCAAACGATGGTTTCGTATAATATAATATTCACATGATACGTCATCGCAACAAAACCTGAGCGGTATGTGCGTGCTGGGTGTGTACAGCCTGTCGCCGATACGGCCGCTTCCACGGGCCCTCGCGGCAGCGGTTCCCGGGGAAACGGAGGTCGCACAGCACGCACCCGAAGGAATCAAACACACCTCGAACAGATCTGATAGAGCATGCACAGATAGATCATGATCCATTGTAGATCATCTTCACCTGCCGTTGCCAGAGGTTGTGCAGGATCTGTCTGCGTAGCATAGATCCAACGGTAAGAAACATGCTCCTGACCGTTAATATTACACGGGTCCCAACCCGGCAACACGAGCTGCAAGTAGTAGATCATACAGTCTTGAAAATAAAGACCTGCCTCAAAGTACGTACATATCTAGACCATGAACTGCGGGAATCGGTTCTCTGTCGGAGGTGTGGGATCAGGCCAAGGCAACACCTCCTGTGTCGAGCACGAGTCGAAGAACGCGCCAAATCGCGGTACAGGGCATGATATAGCGGATATCCCGTCGTTGGGTACGACGTCGTGGCCGCCCGCGAGCACGTGGCGGCACCGAGTGAGCGGATCCGCATCGCCGGCCGTTGCAGCCGAGGCTGGGGTGTGCTCAGGCGAAGAAGCCGTGCCGGAAGGTGGTCGGCAGCGGGAGAGGTCAGCAGAAAGAAAAATAATGCCAACTGCGCGTGAAGATTGTCGCGTGCATGTACAGCAGTAGGTGGCATTTTTTTCATGTTGCCCGCTCGTTCCGATCGACAACAGAGAACGTCGATTTCACGACACCAGAAAGCCACCTCACTCGGCAGCAGCCGACGCACGGCAGCAGCACCCGTGTTCTGTGGCATATACTGCTGTGCGAGTCTACGCATACGAGCGGGACGATCGAAACCTACAGCAGTTTCAGCGTTCGGCTCTGCTGTGCTTCTGCTGTATCTTGTGTAGCCCACGACGCTCTTCAAGTTTCTTCCTTTGTGGCGGCCACAGGCAGTGCCACAGCAACATTAACCGCGCTTCAAGTTCTTTCTTTCGTGAATACTGCTAAGGATGGTGCTTGCGTTCGATCGCGCGTGTATCCTGTCATCGTAGACAATGTTCTGGGGACAAGAGCGGTGCAAATATATACCTGGCACATGACCTCGCGTTGGGAATGCCGAAAAGGCACTCGCGCAGCCACAGCACTCTACAGTATGTATACCAGGTATATAATACTGGTACGTAACATTTTGAGGGGTTGCGCCGAACGCGGGTCTCAGTGACACTTTCTTCGAATTTGCATGGAGTGCTTATGGCGTACGAGGCTTTCACTACAAGTAGGTGTTGAGTCGGAGCTCTTCGCTCATGTCTTTGCAGTGTGTAAATAGAGTCTCTATACCCCTCCCTGCATCCGTAATCCGTGGATTCTGAGAGGCCATCCTTGGCGCGCACGCGGCCTCTGTCGTCAACAGCAGGGCCGGGGTCTTGCGAGTGAGGCGTGGTGGCCTATGGGCTATATGACGTACGCGACAGCAACTTTATTATTCGGGGGTTGATAACTTCGAGGTTCGGACGGAGATAAGAATGTGGCCCTTTTCACACTGGAATTAAAGTAGGACCCACGCTGCCTTACATGTCAATTCGAGTCTCTTCAAACCCATATTAACCCTTTTAGAACCGCAGTCCCGTTTTGGGGACAATTCACTCAAATTTCAAGTAGTCTGTCCCCAAAACGGGACTGGGGTTCTAAAGGGGTTAATTAAGGCAATAAGTGCGGTCCCGTTTAGGGGGCAACCCCCACAAATTCTAAGTAATCTGTACCAAAGATGAGGACGGCAGTTTTCAGTATTGACTACGGGGGGGCATAGTTAACAGGACCAAATATTGCTAGTAAAAATGGTTAAATGTATAGGTTTGATGTATACCATGGGTCCTATTAACTATGGTCCCCCGTAATAGTAGCCCCGGATGAGACACGATTACTACTTTTTTGTACATCACTGTATACGTACCTAAATATGGCTCTAACTCCCCAGTGTTTTGTCCCCACTTGACCCTTTTAGGACTGCAGTCCCGTTTTGGGGACAAACTACTTAGAATTTGAGTGGATTATCCCCCAAGACGGAACTGCAGTTCAGGGGTTAAGGTCAAGGCATAAACGGGTTTACTCTCTTGGGGTTGACTTCAGAGGGGAAAAAGAACGACGATATAAGGGGGGAAGGCATCACAGACCCACACCGGTGGCGTGGGGATGGAGCTTGGATGCGGCTTACCTGGTAGGATTTAAGAATAGAACGTAAAGAGTACGTATTGAGATGGAGGAGGGAGCAAAAGACAACAAATAGAGTGTCGCAGATAGAGCATTGGAGGGAAGTAGACACAGAAAGTAGATAGACCTCGTGCATACAGCAGGTTTCCCTTGGTTCCGGGGGTTTCTTCTTTCAGGAATGTTTTGAGTGATCAGCGTTGAAGCTCATGCTGCAGCACATTGTCGGATGGCAAGCGCTCTCAACAACAGAATAACAAATGACGGTTACATCAGAGGCCACTTCGTGATTTGAACGATGATACAGTGGTCTCGTGTCTCCGAGCGACTAAAATGCAAGGAGTCGTGCCCTCACGGGCGCAAGATGGCCCCACCCGCGCTGCTGCTGGGCGTTCGCGCTGCCCGTACGCGGTTGATAGCACCAAACAATTCCAACCATTGTTCTGGTGGCTGTTTTGGGGGGGGGAGGGGCGTCACTAAGGGGTTAAGCGCTGCCGTAGGGCCATGAATATATGTGTGACAGTTGACAGCGCTTTCATGGGGCCTCGCTATAGTTTTTATCTCGCAGCAGCTTGCACGCCGGTGCGCGAAGGCGGAAGCCGGCCTTTGATCGCAACCGCAATAAAAACGCGAAAGAAACGTTGGCGCGACCCAGCAGAAGCCGCGTCTGAAGTTTTAGTAACAATTCGCCCCGGCCCCGGGCGGTCTGTTTGTTGCGGTTACACTCGGATGCCGCTATGAATAGCGTTCATTTCGTGAGTTTGAATCCCACCGAGGCGAAACCGTGAGTGTGTTCGCAAAATCAAAACGGACCAAATGCTGAGAGCGCACAGCGCGGGTAGGCGCAACTAGGCGCGAGTCCACGAGGACAAAAAAGGCTGAAGCCGTCTCGCGATAAAAGTGGGGGAGGGGGGGGGGGGTAATGACCGTAGGCGCATGACCGTAGACCCTCGCACCGTCGCATTCCTACAATGCAGGGACGGAGCACGTCGGGTTTTCAGGCAGACATTGCTCACACCAAGCGCGAAGCGAAACGTGGGGTGTTGGGCGAGTCGCATTAAGGGTGCGCTGCATTCTAGCAAGAACCGCTTTTGAGGCGGATTTTCTTGCATGTATATGGATGACAGCGTCAATGAAGTGGTATAGTTTCTGGTGTGGCCGCTTCCGGAGACAGCAATGGGTTCACCATGTAAATGCCTCGCGGGTGCCTTACCACATACCTGGTACATGCTGAGCAACACGCCCACCCCGCTTGTGCGGAGTAAAGGTCCTCCCCGCACAAAAGTGACCCAACTCGACCGCCAGCGGTGGTGACCGCCAAGAGAAAGAAAAAAAAAAAAAAACTAGATCAACGCAGTGAGAGTCGTACTTTACAGTACAGTCGTCGCCAACCCAACCTACATATATGCATATGTCATGTACATAATATACCTGGTAGGGGGGAAGGAGGGGGGGGGGGGGGGGGGGAAGTATGCTATGTGCCCCCGCATCTGAGTTACGGCTAGGAGGGAGAGAGAAGAGAAGAGTATAGATAGTTATTGATAACAATATTAATAACAATGAATGGGAAGGAACATAAATAGGAAAACGTGCAGCATCGAATTGAGATGCCGTTAGCGACGGGGAGTCTTCAGGTTCAGGTTTTTTATGGAGTCAGAACAAGCAAGGCCGCGGAGATGATTCGTGTCATATGAACCACAGCGAGCCATGTCGTGTTCTAACTTTGGACTATTACGGGGGGCCATAATAAATACCAGGTAGGACCTACGGTACACACAAAAGCCTGTATATTTACCTATTTTTACCAACACTATTTTGGTCCTGTTAACCCCTTTAGGGCCGCAGTCTCGTTTTGGGGACAATTGAGGACAAACTACTTGGAATTTGAGTGGTGTGTCCCCAAAACGGGACTGGAGTTCTAAAAGGGTTAAACTGTGATCCCCCGTAATAAGCAGGGCAGGAGATTGCAAAAAAAAAAAATACAGTCGCGAAGAAGAAGAAGGTATGGGGGTCTGAAAAAAAAAAAATAGTTTCATGAATATAGCCCTGGCATAGCCCATTATATAACGCCACTGGGGACAGCAGTGCTGCACCAACGGCGCTTCGAGCTGTTTGGGTTGTGGACAGCCACTGCAGCAGTGCGTGCCTTTTCCCCCGCGTCTGTGTGTGCGAGCAGTGCTCAGCAGGATATCCAATTAGTACCACATATTCACGTCCCGTACTGCTAGAGCTCCCGGAGAGCCCCCGGGGGCCGCCGGAGCCCCCCCCCGGATGAGCCCAAAAGTTGGACATTATATGCGTAGATAGTGATGCTCAAAATGTGCGTCTTACACGCTCCTGTTCCCCTGTTGTTGTAGGTGCGCATCGGGCTCCTTTCAGCGTGAAGAAACACTACTTCGTAATGTACTGGTACGTAAGTAAAAAAAAAATCGAAAGCAAACAACAACAACAACAACAACAACAACAACAAAACGAAAACGAAAACGAAATCGAAATCGAAAGCGAAGACGAAATCGAAATCGAAAACGAAAACAACTCCGAAAACGAAAACAAAATCGAAAATGAAAATGAAAATGAAAATGAAAATGAAAACGAAAACGAAAACGAAAAAGAACACGAAAAATAAAATGAAAAATAAAACGAAATCGAAAACGAAACAAGAACATGTCACATGGTCGACAAGGCTCGTGGACGAACACATAGCTCAGGGCGAGCGTCGCTTAAACACTCAAGCGTCCTCATCCGCTTGACAAACTCATGAAAGCAACACAGCTGATTCAAAGCACGTTGCGACAAAGAGTATCGCCTTCACAGCCAGAAACGAACCCATTTTGTTTTTCGCCTGCGGCGAAATGTCCGGGAAAAAGAAATGCCTACTCGTACGGCGAAAATCGGGCACAATTGTTCTCGCCTGCGGCGGAAAAAAGTTCGGCACCAAAGGACGGAGGTGCGGCAAGCTGCACAACTCCAGCAGATGGTGCCCTACGCGGATCTCGCGAAAAAAGTGTGCCAGCGCACCGCCGCACGCTCTAAAGTGTAACCCTGCTGTGTATATACGAATACATCAGGTGTATAGATACTACGCAGCAGTAACTCGGTCCGAAGAAGTGGATTTACAAAAGTTTAGTGCCTCTGATGGGCATCATTCTTTTACAGGCGTACTCTTGGCCTGGCAGATCGTACTGCAGATTATCCACGCGGCTGATTAGCGGGGCTATCGTTTCTCGTACGTACCGGTATCATATACCAGGTACCAGGTATACATTCACAACGTAAACACATACAAATTAAAGCTACAACATCGTAGCAATACAGCAGTAGTGGCGTATGTAAGGTTGTATTATCATATTATATTACTCGTACGCAATACGGAACGTTTCTTGTGGCTTAATCTCTTCTAAAAGTTCCGGAAGCTGTAGTGTCCACTGACTACAATAGCGAGACTATCGTTTCTCGTATCTATATTTTGTGGCATAAGAGGTGCGTCCTACTGCTGTACCACTACAAGCTGTTATACTACTAATACCACTACTGCTGTATATCATATTTACGTATACAGCAGTATATAGTTGGAAGTATAACATAGAACCTTTATTGTGGCGCACGGGATCAAGAGACATCCATGTGCGGTGCGCGTGGTCATATTTTCCTGGTAAACAAATAGAGGTAACAAGAAAAAAACACCCAGCTGTGAGATCGAGGATTTCGTCGAAGCTCCTATTTGCAAGGTGTTTGTTTATACTACGATACCATGGTATGTGGGTATATATGCACCTGGTTGAATAATGGTATAATATCACGCGCGAGCTTGGATGTTTCCTCGTATATAGAGTATGACAATAATACACTGCTGTCCTTCCGGAGATAGAAATGTCGTTCACGTGTTACTGCTGTGATATTTAATAGAAACGGCCGTCATGTTTCGGGACAAGTTGGTACCGATGTGTGTGATACGCTTGGCGTTATTAATACCAGGTACAACACTATTATTATTAGCCAATTATTCATTCATGGAAAAGTTTCTTCTGGGAGAGACGGAAGGATCGCTGGGAAAGGAATGAGTCCTCTTAACGGTAGTACTATCCAGGACTGGAGCTTGATTAATTGAAGGCTTCCGCTTGGTCTGTGGTACCTACCCACCGTAGCCATGCGAACTATACGAGGACTTTCGTGTGATTTCTGAGTCGTGACAGACTCTACTGTTGATATACTCCATATACTTGTATGCTTACATATCTAGATATTTAACCATTTATTATGATATTAGTAGGACTGCACTCCCGTTTTTGTGACGAATCAGTTGGATTTAGACTAAGATATAAAATATACCAGGATACGATGTATGTTCAGCGCCATAGTTAATGGGACCTATGGTATACATAAAAACCTATATATTTAACCATTTTTGCTAACAATATTTGGTCCTATTAACTATGGTCCCCCGTAATACTAAGGGTTGACAACGAACGGCAAACCTATGCGAGAAGGTCCTGGGGGGGGGTGGATGGAGGATTCGGCGTCGGTGTCATTTATTCGTCCCTTTCCCCCGGTGTATATCCGACACCCTACCGCTCGTACACAAACGTGAGTTCGATTCCAGCTATTACGGGGGGCCATAGTTAATAGGACCAAATATTGTTGGTAAAAATGGTCAAATATACCTGGTATACGTTTTTTATGTATACCATAGGTCCTATTAACTATGGTCCTCCGTAATAGTCTAGAATCATGTGCGAGTTCGAACTTTTGTTTTGTTTTGTTTTGTTTCGTTCTAGTTTTGTTTTTCGTGGGTGTGGACGACAGGTGGGGTGTCCGGAATCAGGGTGGCTGGTGGGCCTCAGGCGGCTCCCGTACGGAAGGACTGGTTCTGTTTCTGCACCGCTCAAGAAGTTGGAGCACGGGCTAAGAGTACCTACGCATAGACTGCCTGGTATGCCATGCTATACACAGCAGATTAGTTTGGAATGTAGAAACCATTTGATTATTTTTGTTTTTTTTTTCGGTATGATAGATAGGGTTCAACGAACCTGCTGAAACCTTCTCTTCTCGCCACTGGCGAGAACCGCCGGCCTCCCGAACTCCAGCCAACCAATGGCGTACCCGGAGCTGGGGTTTCCACGCCGCAAGGGACGTTATCGATCCGGGGGGACCACCGTTTTCGTCCCCGGCTTGCCGCTTGTACTGTCGTATACCACTCTTTCCCTGATTGTCATGACCATTTAGGTGGAATATTCTTATACAGGCGAGAAACTTGTACTTCGCGAGGGAGTGGTGTAGCTCAAGTCGGTCGTCTTATACGCCATGTGTATGCGATATTCTGGATGAGCCTTGATCGCGTCCCGTTTTGAGTTTTTTTGTTCATCGCGCGCCCGCAGGGCTAAGTGTTTTTTTTTCATTCCCATTGCTCGTCGAGTTTTCACGTGTAAAGTGCTACGAGTATTCCTAATACCTGGTACGTACTCTTTAGTAGTTCGTGAGTCGACACATACATAATCGTATTAATAATGTCATGCAGTGGTGGTGCTGCTGTTGTATCTGTAGCAATACATTGCCGGCTGGCTGCTATAGTGTCTGTGAAACCGCTTGGCACAGTGGACGGAGTAGTGCCGGTTGCCGCTCGAATCGAGTCCACGAGAGCAGAAAGGGATGAAGTCTTGTGGCTATAATAATGCCTTCCAAGACCAGAACCGCAGTGGGGAAAGGAGAGAGAAGGGCCTTCTTTGTGATCCCGGGTCAAAGTTAACCCCTTTAGAGCCGCAGTCCCGTTATGGGGACAAACTACTGGGAATTTAACTGGTTTGTTCCCTACACGGGACTGCGGTTCTAAGAGGGTTACGTAGGGCTACAGGAAGGAGAGAGAAAAAAAGGGCTAATATAATAATGGGATGCCTGTGCTGCCGGTATCATTGTCTGGCGCACACCGCCAGCCGCATACCGGCACTATAGTAGTGGTAGCAGCAAACCTACAAAAGCAGCAGTAGTAGTGTTTGTTGTTGTTGTTGTTGTTGTTGTAGTAGTAGTAGTAGTAGTAGTAGTAGTAGTAGTAGTAGCATCAGCAGCAACAGTAGCAGTAGTAGTAGTAGTAGTAGGAGTAGGAGAAGTAGGAGTAGTAGTGGTAGCAGCAGCTGTAGTAGTAGTATTAATAGTAGTAGTAGTAGTAGTAGTAGTAGTAGTAGAAGTAGTAGTAGTAGTAGTAGTAGTAGTAGTAGTAGTAGTAGTGGTAGTAGTGGTAGTAGTAATAGTAGTAGTAGTAGTAGTAGTAGTAGTAGTAGTAGTGGTAGTAGTGGTAGTAGTAGTAGTAGTAGTAGTAGAAGTAGCAGAAATAGTAGTAGTAGTAGTAGTAGTAGTAGTAGTAGTAGTAGCAATAGTGGTAGCAGCAGCTGTAGTAGTAGTAGTAGTAGTAGTGGTGAGGGGGGATCCCCGGTGCGTGTCGACTGCTGTGGTGCTGTAGTCTTGAACGTACTGTAGTTCCCTTGGGTTTAGTTGCGCCGAGTAACGTACGCACCTAGGCGTTGGCTAGGACGAATGAAGCACGGCTCGACCTACACGGGAACCAACGAACGAGGGCGATACACAAGGACAAGGGCAGTCATCTTGCGTCGCGGTTCAAGGGTCAACAGGTACAGGTTGGTCGCTGATTCCAGTGTCATCGTGGAGGGCAAGTAACATGTAACACGCATCCACGTACGAAGCATGACGGAAAGTAGACATTTATGGGATTCACACTTGTCACTCCGGCCGTGTGGCCCGTGTTCCCCAGCGATGAATGGGGTTTACACAAGTTTAGACTTCCGCGCCTCAGATATATCATGATCTATCTGTAGATAATGTAGATGATCTAGTTCCTCGCCTGCCGTTGTGGGGAGGTTGAGCACGATGTGCAAAGCACAGACCCAGCTTTGGAAGAACGCGAGCTACTCTAGATGGGGATGCAGACGGTACGGCTCACTCGGGCAACGCGAGCTACCGTATGTACGAGTACTGCACCGCTGTCGTAGAGCTCAAGCGCCAGGGGTAACAGCAGGCTGTGCAGATGTTGCAACGTTGCACGTGCAACGTGGAAGTGTGGTGAGCTCAAGCCTTGTTGTTACCAATCCGCCGGAGGACGAAACATGATAAAAGAAGAAGCTGTCGTAGATCATACAAGTACGTGCACATAGCTCTAGTCAGGAATATATCTACGCCCTGAATATGTGTATACCCTGGTATATAATATGCCTAGATCATCGAGCGGGAATCGATGATCTGCCCACGCTTTTGTCAATCCAGCCATGCCACCCTTCCTGGGGGGGGGGCCTAACCATGGGTTTACGTGAAGCGTGATTCCGTGTACCAATGGTGTCCATCATGTACCGCAAGGAGCGGCGTCGATTTCGCGCGTTCGTAATTTTTCTATCCCGCGATTTTTCCGGAAGGGCAAGGTGGCTGAACTACCCAACAAGTGTTTTTTTGGGAAGGTTTGGTCGAGGGAGAGCCTTCCGTAAAAAACATGGTGTCAGACGTTAGCGCCCTTGCCGTTCGCTGTCGAGGAAACTGTCAACAACGCCGAAAAATGATCGAAACCCCCTACATGTGAACTCGGGGGTCCCTCTATTGTAGTGTCGGTATGCGCCAGGTAAAAAAATGCCTGACCGCTACGTACTGATGTGTGTACACTCGCTCGTAGCGGCCACCGGAACTAGATGGGCAACTCCGCACACCTGCGTACGATAGCTCACTGGCGGGTCAACCCCATCTGTGCGAAGCGATTCCACAGGCGCTCGTATAGCGGGCTCGCCTGCACTGCTCAACCGACACTATAGAGGGGCCGATACCGTACTCGTACGAATTGTTCCGACGCGTGCAGCTACGATATGGGTTACAATTTAGGGAGTAGCACTTTTTTTTTTTGCCTTGTAAGGCACCAGTTGTGGCTGACGGGGCTTCTGAGCTCCTAGGGATACTCTGGCCGGTGGCCGGGAAAATAAGCTCTGTTTTATGTGCGCGTCAGATTCCAGACGTGGCTTATATTCCCGGCGAGAGTGGTACCCAAAAAGGCGTGCCTTAGCGTCGTTTCGTTTTTTTTTTGTGAGAGTTCTTTTCCCATTTATCATATCTTCGTGACGTACATACGCCATAGATCCTGATCGGTCGTAGGATTAAGCGTAAACTTTTCTTCTCGTTCAAAAGCCTGGGTGGCGTATAATAGAAGAGCTACCAAGGCACAGCAGTAGCCCCTCCAACCAAAAAAAGGAACGCCCAGGAGATGGGAGGCGCACCCCTAAGCCACATAGCGCTTCTATTTATAGTGGGCGTAGAGGGGTGCAAGTGAACGCGTAACGGGCAAATAACGGCAACTTATCCTGTGGATGGACGGAGCGCGTTCGACGGCGACTGCATCAAGTCACGGGGGGGGGCAAGTACACGTGTAACGGATAAATAACGGCAAATCAGCCCGCGGGTGGGTGGAGCGCGTACGACGATGACTGCGCCAACTCAGGGGGATAGTGGTAAGTAAACACGTGACGGACAAAAATAACGGCAAATTAGCCGGCGGGTGGGTGGGTGAGTGGAGCGCATACGACGATGACTGCATCAACTCAGGGGGCAAGTAAACGCGTAACGGACAAAAATAACGGCAAGTCATCGTGGGGATGGACGAGCGGAGCGCAGACGACGATGGCACCCTGTTGAAAAATAGAACCTTAAGTGTAGTACCTTCGAACCTTTCACACATCGGGGCAAAAGATAGATCATACAGACGTATCATCATGTGGATCATCTACAGATAGATCATCATGCAGATCATCTAGTTCATGACCTACCGTTGCGAAGTCGCGTGCGTGATCTGTGTAGAATAGTGCATATCCTATCCAGAAAACACGTGCTAGAGTAGATGAGGCAGATAGCAAAGCTCCCACCCGGCAACACGAGCTAGATCGGCACAGATCAGGCACAGATCATACAGATTATCTGTCGTGAGAGGCGCAGATCATGATATATCTGCAGATGAGCTGTTCAAGGTGTGGGACCTTCGACCACTCGGGGAATGGCCAAACCAGTTCGGAACGATTCTTCCGTGACGGTGGCGGTTGAGCCCAGAATCGTGAAGCCTCCGTCGGTTTTGCAACGATAGTGAAAAAACATGCCGCTCATTAGGTGAGCGAGACAGCCAGGGTATCGTTGTGTTCTTCTTCTTTTCTTTTGGTGGTCGGTCTCAGCTGGCGATCGAGTTACACGTCATTTGTTCGGGTTGGAGAGCCTTTACTCCGCGCAGGGGGGTATGATCGATTCACGTAGCGCCTGTTGTGGTAAGGCACCCACGAGGCGGTTACGTGGTACCCCCATTGCTGTCTCTTGGAAGTGGCCACACCGGAAAATAAATCAACTCATTGACGCTGTCACCCACTATCAAGTCCGCGTCACAAGCGGTTCTTAGTACTATTACGGGGGGCCATAGTTAACAGGACCAAATATTGTTAGTAAAAATGGTTAAACATATAGGTTTTTATGTGTCCCATAGGTCCTGTTAACTATGGTCCCCCGTAATAATAGGATGCGTTCACCTTTCTTGCGACTCGCCGAACACCTCACGGCGCTTCGCGCTTTGTGCAAGCAATGTCTGCCCGGTCGGTGATCACCCGACATGCTCCGTCCCGGCATTGTAGGGGTGCGAGGGTCTATGGTCATACGACTACGGCCATGCATGAGATCGAGTACATATCTCCTATCGAGTGCACCCCCCCATCCATTTTGGTGGAAAGGGCAATTCGTACGTAATACAGTATCACTCTGCCCCTAGATATAATATTATTTTGTATACTAACATTCAAACAAAACGTTACTCCTATTTAGGGATATATTGGTACGCAATACTTGAGCACCCAGTACAGCGTTGGAGCATCCACTATTTCATGAGGGAGACACGCTTCACGTATACAGCAGTACCATTCGCAAGGCGTTACGTATACAGCAGTAGTCGGTGCAAGACCTGAAGCATGCTCTAGGTTGTACGTACGAGCAGCACACTGGTAACAGCATACTACTACTGGCACCGTACGATCGGCACGGCCCACGGCACGTTTCCCGGGTTGGATCTTGGGTCTGCACTAAAAGGATCCTGCACAGAATATCCTAACGGCAGGTGAGGATCCAGATGATCTACAGATATAATCGTGATCTGTACGCAGGCGTGGATTTATTCCTTCTGAGATGCGGGATGCGTTATGCAGTTATTAATACGTATGCACTGCTGTTTTACGTTGTCAGGCTGTTTCCTTTGCGGTTCGATTTCGAGCTTCAGATTTGTGTTTTTCGATCTCAAAAACGAATGACCCTGCTTATGCAGTCGAAATATGCAAAATCCGACCGAATTTTTTTCGATTTGAGAATCCGATGACCCAAGTCGTCGGATTTTGGCCCAAAATCCGACGACCTGGGTCATCAGATTTTCAAATCGAAAAATGGCATGCTCTCTAAATTCAAGATGTTATGCATGACAGCAAACAGCAGCAGCAGAACGATCGATGAGTTTGATGGTGACAAAGCGGTATAGCGACGTTGCTGCGCGCCCGACGCTCGGGCGGCGGGCGGCCCGTCCCTCCGTGGCCAGACTACAGTCGCCTGGCGCCGGCTCGGGCCTAGAGACCAAGAGAAGCGCACTCGGCACGCACCTCTCCGTCGATACGTACGAGTACTCGTAGACTACACTGCTGTACAGCAGCAGCAGCAGCAGCAGTCAGTCACAAAATGGAACTCAAAATACCAAGACAGGTTGGCTCTAGCGCACTCGCCACGACTCTTTGCCGCCAGACCAAAGGCAGCCAGCCTTGGCTCGCACACTTGGGTCCTACGCGCAGGGCAGCGCACCCAGGGCGTCTCTTCGCGGCTCCAAACCACAAAAAACAGCAGTTGGTCTCGGCGTTTGCTCGAATTTCTACACACACAATAAATCTGAGTTTTCCGCATAGGAGGGCTGTTTCGATTTGCCAAGTTCACATCTGAAAATGCGATCGGGTCAAAAATCTGAAGCTCAAAAATCGAACCGCATAGGAAACGGCCTCAGGGAGGCCAAAAAAGACAAAAACGGGAGAACCCTCGACTACCGAGATGTCAGCCCCGGCATGCCACTGCGGTAGTGAGAAGTCTGTTCAAGAGAGCGCGCGCACGTCAGTATCCCACGAAATGCCAACGTGTCAATCCAGCGATCCGATGGCTTCGGGGCGGGTGTTATGTAATGGACAACAACGGTGACTCATGCTGGAAGGCCGAAACGCTAACGACCGCGGTCATCTACATATTACGGGGGGGCATAGTAAACGGAACCAAATGTTTTTAGCAAAAATAGGTAAATATATAGGGTTTTGTGTTTACTGTAGGTCCTATCAACTATGTATACACCTTTCGCTGTTACGGGGGGCCATAGCAAATATAACCAAATATTTTTAGTGAAGATAGGTAAATGTATAGGTTTTTGTGTGTACCCTAGGTCCCATTTATTATTGTCCCCCATAATAGTCGTAATACGTACGTGCATTGTGTGTTGCTGGTGAACTTTGCGTTCGTTCCCACGGAATGGTGACGGCTGGGCCGAGAACCGGGACTCACGGTCGCTATTACGGGGGACCATAGTCAATAGGACCAAATGTTGTTTTACGGGGGGGCATAGTTAATAGGACCTATGGTATACATAAAAACCTATATATTTAACCATTTTTACTAACAATATTTGGTCCTATTAACTATGCCCCCCCGTAGTAGTAAAAATAGCGGAATATATAGGCTTTAGTGTGTACCGTAGGTCCTATTTAATATGGTCCCCCGTAATAGTAGTAGCGATGAAAGCAGTAGTACGTATGTGTAGTAGAAGTAATAGTAGTAGTAGTAGTAGTAGTAGTAATAGTAGTACTTGACTACTATTAATAACTACAGCACGGTAGTATAAGTAGAAGTAATTGTAGTACATACCACTATTAATAGTACCCGTACATACTATTTTATTTTATTTTTTAATCATCACTTTTACTTTCCAGCCTAACTCGTATGAGGTTTTACCCTCAGCGATCTTCTGGACAAGCAGTGGTCACAGGTCTCGTCCCTTCTCCCCCACGGTTCGCGCCTTTATCTTCTGTCGCGCCTAGGGTTCAGCATTCCCACTGCTCGTCGATTTTCATCGAATGTAGCTAACTCACGCTCTCGCGCTTTCCGCTAATCATTTTTTTTTATGCAAGAAAAAGCCCCTGCTTACGAGCATGCACTCGGTGAGACTTGAACCCACGAAACTGATCTTGATAGGCACCCGGGCCACCTACCAAGCCACCGGGGACACCTGTAGTAGTATAAATGGTAGTAATATTTCGGGGGACCATAGTAAATACCAGTATGAGCTACCGTACACACTAAATCCTATGGTTTTGACGCGTTTTACGATAGAGGCAGTACATGTCCGCTAAATGTTTTCTGAATGATAGGGCTCCTTAACCCGAAATCGTCGGAATGCCATCCTTGTTTCGAAAAACGTTTTAGCATACTTGGGCCATGGGGTTTTTCATCGGTATGCACTTTCATTTTTGTTGAAGTCTATTTTCGGGTGAGGTGTGGAGCTCCTTAAGTGAAGAGCCTCATAATGTTTTGGGTGAACCTCTGTCGTAGAACGCCTCATTTCCCCATTTTTACTAACAATATTTGGTTCTATTTAATATGGTGTCCCGTAATATTACGGGGGGCCATAGTTAACAGGACCAAATATTATTAGTAAAAATGGTTAAATATATACCAGGTAGGTGTTTATGTATACCATAGGTCCTGTTAACTACGGTCCCCCGTAATAGTAGTAGTAGCGAGTGGTATTAGTTGTAGCAGTGGTAGTAGGAGGCGTTACCGCTGCGGTTGCCGTTGCTGTCACCGCTACCGTTATCGCCACCGTAGTTGCCGTGATCGTTGCCGATTTTGTTGCCGTTACCGCTGCTGTTACCGCTGCTGTTACCGTTACCGCTGCTTGTACCGCTATCATCACCGCTGCCGCTACAGCTACGGTTGTCGTTACCTAACAATTCCCGCAACGATTGCCGTCTCCGATACCGCTACCGCTGCCGTTATCTGTACCGCTCCTCACACCGCTATCATTATCGCTGCCGGTATAGCTACGGTTGTCGTTACCTTGCCGATACCGCAACCACCGATACCGTTACCGCTAACATCACCGCTAACGTTACCGCTGACATTACCGCTACCGCTGCCGTTACCGTACCAGCTACCATTACCGGAAATGTTCCTACTACCGCTACCGTATCGTTTTTCGTTTGCCATCAACGTTGCTGATTTGGTCGCCGTCCCCACCTCTGTCGCCCGGCAAAGGTGTCAGCGGATGTGGCAGCGGCGGCGGTGGATGTCGGTCGACCTCAGCCTGGGCACCATCATCGTCATCACCACCACCACCACCACCAGCACCACCAACAATATCCACTGCAAGAACAAGACGATGCCCCCACACAGCCGCAAGAAACCTAGCCCTCTCTACATCGTCACCACCAACCCTCCCGAAAACAACATTATCGCTGCTACCGCGACAAGACCAACGCCAAAGCCATCGCCATCACCACCTTCGCCGCGTAAGGGTCCGATTGCGCGGCGCCGGGAACGATGACCGGGCGCACGAGCCCCTTTTGTATTCTCCCGAATCAGCGCCAGATTCGAGTCGGGGGGTTGCGACTAGGTGGGCGAGCAGCGACAACGTTGACGGAAGAGAAACGGGTCTATCCCCGGGTCGATATCGCGTCCACCACCACCAGCACCACCCACGGCGCCGTCAAAATAGGCAGTCACGGCTCCGCCTGCGGGCGGTCGAAAGGTCGGAGGTTGTCGAGACAATGGTTGAATCTAGCGTGGGCCACGCCGGGGTTGAATTGGGCGAACGGCCGGGTTTTGAGAGTGGGGTGACGGTCCTTTCGTTGACCGACGTACACACAGTGACCGACGTAGTAACCGACGACGAACTCCGACCGACGGTAGACGCCCGTGGCCGGGGGGGGCAGCGGGCGAGCGACGCGGCCTCTGCTTCCGCCCTGAGGTGGGGTGCGATGGCTGCCTCGCCCGCCGCCGCCGCGGTGGTGGAGGCGGCGGCGGGGGTGGAAGCGGCGGAGATGGTTGTGTCGGGGGCGCCGGCAGGGGTGGGAGCGGCGGAGGGGTTTGTGCTGGAGGCGACGGCGGTGGCGGCCGTGGAGGAGGCGGTGGTAGTGGCGGCGGGGGAAGGGGTTGCGGTGGCGGCGGGGGCGGCGGCGGGGGTGGCGGCGGTGAACGAGGCGGCGGGGGTGGTGGTGGAGGAGGGGGTGATGGCCGGGGGAGTGGTGGCGGCGGTGTCGCGGCACGGTGAAGCCGGCCCACCGGGAGAGGACGCGGAGCAGGAGCAAGAGCAGGAGAAGGAGCAAGAGCGGGAGGACGAAAGGTTCATGCGCATGGCGCTGCGACTGGCGGAACGAGCCGGAAAGGCGGGCGAAGTTCCGGTGTGTGCATGTGTGTATGTGTGTATATGTTGTGTATTCTCGTTCTTTTTGTGTTTTGTGTTTTGTGTTTTTCTTTTTGCTGTACGCATCGTGACCCCGCACACCCGGGTGTCGCCTGCATGTGGCAAGAGAGACAACGAGACATACACGTGTATGGATACATACAGTAGGCACACGAGAGTTTGCAACCTTTCGTTGTGTCGGTCGACTCGACACAGCGTCTTGTCCAAAGCTTGCCTTGCTGTTGTTGTTGTTGCTGTTGGTGTTGTGGGTGTTGGTGTTGGTGTTGGTGTCGGTGTTGTTGTTGGTGGTGTTGTTGGTGTGGGTGTTGTTGTTGTTGGTGGTGTTGGTGTTGGTGTTGGTGTTGGTGTGGTTGTTGGTGTTGGTGTTGGTGTTGGTGTTGGTGGTGTTGGTGTTGGTGTTGGTGTTGGTGTTGGTTGTTGTTGGTGTTGGTTTTGTTATTGGTGTTGGTGTTGGTGTTGGTGTAGGTGTTGGTGTTGTTGTTGTTAGCGTTTGGTTGCTCTTCTCGCGGGTGTCCTTTTTTCCCGCCAGTTTATTCCCCGTGAGCAACCCCGCAGGAGCGTGTTCTCGCCCCCACCGGCAAGTGGCCACACCGGAAAATAAATTTACTCATTGAAGCTGTCATCCATGTGCAAGTCCGCCGCACACGTGGTTCTTGGTAGGATGCAGCTCACCCTTCATGAGACTCGCCGAGCACCTCACGGCGCTTCGCGTTTGGTGCAAGCAATATCTGCCTGGTCGGTGAAAACCCGAAGGCTCCGTCCCGATATTGTGGGGATGCAAGGGTCTATGGTCATACGACTACGGCCATGCATGATATCGAGTACCGACCCTCACCTTCCCCCTCCGTCCGCCCGACCTCGCTCGTGCCCGTCTCTTGCCGGCTCCGCTCTGTCGCCAGAGCCCGCGAGGCCCTCTTCCACCCGTCCCTACCATAACTGTTTTCAAACATATACCTGGTACCAGGCACGTCAGCCGTAGGTTCGACCGGTTGAGTGGTTGATTCTCAAATTTGAGAGCCGCGTGGATACATCGGGCGCGCTTGTTCTATGCTCCATGTTTCTACAGCTCTGTCCCCGGTTCCAAGGAACGCTTTGATCTTGATGAAAAAACCATCCTTCTATTGAGGGACAGGTTGGGACGGATCCGTCCCGTACCACTCATCCCACGAAACCCAACCCATTTCCATCCGTCCCATGCAAAATACGTCTCAGTATTTATGTACCCTTACCGTCATGTACAGCACGCTCCATGCAATCCACCCCCTGACATCTGTCCCAATCGGCACGTCCCGCACGGCACGTCCCATACCAAACTATCCATGCCCTTCTACCCGTTCCCATACTACCCGTCTTTTTTTTCGCCCGTCCCGTTTTATTCGTCCGATATTATGCGTCCACCCCTGTATACCCGTCCTGTGCCTCCCGTCCCATACCGTCCGTCCCTTTACATCCGTCCGATGCCACCCGTCCCCTGTCGCCCATTCCACATCGCTCGTTCCATGCCATCAACCCTTTACTATCCGTCCCCCTTACATCTGTTCCGCACCACCCGTCCCCTATCGTCGTCCGGTCCTGTCCGTTCCCTTCAATTCGTCCCACATCGCCCGTCCCATGCCACCCGTCCCATGCCATCCGCTCCATTGTATCCGTCCCCTGCCACCCGCCCCCTTCCATCCGTCCCATTCCACCCGTCCCATACCACGCGTTCCCTTCCCTCCGTCCCACAATACCCGTCCCGTACGAACCGTCTCAAACCACCCGTCCCACACGAACCGTCCCATGCCACCCGACTCGTACGGTACGTCCCGTGGTATCCATCTCGTCCAATCCATCTATCCCGTGCCGCTAGGTTCGGCCTGTCCTGGCGGAATCCCGTACGAGCCGTCCGATACCACGCGTCGTGTATGATCCGTGCCATACCCTACGTCCCGTTCCATGTGTCCGTCCCGTGGCGAAATAGGTGGGGGCTGTGCTGACGGAATCTGTGGCGGGGGGGGGCGTCGGCGGCGGCGGCAGGCGGAGGAGGGTGCTGGCGACGGGCCGGAACGATGTCGAGCGTCGCAAGGACGCTTCCGCGCACGCCGAAATGTTGTGCCTCCAGGTGACCGAGTTGTGTCTGATGTGATGATATGACACAAATCCGGTTAGTCCTGTTAGGACCGCAGTCCCGTGTTGGGGAAAAACTACTTGAAGTTCGAGTGCTTTGTCCCCAAAGCGGGACTGCGGTTGTAAAAAGGTTAACCTGCTTACCATGTAGAGGGTGCGCTGGCTCAACCCGCGCGGTGTCCTAAGAGCACCTTTTTCCAATGCGAGAGGCCGGGAAGGGCAACAGGAGGCCGCAACGGAAAGGGTGCACCAACAGCAGCCGAAGGAGCACTGCTGCTGCTGCTGCGTAAAACCGTATTGTTCGGAACTCCCAGTCCACGCGACGGAAGGCCAGGATTGTGAGCGTTGCCACCGTGACACGTTGTACTCAAGCTGGGAGGCTTTGTGCAGCAGGGAGTGTTCGGCTTTGTGCATTGGGCCCCTTTTTGTTCTGGTTTTCTTCTTTCGGAGTGCGTTTGACGACGAAGCTCATGCTACAACATTGTCGGATGGCAATGTGATATAGTAAATAATGTACCTGATACCGGTATATATAGTAAAAATGAGGAGAATCTTCTCTGCTTGGGATTCGGGATTGTTGTCGCGTGGTCCCGTGATTTATAGTGTGTGACGGACTTGTTCGTGCGGCGGCACGGCAGCAACAACAGCAGTCTTGCATGCTAGGCAGCAGCGGCAGCGCTACATCACGGCAGCAGCAAAAAAGTACCAACAAGCAACAGCAGCAACAGCAGCAGCAGCAGCAGCAGCGGTCTCACTCCCTAGACAGAAGCGGAAGAATGCTCATACAAACCACATAGCAAGTGGTCGTAATTGAGATACGGGGTCACAGGGCAAAACAACAGTTGGTGCCTTTGCCTTTTCTTTGCTTTTCTTTGCTTTGCTTTTCTCTGCTTTGCTTTGCTTCGCTTTTTTTTTTTTCTTCTTTTTCATTGCTTGGAGAGTTGAACCGTTTTCTCTCATGTCGGCTCTATCCCCCTTTGTTCACACACCCTGTCTTGGTCAATATTCATAGTCGGACGTTCTCCCGTCGTTCGCGCCGAGAAGTGGCGGTGTTGACCCCAGGGCTCTCTCTCTCTGGGCCGAAGGTGGCGCGTGCTGCGCTAAGCGGAGCACTGCGCAACACGCGCCGGAGGACACTCCTGGAAGGTGCCGCCGGAGGCCGCTGCCCGTGCAGTAGGGGTGCTTTCGGTTCGGTGTCGACTGCTTCGCGATGTATCTCTAATATGCGTGATGTTACCCATGAAAGTCACAGCAAACTTGCGCTCTTGCCGGATTGTTTTGCCGTTTCTTACGCTCAGGCGGCGGCGAAAGCGCGTCGTAACTGGAGGCTGGCCGGGGGCACCCTGTACGTGACGATGGAGCCGTGCGTCATGTGCCTCTCGGCCGCGCAGGTCAGAGCGGCGGTAGAGGAGAGTGTTTTGATACATTTTTTTCTTTTTTCTTTTTTACACCCCATCCGCCGGAGGATATACGCCTGCGGCCATGCATGAAATCGAGTACATCTTTCCTATCGAGTACCACCCCCCCCCCACCCCCCCCCCACCCCCCGCCCCCCCCATCCGCTGGAGGATGTATGACAAAATATAAAGATAATTGGGATCTCGTGCAGCGGTTGTGACTCGTCATGCGCTTGTTCTACAGCGGGCGTGTTTTTTGCGTTTGTTTGTTTGTTTGTTGGATTGTATCGTTTTCGGTGGTCGACGGTTGTTGTTCTTCTCTTTTTTTTTCTTTTTTTTTTCCCACGTACCGCTGCCGTTTTTTCTCACTTTTTGTTTTTCGTTTGTTTCGGCGCATCCCAGTGGTTGCCTTGCCCGCTCAAAATACGAAAGTGGTCGCGTACTGCAGCAGCAGCGATACACTACTGCTGTTGATCGTCTTTGTGGGCAATATCGAGATCGGCTGCTCGACACAACACAACACAACACAACACGGAAACTGTAATGGTTGACCGTTCGCACTTTTCATCGCCTATCGGATGATTTTTCTTACGTATATATACATTTTTTTCTCGGCTGTCATTGGTGCACTGCGGCGCAAGAATATACAACAGTAGCGATCGGGCAAGGACAAGCACTTGCGTGCGGTAGATATCTACTCACCCCCCGCAGCTAAATCGCTTTTAGTTGATTTTTTTGAGACAGCTGGTGACGAGTGGCGCATCAGGTCCCTCTTTTTTCATATGTGTCTCGACAAAAGCAAAGCTCTCCTTACAAAAGTACTCTCCACCCCATATAGCCCCGTCTGGGAAGGTACGCGTGGGTATTGGTCGAAACACGAAGGCCGAAAACAAACAAGCACGGCCCCCCCACCCACCCACACTCCATGGCCGCAGTAACCCCTCTCTGATATCGAGTACCCCCCCCCGCCCCCCCCCCCCACCAGAAAACATATTGGTTCCTTGACGCTGTCATCCACATGCAAGGAAAACCGCCCCAAGAGTGGTTCTTGGGAGGGTGCAGCTCACCCTTCATGCGACTCGCTCAACACCTCACGGCGCTTCGCGCTTGATGCAAGCGATGTCTGCCTGGTTGGTGAAAACCCGACGTGCTCCGCCCCGGCATTGCAGGGACGCGAGGGTCTATGGTCATACGACTACGGCCATGCATGAGCTCGAGTACATCTCTCCTATCAAGTACACCCCCCCCCCCCTCCCCCCCCCTCCCCCACCCAATCCCCTGTCGATTACCCGTCTTCTCCACGAAACCCCCGTCATCTCTTTCACGCTTCTTTGTTGCGAGGTTTTCCCGGTACCGACAAAAAATATAACGCTAGCCTTTCGACGCTGTCATCCATGTGCAAGAAGGTCCGCCTCACGAGCGGCTCTTAGCAGGATGTAGTTCACCATTCATGCGAATCGCCGAACACGTCACGGCGATTCGCACTTGGTGAACGCAATGTCTGCCCCCCCCCCCCCCCCCCCCCCCCCCGCCCCCCCTATATGTTATGTATAGGTTGGGTTGGCGTCGGTTGGCAATGGCACTGTAACATGTCGCTCACTACGTGAGCTAGACAACCAGGGTGCCGGTTTTTTTTTTGGCGGTCGGTCACAGCTGGCGATCGAGTCCAAGATCATTTGTGCGGGGTGGAGAACATGCACTCCACGCAAGGGGGATGGTCGTATCACGTAGTGTGTATATGGTAAGGCACCCACGAGGCAGGTACATAGTACCCCCATTGCTGTCTCTGGAAGTGGCCACACCCGAAAAAAATGATGTCATTGAAGCTGTCATCCATGTGCAAGTCCGCCTCACATGCGGTTCTCAGTAGGATGCGACTCGACGGAGACCTCCTCACGGCGCTTCGCGCTGTGTGCAAACGTGTCTGCCTGGTCGGTGAACACCCGGCGTGCTCCGTCCCGGCAATGCAGGGGTGCGAGGGTCTAGGGTCATTCGACCATGGCCATGCATGATATCGAGTACACCCCTCCCTCCCCCCCCTCCCTCCTGTCGATTGCCTAACTTCTCCACGAAACCCAGCAGCTCTTCCACGAGTCTCTTCTACGAAACGTTCCTGGTCCCTAAAAATGCAACTCTCTCTTCACGCCAATGTCGAGGTTGGCGCTCAATGTCGCCGTCACAAGTGGATCTATCACTCATAGCCGCGCCCGCGCATCGCCCCCTGGACAAGTAAGAGTGTTCAAGCTTAGCCTTACACCGCAACCCCCCGGTCCATTGCCCCCCCCCCCCCCCCCCCCCCCCACACACACTGGTCATCCGACTACGAGCATGCATTGGATCGAGTACATATCTCCTATCGAGTACACCCCTCCCCACTTATCAATTGGCCTACTTCTACAATAAACTCCCAGAGCTCTTTGGCGCCTTTCTTCTCGGCTACCACACAGAAAATCCCCAACCTTACCCCTCCCCTCGCTCCGTCTCGAAATGGATGCGTGGTCAATGGCCAAATGACTAAGGCAAGCAACTAATGAATGAGTACCCCCCCCCCCCATCGATTGCCCGTCTTCTACACGAAATACATCGCCAGCTCTTCCGCGTGGACAGAGTCGTTTTTGGCGCCCCGAATCCGAACCTTGGTGCTTGCGGAGGCTGGGTAGACCTGCCCGGGCACAAACACGCCTTCCACGAGCTGGAGATACGGGGGGGCGTTCTCGCGGAGGAGTGCGCGCTGCCCCTGCGCGGCTTTTTTCGGTCTCGAAGGCGAGAAGGGTTCGCGCCTGGCAAGCGCTCCTCGCAGGCGGGGACCCGGTCGGGGGCGGGTGGCGACGGCGGTGTCGTCGCTCAGGGTGGGGGTAAGCGGCGACCCTCGCGTCAGTCAGAATCAGATCCTCCCCAGATCATGATCTAGATGATGATGATGACGACGATGATGATCTAGATCGTAGTACGTAGGTCGTGCAGGTCGTGTACGTCGCGACTCGTCCCCCGCGGTAGCAGTGCGTAGGAAGTTTGCACGGGTTTTTACTCAATATCGTTTTTGATCAGTTTTGAGTCTCCTAAACCCTTTTAAGGCTGCAGTCTCGTTTTGAGGACAATTGGGGACAAACCACTTGGAATTTGTGTGGTTTGTCCCCAAAGCAGGACTGGAGTTCTGAAAGGGTTAAGCTCAAGTGAGCTAAACTGCCGGTTAGTTAATGTGATCCTTTTTTTTTTCTTCGTTTTTTTTTGGGGGTACCATTCACGGAGCGAGTAGAAGTCTCGGGATCGTCGGGTTACTGTTACCGTGTACGCGAACAGAAAACGTTCTTCTTTGTTCAGGTTTTTCGGATGAGAAAAATCGAGAGTAAGCCACTGCCCCTCTAAGGTGGCGTTGCTCTTGTCTAGACATTTCAGGGCAGATGAAGCCCTGGTTTACCCGATACTGCACGATCTTTACCAGGGAATATATTATACGTACCCTGGCGTACAGTGCTTTGTTTTGCGTGCGTATATGATCTGCGTGAGTTTGTAGATCACGTTCGCCGTGTGGGATGTGTATATCACATGGCTGGGTATTGGCACGAACAGTTTTTTTTATTTGCCGAGTGGAGTCTTTCATGACAGGGCTCTTCTTGGACGGCGTTTCAGTGAAGGGAAATGTACCTTAGGATCTACTGCAGGTGATCTATTAGTAGATGATCTTCTTGTACAGTAGGATCTACTGTAGATGGTATACTTGTACAGTAGGATCTACTGCAGATGGTCGATTAATAGGTGGTCTACTTGTACAGTAGGATTTGCTGTAGATGATCTGCAGTAGATGATCTACTTGTACAGTAGGATCTACTGTAGATGGTCTGCAGTAGATGATCTATTTGTACAGTAGGATCTACTGTAGATTATCTGCAGTAGATTATACTTGCACAGTAGGATCTACTGTAGATGATCTCCAGTAGATGATCTACTGTAGATCGTGATCTGTCCGACGTGTGAATTTTCGGTGGGGAATGGAAAAAAGAGTCGCGCGTTTGACAGAGCGAGATCCGTGCGATAAGATACGGATCTTGGACGACATGTGAAATGCCATAACGGCAAAGATACCGTGAGGGGCGTTGAGTTCGTCCGCATATATAGGTACGCGTGTGCGATCGTTTTGCAGCGCTCGAATTTTTGCTGGAACAGAAAGGTTGCTGAAATACCGAATATGGGAGGCGTGTTCGTGAGGATCTGGTCGAGTGCCTCCCGAAAAAAGAATTTCCACTTTATTGTTGCACCCCAATCCTTGTCGAGTGAACGACGGCCGAAAGCCGATCGCAACCCCGTGCGGAGTCGACGCTCTCTGCGGTAGTAGATCTATCTGCAGATGACCTAGATCACGATCTGTCAGGTGTGTGCGGGGTGTGGTGGAAGGGGGCGGGGTGGGGGGGAGGGGGTCGTACTTATTTGTTGCTTGCCTTAAGTCATTTGACCATTGACCATGGATCCCTTTCGAGACGGAGCAAGGGGGTGAGGGGGGGGGGGGGGGGCGGGGGGCGCATTGGCGGTGTGTGTGGCGCGATGTGAGGGCGGTGCGATGTGGCTGGACGCGATGCGATGCGACTGGGTGATGGGGGGAAAAGATGGCCACGCGATGTGGTTGGGCGAGGGAAGTAGACATGACCGACGCGATTTGTTTTTCGCTCGAGTTTTTCGATGCCCTGTGATTTCAATTGCTTTGAGTTTAGCAGGAGGGCATGCTTCGAGAAATGGTGAAGGAGATGTTCCGGGACTATTGGGGTCATCCCAGCGTTTTTATCGTCGTTCGATGACGACTCATGCCGTTGATTGGGTCCGGGGCGACGGGGGCGGGGGGGGGGGCGGGGGCGGGGGCATGGGCTAGATGGGATGGGCAGGAGAGGACCGCGCCGATCCCGTCGCGCGTATGCTGGCTCGCTCGCGCTTCGTTTGCCTGCGCGGGCAAGGGCGCGCCGCCTCACCGGCTTTCCGTTCGTTGGCAGTTGGCAGAGGCTTCAAGTGCTCCGTCGGGATGCTTGCGCGTGGTTGCTACGTACATATATACCTGGTATACTTGTATGCCACAACCACTGCTGTAGGTTGGTTTTGCCACGGAGGCCACGAAGGGGCATTCCAGTAGAGAGGTCATCACTCCTTTTCAAGAAAAATGGTTGAGGTACACTGTGTATGAGACAAGGGGAGTAACGCTAGAACCAATGGTTGACTGGGTCTGATTGGCTCAACCCTCTCTCGGTGGACTTCGGAGGGGAAAATTGCCGATACCGAGTGACGACTACAAGCAACGGCTGCGGCACAATAGTTGGTGTCCGAGTCACAATGGTTGAAAGAGGTCGCACGGCACGGCACGGGTCGCAAGATGATCCTACTGGCACTGCTGCCGGGCGTTGGCGCTGCCGTAGCGTGGATGGTTGATAGTACCCACGTTGTTATCGTTGTTTGGTCGCTATCGTCTGCACCCGAAGGGATTGAGGTTGGGGTTGGGGCTATAGCCCTCTGTTCGTCTCTCGTACACAGCCGTGACCCTCAAGCCATAGCCTCGAAATGGTGCTGCTGAGCTACCCTCGGACGTGCCGGGTTTCCCGCCCGCTGTTTTGCCCAACTTTTTGGTCGAAGTTGTTGAGAAAAGAAAAAAAAATCTGGTTGGTGGGAAATCCCTGAACAGCGGGGGAAGGGGGGGGGGGGGGCTACGATTTACCGATAGCTCAATTTAACCCGTTTAGGACTGCCGCCCCGTTCGGGGGTCAACCACTCAAATTTTACGTAGTTCGTCTTCAGAACGAGACAGCAGTACTAGATGGGTCAAGAGGAACACCGATTTAAGAGAAGTCCAATGGCTTGGCACGGGCATATACTACAGTTTACCAACTATATATACACCTGGTACGATATCATACCCATTCCTGTTGAAATATCTGTGTAACGCCATCGGGGGCCCAGAATAGTAGCAATTTGGTGTTATCAATTCGATAATTTAAGCGCGAGCGCTCAGCGCTACGGTTAGGGTCATGTCGCGCGCGCCCGTGTCGTACGACTCTTGGCGTTGTTTACTCGGGACGCCAACTAGTATCACCCCCCAACCATGCGGTGCAAGCGGTCACAGCGGTAATAGCCATGTATGTATTTGTTTATCGTCAATTTTCCTCTCTGAAGTCCCAAGAGGGCTACAAGAGAGGTCTGGTAGGCCCGCTCTTAAATCGTAGCCCCCTCCCCCCCCTCCCTTCAGGCCACTGGATTGATTCGCCACAAACGCCACAGCAGCAGCAGTTCTGCCCGCCTGTTTCCCTATTGGCCGAATGGTTTTAGGAGAGGCAAAAATCCGAATTTTCTGACTGATTGATGGATTGGTGGAAAATTCGTGGTCGGTCGGTCGGTCGGTCGGTCGGTGTCGTGACCGTCCAGAACCCACATCTATCACCCCTCGGTGGCAGCGGTCGGGTTGGTACTATGATGGACAATGGTGGTAAAGCACTCAGTGACCTTCTTCTGGTGAAACGGTGGTCAGGCGATATAACTATGGTGCTAAATGGGCTACTTCGTACCCTGGTATGACGTAAATACGGTAAAAAAAAATGGCGTAATAGCCCGTCATACGAGTAAGTCCTCCCTCCCTCCACCCACCCGGTTCGTGTTTGGTGCAAGCAAAAGGTCTGCAATGTCGGTGAAAAAACCCGACATGCCCTTCCCCGGCATTGCAGCGATGCGGGGGCCTATAGTCATACGACTACGGTCATGCGTGATACAGGGTCTACATAGTCATGCGACTACGGCCATGCATGATATATTGAGTACCCCACGCCCCCCCCCCCCCCCCCCCCCGCCCTCGCTTCCCCCCCCCCCCCCGCCCCCTTCTCGGAAGGGATGCGTGGTCAATGCTCAACTGACTGAGGCTTGCAGCAAATGAATGCCCCCTCCCCCGTACGAGTACATGAACAAAGTTTACAGAGATGATTCGGACCCTCGATCTTCAGGCAGCAAAGCCGAATCAAGAGCAGGACAGCGGTGTCTAGAAGTTGGATGGCCACGCCCGCACGAGTAGCACAACGACACAGTGACTTGATTGAGCAGTACGCGACATAAACTGTGGCTCGACATCTCTCTTTTGCACGAGAAAATTTTGTGATATGTCCTGAGGAGTTTTGCTTTCTATACGTACCAGGGCCTGGGGTAGTGACGTTTTCATTGTGCCAGCGATCCGGAAATATGTCCTCAGTTTTGTTGACTCTACGTCGACCGCTGATGATGGTTTTACAGCAGCAGTATTATTACTGGGTGGGATTCTTCTTTCATGATGATGATTTTTATAATTTTATTTTATTTTATACGTATATACAAGGCGCTTCGATCCGCGGGCGGCCTACGCCGCCCGCTACGCTCGCTCAGGAAATAAAAAAGTACATCAAATTATGCGAAGCGAACAGAGGTCCACGACTGAATTTAGTTTTTTGAAGGATCGTAATTGCAAACCGGCGACTTGATAATAAATAATGCCAAGAGTCCCGCCGCCATTTTTTTTTTTTTCTTCTTTTTTTGCTCGTCCCATTCACTATCTTCGCCCATCTTCTTCTCTCTCTCCTTTCAACTCGTAACTCAGATCCGGGGTCACATATCAGGCTCTTCTCCCCCCTTCCCGCTACGGTACGTGCCTTCATTTTTATCGCGAGCCTTTTCTTCCCTCGTCATGCTTCAGAAAAAAACAGCTCCAACGTCAGCTCGGACCGGACGCCACATAATACGCTTCGCGTCGCGGATGTCGTCCGTACGTACATACCCCAGGTAGGGGTACTACTGCTGTACTTATTTTCTTCTTTAGGTATGCTCTATGTCTGTACTCGTATGTACGAAGAAAGCGAAAGCACAGCACGGCACAGCGAGCAGCAAAAACAATGAAAATGAAACCGAAAATTCGGAAAGAAAACAAAATCCCCATCCCCTCTCGTGCAATAATGTTCTGCCTGATTGGAACACCTTACACCCGGCCAAAAAGAAGAAAATAATAAATCGCACAGAAGAGCTTCTCTCTCAGCCTCGTACGCCGCCCGCCGCTCTCGCGACCACCTCGCCACCGATTCGGTCTGGGTAAAGCTTTTATCACTCTCTGCCACAATCAGCCCCGTCGCCCGCCTCGCGTGAAACCCGGTGCTCACCGTGGCCTCCGTTCGCCAGCTCGATAGCGTTGGTGTTCAAACTGCACACCCCCTTCTTTCAACGTCAGCGTGGTCGCAAAAATAAGCACCGCTTGAACATTATCTTGCCATCCCGAACGACCTTTATAACTCGTACATACCATATCAAAAATCGCAAACGGAAGCCAGACAAAGCCCGTTCATGGATCCCTCGTGCCTCCAGGCACACGCGACGCCTAGGCACGAAAGCGGCGACCGCGCTCCTTGCAGCCCCCCTTCTACCCGCCAGCACCCGCTGACACCCACCCGCGACGGTGCCGGGCTCTCCCGCTGTGCAATACTCGGAGTACACGCACGCACATGAAACGAAAGAAGAAAAAATGAAGAAAGGACCGAGAATGCCAAGAGAAATGGAGAAAACAAAGAACTGCTAGAAAGGTCCGGCAAATAAATGATGAAAGGAGACGGTTAGGAAGTGGGAGCTCTGAGAGGCCAGGGATGTACCAACCGAGCACGCTCAGGGGTTGTGATCTAAGTATGTAGTTCTAATACTCGAAATATTTTGTGGGACATCCATCCATCCACTAGCCCACTACTACTGCAGTATCTGTATCTCCTCTCTGTACGTATTCACTTACAGTACATCATACTTGGTAGGTATACCCTGTGCAGCAAGCAGCAGCAAAATACTGCGTGGGCACGAAACAACTTATTGTTACATGTCTTGCCGGGCGCCCGGGGGGAGAAAATGTGAACCGCCACATTTTCTTTTTCTCTCTTCAGTAGACAAGGGGGGAGGTCCCATTGCAATCCGAGAGGTACAGCAGCAGGATCTTCAGGTTGGTAGGCTGTTCAGATATTTTGGTTCCTGTTGGGTTGGGGGTACGGGCGAACAAGACCCAACCCGATCCCTGACTCTAACCCTTACCCTGACCCCAACCCTGACCCCAAACCAAGGGGGGGGAGGGGGGGGTTTACAATAATTACTAGAACCAATGTGAAAAAATTGAAGAAATACATGAAAAACCCCACAAAACTTTCTCTTATTTCATCATGTGATCACAACGATTGCAACGGTTTTTTTCCATCCCGACTTTTCTGGGGGTGTCGTTTTCTCTTTTTCACGGACGCCCCTGTGGTCTTACTTACCGCCCTGACCGTTACTGAGCGAGGTGTCTCGTTAACGAGCATCCGAGCATGTTTACCGTTCGTTGAGTTCCCGCCGTTTTCCATCAACGATTCCACCTACGGAGTACAGAGTACCTGGGGGTGTGTCTCGTTACCGTACAAGTTTACCTGCACAGTTACCGCCATTTCCATCGGGACCTCTCACGTTACCGTGAACAAGCCTGAGGTTACCATCGGACTACACCCGCGCCGTTTTCCATTAGCGATCCGGCTAGGGGCGTGTCTCGATACCGCACGTCTTTACCGCGGAGTTATTACCGCCATTTCCGTTGGCGACCCGGCCTGTCTCGTTACGGAATAAGGTAGCCATCGAATTACCGCCGGGTCCATTACGTACCGATCCACCATTTTTTACCGAGAGATGCTTCGTTACCGCACAAGTTTACCGTCGAATTACCGCCAACATCCTTTCTTTCTTTGGTGACCCGATCTGTCTGTACTCCTGCGAGGGGGACTGATAGACTGGATAGTCTCACTACTACGTAGTCGAGATCTAAATCGCTACTACGGGGACATTTCAGATCCATCCCCGGGTTTCCAGCCTCGCCTTTCTCATATTTGAACTCACCGCATCCACGATCAACGTGTGTAGTCCAGCGAGCTCAGTTGAACTGGGGGTTAGCAGTGACGAACGCATACGCCAATATACATACTAAGGTGCAACTGCTGTGTGCCTTACTGTTCGTCCTTGTATATCAGTAAGTACATACCTGGTACCTGGTACAACAACTACAGACTCGTGCTGTAAACACTACCGGTTGGTACGACTGCTCGGCAAAGGTGAAGGATATTCGTCCCCTATCCCCCCAGATTTCCGCGAACAAGTATTCCACGAAACCTGAAAGTTGAACGTCTTGAGTGTACTTTGTAGCGTTTTGTGGTAGCCAATGCTCCTTCCCCTCTTCTTTGGCTGACGAGCTAGGGCAAGTCAACCTGCAGTGCAGCCGTCGCTTCGGTGCTGCTCCTTTCTTTCGGCATAGAAATCTAAACACTGAGCAGAGGTGAGACCCACAATCGAGATCGCTTCGAAAAATGAGTTCGCGTACGTATAACGTTAGCTACGTACCACGCACCAGCACGTGCTGCCTATGGTACCTCAAGGACATTTGTCCGTCGGCTCCCTGTGCCAAGCGCCACCTGCCAAGGCTTCGTGCAGCAGTGTCAAGGCCTCGTGCCGCGATTACCGTGATGGTTCGGCGTAGCACATGCGACAAAGTAGCCTGTGAGGCGGGTTGGGTTCTCGCTCTACACACTGGTTGATTTCATTTTTCATCACCGTCTGTTTGGTACAGGCAACCACGAGTCCACGAGACATGAACTACAACCCTTGTTACCTCTGCCTGGGTACTTGACCTGGTAGCCTGGAAGCGCAAGGTGACACGCGCCCTGGGACGAATGTCAAATCTGGTGCTTCTCGTCAGCGGGGAGAGTGGTAATTAGCGCCCAGCGGCGCGTCTATGGAACCATCTGGCGCAGATTTATCCAACGCCATCATTTGGTTGTGCGAGGCCCCCCATGTTTGAGAGAAAATCGACTCTCCATTTCGTCCGATATCTTGCGTTTTTTTGTTTTTTTCTCCTTTTTTTTCCCATCCCATTTTTCGTCTGCCCGAAAAAAACACAGGTACGTACACGTACCTGTTTTTTTTATAATTTTTATTTTTTCGTGCTGCTGGCACGGGACGCACGCAGTATGTGCGTACGGGAATTTTTGGAAAGGACGAAATCACAGGCTTTATATGGGAGCGGCATTAAAGTAAGACCAATCGAAAGCGAGTTTTGTAAGGATTTGGAAGGCCGGGCGATGATGATCGGTACTACTATCTGTAGATCGCGCCGCTGCCTTGCTGGGATGTATGCCGAGAGCAGAGAGGTGGCGCGAGCGAGACAAGAGATAGCCCGCTGTTGCACCTCGGCCTCTCGGACAATCGACGCCGCAGAGGGCGGCCCGACACCATGCTGGTGTGGCTGTGTTTCCCCCCTGCATTATGTGGCCAATTGCGTTTCTCTGAGAGTACGCTCTGTGGTTGTGAAGGGGGTATTCGTAGAAAGACAGGGCCGTCGCAGCCTGCTGTGCCCCGCTATTTACGTACCTTCCTCTACAAAGAAACCAAGGGCAAATGTTTTGCGTGCGTGTGTTTACCCATACCACAGCAGCACCAGCACCAGACCACAATAACAGCAGCAGCAGCAACAGCAGCAGCAGCAGCAGCAGCAGCAGCAGCAGCAGCAGCAGCAGCAGCAGCAGCAGCAGCAGCAGCAGCAGCAGCAGCAGCAGCAGCAGCAGCAGCGGCAGTAGCAGTAGCTTCGTCTCCGTCGAGCAGAGCCCGAGCGCTTGCCGTAGCCGCGTGCAACACCTTTGCTTCCAGTAGGCAGGATACAGCAGCATAGCGGCAGTCTAGCAATACCACGCTTTTCGTGAAAGTAAGACGGCTTGGGCACTCGTATTCATACCCGGAGCGGTTACCGCATTTCCGGACAGAGTGGTGTGCGACATTAGTAAGTACTCTGTCTGGAAATCTAACTCAGATTAACAATCAGCTGTTTTTTACATCTCCAGACAAGGTGGTATGGCAAGCCCGAAAAACTCCAAGCAGACATCTCCAGACAAGGTGGTATGGCAAGCCCGAAAAACTCCAAGCAGACATGAAAATCAGGTATAAAACGAACTCTCCCCTAGGAAAACATCCCGATTAACTTAGCGCCCTGAAAAATGTTCCCCATGCACAGGGTCGAAGTTTATATGTTCGTGTTATACTGCGTACATACCAGGTACATTCCAGTACTCTCATATGTCCCCCCCCCCCCCCATCATCGAGATTCCGTACGTACGTAGTGTGTTGTGTTTTCCCCGGCGCCGACGCTGCTGCAGCTGCTGCTGCTGCTGCTGTTGTGCGAGTAGTGGTTCCATGTATACACAAAATACAAAATATCTGTTGTTGGCTCCAAAGCGACCAGGCGTATATATCTACACTACTCTGTTTTGACCAGTTGCCCCATTGCTTTTATTTATACGAGTACTTATCCATGTACAGGTGTTGAAATTGATGCATCACCACAGCCACGGGCTTGCACGGGCCATGTGCGTATGGGCGTACCCGGTAACCTCTATCGAACCCACTCAGGAGGGCGAGAGTAACGTACTGCTGTAGTACCTACCTTGTATGCACAACTTCGAGTCTAACCAAACCCAGAGACGGTTTGCCGGACATGGTCTTGAAGGGGCGGACACCGAACGAAACAGGAGCTTTGTCGTGCGGCCCCGCGCGGCTGATGCAAAGCACGCGGTTCGCAAAATTGAGAATCAACCACCCAGGCGGTCGATCTCATAGCTGACGTATTATTGTACCGGTTACGTTCAAGCTAAAAGTAATACCAGGTAGCTGGTACTGCTGTCTGCTTTCGTGTATGACGGAAACGTAAGAACCGTTTCCACATTACGGTGAAGATAAAATCGGTCTTTTTATGAACACCGAGCGTGCGGTGTCTTCGTGGATCTTCACTATACGGAGGGCGTCTCGCCGCGCCAAGGTGTGTGGCTGCAGGCTGTAGAACTTGACGCCGGGCGAGCGGTGCCAGCGCTGGCGACTATGCCGAAGTCGTCCAGAAAATACGGGAAGTGAGGGTCAAGCACAGGCAGGAGTCGTCTCGCTGAGGGCGATGCGCACGTAGCTGGGGATGGGTCCAGGTATAATTCTTTTCCACGTAACACTCTGCCTGCTGTTAGTTGGAAGCAGCAGCAGCAGCAGCAGCAGGAGCAGCAGGAGCAGCAGGAGCGGCAGCACCCGCCGCCGCAGCAGCAGCAGCAGGAGTAGTGCGTTTCTTGCAGCAAGGTGAGACCACAGCGGTGGTATTTTACAGTACGTTCCCGCTGTCGTCGTTTGTCTTTTACATCGTGCACGGCCCCTTGTTGCTCAAGTTGTACTCCATGTATAAGTATCGATCCCGTACGAGAGCGGACGAGATAGTACTACAGCAATGATCGTAATATCAGCCTATGGCAGCAATAGCTGGCAGTAGCAGTAGTAACAGCAGTAGCTGTGGTAGCAGTAGCAGCAATAGCAGTAGTAGTAGTAGTAGTAGTAGTAGTAGCAGCAGCAGCCGTAATACTATCCGTAGGAGCGGCAGTTGTAGCATTACTTGTAGTTTGTAGCAGCATCATCGTCAGCAGCAGTAGCAGTAGCCGTAGCAGCAGCAGGAGCGTGAGCGTACCAGTAGTAGTATTAATAGTAGGGGTAGCATTAGCAGCAGCAGTGGCAATAGTAGTATTAGGAGTGGCCGCGCTCACCAAATCATATCCGCTTGTCGAGCCCTTCGGGCTCAAAGGGGGAGAAAAGTGTCGAAACCACTGGAGAAAGACTACAAAACCGGACACACGACGCAGCCCTTGCTTGCTAGGCCGAGGCATGTTTCCGAGGTGCACGTTTCCGAAGTGCAAGGTGGAGGCATTTACGCTGGGCTAGGGAATGTGTCCAAATGGAGAGATAGACTTACGACAGGCAACCTCGATGTTCCTACAAGTAGGGCTGGGCGCTGGCTGACTCAGTCAGCAGCGATTGTACTGTCGCCAAAATCAATCGGTGTACTGGATTGCAGCAGTCAACTGTCTGTTCTCTATCCCCCCGAAACGCATTTCGGGGGTTTCCGTACTATCATATGGCGTATCTTTTAGGCGTGCGTAAGATAAAACATACCTGGTACTGGCGAATGTACTGGCCATGCCAATCAGTAGATTGCTACTGGCAGTAAATTACTACTCTGCCGCTTCATGCTGTGTCAGTGCCGAGCCCTACCTCTTAGTCGACGGGTGAGGAAACTGCATTTATCATTTTTAAGGTTGCAGTTTGTACGTGGGGCGCATTTCATGAATGAGGTCACTATGTATCAGTATTGCACATCGTATCGAATGTTTCGATGTATCGCAATTTTGAAGATATCAAACTTTCGATATATCGCAAAACCGTACGTTGCTTTTGCCCTCCATCCCCTGGCATCGTCGTTTTTTTGTTGTTGCAGATACTGATGGAAAACATCGGTATATCAAATATCGAAATCGAATCGGTGTTGTTTTTTGTTCGGCATCGTATCGAGTTCGATTCCGATATCCGATATCTGATATCCGATACCCAACACTGTCAATTGTCACAACGATACTCACCGGGGAAACGGCTGTGTGTGCATCGGGAGTGGGGACGGGCTGAAGCGGCTACTGTTGTACCTGGTATTTTTTTTGTCCCCGTAGTGCGTCGGGGATGAAGAAGCATCCGGGATGCGCCAATATGTGAAGTGCCGCTTAGCCCTTTTAGTACTCTGCCCCGTGTTCGGGACAAAACTGTTAGAATTCGAGTGGTTTGTCCCAGCTTGGCACTATAGCCCTGAAAGGGTGGGAGTGGCGGAGAATCGTACGGACGTGTAAGCCTATTCAGATCTGCTCGTAAATCTGTCGGTTACGGTTGTGTTATAGCAGGAGTTGTTGTAGACATGTATGGCCTATATGGTCCCAAATGCGATTAGGGTACCAGGTGGGCGTCCGGCGGCTCCTGCGGAAGACTGCTTCTCTGTCTGCACTACGAAGTGGGAGCAGGGTGCCGAATGGGATGGGCCCACTGCAGGATCAAAGTAACAAATGGGAACAGGGTGGTACACTAATGCGTGCAAATCCAAGTAGTCTTCCATGCACGTGTGTGTTCTCCGCTAGTCCCCTACGAGGTGCGTTCGGGATTAGAGGTCCTCCATACGAAGTATAAGAACATCCATTATCATACGAGTATTAGTTTCCACTTGAGAGACCCTCGGTCTGATTAAGTGGACCCTAGGTCCCATGTCGTGTATGTAGTCTAGGTCCCATGTAGTAGACCCTACTCCCACCAAGTGGACCCTGCGTCCCATGAAGTGAACAACGCCGTTTTGAGGGATCGAAAGCCCCCCACACAGGGCCGATACGACGGCATGCTGAACAGGGGACGGAGATTACGGCACGAGGGCGTGGTGTGGAGCACAACTCGCCTCTCGGGCAATCTTTGTTGGCGTTTCTCGAGCGGGAGAGACATGGCGAGTTGGCTCATGTTAACCCTTTTAGAACCGCAGTCCCGTTCTGGGGACTAACCAGTCAAGTTTCAAGTAGTTTTGTCCCCAAACGGGACTGCGGTTCTAAAGGGGTTAAGGCCTCGAAATAACTTTCAGGGACAGGCCATCGAGTAGGCTAGAGGAGGTGAGCGTTTCGTGAAAATGCACGAACGGCTTGTAAGTAGACTGCGCAAATAGGACCCGCGGTACACACAAAAACCGATATATTTGCTTTTTTTACCATCAATATTTGGTCCTATTTACTGTGGTCCCCCGTAATAGCGCACCGGACGCTCTCAAACATCCCATGAGGAGCGGGGCTCAGTTTCGTGGGCTGTGGGTTCACTTGGGGGCTGCTCTTGGCCTCGGCTTGTGTACCCCAAATTTCGACCGGTTTCGGCCACCGGAGCACCTCCAAGTCGAGGTGGAGACCTGTTGAGAGCCCGACAAAGGCCAATCTGGGAGAACAATCATGAGCTGTTGCAGATGGAACACCAGGCTGACACACTCGCTCTCGCTGCTGGTATGGGACGAGCCAGGAATACGGCGTCTCAGCATAGCGGCGCATCCAACTGTACCGAGTATACATCGAATTTAGAGTCACTGGAAACCCCGGGGATGGGGGGATAGATGAGACCGTCCATGACCTCAAGGGACCTGGAATCCCTTGTTGAGCGTTACGGCCACGTCCCATATGTTGGGCAAAACCTGTGCACAGAATGTTGAGGTCCGTTGTTGTTGTTGTTGTTGTTGTTGTTGTTGTTGTTGTTGTTGTTGTTGTTGTTGTTGTTGTTGTTGTTGTTGTTGTTGTTGTTGTTGTTGTTGTTGTTGTTGTTGTTGTTGTTGTTGTTGTTGTTGTTGTTGTTGTTGTTGTTGTTGTTGTTGTTGTTGTTGTTGTTGTTGTTGTTGTTGTTGTTGTTGTTGTTGTTGTTGTTGTTGTTGTTGTTGTTGTTGTTGTTGTTGTTGTTGTTGTTGTTGTTGTTGTTGTTGTTGTTGTTGTTGTTGTTGTTGTTGTTGTTGCTGTTGTTGTTGTGTTTCTTTTTTTCGCTTTCTGGGAATACTCATGCGTGATCGACGTTAAAGCCCGGGCTGTACACTGTCGAATGATAGACTGTCGAGGGACGAACAAATGAGAGTATACTCGCGGAAGAAACACATGTTTCGGCGAAGACAATCAGCATGCCATGATTCGAACGAGCGGCCTAGAGGCAGCGTTGCCCCCACGCGCCAAATTACTTTCGTTACGATAGCAGACCAAAAAAAGTATGGCATTGTAGCGTGGCGTGCTGGTGGAAGGCCCTCAAATCCGCCGTTTGTTCGCCAACGGTTTCGCGAATGGCAGGTGTGGGCCCGATCAGCCGATCGCCGTGTTGCTGCGTTCCACGTTTCCTTGTGGTCTGACCCGGGGGGTTTCATTTCCCCCTCATGCCCCGAGAATGCAGTGTTGCTGCCACATCTCCTGCACTAGGAGACCAACCTTCAATGCCGAGGGCAGCACGCGGGGGTTCTACTGCAAGCGGCACGCTGATGGCGGCATGGTAGACGTTCGCAACAGGCGTTGCTCCCATGGCCCCTGCACTAGAACGCCTGGCTACTATGTGGAGGCCAGTACGCCGGGGGTGTACTGCAAGCAGCATGCTGAGGTCGGCATGGTAAACGTCCGCAACAGGCGTTGCTCACATGGCTCTTGCACTAGGCAGCCGAGCTATAACGTCGAGGGCAGCAACACAACGGCGTTGTGATGCCGCGAGCATGCTGGGGACGGCATGGTGCACGTCCGCGGCAGGCGTTGCTTCCATGACTCCTGCACTAGAATACCGAGCTTCAATGCCGAGGGCAGCTAGAGGGCGGCGCACTGCCATCAACATGCTGCTGACGGAATGGTCGGCGCTTGCAGCAGGCATGGCTCACATGACTCTTGCGCTAGGGGGCCGTAGTTCAGTCTTGAGGGCAGCCAAAAGAGGGCGTGCTGCAGTCACGACGCTAAAAACGGCATCGTGAATGTCCGTAACAACCGTTGCTCACACAGCCCCTGCCTTCAGCGGGCGGGGGGGGATTTCGTAAGCGACGGTAACGCGACTTCTTGCGGCAGTCAGAGGAGCGATGTCTTGGGCAGCCAGCCCGGTGATCATCTTCGCTGCGATCTGCAAGGTCAAGAGCTGTCAGACAAGTTTCCTGCGGGCGCACGGTGGGAAGCAGCCTACCCATTGCCTTGAACACGGCCCGCCCCAGGATGGGCTGCAGTAGTTCGTACCATCGGGACGGATGGTGCCCAGCGGCCTACTCGCCGAAGGCCTTCGTGCGGTGCCGTGAAGGGTCCTTCTTTTCGCGGCGGTACAGCTTAATGCTCGTTCTGAAAGCTTCGGAAGCGAGCCACAGCATTTGATGGTCAAGGTTTGGTCACCCGTGAAGGCGTTCGATGGCGGGGGGACCAAGTTATTTTTTGAGGGCTCCGGTCGTGCTGAGATCAGCTCTGTGATCCGGGTGGGACGAGGTCTGTGGTGCGGGAGGGATCAAGGTGGCAAGCGGGGGCAGGGTGCAACTGCTGTGTGCGTTTGTGCTGGTCGAGCGGGTGTTGACCAGAAAAAAACACCGGAAATTTAGTCTTTCACCCATCAGTAGGGCTTTTCGAGTAGTTGATGTAAGCTCTATTGATATCGCGGCCAGCATTTTCTTCGGGTTCCAGGGTAGCACCCGAGGAGGTGTTGATACGCGCCACGGCTCTTTCGCCCAATGGGCACCCCGAAACTGAATCTTGCGAATTCAGACGACCGCTTGTTTCAACGAATTGTCTACCCCCCGACCTATATTATGGCAGCTCTATTAACAGGGACATACGATTTGCGTGCAGGGGTTTACAAGTTGTTTTAATGCGAAGCAGAACATATGGTTCGTTCAGCGTGTCAGGCTGTTTCTTTCCGGAACATCCAGCGTTGAGCGCAAACGCTGTTGACACTGTCGGCAAGGGTTCTCCATGTCGCGAACGTTTTGTCATCTTTTTTTGAATGGTTGCACACCCATCCCAGGGAACGCGTCCCAGATCACGAACATTTAGACGTCGCCCACCCGGCGGCAGCATGGTCTGGATCTTGCAGATCAGAAAGCTATCTTCAGGGAATGAAAGTGGGGATATTTCGGGGGCCTATCCGATGTGCAGATGGTTGGCTAATACTGGTGCTAAAAGTACATCACAGTTTGTTACCCTTTTTAGTACCGCAGTTCCGTTTTGGGGACAAATTACGTACATTTTTAACGGTTTGTGCCCGAAACGGACTGCTGTTTTCCATAAAAGGGTCACGGCCAGGTGATGACCTAGATTGCGTAGATTTGGGATCCCGGGCTGTGGGTGCAATTCTCCTTCTCCCTCTATATATGCGAAACACTTCTCGAAACGCCGACTTGTCTCACGTCCATGACGGCTTGGCCGAGGTTGAAGAAGGTGACGTTAGCATAGGGTATCGGCAGACCAACTCTCTGCGACACGATCGTTATCGCGAAGGGGCCTGCCGTCGTCCTGCTCTCCTGCAGCTGAAAGACTGACTTGGCCTCGTCATTTTCGACAGCATTGTCCGTTCGTACACGTGTAGTTCCCCCCTCCGTAACTATGTTTTCTTTGCGCACTGCATCATCATCGGCCGCGCTTAAGACGTTGAGGGCTCGAAAATAGCGATTTTATACATGTCGGTTGCAGTATCATGCATATTTGTGATCCGCCGCCTATTAATCTGTGGGAGTCTGCAGCGGTCCGAGTTGGATACATTTTTTCATGTACCAGGTATACATAATTATGTGGAACCAACGAGAAACCAGGGGTTATGCCAAGAGATTGTTTTGTCGTGTTGGTTCATTTTTTTTATCGTCTTGGCCTCGGAATCGGATCCTTCGACGTTCAATTTCTCGGCACCGCTTTCGGTCTCTCGAGCGCTCTCTTCGACCGTTGGCGTCACGCCTAACGTCTCCTGAACGCGCACTCGCCTCGAGCGCGACGAGCGTGGAGCTCGCGATTGCGTACAGTGGTGATATCTCGTCCCGGGGGAGGAACCACGGCTGTACCTGGGAGGATTGCGACGTGCACCGAGTTTTTTTTTGTTTTTTTGTTATAAGAGCCCGAATACCAGTTAGTGCGGTTCATGCGTTTTTTTTCTTTCCTTTTTGTTGTTGTTGTGGTTAGGATTCGTTGTTGTGTGAATGCTGTCACGGGCCAGGCTACAACAAAGCTCCTGCTGTCATCAATCGATGGGTTGCCGGGAACCAAGAACAGAAAGCTCGACTCCACTTTATAATTTTTTGTATGTATACGTATATATATCCATATAGATTGTCCCATATCCTTTATCATCTTCGTCTTTATTTTCTCTCTCCTCCCTAGTCTTGACTCGGATCCGGGGTCACATAGCAGGCCCTTCTCCCTCCTCCCCACTACAACAGTTCTCTTGCCTTGGGAGGCGTTTTTATCGCGGGAAGACTTTCGGCCCTTCCTTCCCTCGCCGACCAGCATCGAGTTGCTGCTCTCTCGGACGAGGCTTCTCTCTTTTCACAGCGTTCGATCAGTCGTCGCTTCTGTAAAAGGTGGGAGTCGCCCTTTCGGCGAGAGGGACCAACGATGACCCCAAGCGTCTTTGGTGCAGCAAACACAAGAACAGCAGACAGTCCGTGGTCACCAATCTCGTTCGTGGAAATATCAACACGTTCCTGCGACATGCTATTGATAGTATCAGGTGGAGAATTCCCCGAGGAAAAGGATTGCTGTAACTTGATCAAATATTTAGTACGGTACGTACGCACGTGAATTTCCCGGCCCATCCTTCTGCCTGCTGTTTCACGCTTCCGAGGACAAACGGTCTCTCTGCGCACGTTGACATCCACCCACCAGCGTTTCGCTGTAACCAATGATCTTAACCCGATTTCTTCTTGAAGGTCCGATCTCCGGCACTACCACTGCTTTGAGCGCTTGGAATCTGAACGTCTGCCGTATGCAACGAGCAGCTGCTCGGGAAGAGGGAACGCTTTATCATAGTAAAAATCGGACACGTACTTTACGTAGAATGATTGCCGTTTCGTGCTGGCGGTGTCGATTTTTCGGGGGATCGTACCCAAAACTCGAGCCCACACATACACCTAACGATCACCATGCCCCTGCTGACTGCTGTTTCGCGTTGTTGGAACGGCCTCGATCTTCTGGGCGGCGAGGCAAAACCGTTATCTTATTTCGAAGTTATTTGGTCAGAGAGGTACGATACTCGCGCTTCGATCTCGATGACGCATTGTCGAGGAGGGGTAAAAGAAAAAACATATCCTCGATCTCCGGAAGATCTCAGGAAAAGCGTGATTCGAAATTGGCGGTTCAATCCCGAATTCTAACCACCTTGGTAGGTTGTGTCAGAGCTTCAAACTCCATTAAAAAACTGTTGGCGTCACTAGAAAAGTATCTGGGGAACCGTGATGCGTAACTGGCGGTACAAATATACCAGAACGAGCCGATCAAAGTCTTGGTATTTCTTTCAATTGTATAATTTCTTTCGGTTCATATCCATCCAATGTACCTGGTACTTTATATCAGGGATGCGTGTTACGGTTAATAAAATTGCGAACGTCGGGCGTTCGCGTCAAAGTTGAGAAGTATGCGAACGTCGCCCGCGAAGGTCAACCGCAAAATCTGACAGGGCTTTAAATCATCCCAGTTCATTTTTTTTTTTTTTTTTTCAATTTTAGTATCCTCTGGCGGATTGGTAAAAATAAAGCTTTTTTTTATCTTTGCATGTGGGCTACTTACTTACTGCAAGCAGTCGCAGCGACGGCAGGAACCAGTCTTGCGTAAGGGGTCTCTGTTGTCCTGTTTTTTATATTGGGACCTTATGATGGACAATAGTAGCACCTACGCATAATCTAGATCTCTACGTCATACGAGTATCTACCTTTTAAATTGTTAATAGCGAGAGCAGCTGTGAAAAAAAGCGAAATGCGTAACAAGTTTGTCGCCAAAAAAAGTTCATTGCCAGCACGAATCCACCAACAGCTGCACAGTCCGCAGACGCACCCCTGCTGCTGCTGAGACGCTGAGACTGCAAACGCTGCTGCTGTAGCTTTACAGCAAGCGGGGCAACCAAAGCAATTCTGAAGGGGTTTCCAAACTATATGGAGGCTTTTTCCTCCAGGGGTCATTTGCGAAAAGAACTCGAACGTCTTTTTTTTTGCTTCGTAACGTCTTCTCAATACGCGAACGCGAGCGAACGTGTAACGCGTAACACGCATCCCTGCTATATATAGACCGTGCCAGGTGCCACAGGTATGCCGTATTTTTGTTTGTCTTCTTTTACGGAGTATTGTCGAATTTGAACAGTACGAACTCCTGCCCTGTCCTACCCGAAGCGCGGCTGCCGGCACCTACGAACTCTTGCCCTGTCCTACCCGAAGCGTGGCTACCGGCACCCACGCGGAGCCCTTATACCATAGCATTGTGCTCGCGCGCGTGCCGTAGATCTTCCTTGCATTGTATTTCGGATGCACACCCTACTCCGGCAGACCAGCAGCGATTTTGTGTGGTGGATGCTAAAATCATCGACTGTCTATCTATCCATCCATCTATCTATCTATCTATCTATCTATCTATCTATCTATCTATCTATCTATCTATCTATCTATCTATCTATCTATCTATCTATCTATCTATCTATCTATCTATCTATCTATCTATCTATCTATCTATCTATCTATCTATCTATCTATCTATCTATCTATCTATCTATCTATCTATCTATCTATCTATCTATCTATCTATATTTTGTGTTGCTTTGTTTTCCTCTGTGAAGCACCAAAAGGGGTGAACTTTCTTTTGCCGCTCAGGTATATACCAATGTGGCGATAAATCTAGTCTTTTTACGTATGTCCCGTTTGGTGTTGTCATTTGGTCATGTGCATGTCCCGGTTGGTCTTGTCTATCTCGGCCGATTGCCCCAGATGTGGAACGTTTCGCGCTCTACACTGGGCGGCCCTAGACGTGGCGTTGCAGACGGCGGCTTAACCTGACTGACCGATACCGTGTGTGATATCCCTTACCAGTTAGGGCGCGACTCGCACCGGAGTAGTTAATGCAGCAGTAGCTACATCAGGGGCGCGGGTTTAAATCCCTCACCCACATTCTTATATTGGAGGGCCGAAGGTATATAGATTCCAGTATATATACGTATACTTGGTTATTTTTGTTTTTGTTTTTCCCACGATTTTTGTTTTTGTTTTTGTTGTTGTTTTTGTTTTCCCACGATTTTTGTTTTTGTTTTTGTTTTCATCTCACACAAACGGTTTGTTCCACGCTTGCAGACGCTGCTCTATGCACGTGCCTGCCTCCTCTACTACTACGGGGAATCATAGTAAATAGAACCTACGGTGCACACAAAAACCTACATACTTGATTTTTTTTAATGACAATAGTTGGTCCTATTTACTATGGCCCCCCGTAATATTTGCTTTGGCTTTCAACGTTCTCGTTCTCATTTTTGATCTTCGTATGGATGTATGTATGCCGAGTGTATGCTTCGGAATTCTTGGTGAAAAAAAACAGGCAGCAAAACACGTAGAATAAGCACACAACGTCACTGACTGCACTGAATCACTCACGCCTGTTTTTCGTCGGGCACTTGGAAATGTGTTGAACTCCACTAAGGCTGTTTCATATGCGGTCCGATTTCGAGCTTCAGATTCGTATTTTTCGATCTCAAAAACGAATGACCCTGCTTATGCAGTCGAAATATGCAAAATCTGACCGGGATTTTTTCGATTTGAGAATCCGATGACCCAAGTCGTCGGATTTTGGCCCAAAATCCGACGACCTGGGTCATCAGATTTTCAAATCGAAAAATGGGATGCTCTCTAAGTTCAAGATGTTATCCATGATAGGGAACAGCAGCAGAACGATCGATGAGTTGGAAGGTTACACAGCTGCATAGCGGCGTCGCTTCGTGCCCGACGCTCGGGCGGCGGGCGGCGCGACCCTCCGTGGCCAGACGTCAGTCGCCTGGCGCGGGCTCGGGCCTAGAGACCAAGAGAAGCGCACTCGGCACGCACCTCTCTGTGGATACGTACGAGTACTTGTAGACTACACTGCTGTACAGCAGCAGCAGCAGCAGCAGCAGTCAGTCAAAACATGGAAGCCAAAATACCAAGACAGATGGCTCTAGTGCACTCGCCACGTCTCTTCGCCGCCAGACCAGAGATGGTCAGCCTTGGCTCGGACGCTTGGGTCCTACGCACAGTGCAGCGCACCCAGCGCGTCTCTTCGCGGCGCCAAACCACAAAACAGCGGTTGGTCTCGGCGTTTGCTCAAATCTCTACACACACAATATATCTGATTTTTCCGCATAGGAAGGCTGTTTCGATTTGCCAACTTCACATCTGAAAAGGCGATCGGGCCAAAATCTGAAGCTCAAAAATCGAACCGCATAGGAAACGGCCTAAGTAGCTACACGGTACCAAATCCTTTTAGAGCTGCAGTACCGTTTTGGGAACGAACCACTGAATTTTCACGCAGTTTGTCCCGAAAACGGGACTGCGGCACTAAACGGGTTATTACAGCCAAGGTTATGCACTGAAGGTGAGAGGGGAATTCGGTATCTCCTGAGTAGCTACGCGCACATTATTAGCTCGCTACGGTAGTCAGGTTCGAAGACACACTCGTATGCGTACACACTACGTGTAGGAGTACAGTATGACGGGGGGCCATAGTAAATAGCACCACATATTGTTGGTAAAAATAGGAAAATTTACAGGTTTTTGTGTGTACCGTAGGTCCTATTTTCTACGACCCCCCCCGTATCATAGTGGTCCCTCTATAGTGCCGGTTGAGTAGTGCCGGCTACCCGCCATATAGTGCCTGTGACATCGCTTGACAAATATGGGGTTATCCCGTGTGACAAGGGTGCGGATTATATAGTGCCGTTTGCCGCTATAGTAGTGCCGGTTTTGTTGGCCGGCACGTTACGGCACTGCGGAGGGACCCTTGCTGTGTTGATATGCTGAAGCGCGGGAAGGGAATGGTGCCCTGTGAGAGGTGTCAATGTTGGAGCCGAGGACGCGTTCTACGATAGGGGTCGCACATTTCCGCCAATATGTTCCCTGAATGACGGGGTTCCTTAACCCAAAACCGTCGGAATGCCATTCTCGTTTCGAAAATGACGTTTTTGTATACTTGGGCCGTGGGATTATTCGTCGGGACGCAGTTTCATTTTTTTTTTTTGCTGAGGTCAGTTGTCGGTGAAGGCATGGAGCTCTCCGAGTGAGGAGCCTCAGAAACGTTTGGGTGAACCCCTATCGTAGACCGCCTCCGAGGTGGAATGAAGTTGGCGATATATTTATTGGTTCAATAGGTTTGTCGAAAACTACGTACCGTAAAAGGAATCGCATTCGACGAAGGCAAGGGCTGTGCCATGGTTCGAACGGTCAACCTTCCGACTGTTTCGAGCGCTCCGCGCCAAAAGAGCTTCATCGCATACGAGCCAAAAATTATCTTGATCGCGTAAGAGCGAAATGCGACGGTGTAGTTAGCTGCTGCTGCTGGAACATATTTGATCCGCCGTCATTTGTTGCCTACGGTTCCGCGAATGGCAGGTGTGTACCAGGTGAGCCGAACTCGTCCTTGCTGTGCTCCACATCCAGTCGTGTTCTGCCCGAGGCGTTTCGTCTCCCCAGCCTGCGGCGAGAATGCGGCGTTGCTCCCATGGCTCCTGCACAATGAAACCGAGTTTCAACTTCGAGGGCAGCAAGGGGGGGGTGTACTGCAGCCAGCATGCTTGGGACGGCATGGTGAACGTCTTGAGAAGCCATTGCTCACACGACTCTTGCACCAAGACGCCTAGCTTCAATGTCGAGGGCAGCAAGAAACCGGTGTATTGCCGCGAGCATGCTGGGGATGGCATGGTGAACGTCCGCACCCCGCATTGCTCATACGGGTCTTGCACTAGGGGACCGAACTTCAATTTCGAAGGCTTTAAGAGGGCGGCATACTGTAAGCGACACGCTGAGGACGGAATGGTAGAGGTCTGCAGCAGGCCTTGCTTCCATGACTCCTGCACATCGAGGCCGAACTACAACGTCGCGAGCAGCAAGACGGCGATTTATTGCAAGAAGCATGCCGAGAACGGTATGGTGAACGTCCGTAACAAGCATTGCTTGCATGACGCTTGCGCGAAGAACCCGAGCTACAATGTCGAGGGCAGCAAGATGGGGGTGTACTGCAGTCAACATGCTAAAACGGGCATGGTGGACGTGCGCAGCCCGCGTTGCTTGCACGACTCTTGCAAGAGGGGGCCGAGCTTCAATATCGAGGGAAAAAAGGCTGCGTACTGCAAGCAGCATGCTGAAGACGGAATGGTAAATGTCTGCCTCAAGCCTTGCTCCCATGAATCCTGCACAACGAGGCCCAACTACAATATCATGGGCAAGACAGCGGAGTACTGCCGCGAGCATGCTGGGAAGAGCATGGTGGACGTCCGTAATAGGCGTTGTTCACACGACTCGTGCATGAGGTGTCCGAGCTTCAATGTCGAGGGCAGCAAGAAGGCGGTATACTGCCGCCAGCACGCTGCGGACGATATGGTGGACGTCATCAGCAGGCGTTGCTCACATGAGGGTTGCATTAGGGGGCCGTACTTTAACGTCGAGGGCAGCAAGACGGGGGCGTACTGTAGTCACCATGCTAAAACCGGTATGGTGGACGTCCGCAACAGGAGTTGCTCACACGACGCTTGCACTAGGCGGCCGGGGTGGGGTATTCTTACTGATGGTGTGGCCATTACTTGTGCCCGTCATAAGAGCGATGTCTTGGGGACCCCAGTGGTCAACTTTGAAGCAACGTGCAAGTTCAAGGGTTGCAAGAAAAAATCACGGTGGGGGCTCGATGGGAAGCAGCCTACCCACTGCCTTGACCACGGCCCGCTTCAGGATGGGCTGGTTCGTACTATCGGGACGGATGGCACACAGAGGGCTAATAGCCGCCGGCCTTCGTACGGTGCCGTGAAGGGCCCCTCTTTTCGCTCAAGAGCATAGCGTTTCTTTCGAGACCTTTCGAAGTAGGGTCTAGAGCATTGGGTGGCGACAGTGCGGTCATCCGTGGAGGCATTCGATTGTGAGTGGGAAGTAATTGCCTCTGCAGTCGGGTCTTACGGTCGCATGAAGGGCTTGCATATGACGTTTGCCTTATTGTCAAATTTCCCTCTAGAGACAGGTGTCGGCTATCTCATATTTTGGTGCCGTACGTACGTGTTTTGGTGTAAGGCAATCAAAGAGGTGTGCGACGTATGGTGTATAGTCCAAGGCTAGGGTACGCCGTAGCACAAGTCATCGGTAACTTTCTGCTACTCAGGTGGTCCTTGTGTGGGAAACTTTAATGTATTTTTCTTGCCATCCGGTCGCTACTAAAGCTTCGCTATATCACGGGAGTGTAGGTTACCATTTACTCGACACCCCGTTTGGTGCGTTGGTGCGCAGTGCGCATGGTGGCTTTTGCTGCAGCACAGCGTCGCAATTCATGTCGGCGTTGGATCAGGGTGATTCGTGAGCCCTGCCGGCGGCTGAGTGCACCCCAAATGCCAGTTTGGAGGGCTCGGGTCTCGGTGGTCAGTGGTCCGCGTGTGATCAGGTTTGTGTGGGATCAGGAATCCAAGCGGGAGAAAGGTGCAGATGTGCTGCATGAATGTTTGTGCTGTTTTTGAAATCACAAGAAAAGAAGACCCCCCGACAATTTCAGTAGTTAAGCAATCAACTGGTATTACTTGCGTAAGAGTCGGCAAGCGCTACTTGGATGTCACGGCCAGCGATTGTTGGGTTCCTACGGGAGCATCCGGAGAAAAGTGGGTGACCATTACAACCCCCTTCCCTGAATCTCGCGAATTCGGGCGACCACTTTCAACCAATCGACTTGTGCCCGTGTTGCTACTTCTTTATGGCTGCTGTATCAAGGAGGGACGCACATTAGGATAGCTTGCCAGAGTTTTTACATGTAACCACCATTTTCGTCCCCGTTTTGTTGGAGCTGTATATAGATGCATGTACGTATTCCTGAACCGGGAATGGGACGTTATCTCCCCCGGGTGCGGCGGTAAAGCTCGACGTGTTTCCCCGAGGGGAATGTTTCGCCGCGCGCCCCGCACCCCGCGCTCTCCCATGGGACCAAGGCGGGCGAGGGGCGCCTCTCGACTAATGAGAACTGAGGCTCGGAAAACTCTGGGTTGAAAGTAATTTGCCTGTTTTACGTGTTGTGTGTTTTTTCTTCGTGTAGCAGTATAGCAGTATGTAATACTCATCCACCGCTTGAAGCTGTTTCCCTTTTCCAGCACATCCGGCGTCGAATGCAAAAGCTCTTCAACGTTTTGGCGGGAGTGTGCATGCTGCGGTCGCATGTCGCCAGCACCACAATTCGTCTTCGGCGATGACACAAGGCTGTCCTTTCCTGTCCTGTCCTATCCTGTCCTGGCCTGTCCTGTCCTGCCCTGTCCTGTTCTGTCCTGTCCTGTCCTGGCCTGTCCTGCCCTGCCCTATCCTGTCCTGCCCTGTTCTGCCCTGTTCTGCCCTGTCCTGTCCTGTCCTTTGTTTTGCCTCCAGGTATCCGCAGGTAGGTCGGACAAATCACCTATCCCCACAGTTCATGATCTAAATCTCCAGGGCAGATTGATTCCTGATCTCTAAGATATACCTCCTATTGCCGCCGAACAATGCACGGTCTCGAACACGCTTCCTGGGTTGGATCTGAGCTATACAGATCCTCCACTATGTTTGTCAACGGCAGGCGAGGATCAAGACGGTCTAAATGATCTGCATAGATTGCGGTCTACTCGATGTGCACGATTATCCATGCGGAGCGTATGCCGAAACGCCGACGTACAGTGGTTCACGTCCGCCATGTCCGTGCCGAGATTGAACAGTTTTTGTTTTTGGATAGGGTATCGGCAGCTACGCTACTGCGACGTACATGATCCCCAAGGTCCTCTTGAAAACATTCAGGACCATTCGTCATGCTACTGTCCTGCTCCGCCAGCTATTACGGGGGGCCATATTAAATAGGACCTACGGTACGCACATAAACCTATATATTTCGCTTTTTTTACTAAAAATATTTGGTCCTAGTTATTATGGTCCTCCGTATTACTGCAACGCTGATTCGGTCCCGTCATTTTCGATAGATAATTGCCACATGCGTGTGTTTTCCTCACTGTAACCGTAGTTCTCCTGTTTGCAGAGCCTACCTACACAACAACGGCGTGCTACACGCCTACAGTAGCCGCTTACAGCAGCCGCCCCCTATCCCGTCCAGCTTCACCTGTCGCGGCCCGTCTAGTCGCGCTCCACGGCCGTCCCTCCCCCCCCTGGGCAGGCGCTCTCTCTCCCTCCCAGGGTGGGACTTCGTGTACGTGCAAGTTTCGACGGTTTTCCATTTCGCGGTTGTCAAACGATACGCCGGGCAACTACTACTGCGGTACAGTGCAACTACAGTACACACAGAAATCATCTACGCTACACACGGGACAAGAGTACCACAGCGACAGCAGCAGTTCCTGTTGGTCGCTTCCAGTCGCGTTCCCATCCCACCCCCCCCTCTCGCTCGGCAGCTGCTCGATGCCCCTCGCGTCCTCGCGGCACCTGCGGCACCTGGTGCTTGCCCTTACTATTGCCGTCTGAAATGCTGCGTGTCGAAATTGGGGTAAAGGCAGCCCAAGGCTTCTGGGCTCGACATGCGGAAGAAGAGCACCAGGCATACTAAACATGGGGTGGAGACCAGAAGTCCATATGTATAGTTCATGCGGTTCCCATTGCTGCGCAGCGGCACTGACGCGGAGCAGCCGCGACGCTGTGCTCTGCAGCCGTGAAACAGCCCTGTGTTCGGGAGGGTGACCCGGCGTCTATTCTGCTACCTGTGTTGCACTTGTGGTCCGCCAGGGCCGGTGTGCGGAGGGTGCGCGGGCTCTGGTGCGAGTCGTTTTGAATTGAAGTTGTGAAGTACGTCGGCTGTGAGTTCGACTGATTCAATAGTTAGTTGATACTCAGCTTTGCAAGCTGCGTAATACGCCTCGTCTACGCCCCATTTTTATCGATTTTTACAATCTAAAAAAACAACTAAAAAAGTACGTCAGCTGTGAGTTCAACCGATTTGTATGAGGAGCCGTTCGCGCGTACCAGGTATGTACTTCCTTGCTAGGGGTTGTTGTTGTTGTTGTTGTTGTTGTTGTTGTTGTTGTTCTCTCTGACGAAGGAGTCCGTGGTCACACAAAGGTGCTGGAGCCCTAGGAAGATCCGAAAAACAAAAAAATAAAAAATTCGGCTACCTCAAAATACACGAGACGAAGAAAGCGCACACGAACTAAAACCAATGTGGAAACTGAACTAACATGGCCGCGGGTATATCCTCTCAACTATAACATAGAGCACTCCCGTTCCCACCACTAACCAACTTGTGGCTGCTGACTACTACAGCGGATGCTGTCTGAAGTGCTGCCTGCACCGTACGAAACGCACGGTAGTCGTGAAAACGAAAGAGGAACACACCTGCCTGCTATCTGGAGTGCTGTCAGAGTGAAGACTCGCGGATATGCAGTGAAAAAAGGAGCAATCGAACCTTACTACCACACAAATATCAACGACCGCCATCTCTTCCTGGACTGTCTGACACAAAAAGGTGCAGCACAGTTATGATACCACGTCCCTGATTATTGCGTAGGTTATTCCCCATGAAGGGTATACAACTCGTTAAACTACAAAGACCAGTCAGTGACGACGTTTATAACAAGTACCGGTAGATACTTTTCTGCCTCGTGAAAAACAATACCAGGAAAAAACAAACTATGACTGCTTCTCTCGTGATGATAGTGTGCGCGCAGATCATGGGTCTCCGTGCACCGTCTTCCTGCCGCTTTTCATGGCCGCCTCATCGCCTTGGCCCAATCCATCCGCTCCTTTGCGCGTATAAACCAGTGACTCCCCTGGATGCTACCCGGGTCGACAGGACAATTTACATAGTCATTCTGCGCACTGATACTATATAATAACCCGAATAAGACTGGACCTTACCTATGTGTATCTTGTTCTTCCAGAGACACTGCTTGTAATACGGAGTATGGACAGATTATAGAGCGAACAAGAGACACTGCTTGTAATACGGAGTATGGTCAGATTATAGAGCACCCACCGAGACTAACGGACAGACGGTGGACTCGTACTTCATTCAGGCTAGGCAACATCTACTCGCTGGCTAGCTTGCTTCTGCTGAGTGTTGGGTGGTTGATGGCGGTTTTCGGCCTCCGATGGCGCCAGATCAAAGCGGGGTTTCGTGCGGGGCATTCTGCGAGCACATGAATAAGACGGCTTGCCATCAATGAGAAGTTTAGTCTTCGGTTTTCGACACACCGGCGGGCAAATGCCTTTTTTTAATACCAGCGCCCGCCACCTATCACGGGTGTGAAGTTGTAAATACTGTGGCCCTGGGGTGCGTTGAAGCCCTTTGCGAGCGCGCCCCGTTCAGAGCTCATGACGCAGTCGTTATTTTCGCAGATCGATGTCCGTCGAGAACTCGGAATCTCGGCGTTTCGAATTAAACGTTTCGCTAGGTTTCTCTCAAGCCGATCCTTACTCAACCTCGTCCGGGGAACTTTCTGTCTATTTTTTTTTTCTTTTCCGCAGTTCGGAACTTTGTTTTTGAAGAATCGTGCTCATAGCAGGCGGCACTGGAACATCTCGGGGGGGATCTTTTGGAATTAAGCGTTTTGACGCCAACAGAGCGTTCACACTATTACGGGGGACAATAGTAAATAGGACCTACGGTACTCACAAAAAGCTATATATGTACCTATTTTTGCTAACAATATCTTGTCATATTTACTATGGCTCCCCGTAATAGAGTATCCGCGCACAGTAAAAATACTATCAAAATTTGCTCATTTCCTCGCCGGTTACAGACAGCTGTAAACAATACAAAAAATATATATTGATAATCAAATTCGCAAAAGTGTGTCATCGGTCTTGCTGCGGTAGGAAACATATCTGGAAGTCGCGATTCAGAATTGGCAATCCGATCGTACCTTAACAAGCCAATTCAACTCTCGGGCATCGCTGCTGTAACATGTATTGATACTTTCTTATTATTTATATCCCCGTGCCCCATACAACTGGTACCATACCAGGCACCACAGGTACGCCTTAATTTCGTTTTGACTCTTCATACATAATAGTATCGAGTTGGAACAATCTTCTCGAACTCACCCACGCGAAGCCCTAGCACCATAGTATTGCGCTTGCGCGTGTGTCGCGAATCTTCCTTGCACTGTATTGCGGACGCACACCCTGCTCCGGCATCACAGTAACTGTTCCGAGCTGGCATCGTCTTTAGTGTCCAACTTTTGCTTCCCCTCTCTGGAACCCCCGAATGGACAAACGTTTTTTTAGCCGCTCACAGTAGCTGCCAAAGCGGCGATATAGGTCTCGTCTTTTACGTGTCCCGGCTGGTCTTGTGGTTTTTTCATGTCCGGGCTGGTCTTGTCTATCTATTCCGGCCTCTTGCCCCAGATGGTACACATTTTGACCTTTGCACTGGGCGGCCTTAGACGTGGCGTTGCAGACGGCGGCTTACCCTGACTGACCCATCCCGTGTGTATACTCCCTCACCAATTGGGGCTAGGCTCGCACCCAAGTAACCACTCCAAGTAGCTACATCAGGGGCGTGGTCCTGAACCCCAGGTCCACACTCCCCACTCCCCACCCCCTTCCCCTATATCGGAGGGACGTAATATATATTGATGTATTTATATAGAACTACATACTTAGATCACAACCCCTGAGCGTGCTCGGTTGGTGCATCCCTGGCCTCTCAGAGCTCCCACTTCCAAACCGCCTCCTTTCATTACTTGCCGGACCTTTCCAGCAGTTCTTCGTTTTCTCGGTCCTTTCTTCCTTTTTTCTTCTTTCGTTTCGTGTGCGTGCGTGTTCTCCGAGCACGGCATCGCGGGAGGACCCGGCACCGTCGCGGGTGTCAGCGGGTGCTGGCGGGTAGAGGGGGGGTTGCAAGGAGCGCGGTCGCCGCTTTCGTGCCTAGGCGTCGCGTGTGCCTCGAGACACAAGGGATGCATGAGCGGGCTTTGTCTGGCTGCGATTTATGATTGTTGATAGAGTATGTACGAGTTTATAAAGGTCGTTCAGCAGGGCAAGATAATATTCAAGCGGTGCTTATTTTTGCGACCACGCTGAAGTTGAAAGAGGGAGGTGTGCAGTTTGAACACCAACGTTATCGAGCTGGCGAACGACGGCCACGGTGAGCACCGGGCTTCACGCGGGGCGGGCGACGGGGCTGATTGTGGCAGAGAGTGATAAAAGCTTTACCCGGACCGAATCGGTAGCGAGGTGGTCGCGAGAGGGGCGGGCGGCGTACGAGGCTGAGAGAGAAGCTCTTCTGTGCGATTTTCTTCTTTTCTTCTTTTCGACCGAGTGTAAGGTGTTCCAATCAGGCAGAAAAATATTACACGAGAGGGGACGGGGATTTGTTTTTCTTTCCGAGTTTTCGGTTTCATTTTCATTGTTTTTGCTGCTGTGCCGTGCTGTGCTTTCGCTTTCTTCGTACATACAGTACAGACATAGAGCATATCGAAAGAAGAAAATATGTGCAGACAGTAGTACCCTACCTGGGGTATGTACGTACCGACGACATCCGCGACGCGAAGCGTATATGTGGCATCCAAGCTGACGTCGGAGCTGTTTTTCGTGAAGCATGGCGGCGGGACTCGTGGCATTATCAAGTCGCCGGTTTGCAATTACGATCCTTGAAAAAACTAAACTCAATCGTGGACCTCTGTTCGCTTCGCATAATTTGATGTACTTTTTTCCTTTCTGAGCGAGCGTAGCGGGCGGCGTAGGCCGCCCGCGGAGCGAAGCGCCTTGTATATCCTTATATATGTAAACGTTTTTTTCATTTTGTTTCTTTGTTTTCTCTGTGTTTTTGGTTTTGTTTTGCGTTAGTCTCCCACAGACACACACAAACTCACGGCTACTCTTGAACTTCCACGCCTGCAGATGCCGCTCTACTACGTACGTGCCTCCGACATTTACTCTTACTTGGCTTTCAACTTTTTCTTGTTTTCATTCTGTTTGTTCGTATATGTTGTAATTAGTGTTTGGATGGATGGTACGATGGATGTGCACCTTATCTTTTTCTGAAGCTCTCTTTACTTGAAGAGCTCCAAACCATTACCAGTATACATACCCCACCCGGAACCTGATCTGGAGAGCAAAATCGACGAGTGCAACCCGGTGAGCATTCCGTCATGTCAGAGGTTTATCGAGAAACACTCCAAACACTTTTTTTTTTGGCGATTTTGGGTGGTCCTTCGTTGGAGGGGGCTGTCGAAAACGGTTACCCCCCCGAAATCCTATCCGTACCCCCTACGACTACACTTTATATTAATGTATGCCGAGTGTATTGTTTCGAGGGCAGGATATAAGAACAGGAACTGGCGCACTTAAAACATGTACGTTTACAACGGTACTGACCACGCTGACTTCACGCATGCACGATTGGGGGCACTTGGAGATAGTGTGAGATGTATTCTCCATAGCTAGTTATAAATGCAGCCAATCTAAAACCCTGATTGCGCGAAGGGAAATTGATGGGCGTTTCTTACTAGGTATACACACATTGTGCATGCAGACTCCTATACGCATAGGAGTATTGAAATGGTGAAAAGTGAGAAGAGGATGCTGCCGTGTCTGAGGTGGCAATGATGGCGCCGAGTTTGAATGAAGTTGGTGATAGATTTATTGATCGAATTACTTCATAACAGACAACTCCTCTACATAAAGGGAAACACCTTCGGCGAAGACGAACGCCATGCCATGATTCGAAGGATAAAGTGATTGTTTCGAGCGCTCCCCGCAAAGAGAGCTTCATTGCACAGGAGGAAATACGATTGCGTCGTGTGCTGCTGCTGGAACCCTTAATCCCCCGTCGTTTTTTGCCAATGGTTCCGTGATTGGCAGGTGTGTGCCAGATCAACCGACCTCATCCTTGCTGTGCTCCACATTCAGCTGTGATCTGCCTGAGGCGTTTCGTCTCCCTAGCCAGAGGCGAGAATGCGGCATTGCTCCCATGGCTCCTGCACAGCGAAACCGAGGTTCAAGTTCGAGGGCAGCAAGGCGCCGGTGTATTGCCGGCAGCATGCTGAGGACGGAATGGTGGGCGTCTGCAGCCTGCGCTGCTCATATGACTCTTGCACTAAGCGGCCTAGCTTCAATGTCGAGGGCAGGAAGAAGCTGGGGTATTGCCGCCAGCATGCTGGGGACAACATGGTGAGCGTCTGCTCGCCGCATTGCTCACATGACTCTTGCAGGAGGTGGCCCACCTTCAATTTCAAGGGCGAGAGACTAGGGGTGTACTTCCGTCACCATGCTATATAAGGCATGGTGGACGTCCGCAACCCGTGTTGTGTGCATGGCTCTTGCAAAAGGAGGCCAAGCTTCAACGTCGAGGGTGAAAGAGCGATGTACTGCAAGCAGCATGCTGGGGACGGCATGGTGAACGTCCGCGGGTTGCGTTGCTTACACGACTCTTGCACTAGGAGGCCGTACTTCGATGTCGAGGGCAGCAAGAAAGGGGTACACTGCAAGCAACACGCTGAGGACGGAATGGTAAACATCCGCAACAGGTCTTTCTCTCATGACTCCTGCACAGCGAGGTCGAACTGCAGCGTCGTGGGCAGCATGAGGGTGATGTATTGTAAGCAGCATGCTGGGGATAGTGTGGTGAACGTCCGCAACAAGCATTGCTCACATGACGCTTGCACGAGGACCCCCAGCTTCAATTTCGAGGGCAGCAAGGTAGCGGTGTACTGCAGTCACCATGCCAAAAACGGCATGGTGAGCGTGCGCAACCTGCGTTGTTTACATGGCTCTTGCAGAACGAGACCGAGCTTCAACATCGAGGGTGAGAAGGCGGCGTACTGCGAACAACATGCCGGGGACAGCATGGTGGACGTTGTCCACAAGCGTTGCTCACATGACTCTTGCACTAGGAGGCCGTACCTCGATGGCGACGGCAGCAAGACGGGGGCGTTCTGCAGTCACCATGCTAAAGCCGGCATGGTGGACGTCCATATCAAGCGTTGCTCACACGACTCCTGCCTTCGGCGGCCGACGTGGGGGATCCTGACTGATGGGGTGGCCACTGCTTGCGCCCGTCATAAGAGTGATGTCTTGGGCAGCCCGGTGGTCGACTTGCAGGCGACGTGCAAGGTCTCGTGTTGTAAGAAGAGAACGCGCTGGGGACTGCACGGGAAGCAGCCTACCCACTGCCTTGATCACGGCCCGCTCCAGGATGGGCTAGTTCATACTATCGGGACGGACGGCATACGGAGGGCTAATGACCACAGGATTTCGTACGCTGCCGTAGAAAGCCCCTCTTGTCTCGTAAAAGCTGAGTGCTTCTTCTGAAGGCTTTCGAAGTGAGGCAGAGGGGTTTGTGGTCACAGCTCTGTCACCTGTGGGAGCGTTCGCTTACGCGGGGAAAACGTGGCCTCTATGGTCGGCCTTACCGTCGCTTGTGATGGTGTTTGCCTTATTGTCACACTCCCGCTTGGGCCAGGTGTCGATCATCTCACCTTTTTTATGCGTCCCTGGTTTTTCGTGAGGCGATCGGCGTATAGTGTATGCATGGATTATGGCTAGGATATTCCTCGGCACACGTCATATGTAGGTTCTTCGCTACGTAGGCGGTGCTTGTGCGGGAACTTGATATATAAATATACGTACAATATTGTTGGCCCTGATCTCTCAGCGCTCCTCAGCGTTTCTTATAAGGATTAGTTTGCGTTATTCGTGCTAGCGCGAGGCGAGGTTCACCTCACGGGACGAAAGTGACCCATCGTCATCCCCGACCCCGACAGTGTCGGGGGCAGCTTCGGTCGTGCTTGCGCTGTGCCCTGGCTGCCGGCTGGCCAGGTGTGAATGCGTCAGCTGTGAGTTGGGCCAGTTGAGTGGTCGATACTTGATTTATCACAGTCTTGTGGCCAATAAGTTTAGTTGACGGCCTACCTTTGCCCCGCCAGGCCTACTTTTGGCCCGTCAAACCCTCTTGTACAATCTAAAACTTTTAACCTTTGGGATGTCCTTGATAGTGGTGGTCGGGAGGACTGTGCTCGCGTCTTGCAGAAACGTTTGATACTCACATCAGCTATAGGTTGGACCAGTTGAGTGGTCGATACTTGACTTATCAGTCCCGAGGCCACGGCCTACCTTTGCCCCGTCAGGCCTACATTTGCCTCGTCAAACCCTCTTTTATAATACATTAGTTTTGAGGTCCTTGACGGCTGCCCGTCAAGGGGCAAATGGGCCGTCAACCGACATCCATGCTCGCTCGTGAGGGTAAAACATACCTGTTCTCGATGCCAGCACCCAGATTGGACATCTTCTCCTTCCGCCGAAACGGGAGAGGCCGCATCCTCCGCGGCTTTGGATATATCATGGTGGCAAGAGTGTAGAGACTATGGGCTGGATTGCCCTGTCTTATGCTCCGCCGTTTTTTGTGCGTTGAGGGTTGAGCGTTCAAGAAACGAGTGTCGAAATTGCGATTCATGCTATTTTACGTGTGACAGGTCGAGTTTTGCGCACTAATGTTGAGATTCGTAGGCTAGCATATGGCCACGAAACGAGCGTCGCGAGCCTTTTCGGCTGCTGTGCACTCCAGGCGACCAGGCTCCGTAAGGCAGCGAGGCCGGAATCCTTGATGTCGACCGAATAGGATAATCCGACGCCGCGGGAGGAGCGGTACGGTGGAGGAGGTACAAACGGCGTCTACGATCGTGTGTTTTGTACACGCAGCAATGGCAGGCAGTGCCCCATGAATCGTGGAGTTTGGATTGTCTTGTGAATGTGTTTTTTTTCTCCTTATGTAACCGCCAACCGAAGATTATAGTTATGAACAAGAACATGTGCTCGCTACGCTCACCCAGCAGCATGTTTCGTTGCTGACCGTTGGGGGTATGGTTGTGCCTTTCCTCGTCGTGTCTACTGCTGTAGAGGCGAGTGGAGTGCATGTTGACGATTTCCTTCCCTTATCCGTTTACTGCTGTAGAGAAGAATGGAGTGTATGTTGATGCTTTCCTCCCGCCCCCGTCTACTGCTGTGGAGACGAATAAAGGGCATATTAACGATTTTTCCTCCCGCCTCCGCCTACTGCTGCTGTAGAGACGAATGGAGTACATACCTATGATTTCCTCCCGCCTCCTTTAGAGACAAATGGAGTGCATGTTGACGATTTTCTCTCGCCTTCGCCTGCAGTACAAGTAGAGCCGAATGGAGTACATGTGGATGCTTTCCTCCCGCCCCCGTCTTCAGTGAGGGTATAGTCGAATGGAATAAAATGAGAGGCTTTTCTCCCGCCTCCGCGTACAAGAGAAATATAAGTGATGGTTTAAGACCCTAGGGCGAGTTTCTCCCCACGCCCCCACCGTAGAACAGTGTGCAGAGCTTACGATATTTGTCACTCTTGAATCGCCATGCTCCCCTTTCCCGACTGCGGTGCCGGGGCGGCCTCGGACGTACGTGGTGTACTGCAGGCTGCTGCTGCGGCTGCTGCTGCTGCTGCCGCCGCCGCCGCTGCTTTGCTGCTTTGCTACTGCTACGTACCTCCACTGCTGTGCAGTTCTGCTGTTGCTGCTCATGTAGCTCCCCTCGTGGAGTAGATCAGCCTGCGATATGTTTCGTCGCCGAACATAGAGGATGCGTGTTTACAGTAGTTTTCAATTTCACGTTCGCTTTCCAGCTTCTGGACATCCCGTGGTCACAGGTGTCGTCCCTTTCCCCCTCCGGTTAGTGCCTTAATCTTTATCGCGCAGAGGGTTCAGCCTTCCGCTCATGGATTCTTCATCGAAATTTGCAAACTCTCCCTCTCGCGCTATCGGCTTGTCTAGGTTTTACGCAAGAAAAAATCACCATCAGCACGAACACGCACTCGGTGATACTCGAAGCCATAGCTTAACGTTAGTAGTGACGAGATTCACCCACCGCAAAGTAACCCCATCGGGGGCGCCATTTTACCTTCCCTCGTCGTGCCCCCCCGTGCTCCCCTGCCTCGACTGTTTTGCCGGGAGCGGCCTTGGGCTTGCGTGATGTGCTACTGCGGCTGCTCCTGCCACTGTTTGCCGCTACTATGTACGTGCTATTAATAGTGTTGTGCTGTTCTGCTGCCGCTCTCGCTATGTCTTTAAACTGTTTTTCGCTGCTGGCCCCCGTGAGCATGGTTATTATGCAAGTCAACCCCTCCCGGTGATGTGTCTCCGCATCTTAAGCAGAAAGACGGACCCATCTGCCTAGCAAGCTAGACGAGTACTGTATCGTAACTGACATTTGTTTGGCATCTCGGCGGTCTCTTGCAGCATAGGTTTTGTACGATACGTAACTGTGCGCTATGCTGCTGCTGTTGGCTGCTGCTGAGTTTGCTGCACCTACGTGATCGCCGGCGCTTCGTAAAGTCGATTACCTCGATCGACTGCTGCTTAACCACCTGTTTTGCGGCTATTTGCATGAGGAGTGTGCAGTACAGACGCCGAGCGTCTCGCACGTCGTACTTTATAGTGCTCCTTGCTGCTGTACGAACGAGTTATGTTGTTGTGCCGGATGGCGGATGGCTATGTTAAGTTTCCTTGTATTGCCAGTGTGTTCTTCGTTTTGTCTCAAAATTGTTTCATATAATGCACCCCTTGGAAGTACTGTCGCACTAACAGCTTCGAGTTTTATGCCGGCATACCTTCGGCCATTACGGTCATGCACGAAGACACTTTCCCCTTGGATGTAAATATTTTGTCATCCAGCCGCAATGAACGCGGCGTTATGTCATGGAGTGTACATGGCCACTTAATGGGCGGCATGGCCGCTGTGTCCTGCATCACTGTGCCTCAAGTTTTGTCGGCGTTGGATCAGGGTGCTTACTTACCCCTGCAAGCGGCTAATGTTTTCCCCAAGGTCCGTCTTGAAGGCTCAGATCCGGGTGGGATCAGGTCGGAGTGGGGTCAGGGTGTCAAGCGGGAGAAGGGGTGCAAATTTGTGTGTTTTACGCTGGTGGTGAACTAGCTAAACTCAAAATGCCGTAACTTCCGTATCCCCTAGGCTTGCCTCGGGGTTCTATACCGGAAATTCGAAACCTGTCTGTCTGTCCCCCTCAAACGAAAACTTCAACCCTCGCAAAATCTGGTCTCAAACCGCCCCCGACGATGCCATGTACACCGCGCGAAACGATAGCGGACACAGATACAAACAAGCAGTCTGGCCCAACTTTCGGATTCATCGGAGCCCTGCGCCTTGAGCTACGCGACCGAGCCCCACCCGCGGGACAATTGCTAGTGGACAATGGCTTGTGCCAGAGTCAGTACGACCAGCGAAACATTTCGCAAACTGGCTACAGCTAATCGATCGTAACAAAAGTGAGATAATCTTATAGAGGCATGGCTCGCTCAGCCCGATTGGTTGACGGCATTCACGAGGTCATTGCTCGCTGCTCGCAAACGGCCGTGTAAGGTCGCTTCTCGCTTCAGGGGCTTGACCTCATGGGGTTTGCGATATATATTATGTGGCGTTTTATGGCTCGGTCGCTTCCTGATCTCCAGTAAATCGAAGTACTTACCGAACAGACAACAACAGCAGCAATTCAAAAGTCTTGGCACTGTGTAAGGTCCTATGGAGCAATTGCTGCTCGATCGGATAGACCCGCAAGCATGGACGCACGCGCACAAAGAGTTACGGACGCACGGGCACAAACTTCTTCTCGGAACCACGCCGCGCGCAGCAAGGGTCGGAGCAAGGCTGTTTCTGCTGGAATATGTGTCAAACGCCCCTTATTACCGTTCTCCTAAAAGCGTAGGTCAACAACCGTTGCGAGGAAAATACGGCAGTGTTGCGCTGAATGTCCAACAGCTCTTCTCGTAGCGGGTGCCACCACTACAACTATTAATAGTAATGCTGCTGTACGACATTTCCATCAGAGCTTATCCTTCTTCTCCGTACCCTCACCAGTAGGAGGGGGGGAGCGACAATGCCGCCTGCAGCATGTCTCTGGGTCACGGTCCGAAGGTTGCGGTGGACAGGCCCAGGCTGCCTACGAGTACTCGTAAAGTTAGGTTTCGTTGGGTAGAGCTCACAAAACAAAAAACATTATGACAGGTGCCACCACTACTGCTGTTGTACGACATCTACGACAAATCTTCTCCTGCTTCTCCGTCCCCTGATCAGTACGAGGGTGGGCCTGACAACACCACCTGCAGCATGTCTCGCAGACACGGTCCGAACGTTGCTGTGGACAGGCGCCGCCTGCCTATGAGTACTCGGAGAATTGGGTTTTGTTAAGTAGAACTAAAAAACAAGACCGTTTGATACTTTACGACTTACAACCTCACCAGCACGAGGAGGTTTCGTTTGTGTGTGCGTGCGCAAAGCCCGCCGGGACTGCCACTGGTGCCGCGTGCGTTGAGCGCTGCTGCTGGGAGACGGTGTGTCAAACGCTCCGTATACCCCTTACCTGTACTTGGCGTTGTGCGTGCTGACCACCCGCCCATGGCGCAACGCCATGTGGCTGAATTCCAACCTTCCTCTCCACCGAAAACGTCCATTTTTGTTGCTTTAAAGTCGCATTTTTGGTATCTTCTATTAAGATCAGAGTATGCGGGACACTTTGTATCCCTGGACAGGTCTGCTTATTGAGCCAGTACTCACGTTTATTGTTTGCTTCGAGATAGAAGAAGAACAGCTTTATTCCTTTCATGCACGACGGAGACTGAGATTCCCCCCCCCCATCTGACTGTCCCCCGCCATCGTCAGCATTTCCGCATCCGGAGTTGGCGTCGGCCGCCGTTTTTGCCGACAGAGAAAGGCGTAAGTGGCAGCGTCCCTTGAACCCACACAATAGGGAGCACTTCGTCTCCCTCAATTCATCTCGCACCTTCCCCCCCATGTATGTCGCCGGTCAGCCCCTCGGCCCCCCGGGGAGCCGTCCCCCCGAGACCCCCACCCGACTCTCGATCGCCGCCTTCTTTCTCCGCCCTACCGTCGAAACCGTCTCTCTCCCACACCCGTCCACCTGTTCCGTCGTGGTTGCCGCCATGTCGGAGGCGGATATCGGTCACGGTTTGTAGCAGCGCTACCAAAGTCGGCGGCAATTCCTTCAGCCTATCCCATACAAGCGTTATATGCCTCTTAAGCTCCTCGATGTGCGTCTCCTTGCCTTCCCCCCGAGTTACGTTATCGAGTATTTCTAGAGTCAGGATGTCGTACCTAACGATCCTGCAGCGGCGAGTACTATAGACATTTGTCCTGCTGCGTCCTCGCCCTGTTGGGCCATCGCTTGAAGTACACCCTCCAGTGAACTCTCCTTATCCTCGGCAGAAATCAAGTGGGCGCCTCTCACCCTGCCGTCCTCTCCGTCCCGCGCAAATACAAGTAAACCACAAGCTGGTCAGACACAACCTTCGGAAGGAGGAGGAGATACACATTGCGACCATCCCCGTTGGTTTCGGGCCCCCTTTTCTCGCTCACCACTCTTGCGTCGCAACGGAGCGTCTTCAAAGCCTGGCAAAACAAATTCCGCACCAACACCCTTGTGTAGTGATCGTCAAGGCCTAGTTTCCCGTCATCCTTTCGCGCTTGCCGCAACTACTCGCCTACCTCCCTCCAGTCCACCATCCCCCGACTAGCAATGACATCCTTAACCCTCGCCTGCACTCTCTCCAGCGGGGGCAGCCGTGGTAGTTCCATGACATCGGAGCAGGTGCTGTTCAGGGCCGCCTCGTGTTCCTTTGTCCTGCGCTTTCGCATGTAGCACACGCTGCAGCCCAACGAGGGTGCGTGTGCCACGCCACTCCTTACCCCCCCCGTCTCGTCTACCGTTACGCCGTCCTTGGCTTCCTCTCCCACCTTGTACTACTTGCCTTGTTTAATTTTCTGGTTGCAAGTAGCGCACCGTCGCGGTACATCGGCCTTCCTGTCGTCGTCTGAGAAGAAGGAGTGAAAACAGTCTTCCCTCAAACAGAGGCAGCCGCCATTAGGGTTGTAGTTCCGTACAACAACCTTCGGCAGGCTCTCTCCTTCAGCCAGACACCTTTGGACAAAAGCGTGAGCACGTTCCTGGCGCTCAAGGCCGAGGTGCGTCACCTTCCCCTCCGGTAATCCCCTATGACACGCAGCGCACAGGGCGTGCGTCGCCGCAAGTAAGACTTCTCCCGGGCATGCTACGCGTGCAATGCGGACTGCAAACGGCGTCCACACGCAACTCGCTCGGCCGCAAAGTTTCTTCCGAGGTCGTGGTTGGTGTCCTCCCAGGGATGCGGATGCGGACTGCCTCCGCCGAGGGTAGACGCGAACGATGGACGACGAAGGAGAGGCACCCCCCTCTGTACTTCTATGCCGACCAGAACACGACTTTTCCCTCGCCCTGTCCTTCATCTTCTGATCGTCCGCGTTCTCTTGAGCTCGGCGGGCCAACTTCTCGTCGCGCGCTGTCCGCTGCTGCTCGCGATATTCCTCGATGTTCAGCCTCTCCGATAAACAGGGCAACCCCTCCGTTGACACGGTCTTCCCCATACGCCTCTTCCGGTGCGACTCTGACTTGCCTCCACTAGACCGGGATCAGCGCCCAAAATCCACCGCCGCTCGCTTGCCGGGTACTTATGTAGTTCTCGTGGCGGGGGCGCCCTCCACAGCTCGTCTATCGATCGCCATGCTCGGAGCAGGGTCGCCCTACCGGTTCCGCGCTTCTCGCGATTGGTGTGTGCGGAGTCGACGGTGCCCCGGTAACCCGCTTAGCACTCGGTGTCTGGGGCTGCGTGCGTAGCCCACTGTCGGATAGACCGGTAGGTGACATCCGCGGTGTTGCTGGACATGGCACAGTGTGGTTTCCAACCGCTGTAGCAAAAAATTGCCAGCGGGTCGACGCGCAACATGTCCGGGGCTCCCGGCGAGTACGTACGTTTTGGCCACCACCGACTAACAGGCATGACGCTAGTGCCCCCTACCATAATTTACGTGTGTTTTACTGGGTGTTTAAACTAGACGCAAAGGCTGGTAGAGTATACCCTGGTATGCATCTAACAGAGTGCACAGGTATGCGAAGCCCGCAAACCTGGCGCATTGTGATCGAGGTGAGTCTCTCGGTCTCTGGCCACCCCTAACTCGACACAGTAGGGTCGCAAGTGTAGCCTTGTACCTTCGCGTTCACATGCTCCCGCGCGCCCTCCATGCTTGCGTCTGTCGCTGTGCCGCATGACAGCGTTAACTTTCACGCCCCTCCAAATATTAAAATATCCTAGAGCCTGTTTGAGGTCGACACACGGAGGAGGGGGTGTCAGGGGCATCACACACGGCGTTATGTGCCTTTCTTCACGGAATACCGCCTAGTTGTTGAGCATCGGTAGTAACACACCTGGGCTGTATTTCGTACAACACGCACGTCTTGCAGCCCCTCTATAATCCATAGACACTTGACAAACAGCAGAAGATCCTACCCGCACACTTCGTTGGGTACAGCTTAAATACGACAGGTTCGGGTACCCGAACGTGGCGTGTCGGCCCGTGCCATATATGTCTTGGCTTAGTGCGACGTGGCGTGTCGGCCCGTGCTATATATGTCTTGGCTTAGTGCGCGATCAGTTGGATGGAATATTGCTGTAAAAGTTATAGTGCTGCTGCTACTGCTCGTGATGCGGGTACAAATATATTCCGCCCTTTTGTTGTGGGGGGCTACGTGGCCGTTGGACCTCGTATCTTGTCACCATCATCCCGTACTCGTACGCACCACCGGTCAACTGCACCACATGATACTGCAACCGACAGCTATAATGCACAAGATACACAGCAGCACAACAAATTTGAATTTTACTCGAGTTATGCTTAACTTCCTGTTGATGGAATCATCTCAAGCCTTTTGCATTAGACTGGAAATACACTTGGCTCTAAGCCGTGCTCGTCGCTGGTGATCTACAGGAATATATATGCAGATGACCAAAGACCCGTTCTACGATAGAGGTAGCACATTTCCGCTATTTTGTTTCTGAAAGACGGGGTTCCTTGACCCCCGATCGTCCGAATGCCAATCTTGATTTCGAAAAAAAGTTTTTCCCAGTGACGCAGTCACTGGTCTCTAAACCATTAAACATTTACCATCCCTCCTTTTCTTGACTATTCCCAGTGACGCAGTCATTGGGCTCTAAATTCCCAGTGACGCAGTCATTCCCCAGTGACGCAGTTCCCAGTGACGCAGTCACTGGGCTCTAAACCATTAAACATTTACCATCCGCAAATCCCCTCCTTTTCTTCACTATTTTCAAGACTAATTCCATATTGTTTTAGCCATCCCCCCCCTTTCCTACTTTGTCCAAGTGAACCGAATTTGGCTCCGTAGCCTAATCAACTGTCAAAGCAATATTGTAGCCGAGTAGTTCAGAAACACAACGTAGCCAGGATTTCACCGACCAATACTTTCTACAAGTAATTTTTCTGACTCTTTCAAGTCTGCGTTGAGGGCAGCCTTGTCTTTCAAATCTGCCGTGAAAGTCAGCATTGTCAAAGAAAGGAGGTCAGCATTTATTTGCCAAGAAAATGTCATACCCTGGTACACCTCAGTCGGTGCGTCGGCTCAGCTGGGCGAAGCCACCTCCTTGCAGTCAATCAGACAGAGCTGCTGCTGCTTCTGCTTCTGAGAGCTTTGGCCGCCGAAGGCTTGATTTTTTTGCAGCTGCTGCTCCTGAGCGGCACAGATCCTGAGCAGCAGCTTTGCTGACTGCGGATAACTTTTGTTGCTGCTCAGCAATGCTGCTGCTCTTCTCTACAGCTGTGGGCTTTGGCCGCCGAGAGCAGGTCGCGATAGACACATTCATGCTTCTTCTGGGGTTGTCGCGACGGCAGGTACATAAGCGACAGAGAGAGACAGCACCACCACCACAAGAAGTAGCTGCTGTGCAGCTTTGCTCGGCGTTAGCTGCTGCTGCCTGCCGCTGACTGCAGATAACGTTTTTTGCACCTAGCTGCTGTTGCTGCTGCTGCTGCTTCTTCTGCTTGCTGCAGAGCTTCGGCCGCCGAGAGCTTTGGCCGCGATCGACATACACATATGTTTCTTTTACGAGTTGTCGCGACGGGAGGTCATGTAAGGGTTGTCGCGACGGCAGGTATGCGTATAAGCGACAGAGAGAGACTGCAGGGTTGTCGCGACGGCAGGTACAGAGAGAGAGACAGCAGCACCACACCGCAGTTATAGTTGCTGTGCAGTAGCTGCTCAGCAGCTAGCCGCGATCACAGACAACTGACCGAGACTTAGTGCCTACTGGTACTTCTATTAATAGGGTTGTCGCGAAAGGGAGATACACCACCACCCTCACAAGTATAGCTGTTTTCGTCGCGATCACAGACAACTGGCTGAGCCGGTACCACACTAAAACCTTATGTAGTGTCAATTACAAAATAAATACCAGGTAACAAAATAACGAGAAAAACTACGAAGCCGTCTGTTAAGGTATGAAAGTGCCGTCTCGTGTCTCCTGACTCGTGTGGCATCGCAAATTTTCGAACGTTACAACAGCATCAATCACAGGCCATTCGGCATGCTGTACGTCGTGGTGTATGATAGTAGATACGGGTATCCTCGGAGCGTTACGTCGTAGTTTGTCTCAACTGCAGCTGCTCCGCTTTGTCGGGCCCAGCTGGTGCACACGTGCACACAAACTATAATAAAACGTTACTCGTAAATAAATGTAACGTCAAGCACAAAAAAACCATACGGTACAAACTACGCCGCTCGATATTATGCATCATCAGTGCATCAATTTTATTATTTTTATTATTATTTATTATCTTCGCCCATCTTCTTCTCTCTCTCCTTCCAACTCGTAACTCAGATCCGGGGTCACATAGCAGGCTCTTCTACCCCCTTCCCGCTATGGTACGTGCCTTCATTTTTATCGCGAGAAGATTTCAGCCTTTTCTTCCCTCGTCGACTCGCCTCGAATTGTGCCTACCCTCGCTGCAAGGCGCTCTCAACAATTGAATCCTTTTTTATTTTTATTTTTGCAAATAAAGTCAAAGTCCGACCCACCTGGGGCTCGAACCCAGGACTCAACACAGATAGAATTCGAGGAACCCCTTGAACCACCGGGGCGACCAGCTACCAGGTACCAGGTACGTAACAACCCCTGTGCGTGTGACTAAACATAATCGAAATAGTATATCCAAGTGTACAGTATAGGTTTCCTTCGTATACGGAGAATTCTTCTTTCAGGAACGTTTTGATCGATCAACATGCAAGCTCACGCTGCGCATTGTCGGAAGGCTAGCCTGATGAATAAAACGCAATATAGAACTACATACTTAGATCACAACCCCTGAGCGTGCTCGGTTGGTGCATCCCTGGCCTCTCAGAGCTCCCACTTCCAAACCGCCTCCTTTCATTACTTGCCGGACCTTTCCAGCAGTTCTTTGTTTTCTCGGTCATTTCTTCCTTTTTTCTTCTTTCGTTTCGTGTGCGTGCGTGTTCTCCGAGCACGGCATCGCGGGAGGACCCGGCACCGTCGCGGGGGCCAGCGGGTGCAGGCGGGTAGAGGGAGGGGGTTGCAAGGAGCGCGGTCGCCTCTTTCGTGCCTAGGCGGTCGCGTGTGCCTCGAGACACGAGGGATGCATGAACGGGATTTGTCTGGCTTCGATTTATGATTGTTGATAGAGTATGTACGAGTATATAAAGGATGTTCGGGGGGGCAAGATAATATTCAAGCGGTGCTTATTTTTGCGACCACGCTAAAGTTGAAAGAGGGAGGTGGGCAGTTTGAACACCAACGTTATCGAGCTGGCGAACGACGGCCACGGTGAGCACCGGGCTTCACGCGGGGCGGGCGACGGGGCTGATTGTGGCAGAGAGTGATAAAAGCTTTACCCGGACCGAATCGGTAGCGAGGTGGTCGCGAGAGGGGCGGGCGGCGTACGAGGCTGAGAGAGAAGCTCTTCTGAGCGATTTTCTTCTTTTCTTCTTTTCGACCGGGTGTAAGGTGTTCCAATCAGGCAGAAAAATATTACACGAGAGGGGACGGGGATTTGTTTTTCTTTCCGAGTTTTCGGACTCATTTTCATTGTTTTTGCTGCTGTGCCGTGCTGTGCTTTCGCTTTCTTCGTACATACAGTACAAACATGGAGCATATCGAAAGAAGAAAATAAGTACAGACAGTAGTACCCTACCTGGGGTATGTACGTACGTACGACATCCGCGACGCGAAGCGTATATGTGGCATCCAAGCTGACGTCGGAGCTGTTTTTTCCTGAAGCATGGCGGCGGGACTCTTGGCATTATCAAGTCGCCGGTTTGCAATTACGATCCTTGAAAACACTAAACTCAATTGTGGACCTCTGTTCGCTTCGCATAATTTGATGTACTTTTTTCCTTCCTGAGAGAGCGTAGCGGGCGGCGTAAGCCGCCCGCGGAGCGAAGCGCCTTGTATAATAATATCGAAATGGCAATAAATTCGACGCTGATTGGTCGGTACGTACATAGCATCCAGGTGAGTCACCGGTCTCAGTAGTAGTCAATCGCGGGGGGAACAATGGGGAAACAGTGCGCATGTATTTGATGACGTGCCACCCCGCCGATTCTCTGGACAACACAGATACGTGATACAAACAGGCACGGTTCGAGAGATTTCGGCAACCGTGGTTTTCCAGATGATGGCGGAAGCACACCACAATGTATAGACAGAGGTGGAGCACAGGTACTGCACCTGCCCTAAGTCATACCACCCGTCCATGCGTTGTCCTTGTCGTCCAGGATATACCTGGTACTTTAGCTAGGACCCCCCCACACACAACAGCACACTCTGATGAGCGCACAGCTTGTAGTAGCAGCAGCAGCAGTAGTAGTAGTGGCCGAGAGCTTGCCGCCGTCGAGACTAGTAGATGCGTCTACGTCGTGAGCCAAATAATTCGATAAGAGCTGGAGGTAAGATATGCCGTAAGAGGACTATGAGCCCAGCTTTAACAACATCCGACAGGTAGACTGGGCGTTTGTTCTAATTCTAAGAAGTGCCCGACACTTTGCGGCAAAATTCGAATATAAGTGTGACTTGAAGGCAGACTTGAAAGAGCGAGAGCAAAAAAATGTATTCGTAAAGGATTGGTCGGTTAGTTCCTGGCGACTAGCCACCCATATCTGCCGAGGGGTGTGTACCTCTTACAACAGCTCTGGCTTTAGGTTATTCGTCTTTTGTGTAACTGTTGTCGGATCCTTGTCTCTGACCTGACCCTCGGCTTCTCGTTTAATCTGGGACCAGTTGGAAGCTTGACGATGATTTTGCTGCGATTGGCTGCAACGTTGCTTTGCGCTGTTGTAACTACACAGACACAACAAGCCCCACGCAGTCCTTCGCGAGCGCGGGTTCGTCGTTCGGCACGATCCTGTCCAGTATTTATACCATCACGGCCAACTGCTGCTATCGACACCCCGCTAGGTCAACAACGGTGCAGAGGCAGCGTCGAATTAACAGGCCCACTTCGACCCGAAATTCTCTTGGGGGCTATCGATTATTTTGACGAACGCATGTTTGTGGGCAATACACGGTGTGAGTTGTGTTTACTGTAGCGTATCTCGAAAGGTAACTCTTTATCGTCGTAATTTGAAACGAACGGTAACACTCAATCATATTTACACCTTATCTGCGTTCAGGTTTCCCTGCGATGTATGCGACAGGAGGACCCGTGTTACAGAACAATACATGTTGACGCCGTGAGAAATCCTTCACAAGGATGTTCTAAAAGCGACAGGTAGGTTGTCTTCAAAGGCATGATCGAGTAATGTCGGAATTTCGCAAAAATATCCACATGATGCTGACGGTGTCCTCGATGGCTTCGTTCTCAGTGTGCATGGGTTCGACGAATCAGACCCGGGCAATTTGCACGTGTGTAAAGAATATTATAGGTCCCTTTTGCCAAATAAGATTCCGGAGGCTGCGTTAGCAAAAGGCGTTTGGGTTGGAAAGTCCCAGGCCATCTCCAGGATACGACGCGTCACGGCAGTAGAGCGCCCGTTCGCGTCAAAGGACATGTTGCCGCGTTGGAATCAAGGAAGGTTAGAAACATAGCTGGGTCCAACCAACGATCTCTTCGCGGGACATCAGTTTTCTACGCGAACAATTCGTCATCCGTTGCGACTGAGTTGCCTATGGCTGCGACCGGTTTATTGGATATGTTCACAATAATGCGTCGTAGTTTGTCTCAAGTGCTGCTCCGCTTTGTCGGGCCCAGCTGGTGCACACACTAAAACGTTAAATGCAACGCCAAGATGATTGGTGGATACACTCAAACGTTAGATGTAACACAAGCCAACGGCGTCCCAGCTTAAGCGCTTACTCGGAGCTCGAAATACCGTCGTGGGTGACCTTATTAAATATCTGGTATATATATGGAGGACGACAGAAGTCATTTGGTCTGCGGGTTTCAGCTGGCACGTGAAGCCGCGTTCAGTCAGCCTAACCTCGATATTTATCCGTCTGACGGAAGTGTTCCCGAGGAAAGCGGTTGTAGAACCACAATAATATCCTTACAATTTAAGAGGAAGATCATCTGAGTTTTATACGAACGACAGGCGTGAAGACGACGTTGCTATGGCCGAGGCCAACCGCGATATCGCACCGGCGGGCAATATGGTGGTCGAGGGAGTTACGGCAGAAAACGGAAAAGCCTACATTGTTGGCACATATGCTGTCGCTGACTCTGGGGAAGACGCTGCGACGTCTTCTCGACAACATCCGAGTGTGCTACGAAGATTGGGGGGCGACCTCCATCTCAATGTCGTGGCCGCGTCTCAAGCTGGTCTGTCTCAGGGAAGGCCGCCACCTGAAGTGACGGAGAATACTCTTCTTGTAGTTCCGCATTATTATGGCGATAATCTTTCTGACATTCGCAATAATGATGCCTGGATGGGGGCGTTCGGTTACTTGTCCCCAAAAGGTTGTGGAGGACCATTTGACACGACTCGTCAAAAAAGTGTTTTATTCGTGATATGGGTCCGGATCCTGCTCAACCGTCGCGACCCGTCTTGGCGGAAAGACAGGGTTTTTCTTTTCTGTGCTGCCGCCATAATTTTCTGGCACGAAGCTCTATATCCAATGTGAAGTTCAAACTACGCGGGAAAATGTCCGCTGATGTGGCCGGAAAAATAGCACTGGTGAAGAGCAGTGATCTCATGTCGATGGCGGCTGACTTGCAGCAGGGAAAACGCGTGCGCACCGCCTCCAGAGAACATCCCGAGATATTTACACGTTTGAGAACTCTGCAGGCTAAATCACCTGATTCTACGTGGACGGATCATGGGGAACACAACACACGAACTGACGCTACATCTATGATGATGCAACTGGGCGAGCCGTTTTTTGTGTGACGATTAATCCGTCCGACGTATACAGCCCACTCGTCATGAACTACGGCGGCCATGACATAATTATTTCATCGACATGCAACGAACAGATGCCCGATTATATTACGAGCCTAAGAACCGTTGCGGACGACCCTGTTGCATCGGCGACATTCTTTCACGAACTGCTCAAGCGGTGTTCGACCATGTATGTGCTGAGAGTGGGCGCTTCCGACGGTGACGGTGGAGATCTGGTGAAAGTGCAAGCATGCATTGGCATGACGGAGGAGCATTTCAGGCTCACTCTGCACGCACATCTCCTGGTTTGGGTGTATGGATATAGCCGCCGCGATTAGCTCCGGGAATACCTCGGCACAACTATAGAAAAAGGCGCTGCTCTTGCCAAACATGTAGGCCGTATTATCTGCAATCACCTCATGCCAACTGAGGAAGTGGACTATTACCTTATGAACGGATCAGCACCCGTTTACAGCAGCACGGACATCGTTCAGGATTCATCGAACAATGCCGACGAATTCGGCGGTCACACCGATGGTTGGCCAGAGGACGAAGTAACCCGTAAGGCGAGAAAAGACAATAAAAAGGTGAGCTTTTGTCCGCCTGTGCCAGCGACTAGGATTCAATATTGTTTTTCGGTGAAAATGCCGAATGACTGTCTTGTATTGCAGAAGATGCTTCAACTCTGTCGGAAGTAGTAAACACGCATCGATGTACACAGTGTTATGTGAAATACGCCAAGAAGGGGGCCGACGCCCAAGTTTTACCCGAGAGCAGAATGTCGCTTTGGTTATGGAACCGACGGGAGATCTCTAATACCGCAAGGATCCGCCAAGAATGGCAAAAATCGTGTGCATGCAGATGGCTCTGTTGAAATGGATAATGTTCGAATACATATGGACGAGCATGCCGACCAACAACCTGCACAGCTACTTGAAGCTGAAATTCTTCGTGCTACGCGCGCGCGAATGGCTGCGCGCCAGGCCGGACAGCCACCTGAAGCCGGCGATGACGATTTTATGGTCGAAGTCAGGCGTTGGTCAACCCACGTCAACTCCTACAATCGGGTCGTTCAACAGTGTGTACGTTCCAATATGGGCATCAAAGTGATCCTTGGAAATTGCGACGCTTGTGGTCTTGTATTTTACATATTATATTATATTGATGTATACAGAACAAGGTCGACTCGCACAATGGGTGCCATTCTTCCTCTCTTATCCGATGCTGTGTCTAGGGTGCAAAAGGAGGGGGAGCGTGCCCGGAAGATTGTACAGTCTACTTTGTGCAATGTTTTATCGGGGACAGAGCTTGGCGCGCCTGTTGCGGTGTGCAAGATCATGGTTGGTCGGAAAGCATAAAATCTAAAAAGCCTATATTATGCTGCACGAGGCCCGTTTTTGCGTGGGTCAGGTCTTCGCTCGCCGAAGAGGATCGTCGACAGGAAGGGTAATAGGTAAGCTCCGAGGACGAAACCCTTGTCACGGCTCGTGCAGTACGCGTCGCGGTTTCGACGAAAGCCCCACAATACTACATTGATCGCTGTGGCCGTGATGATACTTCGCATCCGCTGTACGGCCTCTCTTATTTCATGTACTCGCGATTGGTGAAGACGGAAGATGTCAAAGGTGGATCAGTCTTATTGATTATTGATTGCCTTCAGGAGGGACGTCGCCCACGTGGCATATCCACCGTGTATTCCTCCGCCCGGTTGGGGGGTGAGTGTGCGGCAGCTCCGGTAGACCGATCTGAGCCCACTGCATTCGGGCCTTGTCCAATCCGTCAGTTCGGGCATGTGAAGCGACCTCCGGCAGTGAGTGGGCGGGCGATGTCGACTCTGCCGTTGTGCGCGCCTCCACCGGAAGCACCAACGAGAACAGCTTGCCTTCTTTCCCTCTGCGGCGACGTTAGTTCGAGCTCTTCTTGCGCTCTTTGGTACACAAACAGGGTTTGACGAACATGGGCGTACGTAAACCCCGCCCTCGCGGGTGAAGGGCACGGCTCTCTGTTTTGATGTCGTAGAGCAGTAAGGCTGCTGGCGTGGAAAGTAAATCGCTGGCAAAGTCCCCTCGACGAGATACAACGGCGGCCTCGTGCTCGAGCTGCGTTTAGGGCGATACGCCGAGTATCTCGTTTGTTGGGTGGGTGGGATACGCTAGAAAACAGCCTCGGCGCTTGCTTCTTTCGTATAGGTTAAGTTCAGTGGAAAACCATATTTTTTCTAATATTTGTGCATCATTGCATTTGCTCCGCCATCCTATACGAAAAGCAGATCGCTCGACACCCTGTACCATGAGCTAGATCGCAGAGAAAATGAAATATATCTGCCCTCAAATATCTAGATCATCTATTAATAGTGGGAATCGATTATCTGTTCGACGTGTGGAATGTTTCTTGCCTGAATTCTTGTTGCGCATTTTGACTTGTGTGTCCGATCCATTGAGTGGTTGGAACTCACTCGCAAACCTTCGTCAGTGTCCCATTTTTATTTTTACAATTTGAGCCTTTGCTGCATTATGATTACATTTTTACGGAACTACTATCGGAGAGTTCCCCCCCCCCCCCCCCCCTTTTTCGACATCGTTTTCGCGCAATTTTTCAATCTTCCATATTTTCTTGTTTTTTTCCAAAAAATGTGTGAAATTTAACGAACTTATTTTTTAGCTTCTGGAGAATTTCACGAATAGTGACAGAACGCCTCCGTATATAGATACATATCTCCAATTATTTCCAAACTTTGGAGATTACGTCAAAAATGATTTCCAATAAGAATACGCCTAACTAAGTAAAAACGTCACCTACCTGTGATCACAGGTCGAGGTGGCTGTACGACAAATTCAGTGGTTGAAACTCGCTTTTGTTCTTTTCAATATTTCAGCTGTGAGTACGACCTATTGAGTGATCGAAACTCATCTTCTTTTCAAGCTGCGAAATACGTTTACGTAATAAGACACGCTCATCGGGCTGTCACCTATAAAAACCTCACAAAAGCACGTCAGCTGTGAGTTCGACCGATCGGTTCATACTCAGCGTTGCAACCTTCGTAAATCGTACGAGCGTTTTACGTTGTTTCCCCCGCGATCGACTACTGGTCAACAATGAACAATGACTCCCCTGGATGCTTTTGTATTTTCGGTGCCGGTTTTTGCCTGTCCTGTGACCACAGGCTGTTCTGGCGATTACTTCATACAGTAGTATGGACCAGCCAACAAGACGCGCCTAATCTTGGCAAGCCTGAGGTTCTTAAAGAACAAATGCTATCATCGTTGATATATTATAATCTCTTAGAATTGGGCCAACTTCGCAAAGCTTTTTTTTTTGAAAAGAAAGCAGCACCTACCTGGACAACGGTTTCTCGTTGTTATCGGTCCCTAATCTTCTCTATTATTGCTGCTCTACGGGCGTTGGTTTTTTTGTGAGTGTTGATGACATCGTGTTTAAGCATCCATACGTTTTCCAGCGTTTCAAGCTGTCTCCATCCGGCATATGATGATGTCAAATGCGAAGCTTTTAAAAGGTACGGAAGTGTTGAAGTGAGTGCATGTTGCAAGTGCAACGCTCGCATAGTGCGCAGAAAAAGCCATTGTTCTGTACCTGGTAGGTAATTACCCATACATGAATACATACATCAGTTTTAATATTTGTAGTCAACTACCCATCCACCTAGCATACATGACAAAACGCCGGCCTACATCGCGTCACGTCTGCCATGGCGGCGCCAAGGTTGTTCAGGTGCTGGGGCGTATTATCTGCCAACGCACTCAAGTCGCCGACAATACCAATTGCCCTCCGGGGGTAGTTCCTACCATTGCGACATCTGCTGTATATCTGCCGTCTAGCGGGAACGCGTGCAGCAGTACGACTACCTCTCTTCATAGTACTTGTACTGCGCGAGTGTCGCAAATCGTCTTGATGTATACGGCTTCGGATGAAAAAAAAACGGCTGCTGGATAGACACATTAACCAGAGAGTGGCACAGGACCGTAGCTCGAATGCGTACCCATTAATGCTCTCGTGGCTGAGCATTATAGTCAGGGTGTCTTCCAATGCCCAACAATCCCGATTTCGCTCAAAGACGTTGTAGAAACTGCAGCGTTGACCCTGACCCCATCCGAGCACGGAAGCGGGTAGTTGTTCCACCGGGTTTAGTAGGGCAGCACGAAACAACATGCACCGTCAGGTGTTTGTTTGAGTTGTTGTCAGGAGCACCCCAACCAGAATGACTTCTTTCGCGAGATCCAAAAAAGGTTGAGCAGGGAGTGGCTTGCTTCCCTGCAGAGAAACTTCAGACACGGACAATATACGCTCTACCATGAAAATAGTCACGCATCTACCCGGCCGCCCACTCCTGAACTGTACACGACACCATCCTTGCGCAACATAGACTACGGACACAGGCTATTATAGCCCAGTTGGGGAGAAGACGGGGGACAGTTTCACTCTATGGGTCCCTCTCTCCTATACACCCGACCTATGTCGGTGGACACAGATACTACTAACAAGAGGGGCACGCCCTCAGAGCTCACCCCAATTCTGCCCTGCTCAATTTTTATCCCCTCCTACGGTACTTCGGGCTTTTCGCCCACCCCAATCTCGTAACAGAATATATATGTCGCTGGTCACACCACTCCGTTGCGAGGAAACCACACCATGAATGCCGAAAGCTACAATAATATATATGGCGACCTATTTTGCAAACAACATGCTCAGGACGGAATGATGGATGTCCTCCATTTGTTAAGAATGGAGAAACGTGAAAACGCCAGGGGGTGCGTGCGGTCTGTATTGAATGTTTTGCACGTGAGGATTTGAGTGTTAAGGGGGTTGATATTTTTTCTCTTTTTCGCATGTATGTTCATGCTTCTCGGATTATTTATATGAGTTGGTGTTGAGTTGGTATTAGTTGGACATTATATGGTGATATATCAACCCTGCGATGTCCTGCCTTGCCATCCACATAACAGGGGGATATGGGCTTGGTCGTGTATATGATGAGCAGGGGGGGTGTTGATACCTACGCCAATAGGAAAACGAAGTATCCATAAAAAAATCGAATTTCAAAGACACCCTCTAGAAGTTCTTTCAACACGCTTCCTATGGGCACGTTTAGAAAAAACTCCAAACTTTTTGAAAAACCCGAAAAAAGCAAATTAAATCTGGGGCCGATGTTGGGCCAGCATCGGCTTGAGAAAATCTCGGGCCGATCTTCGGTTCGAAGCGGCGAGATTCCGAGTCCTTGACAGACATCGATCGACAAAACCAACGACTGCGTCATGAATTCTGAACTGAGTGCGCTCGGAGTCCCTAGGGTCACCGTCTTCACTCCATGGCCGGTGTCACATTGTGGCGGGAGCTGACCAGGCGTATGGTAAAAAACAATTGGCCGCTGGTGTAAACAGAAGACAAAACTTCCCTCTCCGTCTCGAATGGCAAAAAATAGTTTTTTTTCAGATTTGCGGGGATACCGTAGGACGCCGCCGGCAAGCCCTCGCCCCCTAGACCACGGATCCACCTGATAACTTCGAGGCCGTCATCTATATTCGTTCGCCTTGCCGGACACCAAGCGGGTTGGCCGTGGGATGAGTCGATGTTGAGATCGAGCGTCGATCGTCCCACGAGCTGGTTTCTACCAGCGTGTTGACAATAATTTGCGACCAGAAAAAACAAATTACGCCGCCTGCAGCCGTTCGTTGGGGGGGAAAAAGGAAAAACCAAACATTTTTTCTCTTTTTTCCCACAGCGGCGGTAGGAGGAAATTTTCGGCTGTTCTTTGAAAGCAATCCGTTTGAAAAAAAACTGTCGGACATCGCGTTTCCATTGGCATAGGCCTGTGAGTGCGCTCAAGAACACGGTGGAAAGGTTCCATCTAATATACGAGAGTTCCACTTGTTGATGTGGAATGACAGAAAAGAGGGGGACACAGACGGTTAGTCTGCGGGTAACACGGGGGTCTATTGGGCTGGCAGTTCGCTCAAAAACGGATATCATGTTTCGTCATGGACTGTCTCTGGACGTATCGGGGACAATACAATAATAGAAAGTTCTCTGTCTGGACTCGGCCACGCTTTCGTGTGCCAGCTGCGTCTATACCTTCAGAATTCATTCAACGGTGTCGCTATCCCATTGTCTATACATACCTCAGGTCGTATTCTCCTAACCCAGGTCAACAGTTTATCTGTCTCTATTTCCCGCCGCTCCATGCTCGCCTTCGGTTCTAGCCACACTCATTTGGTTTTTCTTCCGTTCCATGCTTTGCAGAGCAGTACATTCCTACTTCGTCGTACTTTATTTTGAACTCAACCCATCGAGGGTCCGATGTCTTTCAGTTATTTTGCCGCCGCGCGACACTAAACGGTATCTGCGGCACGGACTTATAGCCTAGAGCCAAGTCCAACACCCTTAGAACACAAGTACCCGATGTTTGTGTCTGGCAGTCTGCATGGTGCCCACCCTGGCATCCCACGATCGTATCTGCTATATTTTCCCCTCGCTGCTGTACTGGTCATCCCCCCCCAGGAAGGTTATATTGTTTTGAGCAAGGGTTAAGGGCGTCCTGCGTAACACAAAAAGGCTTACTGTTGCGTGCGCCAGGAACACGGCGCATAATATTCATTGTGGATTGAGGAGTTTCCATGCCGAATAGGGACTCTGAGGATAGTGGAGTATCAGGATAACATGTGATTCGACCGATATGCCACTCGTTGTGTGTCTCGTTATGGGACCGAGTCAGCCCGGCGACTCGATAATTGTACAAGAAGATGCAGTTCCGTGTTACGGGCTCGAGTTAACTACGCTTTCCTGTGCCGGCTGCGTTTATATCTAGAGCGATCAATCATCCCAAACAGTTTTAGTTCCCGTAGGAAAACACAAACCAGGCATAGGCATGGAAACACTCAAAATAAGATGAAAAATATCCTTATCGTACATCTGGTAGTAGTAGTAGATAAACAAAATATAGACCGAAATCCTACTATGAAGGCTGGCCACCTTTCACGCATCATGCACTCATATATACAGCAAGGTCACTCCCACATGTGTAACTCACTCCTAGGTTAAGTCTCGTAGTAAACTGCCCGGAAAAATTTACCGATTATCATTGGGCGGTGGAAATCTGGTCCTACAATATTTATAATCCCCCACACTACGTGCACGTAGCACGCGACTAATAAAACTGAGGGGAGGATGAGGCAGGGTGCTTACTTTAGTCAAAACCTATTTTGCCCATGAAACAAACACCTCGCAATTGACCGACAGCAGAACCATCGACAAGGACCACCACGCAATACGTTGGTATCTTGACATCTTGAAGGGTATAAGCCGGCACAAAATGTGAGGGAAGCGTTGTGACCGAGCTGTTGACAGCGTAGGTCTACCCGGGAGAAATTGTGGGGTAGTTACACCTGGTGGAAGATAGGCACCATGAAGAAAGCGACGTATAGGGTGTGTATCCGGCTCGTGTTGTGTATTTTGTGTTTCGGTTCGATAATAATGCGGTTTGAGAGGACTTTGCGAGTCTATCTATTTGTTGTTTTCTGGTTTGGGGATAAAGAAGGGTAGAATAGTGGGTGGAGGAACTGCATGTATGTCTAAAACTGGTTTGTGCTTTAAGATTATGATAAACAAAATCTGTGATTTTGTGGATTTTTTTGTGTTGTGTCCACTGCTGTTTCGGTGGGTCTGGTTATTGAGATGTTATTGTTTCCATGGTGTGTATGTCGGGCCTATATATATGGCGTTAGTGTGGGGAAGGATAGTCTAGCTGTACTTTGCATATCTCTAATAATAGTGTCTGGTGGCTCTTTTTACAGCGTGTTCGTCACTCGAGGACCACCTATCCACAACGAGAACAGGGGGCGGGGGAGGTGTACTAGGTATCATACATGTCAGTAGTCGTAGGGAGGGGGGTGCACACATAATCATGCATGGCCGTAGTCGTATGGTCATAGGCCCTTGCATTCCTACAGTGAGGTGTATAACATCCCGTTGCCCGGCCGCCTTCGCAAGGCTTGCGGCATAATTTGATATGATAAAACCGTCAATCATACATTGAGCGCTCGCAGTGATGAAACAGTCTGCTCAGAACAATCAGCAATAGGCTCAGATCGGCACGAATGATACGGAATAATACGGTAGCGGATAAACTACGGTGCGGGCCAATTTAGTTCCTAAACAATACTGTTGGATGGACGCCGGTAACAAAAGAAGACGTTGGGCTCGGACACCATATAGAAGGGTCTTTGAAAGACACCCACTATCGTAGACTATTAACCCCTTTAGAACCGCAGTCCCGTTTATTAGGAGACAAGCTACTTCAAAGTTGAGTGATTTGTCCCCAAAATGGGTCTGTGGTTCTTAAAGAGTTAAATTACATTGTATTTTTTTACTAGTGGATTCTCCCGCTTAGCAGAACTGCTCGAGACGAACGGGCCTCCTACAATCAAGCGATATTTGCTGTCGAAGAAGCGGAACTTAAGAAAAAAATACACTAAAAATAGAGGATACGTGGGAAAACGTCGTTTCAATACGATAAAAAATGTGCGCCTGAAAACATAACTTCCCGACCTGAACAAAATCTGAAACATTGTTTCGAAGAAGGAAGCAGTTCACAAATGTGATGCATTTCTTCCCGGCCCACACGCGGGAACGACGCCGCTTGCGCCCCGTAGGGGCAGAGGTTTGTAGATTCGCGATCCGAGCGAACATCGGGCCTCCGTACCTCGGAGGGTCGGAAGTGCAGGCATGAACGCAGCAAATTATCTCCAAGTTGGAGGATTTCCAAGTACTGTCCCCACATTTTTGCATTCTGCGAGTTCAGTAGGTGCCCTGTTTTATGGAGCATCAGTTTAGCGTCCAGGCCCACTCTTGCGATTTTTTTCCCGATCTTGATCTATGTAGCTCTATCGTCAAAGATTTAGAGTTGATCTCACAGTTGAGTAGTGTTTCTTAGCCCAACTATCGTTTTGTACGAGCCGATCTGAGCCTATTAGTTTTCTGAAAACAACGTTTCTTAATTGCGGGCGCCCTCTATTAATAATTGCTGCCGCAGCAAGGAGGCATTGCCTGATGAAACCCGACCATCAGCATCGAATTCGTTGATAAATCTCGCCGCCGATAACCAAGGGGGACACCCTAGGGGCGTATCCAAGCAGAAGAAGCGAAAATCGATAGAGGAAATCAAAATGATTGTGTCATCGAGGGTGTTTTAGACGACGTGTCCAAAGAGAATCGAGTTGTGAAAATAGAAATCCAGGCCAAAATCAACGGAGAGTACAACCTACGGGCCGTTCACGACTGTGCACGCATGCCGACAACTAAGCGCTCGGCATCACAGACCCATGACACAAGCAGGTAAACGCGACGACACTTCGATCTCGGGAGGTCATTGTACCTCCCATGCATGGAGGTGGTTGTGGCTGAAAATCGGGAAGGAAATCGCAAACACGAACTGCAACACGCAAGCATGTCCTACGGGTCAGCGCGGCCACGTCAATATATCACATCAGGACCGCCATCACATCAGGACCGCCATGCAGAGCATCCAACCCACAACTACGCTCGACAGCACAGTCGCGCAGACCCCCCCGTAAACAGCCAGCAGGCAAACCATAACACCAGCCGCGACGTTCATGGGCCTTTGTTTCCCGGAAGTCTAGCCAGAGTACCCAGTTTCTGACGTACACGTCGGAGAAGTCCCACTCATGCCATGCGCTCACACCACATCGCATCAGCAGGAGGCAGAAATCAAGCTACATCCAGCTACAGTGCCCCACTTCGCGCGTGAGGATCCAGTCGCGACCACCCCGGAGGCCCGCTCCAGGGGGGGTGTCCACTCCGGTTGTTCAATTCGTCTGACAGAACACACGCTGCATGTTGTCGGTTCAGTCCCGGTTCATTCAGCCCACTGGCAAGCCGGGGTGACCTTTATCCCCACGGGCCACCTTCGATCGCATGCCTAATCGCAGGACCGAATGCGGGTTCGTCGAGGCAATTCGTTTTACCCAATACGCGAGGGGCGAGTGGGTCAGGATGCGCCCTGCCTTCTGTTGGGGAGTGACGCAGTCCACCCCTAAGAGCACAGTCCGAGGTTGTTGGAGTCCTTGGAGTCACGGTGGCTAGTGTATGACCACCAGCGGTGGCTAGTGCATAGCCACCAGCAGTCGACGGTCAGGGGGTATTTTTTGCCACGATCAGGTACTTCCACAAAGTGTGCGCGGGCTGTGAAGTGCTCACTTCGTACTGTATGATGGTGGCCGCAGGAAAAGTGATCGACCGAGCGTACCGTATGACTCCGAAGAAGACGCCCCTCCTGTTTCGCTTGACCTGTTCGGCCGAATATGTCGCAAGGAAAGCGAGTAGTAGTAGTGACAACCACCGTAAAAGAAGGCGGCGTCTTGTGCTTGGGTCCCGCCCTGTCGTAGTTCTTCCTGTGCAGGGCGTCCGAACGGAAAGGTAGACCCCGAGTGCTGCTAGACACGAAACTTCCCGACCTTCATCCGAGGAGACAAGTGAGCCGCGTTCGAAAACCGAGCTTTCACGAACGCAGTGCAGGTGCGTTTCTGCGCGTCTAAAAGTGAGCAGACGCGAGCGGGTTATTCTCATCACTCGAACAAGGGCGATTGATGGGCTCGGGGGCGCAGGAGACCCGGCGTGTGGTTTTGAAGAACTGCCTGAACTCCTCAGCGTGTACCCCCGGTTTCCAGGCAAGGCCTCCCTCACCGTCCGGTTCACGGCGTCCAGATGGGAAGTGTGAAGACGGACGGAAGCGGTTGCGCAATATTGCGGCCGAGACCCAACCCGGGAAGCGTTGAACCCCTAAGTAATCGGGGGGAACAGCCGGGTTGGCCGCGCCGAGGATATATTCGGGAGTGACAAATTCAACATGCAGGTAGATGGAAGTCGCGAGATTTCACGCCTTACGTGCGAGCCGCCGCAGAAGGCGCAGCGTCAGTCTCCGCCGCCTTAGGACGAAGAAGCAGGAGTACAGGCGGCTCAAGGCTGTCCATATGGCGTGAGAGTCGTATAGCCCCGCAAGGGAAGGAGTGGGGAAAAATTATGTTCGGTTAGCCTGGTACCATACAAGGTATTTAGTTTGCTTCTGGTCCGGGGCGGCGGGGGGTGTACTCGATAGGATAGATGCACTCGATCTCATGCATGGCATAGTCGTATGACCATAGACCCTCGCATCCCTACAATGCCGGGATGGAGCATGTCGGGTTTTCGCCGACTAGGCAGATATTGCTTGCACCAAGCGCGAAGCGCCGTGAGGTGTCCGGCGAGTCGCATGAAGGGTAGGCTACATCCTACTAAGAACCGCTTGTGAGGCGGACTTGCATATGGGGGACAGCTTCAATGAGTTAATAAAAATTTCTGGTGTAGGCACTTCCAGGGACAGCAATGGGAGTGCTACGTAACTGCTTCTTGGGCGCCTTACCTTGATTACCACGTGATACGATCAATTCCCTTTTGCGGAATAAAGGTTCTTCACCTCGCACGAATGATCTAACTCGACAACTAGATGAGGGCAACCGCAAAAAACAAACAAAAAAAACGTTACCCTGGATGTCTAGCTCTCGTAGTGAGCGGCATGTTTTTCTAGTTTCGTTGCCAACCGACGCCAACCCAATCTATATAAATTAGGGAAGGGGGGGGGGGGTGCGAGTTAGGGGATCCCCCTAATACGGGGGACCACAGTAAATAGGACCTCCTACGATATCACACAAAAACCAATATATTCCCCTATTTTTCCTAACAATATTTGTTCCTATCTACTATGGTCCCCCGTAATAGTTAGGGGACCCCTTTTGCCATAATACGGGATCTCCGTTTGGCTTAGGGGATCCGCTCTCGTCCTAGGGGATCCCCACCCACCTACCCACTCATCTTAGGGGATACCCTCTAACCTCAGGTGAGTGGGGATACCCTAGGGCGAGAGGAGATCCCCTAAGGTGAGAGGGGAAACCCCTGAGACGAGTGGGGATCCCCTAAGGCAAATGGGGATCCCGGAAGACAAAAAAAGGGGTCCCCTAACTATTAGTCGTAGGCAGATCCCCTAACTCGCAACAGGGGGTCACATATATCTTTTGGGCATGAATTACAGCGTCCCGCTCAGATTGCTTTATTTTGTAAACGTTACGCGAGGGGCCGCTGCACTTGCATTTTTTTTGGCAGGACCGAAAACGCGCCGACATTCGGAAACTAGGAATTCCAGGAAATACATATTGAATACGCCATATTATCCACGCACCTGGCGAGTTGCATATCGCTTTTGATTGCGAAAGGCGCTCGAAGCTTATTATTATTATTATCCCTTTTGGGACTGCCGTCCCGTTTGAAGGACAAACCACTCAAATTCTAAGTAGTTTGCCCTCCAAATGGCTGCAATACTTCAAGAAACATGAAGCTCAGACGCTCTCCTTGACTTGTTTATTTCGCGTTCTACCATACATGCCATATATATGTACTCTGCTGTGCTGTGTCTGCTGTCACGTACGTACGAGTATCAAGGTTGATGATCTTTGTTTGGCTGTGATCATTTCTCCCGGTCTACGACACTGAAAGCCTGGCCCGAACCCCATCGCCGAGCTGTCTGTAGCAAATGTGAAGACCGGTAGCCCCGCGAACGAGTACGCTCCTGGAGGCTACTCCTAGCAGAAAGTTGCGTCGTTGACATGGGACTGACTTCTATCAACTCTGAATCAAGGGAAAGTGTGAGCTATTATTCTGCCCGATGGTACTATTAATACCTGTGCTGTAGTGAACAGCAGTATGTCATTGATATTATCGTATAGGGCATGGTACAAGTACCATGTTCGTGATCCGGGTGAAAAAATCTGCAGAAGGCGCAACAACGGTGTCGGCAGCAGCAGCACAGCAGCTCAGCAGCTCAGCAGCTCAGCAGCTGCAGGAGCAACAGGAGCACAGCAGCAGGAGCAGGAGCAGCACAGCAGGAGGAGCAGCAGCAGCAGCAGCAGCAGCAGCAGCACAACACCACAACAGCACAGAAGCAGCAGCAGCAGCAGAAGCAGCAGCAACTGCAGAAGAAGCAGCAGCAGCAGAAACACAGCAAGCAGCACAGCAGCAGCAGCAACTGTTACAGCACAGCAAGCAGCACAGCAGCGTAGCAGAAGCAGCAGCACCACCACCAGGAGCACCAACACCACCACCCCCACGTACCAGCACCACCAGGAGCACCAGGAGCACCCACAGCAACACCGGCACAAGCAGCAGCGCGTGTCGCCAAGACGGGACGGGTACTCGTAGATAGATACAAAATCAAGATTTTCCACGATTGATTATCGGGCCGCATGTAATCGGGGGTCCGCAGTTCAAAACAATACAGGTTCGACATTGGCGCAGCCTGCCGCGTGTCTGGCAAGCTTCATCAGGATTAAGTTTGTCTCGTCTGCAGTTAGTTCTCCGCTGTTTATATCATCGATCGAGCCAGGGCCAGGAGGCGGCATTCGGGGTTAGGCCTCGGGGTGGGCTAGCGTCGACCAACCGGCACACATTTTTTTTTCATGTGATAAACGATATGATCGTACTACTACTGGTGCTGTTGTTGATGACACCATCGTACGTACAGCAAAAACTATAACGTCGTGCTATTAAACTAATACCTGGTACTCGGTAGTATACAGCTGTGTGTGTTGTTTTACCTGATCGACATTCGACACGTCCACTGTCAGTGCCTGTTCTCCAAGTAAGAGAGAGGTACTACTCGTACTCGTGAAATCTTCGCGGTCACCAACGGAAACAATACATGGTACAATATTGCGCATACCTGTTACCTGGTACCAGGGTACTTTTTTTTTACCTCGTACCCTGGTACACAAATAAGCCAGGGTCACGAACGGATATACGAAGGAATACACGTAGAAAGGAACGGAAATTAGACACAAAAATGAAGAAAAGAACAATACCTGCATGTTGTGTGGAAACCAACATGTATCATGTCTTGAAACTGTTCCGTGCCACCGTGTCTCGAAAAATAAAGACGTTGACACTTTAAAACACCAATAAAATGTTGCTTATTTATACGGTCAAATCGGTGTATCACGTGTGTGCAGAAAGAAAAGAGCAGGAAAGAAATCGACAAAAAAGAAGGAAGAAAAGAAGGCAGAGACAAGAACAAAATACTGCTGCTGCTGTAGCTTCACGACACACAGCCCCCACTGGGCCACTTTCCCGCCCATCCGCTGCAACTACACCTCTGATATCGGCAAATAAATAGGTGGGTCTTGTGCAGGGGGGCTCGTGGCACCCAAGCAATGGATGATGAATGATTGTTTCTGTACGCTCTTAGGTTGGTGTTAGGATTTCGCCGTGTTCTCAGGTAGGTGTTGTGGTTGCGTTTTATGAAGAACAAACTCTTTCGTTGCCAGGGATGTTGTTTCGTCCAGTCGTGCGAGTTTCCAAGGTGCGCGCCTTGGTTGGTGCAGCCCGCTTCTCGGGTCCTCAAAACTGCAGTCAGTCGTAGCGCGTACAAATTGTGATGTTGTACTTCCACTGGCAGTAAAATCGCAGCATCACTGCTTGCTGCTGTATATACGCACTTGACAAGGGCGGCATTGACGACGAGCATTGTTGAGTTCTGGCCGCTATCGTGCAGCTTTGTATATCCGAGTGTTGTCGCATTGATTGACCGTCATCGGCCTGTCCGCGGCATGAATTGCTTTGCTCTGTCGGCCGGGGGAACTCTGCCCAGCAGAAGTTTTTTATTTTAGGGGACTCCAGCAGCATTAGACTTGAAGATACGACCTATCATGCTGCTGGCACCCAAAAAATCCCGCCGCAATCATCAGCCCCCCCGCCCACCACCACACAACAACACAACAACACAACAGCAGCAGCAGCAGAGCAGCAGCTAGCTGCTGCTGCTGCCACACCAACCACTCTCACTTCTGCACCGTCTCGCTCGTCGCGTGCTTATTTTTCTCTCCCTTTTCTTGCCCAACATGCTCTTTGGTGTGTCCGGATTTCCACCAGCAGTCAACGCAGGGCAACAAAGGAAGGTGATTACGTTGACCATCGAAAACTAAAATAAACCAAAAAATCGGAGAAAGAGCTCTTTTCACGGCTGGCTGCTGCTGTTGTTTCTTGGAGATGCCTTGGGATTTGGCTTCCATGCTTTGGGGGGTACACGGTGAGAATGTATTGTAGGCCATTCTTTAGGCAGACTGTAGAGCTCACGAAGAAATCTTCTCCGATGCCCTGCACATGCAGATAGTAGTGTTGATGCTGAAATGACACAGATATCGCTTACCGGTATTTTCTTTCGTGGCGCGCACGCGAATCCGTTTGTTGAGATAATCCGTTTGTACAAGTACGACGCAAAAGAAACAGCACGCGTTCTACTCGCACCACAGGGTACTCAGAGATCGTATACTACGGTCTATACTGCTTGTTTCTGTTCGCACATTGCATGAAATATTTTTGTTGTACTCGGTAATCACGTGTGGGCATCGCCGTCTGCGCTGTCGGCTGACCTTACAGCTGTGGTGGACGGAAACTCATGTTTGTTGTCGTCGCAGAGAACTCACTTGTCTCACTTGTCGTCTATGTGCAACATCTATCTCTTGAGTGTAAATAAATGCTCAATCAACTCATGACCGGATGGATGAATGATCAAGGTACCGGAATCTATCTGGATGTGCTGCACTCGACGTAGAGTACCGTATTATACCAAAACCCTTTGTCGGCACTTAAATAAGTAAGCAACGCAATCGGTTGCCCTGTTCTTTGTATACACGCGTGGTTGCTGCCCCGCCTCCCCGTAGCCCATCAACCACCCTTTCGTGGTCGGATCTCACGCCGCGCGGCGAAATGGAGAGTCGGCGGCAGAATAAAAAGGGTCGGCAGTCGGCAGCAAAATAAACATGGGTCTCGGGTATACAGGGCCGACCCTTCCCAGGGTGGCCTTGCGGGGTGACATTTTGTATTTTAAGGTATTTTCTTTGGTCGTACTGGTATTCATTTTAGAACGACACACGCGCCGACATTGAACCAACTGAAGTTTTAGATTTTCCCGCTGATCGCCGTAGTAGTGTATAACTGAATACCACCCCAAGATCTTCGGCTCGACCGATGCACCGGGATGTATGTATCCTATTATAGGAGCCATTTTTGACCCCCCCTATTTTCTTGCACGACGCCCCACCGCAACAGCAACAGCAGCAGCAGCAGCGGCAGCGGGGGTAGTAGTACGTACTGTAAGAATATTGTACGTGCAGTGTCTGGTATCCGAATTTGACGTCTAGACACGCTGTGTATATACTCGTAGGACGTTTTTTTGCGAGACTTTTCCCCAAAGGTTGTGAACAGAGTCAGTCGTCTTCGAATTACTGCAGCTTTGGCCCCGGAAAGCAAGAAAATGGGCTGGCTCTTCCCGGAGATGGTCTGGCTCTTGACTTTGTGCGAGTCGTAGTGTCGGCGAGTTACCCTGGCCAGGGCTTCTCGAGGGCTTCAGTTGATGTATATATTATTTGTTGGGTCACCAAGGAAGAGTAGGTTTAGCAGTCTGGGAGAAGGGATCTTTCGGGAAGTTTTTTACTCGAAAAATGTGTAGCGTGGTCTGCACTTCGGAATCGTCGTTCGCATCTGAGAAATTTCCTGGTTCGATGCACACTCGGCGTAGCCGCGTTTATGGCCAGTTTTGGCCCGTTTCGGATGCGGTTTGGGGTCAGGGTTTGGGTTAGGGTTAGGGTTAGGGTTAGAGTCAGGGGTTGGGTTGGGTCTCCGCCCGTGCCTTCATCCCAACAGGAACCAAAACATCCGAACAGCCTACCAACCTAAAGATCCCTTCTCCCAGATTGTTAAAGGTCCTCCCAAGGAAGGGCTCTGTATAATATACGATATTTAGTCATCGAATACGACGACGGTAATAAAGATGATACCGAATTTTTTTTTTTGAATGTCTGGCAATTAAATTGATACTTCAAGTACTAAGGCTATTTACCTCGTACACTGGTACCTGGTACAGGTGTGGCCCGAAGTTTTAGCATCTACGACCTCCGAATGGAGGCGGGATTTCGACTACGAGGTTTGTACGTTCGTACGATACAATCTCGAGGTACTACTTGTCGCTCTGGGTAGCCTTATCGGTACGCACCTTAGAGTTGCTGGATGTGTGTTCCCTCCAGCGCATATAAATATTATGTGCGACAGCAACAGGAGCAGCAACAGCAACCGTAACAACACCTTCTGCTGTACGACCCCAACACGAACACCATAATAAACGACATACAGTACATGCCCTGGTTCTACTGCTGTGGGTGTTTGTGTGTGTATATATATGCCGCGTAACGTTTTTTTCATGCAACGGAGGGCTTCCAGAATGAAAAAAGAACAACTCACATACATACGACAACAACACAGTACTGTACCCCGCCTCGCCCCTAGAGTCATACGACTACGACCATGCATGGCAAAATGAATACCCCCTTCCATGATGGTTATGCTGTGTAGCTGGATAAGAAAATCGAGTACGCACCTAGGAGGTGGGGGGAAGGAGAAGTAGTAAACATATGTAGGTTGATTCAACCCGACCCCGCTAATTAATGTTTAGAAGCCTGTTGGGGACCCGAGAGGTTTGAAAACCTCCTGACGATGAATGTTACTTCAGGGCTGCACCTATACATAACAGGTTAACCCTGTTACTACTACAGTCCCGTTGTCGGGATCAACTGCTCAGAATTTGAGTGGTTTGTCCTCTTAGCGGGACTGCAGTGCTAAATGGTTAATTCAGGTGCTATGCGCGAACTTCATACTCAACCTCCCAAAAACCTTCTTTTTTTTTTTAAATTCGCAAGTGCAATCCGATCAACAATTCCACGGCATAATACAGAACGAAAAATTGTGTGAAGAATAACAAAAGCCGATTTGCCAATGACACTGGGCGTAGGACCTGGTCGGCCAAATCCGTTTTCAGGCAAACAAAGCTCCCTCTATCGTACCGAGCGCCTGACCCGACCCGTGGTGTTTGAAACGTCTTGACCCAACCCGACATTACCCCTGTATTTTTAACACCTCTCGTTCCGACCAGACCCGACAATAATGGCTAGATTGCGATTGACCGACCAGAGGCGGGTCATGTCGCGGGTCGGCCCAGCTCGAGCCGCGGGACAAAACCCCTCAATCCTCGGGTTCAACCCGTGGACCCGGCACGCGGGGATGATACTTGGAAAAAAAAAGGAAACAAATGTTCGTGCCCCACAGTGATGTGTGGCCTGCCTGTAGTGGGTATGCATGGATGCGGACCCGCTTCAGTAGATTTGACGGGTTTTTTTAATGTTTGAATGGGATACCAAAGTATTGTTTCGCTCTGTAGGTACGAGATAAGTGAGTGCACAGCAAGCGCGCAGTTTTTGAAGTGTCGGGTCCGCGGGCATGATTAGCTGGTCAAACCCGCTGGTGAACAGGAAACACTTCGAGGGACGACCCGTGAGTGACCCGTTTATCGCATGATACGACCTGACCCGACCCATGCATTTCTCATCACCTCTTGATCGGACCCGGCCGACCCGACCCGTGACGTGAGGAACATCCTTGACACGACATGACCCGACCCGCAAGATTCGGAAGCCTCTTGACTCGACCCCACCCGACCCATGAGATTTCGGACACTTGTTCACTCGACCCACGGGTCGGGTAATGACCTGTTAACAAACCTGCGGCTCTGGTGTTGGTGCTCAATTGAACTTGCGCGTTGTTTGTTCACTTGGGCTTTGTTAAACACATTCGAATGTATTAGCAAGCTGCATGGTTTTCCCCCCTGTCCCAAAATGATACTATTAATCTTGCACGTGTCTTCCGATGTAACGGTTTTCCCAGACGAGTGCGTACTGCAAACACAGTTTTGTATTCTCTTCGAAAATCAAGAACTATATCACACTAGTGCTCCTGCGGTTGCAGACCCCGTGCAATGCTTGGGTGCCCGTAGTTTTAAACTTGTCCGCCATGCGCAAGGACCGTAATATTTACTGCTCTCGCCCCACTGCTCCTTGCTATTACCATCTGGGTACGGAGAGCAGGCACAGGTGTCTCCCCTCCGTCACCACTACGTACGACACTTGCCTACTTTTTATGGCTGAAAATGTTCGGCACTCCGTCTCTCTTCGACTCGCGTATTGCGGGTACACACGCTGGTTGACAGGCATTTTTCTTCGTCGAATGTCTCAGTCTCCAAAATCTCTCGTGCGAATCAAAGTTGTGAAGCCAACTCAAAATGCTGAGTTGTTACCCTCTACACTATCCTTTTCCTACGCTAGTGGAACCTCGATTGCACCCATATTCTGTTGGGGCAGGCCGTACACAGGTATAGCTCATATACCTCTAGGCCCATCATATACACCGGCAGCACATAGTTTCTGTTGTGGGACGGTTCACTCACTCAAATTCTCTACCTAAAGGCACACCGCCTTCCGGTCCGTGTGGTCCCTCCACCGCAGGGGCGGCGCCTCCACTTTTACTCCAAAAACAAAAAAAGCGTAAAGTGATATTGAGCTTAGAATCGATTTATCCTTAAAAGAAAAGAACACTCGTGGCACAATTCCGTCCCACCGCCTCTTGAAGGAATCATTTTAGGAGTTACGCCGTAGACATTCGTAGTATTCACCTCGTCAAATTCAACGTTCGGTGTGTGCCGGCCGAATGTCGTATTTCCTCGGACGCTGCTATACACAGGTATGGACCGGATCTAGCCGGGATAGTATGTTCTGGTGGCAAGTCACGTATAGCTATTATTACGATACATCGCCCGCCCTGAAACAAATGCTACTTATTTGCCACACCCGCGAGCAGATATCGACCACCCTCACACCATGTCCTCGCCAGAAGACCGTAAGGAAGACCGAATCTACCGCAAGGTCAGTCAGAGGCTGAGAAGCCTCAACTGGTCGGGACCTCATTGCGTTGGCCAACTCGGAATCCTGAAGACTCTCGACGCGGTCGTCGAAGGCACCGACGACGACAACGCCAACAAGATCGACGTCACCCTCGCCCTGCAAGATCACGCCATGCGGGCCCTCCCGAAGAACACCGCTGAAGTGCTCCGGATCAGCAATGGCGAGAGCGGCCTGGCGCTCGAACTCGTGCGCCGCGACCTCACCGAGTTCTCCGTTCTTGTACGCGTCCTTTACGCCTCTACCGAGGACCAGCGCGCCGCGGATGACGGCCTGCATCGCATCCACAAGGCCCTTTCCCCCGTCGTGGAGTTACACGGGGCTTTGGTCAGCGCCGGCGTCGACGTGGAGCAGAGGGCGTGGGCCAGGTCCCTCGCGCTTCAATTGCCGAACCTGCGCAGGCTGAGGTCCACCCCCTGGCACGAGGTCGCGCTCGTCCTGAAGCTCATCGTCTTGGAAACCGAGGATGACGAGGGGGGTGAAGCCGAGGACGGCGAAAATTCCACCACGGACACCAACGTGTACGATCCAACGGTGAGACCCGAATGCTGTGCCTTTCTTGTCAGGATCGATCAGACTACTGCATCGTGGGGGAAGACGAATATCGATTGGTTTGAGCCGATGAATAGTTCTAGAGTACGAATAATGAGTGCAACTGCCTTACCCAGCGGAGCATGTGAGCTGACGCTGAAATCACCGTGGTGGCGTTACGACCCGTGGTTTGTTTATGAATAGCGTCGCAGATATGTCCTATATACGTATCGGTGTTACGACGTCATATAATACGCCCGAGAAAACGCCGTAGAGATGAAGATTGCCTTTACGCTCAAAGCCGCTGAAAAATGAACCATCTGTTTGGTGTCGTAACCCGCACCACTTGTATGCAACTGTGTGAGGGGACGGCAATTTGCCCCCCTTGACAAACGCGTCGCCTTGACCGACACCAGACTACTAGGTTTCAGTGTGAAAGACTTCGCCCTGCACGCTTGATAGTGCACGTTTTGCCTCGATTCCCGTGTTGCCTGACATATTTGACTGTATGCCGTGTTGCGCACGGAATGCAACGATGCATATAGCCTAAATACTCCTAGGCAACCCGATTAGACTCGTGCCACACGAAAAGGGGTCTGCACTTTTGGCGAAAGCATCCATGACTGCCGAGGCTCCTTAACCGAGGGGCTGTGCCCAACATTGTCAGGACACCATTTCTGTTCTAAATGTGATTGGTTGTATTCCAAGGTCATCGTGACGCGCTTTCGGGTTTTCCTGAGGATCTGTGGTATATTTATTGCGGCGGACCACAGTAAATAGGACCATACGGTACACACACAACATGCACATATTTACGTTTTTTTACTAACCATGTTTGTCTTATTTATTATGCTCCCCCGTAATAGTGATGTATACCTTTATAACAGTTGCTCGGGCGGAGATCCCCATCGTGTAAGCAGGCGCACCTTTCCTGTACCTGGTAGCTCTGTGTCAAGTGCCCTCTACCCCACGCTAACAAAATACCCACATCGGCTGGGTCCCGAGTCGTCCCAGGTTCACACTCTGGTTGGTTGGTGACCATACACCTCTTACCCGGAGGCTCTCCCTCGTCCCGCCACAGTTGCATGCTCTCTGCTCACTTGATTCCTCGCCGTTGCTGCTATCCGGGCACTACTTGCCGTGTCAACATATCCATATATCGTTACCGTACTTCCTCTGCGCATCTCAAAAGCAGCCGTGGAAGAACCCTCCGACCCGTGCTGAGGTCAGAATCGTCGAAGAGCTTTATTCCATCGGCGAGGGAGCGCCCGCGATTCGCCAACAGGTACTGGGTGCTCGTCTCGGCCTAGACGTGGCTGACCAGCTCGAGGAGATGGGTATTTTCGACGCGAGCACCATGACCCAGCAAGATGCCCGCGAGCTGACGAACGCGGCCACAGAAGAGGCTGACCTCAACGGGACACAGAACGCTACCGTCGCCAACACGACAAAGGGCTTAAAGGTAAGCTAACTGCTCCGTCTTTGCCAATATTCAAACCAACGTTAAACGACAATGCCGACCAGCGAAGATCGTTCAGAAATCTGTTGTTGAGTCACCGCGCGCATGTGGTTTTCGTTAAACTACGCAAACGTCTTAATAATAGTGTATGATAGTTGGCGACGAGGTCTGCGCTTCGAAGTTTTCGAGAAAAAAATGACGAAAGCAGAGCTCGATATATTATTTTTTCTATTGCTTGGGCCCAATGGCATACTACCTCTCACGATGAAATACCTTTGCTGGGGGATCTCTTCTTCAAGAGCCCAACCTCAGCCCGCAATGTATATACCAGGTATATGTTTTAGTTTGTTGTCCTCTTAGACCGCGAGGGTAGTCCCAATAAAGGTGATGCTGTGTGTGTCGGCTTGAAGTGGTTCAGAACGAACGAGACATGTGTTTATCCGCACACTCTATGTGTCGAGGGCAGCAAGCAGCTGAGAGTCGCCTATTTGCGCTCCTGTGTGTCATACTACGTCGCTGTTCGTAGTGCACGTAAGTGATGCAATACGTGCTTCTCCGCTCGCTCGCTCGCTCGCTCGCCCTACCGTGAACGTTGCTACCGGGGCCGCCTTAATCGTTTCGCGCTATTTTCCGCCTTCTCCCTTTGACCGGAACATTGAAGGTTTCTTTCGCGGACGAAAAACCGTCTGAGTCGTTCGGCTCAACACCGCGTGCTCTCCCGGCCCTGGCGGGTATAGCTACTCGTCTCGCACCTACACTTCTCAAGGCGGCTCCAAAACGGTATATAGCGAGCACGCTCATCAAGGTACACTGCAGAACGATAGATTAAACATTCATATATTTTTCTAGCGCACGCTGATGTACATGGGCGTAAGGATCGGGTCGGTTTCTTGTCGAACGTTTTTCCATGCCTTGTGAGACGGGACCCCTACCCTTGTTTCAAGGCAGAGTCGCAAGGCAAACATCCCCAGGTGGGTTTACACGTATTCTTGCCGTAGAAACAATAAGAGTTGCAGTATATTAATCGGACCTTGGTTTGAGTCACACGCCTTTCCGCGATGGGCGTGTTTTTGCGCGGGGGCGTTCAGACTACTTCTGCAATCGTTCAGGCCATACGGGAGAGGTTCATTCGCGAGCCTGTTCTTGTAGGTTCTGTTCGTAGTGTCTTTCTCTAAATACGTTGGCCCCACCACAACAGGTGTGTACGATGCCTACTGTGTTCGAAAGCCGAAATCTGACGAGAGTCGTTTCGCGAACTTCACGGTAACGCTCGACGCGGGACAACCAGTTCCATACGTGTGCTAGATACCCCCTTTCCTTTTTTATTCCCTCTGGACATGCACTCCTGTGCGATCTCTGACATCGAAACACCACACACGTCTCGTAAACCGACCCATGATATCCGTCGAACACATGTCGCGCAGCTCAAAAGGGAGGGCGGGATCAGCAGCCTCAGCAACAAGCTCAGCGCCATGTCCTCCAACGCCGGAAGTGGCGGCGGCAAGGCCACCTCCACCAGACGGAGCGGCTTGTCTGGGCTTGTATCGAACAACAAGCAGGTAAACAACCCCAGGCAGGTCCAGGCGCCGGACGTCGAGGCCGACGTGGCCGCGATCGAGCTCGAGAAGGCCCGTCTGCAGGCCACCATGGACAACGTTCGTCAAGAACTCGACAGGGTCAGTGTCGGGGGCAAAAACGATGAGGACTTGGAACGGGCGCAGAACGCTCTTGACAAGGCCAAGGCCGCAGTGGCTCCGATCGAGGGGTGGAAAAGCCGAATCGCCCCGGATGCTACCCAGACGCTGCAGTCTTCCCTGCAAGACGAGCGACTCACCTTCAGTGCCGCCGACGGAACAAGGTCAGCAGTAAGCCTGTGGTCGCCTATTATGTTCTAATCAGTTTGCTCTAGCGATTAAAGAAGCTCGGGCCATTGTTGTTTCCCCCACCTCTAGATCGATTGGTTGGATGGGACACCCGGTACCCTGCCCAAACCACCTACCTGGCAGCCACCTATTCACCCTCCTAGCCGTAAACTCAGACGCCCCAATGCATGCTGCCTTCATATCAACAGACGCGTTTGATAGTTCAGATGCTCCTTGAACTACTAGGCGCTGGTTGGTATTGGACCATCCGGCGACGTTTCGAGCCAGTTTCGACATAGACAGCCTTACGAACACAAGGGGCTATTTGTGCGCCTTTGCCACATGGCCTGAGTGCGTTGCGGCCATGAGTCAACTTGCTGAGTACAGAAGAAAGACTGATTCATTTATCGGCCTGATGTAGTACATATTTTGTTTGTTGGGCCTGTACCATACAAATCCTGCACAAGCTATCATAACTGCGAGAATAAGTTTTAGATAATATATGTCGACAAATGTATGTGGAACACTTCGGTGACAACATATATGTATTTTGATTCGCCCCCCCCCCCCCCCCTCCCCCGCCCCGTATCTTCGCTTAATCCAATGGTTGCCTCACTAATGCCAGCGCTTACGCATCCAACGAGGAAATCGTTGCCAAGGCTTCGGGTGGGGCGGCTCTGTACGGCATGAACTTCTTCCCGACAACGACCGACCTCGTTATCAAGCCCTACACCCCCCTTTTGGCTACGCCGTCCTACGTGGAGATGTGAGTGCGGTGACCTCTTAGCGTTAGCTGTTCAACATGTATATACATGGAGGCGTGTTTGTCATTCATCGCGTCTGGGGAAATTTTGGATCGGAAGCCGGTATTGATGTAGTATCTGCATCCCACCAAATATCTGGCGGCCTAGCCTTTACCGGCCGGGTATGGATTTAAGGGCAATACCGGTTTGTCGTGTCTTGAGTTCCTAGATTTCGAGAAGCGTTTAACTAGCGGCGGATGTTGTCGTACTCTCCAAGTTGGGACACTCGGCGTGTTCCCGGCGTGTTTTCACCTAACCCCGTGTACCCCTGGATCCAAGGAAAACACTTCATGGCTTTCAAGTGGACACAACCAAAGAGTAGCAGAGGGTGTGACCGCGCGAAAAAAAAATGCCTAACGCCACCCCGGTATAGGGAATACCCTCGTGGGAGTATGTTGACGGGTGGAGGGTTAGGACCCGGCGGGTAACATGCCGCTTTATAGTCGCATAATATGTAATCTACTCGTGCTTGTCCTATTGATGTTATTCGCTGCTGCTGTTGATGTCGTTGCTATATCACGCATAAAGGGGTTTCATCCCGTTCTCCTCTTGGTTGAGTGCAATCAGGTTTGGTGTATAACCTGGTACCCAGTTACCCGGCCATAATGTCGGTACCCCTCGGATACCCTTTTTCCTGGTACCGGGAATTCGTTCGATTTGTAGCGGATACCTGCTGAGGATGGATGGAACACGGGGTGTAGCATTCGCGCCTTGACCTTTTTGTGGACGTTTTCTGTTGGATGCGTCGCGTACGTGGAGAAGATACGATTGGTGTTGGCTATTATCGACGGCGATCTTACAACCGCAAAAATTGACTGGTCTTCGCAACGTTAAGGCTGCGGCCGTGAAACACGGTGTCGCCACTAAACTTTCAGAATAGTTGCCCTGCTTTGTCAGCGGTCGCCTCAGTGTGCGGTGAAAAGCATCGGTTCCTGGAAGGCCGACTAGCCATAGTGACCCCTACACTACTGACCGAACTACAGAAACGAAGACAGAACTTGAACTTGAACCTCCAGTATGTTCAGTTCATCACATACTACCGTGAACGAGTAGAATATTAGCGGAACGCGCATGCCCCACCACTAGTTTATTGGTAACTCTTACTTTTATGACGATCAGGCTGTTTACCGTGGGCTGTAAAACACGCATATATATGGAACAGGATGGTTGCACAATACCCCCTGACGCTAGACCGTGGTTGGTGAGAAAAGGCCACGATGGCTGGCATTTGTACGCCATTGGTTTCCGAACGGTGACTACAACATAAAGAATAAAGGATGCAATGCCCTTAAACAACACTTGCTGCGGGGTTGTGAGCTAGAAAGACCTATCCGTTGGCTTCATAGACGTATGAATATCGAGTTTGCACTCTCTCTACGCACGCCTACCATCGTCGAACTCCGTCAGCGAAAAGGCACCAACTGGGCAAACGATAGACAATTCAACTCATTCACCGTTTCTGCAACCGGTGCCTGCGCGCAGAAGTCAGACGATTTCTACGGTGTCAGTGTTCAGTGCCTCCATAGCCCGAGACTGCTCCCTCGAGAAGCTCTGTACCGCACACCTATAACCATGGCTTTGACAAGATTTATCCCAAATAAGTGCGACAAGCACCATCCCTCGCTCTTGGTTTGTCCAATACCTGGTAGATGTTACCAATTTTCTTGTTCGAAAAAACATATATGTCGGATCCAAAGATATCGCGTAGACCCTCGGACTAAGATGTGTGGGCTCAACGGCACAGCCCCTGCCGCGACACGCCCCGTTCGACTGCTACCCTTACCCCCTCCACGCGCACACCATCGACGGTCTTACAGGACCGGGGCGGTGGCGAACTTCGAAGCGCAAGTGTGGCAGTCGACCAGCGTTGCCAAGGCTTCCTCGTTCCACAAAATTTCGGAGCACGCGGGCAACAGCGTCGCGGTGCAAACGACCAGCTCAAAGGGCGGCAGCGCTAGCGCTAGTGCCCCGTTCGGCTCGGTGTCGGGGTCGCACAGCACGGAGACGGAAGACGGCACTGGTGGCACTAACCTTGAAGAGGGCGAGGGGAGTTCAGCCGATCAAACAACAACATCGACAGCGACGGTCATCGAATGTGAGTGAAACCGGGACACCTGCTACGGCAGAGGTGAATCCTATTGTTTCTGGGGCCCCTACATTGAGGAGCTCTATGCTCGCAGTAAGTTAGGTCGCAAATTGTGAAACATTCAGCCCGGTGGACTCTTCCACGGCTTAAGAAAAAACCAACATCATGATGCAAACAAAAAAGGGTGCTATTCCGACGATTTTGTGTTTAGGAGCCCCTTGTTTCAGACTAGTTTCAACCATGGAGTGCCACCCTTACCGAAGCACGCCTCCAAGCTAACATCAACTGTTGTACGGCTGTACACATGGTCGGGGGTAGACTTGCGTGTCCTTGACGGCGATTGTTTAAGAGTCTGAACCGCGGGCGGTATGTGGTATTTCGGTTGACATGAGGTTTGAGGCCATGATTAGGCCGTTCCTTGCATCTTAACTCTAGCAATCACCCACACGACGTCCGCGCTTGTCCGTTCCCGTTTATCCATGGAGTGGCCAAGAGCCAATGTTTCGCAAGCGTCGATGCTCCATGTGCGGGAGCGAGATATGTAACGATGAAACGTTGAATGTACCGGTGATCGCCAGGGACGCTGATATGACAGGCACGGAGGTGTTTTCATCTTTAAACAAAAGCTTCAGTGACGTCGGGCTTAAGGAGACAGATAACTACCCGTCTCTGCACATAATAGCATACCGGTCGATGAGATGCACATCGCCCACGCTTCCGCGCTCGCTGCCTGTGTAACGTATGATGCGCTCCACCTCCGCTCCGCTTCCGATGTTGAATCAGAATTCACGAAATACCTGATCCAGAATTTACGAAAAAACCGCTGCCCAGGTGCACCCCACGGGCCCTGTCTGTTCGCGTGTTCTACCAGTCTGCTAGCACCGTTCCGTGCGGTATCCACTTGGTATTCCCACCAGCGCGATCGACCAAACAGCGCCCGCTGCTGCTTTCGAAGCGACTACGTACCACTGATACGTACCCAGCCAAATAATACGAACCAGAAAGGCCTAATTCTCTCCACAACAGCAAACAGGAGATAATTATCATATCGGTTCCCGATCTCTAATAACATTTCCCTCTAGTGACCTCGGGGTCTGTAAAAGGCCGTACACGTGCGAAAACACACGAACGCATCTTAATCCTGTCATGAAACGCCGTGTTCGATCGTGCGATACACAAACCCATTTCCGCATCTTGATTGAACGGCCGTCTTTAGCACAGCATCCGCGTACCCCGACCCCCCCTCTCCACTCCACGGCCACCTTATGGTATGCCCTTTCCGGACTATTGACGATGTCGGCTGACGGCGCTGGAGCAGGAGAGCATGCAGCAGTTAGCGGTGTGGCTAGAGTAGAAGTAGATACGCATTGATTGATTTCCCTCGTAGAACTCCACGCTGTTCGCAGTGACCGTTACTTATGTAGGCAAACCCCTACCGCTTACCCCACTACATATCACAATACATGTAGTATACTTCGTACCTGGTACAGGATATTTGGTGGATCATAAGGATCCTGGCATCCACCGCGCATTTTGAATGTTTTCTGGTCCGAACATCCAGACGTTGATGAAAACACCGCCACATAATGTGGTCAAACCCCCATGCATCATAGCGAGTTCCTCTTGCAGTCCACACCCCAACCACAACGCCGCGTTATTTGTACGGTTCGAGCCGGGATAACACCCTCACAAATCCTGAACCGATGGTTTAGTTTCCACATAAACCATGTTTCTTGTGTCTTCGTAAAACACCGCCCCCATAAGGTAGGAAACCTCAATACTCCTAACATACTACGCGCATCAATTGTTGCCGTTCTGGGCGCAGCCGTGAAGTGCCCGATGAAATAGTGTCGCATTCCTTGTGACGGGGATTCAGGTGTCGGAAGAGGTTGCATCTGACTGCTACATTATCAAGAATACGGAATGCCGCCTTACGTTATAATAATATTACACGAAACCCTGTAGTGGTATCATATACTGACACGTACCACTCATTCTTTGTTCTGTTACCCGGGCACAGACATCAAGTGCCCGATGAAATCGTTCCGCATCCCGATGACGAAGATGCAGCTGTCTGACGATGCATACAAGACCGCCTTAGAGGTGAAGAATATGCGCGACGCGGAAGAGTTTCTGGATGCCTTCGGGTCACACGTCTCCAATGGACGGCAAGAGGTGCGTGCCGTGACAGACGGTGATGTTTTCGTCTACGGTAGAAGAATACTTCGTACTACATTTGCAAGGCTAGACTGGTTCCAACGCAAATGAAATTAAACACAAGTTGGCCATTTCACCGCGCCTCTATCAGCAACTCAAGTTTTCCCGCCCCCTACTGCTCCTACCCGTGGAGTTTGTTCTTGTACTTTTACCTGGACGTCGGGTTGCCGAGGGGATCCGTTCGATGGCAGAGATCGCATTCGTTGAGCCTTAACATTCCTATTTTCCGGAAGAGGGGTTCCCCCGATGCGCCACCCGATACGGCTTGGCTCGCTGTCATTGGGCGTGGCCTCGCCCATGCGATTGTGAATCGGCGGTAGCGTTCGTTCCAGTTTTATCTCGTATTTGGTTGCCCCGTGAGAAGTTGAGCGGAGGCGTGCTGCGATAGGAATTGACACGTTTAGTGCGGCACTCTTCGGACAAGCTACCACTGGGACTGTCCAGGCCATGTCGCGGGGATACTATTCGCTAGTGCTCGTGATGTAAATGCGAGCAGTGCAAGCTGTTGGGCTTGCTCTTCGAGTTGTGCCTTGAGCGTTTCGCTCGAAATCAGGTTTGATGTGAGACATTGAGGTGCTCAAGCAAGACGGCTCACTCAAAGTATGTGCTATATTCACCTTAGCACGCGTCAGTGTATCCATATATTCCGCCTGTTAGATAAGGGGCCGCGTGGGATGTAGTGACTGGCAGACGGTCACGTCAGCCATTGAAACTACCCCCCTACCTTTGTTGATTTTTTTTTATTATATATATATTATTGAGCATTTTTTTGTTTCGTTATAACGTTCGTCGTAGATCTGTATAAATGCACTGATATAGTGGGTCATTAAGATCGTCCATCGGGCATCGTGAAATGCGTGGTTGTTCGAGATAGATGCTGTTTGTTTTCGATGCGTTGTACAAGCTACGCACGCGAAGAACTTCACAAAGACAAGGTGCTTCGTGGCACCGGTGGACTGCCACCCTATTGCCGACGCAAGCTCGGAGGGGTTGGGACACACCCGACCTGAATGGTACCAAAAGCGAGTCTGTGCCTGTTTGCGCATTTTTCGAGACGATAAAAACATGAGGCATGGCTTTTGGGTTCTGGTGTATGAAAACAAAAACAATCCTTTGGGAACGTTCACCAAACTTTTCCCTCCTCTTTACCCCGGCTACACCCCCCTCCCTCCGCCACCTGTCATCCCTTCGTCTTCGCGCCTTGCCTCACTTCTACTGGGAGAGCAGCTTGGAGGCATTTTTTACAGCACCATCACCGTTACGTCTCGCACCAAGGTGAGATAGGCGAGGCCTGTAACGCTGCCAGTATATAGCTTTGCCGCATAAACGCCTGAGAAGTGCCAAAGCGCTGGTTTCTGCAACAAAATGTTGGAAACATTCTCAGTTCAATAGTAGTCGCAGATGATGGCATTTCACCACAAACAAGCGCCACGAAGAAATATTCTGTGTAGATCGGTTTCTCGACGTTCGCTTCAGGCAATGCTTGAGCAATCACACGCGGATGCGTCTGCAAGACGGAGTGGAGTTCCCTCCCTCTCTCTCTCTCTTAAGTATGTTTTTTGTTGCCATGCGATCTGTTCAAAAGTGATCAGGTATGATTTTCGAGTAGCTATCGGCCTGCAGAGTGAAGCCACACCCTCAAACCGTTGTGACGCCACGTGGCTGCCGGATTCTACCACTATTATAGCGACATATAATCCTGAGCTTAAGTGGCGACGCCATCGGGCGCCAGAGCATTGAGGTTTCGCCAGTGTTTGTCATACTGCTGCTGTATTTCCCACCCCTCCCGTTTCTGAACGGGCGAACACACACAGGATGCAGTTATATTTACTGCTGTGAAAATCCCCCCTTTCACCGCTCGGTCTTACACCTGTCGGCCTTCTTAACACCCCTCTTGGTGTCCAACAGATGAACACGGAGTCGATGATGTCAGCCGCCAGCCACCAATCGAGCGAATTGAAGAACAACTCCAGAAGCACAAAGGTGAGGTCACTTTTCGCTCGTCTTGACGTCACTGCCGACGCTTGACACGGGTACTGCCGTGCGTTTTGTGTCCGCCAAACTTCTTTCGTGGCTGACGGGTGAGGTATTCAGCGGAACAGTTACCCTAGCCTATGGCACGTGGCATCGGGTTGAACACTCCTATATATCACGAACAGGTGTATTGTGGGGAATTTGGCAGATTGAAGCGAGCAGCCGCGGAACTCCTGGATGCACGGTTATCGTCCAAGTCATGTATATCGTCTAATCGGTCTGATCGTTTACTGAAGACACGGCGTGCGGTGTCGACAAGGTTGTTTTTTCAGGCGGCCCTTAGAGAGGTGGTTGCTTGTTTGCCACGGCGTCGAGGCCTTTGGCAAGTAAGGTGTTCCTTTACATCCTTATAGGTGCATACCGGCGAAATTATGCCCTTACACAAGTGATCAGCGGAAGACTTGACGCAATGTTGTTCGACGTGAATGAATGTTCAAGGTGCCGTCCACATGTGCCTCGTCCTTCACTCGCTTCCTGTTGCACTAAACAGGCCAGCGCGAGCGGAGGAGCCTTCGGCTACAGCGCGAAGGCATCTCTTGCGTTTGGCGAGTCCAGCAGCGTCGGGAAAACATCGGTCAACACGAGCGCTACGAGCAAGGGCACGGACAAGACCAGCCTTGAAGCACGATACTGGCAATACATCAGGGTGAGTATGCCTCGCATGGTAGGGGCAGCAAAGTTTGGCAAACTGTTTCTGTCATGGCTAATTGTAGATCGACGGCTCTCCGTTTCACTGCGGAAATACCCGATAGTCTCCGCCCCCCACATGAGTGTTCCGGCTTCTGGTTTCCGGCAGTATTTCATGCATCAAGCGTACCTCCGAGGGCATGCAGTAATTCCGCCATGCGTTTAAAACTCCGTGTGTTTGCGGGTGAGGTACGGAGCCCCTTTACTTTGAGTGATAAAGTAGCTTCAGAAAACCTCCTGTTCGTGGACAACCCCATGCTTAGAACGCTGCTATGGCTGAGGCGCAAGTACTGCGCTTTTCATAAACCAAACTAGGAACTTCAAGTAAGTGTTGTTATCCCCACAGGCTGGTACCTAGTTTAGGCCGGGCGGAAAGGTGGGTACGCAAGGCATGGCACCCGAGCAGGTATCGCAGAGAGGCGGGTGCCAATATCTGCAAGTTAACGCAGGGTGTGTACGGCCCATCGATATCCATCTGTCAGAGTGTTTCCGTTACGCCCAGGGCGTTGCTCGTGTGGGTAGTGCTTTTTCTTCACCCAGCCCTTTGTTACGCTCCAATAAGGCAACCACGTGTAAGACTTATGGTCGCAGCGGTCGCGTGCTTGATTCGATCGAACGTGGCTGTCCGAATGGATGGACATGGTCACCGGCATGAAGCGTTCTGACTGCTATTCCAAATATGGTCGTCAAACTAACGACCATCAATTATATCTATTAATACGCGTCGGGACGAATCCCGACGTAGATCATCGATATCTTAGCGTATCGTTGTGATATGTTGGTGAGGATGGGTATAACACAGATCCACCCCAAGCAACACGTTCCAGGTCACGAGGAGTGTGCGGCTCTCATCTCGCAACATGAGCTAGATCCCACAGGCCAGGAAGCTATCTTCGTATCTTTACCAGGACGTGGAATCATGTATTGGTCCGATGAGTTCAACCTTTGTCGCGAGTTTGCGTCACGCCCCCCCCCCCCCCCCCCGCGATATCGTGTTTTACCGGCCCTAACCAACTTCACGCGGCCATCACCATCCCGTGTTTGCCATGACGTTGATATGCTGCCTTAAATACGGAGCACATTATTGTTTACCGCGTCCTCTGCCATTGATGATGGTGTTAGTCTATTTGGTCTTGACACACTGATTGTCTTAGATTTGTAATACTGGAGCGGGTGGATTTGTTGTGCCAACATATACGTATATCATATAAATTTTGATACGCAGACGTTCGCGCTGGACCGATCCAAAATAATGTTTGACACAGCATACCCTGGCACCTTCACGAGACGACCAACTGGTATTCCGACTAAATATAGGTTATTGAGTCAAGTCGGGTGGAGGGATCATTCTACCACTAGATGGTTAGAATCCTGAAAAACTAGGAAAAACACCAAAAAAACGTGCAAACAGCGAAAACTAGACATTTATTCTTACTTTGTACGTCCTTGGCCTCGTCCGCGCTCTTGATGTTCCCTGTTCCTGACAGTGCACGGGCCCGCGAGCGCCGACACCGGAGACGTTTGCCGACGCCCTCTTCAACGACAACTCCTCGTGGGCGGTCACCGACAGAGGGCCTATTGAAGCGTTTGTTCCGGTCACTCGCGTCCTGGAGAACACGATGGAGACTCTGGACGATGGCAGCCATGAGAAAATACACTTGCAGGTACAGGAGATCCGTGTGTGTACGTGCTCCCAAGGATTAGACTGCAGCCCCACTTTGTGCTGCAGATGCGTACTAGTGATATATGAAGGATCAGCAAGTGACGTCTCCGCCATCGAGTTACAGTCTATTGATCCGCCGCCTGGAAGCATAGGAAGCATTCTACTCGTGGCCTACATAGTGTTTGGTCAACATCGACCCCGCGCGGGCGATGGTTGCCACGGTGGTCCCTCACTTGCACGTGGTGGGGGTGACGCGTTCTTGCCGGGCCGTGCAGTATCGCATACATTTCACGCGTGGCACAGGGGTAGAGGAATATCTGAACTATGCGCTAAGATTTTCGCCTGGAAGTGTCCCGTCCCCTCACACAGAACGGTACATGCCGACAACATTCAAGCGGACCACGATAACCCGATCACTCTCATGGCCTGAGCGAAACCACGAACCATCCTGTCAAACAGGAATGCTGTTGGAGTCCTCTCGAGTGATACCTCAGGTTGAGCCCGCCCCCCATTCGGATAACGCACGCCGGTAAACTGGCTCCCCAGGGTTTAGCGCTTATTGTCCCATACGGCGAAGCTAACTACCTACCAACGACAGAAACTTGACCCCGCGCACAGCTTCTATATGTGGCTCCATGCTCGGGGGAGGTATACTCGCGTTTCAGCTCCGGGCGTGTCAAGTACACACGCCGTTACCTTGAAAAATAGTTTTATGTTCGCCTGGCCCGTCGCTGTAAGCTGCGTTTAACAAAACGTCGACCTTTAGTGGTTGTGACATCCACCATTTCCGGCCTACTTTCGTAAGTTGCACAAACTCCGTGTAGTCCTTGCGTGCGTCGCAATGACGTCCTTAGCGTATTCTGGCTCCAATGCATTGGTTATATATTCTGCTTGAAAATGAAATATCCATCCGTGAGGGATAGAGGGAAACCAACGTTCTAACCGTTCAAGCTACTGCATGCGGCTATTTTGACCTTGTCGTGCGCTGATTACTCTCTCAGTCGTCGGTAAACTACATCACTGCGGCGTGGCGCAAACGGGCGAAGCAATGGGGCGACGTGCTTCTCGACGAGGACAACAAGTTAAGCAAAAATGTGAGTTGCCGTTCTGTCATGTTCGTTTAATGCAGTTTTTTTTGTCGATGAACCGTAACACGACTGTGGCCAGCGAAAGAAGGCATTTACTGCACTACCAGCAGGTACCGCATTGGGTGTTGGATGAAGAACATATGGCGCGTAACGTTCACACATATATACTTGCGCTAGTGCTGTGTCGGGCGACTGAACTGTCCGAGACAGCTATCCCTCACCTTTTAACAGCGATGCCGGTGTTGTGGCTTAGCGGCCACCTATGATGCGCAAAGCGCGTTGCGCCGGGAGCACCGTGCCAAGCGATGTATGGTAGACGTCGCAACAGGGGGGGACGTGGCGAAACAGGCGTTTCTTGCATATGTTGGGTATTTCAATACATGTATGCGGATAAGAAAGGAGAGAACTTCGTATATCCACGCCACACTGACGTCGTAAATATATCCATGTCCTCACATCTCCCAGCACAACACATACAAATGCGCCCTCAAACGATTAACTGCGCACCCTCTGTATCTCCCTCTTCTCCTACTACTCCCCCTTATGCGGTTGTCATAATACCAGGTACCCAGCGCCGTCCTCGACCTTATCCGAACGGCCTACCCTACTTCGCAAGGCGTGGTTCGGGAGCTCGTCGACGCCGTCTACAGGTGTCTGCAGTTCGTGGAAAGCCCCTCTGATGCCATCTTCTGGAGAGACGCCACAAGCAACCCTGACAGCGAGGGTGCGGCGGAAAAGGTGGCCGCGGCGATCCGCTCGGCCGCAGCTGTTGCAACCGGAGGGACGAGCGCCCCCGCCCTGCTGTCCTACCTGGACGCGGAGGATGTGGGAGTCTACGTTCTGAATCTCATGTCGAGAAAGGAGGCGAACAACAAGGCAGCTTTCTTCAGCGAAATGAACGACAAGATCGATACGAGGACCGATACAGGGACCGATACCGAGGCCGATTCCTCGACCGATCACTCTGCCCACGCCGACGACGTGGACCTCGAAGCGTGCTGGAAGAAGCTCCCTCCGTTAGTACGCTTCGGGAAGTACGATCATGAATGCAAGGCATCCGATCCAGCCTACTTCGAAAGCCTTCCGCTGTGGGAGCAAAGGTGGGTGGATGATTCACGTTTCCGAACGGTATTGGTACCGGGTCCGGCATCCTCATTATGGCGCTTTCGGCGCAAACCAGGTAGACTGCGAACGCAAGCAACACCGCAGTGGAAACGGTTGGGTCAAGATTGCAGCATCGGCTTCGTGACAGTTTTAAATATAACATGTTGATGTGACTGACACCCTTCATATAAACATGATACCGACGGTATCTATTGCTCAGCTGGGTTGACGAATCGATTTTGAACGCGTCGTTTTAATCTCCAACCAAATGAAGCGAGGGCATGAGGAGTAGGGAGGGTGAGAAATGACGGTGTCTATCACGCTACAAGGACAAACGACAAATCAGCGATACGCCCCCACAAACCCACCCTTCCCCCTCCCGCCCACCCCGATTGTGCGCTCTTCCAGGTGGATCGAGAAGGACGACCTGTTCAAACAAACCGGCCACGAATGGGAGGTCGCGGACTGGGAGCTGTTCCAGATGGAGTACTTCAAGGCCGGGATCGCTTCGACGTTCCTCCCCAAGCTGGCGAGGCAGTTGGAGGAAACGTTTATCGGCCACAAGGATAAGAGCGAAGTCAAGGGCATCGCTGTTCGCGTCGTGGCGGCGGGCACAACTGAAACAGAGGAACTGCGGGAAGCGGTGAACAAGGCAGCAAGCGGCCTGAATGGAGACGTAAGTCGTAACGTAACGCATTCATAGAAATACGGGACTTGGAGCGCAACTTCAAACCTACATCCATTCAATAAAAAAACCGACACGCGCTACAATCTTGACCGCATGACTATCCCACCCATACATTACATAGTTTCAATTTTCGATCGCGTCGTGGGTATCGTGGCTGGATGCGAGGGCAAAGACGAGTCGGTGTCCGGGTCTACGAGTACTACCCGTAGAATGGATGCTGTCTTCTCGTTTAGTTCTGCCTAGAGGCGAGTAGGGTAGAATACCTACCGGGTATCATCGTGCATGTGGTTTTTATTTTCCCATGGCTCGTGGGCGTTCTTCGTTGTATTGAAACACTGAGTCTCGATTGGTCAATTCTGCTGATCCGCTTTGTTATCACCCCCCCCCAAAAAAAAAGAAGGCGTTGTGCCACACTCTACTGTATGTTGAGGCTTATACCGGCCACACACATAGCGATATATCACACACTAGTCCAGTGTATGCCAGCCCTGTGTCGGAATGTGGGCTGCATCACGCGCAAGCGTGTATAATAACCCCACACGTCCTTTACGCGTGTAATAACCCCACACGTCCTTTATGCGTGATATGTCGCACTGGATTCCTAGGGCATGGACGTAACCATTAATCCCCACGGTCTCCAAGGTTACGTGTTGGATCAACCGACACTAACCTCATCTTCACCAAGTGGTCCAAGTGGTCCCTTCATGAGTTACACGGTGCTATTGCGGCAGTCTATCGTCGTGGTACACTATATCGGGGTTTGTGTTGGCTGTTCTTGTTGATTGGCATTTCTTGTTGACAGCCTTGAAAATGTTCGAAACGGATCTACCCCTATACCTGGTATGACATATTTCTCACTCCGCGCTATATTATCCGCGAGGAAAAATCGCTATCAACCTTCGAAAACATCTGGAGCGTGGAGCACTCCCTGGATCATGACGACTGTTCGGTATAAGGACCAGACCATGCAGTTAGTAGTTCAGAAAAACGCCGTCGTTGGAACACCCAGATAAATGACCTGGGACCTGTTGAAATCTGCGACGGCGTGAGGAATGTTCGCCCTCACCACACCTCAATACATGCGTCCTCCCTTGCCACAATCCAACAACCCTTCGTGTGGACAGGACTGGGTTCTGTTCGAGAAAGTTTGGGCAACCGAGCACAAGTCCGAGGAGACGGGCAGGGTGATGAACATCATCCAGGACCATTTCAACATCATGAAAACGCTCTACCAGACTGCCCCGGACGCCAAACGGCTACGCGACGCTGTCGCCCTTCGGGACGAGCTTCGGTCGATGATTGAATCGGCAAAGAAGTTCAAAGCGGCTAACCTAAAGGAGGTGGGAAGGATCCAGGCGGAAATCGCCCAGAGCAAAATCGATATCGACCCAGACACCGGCAAGGAGGACCCCGCTCAGCTACGCTTGGTTGACGACCTCAAGTTGGAGTTGAAGGCAGCGACCGAACAGGGCAACTTAACAACTCTTCAGGCGGTCAAGGCGCAGACCACAGACAAGAAGAAGCTGAAGGACCTCGGAAAACGCTTCTCTACGCAATCCGTTGAACACGCTCTCTTCAACAGAGAGTCAGGCGCGGAGACAGTTGTGGCCTACCTTCGAACTCAAAGGGCGAACAAAATGCGCGATCGTATCGACTACTTCAAGTATGACAGTTACTTCGTCAAGCCTGCACCACCTGAGACCGACGCTGACAGTGATACTGATGGGTAAACCCTCAAAGAGTTTGAGCTGCGTTTTCGACGATACCGTGATAGATCGTGTCGGCGAGAAATTTATCAACGCGTGCTGTACCCGGTTTAGGTGAGGAAGGGGTGAATCTCAGTGGGGTTTCCACAAACATGTTGTGTTGCAGTCACAGCTCGAGGCGCGCAGTGAATGCGTTCAACGCTTATTGCACGTTTGGCGTGTGTACCGGTACGTTCCTAGTGTAACGCGACCAGGTGCATGGACCGCTATTGTTACACAACCCATGCTTCTGCTCTCTGGTCATCATGGTGGTTTGGTCGGTATCCTCGAGTATTTTGTTCAAGCGAAAAACTCGTATTGGCTGGAACCAAGCATCCGCCAGGTCATCGGTGTGTCGTAGATGTTTCATCACGGGAAACTCGGTGAAAGGTGCATCGGCCCAGTTGCCGTTTGGGAGGGGGCATATCTATCGTGTCCCGATCGTATTGGGCGCGAAAATCAGCGACTTGACTGCCTGTTATGCGGGCATTGCGTGAGGCCGCGGGAAAGCGAGGGGACCGCCTAACACTACGCTTAAGTGCCCTTTCGGCAGGCTGAAATCAAAGAGACTGCGCATATGACGGCCGCATGGAGTTTGCCTTGCAACTGGAGTTGTACTGACCTGACAATGGCACCCGTCCTTTGCTCGCGCTTACAGAGACGTTCCGCCAGACCCAGGCGTATCTTCCATTCTTGTTCGGTCTGAACTCGGCAAGGAGCGCGAGGAGGGGCGTGTAGTTAGAGACGCACAATAAATTTACACGTATCAGACAATAGAGGGCGACGCGTTTTTTCAGAGTTTTCTCGAGTGTATGCGAGGATGCGTCTAGTGTTGTGCGTCGTATATTGCTACTTGAGGGGGAGGAGGGGGTATAGAGCTGGAGAAAACAATAACCTTGTGTCTGGGAGCTTCTGCCATCGATTTAGGGGTGATAACTACTTCATTGGTACATAGACCATGTCTGCATATGTTACGGTTAGTGTCAAGATGTACTCACAAACTATTGCGTACACTTCATCACTCTTTCTGAGTCTTCGCCGATTCGTGACGTGGTCGGTCGGTTTACGTCTTGAAGCACGTCGCTCCAGTAGCATAGGGTTCTAGTATAGCCCAGGAAGGCGAGGGGTTGCGGATATAGAGCATACGTGAGCATCGGCATGTAGGTGGCGCTCAATGCGGTGATTATGAACATACGCACTGTTGTTCCCATTTAAAAATACAGGTCTATGGGCATATGGTATAGAAATAATTGCGCATAGTGCGGCGATCCCGTTTACGTGGATATTGTCACTTCGGCTTCATCAATTGGGTATGCAGAAAGTTGTTGTCGTCCTCCTTCGTTCGCCACCGCGTTCCATACCTGAATACGACGATATAGGTCAGGGGAGTGGACGTTCATGTCCCACATTGCCGTGGCTGTATGGGCGTAGGAGAAAAGAGGGGGGGGGGGGGAGGGGGGGGACGCATATAGAGCGGGAGGAGGTAAATTCTCGTATGTGGCAGATTTATGCCGTGATTATCGAGGCCAGCGCTTTCGTTCCTAAAGGTCTGTGCATAAAGTGGTAAAATAGACAGAGTGGAAGAAGAGCAGAATTGATTCATGACTTTTCCTTCCCGTCGGGCGTTCGCCGACGCTCGACGTAGTAGGCCGTATCTTTTTTTTTACTAGTACACCGCTCAGGGCTATACTTGTGTAGACGGTGTGAGTACATTTTCGGTGTTGGGCGCAGGGGTTCACGTTTAGCTGAAGGGGCATACGCTCGACGTTTGCCCCGGTTGTGGAGGGAAGAACTGTAGCTCCGGTTGAAACAAACGGTCCATATAAGATATGACAAATCATCAAAGACTAACGACCCCTTCAGGTTGTCGGCTGTTGCTGGGTCTAATTTGACAAGCCATGAGTGTGTGTTGTCCTGCTCTTCCAACGAGAACACCACTCGGGTCAGCACATACATCTGTGTTTCTCTATTTTTGCTATTTACAGACCACTGTCCGGCAGGTTTCGCTGACAAGTATGGTGGCTCGCAGAGTTTTTCGGTGTAAGCAAGGCACTTCACGGTGTATCACAGAAGCGCGGTGTGTTGATTGTATCCGCTGTGTGCTACGGTGCCGTGCCGTGCGAGATTGGTATTGGATATCCAGGCAAGGCGTTTTGTTCCGGTAGATGTATCCGCGCACACAAATCAAATCGCGCCCTGTCATATGACGAAGCAGCTCTGTGAAACTACAGTACCTCGTGTTGTAAACGAATGAATGCCAAATGTTTCTACCATAAGGATAACACAAGGTAACTTAGTCTCCCTTGGTGATCACACCGCTCTCCTCCGCATCCGTTGAAAGGAAAAATAGTGTTATCAAGCGTTCGAATCGTATTTAACGTGCAGAGGAACCCTCGTCCTAAAATGTAACACCAGGGCCTCTCTCGATGCCCAATTTGATCGGCGGGTGGGCCTAATGACGTTTCCGACAGCTATTTACACCCACACCAACATGTCTACGCGCACGTATGTACGGTTAGACTCCTCCGACCGTAACAAGTTGCCCTATTCGGCAAAGTTTGGTCTGACTAGTTAAGCTCCTCCTCCAGCGAAAACCTACAAGTTGGTATGGTTATTTCACGAGTTCACTTGTTTCTAGAATTTAGCGCAGAGAAATGTCAGTCGGGTTTTGCGAACGAAGTTAGTCGAAGATATATATATCCATTTCGGGTGAGGGTAATGACGTCCTTATGCAAGGAGCTCAGACAATATTGTGCTAACCTATCCGGGGCACTGTTCATTGATCGCATGGCAGCGGACCGAAGCACCTGTTGTTCTGGGCTCAAAACCGTTTCTTGTAACCTGGCCCGGTGGAAACCTTTTTTTTTCCCACCAATCGCCCCGGCCATGTTTATCGAGGACGGAAGGCCGCCACCAGGCATCGGAGCGCCCGGTGCGGGCAGTAGCGTGGAAGCGGGAAATAAGACGGCTGATGATTTATGCAAGGAACACGTTGTGCGTGCGTGTATACGTCGCCCAGATGAACCTGAACCGGTGGCTGCCGACATATAGCTCCCCACGGCACAGTTGGTAGACGACGCCGTATCAAGAAAAGCGATTGACCAAGAAAATCACCACGCGGACGTGGGCCTATCATAAAAGACAGACAAGCTCGACAAAAATATAAATATCTTTGTAAAACGAACGCCGGAGAAAAAACAAGAATAGGGAGTGTCCAGAACGTCGGCTGCGCTCGCCCCATTAGCACCGTGAATGTAGTGTGCAACTTGAAGGCTGTGTCTTCTCACTTCCTCAGCAGGATCGTCAGCTTTTTCACCTTTCAATGCGAATAATACACCCTTGTGTCGATGCTGTGGCGTGTGTGCGCCAATACTGACGTCAGATTCGACGGGCGGCAAAGGTTCGGACTGGTGTCGCCTGAAGAGCGTAGCGTATGTCTCACAACTGCCTAGAGTGGGCTCGCCCAGTTCTTAGTAGAGTACCAGGAAAATTCTCTCGAGTAGGAAAGGTTGCATGCATCAATGGGACGACGTAGAATACACACATGATACTTCGTCGAACCCGATGCTTCTGCAATCGTCGATTCCATTTTGAATGATGGGCACTCCTTTCGCTGTTTGAACGCGCCCTTCAATGTTAACGAGTAGCGCGTCGGACTCTTAGGTTAACGCTCTCGTCTCGAGGAGCACGACTGGTGATATTTCTCTCACATTAAAACACGCAGGGGGGCGAGTTGAACCGAAGCATCCTTCCCTCGAAGTTACGACGAAGCCTCCGCACTTGACCTTCAACGTTTCTGCGTCGTCTACAACCAACTCACCCAAACTACCCCGTTTTGCAGCCACGGTGAGATAAACGTGATGCGCTTATAGTCACGGCTTTTCAGTAATTTTCACGGTATCGTCTTGACTCTGTGACATCGGAGGCATTCACGATATATAGGCGTCTGTCCTTCAAGCCACGGCCAGTATTATGTATGCTACGAGTCCGGATTTCTTGTTTCTGGCTTGATGACTTCGTTACTCAACGCTCTGAGGAATCTCGATGTGCCTCCCCCCGACTACAGACCGTACCTCTCGACAAAAACGAGCCCCCTGCCGTAACCCTTGTGCCGAACTTCGTAACCTGACTACGCTTGCCTAACCCCACATAGGGTAGAGGGACGAGTACGCCACGGACCGTCGCGGGATTGCTTCTGGCTCCCTAGCACCTCGTGCGTTTTAACACGTTGCAGTGGATGCCACTGCTACGTTCCAAACTCGCAGCGCACTCGTTCGGGGCGGTGCAGGTTGTAAACACCTATACAACTTTGTAGGAGACAAGCCTCTGCGCACGGGCAAGCGTGCGAAAAAACCCGAAGAGTCGAACTGCTCGTTGGTTCTAGGTATGGTGGCATTGACGCTTGAGATACTCCTCGCGGTGAGAGATACGCGTTTGGGTGTGGGGGTCGTGAAATATTTGTAAATAATATTTGCTCGGCGGCGTTTTTCATTCGTCCGAGGTGGCGTGTTTCATCTTTATGTTTTCACGTTTTGTTTCCCCGGCTAGAGTATCCATTTGTTACACCCTCAGCAGTTCTTTTATGTTACCTGTGCTTCTACGTTTTCGGACTCGATTGAGTACTGCTGGCGCTATCGCTAAATCTGAAAACGCTGCATCCATTGTTTGTCAATACTGGATGCCGTGTATCTCGTTTACCATGATTTCTCAGGTAAACAGATTCGCAAGTTGGTCTGCGGATCGACACCCATTGCGCGGTTCAACAGGTTTGCAAGTAGGCCGAGCAACAGACCTGTGAATCGGCGGATACATGCTGGTAATTGTTACGTAAGTCAATCGGTTTTGATTGGCGTCGATCTATATGTTCTAGTCGACGTTATACTCCAAGCAGGTTTGCAAGTGTATTGATGGATATATGTATTTGCTCAACTTGAAGACTCGTACCTACTGCGGTACTAGAGGGTATTCGACTCTTCTTGTCGAACTGGAAGTGAATGTGTTTTACGTAAAGCTGTTGGCCAAGTGGATAGGAAACTGTCGATAGTTTCGCACCTATCTCGATCCTAAAAACAACGGCCCAATGTACCCTTTTTCCTAATACTGTGATCAAAGAAGGTAATTATTGCCAAACCCACACACCTATGCTTCAATTATCATTACGTACCTAGCGAATAATGAGGTATTGATCGCTACTTCTCCGAACATATTCGTAAATCAGTACCAGGTATGTATCTACAGGCAATCAGTACCAGGTATGAATCTACAGGCAATTTCTCATACAGTGGCTGTTCCAAGAACAAAACCTTACTGTACCTATTGCCCTTAACTTATTGGTCCAATAGATAGGCGCCGATAGACAAATTCGCACACTTAATCCGAAAACGTAACTTGCTATTGCAATACAGTGCCTTGAGCGTATTGCTTACATGTATAGATATCGATAGATCATTTCATGTACCTATGGAAAGGGGCAAGATGTATCGATATCCAGTACCCCCATCGATTCTCAAACCGCTATTACGGGGGACCATAGTAAATAGGACCCACGGTAGACACAAAAACCCACATATTTCTCAATTTGGACTAACAATATTTGGTCCTATTTACTATGGTTCCCCGTAATAGGCATGTTTTATAGGCTACTGTCCAGAATGCGCTTTTCAAATACACAGGTATCCTCAGTATCTCGTGCCATACTGCATTGCTGTCCAAACAAGGCGGCGTCTCCCTGGGATAGAGGGGAGAAACGCCTCCTCAACATACAACGTCATATCTCCTGCTCCCAAACCATGTGGGATCAAGCTCTTGAGTTGTCACGTACATCAGTAATGGTGTCAACGTTACCGTCTTCGATCTTGCTCCAAACTGCGTCGGTTGAGTGGTAGCACTGCTCCGAATAATTAGGGTAAAAAGAAACGCCCCCCTGGGACACGAAGGAGAGACGCTAGGCCACCATCAAAAACGTGTCTCCCGCTCCCATAGAAGGTCAGGGCAGGCGCTCTTGTTGTCGCGTATATCAGCATTGTATCGTTGTCACCGTGGAGCTTGGTAGAATTCAATGACACGTTTCGGGGTCCCAAACAATGATGAAGCAGGACGTTGCGTAGTCCCGTGCATCAGCACAGTATCCTTGTTACCGTCGTCAATCTCGCCCCCAATAGAGCTGGTAAATAACTGCCACTGGTCCTGGTATTTCCGGTAAGTATATTCTCTAAATAGTCGCTTCGTACGTCTTACGCAGGTATGAACTGTCAGTATCTCAGATCCCACTCCTATATTTATGATAGTTCTCTCTCATCATCATAGAAATTGAATCCACAGAAATTCTGCTCCGCCTCCGACCCCCCAGCCACCATCAAACGAAAAGGCCTGCGGAGGTCAACGTTTCCTCGCAGCTCGACATCAAAGGACGCCCTTCGGGGCCACGGCCATTATTGTGGCAGTTTCATGGCACGGCGCTCCACTCCTATCTCGCCGGCGTGTATCGAACCTGATTAAAAGGTTGATGCGCCCTGCTTGAGATGCGTGATGGGATCATCACACTGCACAATCACAGCGTTGGGGGGAGGGTAGGGTAAGTTGAATATATTTTGAATATTGGCTTCAAAGCCCTTTCTTGATCTGGGTGTGTTTCCCGTGTCTTGTATGCGTAATGTATGTTCAACGTGCCATAGCGAACTCTGAGACTAGGCAAATACATTTCCTATCGACGACATCGGGTGGCGAAGGTATCGACCTCCGCAACTGGACCTCTGTGACCCTTAGCTTGCCTCGAAGATGCGCCATATTCGCTGACCAAGCAACCTCTGACACCATTCTCAGGCATCTCCAAGATAGAAATACGAAATAAATGGCTTGCTGACCATCCATGGCGGATGTTACGTGGATATCGTTTCTGCTCGCTCACGAGAGAACATTGTGACAGCATATGTATGACATATTCACCCGTATCACCAGACCTCGATCAGCGTTATTCCGCCTTCGTCAAGACAGCAACTTTCCTCATGCGCCACCCTCTTACCGCACACGTAGCCCTTGGCACCAGGTTCGCAAGTAGTCCCCGCCTGGCACATCACGGCTTCTTCGGGAGTGCATTCTGCCGCACGCAAGCCCAAACAAACGGGTATATACAGCTGGTGCTTGGAACACATATTTGGCTGGAGAGACACTCGTTGTCTCCCCCCCTCTCTTTGGCGAAGAGGGTATGGTCGATGAAACAGCTACGCTCACATATAATGCCTTCAAGGTAGGTAAGGTGGAGAATAGGTTCATTTTGCTGGCACATCGAACAATTCGGTTTTCAGCGGTATTTGCGGGGCGCTCCAATGCCGTGGGAGGCTTGTTTCGGGGCCGGCGGAGCCGTTACCGGCCTTGTAGTAAACGGTTTGGCGTTGCCTCGGCCCGGACTACAAGTAAGTGGAATTAAAAATCGTGTGGAAGATGGTAACCCTACGATACCCTTTCTTTGTCGTAAGCGGCCGATCCAGCGGAAAACACTGGACGAGGGCATTAGACTGAAACGTGGGGTCCTGAAAATATTTTTTTCCCACATCGTCTTGAGATTTGTGCTGAGCATCAGTCTCGTTGCAGGCTGCCAAACAAGGTCCTGTAAGCCCACCGAACGCAGCTTGCTAATACCAGGGTCCAAAATAGACAGTGAAAAAATGTGTTCACTCGGTCGGATATTAAAACACAGCCTGGGGCCGGCAGAAGCCCCACATGGCAGCCGCTACTCTTACGGGGTTCTTTAACAACTCAGATATGTTGATGCCGTCAGATGTAAACAGGCAAAGCCCACGAAAATGGGCTACACCGGGGCGGTGATCCTTACCACACAGGCCGTTGTTGTAGATATCACCCAACTCCGGATCCGCCAAGAAGTAACTGATCCCGGCGCCTTGGCTTACCCCGCACAAAACGACGACGAGGGAAACGGCATGGCATATTCCATCGTGAGGCAATAACATGACACCTCACAGCCTCTACACACTCGGGCAATCGAGCACCAAATGCTTGTCCGCTATTTCTTCGTCAGGGGTATAGGTTACTATCGTCGCCGACGACGAAGGCGACAGCAAAGGTGACACGTGCATGTGCCGGGGATCCTCGCTCGCTTGAGGGGGACCACGAGCATATCTCCGCCCGAAGCCAGACTTTACGTCACATTCCACTCAATGGCCTCGGTTTGAAACAACAATATTTTCGATCAACTGTCGGATTCCAACGATCGATGTGGGGTAGTCCTTCGGAAGAGGAGCCCAGTCTGGAAAAAGCATCTTCTTGTCGAAATGTGCCACCGGTATCTTAGCCGTTGTTCGACGATATGTCCGGCGGCTGATGCGGGGCTAGACACTACCCGACCCAACCGGCGCACTCACACAGCAGGGATGCATTGGAGGCCGGCGTTCCTCTCCACATTCCTGACCGAGCAGCACAAATGATGCAAGTTGGGGTATGAAGGCCACGGCGACGACGTGCCGAGGAGATGTATATTGGTTCGTATACAGGCGATGTTTTATTCGAGAGGACTGTCGTTTCGCGTGCGGCCGAGGTGCGACTTCAGTGAGAGGGCTCTGACAGGACAAATGTCCGACGGGCGTCATCAACACGGCTGAAGAAGGGAGTCCGTCGGCCGTACCCACGAGCAAGATCAAGCCCAACGGCACACATATGTAATATCACTACACAGTATGGCGATCATCGAAAATAGTACCCACCCCGTGTGGACGGCGTCCAGCTTTGTCCCATACCAGGATACTACGTACACATGACACTGCACGGCTGTAGCGGCGAGTCTACGCGAGACCATCCCTGGGTTATACTGCAACTGCAAATCGTGCAGCACTCACAGCGAGTCCATCCTGGGAATATCGATGAAGAGCCCATCCGGTAGAGTTGTCAGCTCGTTGCCACTCATTAGCCTGAGGCGTAGAGACACAGTAAAGCACCAAACGTGTTTGGGGCAGGGGGAACGGGGGGGGCGCGAATGCAATGTCGGGAGTGCTCCTCGCGCGTATGACAGGATTGGCAAAAATGCTGCCTCGATTGGGTTGGCATCGTGCTGCGAGGGCGTGCATTATGTGGTAGAGGTGTATCGCATGTGGTCGGAGACTCCCTGGTGTTGAGACGCCCCTATGTATCCCACAAGTGACTTCCAGAAAACATGCAAACGCAGACAAGCTTGTACTGACACACCCTGGTACATATTACAGCACGTACACCCATAATACATTTCTCGAACCCGAGGTGTAGGTCAACAAGATCGAGTGGCTCCGCTGTAGAGGATGCTGCCAGCTAGCAGCGTTGTCGCGAAACAGTGCCGCCTGGTTCATTGCACAAGTCAGAGAGGGCCCGGCTTCATCATGGCCTCCTCTGTAGCTTAGGCGCGGGAACGAGTGGTGGTGTGCGCAAATCCGACTAACAGGCGTATCTTTCTATCATGCATGGAGTACTGGTGGTGAAACAATATGCGGCGTGCTGTTCCATATTCCAAGCACGGGGATATCACACCGTTGGTAGATTTATAAGGGGAGATCCTTTCGTCGAAACTACTGATCCGTTTGTTGGAGACGGGAAAAATTCGTACGTTCCAGGGGGCTCGATTAATAATTTTGGTATTTTACCTAGCAATAGCCGGCGTCCCCGGTGGCTTGGTAGGTGGCCCGCGTGCCTATCAATATCAATTTCGTGGGTTCAAGTCCCACCGAGGGCATGCTCGTAGGGGCTTTTTCTTGCAAAACAAAATGAATGGCGGAAAGCGCGAGAGCGTGAGTTAGCTACATTCGATGAAGATCGACGAGGAGTGGGAATGCTGAACCCTATGCGCGACAAAAAATAAAAAGCACGTACCGGGGGGGAGAAGGGTAGACACCTGCGACCACGGCTTGTCTAGAAGTTTGTTGAGGGTAAAACCTCCTACGAGTTAGGCTGGAAAGTAAAAGTGATGATAAAAAAAAGTGGACTATGATGCGTTAGGGGCGTACCTGCCGCTCAGACCCGACTGGAAAGTCAAATCCATGCAATCGACCACTGTGGTAGGGCTATGGGTGGACTTGCTGAGGGAGCCGCCACAACACAATAGTTAATCATGAGACGGGGCCACTTGTCAGCGACATCGGGATACGCTGAAAATAGACCCCCACTCTATGCTATCGGAGCAAAACCAGCCTTAAATTGGACCCCGATCAATAATCCCATGGCCCAGGTATACGAAACCTTCATTGTTCGAAACAAGATTGACATTCCGACGATTTATGGATGAGGAACCCCGTCACTCAAAAACGCTCTTAACAATAGCGGCAGTGTGCTACCTCTAGTGTGGAACGCGCCAAAGCTAGTACCAGGTATGCACGTGGTATAACGATTGTATATACTAAACTGTTCGTATCGACGTCGGGTGGAGCGGCCTGGTCGTGCCGCTGCGTCTACCGCGTAACCACAAGCGCTAGAAAATGAATACGACGACATAAAAAAAAAATCGACGCGCTTTATGTTGGCTTGGAACAAAGGTGAGACCGTGCTTTGAAGAGCATGGCACGACCGACATTTTGTTTTTTGGGAGCGTCATGGAACACACCTCTTTTTATGAAACCCTCTACGTTGTGCGGCAACCTTTAGGTTGTGGTAACATTGAGCGCTCCTTGCCGGATGCACCGCGTCGTAACACCCAAACCCTACACTGTACCGTATGAAGTACGTACGATTATGCTACTCACAAGGTGAAGGAGGGCCCGCCCATCCCTGTGAAGGTCCCCGCCGGCAGCGATACCAGTTCATTATCGTCAATGTTCCTGGCCGGGAGGTGACACGCGTCAGCCGATCGGGGTAGATTCGCGTGGATTACTGGTGTGACTGTCAGGTTTTTGCTCTTAAAGAACCGAAGTAACCCGGTGTCTGATCTATATCGCCCGAGTTGTGCTGTTCGAAGCATAAATATATTTATATCAAAATGAATGTTTACAGTCAACTATTAATAGTAACTCAACATGTCAATGAGGCGTGGACTGGATATTTCAAGCAGGCGTAGCGTAGAGACGAACAGGGGAGATCCGAGACAGTACTATGCAATCGTTTGCGAAGTGTTTGGTTGCGCGAACATGAATCAGGGGCTCTACCGACGACTCCTTAGCAACGCTTGCAACTATGCGGACTCGAATCAGGAGCTCAGACAATGAAACCAACTCGAACAAGAGAACAACCGTTCGGGAAACGCGGTGGACAGTGTCGTTGGCTAGAGGTCGCGTTCCTGACGGGGTTGCGAAGATTTCCACGATACCATCAAATGAGGATCAGTGTTAGAGACGTATATGTGAGCCAAAAGAACCTACTCAAACCGTAGCAGGTGGTTCCGGAGAGAATTCAGGAGAAAGTGTCCTGCATCATATGTCGCCTTTTTTTAACTGAGTGAGCTGCTTCAGGTGAAGTTTTTCACCCATTACATTAGCGAAACGGAGCTTGGTACAACCTCGTCGTGGTAGTTGGTTATTTAGCGACACTCACAAGATGGACAACGAGGAGCAGCCTTCGAAGACTCGGTCTGGCAATGTCGCCAGGTAGTTTTCGTACAGATATCTGGCGGAGGAATCACACAGACGAGCCTTTAGATCAAACACGACAAGACGGAACTTCAGAGTATTTCCCAGGTAGCGACAATCCCCGAATGTCATGTCTATCGACGAACACTTCGGCAACTAGCCTGTGAAAGCCGGTTGCTGACAGCCCAAGTCGTACTAACGCCCGCTCGCTGGGGTTCTAAACGCAGCTTCTGTCACCAGGTATTCATTCACGGTCGTTTATCTGCGGCTCTATTACTCTTCTTGTACCTGTTGGATGGCGAACGTAAGCGCAATTTGGTGGACCCACACAGCTTGTTCGTCCCGTAAACGTGTAACCCACGTACCTATCACGAACAAGTCGAACGCATGCCCTGACCCTGCTGGCACCAAACTGAAACGGTTCGAAATATCGACAAACGCGGTGTTGTCAAGCGTTCACGACGATAGTCGCCGGGTGCAAGCAAGTATTGCATTGTCGTGTGCGTGGGGTGAATCGGCTTCGGTTGCATGTCATGCAGTTGTCATGCCCCCGGCTGCTCCGTGTGGCCCGATGCTGTGACCGTCACGACGTGTTGAAGGGTTATCTCTCCCTGGTCCTCTAAAGGGAAAACGGAGAACAATCGTGTCTTCCTCTCACATGTAAGTCACACCCACGAGGCCGGAGAATACTCCGCTCGGCAAAGTTGTGAGATTGTTGTGGTACAAGGCCCTGGGGCAGGGAGGCAGGGGGGAACAGAGCGGCCGACACGGGACAGAAAACAGTTGGCTGGAGCTGTAGAGGCGGCCACATCATGAACGCTTCGAGCCTACCGTACTCTCCAAGATCTTGGTACAAACCACCAGACAGCGCGATCCATCTACATGGACTCAGTGATTGTACGGCAGCAGGGGCAGTATGTCGCCTGGATCGAACGTGGCAAGCTACAGCTGAGGCCTGGAGTTAGAGTGCAATAATATGTACCAGGTATATCACAAAACGCTAGCCGATCAAACGTTTGCACGCACCTACACTTGGCGTAGTACGCACATAAAACTAGACTCTGGACTAATCCCGAGCAGTTGGTTCCCAGCAGCGTAGGTGCAGCCCACAGTTCGAGTCTGAACTAGGTGCGAAGGAATCGGTGTGCTCCTTTCACGAATGGTTCTATGTCTGCTTTCCGTGAACTTTTTTCATACTTCTGCGGCAATACAAAGCCACGTAGAGAATACTTATGCACAACAACGTTTTACGACGCAGAGTATCGCCGCAAACCGCACAACTGAACCAGGATGGCTTCCGTCATTCAAAGAAGCGTGTTCTACCATTGATTCCCCTGTGGAACGACTCCACCAGGCTTGCGAATACCTCAAACCTCTACGCCTGCCATTGTCCTCGTTGGAGGGTTATTGGTAAGTGCGTCATGACAGCGCGTTGGGTTTTGGTAATCCAATGCCCCTAGCGCAACCACACGCCAGAATATATTGTTGTTTGGTGTAGACCCAACAAAAAACGTGTTTGTCTGCCACGTACGTCATACTCCAGTCTTCTGGCCGAGGTTCATATTGCTTTTTAGCTCCTTCACAGCTCAGAGGTAATAGACAATTTTGATGATGTCAAAACGGTTAGCAGCCGTCAAAGAGAAGACCAAAGGCCCAAAAACAGGGGGATCATCATGTTTCCCCCGTGCCGTACAACTCCTTGCATTCTATCTCGGACACCAATGTGTATCATCCGAAAGCGTAGGGAGTAGTGGTCGTGTTTGTAACCGTCACCTGTTTGTAACCGTCGCCTTTAATCGGTTACTCTGTTTCTGCAATTCCAAGAGGACTAAGGTAGTGTATACCCGCCCCATACTTCACATGAGACCGAAGCTGGCTCTTCAATTGTCTCGTGCGAAACTCCAGTCGAAAAATATTGACTAAGCATTTTTGCGTAGAGACCTACTTTCATTATATATACGATAACGTCATGGAGGGAATGGCCATAAATTTGATATATTTTCTTGCAGAGTAGAGCACCTCCGAGTCCCGAACGATCGAACGAAGAACAAAACCGCGATACGAAACCGACGGTCAGTAGCATGCGAAGGGCGAAAGGCAAATACCAATGGGCGGACAGCAGAAACAGAAGTATCGACGCGGACAACTCGAGAGGCAAATTGAACGTGGGGGCCAGAATAAAGGCGCATTCACGAACAAAAAACACAAGGATATCTATATAGAGCAGCCTGTAACATGTTGGGCTTAACCCGTAGCACTAAGAGAGACAAAAACTCAACGGGGGATGACGTTTACACTGCCGCTGTGGGTGGACACGTAGCGAGCGTTACATCATCGGGTGTACCAGGTATTGCCGTACATTTCCTGACGTCTCGCCCGGATTTGAAAATATCGTTAGTTATTTTCGAACACCTCTGCACATGTGTCATTCCCAAGGATGCAGGACGTTCAATTCGCACCCATACGATCACTCACAGTGACCTAAGCTTCCGAAGACCGGAGAAGAGACCTGTCGGCAAGCTCGTGAGTCCCAGCAAGCCAATGTTCCTGATTTTGTGCAGGCGCCAACGTATCAAAACGGCATACGGCTCAATGTTCGCGCGAAGGACATACTGGGCCAAGCCAGGTTTCCCCAAGAGGAAATTGACGGGAAATTCGAAACGACAGGCATGTTATTCTCGCGAACGGTACTTTTAGAACGTTTCAAAAAATTACGGGAGTACCCGGTATTCTCGCAGCTTTAACAACGCGATAAATCGTCGAGACACAAAGTCCACCATCGGTGCGTTCGTTCACTGGTATCAATTGAGGCCACGGGGCAAGTCGCATCACTATCAAACCAATTTCAACGCTAAAAAAAACGCCAATCGAGCCCCTTCCTACCTAGACTCAATATTTCCTCACCACTCCTCTGTATCTGCCGCGCCGAACCTACGACGGAAACGCACTCCCACCAATACCGGATTGTTTGTCCTTTTGAGTCAAAATTGGTTTAGACGTGCAAGGGGCGTTCCTGTCGTAGTGATGCGGTGTTCGTTCCTCCGCCACTCACAAATCTATCAGCTCCGTCAAGCCGGCAAATGTTTCCTCTGGGAAGGTGCTGAAAACGTTGGTCGTAGGTTCCACGCTGTAGGCAAAGTACCTGCCACAGGGTGTAATCGATCGACGCAAGGGTGAGGAGGAAGAGGGCGGTGACCGTGATGGTGACAGAATGAGCAATCACTGTCAGACGTGTGCGCGACGGCAGGGTAGGCACGGATTGCGCAGAAATCGTACCAAACCGACCGCGTTCCCCTACCGATTGTTCGAACTTCGTCACTACTTACTCGTTGTATGCGCAAATCAAGGGCGTCGTACACACGGATGTGGTTTCATATGCTCTCGATGCGATCGTCCAGCCGAGGAGCACAGAGCTCATCGAGTAAGGCGCCTCATCGGGTCTAGGTGCACCGCTATCCCTGCGTGCCTCGCCGTGGTCACAGGAAGATGGACGACCCGGTGTCATCACGAGGGGAAACCCTGACAACGACGGAAGGATGGGTTCCCGTGGCGGTGGTGGTGGTGGTGGTGGAATCAGGCACACGGTGACTGCAAGACCGGACGCCTACATGCGAGAGCGGAGCAACCTGACCATGGCGTAAACAAGCACCGTCGATCGTGCAGCAGCGAGCGGGTGCTCTGGGGCGGGTGTGGACTGCACGTGGAACGAACTTCTACAACTCAAGGCGGCGAAAGACTCCCGAGACCTAGGGTGTGCCCACTATCGACGGAGCTGTTCATAGAAACCAGTTTTTTGAGGCCAACGGCGTAAGTGCACGAAACCGAGCATGTGCACGTCGACCGTACTACTAAAGCAACGAACGCGTTGTAGTACGTACAGGAAGTTCAAGTTGGTCTTCCCGAATTTCTCGAAGCATCCCGGCAGATAAGGCAGATCATTGTCGACCATGCCGCACTCTTCAAGACGCCTGCGGGGACGCAATCACCATGAACAAAATATGCGGAGTCAGGATAGTTTGGGGCGTGTTATGTATCGCACTTCGCCCCTCATTGAGCTTGAATTGGGGGTGGATTTGTAGTGTATATGGATCAATCGTGGGCGAGGGAGAAGCCCTTTACGGCGCCTGTAGTGTTGAACCGGGTCTTCTATACATTCTGGTCGTTCATTCGTTTAGTACCGGATATGGTGGCGCCCACCTTTGCATGTACCATGCTGGTACAACGCCTGGTTTAGAGAGTATCACCTACGAAAGAACAGGTACCGAAATCTAAAGCGTGAATACCCTCACCCGTGGGGCTTTGAACCCAAACGGCCTATTCTTGACGAAAGTCAGGCCTCACGGGGAGGTCGAGAGCGCAAACAATTTGCAAGCAATTCAATACGCATGGGCGGTTTCAAACGAGGGAAATTCATCGAAAACCTTATCGCCCAGGATGGAGGGGACTTTTTCACAGCTTGGAGCGATTTCACGGTTCCTATGCACCGCTCTTAGCTGAGAGTTTGATGGGTGCCGCGGGACTGATATAATCCCCTATGGCTGGGCGTTCTGTTGCATGAATGCGCCGCGAATTCACTCACATTGTGGGGTTGCCGACAAGGTACTCGCACTTGTACAGGTCGCTCGTGGGGTCGAGACAGGCATTCATGCCTGGAGTGAAGGGCCGTTCAATTGAAAGGGTTCACGATCATCAGCTATCACGTCTGCAAATGACCCGTTCTAAGATAGAGGTAGCACATACATGTTTTCGCTATTTTGTTTCCGAAAGACGGGGTTCCTTCACCCCAATCTTGATTTATTTCGCAAAAAACAAAATGTAGACTTGGGCCATGGGATTATTCGCCGCGGTGCATTTTGATTTTTGCTGAAGTCAGTTTTCGGGTGAGGTAGGGAGCTCCTTAAGTGGGGAGCCTCAGCAAATTTAGGGTGAACCTCTATCGTAGAACGCCTCAAATCGGGGCATTGCAGGTTAATCGAACGATTCATGATTGTCTATCAGCGCTAGCAGCACGCCTATGGGTTTATATATCAGTTTCAGTGTCCAAAGAGAGCACATCTAGACACGGCGGAGACCTAACCCACTGGGCGCACGGACACGATGTGCACGGGGTATGTGTTCCTCGAATCGATTCGGCGTGCTTTGCTTCTATGGCGAGGATTTGACATCAGTACCACCGTACCTGCACCCCCGCTGTAGTCGTCATCTTCGTTATCATCGTCGCTACCATCATCGTCATCCTCGTCTTCCACGCACTGTTCTCCGCAAGCGTCGGCACTCAACATGCCTGAACACGCACTTCCCAACGTGCTGCATATGCGCCCTATTGCGCCGCTCGCGTCCGTACTGAAGGGGGAACCGTAGCCAACCAGGTCACATACCGAGGATACCCCCTCGGAGCACACCACGTTCCACGTTTCCTCACAGTCATCGCAGGGGAAGAGGCGGCGGAGGCCATGCTGGGAACCCTTGATGCCTCCGTTTCTGTCTATGTTCCCCTCACTCTCGTACTGAGCGCCGGTAAGTGTCCGCCTCTCGGAGGGCTTGAGGGTGACCCGCCGTATTCCCCCAGTTGGCGTGTACAGGACCTTTAGATAGGCAGAGTTAGTTGATAAAACATATGGGTGTCAGAATCAGCGGAACACAGTGTCAGGAATCAGGAAGGCCGATAATTATAAGTGCAATACCCTCATGGCCCATAACACCGGCCGTCCTGAAGAACAAACATGCATTCAATTCAGCCACTAACGATATATTAGTTACCACTAAGTATTCCACTAAACATCCGACAGCGGCCGTGGTCGCTGGGAGTCCCCGTCGGTTGACCCCGGGTTAAAATTTGAGACTGCCTACAAAACGACAAGAACGTTAGGAAGTTTTGCCTACCGTGACCGTTCGATAGGAATCAAAAGGACTAGTCGTGTGTTCATAGGGCACGTGTCGTGAGGCACATCTAGGCATATCTTGCTTACCAACCCTATTCTGGGCGCGGCCCAAAATTAAGATATCATAAATAGGTGTCTCGCGGCGTAGCTCTCGAATCGCAAGAGGTCAACGTTGGACGTAGTCCAGGGGGTGAATCGTGGGAACTCACCCTGTATCTCTCTTGGCCGGCCCTGATGATCTGCACGATACCAGAGGCGTCGAAGTCGAAGAGGTTGCGTGTACCTTCCCGGAAAACCAGTCTGTAAGGTCGCATGCGGTCGTCGTCGAAATATTCAACGCCGACCTCGATGTCGTTTTCGATAACGGAGATTCCATGCCTCGCTGCTGACACGCCGAAGGGCATGGTGACCATTAGAGAAGCAATCGCCGACGAAGGAAACTTCATCGTTTAGGATGTTGCTGACTGAACAACGGAGTTCCTGTGGTCGTGCCCAACGCACGTGCACAAACGATCATCAGAAAAAGGTGTCGCGTAGAGCAATGCCACGCAAGGAAATTTGCCGCTCAATTTGATAGGCACCCCCCTGAGTGGGATCTGAATATTAAGAACGAGTACTCACGCCTCCGAAGCCACTGTATCTCGAGTACGTCTCGAACAGAGCGCGCTACAGCTATTCCCCTTAAAGTCGACTTAATGGCGGTACTCGTGTCGAGAAGGAGATTTAGCAGCAACCACCCTAGAGTCAGCTCGTAGAATTGCAGAAGTAACCTTCTGAAGTAGGTTGCACTGCGATATCAACCTTTTTGTCGTTCAAGTGGACAAAACAAATTCGAACGCAACCTATGATCTTCCGCCGGGCCGACTCTTACCCACGCTCATATACGGTCAGCAGTAAGCAGGATGGCATTACCATGGTATAGCCACGTGTAGATATCGCACCGCTAAATATTGTAGAGCAGCAGTAGTATGAGAGTAACTTATAACGTAACATGTACACTCGACTTTGTATCACATTCATGATTCGAAAACACCGTACCGCCAATGCTACACAATGGAACGCCCGGCAACCTTGCCCCTAACAGAGAGACAGGACAAAGGTCTTGAGCCCTCCACGTATTCGTTGCATCTACCACAGATCAAAGATGGGAGATCCCAAGGTATAGGCCACAGGGCAAGGGGCACACACGTTTTGGTTATGCAAAATATTCACCTGTTTGCTTGCTGTTCTGCCCTGGTGACACGGATCGTCTGGAGGACCACGCACAGTCGCGCACCTTCGTGTGGAGCACGTGTGTTTAAGGTTTGCTTGGTTGCGAGATGATACGAAAGACAAACCCGGCTTAAATTGAGTACGTACAGCTACGAGAACTCGTTGTGCACGTTAAGCCGTACTTCACCGGTGTTCGATGAACGATGACGGTCCTCCGATCGAAGAAGTGAGGAAGACAGGGTTCTCGGCTACTACTTCACAACGCAATGCAAGCAGTATGCGCGTTCACGCGCGGTTCATATTTATTTTAACGCGTTGCAAGCAGTATGCGCGTTTACGCGCGGTTCATATTTATTTTCAATGGTCATACGCGTAATATAATCGGCCGACCACGTGTTTGCATAAAATGAGATGCGGACTGCTGTAGCAAAGTGAAGTTTCAACCGTTTACACAATCCCCCGCCCATTGGCTTCACGTCCAAAGTCAAAGAGACGACGTGACCTTCGCAAAACGGAGAGAGAAAGTCCCCTCTCGATCTTACTCGTACTTGTTAGGCTGAATATTGATTTGTGTTCCGATATATTCATGAAACTGGAGTGGCTATTTACTACTTGTAATATTTTACAGTTGAACTTTGTCCCTCTGCTTCAGATATCGTGTGCACGCATGACCACCTCTTTACTGCTGTAATTACAGCAAGGCATACTTGTTCGTTTTTATGCCATAGATTCAACCCAGACATCGCTCCACTGGCAGCAAGCTACCACGAGAAGAAGGCTCCCACACACGTCCTCATCCCCCGCACACACACGTTCTCAGACATGTTGCCACTCGCCTTTTCCCAAAACCAATCTTGAACGGGGGATACAGCTGTCTGTTATTTCAACAGCAGACGAGCTATACCGCTAACATTTCTCTATTGTTTTTGTTGTTGTTCTCACATTACCTCACAATACCATGCAGTCCGTGGTCGCAGGACAGGCTCCAATAACTCTGGAGTGTGTGGAAGAAATACCTCGGTAGTAAAACAGACGCAAACCACGAAAAACAAGCGTACGCACTCCGCCACTGCGGACACCAGGGAAGCAAAAAGGAGACTATTAATAGCAGACTTAAAACCTAAAAAAATATAATGAATGGTGGAAGCTGTGTCAAGGTTATAATTTCGCTCCGTAGAACGGCCGAATAAAGCATGACGCGTGGTTTGGAAAGCTACAAATATATTACAGCACCAAGATGACGTTCATGTCTATGACGCGAATACTCGAGACTCTGCGCAACCGTCTTTTTGCTTTCCCCAGCTGCCTGGGACGTACTTACTGTAAGTAATATATACATATATACCAGGTATATATATATATATATATACGTTGAAGCCACGCTGCCACCGAACCGTTTTATCGGGGCATAGGTGTTCATCGCTACTTCTACAGACTGCGTTAGAACTTCGGTTAGTTGATGCCTATCAACAACCGGTTGAGGTCCAACAGAGCTTAACCAAAGAAGCTTGTGATTCTACCCAGATCTTGATGTCCGCAAGTTCTCAACAGAGGTCGACACCACGACTAAGAAGTAAGTGCTGCGGTGGCCGAAACTGGTCGAAATTTAGGGTGCACGATACGAGAGAATAAAATGCCCTCCACTAAACGGTTGGTTTTCATTTACAGACAGCTACAGCCACTCACTGAAAACTACAGCCCGCGAACTAGAGGGGGGCTCCTGACGGGATGTATGCGGGCGTCGGGTGCGAGCATCCGCAAGCAGCAAGCAGCCAGAAACGACTTACCGAGTGTTTTCGTGTACTCGAACAAAAATCGCTAAATTGTTTCATTTTACGCGCAGGGGCATAGATAGTACATTGGCTACATCACCGATGAAACAACGGCCTCCCCTAAATGGTAGCTGTTCTTCAAGCGTGTTTCGTACGAGTATGTCGTCTTGAGTCATCACCGCGGATGATGCGAGAAACTAAAAAACTCCCATGATACGTAGAAAGTGTTTGGACGAACAAAAATGGCAACAGATAGGTAGAAAGCTCTGTATATTTATTTGTGTAATGGCACGAAGTATTATGGCAACTCGAAATAAATACGGATCTTGATGGCAAACCCATCAATGTATTTCTATTTTGTTGTATATATATTGACGAAACGCCTACTACGCGCGCCTGCTCTACGCATTCCTGAGTGAGCCACCGTACCCTTGGCACACATGCATGCATACATATGGTTTATCCAGTGTACGTTTCAACGGCCATCGCGCTCAGCTTCTTGGGGTCTTCACGTCCACTCCCTTTTTTGCCTCACATATCCCGTGCCCCGTACATCTGGGTGTAGTTTCCATTCGGAGTCCCCGTAAGCGAGAGATGCAACGTCGCGGTCACAGCTTGTTATGGCAGCAAACTACCCATGAACCGGAAATATTATGAAGGCAACCGAATATAGTATCACAATACTGCTGAGAACGGTAAGAAAGCAAAAAATAAGCAAAGTTTAAACCGGAACGATTGCTAAATAAATACGATAAATATACAGGAATGAGGCCATAAGACCAACGCACAAGACCAATGCAATGCAAGAACAACGCGTGGATGTGCTGAGGAAAAGGTGATACCTGGTAGATCTTCCACGGCAAGGGAAGCCACACTAAAACGACTGAGACGAAAACCCGCAACGGGAAAAGAGAGGAGGAAGACAGGACGCCAACAAACAGACAAATAAATCCTAACGGCCGAACAAATCGCCCTCATGAAACGTATTTCAGTGGGCTATTACAGCGTAAACAGGACGACCAAATATTGTTAGTAACAGTAGTAGGGAAATATATAGATTTTATGTGTACCGTAGGTCCTATCTACTCCCCCGTTTCCGGTACATTGTATTGGCGGCATCCTTGCCACGCTCTCCTGCGTGTCCTTACTGTTATTGACGGTATCGGCATTAAGTAGCAGTACTGATGATATCGCTCGCCTCACTAGGTAAAGACGAAACACCGGATCAATATATTCTACTGCTGTTCGTAACAAACAAAGGCAGCCATTTTCTCGGACGACGGACGAATGTTCGTGGCCGCAAAGAGAAGAACTAACTCTGAGGGCGATAATAAGTGTCATACTTCAATGGCGCATTGAGGGCGATAATATCTCAATAGAAACCACGAAATCAATGTCGAAAGCCAATCAAATATCATTCATATTAACCCTTTTAGAACCGCACTCCCATAAGTGGGGACAAACCACTCAAATTTCAAGTAGTTTGCCCCCAAAACGGGGCTGCCGTTCTAAAGGGGTTAAAGCACCTTGTGGGCAAGTTCCACGTCAAAGGTTTGCAAGATGTCGAGATGAGATGCGCTGGGATTAATCAAAGGTAATGTCGTAGTGTAGCCTTTGGCATATTGAAGCATGTATCGCGTAGGTACAACCCATAAAACGTATACTCGAAGAAACGACCTTGAATACCCACAATTTTCTCCATTCTGCAACACTTTGTCGTCGCTTTGAAGTCCAAACAAATACCTAAGCGTAAATACGAAGCTCTTTCGAAATACGTTGTTAGACTTGTTGTTTGAATTCAATGACGTCACGGACGGGAGATGCGTATTTTTCAACAATATTATATGAGGACAACAAACAAAGCATACAGAGCACTCTACAAAGCAATACTTAATCACTACTCGCGCCTTGCGATTGTTATTGGTTACGTTCGCTCCGTCGTTCTGAGCAACCTACAACGGACGGAACAGCTATATCTTGGTACTATAAAAAGGGAAATTGGGGTTTTGACGCGGATTAATTTTACAAGCTTAATTACCTACAATGTACATGGTATCCTTCGCATGTGCTTGACACTAGTGAGTTTCGGGGGGGGGGGGGGGGGGGGGTGGTACAAAAGCGCCCAGGGCGAGTATTGCTCAGGGTTTGTCGAAGTCGCGCCGCATAAAAGATGTTGACTGTTATTTTTTCCCCTGGGCGGATTCTTTTTCCAGATGCTCAGGGTTTGGGCCCATCTTAACGGGGAACGCTATTTGGAAAAATAATTGTGATTTCAATGAATTTAATCTTGAGTTCGAAACAAAACGTGTTTATGTCCTATCCGGAGACGGCGTGTTAATTGTCAATAAAAACACAATATGAATAAACGCGCCGCGTCACACAACGCCCAGCCGACAAACTGCGACGCTCGTAGATGAGAGCGAAGGTTTGCGCTGCCGCGTGCGCACCGCCTCCAGCCACTTTTTCTTTTTGCTCGCGCAGGATAGGAAGCTATTATTCTCAGGGCGTCTTGGGTGGGCTGAGGGAGCCCTTAAGCGCCACGTGCAGAACGGCAGCAGGGATGCAGCCATTCGAGGCCTCGAGCGTATCCTCCGTTTTTTTGTTCGTTTGCTCGGTATTCGTGATTGTCGGCCGGTCGAGCAGGCCGAAAAATTGGACTTGCGGCCGCCATGCCTATTTTTGAGGCGCCACCGCTGGGTATACGATGTGCTATGATCTGTGGGGGTGGGCGAGTCCATTGCTCCGGTCACCTCTCGATGAGGTTCGCGTTTCGTCGCCTCGATCGTCGTCATCGAAGCGGCCAAGAATCGCCCCAGACTCCACCGAGGGTGTTGACCCACCATGAACATGCTACGTCAAGACCGAGGAACTCCCCAAGATGCGTTCTACGAGGCAAGTCTTAAATAATACGGGACAGTTGACGCCAGCTATCTTCCAATCAAAATGGCTGAAAGAACGCGAACGATGGGAGCCATCTTCCAATAAAATCGTTGTATTAACGGGAACCACGGGAACCACGCGAAATCACGCCGCACACAAACAATAAGATAGACACAGCTCGCAGCTCGCACACCCACAGTCACGCCACCAGTGACCTTTGATCTCGACATACATGTAATCCGCCCATGGTCAACGAGCTTCGTACCGGGCAAGGCCAATGAGTGAAACTTATGGCCTCGGAGGTATCTTGCATTCGTGGTCTAAGGGGCGAGAGGTTGACCGCGGCGTCCTACGCTCTTCGTCAAAACTTTCAAAAAGTTCTGTTTTCTGCCAACGGAGAGGAATCGAGAGTTTTTGTCGCCTGTTTTTTACACACCAGCTGCCAAATATGTTTTTAGTAGACGCCTGGCTCACCCACGCCACATATCACCGACCTAAGTGTGAGAACTGTGATACTAGTGGGGGTCGGAGCCTCTAATCAGCGCGCTTCATCCAGAGTTCGTGGCGTAATCGTTGGGTTTGCCGATCGATGTCAAACCTGAAAAATGGTCGTTTTCTTGGCATCGGAGAGATTTTTTGTCGTCTGTCTTATACAGACTAGCGCCAAAAGTTTTTTTTATCAGACGCCTGGTCGGCCCACGCCACATATCACCGACCGAGGTGTGAACACTGTGACTGTAGGGTGGGTCGGAGACCTTAATCAGCGCATCACGTTTAGAATTCATGACGGTATCGTAGGTTTTATCGATCGATGTCTGCCGAGGACTCTCATACAAGTTGGCTTATGTCAATGGGAATGACTCCAGAACCTGCCAGAAAAGGGGTTTTAACAGACAAAACGGAAAAATGGGAACGAAACAAAAAATGGGAACGGACGTTTTTTTTTAGAAAGCAAACCAATTGTGTACAACTCCAAGAAAAAAAGTTGACAGTCCTGTGGGGCTGTACAGCAGCCTTCGAATGAGCTGTCGCTCAGGCTGGAAGTCCTTGGCATCGCCGCGGTAGCCAGCATCTAGAGAAATCACAATAGAGCCAGCGTATATCGCTTTTTGCGCCCACCCGAAGGCACGAGATGGAGCATGACCGTTCTGACGAGCTCCTCTCACAGGGCTGGCCAAGGGGTTTCGCAGGATCATTTTGGTTCTCTGGTACACCACATGGTTCTGGAGATACGGCTTGGTTCTCATTTTAGGCTTCGTTCCCATTTTTCCGATTGGTCTGTTTTTTATATGCATTGCGCGGCGCGAAATTAAAGTCCGCGTGAGCTGTCCCGTGACGTTAAAATTGTTCCAGAAATAGAGGTAGCACATTTCCGCTAAATTGTTTTCTGAATGACGGGGTTTCTTGATCCAATCCGTCGGAATGTCTATCTCGTTTCGAAAACTGACGTTTTTGTATACTTGCGCCTTGGGATTATTCATCGCGATGTAATTTGATTTTATGCTGAAGTGAGTTTTCGGGTGAGGTATGGAGCTCCTTAAGTGAGGAACCTCAGAACATTCAGGGCGAACCTCTATCGTAGAACGCCTCCACATTCCAAATAGAAATAAAAAATCACACGAAAAAAGTCCCACAAGACTTTTCACTCGAATGGATTTTTTCTAATTTGCCTGCTTGGTCGTTCACTCTTCGGCCAGATGCAAATTCATCGGAAAACAAAACGAAAAAAGAATTGAAAAAAAGTAAAAGTCCCCGTTAAGATGGGCCCTGAGCACCCACCCTGAGCACCCATCCTGAGCACCTACCCTGAGCACCTTCTTTTTTTGTTTTTTTCGACGAAACTGTCTACTATCGGCTGCCTCTCGCTGGGTCATCGAGAACATGACATCCGACTTTTGGATATTCTACCAACAAACCTCTCATTGTTCAACAATGGCAGCAAGCCGCGCTTGTGCAAATTTGCGCCAACTTTCTCGCTCTCAGTTATCTGCGTGACTACTGCCACATATTATAACGAATGCATACAGAACTATACTACCTGAACAAGATCGGTTTCGACGTGCAAATCTACCATAGATGCTACACGATGTCGTCCTCGAATTCCAGGTACCCGAGCAACGCGACTCCGAGCACTACATTTACGTCCTCTTTCTCTTCTCTGACTGTAACCACCGATTTGTGCCAGTGCCGCACACTACAGACACTTGATCTTGGCTTCCGCCATTTCTGGGCGGCAATGCTTCAGGATGGGAGGTTCCGACTCCATCTTGGGCTTGTCCACTGGGGGAGAGAGCGAGGATGGCACCAGAGAAGGACTGGCCACCCGCCGCGACGCATGGATGTACCTCTTTGGACCAATGTAGGGAGGCAGCTGAGGGAACCCAAGACTTGGCGGCGCCGTCGGGTGTGGCTGTTGGCGGGAGATGGAAGGCCTACGTGGGTAGCAGCCAGGCAGTCCGAACTGTCTTGCTAGACTTGAACGAGACGTGACCCAACCGTGCACGATTAACAAGTGCTTTAGGACGACTTGTCCGATACAATGCAACTAGCTCTCGGTGTTTTGAATGATTCGCATGCTCCAGGAGGCGAGAGAGCGGTTGCGGAAATTGCTTATGCCTCCGTGTGTAATCAGGCTCGTGTTGTGGGGGGTGTACCGGGTACGTTCACATTCGTTGGGAATCTCGCTACTGCCCCCTCGGACAAGTAACGTACGAAAACGAGATGCAGCAGAAGCAGGGGGCCCCAGAACGGGTAGCAAGAGATCTGCTAATTCTGCGTCTTGATAGTTTGCGCCGTCAAGTCATGAGAGTCATCGAGCTGTGGGAGAGAACGGGTGTGGCGTGTGTGGTGTAGGTACGGGACATTGTAGTAAATGCCCGTGTGGAGTGATGTTTCCCGTCCTATCGCGCCGTTCCCGACGATAGGATAAACGATTGGGTAAACTAGATGCGTTGCCCTCGTTTACGGTATGTGCGTTTTCACCGGGTCTTCCTTTGGTTTGCCCCGTGCAAGATTGGGCCGATTTCATGTGCACATACGTCAGCTATGCTGCCAGCACAATTGTTCACCCGTTCGGGCCATGCCGAGGTTACCTTATGTGCAGCAGGCACGTTTACGTTCAGCAATAGGCACAGCAGTAGTTTAGTTGCAGAATGCCATTATGTGAGTACATCAGTATTATTACCTGATCGATGATATATGTTCGTACCGAGCCGCGGGCGGACAACAATTGGATATGCATGACTACCGTCTTGTGCGGAGCCGTTGTAGTGCGTTAGTGGATCGCCATGCTTAGTGGATGACATCGGGAAAAATGCGTAGTGGATCACCGGGCTAGTGGGTCACATTTATTTCCAAAAATGAGTGGTAGATCACCGGGCTAGTGGATCACAATTTCGCAAATGATGAGTGGTGGATCCCCCACTACCACGGTGCAATAACTCCTCAACTTCACACATTGTGATGCTCTATCCTGCTTTCCAGCAGTTTTTCTTCGAGTGTGACCCACTCAGCATGGTGTTCGTTTATCTCTGGTACAAAGTCGTACTTCTTGTATCTTCTTCTGGTCCGAAATCGTATTTCTTGTACTTTTTTCTGGGACGAAGTCGTATGTCTTGTTATCATTTTCTGGTACGAAATCGCACTTCTTGTACCTTTTTCTGGTACGAAATCGTATTCCTTGATGCTTTTTCTGGTTCGAAATCGTTGTTGTCTAGTTCATAACGCTGTTTTGCATCAATTTCCCTACTTCTCTGTTTTCCAGCAGTTTTTCTTCCAGTGTGATCCACTAAGCATGGTGTTCGTTTATCTCTGGTACGAAATCGTACTTCTTGTATCTTTTTCTGGTACGAAATCGTATTTCTTGTTGCTTTTTCTATTTCGTACCAGAAAAAGATACAAGAAGTACGATTTCGTACCAGAGATAAGCGAGCAGCATGCTTGGCGAATCACACTGGGAGAATAACTGCTGGAAAACAGGGTAGTGTATCACAATGTGTGAAGTTGAGAAGTTGTTGCACCGTGGTAGTGTGGGGGGTCCACCAGCTATTTTCGAATTTGTGATCCACCAGCCCTGTGATCCAGCACTCATTTATTCCGGCAATTGTGATCCACTAGCCCTGTGATCCAGCACTCATTTTTGGATTTGTGATCCTCTAGCCCGGTGATCCACTACGCATTTTCCCCAATGTGATCCACTAAGCATGGTGATCCACTAACGCACTACACCGTGACCGAACCGCTAGTGAATGGAAACAACAGCATGAAACACTCAAGGAAATAAATGGAAAGAGAGAACCTTGCAAGCCATGCCACGCAAGTTATAGCTACGCGTGTAGTATACCTGGTAGTGCGCAGAATACACGAGGTCTGACACTGTGTTGTGGAGTCAATGAGCGCGAAGCACGACCGACCAGAACACAACAATAGTTTGTGGGGAAAACCGACAGAAATATACGACGCACCGACGGAGACGTACCCCCTGGTACCTGATTAGAGAACTTTACACCTGGGCGCTGGTGCAAGCATAACAACAAAAATATTTCCTTGGAAGATCCCAGCTATAACTCAGGTATACCAGCCAGAGTAAGCAGGGCAGGTGCGCCAACCAGAATATAACAGGGCTGATGCGATGACTTCATTGCACAGGTCGTGACGTCGGGTACGCCAGCTAATAGCCAAGGGTAGATCGGATTTGACAGGTAACGATCGAAACGGGCGCGAAAAGTTGTTATCTGTCCCCTATCCCGATACAAGTACGCCAACACATTTTGTGGAAAACTTGGAAACTGATTCGTACCCACTAATGTACCCCCGGGGTATATCATGGCACCTACCCACCCCACCATCCATCCATGACTCAGGTTGGCACAAAGGTGGCTAGAGCCTGCAGATCTGCGTTCTTCTATTCTGGTTGGTGGTTCTGAGCTCAGTTGCCCGCGCAGTGCATCCATCGCTTCCGCACTGCTCCTTCTCGACAATAGAACTCAAAATAAGAGGTGAGACAGAATCACAGGGACAGATTTTGCAATCTTCGTTCCCAATACGTTGATCTGCTGTGTCCGCCCAACGAAGGGTTAGGTCGAGTCTTCCTTTGCTGTTGTTCACCAGGAACGTCTGAGCATCATGTGTGCGCTTCGATCTGTGGTGCATGACCTAGTGCTTGAATGGGGTGCGCGTGGGCCATTCATCACAGCGTACATCAGTAGATGCAGCGCTACGTGTAAAAACCCTGGACGACACTCGGGTAAAAAATACTGCATGGGTGTATGTATCAGTACCAGTCCACACCGTGGCAGCAACACCACCGTCAGCGGCAGCACCAGCAATGGAAGCAGCAGCACCAATGTGAGCAGCACCAGTGCTCGCCGTATTTATATTATTGCAGCAGCCGCATACCCTAAAAGTTTGGTAAAGCTACAGCAGATCAGATGAATCACATATCTGGTACGTACGAAAAGGTACCTGGTATTGACCACGACAGGAGTAGCAGTCGCTTTTATCAGCGCTCGGCGATCTGGTACTGCTCCTGTCGATGTACGTGAAGCAGCAGCTATAACAGCAGCAGCTGCAATGCCATGCAGTGCAAGCAGCAGCAACAACAATGACGGCACCATAGCGAACTTCAGACCCGACTCGTCCACATGCTCTTACTAAGCCTGCCGCGAGTCCGCCGATTTCACACCCAAAATTATGCGTGAGTACGATGGAAAACATGTCCATAGGAGCACTGCTGTGCTAATGTCTCGCAACAGGGCCGGAATGCCACGAACAGAGACAACGCGTGAACTAAACCAGCCTAAACCATCGTGAGAGTATAGCAGCAGTTCTGCGGTAGCGTGGAGGTGGCGAGCCTTGGTAGCGTGCTTCGTCCAACAGTAGGTACTTGGTTCGCCGGATCACGTGTGCGTACCAGTATACCCGGTATGGACTACTGCAAGAGCACCAGGAGCCCCTTCGAGCAAAAAATGCATGAACACTGTAGTCTTTTGAAAAACCAGGTATGTTGTTGGTTTTCAGGTGGAGGGCTAATTCTGATATGATTTCTAATTTCGACCTATTACTAGCGCGACCTCCTACCGAAAACCCGGGCTTGTCCTATTCTCACGCCCGGTCTGTCTCCCTCACGGCAGTTTGGGCCGCACGCCCATGGTCTTACCTGGAGCCGGCAATTAAATTAAATTGGCGCGAAGCGCCAAAAACGATTCAGCAAAGCGACCAAACTTTTTTTTTGCCTGTAGGCAGAAAAGAGTATTTCGTACAGCGGTGGGTACAGGCTTTGTCTGTCTGTAACTAAAGTTGTGTGTTTTCTAAGACTGATTGCGAGAGCTGTACGTGACCGATTTCCACACACTTGACATCTGCAGATGCGAACGGTCGTGGGCTGACGCGTAGAACTTGTTTCGCTGCACAAGTTGTCTCGAGTTGATCAGTGTCGGAGTGCTGCTACCGTCTTGGTAAGGTTTTGGGAGCGGCGAAAAAACCGTTTGTTTTCTGGCTTCGTTTTCGGTGAAGGCACACGACCTACCGCGTGTAACAGACAATCTCGCTCCCTGTATCTGTCTACTGGTGCTGGTTGGCAATACGAGTACTACAGCTTTTTGGGTCTGTTTAGACTTGTCCACAACACAGATGATGTGCACGTTTGCCTTAATAGAGGTGCACTAATTTCTTATCGCCTTTCCTTTGGATATTTTCAAAAGGTCAGACGATATTTTTCTGCGGCGACCGGTTCAGTTTGCCTATGATAACGTCACGAGCACGTACCGTGAGTGAGCAGCTAGCCCGTCCGGGTGAAGTAAAAAGGTGTTAACTACATGCAATTGAAAGAACGTGCCAATGGGAAATCATCTCCGGGTTCACAGGTGTGCGCATCGTATCATCTCTTGCAAATAAAACGTTTAGATAAATAAAATTGAGTAGGTTTGTCAAACGAAACGGGTTTTCATAACGCTCGTGAATCCTCGGTGGGGGCCTCACGCAGAAGCAATCTGCATCGCTTACTGCTCCTACAGCCCCCTGAAACATATAAACCCAATAAGTTCTTGGCATATAGCTCAAACGCACTCCGCTCTCAGAAGCTGTACACCGGCCGTCGGATGCAGTTTGCAAGGACAGCGTGCTACGTTTCTTTGCGGAATAATCAAGACACGTGAACCAGACGTTGATTGACAGAATACCCAACACAAGAATCCAACCATCCTCTTAATGTCAACGGAGTAGAAACGTCACCTACAAGTCGTGGCAGAATCTATCCCTGAAGCATGTTGAGACTGTGCACATGCTGCACGCATCGTACTCTATGAGGTTCAATCTGAGCAGTAATATTTGGACCGCCCGCACTGAACATGTGCCATCATCGTGGGCCGGAATTGCAGCCCGCCTGATACATTTCGTCTCGGGCGCATACAACTCGCACTCCCCACTGGTTTTCCAAGTTGCATTCGTCTCCCTCAGATGCTTGAAAGTCCCGGGAAAGTTAGTGGGGTGCAGAGCAGTTGATACACCTTCCACCTCTGGGTTGCTGCCTGAAGTGATTGTGGTGGTCCTTCTATTCCCCCACTGCCATCCCATACCCCCTGGCAAACGCGCGAAAATCTCGATGATATTGACCACAGCACATCATCCCTCTTCCCCCCCCCCTGATCTAGAGCAGCTCAATGTTCTGCATACTTCCTGCTGAAACCGAAGGCCATCGGCGATTCAACAAGCGAAGCCTTTGCCACGAGTGGCACTTGCGGGGCCTCCACTACCGACGAAAGCGCGACAGTTGGTCTCGATACGTACACCTTCCGCTTAAACAGCCCTTAGCGGTTCTCTGGTGTCGGTGTGTCGGTGATGCCTGCGTCAGCCACCCGTGAGACGTCGAATGTGGGAAGGGCGTGTCATTTGGCCTAGATGCAGCGAGAAAATGACCGGAACTGCGCAGGCTCTCAGTCGAGCACCCTAACCTTTAAAACACGAAAAACGAACTGGGTTTCACTTGCTGTTTTAACAGTACGCCTCGAGGTGACCGGCCTTGTTGCTCAAACTGGGGACAAACGTTCTTTACCGCTTGCATATCCGCGACGGCATCGTGCTCCTTCAGTTTTGCATCAGTGTAGCTAACTTCCGGTACGTGTGGATATAGCGACACCTGTCCCGTTCCACTGTTATGTCTACATCGTCTTGGCGCCCGCAGTACTGCCGGAGGGGCTATTCCACTACCGCGAAGGTTTATGGCAGAGGGTCGCGCCTCCACACCGCGGGTTCTTCTGCGCGGAAATTGAAAATAGATGATCCGCCATTCCCAAAACATGCAAACCACTGCAGGCGCCGTGGCATAGTAGGATACTGCATCGCATGGAAACCTGTAGGCGCATGCACACTCCGGCCGACGGCGGTGGCAGGGAAACCAAGAGTCATGGCACATTTAACACGACACTCAGTATGACCGAAACTACACCCATATCGCTGGTACCGCTGAAGCACAAACGGCACGACCTATTGCACCCTACCTACTGCGTTGACACTGCACGAGAAGGCACATCGGTAGGCTTAAGGCTCACAGAGGTGGTGTGCACCGTCAGTCGCCACGAACAAGTAGGTAGAGGTGGAGGGATAACCAAACTGCTTATTTCACCTTACGGCTTGATACAACGTGCGCAAAAAACGGCGACGAAATAAGTGCCGGTTGCTACTTAGTGCCGGTGTTGCTCACCTGAATCGGGATTTCCTCCCTCTTCTTTTTATGGAAAACGCCGGCGTTCGCGTTCACACTAATGGGCCCTTGCTAACCGTCGCCGTTCGGGGTTCACTCAGAGTGCACGCTGCCCCCCCCCCCCCCCCTCGCCCCACCTTCATACCTGCGACGACTGGCATGGGTTTCGCGCTGAGAGCTACGGCGCCGTGGAGTGTTTCATCGAGGAAGTGGATCCGGCGGCGTGGCGAGCTCCCTTTGCCCCATCTCCGTCGCATGTAGCTCACTCGCCGCGCCGGGCAGGTGTGGTGATCTTTCCTGTCTGCCAAGACGAGCACCTTTGGCGCTGGTGTTTCCACCACGGCGTGCGGTTCCGGACTTGGGTGTTGCAATGGGGTTGAGCGTACAACCCTCACCACCCTCACACGGCGGGCCTGTTCCTTGCGCCGACTGTCGTGCAAGACTTGTGTTTACTTTTGCTTGGTTCGTTATCTTCCGTCAGCGAATTGACCCCGTCAGCAAGCAGCGCCTATGTTGGTCCTCCTGCTCCCTCTCCGCCGTCGCCGCCGCTGCAAGGGCATCGCTTTCGACTGCGTGCAAGACAATCGCACGACAAACACCGCGTGCATGTTGCCAGTGTGCGACACCACGTTAGCATATTTTTTTTTCTTACTTTGGGCCAGGCTCTATTTCTTTTCATGTGAGGTAGGGTGCGTCCTTCTCAACTTCAAGTACGCAGATTGCCACATTCTCATCTTTGTCGAAATCTCGAGCCTGAAACTATCAAATCCTCTCGCGTGCAGTAGTTGATTTTTCTGGTGTCAGCGTACCGCCTGGTGCTGCACTATTTCTACAGTGAAAGAGAGTCGTGGATACATAGAAAGAAGCGATCAAAAGGTGTTACATCGTCACTGCCAGTACCACCACGCCTCCGCATTGCTCTCAACATGAGAGCAAACGGCACTCATCGTGCGATTAATCATACCCGAACGCACAGCACGAACTGAATGGTAGCGATCACTGCGCCCGTCAGTGCTACTGCTGTGGGTACACATACAACCAGTGAGGTGCCCAATAGCTACGATATGTGCTGGGTGAACGGGTACGCAAGTCAATGCCGGTACACAGCCGGGTGCGTGTAGTGATGAGGCCAAGAGAAGCCTCGCTGGCAATTGTTCTTACAGCTGTAGCAGGGCTGCAGCTGTGCATGCCACCCTGAGCATTCTTTCGTAGGCAGATTAATCTGTACACGATACACTATATTTTCCGTTCAGAACGGTACTGGGTAATATATTCGAACTGTACAGTACCAGGTAAAGCTAAACCGACACACAGCTGTTGCTGCTGCTGTGGGAGAAGGTACGAGTACATAGAAATAGGCGAAGCTTGTAGGGTGCAGGCAGTAGGGGTCCATCTTGCCCAAGGAGTAGCGCACCAAGATGTAGAGTCCGTACAGCAGTAAACCTTGTGCGAGACCAGGTACGAGTACGTACGGCGCACGGCTGTACCGGGTAGGTCGGAGGAAAAGTCTGCAGCAGCACTGTTCTACGTACATACTCTGTGTTCATTGCCACTCTTGCACAAGAGCACGACACTACAGTAACAGGCACCTGGTGTATAGACGTCTCCTGCGTTGTATCGGTCCTGGAGGCAAGATGATGGCGCTCCATTAGGGCAGTCTCCCACCCGGCGACCAAGTTCCACCTGCCTAGGCTCTCATACTGCGACGGCCAAGGGCTATCTCCATCGTCACGTCGGCTGATTATCAACGCAGGGGATGTGAAACAACTCGATCACCAGTAGCTTACCCAGCCCTGCTTTACCTTCGTGCTGCTACGAGCCTGCACCTCGGCTCCTACGTCCCTCTGTCCGCGCTGTAGCACTGCAGCTGAGACGGTCGTCCCCTCGCGTTGACCACTTTTAAATGCGGTGCAAACAGAGCGTAGACGACGGACTGGATGATGGATTCCACCACCACATACTCTCCGTATTGCTCTTGATTGGTCACGTCCCTCCGGTACTATGGGGTGTACTATGGGAACACCCTCAAAAGGCTTTTTTTGTGTTGCTTTCATTGGTTAGGAAAAATACATTGGAACGCTGAGTGGTCTGTACTATGGGGCTCCAGGTAAGACCACGGGCGTGCCTCCGGCAGTTTGAGATAAGTCGGTCATGGGTATTTGTTTGTGCCAGTAGCCGGATCGACCCGACGCCTTTTTCATCACGGAAAGCGCCGCTTTCTGAAATTCAACTCGCCACACCTCTGCTGCCCTTGGACGAATTACTGAACTGAGAAAATGCTCTTGCTGCTGATACTGTTAGGCTGTCTCCTATTTTTTTTTTTTTTTTTTTTTTTTGCTCATCCCATTCATTATATCTTCGCCCATCTTCTTCTCTCTCTCCTTCCAACTCGTAACTCAGATCCGGGGTCACAAAGCAGGCTCTTCTACCCCCTTCCCGCTACGGTACGTGCCTTCATTTTTATCGCGAGAAGATTTCAGCCTTTTCTTCCCTCGTCGACTCGCATCGAATTGTGCCTACCCACGCTGCAAGGCGCTCTCAACAATTGAATCCTTTTTATTTTTATTTTTGCACATAAAGTCAAAGTCCGACCCACCTGGGGCTCGAACCCAGGACTCAAAACACAAGTAGAATTCGAGGATAACCACTTGAACCACCGGGGCGACCTATGCGAACCGATGTCGAGCTTCAGGCTTGTATTTTTCGATCCTGATACTCTTAGGCTGTTTCCTATGCGAACCGATTTCGAGCTTCAGGTTTGTATTTTTCGATCCCTAAAATGAAAGCATCTTCTTTCGCGGTCCGAAAATGCAACATCTGTCAGGATTTGTTTTCGATTTGAGTATACGCTGGTTGAAATCGTCAGTTTATGCCGACGCTATACATTGATCGGGATATGGTCTGAGGCCTTGTAAATACAGTTTGTAAAGCTAGGTTTGTCGTTTCGTCGACAGCTTTCATCGTGGCTCGAGCTTACCACAAGCAAGTGGTAGGGTTCCCATTTTTTGGCCGTGTCTACTTTTCGAGTACACATGCGGTGGTACCCGTTCACGGTGCAAGAAAACAGCCGTCCGTAGTCCCCTGGTCATTGAATACGTAGCACCACTTGCCAGTCATGCACCTAGTTTGGAGCACGTGTGTCCGGTCTTTGTCTCGACACGTGGTATGTCATGAGCAAGGTAACCAACCCATGTGTCCGTAACCGTGATATGGACAGCTCTTTGTCGGTGCTATCAACAGTGCAGGTGCCCCAAATTCATCCTCGTAGGTGATTCTAGGTGTTGAACTTGGTGCCATCTATTACGGGGGGCCATAGTAAATAGCACCTATGGTGCACACAAAAACCTATATGTTCACCTATTTTTACTCACAATATTTGGTTCTATTTACGACAGTATGGTCCCCCGTGATAGTTGTGTCACTGGTGAGTTCCCGTCTCGAAAGTACCCCTTTCGCGTCACTGACTCTCTTGATTATCCACTGATACAAGGGGGAACTCTCAGAATATCGTTTCCCTTGCTGTCGCGCCGTCTTGCCAAACGTGCTGGGTTTAATCACACGGTCTCATCCGTCCGTGGGTTCTTCGCGACCCTGATTTTAGTCTGTGTTTTGACGGCAGAGATGGACCAATACGTTCGTGACTTGCGTGCATAGCCTCCTTTTAACTGCTGTGGAGCATGCGCACTACCGCAGCACGTTTTGGCTACAGGGTTCCAAAATATCGCAGTACACTCTGTCTACAGAGTCCCGGTCGCCAACATTATTTGTTAAGCGCCCACCTTCACCTCAATAGCGGAAGGGCATGTTCGTCTGACGGGTATTTGGGTACACGGCCGGGATAGCGGTGGTCGTGGTCGTTGTGCGCACTAGTAATAGTACATGTGCAGTCGATGCTTCTTACGTGTGCATAGTGAAACTCGCGAAGATGGTTTTCTCGATATCATCGAAGCCGTCCACATATCTTGTTGGTTCTACAAGCGCCAGGAATGCCCTCCTCAGAAAACTTTTTTTTTCTCTGTGCTCCCCCTTTGCTTAAGGTGGCCTCCTGTAGGCGTTAGCCTGACTCAAGTGTGGCGAAAATGGGGCGTTGTTCACACGTCTCCTGCAGGAGGAGATCGGCCTTCAACGCTGTTGGCAGTACAACGGCAGCGTTCTGCAAGGTGCACGCTGAAGATGGCATGATGCACTTAGACAGCAAACGTTGCTTATATCAGTCATGCAACACGCGTCCGAGCTTCAATATCGAAGGCAGCGAGACGGGGGCGTACTGCAAGCAACATGCCGACGATGGCATGGTCAACGTACGGTCCGCGCGTTGCTCACATGATTTGTGCACGACCGTTCCGAGCTATAATGTCGAGGGAAGCAAGTCGGCGGCGTACTGTAAGCAGCATTCTGAAGACGGGATGGTATACCTCAGCAAGTGCTGCGCTCATAAGTCCTGCTCCAAGCGACCAAGCTTCAATATTGAGGGAAATAAGCGAGCGATATATTGCAAACAGCATGCTGGGAAAGGCATGGTTAACGTTCGTAACAAGCGATGTTCGCATGACCCCTGCATGAGGCAACCAAACTTCAACTTCGACAGCAGCGAGACCGCAGAGTACTGCAAGCAGCATGCTGAGGACGGCATGGTCAACGTCCGCACCAGGCGTTGCGCTCATAATTCATGCATGACGATACCGAGCTTTAACGTTAAGGGAGTCAAGAGGGCGATATACTGCAAGAAGCATGCGGAGGACGGCATGGTGGACGTCCGAGTCAACTATTGCCTACAGAAGTCTTGCACAAAGCGACTGTCCTTCGATGCTGGCGCGATGAAGGTGGCTGCTTATTGCAGCGAGCATGACGGCGGCAGCACGGTTGCCTTCCGAGGCAAGCATTGCGCACATGACTCCTGCGTTCGGAAACCGACTTTCAACGTCGTTGGCAGCACGAAAGCAGCGTTCTGCAAGATACATGCTGAAGGTGGCATGGTGCTCTTCCACAGTAAGCGATGCTCACATCATTCCTGCAACACGCGACCGAACTTCAATGTCAAGGGCAGTGAGACTGCGGCGTACTGCAAGCAGCATGCTGATAAGGGCATGGTCAACGTCCGCTCTGCACGTTGCTCATATGATTCGTGCTCTACTGTACCGAGTTTCAATGTCGAAGGCAACAAGACGGCGGCGTACTGTAAGCAGCATGCTGAGGACGGGATGGTGTACGTCAGCAAGTGCTGCGCGCACGATTCCTGCACAAAGCGGGCGAGTTTCAATGTGGAGGGCAGTAAGACGGCGGTATACTGCAAGCAGCATGCTGACGGTGGCATGGTGGACGTTCGCAACAAGCGTTGTTTGTATGACGGCTGCAACAGGCAACCCATCTTTAACTTCGAGGGTTGCGAGACAGCGTCGCACTGCAAGCAGCATGCAGAGGACGGCATGATCAACGTCCGCACCAGGCGTTGCCTATATGATGCGTGCACGACAATACCGAGCTTTAACGTTGTGGGCGTCAAGAAGGCGGTCTACTGCAAGAAACATGCCGAGGACGGCATGGTTGATGTCGGAGGCAGTATCTGCATAGAGGAATCTTGCACGAAGCGATCGCGCTTCAATGTGGAGACCAGCAAGATCGCTGCCTACTGCAAGGAGCATGCCGAAGACGGCATGGTTAGCGTTCGTACCAAGCGTTGCTTACATACCTCATGCACGAAGCTCCCGGCGTTCAATGTCGAGGGCAGTGGGGCGGCAGTATACTGCGAGCAACATGCTGAGGACGGCATGGTAGACGTACGCCCCAAGCACTCTTGACAATACTCATTAATTAAGCGGACAGCGTGAAGTAGGCCGGCTGATCGGGAGGCGTCTGTTTGCCCCGACAATAAAGACGATCGTTCCACCGGCCTCGGTAGTAAAATTTTGAGCAATATGCGAGGTCGACGGTGGTTGGAAATCATCGTCTTGGGGGCGGGATGGAGAGGAAACTACCCACTACCCAAATCACGGCCCACTGCAGCATGGGCTTGTCTGTACATCCGGGAAGTGTCGCTCAAAGTGATCTCGTCGTAGCCCCTTGCACCGTGAAGTAGGGGAGTCCTCTGGTCTCACAGTGCCCGGTTTGGGAGGGTTGCAAGTGGCACGCAACATGTGGTGTTTACAGTTCCGACCTGTTCGGCCGCGTAGTATAACCCCGAGGGGCAGTGGGGCCGGGGTGGATATACTCGTTATCATGCATGGCCGTAGTCTTACGACCATAGACCCTCGCATCCCTACAATGCCGGGGCGGAGCACGTCGGGTTTTCACCGACCAGGCAGACATTGCTTGCACCAAACGCGAAGCACCATGAGGCGGTCGGCAAGTCACATTAAGGGTGAGCTGCATCCTACTCAGAACTGCGTGTGAGGCGGACTTGATATGGATTCAAAGCTTGAATGAGTTTAATAGCCATTTCCTGTTTGACCACTTCCAGAGACATCATTGAGAGTACTATTAATAGGTACACTACGTAATGCGATCATTCCCTTGTGCGAAACTAAGGTTATCCACCCCCCGCAAATGATCCAGCTCGACCACCAGCTGTGACCGATCGCCAAAAACAAATGTTACTCTGGTTGTCTAGCTCGAGTAGTAAGCGGTATGTTTTATAGTTTCGTTGCCAACCGAGGCCAACCCAACCTACTGGTATATATAATGTATAGGGGGGGCACGTACCGTATGCACTGACCGTAGCTTTGAAGGGGCTGCATTTTCATTGTTTGGGACCTCAGATGCCTTGCTCTTCGCTGTAGGATACCCGTTTGCTCGTGTGTGATCATGAATATGTGCACTTTTTATACGGTATGCTGATGCCACGTTTTCTGGGGCCCACGGTATATGTTGTTTGTCTTGAACGTGTCGGGATGCGCCCCGAAACACGACGAGCGAGGACCACCGTCGCATGCGAATTGTGCTCGCCGAAAAATGTATTCGACACACCGCTGGGCATGGTTGCGCGTGCGCTCGTGCTGTCGTTTGCTGCTGGGTGTTTGTGTCTGCTCGACTCTTTGCTTCCTGTTGAAAGTGCAACGAGCATGTGTGTGCCCGCTAGCCTCCACTACGCCCGGACACGTTGCTGCGATTATGCCGTAATGGCCGATATCAGCTCAAAGTACGAGTTGTGCTCAAACACGTGCTGCGTCCGTTCTTGTACGTGTTTTTGTCTAGTTTGAATTGTGTCCTTGTCTAGTTGACGATCGTTGCTTGTTAGCCGCATCTAGTGCAAATCGCCCTAGATTCCAAATATCTACTTCGAGGTCTTCCTCGATTGGGGTCGTGACTATTCGGCGAGGGGTAGCTTTACCGATGGTGTCCGTATCTTGCGTTGCGGTCTGAGGTAAAGCCGCGTTTTTCTCGTCCGCAGACACCGTAACAATGAAAATGGTAAAAGCAGCGGCTTCAATACACCGTGGCTTCGGCATACCTGACAAGCAACCTTGGCAGTGGTTTCCCCCTGAATGCAGACCACATTTGTCAAAACCAAGGGCCCATACGTCTCTGGTTGAGTAGTGGTAGTTTTTACTCGTTCGACTCGCCAGAACGGTCGGCCACCAGTTCCGGAGGGCGTGGTATGCCCTCAACAGCTCAGGAAAAAACGGAGTCCGTGCAGACGAGCGAAGGAAGTCATTGTTGATATTTAGAAGCTTCTTGCTGCAACAGATCGTGGCTCATGGGCCTGGCTGTTCATCTTCCGTGGTGCGCTGCAGTTACCGTGTGTGCCGTTTATCGCCTATGTAGGTGGGCTTGGTTGATACGCCAATAATAAGGTTCAGCGTTAGTTGATATGACAATTTTTGGCCGATCTTGGGTTGTGTTTTACGTTCCCCTCTCTGGCATGCGTTCGAACGGTAGTCACTGTCGTTTAGCTGATGGTCAGGGTCTTCCACCCCTTCATGCTCCACATGGATGCTTGGGTCGCCTTCAGGTTGGAAAAACTTAACACAAAGCGCTCGATGCGAGCATCAATAGAAAGCGCCCCCCCTCCCGCCCTCTATGCACTTCGAGCGTTGCTGCCGTCATTTAGGAAAGTACCAGCTCTCGTAAAAAGGTGCGTTCGAACGTAATATTGATCAGTTTTCTCAGTCAGACCCACCACGCGCGCTCGGACAAACATGCGCACATCGGCATTCTGCCGAAGTGCTAAGCACCGGTAACGTTACGTCAGACACCCCGAAACGGGTTTTTCATTGTTTTCAACTGATCATTTATCAGTTGGCGTCGTCGCCACTCCAACCCCCCCTTCTCTAAAGGATTGCGTGTTCGATGGTCAAATGATTAAGGTAAGCAACCACTGAGTACGGCCCCTCGCCCTTTCCCCCCAACGCGCTTCGGTCTGCCAACCATGCTTGCTAGGTAGAAATATGTAATATCGTTGCCGACATCGAGCACAGTCAAGCAAAAGCCGTCAAAGCTGCACACTGAGAGTACCGTCCGCGGACGCGCTTGGGATAGCAGCCACTGTCTTCACACCACAGTGAGCATCTACTCTGTGTCCGTCTATCGGTCTGAAATCTCTCGCTGGTGGTCTACTGTCAGTGACCGCTGTTCGTAATTATGTATTCTAGGGGAAACATCGTTCCTATATATATCTCCGATACGAGAAAATAATGTTTCCGATCAGTATAACATCGCGAACGTTGTCGCTGAACGCCAGTCAAGCTTTGAATTATTGATATCGCTATTTTAGTTAAGCAAAGGCGTGCAATCACGTCGCGAGTTTTGTACTTCCTCCGCAGTTGCGTGAGAGCCGCAGCTACGTGCAGGCTAGGGCAGAGTGCGAGAAGGTTACGAGTTTCGTAACATTGACGGCAGCCTCTGTCCTGTCGGGAAGACGAGGGGTGGAAGAGGCGAAGCATCGGGCCCGGGGGGGACTGTGAGGGAGGTACGTCCAGGCGTAACGCGCAAAAACGCGTGACGAAGGTCCGCTGTTCGTAACGATATGATTTGCCGTAATAAAGTGATGTGTCTTATCCTCGGTAAGAAAAGGCCTCTACACAATCTCAGATTGTAAGACTGAGTCTCAACTGCGGTAAATGCATTTCTGTCTGTCTGTATGTATGTCCAAATGGCTTACAGTTTGGAACATTTTCCAATGCTCGATATATAAGGTCGATACAGATGATACTCGTACGACGTACTCGATCCTTACGGACCTTACAAACTGAAATATAACATACCACCAGGCAAATTTAGCAATATAGTACATCCACTACACCGTACCATGGTACCGTACCGCAAACGTACCATACCATATACTGTGTTTTTCCCGTACCATACACCATCAACACATTCCATTGACTACGGTAGAAGGCGGTCTCCGATGGTCCAAGGTGAAACGGGCCATGAAACCACTGCTTCGTGTCCTGCGCCGGTCCCCACACGAAATTGTTCGCGGAGAACCGGCTAGCGAAAACCCTTGTTACGGAAGGGGCTACTGTTTCCGGTTCGAACATTTATCACTGACGGACCTCCTACAGTGATCTGCTCCCACTCTGTATCGTTGCCTCTGACTTGTATCTATTTACGTTGTTCGGTCGATGCCTGGCTCTCGGGAAAGTGTATCGTAAGCGGCCGCTGGAGCTCCTCAACTGATGAAACCTCAGGAGAAAACAGGTGATATAGTTATCGTGGCACGGGTCCAAGCTTCACTTGCAGCTATCGGACAATACGGGGGGCAAAGTGATCGGAACCCATCATATGTAAAAAACTATGTTGGAAGTATTTTACGAAGCATTTTTTTGTCCTGATTGCTGTGTTCCCTCGTGAAAGAGGTCTACCGTAGTCAATTAAATCAAGTCACCCAGGTGGAGTCCCCACCTCGCCAGTACAAAAGCGTTTGGCAAGTGTTAACGGGGCAAGCGTTCCGCATCGACGTATTCACGTCCGTACTGCGTGATCAGGCAGGGGAAAGTGGTGGCAGTCAACTCCGACTTGAGCAGATGCCACACCATGGATGGCGCAAGACACGCTGACATCGATACGGCGAAGTTAACCCCTTTAGAACCGCAGTCCCGTTTGGGGACAAAACTACTTGAATTTTGACTGGTTTGTCCCCACATATGGGACTGCGGTTCTAAAAGGGTTAAGGATAGTGAGGGAACGAAGACACAGCCGCAAGGCGGAGCATCGCAGGCGTCGGGGTGCTAGCGGTAAATGTACAGGGAAGGCCAAGGACGACACGCGGGGGGTACAGTGGAGTAGGTGAGGCCGGCGTGACTGTACCTTCGACGACGAAAACCTCAAGGATAGTCTGCGCAAGTGGATGGGCATGCACTTTCTCACTCGGAATATTCTCCGTTCACAAGCCCGACGTAGTGCTTCTGTAGGATGGACAGTCTAAGGCCGACTCAAGGGAACGAGAGGGAGGCGGTCGGAGTAGAGGATTACAGCCTCGACGATTGGAAAAGGGATCAAAGCCGGCAAGTGACGGCATTGGTATGAGAAAATGGATTGAAGGAGGGTGCGAATAAGTGGCCGAGGGGGAGGGGGTCAAGACGGGGAGGGAGCGCAGATTCGCCGAGCGAGATCTTCGAGTTATCGAAAGGGGAACCCAAGCGGTGCGACCGCCGTGGACACATTTGTGGAGCCGCGAAGGGTGTCTTTATGGGGTCGGAGCCAAGCGACTCGAAGCCTGCGGGAAGCCAGAGCAGCGGCCGTAGAGGAGTGGAGTGGAGCCATTGGGAATGCGGGGTAGGGGCGAAACCGGTTCCAGAGGAGTAGAACCTACTACAACGGCAAAAACGAGATGCTGGCCGAGCAGAAGGCGAGAAGGGCTAGCGATGTAAGTAGTCCGACACATGCATGGTGGTCGTCGACGCGTTCGTGGTGCACGTACGGGCGTACATAGAGGTCGCCGTCTACGGTTTGAAACCCCCAAGCAAGGTGGAGGGGGAAGGATCGAGACCGGGCCCGGTCAAGGCGCAAGGTGAGTGTGTATGTGTGGAAGCGGAAGCCTGGGTCGAGTATAGATAAGGGGGGGTGAGAGAAACATAATGGGATTACACTTCAGGCAACAATGACTTATTGAAGAGTGTAGCCATTGTTGGCGTACGTGACGGTGATGCCGAAGACGAAACCCCCCTCACACCCTTCCCAGGGCGTTGTGCTCACCAACGTACGACTACCTCGTACACAACATGTTGTTGTGCCTAGTCCCCATTGGTCGTGTTCAACCATTCATATATTTCCACCCCGGACTACTAGCTCCGAGCAACACTGCCAACACGAAGTGCCGTCTACGCGTACCACCCACGGCCAGCATCCCTGTGGCTTGCATGCCCAGCCGTGCGTTCCCAGTCACTTGCCACACCCGCGCCTCCCCTTCCCCCAAACTCCCCCTTCCTCCTGGTGTCAGATGTGGACGCAAACGACTCCTTCGCGAACCTTGGTCTGCCGTCACTTGTGGCGACTTCGTATCCCCTAGTCGGCGTCTCTGTCGCAAGTGCCGTTTCGGCGTAACTGTCGACGTAGCGTTCCTCTTCGTGACTGCCCCACTCGCGTGGCGTTACGCCGCCACCGGTGTTCTCCCGGCGGCCGCCCCGCGCAATTTTCTCCCCCGCGTATTCGATCCCCCCGTCTCCTGATTCCACGGCGCCATTGACATCACCGACAGCGTCGCCGCAGACGCCGCTGCCGCCGCTGCCGTCGACAGCAACACCGCGCTTCGCTCGACCCCCGGCGCCGCACTTAAAATATCCAGAGTAGCTGTCAATAAATCCGCCGTTTTCGACCTCTATGTCAGCGCTTGTAGGGGGACAGGCCCGACCCTTTCTCGTGGGGGCGTCGAGGCCCGCTCTACACGACCCCGAGTTTCTGACGCTGTCTGGGACGCGGTGGTGGTGCCCCTGTGTGATGCATTCGGCGGGAGGCGGGAGGGAGGGGGGGGGGGAGGCGGGGGGGGGGGCGGTTTGTTTCGCTTGAATGCACATAGTTGCTGCAAACAGGAAATTTCGCATGTACAGCTGTCGCCGATCGTCCCGTGAGGCATGGTACTGTTGCTGGGGTGAACCTTTCCGAGGCGTCGCACTTTGAAGAGCTCGGTATCTTCTCGCCCGGAATCCGAGTTGGGAGAGGTCAATGGAATTGCAAAACGATGACGAACACCGTAAGTATGCGTGTGAAGCAAAATAATGTAGACCATCAGATTGTCCCTCGGTCTGAGGAGCCCCGGCAGGCGGAAACGTTTAGGCCAGATAAGTGCTACCCCTCGCCTAGAGGTCGTCCCGTGAAAACCGTTTCGCCGGCACGCATCCGGTGATGTGTCTGGCCACCCGCCAACCTTGGTAACGCTGAAGGGGTACTTATGCGTCCGTAGGCTGCGCGTGTATAGCGAGCACAACGCGAACGCAAGCAATTCTCCACCCGTGTATCACCGGGACAAAAGACACAAAGCAACGTCTGAAAACGCCCCCCCCCGATTGCCCTGGTTCGATCCCCTTACTCAATACACTGAACCAAAATGGAATTATCAACACAAGCCCGAGGGGATTTTATCTTGAACTCATACCTGCAGCTTGTCACGGGGCTGAGACCCGCCGAGACCCAGAAACGGATCAACACGTGCCAATCGTCTTCCAATTCGCGACACGGTCCCATTTCGTCTATATACTACCTCTGAAACCAACTGGATCGGGGTCGCAAGCGAAACAATCGTTTCCCTCACGAGGACACAGTACCCAAAACCCTATCGCTAGGATGCCCCTCGGAACACCAAACAACGGAATCGGGATCGCAAGCGAAAACAATCGTTGAGACCAAGGAAGACATCGGTGCGAAGTGCGTCGAACAAACATCAACCACCCTGCAAGCAAGCAAGCCCTAGCGCTCACGTTCGCGTTCATCGGGCCGAATTTTGCTCCCTCCACAGCCCCCCCTCTTCCACGCCGCATGTCCTCCGCGGCACGTCGAGCTCGCTCCGCGGCACTCGCTGCTGAGCGTCCGTAACTCCCGAGCTCCTCGCGGTCCACGGAGGCATCCCACTCCGCCGGCCGACCGCCAGCGTGCCGCTCGATGAAACGTCTGATGTGGCCGTACGCCCGACGGTCTTCGTCGAACCGAAGAGTTTTACTCCGCTCCTCTGCCACCGTGGATATGTGTTTGTTTGAGGGTAACATTGAAGTAGGGTATGGAATCGTTGGAAAACTTGGGGGGGGGGGGTCAGCGGACTGCCGGTACGGTTACCGTACATAAGAACAACGGTAAGATGAGGGACCGTTCCACAAAGCGCACCGTATCGCGGTGGGGGGGGGGGGTGGTCCGTATCTCCTTCTGGACCTGGAACGTTTTCCTGACTTACGCCGTCACAGGGAGTTAGCACAAATCACATCCTTCAAGAACTTACCCTCCTCCCGAACTGTGTTGCCAGTGCACTATCTACAGGGCGATCTTACCGTGCGCCACGGGCGTTTCTAGACTGTGCTGTTTAACCCGGTGTGTCATAAAATGTTCGCCGTTTGCGCCCATGCGTTTGTGTTGCTTGCGCGCGCACACGCCCCCGTATATCCCGTATATCGAGCGCGATAGCGTGCCGTACCTGCAAGCTCGTGTGCCAGGGCTTCTCTGTCCGCCCACAACGACGCCTGCCGACAAAACGGGGACGAAGAAGACGTAAGGTCAGAACGCCTGTGCGAGGCATTGGCAGACGGACACCCCGCTCCAGCTACCGGATGCACGGTGTGTGGCCCTCTCTCCGGTTGACCACATGAATATACAACTTTGACGCGAAATGGCAGCGCAAAGCATGGATATCATACAGTGCCAGCTCAACTATGGGGGAAGGGGCAGTCGAGAGCAACAAAAAAACATGCCTAGGGTGGAGACACACGGCACAAGCGACCTGACAACCTCACGAAACCCAAAGTACAGACTGCTTTGCACTCAAAATGTTTGACACCGCAGTGCTTGAGTGGAAACAACAACAACAACAACAACAACAACAACACCTAAGAGTGCTGTGGAGCCCACGCCGGCTGGTGTTTGCACGCGAGAGGGACCCTACCTTACTGTCTCGCAGGCGGTCGATTTCCGCCGCGCTGATCTCTGCCAGCGCGTCTGCCCTGGCAGACTCCAGACGGCTTGCGGTTAGCTCTGCCTCCCGACGTCGCTCTTGGAGAACGAGCTCGCGGGCGTTCGACCTCTGTTCCGACAGCGTCCGGAGCAGTGCTTGACTCTGACTTTCCAGGGTCACCGGGGAAGGCAGGGGGGAAGGGGAGGTTAAGTAAACTGGGATCTCTTAACACCCTCCGCTACGATGAAAAACAAAATCACACACGAAACCACGCCGTTAGTTCCCAACGCGAATGCGTGCGATTCGGAAGTAATTGATCGGGCGCTATTCGCGACGCAATGCCTTTTTCAGCCACTGCGACATTTAGCATCAGGCATCACCACAAATCGGGCAACTCCAGCTGAGCAAACCCTCGCAGCGGGCGAGAATGTTTAATACGGCACGCGCAGCACCCACGCGATTTTATAATCTCCTCGGAGCCAGCTTTTCAGTTGCGCTGCAAATTTGCAAAATATACCACGGGTTTCAATTAACTGGCATTAGGGACCACAATAGACAGCCGGTCGACGGGGTCGATCTCGTGCGGCTCATCCATCTACTAGGCCAATTGAACCAACTGGCGAACTGCGCGTAAAACGGGGTTTACAAGCAACTGGCGCTCTATGAGCAGTGCCAAAAAGGGGGAGTTGGGGGGGGGGCGTTTCCTTCCCCCTGCTTTGCTATAATACACGCACCAGTCTCATGCACAAAAGGGATACAAAAGCCCTGTTGAGTGCCAAGCAAACCGACAGGACTGCTCCCGAAAATAGGGTCGCAACTCCCTCCCGAAAATAGGGTCGCAGTCGCCGTCATCCGAGTTGCCACTGAAATAATTTTCCAAAACGAGGCCGAGCTTCTCGGGACCGGAGGTGCGCCGTTTCCCATCCCGGAGATACCGACCAGGGCCTTGGCGTTCGCGAGAGCCGACCAGATCGAGAAAAAACAAAAACAAAAACTGTATTGCCACACAACCACCTTTGGCAGGAATAACAGCGCTATTGTTTCGGCCTCCCTCCCATATATCGTATTTGTCCGATTTCTCCATCTCCCTTCCTTTCATACCCCCGACCCGGGACAACATAGCGGGCACTCCTTCCGCCCCCCCCCCCGCCCCGGTACAGCACGCGGCTTCGTTTTTATCGCGGGAAGAGGTCAGCGTAGACTCCCCTCGCCGACTCGCGTCGACATTGTACGAATGCTCGCACCGAACGCCGCCGGACCCGGCGAGACCGTCGGGACCCAGCGATACCGTCCACCGAACAGGGCACCGCCGCCCTTTGATTGCATGAATTTTCGAAGAAGGATCGAGGCACTCTGTGAATCACAACCTATACAAGTACGGTGAGGTGCCAGCCTAAGGAGCGTCCATGCAAATATTAGAAAACGGACGAAAGAGCTGCGAGGTCTGCTTGGCTAGCAATCCTTTCACGACATGGTTTCGCCCGGCTTTTCTCGCCCGACGAGCTCTTGCGGGGGTCTCCGGGCGGAAGTATAAGCCGCGTTAGGATCGACCATCCTTCTTGTTCCGGGATAACGCACAATCGCTTTTGAACGGGGCTGGAAGCGTTCGGAGATGAGAGCGGTAACATTGGCCTGTTTGGATGGGGTCCTAAAACGGGTACCCCGCTGTGTGAAATTGCTACGTGCACAGTATGCGTCTCGCACATAAGGTGCGTGCTCCGAGCAAAGCAAGGAATCACATACAATATGACACACAGACAGACACACAGACAGACACACAGACAGACACACAGACAGACACACAGACAGACACACAGACAGACACACAGACAGACAGGCAGACAGACAGACACACAGACAGACAGACAGACAGACAGACGGACAGACAGACAGACAGACAGACAGACAGACAGACAGACACAAAGACACACAGACAGACAGACAGACACACACAGACGAACACACATAGACAGACACACAGACAGACATGGCAACACGAAGAGGGGTCACTCACCCGCCGGTCCCGCTTTTCCACCGACACCCGCTCTGCCCTCATCCCCTTAACCTCCACCTCCGCTTCTCTCAGCCGCCGCCGCAAGTCCCTCAGCGCCGCCGTCAAGACCGGTGCTCCCGGCATCGTCGAGCCGTTGGCCGTGGCAGCAGACCCCACCCTTCCGTCCACCCTAAACTTGGAGCCCGCCGGGGCCGACGACCGCGAAACAGAACAACCGCCCACGTCGGGGGAGTTGCGATTGCCGCCCTCGGAGGCTCGGCGACCTTCGAGCGTGGCGTGGCTGCAGGCGGTAGTGGGCGGTTTTCCCGTGGTGGTGGCGGCGCCGCGTTGGTTTGCTGGACAGGGGCCAGCGGCGGAGCTCCTGCTGCCCTCGGCGATCGCGGCGGAGTGTCTCAGCACGTCCAGCAGTCTAAGCTCGAGGGAGAGGTTCTGGTCGCGCAGGCGAGCGTTCTCCGCGTCAAGGAGGCCGGCGTGCGCTTCGTACCTGTATCGTCCGGTCGTTTCACGCGTTCAGTATCCGCGCCCGCGGTTGTTTGGGGACCAAAGGAAAAATGAAAAAAAGCGTACCAGGTACCTGGTAGGTTTCTTTCGAGTTTTTAGCGGTGTACTACGAAAAGGGATCAAAAGGTAGGGCAGAGCGTCGACGCGTGCTGCAATAAGGGGCGACCCTTCTGGGGGCAAAAATGGATGATTCTGTCGATGGAATCCCGTCTGTGATTGGGCATGTTAGTCGTGAGACGCTGAGGCAACGGGCTTGGTTCGTGTTGAGACGTTTCACTGCTGCACTGTGCATGACCACGCGTCCAAGAATAATTTCCGGGAAGTGTCCCCCCGAGAACGGAAGAGTGCAGTCCTAATGGGTTTTTTTAGCGTAGAACATTTTTATCTCGCAGTCGATTTTGAAGGTGAGGATACACTCTAACGGGTATAGGGGTCCGTGGCAACTATAACGGGTGAGGATCCTTCCTTCTGAGGAGCTGATATGCTTATTCGTAAGTAAACACAACAACAAAACTGACTTTTTGAAAAAAAAAAACTAGAAAAAAAAAACAAAAAGAAGTATCATCCCAACGAAAAATCGCATACCAGAACGTGTGATACTGTGAAGCAAGCACAAATGAGATTCCAACGATCTTGGGTAGTGCTGCCCATGCCCTTGCAGAGTCCCGTCCGTCAGAAAATGATTGGCAAAAAAAAAGGTACTGTAACCTGATATTTCTTTCCCAACAAGGTACATCCTGATACTTCTTTATTTATCTCCGGTAAGAAAAAAAACAAATATCAAGGTGGGTCATGATGCATCTCCGGCGTAGCCGACATTTTTTCCCCAACAAGGTGCATGTGTTATATAACATTCCACGCTAATAATAGTCGACGAAGGGAGCAAGGGATAGGGTCTTCTCGCTACAAAAATGAAGGCACGGACCGTAGTGGGCAGGGGGAAGGAAAGCCTGCTACACTACGTCACCCCGGATCTGAGTTACTACTATTTATAGCAGGGAGGTAGTAAACAAGGACGAATATATGAAACAGGATGATAACGAAAAACAATCAACTCACTCAACAGACATGGTATTAATAGCTACCCCTGCGATGCCCGCAGGCTCTAGTCACGCGTAGGTTCTTAGTCTCTCCCTCTTCTTCTGTGGTAGAGTGGACGATGAGCGCCCCCGCCACCCTACCTTGCAGCGCAAAGCGAAAACGCGTAGGGGTAGCTTGGTGCTACCGAGGAGGTGGTCCGGATGAGCGTGGCAGACTGCAGCACCGATCGTGTGGCATGTAAGATACTCGTGCGTATCATTCCTCGTATCGAGCGTGGGTTACGGGCAATCATTGGCCACCGGCGGCTGCTTTGGTGTTACGTATCACAGCCCAGAGCAACGTCAAAATGTGGCAACCGATACAAGAGAGAAGAAATTACGAAACAAAACTAACAACAGCAGCAGCAGCAGCAACGACTACAACACCCGCATATCGTCTTGTCTTCGACAACTTGTACGACGATCTCACCAATTGTTTTCCCGAGACACACACCTCGCCAGCTCTAAACCGATGTGTCCTCGCGCAGTTCAGGAGAGATCGGGTCTAATGAAGGCCAGGCGAGGCAACGGCGAAATGATGTACACAACATACAAAGGACCTTGGCGGCGGACCACCGGCACGGAAACTCACGTTGCAAACACCTCGGCAGACGGCGATGAGGCCTCGGCCCTTCTCAAGCGTCCCCTGGTCTCAACGGCCTCCGCACGAAGGCCCTCCAGTTCGGCTTCCAGCGCAGTCCCCCGTTCCAGCCAATCGCATTCCTTCGCCTCGAAGCGACGCTCCATCTGGTTATCATCGGAGGATTACGCTCGCTCAGTGTTAGCTTCGACGGGACACATATCGAGACGAACTACCGGCGCGTGCAACGCGCTAGCGATAGCACTCCCCCTCGAACGAATCTCGGAGCTGGGTTTCTCGACATTGGGGAGGGTGCAAGCGCCGAGTGACGGGTCTACGGAAGTATCTCGACGAGACCTTTCTAACACCCCCCGTGTTTGCTGGGTTCGCCGCCACTCGTTTGGGAAAAAACGCATCCAAAAATGTCCCAGGGAGTGTTGTTTTAGTACTCGTGTTTTACGGATATATACTAAAACTATATTGGAGCCCCCAGGCCGATGTGCAGCGCGTATCCATCAGCCATCGTAACCCCCGACAACTATAATAAAAATTGACTTCGTGCTTTCTGTGATTGCGACGGCAATGACACCCCCCATCCTTGACCCCTTCCCTTTACCTCTATGGTGCTCAAACTACGCTACGTACACACCTGTTTCGCGCGCTCCTCTTGTTCGAGGACCACCCGCAAAAGAGCGGCATGGTTGCGGTGCGCTGACGCGTCGGCTTTCTCCCCTCCCTCTCCTCCACCGCCACCGCCACCACCACCACCACCTCCAGCGGCATTCCTGAGGCTGCCGGGCCTAGCTTCGGTTGGCCTGGACTTGCTCGCTTCCCGTTCGGTGGGGCACGGCCTCGCACCCGGCACGGTTCCCGCCGAGCTCACCTGTGAGCCTGTGCTGTTACGAGAGGGGGGGGGCGCTGCCTCTTCGCACCCGCGGTTTCTGTCGATCGTTTTTGCCCCGTTGCCGTCGTTTTGGGCAGCGGATTCAGCAGCCGCTGAAGGCCGCCATGTGCTGCCCTTGTTAGGCGTCGTCGGCAGCTCCCTGCCCCCGTTAGCCGCCGCCGGTGGTGGGGGTGGTGGTGTCCGGCGGTCGATGCTAGCCGAGCTGCCCCTGCGCCTTCGTCTGGTTTTCGACTCGTGTGGCGCTTTCGTCGTTCTCGCGAGAGAGTCGCTGCCGCCCGCGTCTCTAAGCCCATCGCCGCCCGACGAGGCGTTCAACCTGGAGGCCGGCACCGTTGCTTCGCCCCCGGTCTGGACTGTATCTGTCGGATGTCCTGCAACAACCTCGGTCGACCTCATGGAGCGACCCCCCTCCTCCGTGGGACGCCTACTAGGGTTTTTTGTCATATTCTCCCCCCTCTCACTTCCCGCCGACCCATGCATAAGAACCTCTATCGGCGTTAGGAACACACCGTAGTGGTCTCCACCTACCTCGCTCCCGAGTTCGCGCCTCGACGGCGTCGAAGTCTTGATTGCCGGCGGCAGGGTGGGCGGCGAGAGGGGGCGAGAACGAGGAGAAGGAAGCTGCGGCGGCGGCGGCGGTGGACTGCAGTTCTGTGCCATTGTCTCATCGCAGGTTGTTGCAGGCGGCTCCCAGGCCGCAGGAAGACACCGACGAGGGCTGGCCGCGGCCCCGCTCTTTCCGCGTCCACCTTTGTCGGATGCTACCGCGGCTTTTTTCTTGCTCTCGGGCAGCACGTCCTCCAGCAGCGACGACATCATTCGATCGATGTTTGCTCTCGCCCGGGCTACAGCAGTGGAGGCTACGGCGTCACCCCCTCCTCCAGGTCCGGCCCCTTTCTCCGCCCTATCAGCCATTGCAGTAGCTGGGGAAGGCTGTCCAGCGCTGACGCTGCTAGTCTCGCTTGCTCCCCGCGGCCGTAGTCTGGGCGGTGTGCGCACAGCAGTCGAAGCCTGTCTCTCGGACGGCACCCTATGCGGTTGAACCTGGTCTCCCAGCAGGAGGTTGAGGTCGTTCAGCGCCGCCGCCGCTGCTGCGGACGTAGGGTCACCGGGAGCAGCGTTGGAGTCACTCGGGCGGCCGTGCCTTCCCGGTATTCTTGTGTGGTCACCGCCCGAATCACCTTGTCCTACTGGCCAAGTAGAATCGACCTGTTGTGCGCGATCGTCCGGCTGTAGGCTTTCGCAAGAGGATCCTCGGAGCTTTACACCGCCTCCTCGCTGGAACCCCTCAAGAAAAGCGTCGATGCACGCCGTTCCTTCTTCCTCCCCACCCCCCAGCACCGTTTTCAAGGACTCGTAGTGTCTGCCGACCACCGCACCCGACAGTATTGCAGCTTTGATAGCATCAATGTCACCACTACCCGCACCGCCACCACCACCACCTCTACCACCACAACTATCCCCACCACCACCGCCGCCGCCACCACCACCACCACCACCACCACCGCCATGAACACCACCTCTACCACCACCACTATCCCCAACACCACCAACACCCCCAACACCACCAACACGGGGTGGTCTCTCTACATCCGCTCCGGTTAATAGGCTTGCCGAGGGTCTATCAGAGGGGAACTGGACTGGCGGGCGCGCTTCCCTTGCATGACTTCTTCCGCGCACCCCGTACTGGGAGCCCCCGTGCGCACCGCTTGCCCCATCGAGACATGATGAGGGCGAAGGCAAAAACAAAACTCCCTCCTGAGCAACGCTGTCCCCCCCCTCGTCATCCTCCAAATTTGCTGTTGGCCCTTGCGCTCCACCGGTCGCCGCCTGCGGTGATTCGCGGGCAAGTACCCCTGGAACGCATGCTGAAAGATTGCTCCCCTCCCCCGCCACGCTGTCCTCCGCAACGCCGTTGTCTGCAGCCCCGGCTGTGCACGAGGAGAAACGTTGGCGGCAGTCCTCCCCCGCCAGCACGTCGCACGCTCTTCGCAAGCGAAGGTCGGCCAGCGTCACTCCTCTAGGTGCCGAGATGGAAAAAAGCAACGACGAAGACAGCGCGGAGTACATGGTATAGGGTGGTCGGGGAGGGGGGGCGTATGCAAGGGGAGGGGAAAAAAACACGCACGACGTCTTACGTTAATTTGAATACAAGCGATAGCGAGTTTCATATCTACATGGCGCGTTTGGTTTTTAGGGACCCCGTTCGAAATCGCTATAACCTTCATTTCCACTCCATTTCAATCCGATATCCGACCACGATAATACCTTGGTCCGTTTTTCGGCTTGTCACAAACCATATTAGACGTACACCAGTCAACCAACGCACGCAAGTTTGACGGGAGCTACAAATACCCCACTGCGCGAGTTCCTAGCGACAGCTAGCCTATCTAGGAGCCGCATGCGAGATACAACGACTTCAGCATTCGTCACGCATAGACCAATGCCCTCGGACATGGGGGGCAACATTCCATTCGGTCACGAGCCGTCACGCCCACTATCCTCTGCTGCGCTAGCCGCTCGCATCTAAGCAGTGGCGAGCCCGACACCCTCCTGACAGTGAACTGCGCCGGAGCCGATTCATAGTACATATGTGAGAAACAAAAATCAGGGGCGATCTTGCGATAGACGTGGTGGATGCTCGTATAACATATTGAGCTGCACCTCACGGTGACACAGGGAGGTACGCTAGCGTTGTACCACGCACACTGGTAGTACTGATTAGCAAGCGAGAACCTAAGCCGGGGCCAGCACTTGACCGCTGTGACCCACGCTAAGGCCAGCCACAGGGGCACGTGTAACGTTAGTGTCAGGGTCAAACGGACACGACATGTAGCGTATAGATAGGTCGTCCTTGCATTTCCTGGTGGGAAACACTCCAAGACTCTAGCAAAAACCAACGTCAACGACAAAAAAAAAAAAAACGATCGCGTGCGCCTCGGTCCACTTCTGCCCCGTCGAGAGCCACAGCCCGCTATTAATAGCACGCAGACAACCCCAGCACCGTTTTACCTCAAACAAACACAAGCGAGGGCCAAACCGTCTGCTGCTAGTGTCCACCAGCGCGCACGTTCTTCCCCACGTGTCTAACCTGAGCCGAATGCACGTTGTAGCGATGTCTGAAGCCCGGCGAGCAACATCCAGCGCCCTCCACGCCGCGCCGGGCCCTCCCTTCCCGCCCCCGCCGACCGACACCACCATCCACGTCCGCGCGTTCCCTGAAATTAGCGGACGCAGAGCTTCAACAACCCTGCCTCCGCCCCCACCGGCGAAGGACTTTCCCTTTGGACACCCGTAGACGGGGTGAGGAGATGGTGCGGGTGGGGGAGGGGCCGTTACAGCCGCCGAGGTGGTGATCTCCTCGACGGCACCGCTGCTGCTGCTGCTGCAAGGAATCAAGGAGCCGCTAGCCGACGACGAGGACGGGGCGGCGGCGGCGGCGGCGTCGGCTAGGCCGACGACCATCGCGTCAAAACTGTTCCAAGCCCTCGACGCTGCGCTCGGACGCGCCGAGGTTGGCGTCGATGCCGATGCCGGTGCCGATGACGATACCTTGGCGCCCCGCTTCCCGGAGGGCTTGCCAGCAGCCTTCCCAGCAGGTTTCTCGTCGGAAGCCTGTTCGACAAAAAGGCGTGCGGGGGGGATGGAGGGGGGGGGGGGGGGGAGGGTACTCGATATCATGCATGCGGTAGTCGTACTGTATGACCATAGACCCTCGCGCTCCTACAATGCCGGGACGGAGCACGTCGGGTTTTCGCCGACCTTGCAGACATTGCTTGCACCAAGCACGAAGCGCCGTGAGGTGTTCGGCGAGTGGCATGAAGGGGAGCTCCATCCTACTAAGTACCGCTTGTGAAGCGGAGTTGCAAATGCATCACAGCTCCAATGAGTCGATTTATTTTCCCGTTCGGCCACTTCCAGATACAGCAATAGGAGTACTTTGTAGCTGTCTCGTGGGTGCCTCACCACAAACATTACATGATATTATACGAGGGTTTCCGGCTCGGCCAAGCATTGATCAACACGGGTGATAATCCACACTAGAGAAACTCCTACAGCTGCGAGACGTGACGACTCAAGTCATTGCCTATGACGGGGGACCATATTCAAAAGGACCTACGGTACACACAAAAACCTGTATACTTCGTTATTTTTACCAACAATATTTGGTCCTATTTGCTATGGTGCCCCGTAATAGTGATCAGTCGGAGTATTGGCTTTTCGCTTCCCAGAGATGCCAACACGTCGACTCAAAAGCGGAGCCAGCCATAAAGAGGTTCAAACGTCGGATTGGCCATGCCCCCATCGATTGTACGAATTCGGACTTTTCATACACGTTTTTCGTTTTGCATATGCAGTGGTGTATCAGGGTTCGTGCTCCCAAATTGTCTAGCCTGGTTTAGAGCGGTTCACAAGACACGATTATAGGAAGCTTTCCCCGTTGTTTGACTACCCCAGCTCGTATTAGGTTTTACATACTTGTAGGAAGGATTACTGAAAAGTGGGATACGTTGTTCGTTTTAGGGGGGCGGGTCCCCATCGGCACGGGGAGGGCTGATTTAGCTCTCCGCGCAAACCCTCACCCCAGTGGTGATCGGACCTACCTGTGTTGGAAAGCTGCACTTCGCTGATATAAAACGGGTGCGCCAAGAGGTCGGGAAAAAAGGATAGCAACCTGTTGATTCGTACGGCTATACTATACGGCCGTGACCCCGCCGAACTCCGTGCGGCTGAGATATCTGGTACCTGTTTTCGTCGTCTGGTACGCCGACGCTTTCGGGCAGAACAACACTCGTGCCTAGGTGGCGCTGAGGACGGCACCCGCGTTTCGTCTCCGTCGCTCGGGTCAGCACGCACGCTGCATGCGGCATACAGAAGGGCTGAGCTGCGACGCGATGCCATGAGTTGGTTTGGCCCCAAGACTGAGTGTTTTTCGAGGGGGGCGTGGAGTGTTGCCAGGCGCGAGACGCTGGGCCTCCCACAACAACACATGTAAAAGCCGCAGACGCTGGCACTTGACGACACCAACCTCCGGCGCAACATAGAAATAGACCGACGAAAAACGCCACAAAGGACGCAATGCTGAGCGAGCAGGCACCAGGAAAACAACAGAATATGAGACTCACACCTACCCGCGAGTTCTGCAACCGCATGCGTCACCCCAAACGGCAGCTCTCGCTTCACTCACCTCCCACCCTCCCTGCAGGTCCACGAGGTGCAGCGTGCTAACCGTTTCCTCAGAGCCATTGTAAACCACCACCCTGAAGAAGATGTGCCCCGGGATGCCGCTCCCAGCCTTCCCTTCCGCCCCTCCTCTCCCTGCCCTTGCCTGGTCAACCTTGCCCCCCCCGGATGCTTCTACCGACGCTCCAACTCCCCCCTGCTTATTGTCAGCGCTGCGGTGAAGAGCGGTTTCGACCAGCATAAACGCCGTCGACACGTTCGGTGCCTCGACTGTCTGGAATCCGTCGGGGTACCCCGAGGGCCAGCCGGAAGACTCGTCGCCGCTACCGGAGCGCCCCTTGCTCCGCCCCTTGCTCCGCCCCCAGTTTCGCCCCCTGCCGGCGGTACTGCTAGCGCCTTCGGGGCCTTCTCGCACCTCCCCTCTTCGTGCGCTGTTGCCGTGCCGGCCTCGGCCGCGCCCCCCGCATCCTGCTTCGTGGGGGATGACACTGCTGTTGCTATTGCTGTTGCTGTTGCTGTTGCTGTTGCTGCTGTTGATGTTGCTGCTGCTGTTACTGTTTCTGTTACTGTTGCTGTTGCTGTTGCTGTTGCTGCTACTATTGCTGCTGCTGCCGCTGCAATTCTTGTTGCTGACATTGCCGGAATCCACCTCTCCGGCGAGACCGTTCTCTTTTCCCGGCTGGAAAAAGGCGTCCCTATTGCCGCCAGTACCACCACCCGGTCGCGGAAGGAGGAGATCCCTGACAGCCTTTCCAGCCATCTCCCACGCGCTCAGCGCTACAACCGTTCGCCGGCGCCGGCAAGGACCACCCTCGTCGACACCGCAAGGCAAATCGACCATCCCCGGCTTGTCCCCTGCGCCCGAGCAGTCGCTCTTTTCAAAAACGCGTCCCTTAGAAGCAACACCCCGCACGTTCCCCCCTACCGCCGCCGACTCCGCCCTAACCGCGGCGTCTCGGGGCACGCGTTCCGGGCTCTCGGGAAGAGGGCCGGCAGCACAGACAAGCCCGTTTTTGGACCCGCAAAGGCAGGCGTTTGCGCGGCGTAGGGGACACCTTGTGGGAGGAGCAGCACCGGGGCCCATTTCGGCGGCAGCGGCGGCGGCGGAGGCGGAGGCGGCGGCAGGTCCATCACTGTCGTCGTCACTGTGGCCGTCATGGTCTTCGACGTCACTACCGCCGGCGCCGGTACCCGTGGCAGTGGCCACCACGTTGTCGAATAGGGCCCGCAGTATCTCCTTCAGCAGCCCCCCCTTTGCCTCACCCGGAACCATCGCGGCGCGTATGTTGTTGTCGAGGCCGATGTTTTCTCCCTCACGTTTCGAGTGTTCACCATGATTGCCACTGAAGGCGTGGTTCGGGTCGGGGGGGTGGATGGCGCCGGGTGTACCCGACATCTGGCTTCGCCCGCCAGGCGGAGTGAGCACCCCCCGCCCGCCTCCCACCAGGAGCGCCGACTTGCCTGCACACGCTTGGCCGTACGACAAAACCAAGGCGTTGAACCCATCCAGGAGCCAGGAAACTACCGGGCCTCTCACACCTGTTTGGGTTTGGGTGTGGGCTTTGGTTTAGTTGTCGTGTTCGTTTCGATCGTGGGCTGAGTGTTGGATGTCAGTGTTGATATAAGGCCGCCGGTGTTACACATCAGAACGTGTATATAGCCCAGCGGTGCTACGCACGGGGTATCTTGGCGTCTAGAGAGCGAGGTTGCCCCGGGAGAGGGTAAGCAAACCGTCACAAGGCGAAGGAACTTGGGGGCTGATGGCCCATGGTTTGGCCAACCAAGCCGCGCATGGTGACGCGGGTACGTCGTGGAGCCCCACAAAATAGATGGGGGCGAGGAATATCGATTTCTTGTGAAAGTAAAAGCAAGTCTCTGTGTTTGGATAAGCCACGTACGTCCTTCATTTCGCGATTTTATGGTATATATTCCGGGTATTCAACATCACTCTATCCGAAAACACACACGAAAGACAGTTTCGATCGAAAAAAAACACAAAAACACAGAGCGCTGAGTTCCCATAGGGGTGAGACGATCGTGATTCCGCTTTCCATGTCTGCAGAGACGGGCAGGGTCTTGCCGATACGGAACGACAAAAGGTGTCTTCGGAAACATCCGGTCGAGAACCTTCCCAAAACACAGTGATCGACGTTCAGCACCCTTACCGTTGCTACTACGGGGGGCCATAGTAAAGAGGACCCACGGTACAAACAAAAACCTATGTATTTTCCTATTTTTACTAACAATATTTGGTCCTATTTACTACGCTCCCCCGAAATAGGAGACACACGAGCGCCGAACAACGTCCGCATCCCTGTGCGCCGCCAGACCTTCTACTTTGCTGTGTCAACCTGCAAACAACCTTCGACATTGCGGGAGAGAGTGGTGGGCAGAGCCACGCTACGGAGCGGGATGCCTACACACCGAAACAAAAAAGGCGCGAAAGGGGCGCTCGGAAACATCTCCGCCGCGACCAAGGTAGTAGGTTTGTGCGGACACGAGTGGAAAACTTGCGCCATTTCCACTCCCTGACGCGACGCCAGAGGTGAGAGCTTCGGACCAGAAACAGACGCGTTCGCTCTGAGGGCTACTTCTCCTACAGCAGCCGTGGCACTGCTAACAGCCCTGCTGTTGGGTGTTACCATCATTTTGGTGGAGATGCGGACGAAGCAAAACAGACAACCTAGTTCGAACAATAGCGCGTCCGGCAGTGCGCACGGCGACTTCCAAGCGTAGCGCAAGGGTTGCCACCGAAGGGGCAGCGGTAGGGGTCGAGGCGAGCGCAGCTCCCACCCACCCGTGAAATCAAGCCCCATGTAGCGTCAACAAGGAAGATATGGCTGTAACGGTACCACGTAAGCATGAACACGGCATGGTCCCACCCCGGAATGAGAGCGACAAGTACCGCAGCAACGAGAGCAACAGCACCAAAGCCGACAGCCACATCGTATCCGTACCACGGCCAAATACCGGTTGCCACTCACAACGCCGACAAAACTCCCCAACAAATATTGATGACAACCATTCCCAGCAACAGTAAAATTGCAGCGGGCCACCGCCACCAACAACCACAGAGCGAGCGGCATTCCTCCATCTAAACAACCGAAAACGACTCATTGAACGTCCAGCATCTCAACAGGGACTGAAGGCTATCTTCGTCGTATAGTCGCAACACACGCAAGGACAGTAGACTATTGACAGCACCTGAACGAAATCACAATAGCTTGCTGATAACAACTAAATGGCACAGCAGTAGGCTATATACCGTACCTTCGGAAACCTCCTCAGGCGTAGCGTCCAAAGGGAGAGCCCGGGACACCTTGAAGGATTCCCTCCGCGCTTGCAATCCGCGGCACTCCGGGACCTCGACCGCCACACTGCGCGGCCCATCAGGCCAGACGCAGAGGCGCGGCTGGTCCTGCTTTGTTAGTCGCGGCGAGCGGAGTGCGTTGGTTCGGCCGATGGTCATGAACTTGCGTGCACCGCTGCTACCGCCAGGAGCAGTTTGTATGTAAACTCTGTACGTACCATAGTGTATTCGATACTGGGCTACACCGTGCATACCGTAATAGTCGCATATTGTGTGTAACACGATATGTCTTCGTAGACGGCACCAAGCAACTACGCATACAGCAGTACAGTTATCTTCTGGAAAACAGCGAGACCCCCCTCGAGGGCGAACGGCAAAAAAACACGCTCCAGATGGCAAGCCCGGCTTCCACGCCGGTGGCTGATGCAACGCTCCCGACCTTTGTGTTTGTAGATGGGTGCGCTATGGCCTAAACATACAGCGTAGCTTGAGACTCTTCAGAATTCCGCCAAAGCCCCCTTGGAAGAAAGAGCCAGCAACATTTCACAACACTTCGTGTAGCGGACCGAAACCACCAGAAGAGGCTTGCAACAGTACGGGGAACGTAGCACCTATAAACGTTTGAAGGCTCCAAAACTCGCCCTTCAGAGGGGACTCTACGCCTCGACACCAAAAATGCTTATTATGGGGGGCCATAGTTAATAGAACCTACGTGACAAAAACAACTATATATTTACCTCTTTTTACGAATAATATTTTGTCATATTTACTATGGTCCCCCGCAATAGGAGAAAACCCAAAAGGTTCGACCCGATGGACGATCCAAAAGCTTACGGTACGTAAGTGCTCCACGAAAACGAATTTCAAAAACTCTCCATCAGTCAACCATATTGGGTTAAGGAATCCCTTTTATGTCCGAAAAAAAATGGCCGAAACGCGTCAAACGTCGGCGCTCTTTCTTGCGCCTCTCTATACCTTCCCGTACGCACGTCTAAAAGACACCTAGACGGTAGTAATGTAGTCTGTACAGTAGTATGAATCGCGGGAAAGGGCACGAGCATGACACAACACGCGTGCCACTCCTCAGGAGGGGAGGTGTCGCACCTCCGAAGGTCGAGTAGAATTGACTCGAACCGCCGGTCTCCTTACTCGCACGACCGTCGACAGCTCCCCCCGCCTGGAAAAAAAAAACAAAAGCAAGGCAGCGTTAGGCTCGCGCACGGCAATCATTGCCCGACCTGTGGTCGGGCCCAAAGCAAACAAATTGTTTCTCCAGCTGATCGGGCTCCTTCTTCGGCTACGAAGAGGACGACGATGCCACGAAACGAAACAAGAGTGCAATGCCAGACCTTTCCATCGACTCATCGTTTGGCGTTCGTACCTTCCCCTCTGTCAAGAAACAATCCGGCTCGAAGTTCGTCCTAGGGGGTGTGTTATGTTGTCACCCTAGTGTGATACGGTGCTACAGCCCGGGAAGAATGCGATGGGTGCGACTTCAACATGCACAGAGACGAGGAGCGAACGCCGTGTGCACAACAGCTGTCGTAGTGGAGAATACTCGAAGTCGTCGATCTGCTGCTGAAGCTACTGTTGCGTGCTCGGAATATCGGCGATGGGTAATACAGGGGAAAATAACATTGCGGTGAGATAAACGCAACATGATACCCTTTGCGGCCGATCGGACACCAATTCTTGGAACGTTGCGACGGTTGAGGGTCGTGGGGTCTAGCACTTCGAAAAAAACGGTGACTGAACATTCCCCCCGCGGGTATCGCAGACAGCAGGCGATACACTCGAATCTGAATGTCACGACGTTAATGAATGATCGATTCCTCCTTCGTGAAAAGGCGCAGCTGCAGCGATGTCGGCGACATCACGATGCAACCACCAGTCTCCGGGAATCGTTTTTCGTCGCACAGCATCGACATCACTTTACGCCCAGGAGGTGTACATACAGATACCATCTCACGACACCATGTGTAATATCTTGACGTGCAGAAATACAAGACCGGGCGTGTGACAAGAAACAGGAAATACTAATACTGGCCCATTGTATGCTATATGGCATGTCTGGGAAAGGGTGTGATCCACACAAGATTCAGTGCAACCACTCCCAACAATCATATTTCTCCGGAAATGTTGCGGCCAACAGGTTTGTGGGGGCGGACACTACTGTATGTCAGGCTGGCTGTCGGCTGTTGGTGACAGCACGGCAAGACGTTGGTGGACCTATAGTTTCCATCCTATCGCGTGGGACAAAAGTTAATAGGACCTGTGGTGAACAAAAAATACTATATATTTAACCATTTTTACTAACTGTATTTGGTCCTATTAACTGGTATATATTTATTTTTTGCTCATCCCATTTATTAACTTCGCACATCTTCTACTCTCTCTCCTTCCAACTCGTAACTCAGATCCGGGGTCACATAGCAGGCTCTTTTGCCCCCTTCCCGCTACGGTACGCGCCTTCATTTTTATCGTGAGAAGATTTCAGCCTTTCCTCCCCTCGTCGACTCGCATCGAATTGTGCCTACCCACGCTGCAAGGCGCTCTCAACAATTGAATCCTTTTTTATTTTCATTTTTATCTTTGCAAATAAAGTCAAATGTCCGACCCACCCGGGGCTCGAACCCAGGACTCAAACACGAGTAGAATTCGAGGTTAACCACTTGAACCACCGGGGCGACCGGCGCTATAGTCCCCCGTGATAGCAAGGTCGAACTCTCGTTGAACGCGACGGACGCTTGTCGCATCTCGAGATCAGCGACGTCAGCCAACGGAGGCACGCCCATGTTAGCGTTCTGGCGTACAGTACAGCAGCTATCCTTGAGCCCTCGCTTTTGGCGATAGACCAGGAGAACAATCCAGGCAAACGTCTAACTTCGCTAGCTGGACTTGTCTTTCTCCACGCCCTACGATTGTGGCGAGATCCCGAAAATACCTTATGGTATACGTACGAGTATAGCTGGCCGTGTAGCACTGTTGGTCTGTACGACGATAAAGGTTCGCAGAAGCACATTGTCATGGTAATCGTTACACGATCGCAGCGGAGTCGCAACCAATGGTAGGACGTGATCAATACGCCCCCGCCGAGGATCATAGAGTCTTACGGTATACCAACGTTTTTGTGGTTCCCTCTCATACTAGCAGCCGGAAGTCGGCTGGAAGCATTCGGCTGCCTAGTCCTCGCACGGCGCAGCAGTACATTACACCAGCCTTCCATTGTTAGTATTATTAATAGTGGCCGATCTCCGTGTTCAACGAGCGTTTGTGGCACTTTATCGAGTCGATATCAGAAAGAGAGAACGATACGTAAGTACTTGCCAGGATGGAGTTCATCGTCCTATCCCGCAGAGTCGTGATCTGTCCCGCGCGCTTAAGGCCACGGCGGAACTATCAAGAATACCTTATCTGGTAGGTAGGTCCGCGTAGGCATTTCACCAACATATCCGAGCAAATCGGAAACAGATCAGGGGAATTGCGAACAATATATCCTCTTTTCTAAGAATCGGGAAACAAAAAGGAACAATGATCCCGGGATTTTCGGGCGTATTGTGTCCTCCATTAGGCCAGAATAAATGAAAATGCCTCCCACGGGAACGTTATTTTCCAGTCTGCACTTTTTTCGGGTGCGTACTTACGGCAGTAGTTGAAAGGACCAGCCAGGACACCAACAAACCGTTGTTGAGGTGCAAAATTTTATCCGTATCAGCGGGCAAGGCGATCCCCTGACGACCTCGCCGCGCCGTTAGCTCCCTCGGAAAAGCGCACGGTTTTGCACGATACGTACCGCTAAGGCTGTTTCCTACGGTGCGAGTTTTGAGCTTCAGATTTTGACCATGATCGTATCTTCAGATGTGAACTTAGCGAATAGAAACAGGGTTCCTATCCGGAAAATCAGATGTATTGTGCGCGCAGTAGAGATTCGAGCAAACACAGAGACCAACTCCTGTTGTTGTGGTCCGGCGCCGCGAAGAGACGCACTGGGTGCGCGGCACCGCGCGTAGGACCCAAGGGTCCGAGCCAAGGCTGACTGCCTTTGGTCTGGCGGCGAAGAGACTGGGCGAGTGCGCGCTAGAGTCAACCTGTCTTGGTATTTTGTAATCACAATGTGACTGACTGTTGCTACTGCTGCTGCCGTTGCTGCTGTACAACGGTGAAGTTTACGAGCACGTATCCACGGAAAGATGCGCGCCGAGTGTGCTTCTCTTGGTCTCTGGCCCCGAGTCCGTGCCAGCCGACTGCAGTCTGGCTATGGAGAGACGCGCCGCCCGCCGACCGCGCGTCGGGCGCGAAGCAACGTCGCTATACAGCTGAATCTATACAGCTGAGTCACCATCCAACTCATCGATCGGTCTTATGTTTGCTGTCGTGGAAAAAAACTCGAATTAAGAGAGCATGCCATTTTTTTATTTGAAAATCTGATGACCCGAGCCGTCGGATTTTGGGCCTGGCACTACCCAAATATACATTTTTTTTCCGGTCGGATTTTGCATATTCGTACTGCGTAACCCAGGGGCAGTCCTTTGTGAAACCGGAAAATACAAATCTCAAGCTCGAAATCGAACCGCATATATAGGAAACAACCCAAGTTATCTGCCGTCAGTGTATACTGCTGATGTTCGTGCTCTGAAATCAAGCAAGGGGTCCGGGATCGAGTTATGCTTGCACAAGCATGATATATACGCAAATGCCTGGTTCCTGGTACGAGCTACATAGCGAACACCTTCAATGCTTATGTACGACCGACGTACCAGTTATTTTTGTTTCTCTTCCCAATATTATATTCGGCCTCTTTTTCTCTCTCCCTACTATTAATATTTAGGGGGGGGCATAGTAAATAGGACCTACGACAGATACAAACACCTACCTGGTACATGTTTCCCTATTTTCACGAACAATATTTGGTCCTATTTACTATGGTCCCCCGTAGTATAATCAACGGGTCACATGTGTCTTTGTTAGTATGGTCCGTTTTGCCTTTTTTTTTGCGTTTTGCTATCTGCGTCTGTTTTAGTTTTGTTTTTGTTTTTGTTTTGCTTAGCTTCATCTTCTTTTTTTAGGTTTCTGTCTGCTATTAATAGTCTCCTTTTTGCTTCCCTGGTGTCCGCAGTGGTGGAGTGCGTATGCTTGTTTTTTGTTTTTTGCCTCTGTTTTTACTTGAGGTATTTCTTCCACTCCAGAGTTATTGGAGCCTGTCCTGCGACCACGGACTGCATTGAATTGTGAGTTAATGTGAGAACAACAACAACAATAGCAGCCCCCCCCCCCCCCCCCCTCCCTACTACGATTCGTGCCTTCATTTTGATCGCGAGCGAGAGGGCTTCAGCCACTTCTTCCCGGGAAGACTCGCGTCGAATTTTATACGAGGGTGCGGTCAAATGGCGTTTGCGTTTTCCGTCGACGAAGATTTTGCTTTTCGTCGAATTATGAATGATTTTTGCGGTCCTGGGGAGATGAGCGAGAAATAGGAAACGAAGAAATGAGTACTTGCGGAACAGGCTTGACCTGGTAGGTGCGCGTCTCACAGCCGTGACGAAAGCGGCACCACGTAACCGCTTCTATTATCGCCACCTAACGGCCATGCTTCGACGGCTGTAAGATGCAACCACTACTGCTGCAGCAGTACGTAGCGGCATAGAGGAGGTGCCCACGTCTGAACGAGAGTCACCGCAGCAGTCAGTCGGCGAAAATTCCGTTACACGAACTGGAACAAAAAAGAAGCAGATTTGCGAGTACTGGTATGTAGAATATTGGTGTGAGGTCTGCGGTGGGTCGCTGTGCTGTGCTTTGCCCAACCACGAAAGAGTCCGTATACATAGCTGAACGATGGGATGGTCTTCCCGCCGTGCGTAGTCTCAAACCGATGCAGCGCTGTATGTACATCTTGATGAGCTCGAGCTGTACCTTGTGATGATCGTGAATCGCTTGGGGGTTGAAGCGTCGAGACAAAATGTAATTGCACCGCATCCACCTCATCGTAGACGCCTCGACGGTATACACGCTCACACATCACGACTATTGCCAATCATGTGATATGCACACGCACCTGGTATCCATTGACCTAGGCATTCACCCAGCTCGCCGGCTCACGCTCTGCGTTGCGGCTGATCCATGGGATAACAGGTGGTGCAGCAGTGCAGCAGGTGGGGGGATATCTGGGGATATTCTTTCGCCGGGGTTTCCATTCTAGATGAAACGTGTCTGAATCGGGGAGGCAACTCAACCCGCATTCGACCAATCTGCCCCCCGGCACACAATCAGCCAGTCAGTCCTATCAAGCGCACCAAGTGGCGCGTGGTCATCCTTCGTGCCGCACGACCATATCGGCAATATGCTCGACTCCGCTGTGACGGTGATATGGGTTTGGGCGAGTTCTGCTTGTGTCGCGCTAATGTAAGTTGACGCGGGGACACCATTTTTGTCGTTGTGTTCGAGCGAGAATTCCTGTTTGTACTCCGCCGCTACGTTGAACGCCGACAGACGATTGAAGGCTGCCGTGCCCGTCAATTGCTTGACCAGCCCACGGCTCGTCCCCGGCGCCACCCCTGCCGGCTGCTGGTCCATGTTTCACAGGGTGCAACTTTTGCGCTTTCATTTTCGCGCAACCAGGTCGATTTATTTTTTTCAAAAACTTGAAACTTTGAACGGCGCTTCCATGTGTGTGCTTCTTGTTGTACGCACTTACTTGTAGGATCTTGCCTCGCAACATGATTTTGGAACCGCAGTCCCGTTTTGGGGACAAACTACTTGAAATTTGAGTGGTTTGTCCCCAAAACGGGACTGCGGCTCCAAAAGGGTGAACAGCGGTCACTGCTGTGTCCTGAAATGTAAGGATGTTTTAGGTAATCATATGAATAACATAACGGTACGTATATTTCGGACATGGGTGGTGCACACCCGTGCGCGTGTGTATCCCAGCAGCAGAACGCGTCGCAAACAAACACCCATCGCCTGGGAAGCCGGCTCGTGCTTCGGCGATGGCGGCCCTCGCGTGGTTTTTGTGCGCACTGCCGTGGGGTCTCCATGCCCTCGCCCGCGAGCGTGTTCATGATTGATGAGCGCGTGCCATGTCATTGATGTGTCATATTTCATGCGTCATGATCTGGGGTCATGATGGTGGTACTCGCAAAATCGGCGACTGGAAGCAACGGGAAGCAGTTTGTTCCCACTATGTACAACAGCTACCGGTGGTACCATAACGAGGTGCCCCCCTGCACAGCAGGCACGCCTGTTGACCCCACGTTGTTATGGTTCATTCATACCACTCTTGCCCCGATATATAAGAACCGCTTGTGTCGATACCATGTCCCCGGAACCAACACGTCTACCCATATAGTCGAAACCCCAGTGTCCTTCGAGAAAGCTTTTCCCGAAGCTTTGCTCGGGGAACTCGGGATATTGTCATGTCTAAATCTCGCCAGATGTGGATACCATGTCCCCGGAACCAACGCGCCTACCCATATAGTCGAAACCCCAGTGTCCTTCGAGAAAGCTTTTCCAGAAGCTTCCCTCGGGGAACTCGGGAGGTTGTCATGTCTGGATCTCGCCACGGAGCCTTCTCCTCCACGTTCCGCTGACGGATCCTTCCTCAGCGGCGGCTATTCTCCCTAGCGGATTCTCCGCAGCGGGACTTAGCAAGGCCCCGCTGAAGTGTCCTTTGACCCGAGCGTCACGAGAGCAACGATGATTGCTCGCCCCTCGGCTCCCACTCATCATATCTCCCTGTCTTATCCTGTCATCGGACTGCTGTCTCAGTCCGAGCTGTCCTACACTCTAGATCGTCAGATTGCTTTTCAGCACACACGGCCCTGTTACGCCTGTTGAGCCTTCAGCCATGTTGTCCACACGACGAGTGAATACTCGGCCGTGTAACGTGTTTCGAATCCAACCCCAATATGTCCAACGGTGATCCATTCCCTGCTCGCAAGGCAACGGCGGGGGGTGGAACAGGTTGAATAGTGTCAGAGCGCAAGGTTGGGTGGGACATCAACCATGCTTGAGAGGCAACGGAAATATCAGTAGCAGTATCAACAGCGATTGCGGGCACTGGATGGTTGTCTACAGAGCCAGAACTCTGCACTCTGCCAGACGAGAAGTACAAAGAAAAATGATGTGATCTGCGCACTACCATCGAGCTATGCCACACGGTTGTCTTGTTATTTTTATTTTTTCTTCTCTGGGCCACCACATCACCCGGGACAGTCAGGACATGACTAGAGCGGCGTCACCGCTGTGCACTACGGTTACATTCCGACACACACGCAGACACAGGAGTGTCATCAGTAACAACGTTTCACCCGAGCGTCACGATAGCAACGATGATTGCTCAGGGTCAGATTGGACGGCAGTAGTTGAGTTGTTGGACTCGGGCAGGGACACAACAGGACTACTAGCGACTGATAAACTTGCCAGTCGTTGTAGCATTCCATTGTGCTGCTCACTGAGCACCTCAATTTTTCTGTTCTCCATCCTGTCCAGCTCATGGTTCACGATTCGAGCAAGGCGAGTCCGGATGGTAGCTATGGAGTCGTCGGGGTTGGAGGGTTCGGTGCCGCCCTCCTCGCTGTCGTTGGTTCCTGACGAACGTGGTGCTTCCTTGCGTGCTGCCGCTGTGTCGGGGTTGTTAGCCGAGGTTGGCATACTCTTGACTACTGCTACGACTCTAGTTCTCGACTCGAATCGACTTTTGCTGTTGGTGATCAACTGCCGTCAGACGTCATAAATTGAATTCATGGCGTCTGACGGCAGTTGATCACCAACAGCAAAAGTCGATTCGAGCCGAGAACAAGAGTCGTAGCAGTAGTCAGTAGTATGCCAACCTCGGCTAACAACCCCGACACAGCGGCAGCACGCAAGGGAGCACCGCGTTCGTCAGGAACCAACGAGAGCGAGGAGGGCGGCACCGAACCCTCCAACCCCGACGACTCCATAGCTACCATCCGGACTCGCCTCGCTCGAATCGTCAGCCATGGAGAGAATGGAGAACGGAGAAATTTAGGTGCTCAGCGAGCAGCACAATGGAATGCTACAACAACTATCACAGTCTCCTCGGCACCAACGCCAGCAACGTCAGCATGGCCGCCAGCAAGGAGGCCGCAACGGGCGCAAGCAGCAGTCAACCAACCTACGGAAGCCCCGCCCGCACTGCACCAACGATAGGTGTGAAAAACCGGTGGGCCAATGGGAGTCAACGTGCCTTCGAAAGGCACGCGACACCAGCGGGCGTCACCCACGGTTGTCGGGATGTTCTAAGCGTGACCGTTCCTCTTCTCGCGTCAACCTTCGCCACCGCTCCCGCCGTAACGACCGCGACAACGATGGCAACGATGATCGCAGGAGCCAGGCGAGTAAGGGCACGGGGGACGACAACCGACGTGGCCAAGTTGCTGTAGCGCTCACAGCAGTAGGGACACACCTTGCTATTAATACGGTAGGCAAGGTTAGCGCGAAGAGGAAACTCTCCGCTGTAGCAGCAGGCACCAAGCCTGGCGTACCGAGTGTCTTTGTCAATGGTGGGGAGTGACCAGCGTATTGATCGTGGTTTGTTGTCTGTCGAGAGTGTCCTTGTCTCAGGTCGAAGTAGTGGCGTGTACAGTTCGCATCATCCGCGCAAGCGGGTGACGTTTGCTGATGACACTCCTGTGTCTGCGTGTGTGTCGAAAATCTATCCGTAGTGCACAGCGGTGACGCCGCTCTAGTCATGTCCTGACTGTCCCGGGTGATGTGTTAGCCCAGAGAAGAATAATAACAAGACAAAACTGTGTGGCATACCTCGATGCTAGCGCACAGATCACATCCTTTTTCTTTGGCTTTTCTCGTCTCGCAGAGTGCAGAGTTCTGGCTCTGTAGACAACCATCCAGTGCCCGCAATCGCTGTTGATACTGCTACTGATATTTCCGTTGTCTCTCAAGCATGGTTGATGTCCCACCCAATGTTGCGTCCTGTCTCTATTCAACCTGTTCCACCGTCCGCCGTTGCCTTGCGAGCAGCGAATGGATCACCGTTGGATATATTAAGGTTTGTAATTTTCGCGCTTACCCTCAGTACGATCACGCACGATGTCGAAGCGTTGGTTGTACCGTCTCTTGGTCCCGATTGAATACTCCTTGACAACAATGTCACGTCTAATTTTAGAGCTGTCCTTGATTGGCAAAACCAAACTTTGTCGTTTGCATCTGCTGGTGAAATCTATCCCAGCAGTTCATCGTACTAGCCACCCCGCCTCCCGCCCCGCTAACCCCTCCACTGCCTCTTCCCGCGACCAAAATCTGTCCGTCGCTACTGCCCACCATGATGCAGTAGGAGTGGATGTAAGCTTGCACGAACGTGTCGATCTCAAACCTCGACACGAGGCTCTTGTCGTAGCTTTTACTGATTGTCCCCCTGTCCAGGATTCTACTGTTGTCGTGGAACCTCGATTTATGTCCGAGCTTGAGTTCGTAGAGTCCGGTAGGTCGTCGGCGTTCGAGAAATTATTGTCGCTTTCGTCGCTCGCACCGTTGCTACTTGGTATGCTGCTGATGGCTCAGTAGCAGTGCAAGTTGCAAACCCGTCCTCTGATGGTGTTGCACTCCCGATTGGTTTATGCCTTGGTCAGTTGTTCACTGTGTCAGTAGTGACACCTGATCAACTACACGTTAACGCTGTTGCGAAAACTCCTAAATCAGTCGACGGACTCGCTCAAGCCAAATCAGAGCTTGAAGGTCCCTTGTCCAGAGCTTTCACTGATACAAAGCTTTTTCCCGACCAAAACGCCGCAGTCATTGCATTTGTGCGCCCGGTACCGTCCTGCCTTTGCCTTGTCTATGTCAGGGCTTGGTCGTTGCACCAGTGCCGAGGCGATGTTTTCATTGCCCCCCTGATACCCGTCCTGTGGACCGTGCTCCGTACCGTGCCAACCCTCGCGCTACAGCTGTCATTGATAAGTGTGTCGTTGACATGCTAGAACGGGACATAATCGAAGAGCGTCCTAGACCGTGGGGTAACCCGTGCACTCTTGTCGCAAAGTAGAATGGTAGCCCTCGTTTCTGTGTTGTTTATCGTCATGCCCTCAACCGTCATATCGTCCGCTAGAGCTGGCCCCTTCCGAACCTGGATTCCGGTCTGGATGCAGTAGGAGGCGTCAAGCCCATCTCTACTGCCGATGTCCTCAGCGCGTTCTTGCAACTGCCCGTTGCAGAAGAGCACATCGACCGGACAGCATTCGTCACTCCTACCGGCAAGTTCTGTTTCAGACGTATGCTTTTTGGAGTCTGTAATGCCCCTTGGTTGTTTCAACGCATGATGTCTTTGCCACTTTTGGCCACCTTGGTCCGGAATCAGGGATTCTTACGTATATGGATGGTGTTATTTGTCTTCATTCTACGTTCGAAGCTCACCTGAAATCCCTTGAGCGAATGTTGTCGGCGTTACAGGCAGCAGGCCTAACTTTGAAACCGAGTGAAACTTCAGTTCGGTCAGAGAGAAATCGAGTACCTTGGCCACGGTATTGCGGGAAAAGGTATCTCAATCACTGCCGACAGTATCAATAATCGCGGGTTTTTAGGTACACTCAGTTATGTCCGCCGTTTCATAGACGGTTAAGCTGAAATCACAGAGCCGCTGGTTGGACTCACTCGTAAGGATTTTTGTCAAAAAGTCCGCTTCCACGAAGGCTTTTGGGCCCGCGCAACGTGAAGCTTTGGCTCGCGCTAAACGCGCCCTAACCTCCGCGCCGGTTCTTAAATATCCGGACTTTACTCGAGAGTTCGTTGTTCATACCGATGCTTCAGAAGCCGGCGTAGGAGCATTTCTCGCTCACCCCTCACTCCACGGTAGCTCCGATTCTGATCTTGGCATCATCGCGTATTACAGTCACCGCTTTTCAAAAAGCCAACGTCATAATAGTGCGACCACGAACGAGTGTTGTGCTGTGGTCTGGGCTCTCATCCCCTGGCGTCCTTATCTATGGGGTAAGGGTAAGCTTTTCTCTTGCTGTACTGACCACCCAGCACTCACGTACCTCTACAAAATGCAGGATACCTCTAACATGCTGACCCGATGGGCCATCGCACTTCAGAATTACGATTTCACTGTCAAGCACGTCGCAGGCAAATTAAATGTTGTGCCTGATATGCTGTCTCGTGCTTTTAGCGAAGTCAACGGGGAGCCCATCCCATCCGAGCCCAGATTGGCCGCGATTTGTCGTAGCGTCCCGGTAAACGGACCTTACTATCCACCTGGACCCCGCGATTACGAATTGTCAGCTTCTAATTACGACGTAGCTCCTGTCGAAAGCGATCGTGAATTGTTCATGAGCGCAATGTCTGTCTTCTCTACTATAGATCCCGCGAAACTTGTTGATCTACAGAAAGATAAATTTTGTCCATACTTTTGAGTATCTCCATGCACCTGCATCGGCCCCACTCCCTCCTACAGGATCTAAATACACGATGAGCTTTTCTCAACGAAGGGTTGTTATTTCGGTATCATCTTTCTGCTCACCTAAGGGAGCGTAGCACTTTCCACGACCAACTGGTAGTGCCTACATCTCTCCGAAAAAATGTCGTAAACGCCCTGAGACAAGGACACTCTTGGACCACGATCAGTACGCTGGCCACTCCCGTCATTGACAAAGACACTCGGTACGACAGACTTGGTGCCTACTGCTACAGCGGAGAGTTATCCTCTTCGCGCTATCCTTGCCTACCGTATCAGTAGCAAGGTGTGTCCCTACTGCTGTGAGCGCTGCAGCAGCTGGGCCACGTCAGTTGCCGTCCCCCGTTGCGTTGCTCGCCTGGCTCCTGCGGTCATCATCGTCGTCGTCGTTGTCGCGGTCAAAAGCTTCACGTTGCGCGGGCCCAACAGCCTTCTCGAAGGACACTGGGGTTTCGACTATATGGGTAGGCGTGCTGGTTCCGGGGACATGGTATCAGCAATCATCCCCCAAATTTAATGGTGATAGAGCTCGTAATCCACCAGCTGGCCAGCCACAGTGCGATATGTACTGAACGTGCGTGGCAGCCCAGACCACAGCACAACACTCATTCATGGTTGCACTATAATGGCGTTGGCTTTTTGAAAAGCGGTGACGGTAATGCGCATGCTGTCCGGCCGATGTCCTCAACGCGTTCTGGAAACTGCCCGTTGCAGAAGAGCACATCGACCGGACAGCACCCATTATATTCTCCCAAAAGGCGATTCGCTTAACGCTTGGAGTTATACACACTCATTTTGACAAGGCAAAATACAAATCGTAAGTAATTGCCAGACATATCATAGTAAATGATAGACATAACAGCGGGACAGACATTCTGCTGCTGTACCGTAGACAGGCGGATAAATATCCGGACATAGGATCGGACAGGAACACAGTAAGCGAGTACCTCGGGCACGTTATTCTGAAATCACATTTGTGCACGAATATTTCGGTACAGCCGAAATTTCCTCGCACCGCCGCTGTGGGAAAAAAGGGAAAAAATGTTTGATTTCTATTTCCCCCCCCCCCCCCAACTGCTGCAGGCGGCGCAATTTGTTTTTTCTGCTTGTGAATTGTCAGCACGCTGATAGAAACCACCTCGTGCGACGATCGACGTTCGATCTCGACATAGACGCAGCCCACGGCCAACCCGCTCGGTGTCCGGCAAGGCCAACGAATATAGATGACGGCCTCGAAGATATCGGGTGGGTCCATGGTCTAGGGGGCGAGAGCTTGCCGGCGGCGTCCTACGGTATCCTCTCAAACCTGAAAAAAAAACTATTTTTGCCATTGGAGACGGATGGAGAAGTTTTGTCTTCTGTTTTGTGCACACCAGCGGCCAATTGGTTATTTATCATACGCCTCGTCAGCTCCAGCCACATGACACCGGCCATGGTGTGAAGACCGTGACCCTAGGGTGGGTCGGAGCCCCTAACGAGCGCACTCCGTTCAGAATTCATGACGCAGTCGTTGGTTTTGTAGATCGATGTCTGTCAAGGACTCGGAATCTCGCCGCTTCAAACCAAAGATCGGTCTGAGTTTTTCTCAAGCCGATGTTGGCCCAACATCGGCCCCAGATTTGCTTTTTTCGGGCTTTTCCAAAAGTTTGGAACTTTTTTTTTTTTTTCTAGTCGTGCTCTTAGGAAGCCTGTTCTAAAAAATTCTGGAGGGTATCTTTCAAATTCAAACTTTTTATTGATACTTCGCTTTCCCATTGGCATAGGTCTTGGGTGGCCCGCGTGCCTATCAAAATCAATTTCGAGTCTCACCGAGTGGATGCTCGTACGTACGAGTAGGGACCTTATCTTGCATAAAATATTGACTACAGTAGCGGAAAGCGCAGGAGCGTGGGTTAGCTACGTTCGATAAAATCGATGAGCAGTGGGAACGCTGAACCCTATACGCGTCCAAAAACAGAGGCACGTACCGGGGGGGGAGAAGGGACGACACCTGTGACCACGGCTTGACCAGAAGATCGCTGAGGGTAAAACCCCCTACGAATTAGGCTGGAAAGTAGAAGAAAATAAAGCGGTGGTCGATTCGTACGTGATTGTCAGCATTTAATATTTTAATATTACGGGGGGTCATAGTTGAAGAAACCTATGGTGTACATAAAAACCTATATATTTTACCATTTTTACTAACAACAGTGGGTCCTATTGACTATGGTCCACGGTAATAGTCACGAAAGCAATAGCTCTCGGGCTTGTTGATGCCAGGCTCGAGGGGTGTAGTTCCAGTTTTTCTGTGACATAAGCACGACCAGTGCGCATGAGACGTGATGCCTACAGTAGTCCACCTCTATGTGCTATGAATAGGGGTGCTACCCGTCGGGTACCGGCCGCAAAGGGGTACCCGCCATATCCTGGAGTCGGACTCGGACATGCCACGAACGGGTATCCCGGCTTTTCAGGGCACCAGAACCGGACCCGCCGGGTAGCCGGGTACCCGGACAGCACATGAAACCGTTTACCTGTCGTCCAGCGGGCCTGGCAAGCTGGAGGATAGAACCTGTTTGGATGACGTGCGTATCGCTGAGGGAGCTACAACCCTCGGAACGGTACCAGTTGTTGCACCCTTCGTTTTAGTTTGATTGAAGTCCTTCGGCGTGGGACTGTCAACCATGCACAGACGGGGTTACACCATCCCGGGAAATGCTTGTACATAGCGCAGCCAGTACTTCAAGCGTTGTTGGGGATGCATCGCCACAATAGGGCCCGTGGGCGAGCGGAAGGTATCCGAGGCAAACGCGAAAAATATTGGAAATCACCCACCGCGAAGCCAAAGTACACAACCGAACAATGAAACAAGTGCAGGTATATGTATACTCGCACATACCAGGTACGTACGTATCAGTGTCAGGTTCTGTAAAAATCCCAAAGCTACTCGTAGTTTTGCGCTGGACCTTTTGCGTGTCCTATTAACAAGGGTTTCTGGAAGTATTTTCGGGCGTGCTGACGATGGGGACGCGTTGCTCACCGGGTACCCAGGCACCGGGCACTTTTGTTGTTCATGTTTGGTTGTTCTCACACGTGTCAGGCACTGCAACCCCAAAGCCAGGTTGCGCCGGATCGTTTGCGAGTTGGAAGGGTTTCTGGAGGTATCGCCAGGCAGTTCTTACCACGGGGACACGTTCCTCACCGGGTACCCGAATACCCGGTCCAAAAAAAACCCGGCTGACTTGGGGTCGGACCCGGACCAGGTGACGGGTGGTATCCGTCCGGGTAAATCCGTAGCACCCCTACGCTGAACAGCAGGGCATTGATTAGCTGTTGCGTTGTTGCGCTGGCGCGACATTCGGGGGTCGGAATCGTGGTTTTGCGCAACAGGCGTCGGTAGGCGTGCTGTGCGCAGGGGTAACACGAGTTTCGGGGCGCGGAACAGAATTTTCGCCGCGGCCGAAAAAAAATATTGCGCGTGTCCTTTTCCTCTGGGAGGCGAGGTTTTCTTCTCAGGCACATGTTTTCGTTCGCCGTTTGTAGGCGGGGAAAAAAAGGACGTATTCAGGCGCGTCTATCGGCCGTTGTATTGAAAGCCTCGTCTATATACCCGTGCTGCATACAACGACTGAAGGTTCTTCCGCCGTTTCCCGGCAAGAAGAATGCCGCAAGGCGAGGAACGCCGTTGACAACCTTCGGGGAATGTCTTCGGGTGTCACTAGGGAGCTTACACAACTTACCTTTGTCAAGGTATATTTGGACGCTGGACCCCACAGATAGCTCCCCCGCCCCCGCCCCCCCCCTGCCTCGCCGATGGAAATTCGACATGGTTCGTCCCCGCGTTGTGCATTTATGGGCGCAAGGGTCTATGGTCACACGGCTACGGCCATGCATGATGATGCCTACCGTCCACCCCCCCCCACCCCCCGTCCGCCCGACCCACCCCCGCCGTTTCTTCTGCCCACGCCACCACAACCCCTATCCAGGGATCCGGACGAGCTAAAGAACTTCGGCTACCTCATCCTGTCGGTGGAATCGCTTATCGTTACCTGCTGCTGGCCAAGGCTCTTCCCGCCCCAACGCCATCATCGCCCAAGGCGTCATCGGGTTGCTGCCGATGGTTCGGCTTGTTCCGCTGCTGCTGCTGCTGCTGCTGCTGCTGGTGGTGGTGGTGGTGGTGGTGGTGGTGGTGGGGATGGGCTGAGGAGACGCAGGAGCGACAGCGGCGCTAGGAGTCGCAGGAGCGACAGTGGTGCGTTGAGCAGGAGGAGCGGCAGCGGGGCGAGGAGCCGACGGAGCGACAGCGGCGCGTTGAGCAGGAGGAGCGGCAGCGGTGCGAGGAGCCATAGGAGCAATAGCGGCGGGTTGAGCAGAAGGAGCGACAGCTGCGCGAGGAGCCGGAGGAGCGACAGCTGCGCGAGGAGCCGGAGGAGCGACAGCGGTGCGTTGAGCAGGAGGAGCGGCAGCGGCGCCTCCGCCTGCGGGGACGGAGATGGCGGCGGTAGCGGGAAGGAGGGCGAGAACGGGCGCTTGGTAGACGGGGTGGGGTGCTCCGGCGATGGGAGTCGAAGGAGGAGCACCAAGGGATCCTCTTCGGCTTACCCCGGTGGCGGCCGTCTACCGCCGACCGGAAGAGGTGGTCGCGGCGATATAAGGTTAGCGAGCTGGAGGCAGAGTTGCAGTGGTTTGATGGGTGCTGTGCTTGGGGTGCACCTAACGTTTTTCGAAAGCTAGGCTCCTACCTCGATGAGGTCTATATACCTCTCGCCCAAAATACTTGATTTGAAAAATGAATGCAGTATTGTGCCCATTTTTGGAACGGCAGTCCCGTTTTGGGGGACGAAGCGCTCTGATTCTAAGTAGTTTGTCCTCCCAGAGCAGGACTGCCGTCTTAAAGCGGTTGTTGTAGGCTGTTTCCTATGCTTTTGTTTTGTGTCCTTTCCATTCGATTCGGACGTTTCGGACGTGTACGTTTGTTTTCGGCAGATTCACCGAGGAAATCAGCCCTATACTTCTCGGAATGAGTCCGGAGTCTCTCCGAGGTGTAGTTCGAGGTTTTTGCCCACGGTATATATTCCGACGAAAATTGGAGTGTTTCCGACAGAGGTAAAGAAGAAAAAAACTTGACTTTCGCTAAAAAAAGTGAATTTCCTTCCCTTCCTGATTTCGGTGTGTTTGCGAGTGAGGTATAAATCAAATCCTGCAGGCGACGCCTCCGAAAATAAGAAGGGAAGGGGGGAGGCGAGTCAAACGCGGCAAACAAAAAAAGAAGGGAAAACAAGAAAACAGCTTGGGAGTAGCTACGGCAGCAGCCCAGCAACGTTTCGGCGGCAGAGTTGACAGCGGTGCCACCACTGCCATCCCACGACTGCAAGCAGCAGCACAGCCGCAGCTAGGGGCAGCTCGAGCAACAAAAATAAACAGCGTCAGCACCAGCACCAGCAAGCACCTGCAGCAGCACCAACCAGCTTCCCCTTGGGATTGCCTGCTGCCGCTGCTCCTGCTGCTGCTTCTGCTGCTGCTCCTGCTCCTGCTGCGCTCAGCCTACGTACGCCACAGCGCCGGCGGGCTCCGCTCCGCCGCCGCTGCTGCTACTGCTGCTGCTGCAGTGTGGTGGAATCGAAATGATACACGAGCTGTCGCGCTCTGTGCGAGCACGACGGGTACGAGTACGATTGAGTGTGATTGCGAGTCCTTTTTGGGGACGAAGAATCCTCCACGTCGTCACCAAGTGGGCGAAAGCGTGTGCCGTACGTAGCAGCGGCGGGGGCCCGCTGGCACAATCCAACGCCGGTCGTGCGCGCTATACTCAAGCTATACTTCTCGAGCCTCTGTGCTCCCAGCGGTTGTCGTGATGCGTACAGCAAGCAGCATTGTGGCATGGGAAATGCTCGGTGTTTTGATCCTTCCATTTGAGATGATGCGTTTCGCGTCGGGATAATGCTCGGTGCGTGTAGGCCAATAGAACAGAGGGCCAAAAGTTACCGCAACTTTTGATGAAATCCTGACTTCGCTGGAGTACTTTTTCGCGTTTTGTTCGTAAATTTACCTCAGAAGTTACTTCGGGAGGACTTTTGGAGAAGTAAAAGTAAAATAAAAACAAAGTCGCAAACACTCCAATGGTCTGGAGCTGTCCCTCGTTCCAATATATACCTATCTTTCTTACTTGGAGCTATGAATACCTCCGGTTTGGTCGATCAGGTTTCGCCCGGTCGGCAGCAATTCGGTTCGGTGAGGCTCACGGCCGACTCCGTGAGTATGCGGGCGTGATACTTCTGCGATTGGCTGAAAAGCCAAAAATCCATATTTTTGGAAAAAAAAACAACAAGTTATATACCTGGTATGGAACAGCCGTAACCCGAAAAACAACCGCATGGCCATGGTCTAGAACGAATAACATTGATAGAACACGATTTCACATGTGATGCACCCTCTGTTCAAGGAGCCCTGTCAAACCATTTCTTGTTTCGGGACGAACAGTGCCACGTACCCCTCTATGTAGTACATGGCCCACGCGTCACTTCTGCTGTTCATATGGTTGCTTCTAGTTTGCGGTGCCCACTACGTGTTCCTCTGGTGTTCTGACAGTGCTGAATGCCGGCGTCGGTGTACGTTTTCGTCGTGTGTGCTGTGTGTCTCCGGGCGTGCAACGCTCCTTAGCCCTCGGTCGATCGCGGTGTATAGCGAGGAGCCAGATGCCCGGGGGGCGTTCGTTGTGCTCGTGCACGTACACAGCCCCGAAATTGGGAGTACCTGCAAGAGTGATCCTCGAAACTGCTCCGTTCGCGGGTGATCCGGAGTGATATGACACGATTTGACACTAGGAGGGGAGGTGGGAGACAGTGTATTCATGCTACGGCAATTCAAGACATGCTGTTTGTTTTTGGAATGCTCGAGGGAGACGATAAGCGGGGTAGAGTTTTTCGCGTCCGTCGCTTCCGCGGCTGTGCGACTGCGAAAACGCCTGCCGCGCGATTGATGTTGTCAACCTGAATAGGTTGAGTTGGCGTCGGTTGGCAACGGCACTGTAAAACATGCCGCTCACTACGTGAACTTGACAAGTAGGGTGCTGTTGTTGTTGTTTTTTGTTTTGCGCCCGCCCACAGCTGGTCGTTTGATCATTTGTGCGAGTTATAGAGCCTTTACTCCGCACAAGGGAGTTGATCGTATCGCGTAGTGTTCATGGTAAGGCACGCAAGAGGCAGTTGAACAGTACTCCTATAGCTGTCTCTGGAAGTGGCCACACCGGAAATTAGATTAGCTCATTGGAGCTGTCGTCCATATGCAAGTCCGCTTCACAGACGGTTCTTCGTAGGATGCAGCTCACCCTTCATGCGACTCGCCGGGCACCTCACGGCGCTTCGCGCTTAGTGCAAGCACTGCCTGCCTGGTCGGTGAAACCCGACATGCTCCGTCCCGGCATTGTAGGGATGCAAAGGTCCATGGTCATATGGCTAGGGCCATGCACGACATCGAGTACACCATCCCCATCCGGCTCCCTCCGCGCTGCGCTTGGGTGAGGACATTCCCGCCATATTTCACTCTGCCGTGCTTATCATCGTGCTTGCTGCCCTATACACGTGGCCACCGTGCCGTGTGTCTCGCTCCCCCCCCCCCCCCCCCCCCCCCGTCCTCTTTCACGTCGACCCAATTGTGTCCGTGTTTGCTCCGACTACGCGTGATGCGTACTTGACCGACGTTTGTCTCGCCCCCCCCCTCCTCGTGTTCGCTGTTTCTGCTGCAGCAGAAGAGAGTCCTCGGCGCACAGAGGGTTGGCGAAGCTTTCGTCGACAGGGGAAGGCGTTATCGTGGGGGGGATGGAGGCCGCCTCGAACGCGGAGAAGGGTGGCGCTGGCGGGGCGTCATCTTCTTCTTCTACTTCCCCTCCCCCCCCCCCCTCCTCGGTGAGACGCGCCGGAGCAAGCCGGGGCCGGCCCATGCCGTTTCTTATCGCCGCCACAGATGGCGGGTTATTGTCGTTTGCTTGCGTCCTTTGTTCCTTGTGGCCTAGCCGTGTACCTAAGTACCGTCAAGAGGGTTGAATTGAGTACAGCAAGGGTGCGATCGTTTTCCGGCGCTCGTTTTTCTTTTCCCCCCCCCCCCCCCCCAATAATGGGAAGGTTGCGAAGTTGGGTGAAAGAAGGTGTGTTCAGTACGATCTGGTCCGGAGAAGGCCCTCCGAAAATCCAGTGTGATCGACTCTTATCACCCTTGTCGTTGTGAAGAGAAAACGAGTCCCCCCCCCCCCCCCCCCCGTCTCACACCGGGCCCACTCCCTGTTGTTCCTTTTATCCTCTCCCACTCCCCCGGCCTGCTCAATCCCCAGGCTAGCTAAGCCAACCACTAACGCCCCCTGTCCCCCGCCCTCCGCCCCCTTGTCCTTGAAACCCACACCGCTACCCCTTAGGGATGGGAGTTTCTATGGTCACGCGACTACGGCCATGCATGACATTAGTACAGCCCCCCCCGGACCCCCCACTCCCTTGGTGTCGGAATCCTTTTGACCTTTTACCAGCTACTGAGTTGTTCAATATTAGCGGAAGTGAACAACTAATCATCGCCCCCCCCCCCCCCCCCCCCCCGCCACTCGCCCCCCCCCGAACCAAACCGAATCAAAACCTCCCCACCCTGATCCTTTTTGCTTCGAAACGCTGTTGACCCCTGGCCATCTTGGTTGTGTCATAACGGCAGCGCACAACAAACCACCACCCTCGCCTCCCCCCCCTCCCTACCCCATTCCCTTGGCCTCGAAAACCTTTCTACCCCTCACTATTAATAGCTGGGCTGTAAAGACAATACACAGTGGATTTCCCTTTCTCCGCTCCCCCTCCCCCACTGTCCACCCCACCCTCTCGCCTCGAAACCCAGGCTACCCCTTAGCAACTGCGTTTGTTGTGGGAAAGATCGTATCACGTACCAGGTACCTGCTAGTGTTTATGGTAAGGCACCCAAGAGGCAGTTAGATTGTACTCTCATTGCTGTCTCTGAAAATGCCTGCACCGGAAGTTAGATCAACTCATTGAAGCTGTCGTCCACACGCAAGTCCGCCTCACAAGCGGTTCTTAGTAAGATGCAGCTCACCCGTCATTCGACTCGCCAACCACCTCACGGCGCTTCGCGCTTGGTGCAAGCAATGTCTGCCTGCTCGGTGAAAACCCGACATGCTCCGTCCCGGCATTGTAGGGATTCGAGGGTCTATGGTCATACGACTACGACCATGCATGAGATCGAGTACATATCTCCTATCGAGTACACCCCCTCCCTCCCCCGGGATGCGATGGTCTATGGTCATACCACTACGGCCTTGCATGATATCGACTACACCCCCCACCCCCTCGCTCCCCACCCCATCTCTTTGGGTTTGTACCCCTTCTACCCCTTACCAACTGAGTCTGTTGTATCAGCAGTGCGTAACGACCCCCCCCCCCCCCCCCCATCATCCCCCTGGCCTCGAAACCCTTCCTACCCCTTAACAACTAAGTGTCTTGTAACGGCAGTGCACAACGAATCACCCCCTACTCCCCCTCCCCGCCCCGCCTTCTGGCCCTCGAAACCTATTCTCTACCCTTTGATCAGCGGAGCTTATTTTTGCGGCAGTGCACCAGATGTGTTTTGTCCCTGGCGCTGACGCTGTCAACGAGCTACCTCGCCACGTGCCTAGCCGTCAAGACCTACCGAACAAGGGTTTCGGCCGCCGGTAAGGCTTTTTCCACCCGGGTGGGACGGGAGGGCGGGCTGGAAAACGGGGATGTTTTTGCTCCGCTGGGTGCAACTGGTAAGACGACCTTCGGAAGCGGTAGCGGTGGCGTTGGCGGTGGTGATGGCGTGGGCCGAAATAAGAAGGGGTCCGGGGGGGGGGCGAGATCAGCGGGTGGGGACCAGGCCCGACTTGAGGAGTTCGACGAACGGTTGGAGGCGGTTCAGAGTGGGGCTCGGGTGAAGGATAAGGAGGAGCGCGCCCGGCGTGCTCAGGAGGAAAAGGAACGGAAGGTGGCGCAGCAGGAGCGAGAAGCGGAAGCGCGAAGACGGGCGCAGGAGCAGGAGAGGGCCGACAAGAAGCGGAAGAAACAGGAGGCGGAGGAGCTGAAGCAGCGGCAGCGGCAGCAGGAGCAGGAGCAGCGGCAGCGGAAGAAGCAGGAGCAGCAGCTGAAGGAGAATTTACGTAAGGAGGGGGAGAAGAGGCAGAAGGAGGAGAGAGATCGCAAGGAGCGGAAGACTAGAGAGGAAAATAAGGCGAGGGAGGAGCTGAAGGCCAGGGAGGAACTGAAAGCCAGGGAGGAGCTGAAAGCCAGGGAGGAGCTGAAAGCCAGGGAGGAGCTGAAAGCCAAGTTGGAGCTGAAAGCCAAGGAGGAGAGAGACCGCAAGGACCGCCAGACTCGGGAGGAGCAGAAGGCAAAGAAGGAGCAGGTTGCGAGGGAGAAACAGAAGGCAAGGGAGGAGAGGGAGCGTATGGAGCGCAAGGCGAGGGAAGAGCAGATTGCGAGGGAAGAGCAGATTGCGAGGGAAGAGCGCAACGCGAAGGTCGAGAGGGAGGCGAAGGAGAAGAAATCGCGCGACGAGGAGGAGCGGAGGGCGAGGGACAAGAAGGCACGAGACGACGAGAAGGCCAGGCGGGAGCGGGAGGAGGGAGAGCGGCAGGCCGTGAAACTGCGCGAGGGTGAAGAAGCGGCAGCGTTGACGGCGCAGGCTAAGGTGGAAGCGAAGGTGCTGTTGTTGTTTATAGGCAGGAATATGAAGAGAGCAGGAGAGAGAGAAGGGGGGGGGGGGGGGGGGAGAGATCGAGAGAGAGATCGAGAGATTATTGCACAGGGATGGCGTGTCTGGAGGTTGCCAGGAGGAGGTGAGCGTGAGAGGAAGGGGGGGGGCGGGGGAGGATGAAGGAGGAGGAAGTGGGGGGGGGGGGGGGGGGGGGGGGAGGGGGGGGGGGAAGGACGAAGAGGAGGAGGAGCGAAAGAACGAGACTGAGAGGGTGGCCTCATAGGGTTGATGAGCTATCCCTTCTCCGTTATTGTCTAGAGTCCATCTGCCGAAGGGTGTTTGTGCCTTACCAGCGGGGGTCTCGAGGCCTCTCTTCGTGGCGCGCTTTGCCAGGGAGTGTCTCGAGGCTTCTCTCATCGCGGTGTGTACCATTTGACGCTCCCGGGCAGCAGCGCACCCCCCCTGTATTCTCGCCCGCATTTTGTCCTGAAATGTAAGGAATGTTTGGTCGCCATGTCGAGGTCCCGAAGGAGTTGGTAGGGTGTTGGAAGGTTTCTTGCTAGGGGGCCGAGTAGGTCGGGTGAAGGACCAGAATATTCGTCGGCCGGAGTGGTCGCGCCACCCCAGGGCAGGCCGACGGCAACGACCCCCCCCCCGCCGTATAGGAGGAGGAGGAAATAGATCCACTGATGTGCCCGTGTGGCAAAGCAATAGAGAGTGGAACTCACCTATGAATAGTAGGAGAATGTGAAATGTACAAGGAGGAACGGGATGTGTTGGAAAGGGAGATGAGGGTAATAGACGAATGTGACATGGAGGAGTGTTGGTACACTAGATAAATTAGCAGCGACAAAACGATCGCTATCCTAGGAGATAAATGGTGGCCATAGACGGCCAAACAGGAAGGGGACAAGAGTAGCAAAATGCCTCTATGTGATATATGGAAACAACGTAATGAGCGGCTCGATGCAATGGTCGGAGGTGTCTCTATAAGGACTAGGGACGGTGCTCCGTCTCGAAAGGGACGCGCGGTCAATGGTCAAATGACTACTGCAAGCAACCAATGAGTAGCCCGCCCCCCCCCCCCCCCCCCTCCCCCCCCGCGCCGCGCGTGGGAGAGTTTGGCGTGGACTAGGCATATATATGACTGGTAGCCGCTCTTGTTGTTTCGTGGTTTTTTGTGTGGGGTTTCGTTGCGAAGAGTTGGGTTTTGGTTTGCCTAGGTTGTGTCGTGTCGTGCCGTGTTTGTGGTGTAGGGTGGTGTGGTGTGTTGTCTTGTGTTTTTGCTGCGCTGTGTCCGACCCAGGTGCGCCTCATGCGTGGCTGTAAAAAACCCGCGGCCACGATGAAGATGCCCCAGCCGTGTCGTCTCCCACGTTGCCCCCACCCCGCCCTCCTCCTCCGCACCCGTCTTCGTTTCTGGGCTTCCCGACGAATCAATGGTCTTTGACATCAGGCGGCGGCCGCTCAAGCGAAAAAGCTGCGCGAAGCGCAGGAAGAACTGGCAAAGGAGGAGCGGCGGCAAGAGGCCGCGCGAGCCGCCGCGCATGCCAGGGACGTTCAAGCGAAGCAAGCCGAAAGCGACAGGCGTGCCGAGGACAACCGCAGGAGGAAGAGGGAGAGCGAAGAGAGAAAAGCCGCCGCGGCGGCAGCGGCGGCGGTGGCGGCCGCGGTCAAGACCTCCACCCTGGAAGAGGGCGAACATCTGGGACTGGAAGGGGCGCTTTCTAACGGGACTACGGAGCTGAAGGTCATGGACAACGGCGACCTGGTCCTCTCCAAGGCTGGCAAGCGGGTGAGCGGGGAGGGCATGGAGGTGGAACGGGGCTTCACGGCGGAGGGAGAGGGGGGGAGGGGGGGGAGGGGATACTCGATAGGAGAGATGCACTTGATCTCATGCGATGGCCGTAGTCGTATGACCATAGATACACCCTCGCATCCCTACATTGCCGGGACGGAGCATGTCGGGTTTTCATCGACTAGGCAGATGTTGCGTGCATCAAGCGCGAAGCGCCGTGAGGTGTCTGGCGAGTCCCATGTAGGGTGAGCTGCATCCTACTACTAAGTACCGCTTGTGAGGTGGACTTGCATATGGATGACAATCTGTTTAATTTCTGGTGTAGCCGGGAGAGAGGGGAGGGGGGGTACTCATTTGCTGCTTGCCTTAGTCATTGACCATTGACCACGCATCCCTTTCGAGACGGAGCGAAGGGGGGGGGGGGGGGGGGGGGGGGTGGTCCGCCGTTCCCAGTGGTTTATCTTTGTTTTTTTTCATGTACGGAGCTCCAAGGAACGCGGCGGTTGCATGCATGTTGCGCCTGCCTGCCGTCTGAGGTTTTAGTTTGTTCACACGTCGCTGTCGGGCAGCAGGGATTTTGAGGTGAAGGCCAGTATAGGGCCAGAGTCGGGGTTTCGAGAGTAAATGTAGGCGTATTGCGGGGAGGGGGGCATTGCACCAAGAACCGACGCTGAAACTTATATACATATCCTGCTTCGTTTACACACCCGACGTATTTGGTCATGATCACTGCGCTCCTCCATACTAATACTGGAGGCAGTAGTACTGGCAGGCCCAGGTTTCTGGAGGCATTTTTTTTGTTGTTCTTCCTTTTTTCTTTTTTTTGCCTGCTTCGCCCCCCCTTGCGCGCCCCTCGTGGCTTCTTTTGGTCGGAGGTGGGAATGCGATAGGGCGTGTGAGGGTGCCGCTGTCGGGGTTCTCATTGTCGCTGGTGGTGTTGGCCGGACCCTCCCCTGAGCCCGTTCTCTGCTGGTGTGACCCTCTTTTTTTTTGTGTAAGAGGGCGTGTGATGGGGTTCTTTTTCAGCCGAGCTAGCTGCTCACGGGACCTAACCCCACCCGCGGGTCGGGTCAGTAGTGCTTTGAAAAAAACAAAAACTCATGGGCCGGACCGGGTCGGCGTCGGGTCGGGTCGGGTCGGGTCGGGTCGGGTCGGGTCGGGTCGGGTCGGGTCGGGTCGGGTCGGGTCGGGTCGGGTCGGGTCGGGTCGGGTCGGGTCGGGTCGGGTCGGGTCGGGTCGGGTCGGGTCGGGTCGGGTCGGGTCGGGTCGGGTCGGGTCGGGTCGGGTCGGGTCGGGTCGGGTCGGGTCGGGTCGGGTCGGGTCGGGTCGGGTCGGGTCGGGTCGGGTCGGGTCGGGTCGGGTCGGGTCGGGTCGGGTCGGGTCGGGTCGAGTCGGGTGGGGTCGGGTCGGGCCAGGAGATGTTCGAACCATCACTGATCGGGTGGGAGTCTTGACCTCACCCGTATCCAGCCCCGGTTTTCTGCGGGCCTTATGTGCGGGGCTAGGAGAGTGCGTCTGAGGGACTGATATCGCTGTGATGTGCCTCCGTTTTGCGCGATTCTGCTAGGAGAGTGCGATGTGTGAGGTGATCGTCGTGGTCTTTTCGCGGTCTCCCTGTCCATGGTGCCGGGGCGTGCCGGGCGGGTCTTCAGCTGCTCTTTTTACCGCTTCCAGCACTATAGATAACCCAATCGCTGGAGTGTCGTAGTGGCATACCACTTTCTGACCGGAAATTGAAGGAACGTTTATGCACTGTTACGGGGGACCATATTAAATAGGACCATATATTGTTGATAAAAATAGGTAAGTACAAGGCGCTTCGCTCCGCGGGCGACCTACGCCGCCCGCTACGCTCGCTCAGGAAGGAAAAAAGTACATCAAATTATTATGCGAAGCGAACAGAGATCCACGATCGAGTTTAGTTTTTTCAAGGATCGTAATTGCAAACCGGCGACTTGATAATGCCAAGAGTCCCGCCGCCAAGCTTCAGGAAAAAACAGCTCCGACATCAGCTTGGATGCCACATATACGCTTCGCGTCGCGGATGTCGTACGTACGGACATACCCCAGGTAGGGTACTACTGTCTGTCCTCGTTTTCTTCTTTCGATATGCTCTATGTCTGTACGTACTGTATGTACGAAGAAAGCGAAAGCACAGCACGGCACAGAAGCAAAAAACAATGAAAATGAAACCGAAAACTCGGAAAGGAAAAAAGATCCCCGTCATCTCTCGTGTAATATTTTTCTGCCTGATTGGAACACCTTACACCCGGTCGAAAATAAGAAAAGAAAAAAACGCACAGAAGAGCTTCTCTCTCAGCCTCGTACGCCGCCCGCCCCTCTCGCGACCACCTCGCTACCGATTCGGTCCGGGCAAAGCTTTTATCACTCTCTGCTACAATCAGCCCCGTCGCCCGCCTCGCGTGAAGCCCGGTGCTCACCGTGGCCGTCGTTCGCCAGCTCGATAATCTTGGTGTTCAAGCTGCACACCTCCCTCTTATAACTTTAGCGTGGTCGCAAAAAAAGGCACCGCTTGAATATTATCTTGCCCTCCCGAACGACCTTCATAACTCGTAAGTACTCTTATCAACAATCATAAATCGAAGCCAGACAAAGCCCGTTCATGCATCCCTCGTGTCTCGAGGCACACGTGACGCCTAGGCACGAAAGCGGCGACCGCGCTCCTTGCAACCCCCCCTCTACCCGCCAGCACCCGCTGACACCCGCGACGGTGTCGGGTTCTCCCGCGATGCCGTGCTCGGAGAACACGCACGCACACGAAACGAAAGAAGAAAAAAGGAAGAAATGACCGACAAAAGAAAGAACTGCTGGAAAGGTCCGGCAAGTAATGAAAGGAGGCGGTTTGGAAGCGGGAGCTCTGAGAGGCCAGGGATGCACCAACCGAGCACGCTCAGGGGTTGTGATCCAAGTATGTAGTTATATGTATTTTTTTTGTGTATGCCGTAGGTCCTATTCACTGTGGCCCTCCGTAATATTGATAGTGTGAAGACCAAGCGGTCCTTGCGTTTGCGCTGAGAGTGGTAAATATGTACCAGGTATGTAGTTTGTTTTTGGGACCCAGACACGGTGATTAAGAAAAGGCTTAAAAAGAGAGTGCTGCATAGTTTGTTCTACACCAACCGATTAAGGTGCTGATAGTGTAAATCGCCCATCGCGTTTAGTGTTCGGTTTCTTTCATTGTACTTCGGGCACAACAAAAAAAATGCCATTCCCCCGACCAAGCGTATACCAGGCCGAACACACACCCTGTCGTGACATCTGTGGCCGTTAGGCGCGTGCGTGAAAAACGTGCGCGTGCTCGCGGTTCTCCTGCGGTTGGGGCGGGCTACGGGCCAGCTGAGCGCTTCAGGCCTTGTCGTTGTGTTGGCGCTGCTGCTGCTGCTGCTGCTGCTTCCCTGTGGTGGGCTGCTGTATCTGAAGGCTCGGAGGGTTGGAGGCCCCCGCCGTACTAAGGGGACGGCCCTAATGAAAATCCGGCCCCACGTTGGGTATCGCGATACCGCACTAAAGCAGGTAATCTATCGCGAGAAACGGACTTTATCGCAACAAAATATGACCCCGAACATAAACGGAGCCGCACTTTAAATGGGACCCCAAACTGCTGTGAGTAGAACCGCACCCTACGCTACAGGCAGTGGGACCTTGACGGCACTGTCATCGGTCCTAAGACGTTTCTTTGTTCCCTGATGTCGTGGCGTTTCCTCCCCCCCCTTTTTTTTCCGTTCATGCCCAACTTTTCCTTTTCCCGTCTCGTTTATATTTTGATCTGTTCCTGCTCTGGCTCGTTGCCTCTGTCGTTCGTGTCTTGGATCGTGTGTTCGTCTCGTCCTCTGATCGCGGCTGCGTGCAGGTCTGGATGGCCCGAGGGTCTCAGAAGCGTCGCGGCCTGGTACGGTGGATCTGGCGCCGAATAAGGCGCCAGCCCACGACGCGGCGGTGCGCCGAGTGCCTTCTGACCGTCTCCCCTTCAGGACGAGTGGTGAGTCCTGCGCTATCTATAGATATACACATACTTAAAGTTACCCTTTTCCTAAAATCACTTGATCATAAGCACCTGCCTCACGCTAAGCGAGTCTCCCACGATTTTTTGTCGCTTCTACGATCCTTGCTTTCTTCGCGTTTTTTGCTTTCTTTGCGTGCTTGCTTGTCGTGCCACACTTTTTTTCCCGGAACAATAGAAAAAAATCTCGGAAAAAGGAAAAGTCGATTTTGTTTTTTCAGCGGTTTGGGAGGCTCTCTTTCGCTTTTTTTTCACCGGCTGGTTGGAATTTCTTTCGCACTTTCGTTTTTCCTTCTGTCTGCTTCCGTTTCGTGTGCGTGTGTGTATTCGGAGCACTGCGACGCGGGCGAGCCCGGCGCCGTCGCGGGTGTCGACGGATGCTGGCGGGTAGAGGGGGGGTTGCAAGGAGTTCGGTCGCGGTTTTCGTGGCTAGGAGTCGTGCGTGCCTCGAGACACAAGGGAAGCATGAATGGGTTCTCAATTGCCTCCATCTGAAAAATTAGACTGAGTATGTACGAGTCCATAAGGGTCGTTCGGGATCGCAAGCTAACATTCAAGCGGTGCTTATTATTACGCTGAACTATACACATAAACGAACGCCCGTCTGACCATCGAAATCGTCGAGCTGGCGAACGAGGGTCACGGAGAGCGCCGGGCTTCACGCGGGGCGAGCAACGGGGATCACTGTGACAGAGAGGGAGGAAAGCTTTTCCCGGACCGAATCGGTGGCGAGGTGGTCGAGAGAGGGGCAGGCGGCGTACGAGGCTGAAAGACAAGCTCCGTTGTTCATTTGTTTTTTTCTTCTTTGACTGGTGCAAGGTGTTCCAGGGGCAGACAATTATTACCAGGGTACATGAGAGGGGACGGGGATTTTTTTCTCTTTCCAAAATTTTCGGTTTCATTTTCATTGTTTTTGCGGTGCTGCTGCTGTGCTTTGTCGCACGTGCATACATACCAGGTACATATTATACAGCATATCAAAAGAAGAAAATCAGTACCCGACCTGGGGTATGTACGTACGTACGTACGTACGTACGTAGACTCTTGGCATTATCAAGTCGCCAATTTGCAACTACAACAATAATCATATAAATATATGTTCAATCATCGACCTTCTGTCCGCTTCGCGTAATTCGATGTCCTTTTTCTTCCAGAGCGAGCGTAGCGGGCGGCATAGGCCGCCCGCGGAGCGAAGCGCCTTGTATATATATACATATACCATATATACCATGTATCACGATTTTTTCACCAACGCTCCGACGTGGCCGCGCTGTGTCGGTGTTTGTGAGAGGTTTCCATGTTCCTTCGACACGTTTGGAGGGCACATTTGTTTTTGGAAGAAGGCTTTGTCGGCCTGGTCGGAGTCCGACGTTCAAAACTATGTATATGCACGTGATACCAGGTACCCTGGTATATTTTAATGGGGAGAAAGTTTTAAATGTTAGAATTGTACCGGTGAAATCCCTTGAACGTTTTCGTTTTTCACGGGTGCTGGAAGCCAGTGAGCTGTCACCACCCTCCGCATGCGCCTGACCCGAGAGGAAGGTCGTTCCTCCGATCGTTCTTCAGATCGTTCCCCAGATCGTTCCCCACCACCACCCTTCTTTCTGCGATAGGGGTAGCTGCTAGTGTAGTTTTTCTGAGGCTCCTTCCTCACTCGAGGGTCTCAATATCTCTCACCCCAAACTTGGGTGTTGAGGAAATATGGAGGCGTGACCCGATGAGCGAAAGTAGTAGGCGCGAACGAAAACAAGTGTGCAACACAAACGGCATAGTGGCATAATGGCATGATATCGGGTAGCCCCCTAGTTGAAGAGCTCCGGCAGTCAGATATGTTTGCCTCGCAAGGCAAAAAGTGGCACAGCAGTACACCCCTACTAAAAGGGTAAGGTAGCACGCGTCCCGCCATTGACCCTTTTATTTTTACTACGTATTACAGGGGACCATAGTTAATAGGACCAAATATTGTTAGTAAAAATGGTTAAATATATAGTTTTTTTATGTATACCGTAGGTCCTATTAACTATGGCCCCCCGTAATACCCCGTAATACCTGGCCAAAGGGTTCCGCACGTCGGACGTATCACTCAAGGAGCTTAACCTGCCTGACACTATTGCCACAGAAGGCGAAAAGTGGTGCGTAAGTACCGCTACAGTGGGATTGCTCCTAAACGTTTTGCACAGATCACACAGATCATCTACAAATCATGTGATGATCTAGACCTTTCAAGGCAGACAGATAGACCATCTGTTCATGATTATGTATGATCTAGCTCATGTTGCCGCGTAGGAGCTGTACAATCACAATCTGCGCAATCTAACGAATGTTTCCGGGGTTGTAGAGTAGATCATGGTAGATCATGATATACAATGATAGATCAGATCATGATCTGTTCGAGGTGTGCAAGGTTTCACGGCATACCCCTGATTGCGCGCGTCGGCCATTGAATCGTTTTACACGGTTTTGTTACTGTTTGAAGTATCCAACGCTAAATGCATGCAGTTTGTCCCCGAGAAAGTGGTTGCACACAGCTGTATACCATGTAAAATGCACGCTCGTCGTTGGCTGCAGCCTGCTTGGAATACGTGTGACTAAAGGGTTTGTTTCCGTTTTTTTTTTTGTCTCCTGCGAAATTTGTTTTCATATCGATTCGCACTCCCATGAATTCCGCAGCTGTCGTTCGTTATTCCCCTCCGTGAGGGTTTATACGTGCTTCCTTTAAAACCCGCATTACTAAGGGGAACCATAGTAAACAGGACCTGTGGTAGACACAAGAACTTTCATACTTACCTATTTTTACCATCAATATTGCGGCCTACAACGCCAGTCGCCCCGGTGGTTCAAGTGGTTAACCTCGAATTCTGCTTGTTTGAGTCCTGGGTTCGAGCCCCAGGTGGGTCGGGCTTTGACTTTATTTGAAAAAATAAAAATAAAAAGGATTCAATTGTTGAGAGCGCCTTTGCAGCGTGGGTAGGCACAATTCGATGCGAGTCGACGAGGGAAGAAAAGGCTTAAAATCTTCTCGCGATGAAAATGAAGGCACGTACCGTAGCGGGAAGGGGGGAGAAGAGCCTACTATGTGACCGCGGAGCTGAGTTACGAGTTGGAAGGAGAGAGAGAAGAAGATGCGCAAAGATAATGAATGGGATGAGAAAAAAGAAAAGAAAAAAAGGTATTTGCTATGACCCCCAGTAACGGTCGACAATATTAAATAGTACGTGTGATCGAATTGTCATACACATGTAAGCAGGTTGGAAATATGAGAATCGACGAAATCCTCGACATCGCAGCTGATGTTCGTGTGTATTTTTTTATTACTAGTAATTAAAGATTTTCTTTTCAAAGGCATGAGAAGGGTTAAGGCGTCTGATTGATGCTTTCGGTTGCCATGAGGAGGGACGATAGAGTACAGGCACACCCCCGGGACCCTGAAGAAAAAACGAAAGCCGTGCTGTTCATATTTTCGTCTTGGTCTGCTATCGGTCACGCTACGCGCATGGGTTTTCGATTGTGTAGGTTCCGTTCTCTTTCCTCTCGTTTTCGCCAGCGTGCAGGCGATCAAACATGAAACCACACAGCAGCTTTCGGTTGTTTTAGCTCCGTTTTTTGTGCGTCCCTTTTACGTATTAACTGGCGAAAAGGACCTCTGCTGCACGTAAAACACCGAGCAAACGAAAACCCGTTAAACAAATATTTTCTTTCGCATCGTGTGGTCTACGCCTTTATCCACGCTGCTTCGAACTGATGTCTTCGATCGCTGTACTTCGTTCTTGTTTGTTTTTTTTCGGTAGAAAACACATACCCTGGTATAGTACAAGAGCTGCAGGACAAACCAGGCAAAAAGGAATTCGTTACGTAAATTGATTTTTTCTTTTTTCGCCAGCTATTCCACGCCTTTTTTCTACTGACTTCTGATATATGTTTTCCCGTTTTTTTTTTTTTTCGCTGTTGCGTTAGTGATATAACTCAAGAGCTGCGTGCGGAAATCTAGTGCAAACGACTATCCTTCGATTAGGACGCATATCTCTTTTCATCGCCTCATTGTTTTTTTGCACTCTTCGCCGCACGTGCGTTAATTATTATACAGGAGCTGCGGGAAAAGCGGAAGCTCTTGTGGTCAGGCGGCCAGCCGAAAACGTCCAAAAAGTGGAAAAAGAAAAACGCAAACATACCGACCGTTACTCTTACCGACGATGGCGACGGCAGAGCTCCTTCGGTGGGAAGCAGTGACGGTGCCGTCGGTACTTATCGGTTGATCGTCACCGACGACGGTAACGCCATCGTGAAGCGGGGAGATTTCGAGGTGGTGTGGAAGGCGTTGCACAAATAGGCGGGAGGATGCGGGGAAGGTAAACTACGCTTCTTCTACCGCAAAGATTTTGACGGATTGTTTGGGAAGCGGGGCATTTTTGAGGTGACGTGGAAGGCATATCTCGCACAAACAGACGTAGGACGTGGGGAGCGTAAAATTGGCCAGTTCGAAATTTTCTGACGCGTACGCGTATGTATGTACGATTATATTGGCTGGGACGTGCGTATTGTTGGTGTTGCGTGGTGGTTGGGAAATGAGATAGAATACCGGGATTGTCGGACGCGTCAAGGCTTCTTATGGGCGTAATATACTATCACGGGGGACCGTAGTTAATAGGACCTATGGTACACATAAAAAACTATATATTTAACCATTTTTACTAACAATATTTGGTGCCATTAACTATGGCCCCCCGTAATAGTTTTAGTGTTGGGCGACGGTCAGTCAAGAGAGTCAAACCACGGCCTGGACGTGTCAAGACCTCTTTTTTGATATACCAGGTAATTTCTATGCTCTGAGCAGCGCGAGCGGTCAGTCATAGAGTCAAATCCGCGGCGTGGACGCGTCGAGACCCCTTTTGTTCTATACCAGGTATGCACTTTTTTGAGAGTACGGGACGTTCAGTCAAGGCGTTCGTCAGGACCTATTCTGTCTCACGTATTACAATAGTTTTAGTGTAGGGGATCGGTCCGTCAAGGAGTCAAACGGCGGCTTGGACGCGTCAAGACCTCTTGTCATATATTTACCGATGTTAGAGTGGGGAGGGACGGTCAGCCAAGGGGTCTAATGGCGGCTTGGACACGTCAAGGCCTGTTTCGTGACATGTAGATATCCAGTTTTACCGTCCCGGAGGTGAGGACCTTTTAGATGAAATAACAGTACTTCATACGATCAATGTTTTTCAGAACATGGTGGGACTGTTTTGAGTAGGAGGTGATCGGTCAGCGAGCCTAACCGCTGTCTCTCGCGACCCGAGCATCTGTGGCGGTGGGCGGGACAAAAGGGGGGGGGTGGGAATTTGACCTCGAGCAACATCGGGGTGATGGAAAGCGTTGCGTTATAGTAGGCACGATCATCGTAAAGTCGTCAAGGTGATCGGATTGTCTGGGTTGTTTTGATGTTCTGCGCCGTTCTTGTTTCTTAAGTGGGTTCGAGGTGATTTTTTCATCTTTTTTTTTTCTAGTATTTTGATAGTAAGAAGCGATCGGACCGGCTGCTGCAATAAGGGGCACCCGTAGTATTTTTGTTGAGAATGTTGGGACTGCGTGTTATTAAGAGTTTTTTTTTTTTGTGGAGATGTTTCGGTGTTGTCATGTGCCGAGACAAGATACCCCAGGGACTGGAAGTGGGCGTCCTACATGCTGCATAGCGCTACTTCCTTGTTGCTGCAACAGTTTCCCGGCTGAAACAGTAGAATTTCAATGCACTATTAGTAGTTGATGGTTGGGTTCCTCGTAGGTTGATGAAACCGGTGCCCGTTGGTGGTGTGGCTTCGAAAATTATGACTACCTAGTGCTGCCGTAGAATTTCATGAGACGAGTTGATCCCGGTACTCCTTGGTTGTGTGGGTACTAGAATTAAGACATGGTTTGTTTTTTGGCAGGGGCGCTTTGGTGCGGACGACAACCCATGCTTAGTGCTGTTCCAAGCTTAACTTCGTTTTCTAAAAGTACATGGCGTTGCGGAAGCTTTTGAGCTTTCCCCGCCAAGGAGCTTCGAACTGCTCAGTCGACCCCGTCTACTTCGACGTCGTGTACGGCTGATATCGAAAATTTGCCGCACCAGAACCTGTTCATATAGCCAGCGCGCACACCCAAAAAACCAAATTCGCCATGTGGCCAAGTCCGTCAAAAAACAAATGTGCACCGAGGAGGGTTTCAGGCTGCAACCCACCAGCCCAACTTGTAGTTTGTGGTCCCCGTCGAGAAATCTGGCGAAAAATGCTGTTTTGTCGCGAGTGGCGTTGCTGTCTCGTGCCATGCTGTTTCCTTTAGGCAGTAACTCATCCCTCCACGCGAGGTATATACACTGCGCTATAGTGCCTGGTATACCGTATTACGTTGTTCTGGTACGGCCCCGCTTGCCGTGGGAATCGCCTGGCAGCATCATCGTCCGGTCTTCTTCCTTCGCCGTAAAAACAGCATCGTCGGTACCGCTGGAAGAACGATGCGCGCCCGAATGGTGGACGTATACAGCGACGATTTCCGCCCGCTTGAGTTGGAGGAGCCTGCTCTCAACACGCCGCTGTCGGAGTGATCGTACGGGCAAAGAAGGTTAGGCAGCACTAATAATATCGGGTGAAATGACGATGCTTCTTGTTTTGTCTCTTTTTCTCAAAGGGGGGGGGTGGTACCGTGTTTTCTACGGGGCCCTGCGAACATCCCGGCACCTCGTTCGCACGAAATTTGTTAATCTATCTGTCACCCAGTTCTGGGGTGTGCAGTTCTGGGACTCCCAGGTTATTATGCTCACTTGGATGCCATTGTTTCCTTCGACGCCCGCACTATCCCGTACACAGTCGAACCTGCTTTTAAGGCCTTCGAAGGGGGTCAGCCTAACGGTACGACCCCCCCCCCTTCCCCCCTTCCCCCCGGCGTCTTATGCTCGCCGGTATCCTCACCTTATTCAGTAGTTCTTCGTGTTTAGTTACTTTTTCATCTGTGTACGTAGTGACCACCGGCCGGCTTCCAGGGGAAATATATCGAAAGCTTGACCCGAGAGCTACAGTAAGGGTCGCAATGTTCGACCAAAACACGTCTGACTGTAGGGGCTCCTCAATTTGAGGAAGTCAACCCTTTCGAGACCCCGACATAGTAGTGACCAACCACGGCCTTGCTGGGTGTAATCAGCCGAGTATGATCGGGTAGGCAACGTGGCTCACCCGTGCAGGACAATTCTTCTTTCAACCATTGTATCTCGGACACTAAATTCTAATGTATCATCCCCCGAAGCACGTAGTGGTCGTCATGTTGTCGTCGCTTTTTTTATCGTAATGTTGTTTTCTCTCTGCAAGTCTCAAGAGCCGGGGGCGGGAAGGGACGACACCTGCGACAACGGCTTGTCCAGAAGATCGCCGAGGGTAAAACCTCCTACGAGCTAGGCTGGAAAGTAAAAAGTGATGTTAAAACAAACAAACAAACAAAAGTCTCAACAGCCTTAACTACTCATCATCCATAATAACATCGAAACTAATAACCACCATCTGACCTTAACAGGACATTCTCGTTGTATTACATAGGCCCATCGAGACGCGTTTTTATCTCCCCCCCCCCCCCCCCCAAAGTCAGTCTGTAGGTGACGTACAAATGGCGTACAAACTGTATCCATATGCGATGAATTGTGAGCGAGCAGCAAGCAACACTGATGATGGGGCTATGCTGCAGCCATGTCGTATGGTACGACGCTTCGCATGGTAGTTCGGACCCAAAAACAATGTGTTATCCCCCAACCGAGCAGATGCCGAGGCTGCAAATCCATGATACATTTCGTCCCCATGCGGCTGAAGGCTGAACAGCTCACCAACTCATTTGTGCCTCACGTTTATACTCCTTGCGGCGTGATACCCCCTGCTCTCTTCCTTTGGCTCCACCGTCTCTGGTACCGCCCCAATTGCTTCATCTGGCGATCAGCAATATAATACCACTCCTACCGTCCCTGTTTATTTCCTACGGCCAGGTATATCACTGGACGGGCCACTGCCATTTTCCTCGCGGGTTGCCTTCAAAAATCCCCCGGGCACATGTATTATACCGCCTTGTGCGTTTAGGTTGTTCCTGCGTCACTCCTCTCTCTCCCCCCCCACAAACAGGGTACCGTTTTTTTTTTTTTTTTTTGGCGGTCGCCCACAGCTGGTTGTCGAGTTAGATCATTTGTGCGAGGCAAAGAACCTTTACTTCGCATAATTGGGAATGATCGTATCACGTAGTGTTCAAGGTAAGGCACCGAAGAGGCAGTTACATAGTGCTCCCATTGCTGTCTCTGGAAATGCCTACACCGGAAATTAAATCAACTCATTGAAGCTGTCGTCCATATGCAAGTCCGCCTCAAAAGCGGTTCTTAGTAGGATGCAGCTCACCCTTCATGCGACTCGCCAGACACCTCACGGCGCTTCGCGCTTGGTGCAAGCAATGTCTGCCTGGTCGGTGAAAACCCGACATGCTCCGTCCCGGCATTGTAGGGATGCGAGGGTCTATGGTCATACGACTACGGCCATGCATGAGATCGAGTACATCTCTCCTATCAAGTACACCCCCCCCCACCCGTCATCTGCGCCTTTTGAAATAACACCTTCGTTGGCCATGTCTGTCTGCTTACGCTGGACGCATCGGCGCTTTACTAAATCGCATAAAATGTGTTCGCTGCACTGTGCGCTCTTGGCGTCACATCTGTCTATCCCGCGCTTTCAGCGATGACGCTATCCACCCCCATAGCCGCGATACTCGGATGATGTCCGCCACTCACACCTCCCCCAAACACGTAGCTAACGGTTATAGCGTGCCCCACCGAGTTCCACCCACGCCCTCTCCTGACCCCGCCCGATCTTTGCAAAACCGTGGGATATGTCAACATCTGCATCCTCTACCAGACTTCGCCAATGGGAGCTTTAGCGGGCCAACTCAGCTCGACCAGCCAAACCACACGGTGACTGCAGGGACAATGAAACTACCGCGCGTGTCGCTGTACGTGTTGATCCATGAGCGCACCGTCCATCTACACGCAGCATCACGCAGCGTTTTAAGTGTGGTATGGGTTTCCGATCTATTACATGCGGACGCACACGAAATGGACAGGCCTATGGACCGATCAACGGGAAGCGTCCACAGGGCATACACCACCGCGGACCCAGTTGTTCCCGCGCTGGCGACACGATGGGCAGGATGCAGGACCCCGCGCGAGGTAGTCGGGCATTGCGTATCCACCATGAGGAACACGTCACGTCCTCATGCGGTTAACATGTCCTTTGCTGTAGAGTATGTAGACGGTGATCGCCACGGGGGTTCGCAGAGAAACAAAGCGGCAGGCACAGACAGGTGGAGGATGCAGTAGTTACAAAGCAGGACGACGTGCGTCTTTGTTGTAGGCTGCCTGAAATCATCCCGACACTTTCGATTGGCTTGCAGCGAGAGAGAGTTACTTCGATATAACCTTGCCCCATTAGGCAGGACGGCGAAGCCTGTTTTCGTTGTGCTATGCCCGTACATATATTTTTGTAGTGCGCTGCCCGTACAATCAACTCACGCTACGTAACTGGGAAGCGAAGAACGATTAACTCACGCTACGTAACTCAAGAAAATAGTCATCACGAATTTTCATCGTTGTACTGCTGTAGGGCCTACAGTAGTAGCGCTGTATCGTATAATTTAAATGTGGGGTTTTGGTAGTAACCCCCTCGGAACCCCATCCACGTTTCGGGGAAAAAACAAACCTGACAATTGGAGCAAGGGAAATACTACTGTCATTGGATTGGATAGTCGTGATAACGCGTTCCGGTTATACCCCGTCATGGTGCGAAGACCCTACACCCAAGGGGACAACGGCTTGTAATACGGGGGGCCATAGTGAATAGGACCTATGGTATACACGAACACCTTTATACTTGACCTTTTTTACCAACAAGATTTGGTCCTATTAGCTATGGTCCCGCGTAACAGTAGGAGCGTGGGAAACCGGAATATTTTGGGGGGAAGGCATTCCGCAGTCTGCTGACAATGCGTACAGACGAGTGCTTGCCTTTTACCCCTTTAGGACTGCAGTTCCGTTTCGGGGACACAACCAGTCAAATTCTGATAAATTTGTCCCCCAAACGGTACTGCAGTGCTCACCAAGTCGCACGTGAATACTCAGAGATTCACTAGATTACGATATTATGGGATATCTATACCTCGTCTGAAAACCCATCTATCTCGAGAAAGGCTACGAGATGAACCCGATGAACAGTCCCAAAGCCTAAACTAAAGGGTAGGTATAATATCACGAATGGTAAAAATTTGAATTTGCCATCTGATATGTTACGGCGCGTGGTCTGATCATGCCCGTCTGTCCCAATATATAAGTACCGGATTTACAATAGTTATTGAACCTAACGGTGTTTCTATTTAGGGACAGAGTGGTACTGCAATAGCCACATACATGCGAAATTGATATCTGGTACCTGGTACTTGACAGACACTATCACCATCTCCAGCGACTTCAAACATGGGAGATGCTACCAATCAGGCCTGACTGCTCGACCAAATTGTACCAATAAATACTGAAAAATCCAGCCCCCGCTGTTGACGGCTCTACCGACTCCAAAACGACGTTCTACCAACCAAATCTGAACGGTCGGACACTTACTCATGCCTCACCAATTGACTACTTGCACCGCAAAGCAACCGATGCTGGCATACATATGCGTCGATACCGGGCCACGGAGCCAGCTCAGTCGAAAGCATTTTAGGCAGAAAGTGAAACTCCTATCGTTACAGACCAACGTGTGAAAACAAACGGACTCGCCTGCTGACGTCGAGTTCCATCCGCTGGCAAATGCTGTTACACTTGTGGCGGGCGGAGAATGCCGCGATCGCGTTCTGGTGATAGCGGCGATCGTCAGCACGAGAAATCACGCGCGGGCTGATCAGGACATAGGCCCCATCCGCCTCGCGCCTACCACCCTGTGCATCGGTGGGTAGCACGGGGCACACATACATCAAAGATTCTGCTGTCAGAAGATACACTCGCGATAAGCATACCAGGCATGCACAGTTGATCAGGATTGTGTGCACAACGAGTACATACCCCGCCTGTTGTCGAACATGTGGCGAGATCCCATCCGGTTTGGGTACTCGGGTACCCGACAGTATGTATATCTGCATGTATATAAGGAGGAGAATCTGAACGGTTGTTCACCTGTAGGTTGGCCACCAAAAAATTCCCGCCGGTGTGCACGTCTGTGAAGTGGACGAACGCCTCCAAGGCCATCTCTGTGCCGGGTGTGGCAAATACTCCACCGGTGGCCCTGCCGCACGAAGACGGGCGTGACGGGAAGGGTTGAGGTAGATGAACACGCCAACTTTCCCCCGTGTTTTTGTATACTATCAAGGGGGACCATAGTAAATAAATAGGCCAACATATTGTTATTAATGGAAAAACACCCCAGCGAAATATACCTCGTACAGGTTTTAGATCCTATTTACTACCAGGTATGGTTCCCCCGTAGTAGGCAATAACCCCCCCCTCCATCTCCACGGTGGTAAGAGCAGGTCTGAAGCGAAGGTGGGAGGCTGGAAACGATGAACAGAAGGAACAGGTCTGAGAAACAATCGGACTGACACATTCTTGGGGGCAGAGACTGTATACAGGTGACATAAAGCGTGCTTGAAGACGAGAAAACGGAACTATAATAAATTTTCCTGTGTTAGGGGCAGGGGGCCCCCATTCCCCCCCCCCATCATCCGCCTCCTTTCACGACTTACTTGCTGTTGACTGTGCTCAAGAACACGATCCGTAAGATCCATCGTAGATTGAGGAGTTCCATGCTGAACAGGGATTCTGGTAGAGTAGGGTATTGGGATGTCGGGGTAACGTGTACCCCACCAATACCACTCGTTAGATGTACGAGCTCCATATTTTGAGGCGAGTCAGCTCGACAGCACGGATATATAATATATAAGAGGAGTTCCGTGTTATTGTCTGGAGCAACCACACGTTCCCGCGCCAGCTGCGTCTATACCTTTAGAGATCAATCAACACTTGCTCATGGTTGGGTCACGAAAAAAAGGTTTCATGCCGCCAGGAGTCTGGACGAATGACACTGCTCTTTTGCTCGAATAAATGGCTTCCTGAATATCAGATCAACATTGTGCTATTACTACTACTGTTGTAGCAGTTGTTGCAGCCAGAGCACACAGGCCATAGATAGGTAAATCGAGAAGGTGATCTATGGTTATCGTGCCCCACGGCACTTTGGCAGCAGCGGAACCTACGATAATCAATCATTGTGGTCAGCGTCCGTACTGCTGTGAACGTTTCGTGCTTTTTGTATTGGCCGGCGTAGGTCGTTTCGAACGTCGCCTATGATCGAATTCCATGGCCAATAATATTTGACCCTAGCCAGCCTGTGGAGCACGAGGTGTTGAAACAGACAAAAGTAATACTAACAGACGGAATTCTGCGAGAATGCACTATTACGGGGGGCCATAGTTAACAGGACCAAATATTGTTAGTAAAAATGGTTAAACATATAGGTTTTTATGTATACCATAGGTCCTGTTAACTATGGTCCCCCGTAATACTAAAGAAGAGTGGGAATGAGGAGCGTGAGACGGATGCCTTGAGGCGATCGAAATTCTAACTGCAATAAGCTACTACTGCGTTGGTGGTGCTTCTATTAATAATATAGAAACGCATCTTGTATGTGTTGAGCTTCGCCAAATTGGAGGATACGTCACGCTCTCCATTCCCATCGTTCTCGCAGTATCTCGTTATAACTGCTCCCCACGTCTTTGTGAAAAAATAATGGTTGGAATCAGTGTGGGACGGCAAGAGCACACGTAATACTCTCACATTCTAGTCTAGGCCAACAATGACAACCTCAAAAAAACAGCGACGATCCATACAAAGGTCCATCCTTGATGAAAACCAAAGCGGGTGCAGTAGTCGTACCAAATAGGATGCAGCGAAGCACGGACTGCTGGAAGGGAAAATAGCGGTGGCGGGTGCTGGGGTTTTGTGTGTCTGTTATGAGGCTTAGATTGGGTAGACGATTGGCTAACCTTTCACCTCGAGCCCAACGGGCTAAGACCCTCACAAATGGCGTCGTTGGCAGGACATAGGTCGTTGGTCGTGATTCGAATCTCACGTCCACCATGAAATCGCTTTTTAAAAGAAAAGAGAGTTTCTCATTGTCAAGAATCTATCTGAGAAACGCTTCTGACCCGCAAAATCGATTCCAACAATTAAAGGGATAATAATATAGGAATGAGCTATATGCCAATTTTTGGTTGCACCACAGTACAGCACCTACGTTTGTAAAACATTTGCGTATTATAGCCGACGAAACGACGCAGCGCGCAAAGTTGCTCACCGGCCAGTTGAGACTACCCGACGGCCGCCGGGCAAGTTCGTGGATCTTTGTTTCCGCCCCCTCTCCTCAAGTTTCTGGATGACACTACTACTTACTACTGTATTGTTTACGAAATGTTTCAGTACTACAGTGTGATTTCTGGTTGACACTACTGCTCAACTCTCTGCATGCTGTTTCGGTGCAGTTAGTTACGTCGCGGATTCGACACGCTACAATACGACCTTTTCCTGGTGTGTTCCTTGGCAGAGGGCGGGTGAGTCACCTCATTGGGTCCCCGTCGGCTTGTGAATGCCGTCTGCACGTTCTCAACGGACGTCTACACCCCGCCTTTGCGGTGCTGCAGAGGCTAAATCTGGTCAGAATTGGGCAGACCCAAACGTTTTCACTTCACGTGCGGACATTTTCAGCTCGTTCCACACAGCAGCAACCCACAAAGTCGACTCACGCTCTGTGCTATTTGCGACCCGTAGTACGAAAACCAGGCGAAAACTGAGAATATGTTGGGTTCGCGCGCCGAGGCCTGGTACCGTCGCTACAGCACTGAAGCATACTTGAACAAATTTTACCATACGTTCGCAGGTTGTCTCGCGGATCGCCCGAATTATTAATATACCGCCGACATACCTGACAAAAGCGCGAAAAGAGAACTGCCTTCGCTTGAGAGGTATCATGGTAGATGACAATGGCCTTTCAAAACGGCTGAAATCGGGCTAAAACGCACTGGATTATTGCTATATTTATTGAGAAGCTGTTGTTGTAACCCCATAAAAAAATGGAACGTGTTTGGAATGCACTAAGTAGTCTACTCGTCGTTAGTCTAGTTTTTTCTAGGTCGTTGGTATATCTTGCAGAAACGCCTACTCGCGCCTACTCGAAGCTATGCCTTGCTAGTTTTGCCGCGGCCTCAAAACCAGCTGACACATTTCCTTTCCCGCACGTGTATACATGTCTAACGCAGGGCTGGGGTGATCTCCTAAGCATTCGTCCTTCCGGGTTTGGGCTTGCTTGTCATTGCCCAAAATAAATGTGAACATAGTTCACATTGCTATCGCCCATCCATGTGAAGGCCAAGTAAAGTCTATGGGACTTCCAATAGAGTTGATTCGTTGCAAGATCTATCATCTTGCTTAGCTCCAACATTTTTGGACAGCTGCGGCTCGCCGTCGCTGTAAGCTCGTAGGTTCCCCTTTTTGCGTACGTACGGTTCGTGCCAGAAGCGTACGTTGAGGAAATAAATGCTGTTGATTAATCTCACCAGGTTTCGATTGGGGTGTGGCCTGGCGGGCCGACGAAGGTGTCTAGCGAACACACGCAATATCGCCCGCTAACGATCGTCTTGAGCAAGAGCTCGAAAGCGTACTCCACCTGTTTCAATAGGTGGCCGCAATTACACGGCAGAGACCGGTTAAAGATGCAAACATCCGAACATTTCGTTCCAAACAATTGCTGTGTTTACACCTGATTAACCAGCACTGCAACAACCGCGAAAACAATCGTTCACACATCTGTGTGTACCATAACGTGCACCTGGTACCTGATATAATGCCAGATATCTGGGTGAAGGTTACGGGCTCTACGGTTACCAAGAGCTCCCCGGAGTCACAAAAAACGAGCAGAGTCTATCTAAATTTCCTTCGGTAACTCTGCGGCCGTGCTTACGAGCTTCACGTACGTGACACGAGCAAATCTGAGCGTCCTGCGTACGCATGTGGTCATCCCAGGAGGAACCTAGAGGCTACACCTCTTCTCAATCCCTGAACAAGGTACCAAACGACCGCCCCCCCCCTCCCGAACGCAGAGTTCGAACTCACCCTAGGCCCCTTGAGCTCGACCCTTCTGTCGCTGAATTCTCTGGCAAGGTCAGGGGCCATCCCCACGTGATTGTCGTCGGCCGAGGTCCAGGGGCAGTGATTGGCTCTTTTCAGGATCATGCGACGTCTGCTTGACGGACGGAAATATGGGATGGTAATAATATGGGATAGGAGGTCGAGCCGGGCGCGCGTCTGCTGGGTGGTATCGTTTCTTTAGAACGAACATCCGAGTGTGCAAGCTTTGATCACAGTATTGGAAACAACATATATCTGCTGTGAGATCGGAGATTTTCGTCGAAACTTGTATTTGCAAGCTGCGTGCCACATCGATCGCGTGTGCAGCGAGCACGGGCATAGGTCTGGGTAGAGGGCTTACAGCAGCAGGAGAAAATATTGGAGACCATCGATCTAGTCACAGAACGACGCATATCATCAAAACGACGTGTACGTGGTCTCCTAGGAGCAGTTTCCTGTCAAATGACTCAGCTTTTAACACCGACGTTAAGATTGCGCATTCTCCTTTGATTGTTTCCTTTCGTTTCTCTATTTCATAGAATGTGTATGTCGTGCCTGTCGTATCTAGTATGATGACATGGCATTGCATTGCCCATTGCTGTGCTTACGGCATACGTGGCAACGTAGTATCTCTGTGGCGTAGCTTTGAGACCACAGAACTTGCATCTCTTCTAGGATTCAAGAATCGGCACGGACACTGACCGGTTGTTGTGCTGGATGTCGACGGGTAGAAAGAACGGTTTAATATGAAGAACACACGCACACATACATACGATGGCAATAATATTCGATTGTGGGTGGTAATCGAATACCTCAAGGTTCTCGTCGTCACATTCACTGCGGCATGTTTGTGGCGAACCCACGCAGGCCACGTTGTTTGCCCTTGCTTCGAAGCGACATGCTCACCTGCCTGCTGAACCACCGTTGTCAGTGTCGCAGAGCAGGGCGCGGAAGCACTGCCACGCAGCGCCAAGGTAAGAAGCCTTCGAAACCTTGACGACGGTTTCATCTGACGTGTTGCACGACGTCCATCTGTCCTTTGAGTCGGGGGTAATCTCGCACGTCACAAAGCTCCTCTCGGGTTCACTATTTCCGCACGTCGAGGGCACGTTAGGAGCGCAGTCAACGAAGCGAGGGTAGTTAAGGTGGTCACCAAACTTTGTCGGTCAGGAGCTATGGCCCGTTTCCCAGAAAACATGCCCTACACAATTCAGACGGTCTGACAAAATTGATTTCCCTCTAGCAGTAATTTACGCCGGAGGGGCGGCGTTGGCTGGAATAAACGACCAGCTTCATAGCTCCCACTCACAAGTATGCAGTAACGGCAGACGCCGCGTTACTCAAACAGATGAACGCATTCCATACCGTACGTGCAACGCCGCTAGATCAGGTTCAGCGCCATCCGATATTAAACGGCGCAGTGCTTGTTCACCACCAGTATGGGTTTGCGCTTGAGTTCAATTTACGAAAGGCGTCGCACCCGAAGCACCGAGGCTGGCACTGCTGAACGTTACCGAACGTCACCGGTATTTTGAGCCCGTGGTAGAAACGAATCCTTCCAAACTCCGTGAGTATGGCAGAGCGCCCCACCTTTCAATATCCTCCCATTCATCGAGAGGTGAACGGCTTTGCAACGTGCTTGGCTTGCTGTGAATCGCTGGCGATACCGCTGGCGCTGGAGCGGTATCGGGCATTGGCGCTGAGGCTTGCGTGCGAGAGGCCATGGGTGGAGGTGTCCGAGACACCATGGGTGGAGGTGTCCGAGAGACCATAGGTGGAGGTGTCTGAGAGACCATGGGTGGAGGTGTCCGAGAGACCATGGGTGGAGGTGTCCGAGATGGCATGGGTGGGGGCGTCCGAGAGACCATAGGCGGAGGTGTCCGAGACACCATGGGTGGAGGTGTCCGAGAGACCATAGGCGGAGGTGTCCGAGATACCACGGGGGGGGGTGTCCGAAAGACCATGGGTGGAGGCGTCGTAGCTTGCGTCGGAGCGATTCCGGGCGGCGGTTGTACGGGGGCTTGATTCGAAGCGAGTACGGGCCCTTGTTTGTTGACGGACGAACCGTCGCTCAGGCACCGAAGCGCCATATCCACGATCTTCGTGCTCACCAAAGGGTCCTCCATGCGTACCTGACGACACCATTTAGATTAAGGTTTGCGTTTAATAATATGCCGCAGCAGTCACGAGTGACTGCAAATCGGAACCACCAAATCAACCTTTACTGGTATCCTGTCGAGCAAAGCCATGTATGGAAACATCATGCATTTATTTCTGCTACAGCCAGCTGTGCACGAGGTCGTACCCCTCCCAGCCCCCTAAGGTTGGTGGTCTGTACTGCGCGCCATCCAGTCAAACGTTTCCCAGCACGAGCAAAACAATACTGATACCAGGCGTGCTCATAAACCTGGGACGTGTGGGCTGTGAGCATGAACTGGCTCTTGTTCGCGTGAGCTCACCTCTGAGAGGAGACTGCCGCCTTTGATCAGCGTGCGAAAAGTTGCAACCATCTGCGATGCAGCCACGGTCAAGCGTAAAACGATGGACACGTGTGCTCAATCGGGGGCGCGAAGAAGTCGACGACGACTCGCATAAAACGCGACCGGTTTGCCTCATTTCCCCTTCTGGGTATTATATTCCGCAACTTGAACTTCAGCACCAGGTTGACATTTCGACAACATCATCCTTTTAAAGCTTCATCGAGAGTGCAAGTGGGTTCGAGAGCGGACAATGTGCGTTGGGTAACTGCACGGAAGACACGAAACAACGCCGAGCGTACTTTGCGGGCGAAGGCTCCCGGTCACCCACAAACGCCGTCTAAAGGTTCTAGTTTCAGGAAAAGTCCATATGCATACCTTGTCCGTGGTGGCGTTGATCTTGGCAAAAACATAGTGCACCCCCAAACGTGACAGCTCCTGCGGGTTGAAAGATGGTTCAAATGCACGTCATCACAACTTCATAACATCACCGCCAGGGATACAAAAAGGGAGACGGCGGTACAGGTATTGTCTAGTCTTGAGATGTTGGAACCTATGAAGGTACCCGGGTGACATGCAGACCCTGCACAACGCAACCGTATGCGACGAGGACGTGTCAGCGACGACTTTGAGTCAACATTGGAATGTTTCCCCTGGTGGAGCTGGGGGGCAGTCGTCAAAACACCGACTTGTTCTGTGTTTCAAGTGCACTGGCACTTTTCACTCCGAATATTTAGCACATTGCTCAAGCTGCAAAAACGATCAGCTTTGAGATCGAAGACTTTGTTGACACTGATAGTTGCAAGCCGTGTGTGATATATGTTACGTACTGATCTGCAATGAAATGCAGGTCACACACCATGTGAAGGTCTAGTGATGCACCCGTATCTGTGGGCGTAGTCGTTCCGAGAGTGTCGACAACCATATTACAATAAGTCAGGCCCTATCGTCAATAATACGGTTTGGGCAGGGAACGACCAGTCCGTCCCATTTCTGATAGAGTGACGGCCACCAACGAATCGGACACACTCGGTTCCTCACCAACGCTCAGCAACGAAGCTTACGAATGCTTGGGCCTGTCGTGTAACATGCTTCGATCATCACACACCACCAAACACATAAAAAAAAGGATACCTGGTAACTCCCGGGGGCCATCAATGACCGGTTGAAAACGTGAAGAAGGTAAAAAACAAAATCATATCCGTGCGACACAAGCAACAATTAGACGTGTGCCCTGGGTTTTGATGCCAAGTGCCTTAAACCTCGATCGCTGCTGCGCCCGCGGCGGGGAGCTGCCCAAGGCGGGAAATCGTTTCACGCTGTTTGTCAACCAGCCCCTAAGTATTGCTCATGGGGTTCGGGGGCACTGCGGGTGCAGGGGCAACCCCCGAGCTCCAACCACGGAAAATGCAAATCTACACCTCCGTGAAGAGTTGATCATACCCACACAGGAGTCACCCCACGGTAGGGGTTGCACGTTTTCGGTCAAAGTTTTCTGACCGACTGAGTTCCTCAAGTGAGGAACCAGCAGTTGGGATGAAAAAAAGTACTTGTATATTCGTTTTAGGACTAGCGCATAGAAGTGCCGGTCGGGTGGCGCGAACAAGTTTCTTTCAAGTACTGTATCGGGTGAGATACTGGGCTCCTGATGTGAGGGGCTAAGGAACGTCTGGTGCACCCCTACCGTGGGATGTGTCACAAGGATATTTGTTCGCCGCGTTTCGTACCTTGAGAGCTGCATCCACGGTCCTCCCATTGTAGCGCGTCTTGCACTTCTTCATGTCGAAGAGAGCGTCGCCCGCGGGACCTAGGTCGTGGAACTTGGAACCGTGGCACGGAGCATCTGCGAAGTGCACAACGACCTTCCGACTGGAAGGTGGCCCCCAACCCAGCTGGGCAACCGCTTCGAGGCCTCCGAGAACGTCTTCTGCGATGTCCATTCCTCCGCATGGCACAAGTCGTGCTACATGGCTCTTGACCCGGCCCGTGTTGAAGGTCAAGTCTTCCACCTTTGATACCCAGGAGTCCCCCAAGAAAGAGGAAGCAGGTTGAAGTACCGCAAGGGCATAGACTACCGTTGTTTAACGAGATAACAAGCAGATGTCGAGGCCTCTGATAGGTTGGTGCAGCCGCTTCGAATGCCTGATGGCTTGTTTAACGTACGGTTTGTATCTTGATCATGTGTTGTAGCAACGCATTCGTGATGAAACAACCCCCCTCTAACCCCGCGAGCATTTTCTGCCTAATGTAGTATGTGATGCTCACCTCTAGGACATCGTGCCCGTTCCAGATATCGCGGTACCCAACAAGTCCCAGACGCAGACGCCCGCCTGTCTGGTCCACGTTCTTACGTGTGCCGTCTATCACTTGCATTATGGTCCTCTTCACCTGGACGCGTGTGCAGGTCGCGCACAGCAGTGCATATATCTTAACTCTCTAGGGGCTCAAGACGGGTGAGCCGACGATAGAAGGTGACGACTACAGCGACGTCCACTGCCTGGTCGGAGATGATATGCATGGGTGTCCGAGTCACGGTGTGCACTGAGGCGACGAGTACAGGACTGGAGCAACATGCTTCCGCCCCTATGGTATAAGGATTACCCTGGGCTGGGTAATCGATCGATCTTTTACCCCTACAGCTCAGTAGGTAACACCTTCACATTTGACGTCGTCCAAGTCACGGGTTCGAGCCCCACTTCGGGCGTTTCTTTGACAGAAACGCTTGCGCGTGCACACCTAGAAAAGCACATCTCCCTGGTTCCCAAGGTAATGAAACGAAGCGGGTAGGTCAGCGTACGGACGTATAAGGCTCCGACGCTCCAAAGACCCCACCGTTTAGAGGGAGGGAGAGTGTTACAAGGATTACCCTGGGCTGGGTAATCGATCGGTCGTTTACCCCTATAGCTCAGTAGGTAACACCTTCACACCTACCACTGGAACCTCCCACGCTGCTCTCAGGACACTTTAGTTGATAGCACCGGGTATCTCATCGCCTTGGTCGAAACGGCGGGGCCTTAAAAGTGGTAACAAAAACGCGTATGCACCACATGCCTGTCAGGTGGGATCGTGCTGCGAAATACGTAAACTGGAACGCTCGAGAGCGAATCCGGGAGAATTCGTAATCAACGCCCGATTGCTACGGAAACACGTACCCCGTCAAGTACATCGCCGTTCGCCATGCCGCCGGTTGCGTCGCACAAAAATACCAGGTCGATGTCCTCGTGCTCAGTGCTGCTGCTGTTCTCAGATTTGAAAAAGGTGAAGCGTGCGCTTCGGATACCTTGCAGTCTCTCCTCCACCGACGCAAAGGTGGCGGTCATCTCCGACCTACACATAGGCATGTTCGTGTGCACATGGTATTCGCAATGGAACAAATCGTGTCCTATCGGACAACAGAGCCCGTGTGTTCATCGGGTATATGCCATTTCGATCGGAGGCTACATGCAATTGGAAGCCGTGACGGCGTCAAAAAAACAATAGGAACCCTTTCGGAGTTTCCCGAAACGTGTCTACCGAACGAGCGCCGTACCGCTCCCGAAAGGAACACCCACGTTTTTCATTCTGGGTTGGTTTCTGTCAAAACGTATTTTTCAACAACGTGCACAAATCGACGACCGTATCACATGTTTGAATGCCGGGCATGCCGTCGACCCGAACACAAGAGATTTGCCCGAGGGAAGCGTCCACTACCTAACGTAATTAATTATAGGGTGGTGCTCAATGTAGAGTCTGTCACCGCCACGTGTGTGTCCAGGTATATGTCTAGATCTTCGCGTTTAGGAGTGAGGGGCTATCAACCTTAGTAGGGCGGTACGATATGTGCATGGGGATACTGTACCGGGAGGACGAAGAAATAAGACTGGGGCAATGCCCTTCTCCAATGGACGTTGAGGGCACAACCCGTCACCCGGTTTTTGAGCTGCAGAGAAAATTGATGACTACTTTCTTACAGAAACTCGGTATGATAGTGTACTTGGATGTGACAAAAAATCATCTGTACTTACTTGCATTATTGTCTAGCAAGCCCTTGCATTATTGGACGCACATAGTATCTGGCATCGTACCTTGGATGCACTCAGGAACGAGCTATTGGACCGCTGTGTAAAATTATCGTGTCCTGATCCGGAGAGCTAATAAGTGAGGCGATGACTCTGGATGTAACACGACAACAACGAACTGCGGCGGTCGCGTGGTACGCGGACGCCTTTTGTTCTCGAGCAAGGCAACGACGTAGCGCCGTGCTGGCTAACCTGAATGCCCTTTGGTCAGGACGAGGAGACCGGTCCTGCGCTTTCGGATATTTGCTCAGGAGGTCGACGTAGAGCGGGGGAAGAGCGATCTCCATATCTGGAAACAAAAGTGATTCAAGAGGAAATTATTGAGCCCTGTACCGTGCATCACGTGTGATACTACTGACAGGACAACGCACTCCTTCAGACAATTTGTGAAGCTTGATTTCTTGACAACGAGGAAGGTCCAACCACCGAGTGGACTTTCTCCTCGGAAATATCTCGTCGAAAACGTTGCCGAAGCTAACATTCACATCGCGTGCGCCTCCCTGGGTTTGTCGTAAGTTGGCTCGGAAGTACGTTGCAGAGAGGGAGGTATGTTGTATATCATATGGTATGTTCATGTAGCCTTTGTGAGAGTCTTGCAGCCTCAGACTTGCTCTCGAAGCCTAACGCTCTGCCGGAAAAACACAGACTGGCGACAACCCGATAGGAATGGCTGCGCACCAGGCTACTTTCTCTTCGTGGAAACAATGGGGTTGGTGGCGGGGCGATACACGCTCCAGACCAAGCTCCAACGGACGAGCTTGGAGCACGTCGGCCTGACTACAGCTATACAAGCCGATCATCACCCCGTCGTTCGCGAAGGCATGTATTAGTTAACTCACCCCTTTGGAACTGCGCCCACGCTTTCGGCGACAACATGGTGAGTGAAATTGGTATGGAATCATTTTGCGGTGGGATATGAACACAAACCCCTTACTTAGTAGTAGCGATTGTGGTTACACTCCACACTAGGCAGTTCATCCCACATAGAACATCCCTCATCTTCCTCAACCTCCGTCAACCAAATCCATATGCAGGCACTATAACATCTCGCAGACTAACCACGCACCCTTCACGAAGTCAAGGAGGCTTCGTTCCGCGCCTTCCAGCTCCTTGTATCGATATTTGGCGTTGTACAGTCCCAGCACGTTTCTGTTCCTGGTATTTCTATCAAGCACAGTACGGGGACGTTTGTGCTCAAGGCGCCAGTTTGCGCGTCTGGCAAGGCTTGTACGCGTGCATCTGAATCGACGGGTAATCACAACGTTTGGGCTGCTCGAGGCGCAGGTTTCAGGCTAGTGGGTCCCCTACGAAAACCGAGCAACGTCGCTGAGGCAAGGCATCCTTGCAGTATCTAAACGGGGACAGGGGACGGAAGCAATAGTATAAAAAAGTTGTGTGTTCCTCACGAGGGAAGGTTATGATACGAGCGGGATACACGGCCTTTGTTCTGTGAACGGAGAGCAGACCACATCCATCTGGGGTCGGCACGTGTGTGGTGGAATACGAGACGAGGGTGCCTCCAAGTGTACAAAAATAACTCACTGGTCAATAATGGCTTCGATATATGGTAGGGTGTTGCTCCAGAACATGCGCACGACATGGTCTTGGGCCTCAGTTGTGCTTTGACGCCCAGCTAGCGACACCACGACACCCGAAAGCAGCGCTGACAGCCGAGAGAAAACCGTTTGATTTTCGTTCACCTGCTTGTCGAGGGCGAACGTACGGAATCTTGTGAGGGCGAACGATACATATATTTCTGTGTAGACTACGCCGATATACATTTTGTTTAGCCATTACTTTGGACAGAAGGCAGGGCAAAGAAACATATTGTGCTTTTGCGTGCACGTTACAAACAAAGACGGCGTTCGCAAGCGCTATGTGAAAGCTCACGGACTCAACTTTTCGTCATGGAAGATCAGGGCATCGATAATCGGCAACCATCAGGGGTTTCAGAGTAGCCTCCCGGTAGTAGTGTAAAGGCGCATACCGTAGGATATCAACGTCATCTGTATTTCCAGAGTTTCGATTTTCAGTATACCAGAAAGATATCAACCCGGGCTTGGTGATAGTAAGCTAAGACTATCAAAAGGGTTGATACGCGGTCTCAGGTACAAGTATGATATCCTTCCCATGGTACAGAGGTACCGCAGCCTGGGTGCACACACATTATCTGCCGTACCACTGTGAACACGTCGTCAAAGACACTTATAGATATTTTGTCTTCCTCCTGCTGTCCCGTTTTCAGCTTCACAGAGGACAACCATCTTTTCTCAGTATAGCACGTCCCGTGGGTTCTTTTCATGGATTATTGGCCGTACCCGTTGATATACCCGTCGATGAGTTGCTAACCGTTGGCTGCGCGTTCGTTGTTGATGTGGCTCGTGACGTGTTCTGTTTTTTGCCAGTGTTGTGTGGTCACGGAACTTACGACACAGCAGTGCTCACTGCCGCCGTGATATGTTCTGGGTCGTCGCGGATTCCACGTTTCCTTTAGCCCGGAGTTGGAAGACGTCGCAGGGCAAAAATAATAGCTGTAGCTTACGCCGACCCCCAACCATCAGGGAACTGGGTTGGGGTATAAAAGGGTGTACGCATGCTCGCGTGAGGCACTGAAAGCGTCAAGCGCCGCGCAGTAAGTGCCGTGCAATGTTTGGATTGAAGGTTGGGGTTTCACAGTAGTAACTCCAAGTATATATATAAATATATATACTACGTGTTTGACATTCCTGGGAACTTCCATGTTTGTTACGATTCATGACCCGACCCTAAGCCGGGCAAAACTTTATTAAGAATATCGTGGGTCGGGTCGGGTCGGGTGGGTTCTGGAAGTGATCAGGACGTCACAGGTTACGTCGAGTCGGGTCAGCCGTGGTACGAATCTCGCGGGTCGGGTCACGTCGGGCCAAGACGTTTCGAATTTTACGGATCTGGTCGGGTGGGGTCGGGTCAAGTTGTTTTAACCCCTTTAGAACCGCAGTCCCGTTTTGGGGACAAACTACTTGAAATTGGAGTGGTTTGTCCCCAAAACGGGACTGCGGTTCTAAAAGGGTTAAATGCCAATGGTCCGGTCGGGTCGGGTTAAAAACGTTTCAAGTACTCGTATCACGGATCGGATTAGGCCAGGTCGGATCAAAAGGCGACGAAAGACCCCACGAATGGGTCAGGTCACGACCCACGAGTTGGTTTCTGCTGACCCGCGGGTCCGACCCACGGGTTAGGTCCGCGGATCCGGCACTTCCAAGACTTCCAGCCTTTTTCACCAAGGCTCCCGTCTCCTGTCGTACAAATACTCATTAATTATCCTTCGTCAATATATATACGAAGCATCCACACAAAGGAGCACCACCCAATCTACATGCGCATGTCCGCATCTATTCATACATACCCACAACAGCCAGGCAATATTCCACTCCGGGATGCCAACATGAAGACAAGTTTTTCATAACTGTCGACCAGCGGGCGGACTCTGTGTGTCGAACCCGCGAGAGAACAATCTAGCGTGTAGAGAGGATCCGCATCATGATCCGCATTTCACGGGTCAGGGAACCAGGCGGATCGGGTCGATTCGAGTCTGGAGGTGTTTAAAATCTAACGGGTCAGATCGGTTCGGGTCACGATGTTTTCAAATCTCACGGTCCTGGTCGAGTCGAGAGGTTTCCGAACCCCCGGGGGTCGGGTCGGGCCAGTCAAGATATTATCAAGGCTTATCACGGTATTTCGGCGGGACGGTAACGGCGGGACGGGACGGTAAAACCGCCGTCAAAATGGTCCCGCCGTCCCTTCCCGTCCCGTCCCGTCCCGCCGATAAATTCCCTGACCGTCGTATGATACCGTCCCGTCCCGCCGATAAAATCTCTCCCGTTGAAAATTACCGTCCCGTCCCGCCGTGACATCGAACAATTACCGTCCCGTCCCGCCGTGACACCGAACAATTACCGTCCCGTCCCGCCGTGACACCGACTTATTACCGTCACGTCCCGCCGTGACACCGAAAAATTACCGTCCCGTCCCGCCGATAAAATCTCTCCCGCGAAATTATGGCCTCCGGCGGACATAAAGTGCCTCTTCCCCTGCGAGATACATTCATTCGTGGTGGTCTGTTCCCATTATTATTATTTCTTTTGCCATCCGACAATGTGCAGCATGATCTTCAACATGGATCCCTCATAACTTTCCCGAAAGAAGAAAACCTCGGAAATTATTATGCTTGCCATCCATTCCCACCACGAATCACGAAATTATCCAAATAAAATCGAGTTGTACTAATAATATTCAGTAGTAATTCCTATAAAACTTCGAGGTACTATTAATATATATAATACATGTTACACCGGTCGCCCCGGTGGTTCAAGTGATTCACCTCGAATTCTACTTGTTGTTGTGTTTGAGTCCTGGGTTCGAGCCCCAGTTGGGTCGGACTTTGACTTTATTTGCAAAAATAAAAAAAAGGATTCAATTGTTGAGAGCGCCTTGCAGCGTGGGTAGGCACAATTCGATGCGAGTCGACGAGGGAAGAAAAGGCTGAAATCTTCTCGCGATAAAAATGAAGGCACGTACCGTAGCGGGAAGGGGGTAGAAGAGCCTGCTATGTGACCCCGGATCTGAGTTACGAGTTGGAAGGAGTGAGAGTAGAAGATGTGCGAAATTAATAAACGGGATGAGTGAAAAAAAAAAGAAGATGTTACCTGGTATCATAGATTGTACCGTACACAACTCCCATATACTACTATTAATATAATAAATGAAATACGTATACCTGGTAAAACAGAGTAAATAGTTGTACAGGCGTATTAGCTTGCAAAATTGGAAATTGAGAGTATCAACTATTAACCATAGAATTAGTAACCAGTCGAACTCACAGCGATGACTGAGGACGTATTTTCGCATTTTGATCACTTTAATCTTCGAAAAAAAATTGAAATTGCTCCGCACCACCTTTAGTTTTTTTTTTAGCACAAAACTTTTAAAGGTGCTGACGTTGATGATCAGCAGCTAGCTATCAATAATAGCTGCTGTATGGCTGGACTTTATTTTTATATGTTGAAATGAAAGTAAGTACTGTCACAGCAGTAGTAGCCGCAAGCTCGCCACTACTCACGAATGTGACAGAGACCACTCAACTCACGGCCACACCACCACCAGTATATATATATATATATATATATATATATATACTGGTGTGGCCCAAAACGATGTCAGGTGACCTGCCATCAAGCGAGACGAAAAACGTGCGGTGTCAACGATGTAGGGCCGAGTGTTCCACACCTAACCTAGTTGTTTGGTGTCAGTCAAAACATATATGTATGTGTGACAAGGCGAACTTTCTGTCTGTCAAGGGGTAAAAATGGTGTCTCCTAGCATCTTTGGTATGACCGGCACGGACGCCATGGAACCCTATCTCACGGGCGGAGTCGATCGATCAGCAGCGAGCAGCACTAGAACCACCGCCGCCGCCGCCGCCACCACCTCCACCACCCCCTACCTCCACAACAACCACCAGTAACCCAGCGCAAGCACAATAACCATCAGAACAGCCACCATGATCTGGCACCGCAACAAGTCTTAGAGTACTTGGGGCAGGGGTGGGAAAAAATCAGAAAAAAAACGTCGCCCGTGTTGTAGTGGTAGAACTTCTCGGAGTTTGCTTGTGGGCCGCGGGTCGAGAAGAGCAACGCCTGCGTCGGGCCGGCTCCCTTCGCGCAACCAGCAGTGCGGGAAAGTCTTCAGATACAACCGCGCCGAGACCTTGCAGCCGGAAAGAAGAAATATATATTTACCGTCCCGTTCAGCCGAGGAGAAAAAATTTACCGTCCCGCCCCGTCGAAGAAAAATAAAATGATCGTCCCGTCCCGCCGTGAGAAAAATATTTCCCGTCCCGTCCCGCCGAGGGAAAAAATGTTTACCGTCCCGTCCCGCCGAGGGGAAAAATATTTACCGTCCCGTCCCGCCGAGGGCAAAAATAGTTACCGTCCCGTCCCGCCCAGGGGAAAAAAATTTACCGTCCCGTCCCGCCGGAAAAAAAACAAATTACCGTCCCGTCCCGTCGTGAAAATCTGTCCCGTTGAATTTTACCGTCCCGTCCCGTCGAGAAATTGTGCACCCGCCGTCCCGTCCCGCCAACGTTTTATCTTATCATTTTACCGTCCCGTCCCGTTGTCATGTTGTTTCCCGCCGAACAAGAAAAATCTGTCCCGTCCCGTCCCGCCACGATTCCCAGTCACTGTGATAATCCTTGGATATTATATTGTGTTGGCAAGCCTCATCGGGCCGGCTGCGACCCCACCGTGTACCGCAAGGTTTTACCCTACCCTCGAAACGCTCTGCACACCAGCTGCTGCATACCTCGTATTTGACACCAGGTGTGTTGAAAACAGACGAAAAGAACTCTCGATTCCTCTCCGTTGGCACAAAACAGAACTTTTTGAAGGTTTTGACGAAGAGCGTAGGACGCCGCGGCCAACCTCTCGCCCCCTAGACAACGGATTCCAATCATACCTCCGAGGCCATCATTTTCACGCAATGGCCTTGCCCGGTACGAAGCTCGTTCACCATGGGCGGATTACATGTATGTCGAGATCGAAGGTCACTCGTGGCGTGACTGTGGGTGTGCGAGCTGCGAGCTGTGTCTATCTTCACCTTGTTTGTGTGCGGCGTGATTTTGCGTGGTTCTCGTGATTCCCGTTAATACAACGATTTTATTGGAAGATGGCTCCCGTCGTTCGCGTTCTTTCAGCCATTTTGATTGGAAGATAGCTGGCGTCAACTGTCCCGTATTATTTGACACTACTACTAAGAGTCTTCTTGCCAAGGAGGGAGGAAGGCAAATTTAGAGTTTTGAAACTTTTTCTTAGGCGTTTCACAACCGTGTTTCTTCCCGTGTCCCCTGTTGTTTCGGGCTTCCATTTGGAGGGGGTGCGTTTTCGCGGGAATGGAACGCTGTCATCCCCGTCTCGAGATGTTAGCCCAGCGGTAGGTAGAACGCTCGACTCTGCACGACGAGTCCGTGGTTCGAGCCCCGATTTTCGAGTTATTTTTCTTCGCTTGATTGTATGGGTTATAATATCATTTTTTTCTTCCGTTTATTAAGTAAGTAAGTGTACTATTATTATAATACGAATAAGCATCCTATTTCCACATACATACTCATTTTTCCAAATTTTTCCGAATTTGGGAAATTCTGGAGAAAAAAACTCCGACAACGGCCCAAGATGCCCACACAGCAGTACTGAAGACCCATACGCCGCGTTTGCAAGCTGAAAGATGTGTGTTTCTTAGGTAATACCAGTTGTTGTTGTTGTCGCCGTTGTTGTTGTTGTTGTTGTTGTTGTTCTTCTCACATTAACTCACAATACAATGCCGTCCGTGGTCGCAGGAGAGGCTCAAATACCTCTGGAGTGGAAGACGGTAGCAAAACAGAGGCAAACACGAAAAACAAGCATACGCACTCCACCACTGCGGACACCAGGGAAGCAAAAAGGAGAATATTAAGACCTACGCCAATGGTACAGCGAAGTTGCAATAAAAAAGTGTGAATTTCAAAGATACCCGCCAAAAAAATCAGAACACGCTTCCTATGGGCCACCTAAAAAAAAAAAAAAATCCTAACTTTTGGAAAAGCCCGAAAAAAGCAAATCTGGGGCCGATGTTGGGCCAACATCGGCTTGAGAAAAACTCGGGCCGATCTTTGGCTCGAAGCGGCGAGATTCCGAGTCCTCGACAGACATCGATCAACAAAACCAACGATTGCGTCATGAATTCCGAACGGAGTGCGCTCGTTAGGGGCTCCGACCCACCCTAGGGTCACCGTCTTCACACCATGGCCGGTGTCATGTGGCGGGAGCTGACCAGGCGTGTGATATAAAAACATTTGGCCGCTGGTTTGCACAAAACAGAAGACAAAACTTCTCCATCCGTCTCGAATGGCAAAAAATAGACTTTATTCAGGTTTGGAAGGATACCGTAGGACGCCGCCGGCAAGCTCTCGCCCCCTAGACCATGGATCCGCCTGATATCTTCGAGGCCGTCATCTACACTCGTTGGGCTTGCCAGATACCGAGTGGGTTGACCGTGGACTGAGTCTATGTGGAGATCGAGCGTCGATCGTCGCACGAGCCGGTTTCGATCACCGTGTTGACAATTTGCGACCAGAAAAACACAAATTGCGCCGCCTGCAGCCGTTGGGGAAAAAAAAAGAATATATCAAACATTTTTCTCTATTTTTTCCACAGCGGCGGTACAAGAAATTTTTCGGCTGTTTTTTTAAAGCGATATATATATTCGAAAAACAACGTCTGAACTTCGTGTTACCATTGGCATAGGTCTAATAGCAGACAAAAACCTAAAAAAGAAGATGAAGCGAAGAAAAAAAACAAAACAAAAACAGAAGCAGATAACAAAACGCAAAAAAGGCAAAATGGACCATACTAACAGAGACACAAAGAGGTACAAACGGGAATGAAAGAAATATGAAAAAAAGAAGGGACAAAAAGCGATAATCAAGGCAGGCACTGGAGCATACAGACACCCAAAGTTGCCCAGGTATCACCATGCTAGTTACTTGGGCCCCAAAGAGAGGAGTGCATCATGACGATGATGGCCATAACCAGGCTTCAGTCTGTTGGGCAGACCGCCTCCCCCCCCTCTTCCCCCTTTTCGCCCCCCCCCTCTTCCCTGCCTTTTTGCGGACTCGCGTTGGCGTCAACGGCTGTGGTCGTGGTTGCAGCTATTCTATGCCGTACTGCCGATGCCTCCTTCTCATATGTATGCCATTTCCGCATGAAGGCCTCCGCCCCTTCCTCGACCCGTCGGAACCATCTGCCGGCTTTCTGTGCTGCCTCGCGCCACCCTTCAAGCTTGATGCTGAACTCCTCCAGGTCCTCCTCAAGGTACCTCATCCAGTCCCATTCCTGTCCTCCGGAGTAACCCTCACCCCCAACCATCTCCCCAAACATCACCCTCTTCGGCAGACGCTCTGCTCCCATGCGTGTTACGAAGCCCGTAAACAAGAGCCTACGTCTGCGTACCGTCGTCTCAACGTTCTCAGATTTTGTCCTGAGAAGCGCGCTAGCATAGGAAAGAATGTGGTCTTCGCGCTTTCGTTTTCTCCAGCCGATGCATCGGAGGAGCATCTTATGGTGGACCTCCCGTAGTCTACCGCAATCATTCTTGCTCGGGATCCAAGTAACGCAACCGTAGAGCAACGTTTCGATCACCTCGGCTCTCGGCATTCGCACCTTCAGGCGTAGGCGCACACCCGGGCGGTCATAGATTTCTATCTTATACCGTCCGAAGCATGCCCATGCCCTCTGGAGTCGACGCGTTACCTCGACACTCCTGCCCGTCCAATCTGCGCTGATAGCCCCGCCCAGATACATAAACTCGGTCGTTTGTTTGTACACTTGGCCGGCGGCGGTGACGGTGAACGGCACGTTCCCCCCATATTTCGTTTGCAGACACATTATCTCCGTCTTGGCCTCCGAGACCGTCAGGCCGAAAGCGGCACATGCAGACACGATCACCGTCATCATCCTCTCCAGGCCGTTGGGTGATCTCGATACTATGCCCGCATCGTCAGCATAGAGCATAGCCCACAGCGTCTGGGTCTCTGTATCATTCCCCTGTCCGTCGGCGTGCCCGACCCGTGCCTTCCCCCTCTTCTGTTTCTTCTTCTCCTGCTTTTGTTGGAGTTGCACCAAGCTGTCCGTGATGGCTTTATCAGCGGAGAAACGTTTCGCCGCCACACGCGGCACCGCTGTAAAAAACATGTTGAACAACAATGGCGCAAGAACACACCCTTGCCGTAGGCCCTGTTTCACGTCGAACATATCTGAGCACTCGTCGCCATCCAGCCGCACACATGCTCGCATGCCGTCGTGGAGTTGTCGGATAACGGTGAGCATTCTAGGTGGCAAGCCAAAGCGAACCAAGACAGCCCACAGGAGGGTTTGGTCGACGGAGTCATAGGCTTTGTTGAGGTCGACAAAACACATGGACTGAGGATTGTCCTTTTTCCTTGCCAATTCCTGCAAGCGTCGCTCCACGAACATCATGTCTACCGTCGATCGTTCGGGCCTAAAGCCACACTGCTCCTCTGGCAGGATGCCTTCCCGTTCGCAGTAGTCGCTGAGTCGGCGCGCGATGACTTTGAGGAGTTCTTCGCCGGCATGCGCGACAAGGGAAATGCCACGATAGTTACCACACTCCGTCCTGTCTTTCTTCTTGTGCAGCACCTTAATCGTTGCATCCTTCCATTGCTGCGGCACGACCCCTCCCCTCCACGCATCGACGATAATCTCGTAGAAGCTTCCCAAGGTGTCCGAGTCTCCCTGGTCAGCCAGGACCTTCAGAAATTCAGCTGGGAGACCATCAGGCCCAACCGCCTTGCGGTCCGCCATCGCCCTGTTTGCGTCTTCCACCTCGTATCTAGACGGGACGTCGTCTAGTGGACTGCACGAGGGCCAGACCTTGAGATCATCGACGATAGTCGGGTCGAAAGTCGATGACTTGGTGTTTAGCAGCTTATGGAACCACCTTACCCATCGTTCCCGGATGAGGCCTATGTCTCGTAGTAACCTACCTTCCTCGTCCCTGATGTACTGCGAATGGAAAGTCCTCTTTCCTTCCACATTCATCCCCTTAAGGTGCTTGTAGAACCCAAACTGATCGCCTTCTTGGATACGCCTTTCGAGTTGACGGACGTACTCCTCGAAGAACTTCTGCACTCTGTCCGTCCTCGCACGTTTGAGCTGTTTAGTGGCAATCTTCACAGCCTTTCGCAGATTTTTGTCTTCTGGGTTAGCACGTAGTTGCGTCCTCGCATTTTCCTTCTCCTGCCATCGTGAGTGCACCTCTGCTTTTACCTCTTCGGGCGTACACCAGCCCGGCGGCCCTTGTTTTCGACTGGTATGAGGTGCTAGTTTAACAGCAGTCGACAGCACGGTCTCCACTAGAGCAGTCTCCTTATCATCGACCCTCCCAATTGTACCAGGCGGTGTGGGGGGGTAAGTTTGGTTATCTCCCTATGGAGGCCCGCTCGGAGACCGGGGTCTGCCATCAACCGTTGTAGATCAATAGCTCGTTTTCCGCTGCCTGCTTTTACCCTGCGATTCGGCGCAAACCGACCCAAGAGGCGGATTTTGCAGACCACGAGGTTGTGGTCAGATTCATGCCGATCCTCTGGTGGTTTCCGTACTGTCATATTGCGGATCAGGCGTCGATCAACTTGCCGAGAGTCTGACCCTTCCCGGAGTTTGGAGATCGGAAAGTGTACGACACTCCGCGAGTAGGTGTGGCAAAGAACGTGTTGAGGAGCGGAAGCCTGTTGTCATCTGCGAGGAGGAGTAGTCGCTCTCCGTTGTTGTTCAATTCATCGCGCCCGTATTTACCCATCACCTTACTGCCGCCATATCCGCTCTCTCGCTTGCCGGTGCGGGCATTTGCATCCAAGAGCACAAGTAGGTGATCCCCACTTGGGACCCCCGAGACGACTTTGTTCAGTTCGTTCCAGAAGTGATCTTTCTCGCGAACGGGTGCATCCAGTATCGTCGCATAGCCGACGACAAAAGAAACAGCATTTGATTTGCCCTCAAGTTGAATGCGAACTTTCATCAGTCTGGCACTAACGCACTCCACCTCGAGTAACTAGCATGGTGCCACTTGGGCAACTTTGGGTGTCTGTATGCTCCAGGGCCTGCCTTTCGTATTTTCTTTCCCCCCCGCCCGTGATTATCGATTTTTGTCCCTTATTTTTTTCATATTTCTTTCATTCCCGTTTGTACCCCTTTGTGTCTCTGTTAGTATGGTCCGTTCTGCCTTTTTTGCGTTTGGCTATCTGCTTCTGTTTTTTTTTTTTTTTTGCTTCGCTTCATCTTCCTTTTTAGGTTTTTGTCTGCTATTAATAGTCTCTTTTTTGGTTCCCTGGTATCCGCAGTGGTGGAGTGCGTAGTATGCTTGTTTTTTGTTTTTGCCTCTGTTTTACTACCGAGGTATTTCTTCCACTCCAGAGTTTTTGGAGCCTGTCCTGCGACCACGGACTGCATTGTATATTGAGTTTATGTGAGAACAACAACAACTACAACAACAAATATACGTGGGTGGGGTGAGATAGGTATGATATGTGTATACATACGCACTGCAGTAGTTGGGTATATGATGACTGACACACTAGTAAATTAAATCATGATAATACCAGGTGGCATGACTAGATGAACAAGTACGAAGCCTATACACCAACTATATACTGCTGTGCTGTACAACGGCTTTGAATGGTAGAACGCCAGAAACGTATGTCACCCTTATTATTATATGTTCGAAAGTGGGAATGGGTTCTCCAGTATTACGGCGTCAAAACATGGGGGGGAGATATGGGTTCCAGGTTCTCGACCAGAACGTCGCATAGGTGCCACCGTTCGGAGAAGGACCTTTACCTATCTGGGAAAAAGGATCTTTAGGTTGGGAGGCGAAGGTTCGCCGAGATAGATAGTGAATAATATATCCGTATCTTATTATTCGACCACTATTAATAACCCATATTATTCCTGAACTATATTTATTTGTTGTAGCTAGCAGTTGCATTGCCCCGTGACAAGTAATCGCTGAGATTGGAATGCAAAAGTCCGTGCGTCGCACACACACACACTCTTCCTCTTCATCATTGTTGATGGTCTCGTTCGGTGGGATTGTCCGTTCCGATCCCATACCAAAACTTGCCGGCCCCTACACGCTAGCCCTTTTATAGGGTCGATCTTAACGACAAGTATTGTATTTCGTTTTTTCCAGAAATTTCGCCATTCACAAAATTCAGCGAGGGTTGAATCTTGTCGAATAAGTGCCTCCGTTGGCTCGGGAAAAGTATCGTCCACCCGGTACAGAACCGGCCCTACAGCAGCTGCGCTCGGGGAACCCATGCGTGCGGTGTCCCCACAGTCGTCGGCCTGTCTTGTAAGCAGGTAGGTGTCGGTGCCTTGGGGAGTGAAATCCATCACCAACTCGTCACGAAACAACGCCCAACGCTTGCCCAAAGCGACAAAGTCTCAGCTATTATTGCTGTCACCGAGCTCAGTCGGTCGGCCACCTCGGTGCGGTCACCTTGTGAACTCGGCCACGAGAGCCCAGAAAGCTATAATATATTGCGCCTTCTGCGTTCAGCCATGACATATGACTTGCGAGTGACCTTAGGTACGACCCCTGTCAGCTCTGTGCGCTCGCGAGTGGTGGCACAGCTCGAGCGGTGGGGTTGCCCGATCCTCTACGGCCTTGTACCTTAAATTCCTGAAAAACCCTAAAAACGTCGAGGCGACTTTTTGGGGGGGTGAAGTTTTTCGGCTTTTTTTCCCGAAAATATTTCGGGAAAATCCGGAAATTTCGGGAAAATACCGGAAAAAACTGAAAAACACGCATCGCTAAGATCGGCGACCCTTAGAACCGCAGTCCCGTTTTGGGGACACATAGCTCAAATTTCAAGCAGTCTGCCCCCAAAACGGGACTGCGGCTCTAAAGGGGTTGAGAGGGAAAGCGCCGTAGATATATGTCGAGTCGAACCGAGGGTCCTCCCCACATGCCCACACTATTATTTCGGACCTGGTGCTTGTTTGTTTCCCCCCATCAAGATGGAATTTGTTACACCCTGTTTTGTACCACAGGCAGGATTTCAGGGAAATAAGCTGTTGTTTGTACTACTACGACGGTATTACGGTGAGATCATCCTCATCATCACTGCTGTACATTGTGGGTGGGTGGGTGGGTGGGTGGGTGGCTTAATATAGGAACGACCTATTAATAGTCGCTTGATATTGTTGTTGTTGTTGTTGTTGTTCTCACATTACCTCTCTGACGAAGGAGTCCTTGGTCACACAAAGGTGCTGGAGCCCTAGGAATAATATCCGAAAAACAAAAACCCCCCGAAAATTCGGCTGCCTCGAAATACACGAGACGAAGAAAGCGCACACGAGCTAAAACCAATCGGGCAATGTGCAAACTGAACTAACATGGCCGCTGGTTGTTGTTGTTGTTCTCACATTAACTCACAGTTCAATGCGGGTATATCCTCTCAACTATAACCTAGAGTACCCCCGTTCCCACCAACCAACTCGTGGCTGCTGACTACAGCGGATGCTGTCTGAAGTGCTGCCTGCACCGTACGAAACGCACGGTAGTCGTGAAAACGAAAGAGGAACACACCTGCCTGCTATCTGGAGTGCTGTCAGAGTGAAGACTCGCGGATATGCAGTCAAAAAGGAGCAATCGAACCTTACTAGCACACGAATATCAACGAACGCCATCTCTTCCCGCACTGTCTGACACAAAAAGGTGCAGCACAGTTATGATACCACGCCCCTGATAATTGCGTAGGTTATTCCCCATGAAGGGTATACAACTCGTTAAACTACAAAGACCAGTCAGTGACGACGTTTATAACAAGTACCGGTAGATACTTTTCTGCCTCGTGAAAAACAATAATACCAGGAAAAAACAAACTATGACTGCTTCTCTCGTAATGATAGTGTGCGCGCAGAGCATGGATGGGTCTCCGTGCACCGTCTTCCTGCCGCTCTTCATGGCCACCTCATCGCCTTGGCCCAATCCACCCGCTCCTTTGCGCGTGCACTCGTTGCCATTCCCTTCCAGTCGATTCCCTTTCTCCGTCATCCTGAAAATGCTCCTCGCACTTACTTGCGGTTATGATCTGAAAAATAAAATTCTCGCGCAGGGAGAGGTCAATCCGTCTCTTCCCTGCACGTCGACGCTCAGTCTCCCTCATCCCTCGTCGTCGAATCCAGCCTCCTACCGGCGCAATAGACTGTGCCGTAGTGTGGCCTGTGGTGGCGCCTACCTCCGCGCACTGACACCCCGATTGAGCATTGCTGCTCTGCCGCAGCTAGCTGCCGAAATATATATCATCGTGGCCTACGATACACGTACAACGATTTTCATCCTGTCTTCGACTCGTCGTGTTTATTTTTTCAGCTCGTGTCGTGTGTGGACTACACGTCGTGAGTACGGAAATAATGGCCATGGACTCTTTCATTCCCGTTCGTACCTCTTTGTATCTTTGTTATTTGTATGGTCCGTTTTGCTGTTTTTTTGCGTTTTCTTGCTATCTGCTTCTGTTTTTGTTTTGTTTTGCTTTTTTGCTTCGCTTTATCTTCTTTTTCAGGTTTTTGTCTGCTATTTTTTAATAATCACCTTTTTGCTTCCCTGGTGTCCGCAGTGAGTGGTGGAGTGCGTATGCGTGTTTCTTGTTTTTTGCCTAAGCTTTGCTTGATGAGGTATTTCTTCCACTCCAGAGTTACTGGAGCCTGTCCTGCGACCACGGACTGCATTGTATTGTGAGTTAAAGTGAGAACAACAACAAACAGCAACAAGTACGTACGAGGAGAACAAATACCCACACCACAAATATTAATAGCCGCCTTAGTGAAGCAGTAGTAGATCTTTACGGCGGGCAAAAAAATACGAAGGTACACGCGAGTTGAACGAAAATCAGGTACGTATTATAGTACACCGCAGTAATAAACACGCGGTATTTGTAGCCGAAAGCCTGATCAGCCAGCAGGCCGCGAGCGACAGCGGGCTGGGAGAGAATCACGCGCACGCCTACACGCTACCGAAACGCACCAAGCTCCTATGATTCCCTTCAAGGAGCAACAACACCGGAGACCAACATCAGAGACTCGGAAAATTGAACGACCCTCGAACCCTTTTCACAAAAAAATATGAACACGACTACTCCCACTCCTACTACTACTACTACTACTACTACTACTACTACTACTACTACTACTACTACTACTACTACTACTACTACTACTACTACTACTACTACTGCTGCTACTCCTACTACTACTACTACTGCTGCTACTCCTACTACTACTACTACTACTACTACACTCCTATATGTACTACTCTACTGTAAATCAGGCTGGACACATGTGACAGCAACCAACAACCCATCAATCACCTGAATGCAGCGCTGGATCAATGCCACCACTGTTTTCGCAAGTGCACCAAGTGACCATTCCACCGCCGCATCGACCACAATTGCCTCCATCGACGTCCCTCAACCACAGCAACGAATATTCCTCCTGCGTTGGGCCCTATAGAGGATGCAAGAGGGAGGCCTTTTGTCTTGTGCTACAAACTCGTGTTGTTGTGGTATACGTTTAGCAGCAGCAGTAGTAGTAGTGGTGGTAGCGGTCGGAAAAGAACAGTGAGTACGTGGGCATATCAGTTACCCCGTACTAGACGTATATAAATCTCAGGAGAGGGTAATATTTCGTCTCTTTGCGCCGAATTCAATATCGCGATTTTAGTGGACGCAAATCCCTCCATAAAAAACTCGATATCTGGTTATTTGCCAGTAGAACGTGAGGTGAAACATGGGCGAAATGAATAGTCGTCAGCAAAGTCCAACAAACACGAAGGATACACTGCTGTACAGCATAGCATGGGCTGGAGGACATTAGCTGCTGCTGCTGTTTTGATTGCTCGACAGGCTACAGCGCCCGCGTACACCGCTTGACTGTGGGCATAGACGAGGCCGCAGCGCGCATGCGTCTCGTGCTCGTCGTGCTGAGGCGTGTCCGCCAAAAACCAAAGATCTGGTTGGCGCTATCCGGTTGTTGTTCCCGGATAGGGTGGGGCGTGCCGTGTGTTTGGGACAACATGTGGGTTTGGGGCAGCGCCGACAGAAAGACGCCCAGCCAGAGTACTGGATGATGTGCTGGTACCGCTGAACCCACGGCCATCCCGTGCATCCGCCCCTGCTCGACCAAGGGAGCACCCGTCTGCCATACTGCCCTACTTATTCAACCAAAAGTCGTGGCGGCCACTGCCGCTGTTGTTGTCCTTGCTGGCAATCAAGGTGATGATCGGATGACCGAGTAGTAGAGGGGACAGGCTGTTTCCAATTTTGTCAGCCAGATTCGGCTCTACCAACACGAAAAGATAACACAAATATATGCTTGGGGTAAAAACACCCCAATTCAAGCATATTTTTTTTTTGTGTGTTGCGGACCACGTATCGCGAAAATATCGCCATATATTTGCATGCTGAACGCACTTATCAGGGGCATTTTGGCGCATGGGTAGACTTTCGGGTACGTTGTGACATGCCTGTATTCCTAGAGCGTGGCGGAGACAGCATGACTAACGTGTGGCATTTGTTCGAGAACGTTGCGTACGCTTTTGCCACTAAGAAATTGCGGTCGGCAACTATCGAGAGCCATTTGGCAGCGATCAAGTTTTTCCATCGAATTTCACGAGGGTTCGAACTGGACACTACCCATCCTCTTTGGGTAATGCCCTCAAAGGAGCCGCTCGTTCGCATGCCGACGCTGGTAACCAAGCAACCGTTCGTCGGCCTGTTTCGTGGGAAATGTTGATCGCGGGCGAAAAATTGATCTCCACATGGCAGACGGGGGGTCGTGTCTTGTGGCTTGCCCTCTGCGCTTCCTTTTGCTTTTTGACTCGCGCGTCAGAAATGTTTGCGGAAACTCGGTCGCGTGTGCATGAAACTTATTGCTTGCGACGGGCCGATGTAGCGTTTTTTCGCGAGAATATTCAGCTTACCGCGTCGCAGTGGTCTTCTGCAGACCGCGTTGAGGTTAGGTTTCGTGGGTCGAAAGGGGACCAACTGCGGAAAGGGGCGGTTTTGACGCGCGTACGTTGTGGTTCGGCGTTGCGCGTGGGCGACGGTGGCGGTGCTGTCGATCTCATGATCGAATTGATGTCTTGCTATTTGTTTCTTCCCTCGTCGGCCCCACTTGCCGCCTTTGGTGTTGGTAATGGCAGATGGTCCATGTGGACACAGCAGCAAGCGAAGGCAGCTCTGCGAAAAGTGGTTGCGTTGGCGGGCGTGCGTGCGGAGGAGTACGCTTTGCACTCTCTGAGGATTGGAGGCGCAACTCACTTGTCGGCGGGGGGGGCAACACCAGAGGTGTTGCAGCGTGAGGGCCGATGGGCGTCCGATGCGTTCAAGACGTATGTTCGCAGTCATGGAAAGGATGCCAGTTGGGTAGCCGACGTGATGGCCCAGGAAGGAATTAGCGGTGGGATTCAGCCGGGCCAGGGCACAGAGTGGGGGCGGGTTAACTCACTCTTAGATTTGACTAGGCAGAAGTGAAACTATGAAGAAGTGTGTTATTACATGCGTTCCCTATGATATTGCAAGTCAGGGGGAAAGGGGCCGTGAGAGTACATCCGTAAATAATAGGGTCGACTCCCATTTGGGTCGATGGAAGCTGGCGTCGAGAGTTCTATGCCGCCAGTTGGGTTGGGAGTTGACTCGAGTATACGGATGTTAGCGTGGGGTTGCCGTTGGGGCAGCCCCGGGGGATCACCCCTTCTCCAACCCCCCTTCTCCGGGTGGGGGGTTGCGCATTAATATAATACAACTTCGAAAGCAAAGTACAAAGCAGAGTATTCTCGGAAGAATGAGAGAATGTGAGTTTTGTACGTACGTAAGAAGTTTAGCCAATCAGATGAATGCGATGTTTCACGGTAGCATGAATCGTAGCCCTTGGTACATACACCTTGTCTGGTACGTAGCCGCAGCCTACACGCAACAGCGCAGTGAAGCAGAGACAACGCTACAGGTTCAAGGTGTGATACAGACTAGTTTGAGTTCCCACCCACCCGCCCGTGCTTTTGAGGGAGTCAGTGGGGGGGAGTTAAATGGTCGCAGTAGCTAACTTGTGTGTTTGTTGCGGTTTGTTAGACGTACCCGTTATGTTCGCTGGTGGTGCGACCGGGTGTCGTAGATTGCGCAAGTGGCGGCGGGGGCTAGTCGCATTGTTTGGCGTTTGTTTGTTCGATGCAAGTGGGGTTTTTTTTTTTCATAATATTATGGTGTTTTTTTTTTCATATCATAATATGAGAGTGACAAAAACGTGGTGGTGCATTGGCTCGGATTTGCGCGCAATCTGAAAGTTTAGGAGAATGGGGTTATCCGTATATTAACACTGAAGTGCATTGTGAGTTAAATGTATTTGTGTTATTTGTTTATGCCTGGTACGAGTTGTGTGTAAATTTATATGCACGTGGTCGTGAGGTTACCATGTACCTGGTAGGTTTGCTCGAGTTATGTGTCAGGAACCGTTTGTCTGACTGGCGTGGAAGCTGGCGTCGAGAGTTCTATGCCGCCAGTTGGGTTGGGAGTTGACTCGAGTATACGGATGTTAGCGTGGGGTTGCCGTTGGGGCAGCCCCGGGGGATCACCCCTTCTCCAACCCCCCTTCTCCGGGCGGGGGGTTGCGCATTAATATAATACAACTTCGAAAGCAAAGTACAAAATCGCGATATTTCAGAGTTTTACACTTGATGACAAGAGATCGGATCTTGGGCGTGCCTATCCTGCAGCAAATTTTAGTAGCTTGCACCGAAAAAATAGATTTTGCATATTTTTCGTCTTCCCGAAATTCAGAAAATAAATAATAGTATAAGAGTATCTCCCAACTAATTAATTGGGTTGTAAAAAATCGTTTTTTTTCTCGGAACCTAAAAATAGAAATGGAGCATGTTTTGATATGCATGTGTGATGTGGGAGAGAGAAGGCAAGGGTACCAGTCAGTGATGATGATCCACAGAAGAAGTGTGACACAGGTGGTGTGCCTGTGCTTGGCCAAACTCAGCCGCAGTTCGTGAGACGCTATTCTCTTTTATTTGGAGTGTGCGGCTTGCTCGAAGGGGGCAAGAGGCGAGTGAGCAAGGAGGGGGGTGGAAAGCTGCTATTTGTTTAGGACAGAAATATGATCTATCTGTCTTCTCGTAAAACCTCAAGTATGAAGGTACTATTAATATGTAGTTCAACACCCCGTGAGTCCTGTATGAGTATCCTATACCTGGTATAGAGCAGCACCCGGAGAGTCCTGTATGGGCGCACTATGGATACTACCAGGTACGTAGTTAGTGTAAAACACCCCGGAAATTACGTATGAACATATTGATAGTATCCTTTTATGAAGTTACTATCAATACGAGTGTAGCGCAATATCCCGTGAAATCTGTATGAGATGGTACGTACGTATATCTCTATATCCTCGGCTACTTTGATACTAGACTACGTATCCGTTCTGCAATTACAACTACCTGGTATCTTATTCACTGATGGTTGGTCTATATACCTTGTTGTTGTTGTTGTTGTTGTTGTTCTCACATTAACTCACAATTCAATGCAGTCCGTGGTCGCAGGCCAGGCTCCAAAAATAACTCTGGAGTGGAAGAAATACCTCAAGTAAAACCAGAGGCAAAAACAAAAAACAAGCATACGCACTCCACCACTGCGGACACCAGGGAAGCAAAAAGGAGACTATTAATAGCAGACAAAAACTAAAAAAAGAAGATGAAGCTAAGTAAAAAAAACGAAAAAACAAAAAACACAAGCAGATAGCAGAAAAAAACAAAAAGGCAAAACGGACCATGCTAACAAAGACACAAAGAGGTACAAACGGGAATGAAAGAAAAATGAAGAAAAAGAAGGGACGAAAAAGCGATAATCACGGGCGGGGGGGAAGGAAAATACGAAAGGCAGGCACTGGAGCATACAGACACGCAAAGTTGCCCAGATGGCACCATGCTAGTTACTTGGGCCCCAAAGAAGGGAGTGCATCATGACGATGATGGCCATAACCAGGCTTCAGTCTGTTGGGCAGACCGCCTCCCCCCCCCCCCCCCCCCCGCCATTCCCCCTCGTCCCCCTTACGCCCCCCCCCTCTTCCCTGCCATTCTGCACACTCGCGTTGGCGTCAACGGCTGTGGTCGTTGTTGCAGCTATTCTATGCCCTTCTGCCGATGCCTCCTTCTTATATGTATGCCATTTCCGCATGAAGGCCTCCGCCCCTTCCTCGACCCGTCGGAACCATCTGCCGGCTTTCTGTGCTGCCTCGCGCCACCCTTCAAGCTTGATGCCGAACTCCTCCAGGTCCTCCTCAAGGTACCTCATCCTGTCCCACTCCTGTCCTCCGGAGTAACCCTTACCCCCAACCATCTCCCCAAACATCACCCTCTTCGGCAGACACTCTGCTCCCATGCGTGTCACGAAGCCCGCAAACAAGAGCCTACGTCTGCGTACCGTCGTCTCAACGCTTTCAGATTTTGTCCTGAGAAGCGCGCTAGCATAGGATAGAATGTGGTCTCCGCGCTTTTGGTTTCGCCACCCGATGCATCGGAGGAGCATCTTGTGGTGGACCTCCCGTAGTCTACCGTAATCATTCTTGCTCGGGCTCCAAGTAACGCAACCGTAGAGCAACGTTTCGATCACCTCGGCTCTCAGCATTCGCACCTTCAGGCGAGGGCGCACACCCGGGTGGTTATAGATTTCCATCTTATACCGTCCGAAGCATGCTCATGCCCTCTGGAGTCGACGCGTTACCTCGATACTTCTGTCCGTCCAATCTGCGCTGATAGCCCCGCCCAGATACACAAACTCGGTCGTTTGTTTGTACACTTGGCCGGCGGCGGTGACGGTGAACGGCACGTTCCCCCCATATTTCGTTTGCAGAAACATTATCTCCGTCTTGGCCTCCGAGACCGTCAGGCCGAAAGCGGCACATGCAGACACGATCACCGTCATCATCCTCTCCAGGCCGTTGGGTGATCTCGATACTATGCCCGCACCGTCAGCATAGAGCATAGCCCACAGTGTCTGGGTCTCTTTATCATTCCCTTGTCCGTCGGCGTGCCCAACCCGTGCCTTCCTCCTCTTCTTTTTCTTCTTCTCCTGCTTGTGTTGGAGTTGCACCAAGCTGTCCGTGATGGCTTTATCAGCAGCGAAACGCTTCTCCGCCACACGCAGCACCGCTGTAAAAACATGTTGAACAACAATGGCGCAAGAACACACCCTTGCCGTAGGCCCTGTTTCACGTCGAACATATCTGAGCACTCGCCGTCATCCAGCCGCACGAATGCTCGCATGCCGTCGTGGAATTGTCGGATAACGGTGAGCATTCTAGGTGGCACCCCAAAGCGAGCCACGACAGCCCACAGGAGGGTTCGGTCGACGGAGTCATAGGCTTTGGTGAGGTCGACAAAGCACATGAACAGCGGAGTGTCCTTCTTCCTTGCCAATTCCTGCAAGCGTCGCACCACGAACATCATGTCGACCGTCGATCGTTCGGGCCTAAAGCCACACTGCTCCTCTGGCAGGATGCCTTCCCGTTCACAGTAGTCGCTAAGTCGGCGCGCCATGGCTTTGAGGAGTACTTTGCCGGCATGCGCGACAAAGGAAATGCCACGATAGTTACCACACTCCGTCCTATCTTTCTTCTTGTGCAGCACCTTAATCGTTGCATCCTTCCATTGCTGCGGCACGACCCCTCCCCTCCACACAGCGACGATAATCTCGTAGAAGCTTCCCAAGGTGTCCGAGTCTCCCTTGTCGGCCAGGACCTTCAGAAATTCAGCTGGGAGACCATCAGGCCCAACCGCCTTTCGGTTCGCCATCGCCCTGATCGCGTCTTCCACCTCGTATCTAGACGGGACGCCGTCCAGCGGACTGCACGAGGGCCAGATCTTGAGATCATCGACGATAGTCGGGTCGTGGGTCGATGACTTGGTGTTTAGCAGCTGTTGGAACCACCTTACCCATCGTTCCCGGATGAGGCCTATGTCTCGTAGTAACCTACCTTCCTCGTCCCTGATGTACTGCGAATGGAAAGTCCTCTTTCCTTCCACATTCATCCCCTTAAGGTGCTTGTAGAACCCAAACTGATCGCCTTCTTGGATACGCCTTTCGAGTTGACGGACGTACTCCTCGAAGAACTTCTGCACTCCGTCCGTCCTCGCACGTTTGAGCTGTTTAGTGGCAATCGTCACAGCCTTTCGCAGGTTTTTGTCTTCTGGGTTAGCACGTAGTTGCGTCCTCGCATTTTCCTTCTCCTGCCATCGTGAGTGCACCTCTGCTTTTACCTCTTCGGGCGTACACCAGCTCAGCGGCCCTTGTTTTCGACTGGTATGAGGTGCTAGTTTAGCAGCAGTCGACAGCACGGTCTCCACTAGAGCAGTTGCCTTATCATCGACACTCCCAATTGTACCAGGCGGTGGGGGGGGTAAGTTTGGTTATCTCCCTATGGAGGCCCGCTCGGAGACCGGGGTCTGCCATCAACCGTTGTAGATCAATAGCTCGTTTTCCGCTGCCTGCTTTTACCCTCCGATTCGGCGCGAACCGATCCAAGAGGCGAATTTTGCAGACCACGAGGTTGTGGTCAGATTCATGCCGATCCTCTAGTGGTTTCCGTACTGTCATGTTGCGGACCAGGCGTCGATCAACTTGCCGAGTAAGGATGTAGTCTAGCCTGCACTGACCCTTCCCGCAGTTTGGAGATTGGAAAGTGTACGACACTCCGCGAGTAGGTGTGGCAAAGAACGTGTTGAGGAGCGGAAGCCTGTTGTCATCTGCGAGGAGGAGTAGTCGCTCTCCGTTGTTGTCCAATTCATCGCGCCCGTATTTACCCATCACCTTACTGACGGCACATCCGCTCTCTCGCTTGCCGGTGCGAGCATTTGCATCCAAGAGCACAAGTAGGTGATCCCCACTTGGGACCCCCGAGACGACGTGTTCAGTTTGTTCCAGAAGTGATCTTTCTCGCGAACGGGTGCATCCAGTATCGTCGCATAGCCGACGACAAAAGAAACAGCATTTGATTTGCCCTCAAGTTGAATGCGAACTTTCATCAGTCTGGCACTAACGCACTCCACCTCGAGACCATCCTTGCCCACACCTGCCACAAGAGACTCCCTGACAGCTAGCCCTACACCATGGGTGCCCTTCCTCTCGTATTTTCTGCCGTCTGCTCCAGAGCGAAAAATCGTGTATCCAGCTGCTGTGAACGTGCTATGCCCGTCTCGCGTAGTCTCTTGGAGACCTACGACATCGCATCCTAGTTCCTGGCATACCTCCATGATGACCTCGCTGTGGCCGATGCCATTTTTGCCGTTGAAGGCGAGTGTGCGAACATTGAACGTACCCACGACGAGTTCCCCAGCTCTGTACCTAGCCCTAGCATCCGAGCGTAACCTTCGAGCTTCTCTGCGACCTTTCCGACCTTGCCTCCTCTTCTTCCGTGCTGCGTGTTTTTCCTCCTCTACCCTCCGCTTTTCCCAGCCAGACGGTGGGTCTCTTCCGTTCCGTGTTTTTTCGCCCGGCCCGGTTCGTGCCGAGGTTCCGACGTGCTGGGGGCAGCAATCCCAACGCGCCTCGACGCCCATCATCTCCTAGATGACGTCGAATGGGGTGCTTACTCACGTGGATCCTAGCCTCTCTTCTCCGTTCGCTACGAGTTCCACGCTTTCCGCGACGGTGATACGACACGGCTACCGCAGGCAATACTGCCGCGTGGAAAAAATCCGCGAGGAAATTTTCCGCTATATCGCTGGCCATCACCGCCGGCTCGACCATGCTCGAACGCTAGTTAGACGCGCAAGCAAGGTCAAGGCCGCGCTCCACTGGGAGCTCTAGCACGTGTTGGGGAAGCCGCAGGCCGGAGCTCCACCCCGGCCGGGGAGCAGCCGAGGGAGGTAGGAGGACACCTATATACGTACTAATGGCTGGTCCATATACGTACTGATGGTTGATCCATATACGTACTGATGCTTGGTCTCTATATACGTACTGATGGTTGGTCTCTACCTGGTGTACTATAAACCAAGGTACTCTTATCACACATGTGCATTGTTCGTTCGTATCCATACTTCGTATGAAGACAGATTATATTTCCCTATTATCTCCGAGAAGTAGTATATATAGCGTAGAGCTTACCGTTATCCGTCAGTTCCACGAAGACATGCGAGCCCGCGTGCGTACGGATGACGGCGGGCACTCGGAATGGTTCGACGTCACTCAGGGACTGCGGCAAGGATGTGTCTTGTCACCACTTCTGTTCAATATATTCTTCGCTGCTGCTGTGATACACGCCGTGCTGATACGCTTCAGTGAAGACCCAGATATTTTGAGGGACTTGGTTCACCTCGAGGAGAACCTCGGCGAGGATGGGGTGAAAGTTGACCCACTAACTTACGTACGGAGGGCAGTGTGGGGTATGCTGTACGCGGACGATGCAGGCATTATTGTGTCAAAGTCGGCGGAAGGCCTTGCGAAGATGATGACCGTCATTGTGACCGTGTTCGAAGCAGCAGGTCTCACCGTATCCGAAAAAAACACAGAGACCATGCTGCTGCGGACCGAATCAGGCACCCCGGACCTCACCGCTCGTCATCGAAGCAGCGGGACAGAGGTATAGGCGGACGATGCATTTTTTGTACCTGGGCGGCCTTGTCGTATGCCAGAGATCATGCGACGGATCCGACTCGCATGGGCATGCTACAATCGGTTTAAACGATATGGAGGATGCCCCGCTCACTCTAAAAGTGCGCATGCTAAAGGCCGAGGTGATGGAGACCCTGCTGTACGGGTGCGTGACGTGGACTCTTCTTGGTCAGGAGCACTTTGCTGAGCTCAGAACGGCACACCACAAACTCCTACGGATCACTGGCTTCCAGCGCCGGCAACGCACTGACCACCTCATCGTGTCGTATGCCAAGGCCCTCAAAAAGGCACAATACGAGAGCGTTGAGACGACCATCCGCAAACGACGCCTCCTTTTTGTGGGGGCCGTACAGCGGACGACCAACGAGCGGCTGACCCGCCGGGTGATGTTTGGGACGATGGCTGGTGGGGAGAACCCGGGACGAGGCCGACCGGAACATAACTGGGCCCAATGCCTGGCAGACGACCTCAGGGTTTTTCAAGCCCCCGAGGGGTCCACGGAAAGCTCCCCTATGCTGTTCGGAGTAGAGACGTTGTTATGGCCGAGGGCGGCTAAGAAGAGCGGGAAGTGGTACCGGGGGGTCGCCGAAGCGGCGGACTGCTTCATGGCGAGGTGGCACAGGGACAAAGCACAGAAGAGCCGGCTGCAACACGCAGCAGAGGACGCCAAGAACGGCGACAAGGGGAGGGGGGGAGGGGGGAGGGGCAGCTATTCTGATACAGCTGTCGACGAATACATAAACGAAACGATAGATCGGGCGGCTAGGGATCGGTAGCTCTTACAGATTTTTGCCTATATCTCCCTCTCTTTCGTGTTGCTTCGTCCGTGCAGCAGATACCTGCCCTTCCTGAGTACGTATGCTTTCCGTCTATTATTGTAGCAGCCTTTCCGAAGTCCTGGCGTCGTTTGTATTCTGTTTTTATTTTATTTTATTTTTCATTTCAGATTTTTGATTTTTGTGTTTTATTGTCTTTTTGCTCTTTTTTTTCCGGTCTTGCTTTTGTTGTTGTGTTCTCGTACCCGGTACGCTGACATTTCACTTGCTTGACACTTACTTGAATTTGAGGTTTAGTTTTATTTTTGGTCTTCCTCTGTCTCACAGTCTGTGACCACATAATCAGTATCTCTCGAGGATAGGGAATCAGGACGGACACTGGGTGTACTGATGAAGCTGGGTAGAAAGGACAAATTAATGTGAAGACAACAACAACAAGCAACAAGTATTATACAACACGTATATATACGGGGTACAATAATAGTTAATAAGGCCTGTGGTATTGATAAAAACCTATATATTTAACGGTTTCTACTAACAATATTGGTCCTATTAACTATGGTCCCCCGCAAAAATAACCACCAGGTTTCACCGCTGGTTGCTGTTGTTTTTTCACGAGGTACCCTAAAGTTAGCATACATACGCTTTTTTTGTCGCGCGTCTACGCTGCTCGCGGGCTTCGGGGCGTTAGAACTATATCTCAAGGTTGTATGATTTGCTGTGTGTGATGGTTGGTGATGTTTTGCCATATTTATTTGTTTGTCGTTGCTTGCTTTCATCTCCTCCGGCGAAGAGTGAAATGTGATTATACTATTTTATTGTTTGTAGGCCATGCACACAATGACATGACGACAGCAGTATGTATGAGTTGAGTAGCAGTTTGGTTGCCGTGATACCGCAGGTACATACCTACCTGGTATGCACATACCTGGTACTTTTGATGGGCTTTCCAGCTCGTGGGCGAGACTATATTGAGAAAAATAAAGCAGACAAAAAAAAGCCAACACCGCCGTTGGATCAAAACTACGGTCCATACCGTAGACCACCATCAACGTCAAGACGCCCACAGTGCGTACTGTAGGCGGATCTCGTGTGGTCGATCGCGATCTCAAGCGAAGCTGGTGCCAAGAAAGCCCCGCGAGAGGATTCGAAACACGCCGTGGTCTGTTAACCCCTTTAGAACCCCAGTCCCGTTTTGGGGGCAAACTACTTGAAGTTTGAATGGTTTGTCACCAAAACGAGACTGCGGTATTTCGGGAATGTCAATAGACGGGAAGAGCCAATAAATTGTTGATCGTGGGTGTGATGTTGACCAATTTATTATTTCCACAGATTTATCTGAGTTTTTTGGCAAGTTAAAAAAAAGTACCTGGTGTACAATACACATGGTCTTTGTAGTTTAGCGAGTTGTATACCCTTCATGGGGAATAACCCACGCAATAATCAGGGACGTGGCATCATAACTGCGGTGCTGCACCTTTATTGTGACACACAGCCCAGGAAGAGATAGCGATCGTTGATATTCGTGTGGTAGTAAGGTTCGAGTGCTCCTTTTTTCACTGCATATATATCCGCGAGTCTTCACTCTGACAGCACTCCAGATAGCAGGCAGGTGTGTTCCGCTTTCGTTGTCACGACTACCGTGCGTTTCGTACGGTGCAGGCAGCACTTCAGACAGCATCCGCTGTAGTCAGCAGCCACGAGTTGGTTAGTGGTGGGAACGGGGGTACTCTTCTAACTATGTTATAGTTGAGAGGATATACCCGCGGCCAAATTAGTTCAGTTTGCACATTGGTTTTAGCTCGTGTGCGCTTTCTTCGTCTCGGGTATTTTGAGGCAGCCGAATTTTTCATTTTTTTTTGTTTTTCGGATCTTCCTAGGGCTCCAGCACCTTTGTTTGACGACGGACTCCTTCGTCAGAGAGTTAATGTGAGAACAACAACAACAACACAGCAGTACAAGTAGAAATCGATCGTGTACGAGTATATGTTCAAAAATATCGCATGGGATACGCAACTACAAGCAGTTGTTACACAGAAGTATTGTTTGGAGTTAGATAGAATACCTCGCAGCGGATAGACAAACACCCAAATAATTTGTTGTTGTTGATCGTATCAGTTCCAATAAAAGTCAATAAAAAGGGGCAGCTGCAGCGACCATAGAAAAGAAGGGGCAGAGTAGCAGCGAAAAAAAGAGAGACCAGTGTGGGACTCGATTCGAGATAAGACCTGCCACAACGGAAAGAAAACGCCGTGCGGAGGAGATACACATACACCAGGCACTTCGTATAAGGTAAGGGCTAGATCCATTAGGCGTGAAAGTATGAATTGCCTACAACAAAATTAGTCTCTCGGGAGGAACGCGCAGGCAACGCGCGACCGATGTTTTATGTACCACAGATAGATACCTGGCAGACCGCAAAATGAGAGGCTGGTTTTTGGGATGTTCCCCGGAAAACACACAAATACAACCCGCACCCCCGTGCATGGATGGATGTGGATGGGAGGATGGCACCTAGTTTCGCTGGAGCGATGCTGTTGACTACCGCTACCATCGCGCGACGTACGTCCAAAGCGCAGTCAAGGACCGGCGGAGTGGCGTCCTAGCGAGGAAGGGGAGGGCGCTCGTATTGGAAATATAGAGAGTCATTTACTTAGTTTCCAAGTTCGGGCAGACGAAACGTTGCGATTCTCCCGACGAATTATCCGGTGAAATCTATCTGGTGCAGCGGCATTCATTGCGTGTACTGATGCTACGAATTTCGTTTTCTGCAAAAAAAGCCTCCGACTGCGCATATATATCCGAACAACGCGGTTTGACGCTCGCTCGTACTCGCGTGCTGACCAAAGCTGGTGGATGTACTTCAAGGCGCACACAAACATGGCAATGTGTCTAAATCGAATCTCGAAACCACAACAAAAGAAGGGGCACACAGAAATCGACTTGCGCAGCGGTTTTAACCATTCTATATAGGAGCGCAGACCCGTTTGGGAGAGAAAATACTTAGAATTTGAATGGATAGTCCCCAAAACGGCACTGCAGTTTTAAATGGGGCAAGAAGGCGTTTCGGATCATCATCCGAACTCACTCACTCGCGGGGAAACGTTTACGTTTTATTTGTTGGATAACCTATACGACGAGTACTTGTACGCAAGTAGTAGTACGGGTACTTCCGTTCCCCTCGCTGCCTCGGCAAGGAATGCTGCGAGGCATGCCCTATCCGGCTAATAGCGAGTGGGGTAGGTCTTTCTGGCGGGTGTAAGGCCGGACTCACCCTCAAGGAGTGATACCTTCTAGCTGCTGCCTGTGGCCGCGAGGCTCAGGCGGCAGTAGAGTTGGGTCGTACGTGGTGCGTCAGGCACGGACACCTACGATTCGCGCGTCTTTTTTAGGCAGCTGCGGCAGAGCAGCAATGCTCAATCGGGGTGTCCGTGCGCGGAGTAAGGCGCCACCACAGACCACACTAAGGCACAGTCTATTGCGCCGGTAGGAGGCTGGATTCGACGACGAGGGAGGAGGGAGACTGAGCGTCGACGTGCGGGGAAGAGACGGATTGACCTCCCCCTGCGCGAGAATTTTTATTTTTCAGATCATAACCGCAAGTAAGTGCGAGGAGCATTTTCAGGATGACGGAGAAAGGGAAACGACTGGAAGGGAATGGCAACGAGTGCACGCGCAAAGGAGCGGGTGGATTGGGCCAAGGCGATGAGGCGGCCATGAAGAGCGGCAGGAAGACGGTGCATGGAGACCCATGATCTGCGCGCACACTATCATCACGAGAGAAGCAGTCATAGTTTGTTTTTTCCTGGTATTGTTTTTCACGAGGCAGAATAGTATCTATCTACCGGTACTTGTTATAAACGTCGTCACTGCTGGTCTTTGTAGTTTAACGAGTTGTATACCCTTCATCATGGGGAATAACCTACGCAATTATCAGGGACGTGGTATCATAACTGTGCTGCACTTTTTTGTGTCAGACAGTCCAGGAAGAGATTATGGCGATCGTTGATATTCGTGTGGTAGTAAGGTTCGATTGCTCCTTTTTTCACTGCATATCCGCGAGTCTTCACTCTGACAGCACTCCAGATAGCAGGCAGGTGTGTTCCTCTTTCGTTTTCACGACTACCGTGCGTTTCGTACGGTGCAGGCAGCACTTCAGACTGCATCCGCTGTAGTCAGCAGCCACGAGTTGGTTAGTGGTGGGAACGGGGGTACTCTTCTATCTTATAGTTGAGAGGATATGCCCGCGGCCATGTTAGTTCAGTTTTGCACATTGGTTTTATCTTGTGTGCGCTTTTTTCGTCTCGTGTATTTTGAGGTAGCCGAATTTTCGATTTTTTTTTGGTTTTTCGGATCTTCCTAGCTAGGGCTCCAGCACCTTTGTGTGACCACGGACTCCTTCGTCAGAGAGTTAATGTGAGAACAACAACATTGTTACAACAACAACAACAACAACAAGTAGTACCCTGTGTATGTGTGGTTGGTACGTATCAGGAAATAACTATTTAATACTGGGAGAAACTATCTGTAGGGAACGCAGAACTGAATTTATTTAACGACGGAGCAAAAAAAACAACAACTCGTTGAACCTGCAATCCATGTATGTATGTGTGTGTCGTTAATGTACCCTCACATACATCCTCACAAACAAACTGCAAACTACCAGTATAATTTTGTACCTGGTACCGTATGTAATTTAATAAATTGTTTTCGGAATTCGGGGAGGGGCAATTATCCCACACCTTAGAGGTGTACCCCCGATGTGACCGAAACCCGGGCCCTCGGCGGGTACAACGCGGACGGGCGAAACCCGTGACGGGTTCGCGTTTGACCTCGAACCCGCCGGTTTTGGGGGTGACCAAAACCCGGGTACTCGGCGGGTTCGAGTACCCGGGTATACCCGTATGTTCGACATGCCCCCCGTTTAGTATGTCCTACAATATCCTCAGAAATCTCTTAAGACGCAAAACGAGGTCCCGAGGACCTCCAAGGGCCCCACCTAGGGGCATATCCATGCCTCCTGTACGGTTATCACAAAGGATTCCCAAAAATTAGTTTTCATACGCGTGTCTGCTATGCTGGACCAGTGGTGGTGTCTTCGGTATGCTGGGGGTTTACTATTACTATTAATACTACCGATCGATGAATACTCGCGGGCACTCCGTTCTATTATTACTCACGTAACCCATGGCGTGGCGCTGTACGCGAAGACCTGGGAACGCCACCTTTTATTATGAATATTATGGGCAACCATAGTAAATAGGGACCAAATATTGCCGGAAAAAATGGTAAATAAATACGTAAATATGTACCCTGTGGTAGGTTTTTGTGGGTAAATAGGCCGTTTCCTATGCGGTTCGATTTTTGAGCTTCAGATTTGGACCCGATCGCATTTTCAGATGTGAACTTGGCAAATCGAAACAGCCTTCCTATCTATCTATCTATGCGGAAAACTCAGATTTATTGTGAGTGTAGCAATTTAATTCGAGCAAACGCCGAGACCAACTAACTGCTGTTTTCGTGGTTTGGCGCCGCGAAGAGACGCTCTGGGTGCGCTGCCCTGCGCGTAGGACCCAAGACTTAAGTGTGCGAGCCAAGGCTGGCTGCCTCTGGTCTGGCGGCAAGGACTCGCGGCGAGTGCGCTAGAGCCAACCTGTCTTGGTATTTTGTGTTCCCTTTTGTGACTGACTGCTGCTTGCTGCTGATGCTGTGTGTGTGGTCTTCACATTAAACCGTTATTTCTACCCGTCGACATCAAGCACAACAACCAGTGTCTGTGCCGATTCTTCAATCTTAGAAGAGATACAAGTTATGTGGTCACAAAGCTACGCCACAGAGGTACTACGTTGCCACGTATTATGCCGTAAGCACAGCAGTGGGCAATCCAATGCCATGCCATCATACTGGGTATGTATGTATGACAGGCACGACATATATACTCTATGAAACAGAGAACGGAAAAGACACAATCAAAGAGAAAACAAAAACAGAGTAGACAAATCGAAAGAGAAAAAAAAAAAATGAAAGCAAAAACTAGGAGAAACAATCTGTCGCCCCCCCCCCCCCCCCCCCCCGCAGGCGAGGTGGCCAACACTTGAAAACGAACGAGCTGGAAAGAAAATAAAAAAATAAAAAAAACACCACTGCTTGTAAACAGAATAAGGTTCATTCTTATCGGAGAGCGTTTTTTCCATAATTTCCAAAGTTTGGAAATAGTTGGAGATATGTATCAATACACGGAGGCGTTCTGTCACTATTCGCGAAATTCTCCAGAACCAAAAATATCAAGTTCGTTGTAACATTGCAATATTTGGAAAAAAAAAACAGGAAAATATAGAAGATTGAAAAATTGCGCGAAAAAAATGTCGTAAATTCGGAAAAAAAAGCTCTCCGATAAGAATGACCTATCGGAGAGCGTTTTTTCCATATTTTCCAAAGTTTGGAAATAGTTGGAGATATGTATCAATATACGGAGGCGTTCTGTCACTATTCGTGAAATTCTCCAGAACCAAAAATATCAAGTTCGTTAACATTCCAATATTTGGAAAAAAAAACAGGAAAATATGGAAGATTGAAAAATTGCGCGAAACAAATGTCGTAAATTTGGAAAAAAAAAAATCTCCGATAGGAATGACCCTAAAAAACAAAGAACCAAAGACCGAAGAAAAAACAAAATAACAAAGGGAAAATAACAGGCGGACCAAAGCCCGAAGCACCCTCCATCCAGGTGGCGGCAGCAGTTTGTGGTACGAGTAGTATAGCCTGGTTCCCCCTGCTAATCCGCCTGCTACCTTGCTACCCAGACTGCCGTCTCCGCCCTGCGTTCGTCAACTATGTTCGTCATCCAACCACGCCACACGGCTCCTTCAGTACGGCTTATCAATCAGAAAGGAAGAGAAAAAAATAAAATGAAAATCACTAAAGAAAGAAAAAAACGAAACAAAAAGAGAAGACAAGGAAGGGAAGACCACGTTCGAACCAGCTGCACCAGTTGGTGGCACTAGTAGTATGGTCATGTTCTCCTTCCTAGTCGGCCTGGTACCTTGCTACCCTGTCTGCCATCTCCTTCCAACTGTTGTCTGCCGCAGTTTCCCTTCTACCCCTCCTGTTCCCCCCCCTCTCCGCATTCCCTTGGTCGGGCTTTCTGCCACTTCTCCTGTTGCCCCCTCCCCCCCCCGTTCCCTTGGGCACCATCCACGGCGGATGCGCGGCGCTGCCTACTCATCTCACCCTCAGCCTCGTGCCACCTCACCATGAACCGTTCGGCTGCTTCAGGGATCCCCCGGTACCGCTTCCCCGCCTTTTTGGCTGCAGTGGACCACAACGCGGTCTAACTCCAAACAACAAGGGGGCAACTTCCGTTGACCCTTCGGTGGCTCGGAACTCCCTATGGTCTTCGACTATGCATCTATGCCAAGTCTTACACCGTCCGCCTGGTCTCGGGTTCTCCCCACCAGCTATCGTCCCGAACATTACCCGACTGGGCAATCGCTCCTTGTTTTGCCGTGCCATGCCCCCTGCAAAGAAGAGCCGCCGTTTACGACTGGTGGTTTCGATGCTCTCGCAACGTATCATCTTGAGGGCCTTCGCGTACGAGAGGGTGGCATGGTCAGTACGGAGTCGGTGCTGGAAGCCAATGACCCGCAACAGGACTTGGTGGTGAGCCGTTCGAAGCTTGGCAAAGTGTTTCGCTCTGAGGGTCCACGTCACACACCCGTACAGCAGGGTCCCATTAGCCATCACCCACCAACATAATAAGTCTCTGCATCCAGCCTGCCACACAGAACAACTTGTATGTGGTACAATCTAGTCTACCAGCAGTACGTAATTAAACTAAGACTGGCTGGAGTTGCTCCTAGTAGTACTGTACCATTCAATGACAAATACCCCAACATAAAAATCAGATCAGAGAAAATGAACAATGCATGCCTTACTCTAACTTGTAGGCATTGACCTGGTCCTTCTCGCGTACCCGCGTCCTCCTCGGCCGCGTATGATGCTGACGTCCTGGCTCCGCCCCCCAGCCCACGAAGCTGCTGAAAAAACAGCATATATATTTTATATCTGCTCACACCGTGCTCGTCCTTGACCTCATCGGGCAATGGGGGCGGCCATCGCGCGGGAGAGGTCGAAGCTGGTGCCGCCTCCTGACGTCGTTGCTGCTGCTGCTGCGGCTGGGTGTGTTCCTCCATCAGTCCGAAGTCGGGGACCTTGCTCACCGTTGATCCGGGAAATGGGGGCGGCCGTGGCGCGGGGGCAGTCGAAGCTGGTGGCTCCTCCTGATGAAGCCGTTGCTGCTGCTGCGGCTGGGTGTGTTCCTCCATCGCTCCTGTCCATGCTTCTCACCCCCAACCAGCTTTTCCTCGCGTCCCAGCTCCTCCTCACGTCCCACCAAGTCCCCATCGCTCAGCTGCGACATTTCTGCCTGCCTGAACTCCTCATCTCCTTGCTTGAAACAACCGTCAAAAACTGGTGGCCTTGCGGGGCTACTAGTACCGCTGACGTGAAACGTGCCTGCCTGTGTGGTAGACGTAGCGTGGTGCGGGAGGATGCTGTTGTGACCTGCAGTGAGTTGGCTTGGGATGGGTTCTTGCTGCTCCTGGGCTCCTTGCCCTGGGCTTGCGCACCCTCCGTCGTGCATTCTTCCTCCTCTGTGGTCGCGGTCGCATGCTCCCTTGCCGCTCCGCGCTCTTCTTGTCTAGCTTCACGTATCGCCTTCATGACGTAGTCTTCAATCGCTTGACGGTCTTCCGCAGACAGCTTCGGGGATGATGATAAAAACTCCATTGCGTACCCTGCGCCCGATTTTTCGCTCGACGAGATCACGGTCAAGGATGTTGCGCTTGATGGTGGGGCGTTGCTCTCCTGGGCTGGTGCTCCTTTCCCATCTGCTCTGACTTTTACGTGTTGTGCGTATCTAGCGTCGGCCGGGTCTCACTGAATGACATGTTGTTGCTGCTGCTGCTCCTACTGCTGCTGCTGCTCCTGCTGGCAGCGATCTTGCGGGTAGTAGCGGTGGTCACTGTACTGTTGTTGCTGGTGCTGCTGGTACTGCTGGTGCTGCTGGTGTTGCTTGTACTGCTGCGGGTAGTAATGTGGCGAGTAGTAGGGGTCGCTGTACTGCTCTTGCTGGTGCTGGTGCTGCTGGTACGGGTCAAAACGCTGCTGCTGCTGCTGCTGCTGCTGCTGCTGTTTTTCGTATTCCCCTATAGCCTCGAGCTCCTGCCATTCTTCGGGAGTCCAATACCCTGTCCCGAGGGCGGCCATTTCCACGTCGGTCAGCCCATCGCGCCATTTTTGCTTCGCGAGTACCTGGTATGGCTTTTATCCAAGGAATATCTTCTGCGCCAGGAGCCACTTCAAAACCCATTTTTGCAACCTCTCACCGGGTCTCCCTCAGCACGGCGTCCAGTCGCAGTCCATCCCTAGCGCTCACCCTTTGGCATGAGCCATCCTGACTTATAGTCAACGCTTGAGTGAGGGGACAACTCGTGCACCGGGTGTGGGGCCGCTCGACCTTGCCATGAGGCGCGGGAGCAAAAAAAAAAAGAGATGGTGTTTTAAAGTCTCAATTTATTGTTGCCGAAGAGTTGTGTTATTGTACGGACGATATGAACATTCGTATATTATTCAAGGGGGCCTCTCATCCCTGTTCCCCGTGACCCTAGACAATCATCCAAATACAAATATATGCAACCCCTTCGGAAGAGCACAAAACCCACCGCATATGCCCGTTGGGCAATTTGCAGCTACATAAATCACACCAATCAACCAACCAGAACACATCAGACATTTGCGCGACTGTAAACAACTGATATGTCTTACAGGTGGGGCATCAAGAGCACACGTAATGTTCCCACTCTCATAGTCTTGGCCAACAATAACAACAATAGGACTCCGAATAAAGGTCCATCGTGAAAAGCAACCAGTCAGGGAGGAGGGATTCCTGGACGATTTTACATTTTGTTTTCTAAAGAATATGCACTTGGATTCAGAATACCCCCTGAAGTGTACCCTCCTGTCTCGTCTCAGAAAATGATATAGGTGTGTCGGGTTTGTTAATCCCTCGGTTTTGTTGAAGCGAATGTATTCAGATTTGCTATAGTCTTGCAACAACAGCCGTGGGATATCGCTCTCGTGATTAAGCGATCGCCCCAGAAAATGTTTACCTGGAACCAAGGATGTACCAGATTGGATTTGGAAACGGCAACGACTGCACGTCCTGAATAACTACGACAAACGAGTACACGTTCCCATCGCCACCACCACCGCCATCACAAACCACTAACTACCCAACACTTCTACCGCCACCATCGCCAGCAACAAGCTCCTCCTGCTGCGGCAGCAGCTGCTGGCCGGCTGGTGGTGGTGAGGTTGATCACCTCTGGTACCCGTGTACACAGTGTACAGCATCTCAAGTGTATTTTGGAGGACGTGCTGGGGTTTGGCTTTGTTCCACCTATATCCCTCTGCTTCATTGCTCGATCGGACCCCCCCCCCCCCCCTCCCTCCCCGCCAAGCTCTGGTCACTCTCATATCCCCGCCGAGTCCGCTGGGATGGGTTGGGCAGGGCGGGTATGTCTGGTCGTTTTATGTGGACCCTGTAGACATATTTACTGCATCGCGAGCGAGCCAAAAACAACCGGTCTCGTTCGGTGTTCGACGCGCACTACTTCCTCACTCTGCCCGTATTGCACGCTCTTTGTATACGCTAGGCCAAGAGCCTTCACTAAGTAGTTTCTCGGCCATCTCTCGGCGTACGTTTCGCACCCGTGCTGGCGAACGCATGGCAATAATGGGCGGATATCAATGACACCGCCTTTGCTGCAAATGTTGCGCGTACCGTACGGCTGCCGTATACCAGGCACGTGAGCTGGTGCCATGGCTTTCCAGTCGGCGTACGACTCCACGAAGCTACGAAATCTGCTAGGAGTGGTCGAGGACATTAGGGGTCTGCAGGAGCCCAGCGACGACATAAAACTACCGGATATCGTTGTGTGCGGGGTTCAGAGCGCCGGGAAAAGCTCAGTGCTTCAGGCCTTGGCTGGCGTCAATTTGCCTCGTAGCAAGGAGATTACCACGCGTATTGCGTTGCGACTAAGCTTGGTATGCGACCCTGAACTCGTACCAGGGCAGTCGTACGCCCTCATCGGCAAGTTTCCAACTCTGGACGAGACGGGAGAGCGAGTCGAAGAGGGCAACCTTGATGCTCTTGGAGAGAAAATCGACAAGCTTACTATGGACTTGGCCGGGCCGGACAGCGGCATCAATTCAGAAGAGGTGATATATCTGAAAATGGTTCGGAACCATGGCCCTACCTTAACCCTCGTCGATCTTCCTGGCATCTCCCACAGCGACGATGAAACGCAGCGCCTCACGAATGAGTGTTTCAGGAGGCGTTTCGCCGATCCCGAGAATAGGCACATCATTCTTCTGGTTTTGAGCGCGGCCGCAGATTTTGAATCGTACGCGTCCCTGACTGCCGCAAGGGGCGTTGATGCGCACGGCGACCGCACGATATGCGTCCTCACCAACGTGGATCGGCTCTACGACGCAGACCTAGCCAAGACGGTGCAACAGCTTGGTGAGAAAGCGAAAGCTGGAGTGTTTCCCGTCTACAACCCGGATGACAGCACGCTTACGCCAGCAGAAGCGCGCCAAAAGGAAGCAAGCTTGTTTGCGGAGCTAGCCCCGGTAGGTCGGGTTGTTGGGGTCACCCCCAGGGCATTTGCGGGGTAACGCAACGATGGTCTGCCCTCATACCATTGCGTTCCGCTTATTAATATTACGGGGGACCATAGTTAATAGGACCTATGGTATACACAAAGACCTATATATTTCTATATTTTACTCACAATATTTGGTCCTACTTAATATGGTCCCCCGTAATAGTGTTCGCCGGAAGAAAAAGAGCCGGCGCTGTTCTACGCAACTGTCGAAGATGGCATAAACTTGTGTAAATACGGATAATGCGTCGTAGCAAGCTATATGTCGTCACGATTATGTAACCGTTCCACCAGAGACTGGCGTATACACAATGAACTCCCTGGTATCCATACGTGAGGTTAAATCTGTAGTGCCGTGATGCAGTGTGCGCTCCGCTCTCGACAAGAAGTTTATGTGTGGAAACGTGTGTTGCACTTTATCGTCACCTCGCCTGTTCAATATGAAGCGATGGCCAGAACCTGCCAGTTCTCAGGACGGTTGTGTGTCGCCATTCCCTTTCGATAGTGGCGGGTAAACAACACGTATCAAATATCAGGTGTTGTGTATCTCTATATTGCTGACGAATCCCGGTAGCCTACGCATATCGCAGGACCTCTTTTTTTCTGCGCTTCCTGCCCACGGGTAAAGGTAGGGAGTTTACACTTACAGTAGATTATATACAGCCCGTGCGCCTTGCTCATCGTTTGTTTATTTCGCTGCAGAGGCACGGCCTGGCTGACGGAGAGTGGGGGATCGACGGCCTTGGCCTACGTCTCATGGAGGCCCACACACCGATCGTCGAGGCCGCACTGAAAACGCTAAACGGGCGTATCTCCGCCAGCCTCTTCGAGCAGAGCAAGACCCTGAGCGAGATGAGGCAAATCCTTGAAATGACAGAGCCCTATCCTCCAACGGGTGTAATCCTCAACGCCATCATGCGTGCCCAACACGAGTTTGAGCAGCGAGCCACTGCGAGCTCGGCTCGTGTAGACGCCAGCCTTAACGTCGCCCGGCGAACCGAATTGTTGTACGAACAGTTCCGGGAAAACGTGCGCAACATCGCGCCTCGCTGGCTTAGCGACGACTTCAAGCCAAAAGTCAAGGAATCGATCCTAGAGCACGGCAGTGGGGATGTACGCGAGCAGGTCGTCAACGCGGAATACACCGTGTTCCGGACTGCATTTTCGGGCAAGGCAAGTCTGGATGGAATGCTGGTATATTTTTGTGTCAGTCGAGGCCAGGGCTATCCATCAGTTGTGAGAGCGCTGCGAACTCAGAAATTGAATCCGAGAGTCCATGGTTTTGACGCGACCCTGTTGGTGCGTAAAACGTAGATGCATTCGTGGGGTACTGGTACAGTCCAGATCAGACTAGAGAGTTTGCCGGGCTCCTGCTACCTGGCGAGCGTTAAGTCAAATAATTTGTGATACCCCGCGACCAACCAAACTATACCCATCCTCATTCGGCATCGTAATCCTTCGTGGACACCATACATAGGAACAGTAGAAGTGAACAGTTACTGCGTTAAGGATGTCAGCAATAAGGAGTTTACCCTTGATGGCTCTGTGGCGTACTGCACGTGAAGTGGAAGCGAAACCCTTAGACCAGTTCCAACCGAAATATGCCTGATCGTTGGAGGGAAGAGCGACATCGGATGCCTCTCTGGGCTCACGTTTCCCGAAGGAGACCCGGTGAGCCGTGGTACTCTCCGTAGGCAATGTAGGGTAAGCTGTATTGTCTGCCACCCATTGTACAGGTAATGCCATTTTGAAGTAGACGGCAACACTGTATACGAAGAACGAACCTTTTCAGTTCCCTCCCTTGATAGCCGGGGCAACCAAAGCCCGCGTCTGACATCCGCTGTACGATTGAGTATCCACTCCCGGCCCGCGCGACAACATCGTTTACCCCGCTAATAATGTTTCCCTACCTCATGGGTGACATGCAAATCAGCTGGCGGACGAATGCACGGCTCTTGTGAGGAGCGTGCGCCTTTGTGTCAAGGACGTTCTGGAGAATCTCCTGCACTCGCAGGAGGGGGTAGAACGGCCGGAACTTCCTTCGTACTTGTGCAAGATCGTCGACGGGTATCTGCAGAAAAAGCATGACAAAGCGGAGGAAATCGTCAACTACTTGGCGAAGGCGGAGCTCATGAAGCGATTCACGCAAGACGAAAGCTACAAGAGGATTATTTTAAAGGTCGAAAACCTCGCGGAGCAAATGAGCGTGCGCCTTCAGGGGAGGCCGTTTCCGGAAAACGACACCGACGTCCCGGTTGAACAGGTAGTTGAGCGTGGGACGGACGACGACATTGACGGCATCTCGATGGCGTTCATTAGGGGCTACTACTTCCGTGTACAGGAGCAGTTCAAGAAGGACAGAGATGTCGAGGTCGCCAAGAGCCAGGTGGGCGGGAGGTTCGTCTCGTATCGTTATGCTTGCCCCCCCCCTCTTCCCTCGTCAAAGATACCGTTGACCTCTCGTCCATTCTGGGCATCGCCCAGCATCGATTTCTACTTTCACAGTTGGAGTATGGCATTTTCGTCGTAAAAGAGCGGCGTGCCATACCATCCGGTCGCTGGGTTGTCGCTGTTCCTGGCGGGTCGCGGTGAGAAAGCGATACATCCGGCGAATCGCATATGCAGAACCAGCAATATAGTCGCGTGCGGGTTGAATGTGCACTGCGCTTTGCCGCGAGAAATGCAGCAACGTTCTACCCGCCTTGGGTGAGTGTGAACCGCGAAGCCTGCCGTCTCGAGTTTGTTGATGGACTATCACTGCTGGGTACCATGGGAACGTGGTCGCGTCCGTCTTACCGCCCAAATGCCTCCTCACCTCGGCTTATCCGCAAACCCGTGCGCCACTCATCAACACGTACGTGTGGGCTCGACGATGTGCCCTGCTGACTCGTCCCGACGCCCAGGTGTCGCTGCACGCCTATAGCAAAGTCATGACAAGGCGCGTCATAGACGTGGTGCCCATGCAGGCTCACCTTCTTTTGGTCACCGAGGTGTTTGATCTGTCGGTGCGCCCGGGACATGCAGCGGGCTCCGATCTCGCCTCGGACGTTTTGCGCGCCATTCAAGGAGAAAGCACGGAAGACCTGAAGAGAGTGACGTCTGTTGACCCGGGGATGGAGGCAAAGATGGACGTGCTGAGCACCGATATACAGCGACTTGAAGCGATACGCAACAAGATCAACGGGGCCCTCTTCCCCGGGGCTGGTGTGTAGTTCAATGCGAGGAGGCTGGGTTCGAGCCCTAATGTAGCTCGATAGGCCTTCTGGTAAATATACTCAAGACGCAGTTGCGCGAGGGTATACGCCAGCTACCGTAGTCAGGTATTGCTGCCGTATTCCGGCACTGACTCAAGAGAATAGGATGAAACGTGAAAGGATATGTCTGTTTCATGAAGGAGTCAGGTGTGGGGGGTAGGGAGCTGGAACTTCATATTTTGCCCGGTCAAGCGGGCACAACGGGGGAGGTGAAGGTGGTCAGAAATCGCGACCGCGTCGGGATGATACCGTGGCTATCTTTGATGTGAGAACGCGGAATCTGATATCGTAGTTGAGACCAGCATACAGGGAGTGATAGGGCCAAGGCCAGCCAAACGTACGGGTAATCTGATACGTCCTGGTAGTCTACGGACATACCTGTTAACTGGCATACTGTTCACCGGGTACACAGTTGATGGCTGTCTCCAGCAGCACCTGTGTTAGGGTATTGGCGGTCTCTGCGGCAGGCCCTCTTGTTGCGGAGAATGGTGTTGAAGCTTGAAGCGTTGTTGGCCATTCGTTTTGTGCGTCATTTATCGTTGTTTGGATGTTTTCTTTGTCATGTGACAACGGACTACTCGTACAGAAGATTGTGCCGAGTAGCTGAATGAGAGCCTATTTGTGGAAGGCGTGGGCAGAATCGTGAAGGATGCTTTATGTCGGGTTTTGTTGGGGTGCCTGTCTCGGAGGTTCTTCGTTCAAGTAGCATGCAGGTGTGACGTGGGTAAGCCGGGCGTAGTTGCGTAGGGCGTTCATCAAAGTTGACACTTTTCTGCCGCCAAATCGGTTCATTAAGGCCTGCTCACCAGCGTTCGTTTTGTCGGTGGAACCTACGGTGCCCTGTTTGAAAGAGAAGGCATTTTGCAACCAGAAGTGTTTTTTGTTTGGGTGTAACCCACCGAAATACAAGCAATATTAATAGTTGTTTTTTGTCTGGTCCGCGACGTATCACGGCTTTGCCTTGTCAGTGGCAAACGTGTGCCGCAGCTGTCCGTTTCGGGCACGGCACCGTGCTGACTCTGTCAAATTTTCCGTATACTGCTTGTTTGCGCTCTTCTTAGTGTGTCTGAAAAAAATAACACTCTAGCATTGCGTGCAGTAAAGAGCTGCGGCTAGAGGCATTCTCGTACCACGCGCGCTTCCACCCGGCGTTATGCCTACCGGGGTCACAACACGTCGATACCTACCCTCTCGCAAGGCGCGCATTCATTAGCAGGCGTTATGCGGTTGCGGCCGTTCGAGGTGACACCGACCTTACTTTCCTTGCGTTTTGATCGCACATCCTAGTCTCGCTCGGAGTGGTACTACTCTGCGCAGTGGCTCGTCTGTGTGTTCGACCGAGCACTCTCTAGCGTCGTGTCTGCCGGCTGCTCTGTCTGCTGAATTTGCGCTTGACTATCGACACGTGCACACAGCTCTTTCGTTTCGCTTCCGCCTCCTTTGCGTTCGGTGGGTCTGTATGAGGGCATGGCACGTTACTGCTTGAGATTTGATTCCACCTCGTTTGTGTTTAACGAATGAATGTGTTCGTTTCCGTTTGATTTCGTTTCACGTCACCTTATTTCGTTCGAGTTGGTTTGTTTTTTGTTTCGCTTTTCTTTTCGCATGCGGTCCCATCGGATAAGGTTGAAGATCGCGCAAGGATTCCATATTATCCTTCTTGATGTGCGTGTTTCAGCCATGGTGTGTATCTGGTTGTGTCTGTTGAGGTATCATTGGATATGGCTATCTATTGTTTTCCCTGAGGCACTCTATATATTGTTTTTTTGGAACCTGACCTGTCCCCACCGACTCAATATTTTTATCGTAGTAGCGGCTCGCAGGTTTTATTTTAGCTCTCCATTGTTTTCTCATCTGGAATGATGTCAACACAGTATTAGTGTGTGTTGTCCAAACGCTCGAAAGCAAATAATTATCGATTTATGATATAATATATATACGATTCGTTACGAGACGTCCCGAACAAAGCCCAACAGAAAACACATTGTTTCACCTTGCATATATATGTTGTAGTCGATTTCCCCGTAGCAGACATCTCAATCGACCTGGACAACGCCCCCTGCGGTCTCTCTCACAGAGGTCCCTCCCGTATGGTACCTTTGTAGGCGAAACCGATACCCTCTTACGACTCGTTTGAGGCCTCTACGGCGAAGAGATTGAGAGAAAATTGAAACAAAAACCAAACAACGCGGGTAAACGCTCGAAACAGGGCGCGGCGTCTCACTTCAACTCACGTTTTTAGAACGCTCGTCCTCGTCCGAGAACCCTGCACCAGATACGTGCGAGCGCCCCCCACTAATCCCTCTTTCCAGCTGTATTCCCGCATGTATGTGCCAGGAAAACGTCGCTACAACGACGTCCTTTTTCGTACTGACGACGTTGAGGTTGTAAAACAAATGTTGCAACACGATGCTTGGTATTGATGATTTTCGTCCGATTGCGCCGTATTTTACCGCCCAAGTAACAGAGCAGCCGAGGTCGGAGAAAATGCCTTATTTCGAGAGCTCTGTTGTTGTTGCGTGTTTTCGGGGCTGGTGCTGGTGGGATGCCGGTAGGTGGGGTGGCTCCCGCTTGCTGTTTGGCGATGATGCTTGTGGAATCCGAGTTCGATTCTCGGATTGGACACCGTGTTGTGTATCGGGAGTGTACGTACAAGTAATGAGTTCTACTGTAGTAAGAAAGAAGGGCGAAGACAAGCAACTCAGGTATGAGCTATATCCGTGATATACTCAAAATAGGATCGTTTAGTCAGCATCGGACACATGACAGGGTTACCACGCATACCTAAGATATGAAAATAATCGAGAGCAACAAGCCCAACCTCAAGTCTGGCCAGGATCCGACCGAATCGGGATGTGCGTTCGGACGTGTCCCAGAGAGGTAGAGCGTGTTTTTGGCGCTACGGAGATGGTTTCCCAGGTATGTACAGGGTAAAATCATAGCTTCGAGCCCCGTCGTGTCGAAAGCGATGATCAAGGCGAAGACGTAGGTATGTAGATGGTAAAACCATAGCTTCGAGCCCCGTCGTGTCGAAAGCGATGATCAAGGCGAAGACGTAGGACTGCCGAAAAGGAGGGCAATCCACAAGTTGGGGAGGGGGCGGCGTCAACGACGCAGCCTCTGCTGACACAAAAACGCGAGTCGTCGTAACTCCTGAAACGGTCCTAAACCGTGGTATTTGCGATCGCGCATACCGGTGCATCGTCGTGTCTACTGGGCTCGGCATCAGTTCCTTGCCTGTAAGCTGTGCTTCATATTTGACTTGGAGTGCTTTGCGGTCTTTGACATGATTGAGGATAGTACGCATCAATGTATTAAACTCTAAATTCATGGGCATAGAGGATCGTCTCTTAAGCGTGAGCTATCTTTTCACCCGTAGTCGAATACTAATTGTGCATTTTTTTCAACGCGTTTTTTTGCGGAAGCTGGATTCGATAATATGTGAGACGGGATCTTCCGTGTGCCCAAAAAAGGTACAGCCTGGGAAATACGAGTTTGCATTCGTTAAGGTTCGTGTCGGCTAGGATGCGGATACACGGAACGCATGCCGTAGAGTAACTGTACGAATCCACGGTGTACTTTGTTTCCCAACATATATATTTCGACACTGTTTCATCAGTTGATTGCGGGAATTACTGGGTTGTATAGTAGGGGGTGAATAACTTCGAATTCCCAGAGGGGTGCGATCGGTTTTCCAGCGCTCGATCTCCAGGACGGGAAGGTAGCCAACACCGAGCAAGAGCCAAGTAAGGTGTTTTCGGGAAAAACCTCAGGTCGAGGCAAAGCCTTCCGACGACCAAAACGATCGACCTGAGCACCCTCGCCGATATCGCGGAAACGAGCGCTGAAAACCAATGGCAACCCTGTGCGGACTCAAAACGCTGTTGACGGTATTTTTTCGGACAGACAGAAAAAAATCATAGTTTTCGCGACAGAATACCCAGGAAAACTGGAGTAAGTAGTCCGCACATGCTTGTTAACTTGTCACAGGAAAAAATGTGAGGTGAACGTAAGGCCACGCTGGCACCCAAGCGTCTCCCTGTCCCCCGGTTTCCGGTGGCGCTAATCTCTAGATGTTTTATCGGATCAGAAAAACAAACTTCGCTATCTTAAGACGCTGCGTTTAGAATTTCGACTTCGACTGGTTCGTAATTCACCGGAGAGCGGCGGTGACCGGAATGAGGTCCATCACAGCAGCTTGGGTTTCTCGCGAGATTGATCTCCCGAAGATTCTCAACAGAGGCCTACAGCTTGACTTAGAGGTGCTGCAGTGGTCAAAATTGGTCGAAATTTAGGGTGCACGAAATAAGAGAAAAAAATAACGACCTCCAACGGCATATTTTTTCCTTTCACTTGCGGACAGCTGCGACAGATCTTCTCAGAAAAATACGGCCCGTACTACTTGAGGGATGCTCCTCATGGAGTGCGTGGAAGTGTTGGGTTCACCAGATGGCAATCGTAGGCAGCCAAGAACGACGCATGGGGGGGCTTCGTGTATTCGAAGTTGCGAGCGAGTAGCAGCAGAAGTTCGCAACACGGCTAGCATGTGTAACTTCAGGCAAGGGAGCACAGCACAATGGCTATATCCCCGATTAGGGAATGGCCTCCACTATAAGATCACTGTTCTCTAGGGAGATGAAACGTTTTTTTAGGTTGTCGTCGAAGATGCTGTGGGAGCAAAACCTACGTTCCCATGATGGGTACAAAGTTTGTGGGCCCAAAAAAGCGCACAAAAGGGCTAAACAGCTCAGGAGTATCGTATACTGGCATTAATTATTCAACAAACACGAAATACAAGATTGAAAATGCCTCATCCGAATTCCAAGCTGTATGTATATATATGTTGCCGAATATACGAAGTATCACAGAGTGCTTGTGTTCTGCACGTTCAACCCTTATTTCTGAGTTTTCAAAACTTAGCACGGAAGCTGGGTGTGCTGGATGTCGACGATACTGAGATACAATCGGCGACCAAAGGAATCCAGTCTAGGTCTGTAATTCTGTATTGGGCTCTGCTCGCCATCAAAAGATGGTTTTATCGACACCTTGTAAGTGAAACCGATCCCGTTTCAACGCTCCAGCGGTCCAGACACAGAGAATGTTTTTTTCGTCGCAGAAAAGTCAGGTCGAGATATTCGATTAGACTGGAAAATAATAGAACGGTATTATTATAGCACTAAAACACATTTCCGTTGCCGCGGTAGGATCGCTCTGAGGCGTGACTACATCAATCAGCAGGCCGCCGGTTTGTACAACGGCATGCAGTTATATAAGCGACAGAGCACTTCCCACTTTAATCGGTCTTACATAGGCCAGGGTCATGGCGTGCAACACACGGTACGGACGAGCCTACTATATTCAGAGGATCCCCTCCTCCTATGTTAAGGAGCTCCATGAATGGTTCAAAAACGGACTTAGAGAGGACGTGCACGCTCAACGGAACAACGAACCACTATGAGGGAGCGCTTGGAACGAAACAATCATCACGGGAAAAGACGAACGAGATTCAAACGATATCATGTTGGCTTAATTAACCCCTATAGTACTGCAATCCTATTATGGGGACAAACGAGTCTGACACCAAGTGGGTTGTCCCCAAAACGGGACTGCAGACCTAAGAGGATGAAGGAGGCCCCAGGAGGTCACAAACGATTTTCTCCAAGTGTGCTTCAAATCTAGACCGTAGCACGCGTCTTAAAGTGGGGTGCCTCAGAAGGAACCACCTACGTACTGCTGTCAGTATTGCGACAAGAGAGTGTATGTTTCGCATGAAACCACGTGCCTGCAATGTCATGCGGTAGTATACACACCGGACACGGCAACAAGCGCAAACACGGACACGACAGCACCCAGACACGCCACGGCGATGGTTTGGTCGACATATCCACACTACGTGTATCAATGCAGTCTGAATCCAATTTGAAATGCTCGTCTTAGCGTAAATTGGAAACACGAGTTTATTTTCCATACGGGGGAACACAGCCGTAGAATGTGCTCGGACGGTGTTGAATCGGCGAAGTTGAATCAACGATGGTTTCAAAGTCGTGATTTGCATGTTGTACGTATGTACATCAACTGAAACCTTTCTCCGGTGACTGTTCATATGAGTCGCCTATAACTGGGCAACTCAAGTCGATCTCAAACCCAACCGAGAAACCAGATCTCGACTCATTCTAGGGAACCAGAAAGGATAGGACGGGAGAAAGGCACCGGAGGCAGGTGGGGGGGTCGGCCATTAGAAAGGAGCCTAGAGGGAGAGGGTGCATCACGAGAAGGCGAGAGTGGCCAGCAGCTTGTAGAGGTTGGGCGTGTGTCCGCCATCACCGACGGTCGTTTGGGTACGGCCTGGAGAGATTTGCATCTTCTTGTAGTCTTTAAGAGTATACCGTACTAAAATAGGGACAGCCGTAGGCCGTGATCGACGATGAATCGTGGGGAAGCTACGACCTGGGCCAGCGACGAAGCGGACAATCAATCATCAACCATGGAGTCGAATCTCGCCGACCACTGCGAATGAGGACCTGATATTTGGAGGCACTAACCCTGACATATCAGTGCATATATCCCATGTAATGTGCAAAAAATCAAAGTGTATGAACAATGACATTTTTATGTTTCGACTCGAACTCGCAAGATATCGGCGAAAACTCAAAAACACCAACTTTGCAAAACTAAATTCAGTAACAAAGTCATCGTTCCCGACCAAGGCCAAGTTTGGTGGAGACATCGCTGGGGCTACAAGGAGAGGATCGACTTGAGGTTCATTGCCCGGTTCGTTGCCCATCACGAGATAAGGCCAACCCATTATTATTTTACTTGAATCATGGGCAGCGAGAAAAATGTTGTTACTCTGATGCAGCGATCAGTTTTGCGATTTTGACCTGAAAACTCAACACAGCTATCGCGAGACATCAGTCAGTGCAAAAATTAGGTTGTTCCTGGCTTTTTTTTCGTTCTTTTTTCTGCGGAGTTTCACTCGTGTTTATATTTTTTGGGTTTATTTTCGGTCGCGTATATCTCGAACCAATGAAAAAAAAAAACGACACGACATGTCTCGGTTGGTGCATGGACAACACCGTGTCCAAGTTGTAAGTCCAACTGCGTAAAATTGGGCGCTGCGAGGCTAACCTCTTGAATCGACGGGATCTTGGCTGGCCCAGCTGGTATCTCCGATAACTATCCAAATGAGCTGCCTAAAATGTTTCAACTTGAGGCCATCTCGACTCAAACCAGGAAACCAGAAATTTTGGGGCGGGAGGATCAGCCACTAGGAGGCGCATGGCGGGAGAGGGTGCAGAACGATAAACCAAGAGCGGCCAGCAGTTGGTCGATGATTTTCGAGGGCGATAGAACATGGCCAGCATTTCGTCGAATAGATTGCATGTGTGCCCGTCCTCGATCACCGACGGTCTCTGGGCGGGGCATCGGAAGACGCTTGTGTTCTGGTAGACTTGAAGGTATAGAGTAAATAAGGGGCGTTCTGAAGGAGCACACAAGATGTACAAATACACCCTTGATGTTACGACCAGACTGCTACAGGCGTACCGTGCGAGTAATCACATGACAGCAGTGATAAAATTGCCGTATTTTACGACCAGACTGTTGTTGGCGTCCTGCGGTCACAGTCCCCCCTTAAGCGTGGGCTCGATGGAGGCAGGTGGGAAACAGCACAACATCACACAGGCGGCGACAAACGAGGAGCTGACAAGCTCGGCGAGGGTGGGCTACAGCATGAGCGATGGCCGACGCCTCGGGGATGGCGTCCAGGCTATGTTTGTCGGGCATCGTTTAGGGTACAAGGGCTTCTGAATGCAAGCGGGCACACACGCGCACACGAGCAAACGCAATTTTTCGAATATCCGCACGGCAAGCATTCAGAAGCTAACCATCTGACGAAATAAGAAGACGAAAAAAACCTTGGGCTGTGAGACCAGGGATTTGTCGAAACATATACTTGAAAGCTAGCTGTGTGCGATACTTCGATCGCGTGTACTCCTGTACTCCATTATGTAGCGACGTGGTACACGAGAGGAAGACCGGTCAGTCTCATGAATCGTCGGGGAAGAACAATCAGCGGTCGCAGTTCCTTATAATGTCTGCGCTTCGTGCGCACCCCCTTCTCCTCGAGCAGCCGCGGCTGTTCCGTGCGATGCCATGACTGCCATTATTTTTTAGTTTGCCCTTTTCCCCCCCTCTGAAGTCCGAAACGGGTCGAATTCGTGAGGTAGGTGGCTTGCCTTCATCGCACTGACGAATATGTTCGAGCCAGGGCATAGGGGAACACACGGGGAGAAATTACTGAGGCCCGCGTGTGGTTCCAGTGTTCACAGAAGGGAGGTTTCCAAAAAACATGCCCGAAACACTCCTTCAAAAGTCTAGAACCCTACGTAGCCTCAACCCGGACCCCTACCCATGCAAAAACGTTTGTTTCGAAAACGAAACGGTCGGTTTTCTTTCTTTCTTTTTGAAACGTTGCTCGACAGCACGAAAAGCCGGGGAATGTTAAAGTCCTCGATTTACCTACGGTATCCGAGATGATTACCAGGAACACGGTGAAGGTTACCGCGGCCAATCCGGTCCGCGATCACAAGGATGTCTCAACCTTTTCTGAAGAAGATGAGAAAACCTTGATACCAGGTCTATCATGGTGCCTGCGGTAGCGTTTGACGAGCTCCTAGAAGCCGAAAGACGCATTTAGCCCTTAGGACATTTAATTATATTTTATGCGTATTGCTTCTTCTCGGGGGCCTACACGGTACTCCCTCCCTGTGTGGCGACATGCCTCCGTCGCTGTCCTCAGACTCCCAATCAGAAAATACCGCTCACACGTTCTTCTTACAGCGGTGTTCCACGCGAAGCCATCGGCGTCTCTGCCCACATCTCTCCGTGTACACCACGCGTATGCCAATCTACTGTACGGAATGCAAATATCACTCGGGTGATAAAATAACACACACCCTCGGACAAACTCTTTCAGCCTTATCTTTCCGACAACGGGGGGGGAGCGCAAACGCCTCTATATTCATGGAGAGACCTCGACGAGATATTTCCAAAGCCACCATCTTTTTGCGCACGTATCATCTCCTACAGGTATCAAGAAAAAAACAATGGGCAGGAAAAACTCCTCCCAGGGAGCGCGGAAGACGATCACACGGTGTCGTACGGCGACGAGCCTCTTGTAAACCTCTTATTGGCAGTCAACCCTGAGTAGGCCTAGGCCGCCGAAACAAAAGTCAAAAGTTTTCCGCTGCGAGAGAGGGTAACTGGCGTTCGTTTTGCTGTGCAAAAACAACCGGGTGCTCGGTTCGTTCTCGCGTTCTGGTGACTGCTGCTGCGACCATTCGTAAAGGCGAGCGAACGCCCCACCCCCCACGGTATGACAGAGGTCGGTCCCGCTATCTTCGGCAGGGGCCAGGTCGATCGGTACGGGTACCGATCGACAAAAAAGAAAAGGCGGACTGCGTTCCACGATAGAGATTCACCCTAAAATTTCTCTGAGGCTCCTCGCTTAAGGAGCTCCATACCTCACCCGAAAACTGACTCTGGCGAAAATCAAAATGCATCGCGGCGAACAATCGCATGGCCCAAGTCTAAACGAAAAAAAAAAAAATGAGATTCCGACGATTTTGGGGGCAAGGAATCCCGTCTTTCGGAAACAAAATAGCGGAAATCAATATTTCGCTGACCGGTGATTTGTTGCTGTAGCGGATGATTCGGCCGCCTGATTGACATTTGCCTTCCGGTCGAAACTTCGACCGATGGATGGAATAATTGCCGCCGGTAAAAACGAATCCGCTAAATCGATATTTTCTGCGCGGTTCGAAGACTCGGCACAACCGGGTGTCAACACGCGCATGGTGTGGTCGGGTATGAAACAGAATGACCCCGTGGTATATAGAGCTAAAAAGGAAGCTGGTTGATCGATAGAAACGCGCCACACATCGACCAGCCCGACCAAATATCCTTTACCTCGCCACCCACAACTCCGTGAGCTGCCTTCGATTAATTGATACACCAACAAAATGTTAAAAGAATAAAAATCCCTTGGAGTTTGCTGCCTCCGACCGTTCGACACACCGGCAATCGGCGAATCGACAACGTCAACATCAACAAAAAAAACTCTCAGCCTGCGTGCGATCAAGCCACAAACCAACAAATCAACAAAATTTCAACAAGAACCACATCGAAATGAATTGCATCGGACCAGTCGACACACCAAAAAAATCAAACAAAAGCAACCAGTCCGTCAACCGACCTACCAACGGACCGATCGATCGATCGATCGATCAATACGACGGCATAAAAGAAAAGAAAAAAGAAAAAACACCCACACAGCCACCCACACCCACAAAAATGACTCCGCCGAAGCCAATGGAAATTGTCCCGGCCGGCTCGCTCTTCGCACGACGCGATCGGTGTATTTTAACGAACCAACCATGTCACATGTCACCGACCGCGCCGGACCCTTCGTCCTATCGCGGGCCCACAGCCCCTAGACCAATCAAACGCCGACCCGACACCTCTACACCGACTCAAAGGTCGGCGACTCGAACCTCTCCCGTCAGGTCCTCCTGCTCCTTCTTCAGACGCGCCTCCCTCTTGCGCTTCCTCTCCACCTAGGCAATCGCCGGAGGAGGAACAATAAAACACGGGGAGCATTGCGAATAAGCGTCCGGGGGGGGGGGGGGGGGGGGGGGGGGGGTAGGGGGTACATACGTCATAAAGGGCCGTAAACGCGTGAACATAGACCCTCGCATCCTTACAATGGCGGTCCGACGCACGTCGGGTTTCCACCGACCAGGAAGGCATTGCCTTGGGGGGGGGGGGTGGGGTGTACTTGATAGGAGAGATGTACTCAATCTCGTGCATGGCCATAGTCGTATGACCATAGACCCTCGCATCCCCACGATGCCGGGACGGGGCATGTCGGGTTTTCACCGACCACGGAGGGGGGCGGGGGGGCATACTGATGGGAGGAGAGGTGAATGGACGCGTGTGGTGGTTGGCAGAGGTAGCGGTGGCATTTTTTATGCCACCTATTTGTGACTGACGAACCTCCCCGACCAAAGAAGTGCTCAATATCGTCGAAAAGACAACTAATTTGTGTGCTATCACGGGAAACACAGTGATGAGGACCAAACGTGCTTCGTGAATACCCCGGAACATACAGGTTTTTGTTTCATATGACAGGTGCTCATTACTATGGGCACCCGTAAGATGATACGCATTACTATTAATAGGCCATGGGACTCTCCATCGGGTTGCCCTTCCCTGTGATGTTAACCCTTTTAGGACCGCAGTCTCGCTTTGGGGAAAATTGGGGGGAAAATACTTGGAATTCGAGTGGATTGACCCCAAAACGGGACTGGAGTTTGAACGGGTCAACCCCTTTAGAACCTCAATACCGTTCTGGGGACGAACCAGTCTAATTCCAAGTGTTTTGTCCCTAATTGTCCCCCAAAACGGGACTGCGGAGCTAAAAGGGTTAAGGTAACCTTTGGGTTGAGGTTCAGAGCTCCTGCACGACCATCGAGTGCAGAGCCGTGGAACGCTTAGGAGCATCCATCAGTCCGCATTCGGGGTACACAGCAGCATGGCTGGCTGCTACGGGACAAAAACGCGTGCAGGTAGAGGGGGCGGAGGGAAGCACACGCCGCTGCGGAAACGAAAACGAAACCTAAATGAAATCTCTCTACGAAACCTTCCGAACAAAACCGGTGACAAAACACAACTCGTGCAAAAAAAAAAAACGCCCGCACCATTCTTCCGCGGGATTCGTCGGCAAAGAACCGGAAACGTCCCGCCGAATAATTCTCCCGGAAAAAAACTACTGGGGTGAAAAGCCTTGAACTGCCGCTGGCCATTTGGCCCTCTGTTGTTGCATCAAGCACGAAAAAAAAAGGCACCTCTATCTGCCGTGAGGTGGAAAAAATCCAAAAAATAAAAACGCTCAAGCTAGTTGGTTTGGTCAGGGTGTCAGCTCACCTTCCGCTTGGCGTACTCCGGGTTGTCGCCTACCCCGAACATGGGACATTTGTAGCAGCCCCTGCTTGGGCAGTTCTCGCACCGCATCCCCTGGTTGCCGCTGATCAGCTGGTCAAGGGAGATCGCGAGACGACAGACGACGTTCTTTCAAAGCTCGATATCGGTGCGGCGTCGTCACGGCTACCAGTCGCAGCACATCGACTTGGGGTGGGGTAGGGTGGTACAATCGGCTCTTCTCAAAAGATGTATGTTCGTGCCTTCGGATGGGCGCGATGCGAAAGTTGCTGTTTAGACCAGCAGGCGTTTCACGGGAAAAAAAACGATATTGATCATAGTTTTTTCTCCAGATCGTCCCTTTCCTACCATCCCGCAGCAATTTCGCTACAAGAGCGACTGTTCGCTAGAAAAAAGGGGCTGTTCGAGCGCAATGTACCCATATTCCTACGGGGGGTGTTTCTTTTTCCCGATAAGAACTAACGACGCAATTTACAAAAAAAGTCGTCTTCATAATAATTACGGAATATTACGGGCAAACATCCAAAAATTGGGGAAAAAACTTGGAAAATTGTGTGAATATTAACGACTTCTTGTACCAATCGTATTGCAGATGGGTCGTAGGCGCGATGGAAACCACTCAAAAAGATCTTTAGGACAGTTACTTCGAAGAAACCATAGTACGATCAGAACGCGGCAGCCAGCTAATCTTGGGCAATTCTTTCGAACACACCCTCCAATTTTTTAGCTCTCTCCGAGCACCACACGTGGCTGCGAATAGACACTAGCATAACATAGTACCAGGTATCATCCAACCTTCCAATTCGACCAGATCCGATCGAGAGCCGGATCATGCGCCAGACCACATTACATCAGATCAGATCAGATCAGATCAGATCAGATCAGATCTCATCACCTGCTGGCCATTCTTAGCGCTGTCGTGGTTGTTCCCGACAAGCCTGGCCTTGAAGTTAATTTCGACGCCCTCTCTCTCGGTCTCGAGCCTGGTCAGCTCTGGCCAGTCTACGTAATGGATGCAGTCGACGGGGCACGTGAGGATGGCGTCACGCACCTGTGTGGAGCAACAGGCAGAAGAAGACGGGGTGGTGACAACGGTACGGCTCATCAGGAGCATGTGAACGCATACGCGCACGCGGCATGACACGCCTAAACACACGCCCAGACCGATGGGCCCAACATATGGGCAGACACAAGGATGTGACCGACAGCCAGACAGACAAAGATAGCTAGCCAGAGAGTCAGGACAGATAGACAAAACAGCATAGACAGCCACTCTACTAAACATAAACAGAACACACACCAGGCACACCAACACACAACCGGTGCGTCGAGACAAGACATCCCTAGACCCCGCGCTTTCCGAAAAAACGCCAAGACAAAACACCGCACGTCGCCGCCTATGGCGCAATCCTGGGTGTCTCCTCCTCCCCCCCCTCCTCCTGCGTACCTCATTTGGTCCCTCCCACCTAGTTGGAAACCCCGCAAACTGCCCCCCCCCCAACAACCCCGTGGTCGCGTTGCGGCCGCCAAGGCCCGAACAAGACACAAGCCGACACAGAGGAACAAAACCGTCTATAACCCGTTTCACGCGAGGACCAAGTCACCCTCTCTAGAGCAACGGCTACCTTCTTCCTGCGCTCCCGAACCCCCGCAGCATGCCTCTAACGGTATACCAAAAGGCTCAACAACATGTTTTGTATGCGCGAACCCTTCTCCGAAAAGGACTTTACAAGCGAGATCGAATTGTTCAGGGCGCGTCAAGGCCTATTCCCTTGCAGTACTGCGGTTCCGTTGTGGGGACAAACCACTCAATGTCCAAGTGGTGTGTCCCCAAACGGGACCGCGGCACGAAAAGGGTTAGGTCAAGCGGTCAACCCGCGGTCTAGCGAGCACTCAGCACACTGGTTTTAGTATAGGGTCAAGCGGTCAACCCGCGGTCTTACTCGGAATTGAAGCACTCATCCTGGGTGTAGGGGCGGTCGGTCAAGGGGTTGGACGGCGGTTTCCTACTACGGGGGACCATGGTTAATAGGACCAAATATTGTTAGTAAAAACAGGTAAATAGGACCAAATATTGTTAGTAAAAACGGGTAAATATATAGTTTTTTGTCTGTACGGTAGGTCCTATTTACTATGGTCCCCCGTAATAGCAACGTAAGGGCGGTCAGGCAAGCGATAAAACCGCGGTCTCCCAACATCGAACTTACCTGGTACTACTTTTAGTGTGTGAGGCGGTCAGGCAAGGGGTCGGTCAGACCGCGGTCTCCTATTGCGGGGGGCCATATTAAATAGGACCTACGGGACACAAAAAAAACTACCAGGTACAAATTTCGCTATTTTTACGAACAATATTTGGTCCCTATTTACTATGGTCCCCCGTAATAGCATCCTATTACATAATGTTTAGGGTATAGGGGCGGACAGGCAAGCGGTCACACCGCGGTCGACTGACATCGAGCACACTACTTTTAGCGTGTGGAGCGGTCGGTCAAGGGTTCAGGCCGCGGTCTCATAGGATCTTATCATACTATGTTCAGTGCAGGGTCGGTCAGTCAAGGGATCAGAGACGGTTTCCTGGCATCTCCACCAAAGCAAAAAATAGCGGGTGTGGTGGAGATAAGCCACCCGGGGAGAGTCATCTCCTCCGAGTAAGGTGGGACTTGCACGACCTAACTTTTTGTCGTTAGTCTGTGCGTCCCCCCCGCCCCTCCCCCCCCCTAAAATCACAAGAGGGTTTACATTCGATTTCTAGTGTGGGGAGGCGGTCCCGTCAACCATAGCACACGGTTTTCCAGTCAGCAGCCGTGCTCTCTCTGGAGGTGTCGACGCACCGCCTCGTCGGTGTCCCGCCCCTGCTGGTAGACTCTGGCCCTACCGTGCTCGTCCTCCATGAAGAACGTGCTCGGAGCGGTGTGGCTGCAGTGAGTGCATCCGATGCACGTGTATTCATCCACGTACACAAACCTGTCACACACGGAACCACAAAAAAAAACGACGGGAAAATGAGGCAGGGGGAAGAGGCGGGGGGGGGGGGGGGGGGGGGGGGTACTCATGTGTTGCTCGCCTTAGTAAGTTGACCATTGACCAATGAAACATCGCTTTCGAGACAAAGCACCCGTTTCTGCTTCTAAGAGACACCTCTAACACTTTGGCGCACATTACATTTTTTTTTTCTTTTTTCATCATTACTTTCACTTTCCAGCGTAACTCGTCGGACGGTTTACCCTCAGCGGTCTTCTTTTATGCAAGGCGTGGTCACAGGTGTCGTCCCTTCTTCTCCCTGGGTACGTGCCTTCATTTTTATCGCGCATAGGGTTCAGGATTCCCACGGCTCTCGTCGATTTCAAGTGGATGAACGTAGCTAACTCAGGCTTTCGCGCTTTTCCGCTATTCAATTTCTTCATGCAAGAAAAACATCCTTACGAGTATGCACTCGGTGAGACTCGAACGCAAGAAGTTGATATATCCTGGTAATAGGCCCGCAGACCACCTACCAAGCCATCGGGGTCGTTTCCGTATAATACATAAAACTGTTTTGTTTTTTTATTATCTCCTTCCTGTGAGAGGTGTCCACTCCATATTAACCACGCATCCCTTTCTAGACGGAGCACAGCAGGAGAGGGGGAGGGAGGTTGCTCGAGATCCTGCATGGCCGTAGGCGGATGGCAACAAATAGACCCTCGTATCCCTACGATGCCGGGACGGAGCACGTCGGGTTTTCACCGACCAGACCGGCATTGCTTGCACCAAGCGCGAAGCGCCGTGGCGTGCTGGGTGAGTCGCATGAAGGGTGAGCTTCATCCTACTAAGAACCTGTTCTGAGGCGAATTTTCTTGCGTATGGTTGTCAGCGCCAATGAATCGCATCCCTACATTGCCAGGATTAGGGAGGGGTGTAGGAAGGGGGGTGGGGTGGGGTGGGGTGGGGGGGGGGGGGGGGGGGGAGACGGACGAGATATCACGTAGTGGTCTTAGAATCATAGGATAACATGCACCACTACAGTTGCCCGCCTAGTTACAGAGCGTTCAGGTACATGTGTAAGTTGCGTACTCGCTCGACACGTGGGAAGGCATATGTCGGACGCAGACGTGGTTGAAGGGGAGGCAAGCAGCAGTGGGTAAAACCTGTGCTAGTGCTGTAGGGTACGACACTCGCAGAATAGGTACTTCGAAGTATACGTAAAACATGAAAGGGGGGGGTAAAAACTGACGGCGTTCCGGTAGATATCGGGACGAGAGAAACGGCCGGAGGGAGACAGGGAGACATAGGCAAGGCGGCAGAGAGAGGCGGGAGAAGGGAGAATGGGAGAGGAAAAGATGGCGAGACATAATGGGAGAAATAGAATAAAAGAGAGAAAGAAGGAACGCCAGAGAAAGAGGCAAAGAGAGATACATAGAGAGAGATGGAGAAGAAGAGCGGCAGACAGAGGGCGGGAGGAAAACGGCGCGCGGGAGAGGAGGCCGCCAGGCAGACAACGAGACCATACAGATATACGAACACAAGAGGACGACAGTATGTCGAAGAGACCTAGACAGGGCCGCAAAGACAGACAGACGGACAGACAGACAGACAGACAGACAGACAGACAAAAAGACAGACAGACAGACAGACAGACAGACACAAAGGCATACAGACACAAAGACATACAGACAAACAACCAGACAGACAGCCAAACAGACAGACAGGCCGTCACAGAAGAGTCGGAGGCCGGCCACGCCCCCCGGTCAAAGAGAGGGCGCTAACAACGGTCACCGACACAAACAAATAGCAACGGCAGAAGGAGCGTGGGAGCACGAGGCACGACGGGCAGCCAAGAACAACATACCACCACCAAACTATGGCCTCATCAACCGTCAAACGGACAGCATCAGGGTACGCCCCTTCCGCACGCACGACTCCTTGCGCCTGTACCCCGGGTACCAATTCGTGTCCTCATACCCCGGTCACGATAGCAACGCGACGGCCGCGGGAATCGTCAATTCCGCATCGTCGATTTTCCTCCCTCTCTCGTTATCTCTGAAGCCCCGAGAGGGTTCATGTATTCACCTGTCCTGGTAGGGATCCCCCTTCTCGTCTGTCTTTACGAGTTGGCTGGAAGGCGCCACCTGGAGCAGAGCGTCTTCCTTCCTCCACGCGTTCGAGTCCTCGAAAGCGGCCTTCTGGTACGCCTCCAGCGTTCTCGCCGCGACCTGCTCGGCTTTCGACCTCGGGGCCGCCGCCGGATCGTCCCCTGCGGTGAGGAAAAACGGTCGAGTTTTCACCCTCCGGGCTAATTTGTCCGTTCTTGGATCTACCGTGTGGATTGAGGTCTGACACGAGCGTGGCGTTTGCTTCGCGAAAATTGCTTCGCGAAAATTGCTTCGCGAAAAACAACACTCTGTGTACTTCTCCGTTACCTATCTGGGCAGGAATAGAAGGATCGTTTAAGCACAGTCACAGTGGCCACTATTCTATAGGCCCAGACGTATTCACGAAGAGTAGCATCGATGGAAAGCCCATCATCAACCGCGTACTTCGAAACGGACAAAAACATTACCGAGACACAGCACCACGAAGCTGGCGATTTAGGCCTATTTTGGGCCTATACACACTACCTGGTACCTGGTATGACCCTCCGTCGCAAAAGGGATACCAAGCGGTCCGTAGCCCTTTTCGGACCCCAGTGCCGTTGCGGGGAAAACCTGCGCACAATTTGAGTGCAACGTCCCCACACATGGGACTGCGGTGCTAAGAGCGCTCTCAAAGTGGTGTGTATGCATTGGACACAAAGAAGGGGCTTCCTCACCCATGTAGGCGGATATCTGCTCGGACGACAGCCCCCTGTCCTCCATCTGCCCCCTCTGCATGCCCTTCGCGGCCATCCGCTCCATCTCGAGGATCTGATCCGCCCCCTGCATGGCCGCCACCGCCTTGTCCGTCACGTCCCCGTCGCCAAAGGAGGTTTCCCTTTGTTCTGCGGGCGTTCTTGCCGTGGAGACACCCCTATTTTTTTATTTTTTTTACCGACGAAACAAAAAAGCACGGATACCGGAGGAGGCAAGAGGAGAGAGGGGACGCGCGATGGAGGAAGTAGAGTTAGATATTTGGGCAGGGGCGGGGAGGAGGAAGAGGGTGGGGTGGAGGAAAGGCGGGGGGAAGGAGGTGGAAGTGGGGGAGAGGGGGTGGGGATGAGGGCAGGGAAAGGAGGAGCGGGGGCGGACGAGGGGGAGGGGGGGGCGGGGGGGGGGGTGCTTAATTGTTGCTTGCCTTAGTCATTTGGCCATCCCGGTTTCGGTCATACGACTACGGCCATTATTAGTAGTCCGCCTCAAAAGCGATTATTAGTAGGACTCGGCTCACCCGTCGTGCGAGTCGCTAGACACCTCACGGCGCTTAGCGCATGGTGCAAGCAATGCCTGCCTCGTCGGTGAAAACCCGACATGCTCCGTCCCGGCATTGTAGGGATGCGAGGGTCTATGGTCACACGACTACGGGCATGCATGAGATCGAGTACATCTCTCCTATCGAGTACACCCCCGCCCCCCTCCTCCCCTCCTTCCACTGTTCGTCCCTCGCATTTTTACGAAGAGACCGCAGGCCATTTTGTTCTAGTCGGGTCGCGTCGAGTTCACTATTTTTCGATAAAATGGCGTTCATTATTCACTTTTGGTTTGCACTTTTTCGGTCTCGCTTGAGGCCAGGTTTTGGGGCGGGCTTACAAAATACCACTCTGTCCGGTAAAATAAGATTCGCTCGATGTTCATATTACACACCAAACGTGGTTTATATATAGTCCAGGACGGATTGGACAGGGTTAGAGCCGGGCTTGCTAATTCCACTCTGTCCGACAATATATGCTCCGTTCGATGTTCATAACACAGTCCAACACGTGGATCGTATTCCCGGTCAGGGGGGCGTGTGCCAATACCAGTGTTTCGATAATTTCGGAGCTCGGTCGGTCGATTCGAATAGGAGCCGTGAATCAACCAACCAACCAAGCAAGCAGCTGCGATGTCGATACCATGCGCAGCTGGCGTCGCACGAATGACCGCAGTAAAATAGGGCGCGAGTGGCCTTTGTTTGCGGGCCTGCCTGATGTTCGCTATAACTGAAAGACCGCTGACATTCACTTCCAAACACGAAATTATCCTCAAACAAGGAGCATCAGACAGAGGTGACACACGTGAGGTGAATAAAAAAAACACTGGGCCACCACTTCCTGGGCTCATAGTGCGTACTTGAGCTCTAGACTCTTGGGCATAGTGCGTATGTACTCGTGCGAGATGCGTGTAGCATCGGTCGTATTAAACATGTTTGACCACGTGGAGATTCCGCCGTGTGCCCACCCTGGGGGGACACAGCGGCCTACACAACACGAAATCAGGGTGAACCTCTATCGCAGGACGCCTCCCTGAAAAACAAAACGAAAAAACGCCTCCTCCCAATGGGGCACGCATTAGAACAGAGGACACGAAGCACTGCTTTTGCAGCTGTGGGTGTACACTAGTTCGATTGTTTGTTTCGGCCCCACGCCAAGCGATAGAAACAAACACGAAGCAGAAGCAGACCACATGAAAGATAGAACAACGTCTGACAAAATCCGCGGTAAGCGTAGTTAGCATCGCAGAAACGTGCTACTGCAGCAGCGCCCCGTCATGACCAATTGCTGCTATTAGTAGACAGTAATAGGCCTATAAATAAACAACACTACCACCCCCAAAAAAACGACAGAACTAGACGTATTAATAGGCAACAATATACACAAAAGCATCTGGCGAAACAGCTATGCGCAAAGGCGGGACAAGTCCTTACGCTACGAAAACCAACAAAACGCAATAAGTGAGGTAGAACTTCGGAACAGCAACTCATACTGGGGGGGGGGGGGGGGGGGGGGGGGGGGTACTTGATAGGAGAGATGTACTCGATCTCATGCATGCCCGTAGTCGTATGACCATAGACCCTCGCATCCCTACAATGCAGGGACGGAGCATGTCGGGTTTTCACCGACCAGGCAGACATTGCTTGCACCAAGCGCGAAGCGCCGTGAGGTGTCTGGCGAGTCGCATGAAGGGTGAGCTGCATCCTACTAAGAACCGCTTTTGAGGCGGACTTGCATATGGACGGAAGCTTCAATGAGTTGATTTAATTTCCGGTGTAGGCATTTCCAGAGACAGCAATGGGAGTACAATGCAACTGCCTCTTGGGTGCCTTACCTTGAACACTACGTGATACGATCATTCCAAAACTGTGCGGAGTAAAGGTTATTTACCTCGCACAAATGATCTAACTCGACAACCAGCTGTGAGTGACCGCCAAAAAAAAAAACAAAACGGTACCCTGGTTGTCTAGCTCACGTAGTGAGCGGCATGTTTTTACAGTTTCGTTGCCAACCGACGCCAACCCAACCTATAAAAAATAGGGGGGGGGGGGGGGGGGGGGGGGGGGGGGGGGGGGGGCACGTACAAAAAAGAACGGACTGTAGCATCGGATTACGCGCGAGATAGGTCAAGCCCGCCGCATCGTAACAACCGAGAAGTATGAGAAGAGAGGCAAGAAGTGCGCTGAGAACTACAACCATTTGTTTTTCATAAAAACGAAACATTGGTTTCCTCTGGCGCTATCTATCTGTCCTCACAAAAACACGCCTCCTCCGTCCCGGAGCAGCAGCAGGTAGGTACTCGCTACAGGTCGGCCGCTTTCGCCATGCCAACTTTCGATAAGGAAAGAGGTCAACGCGTCTCTCTCAAAGCAACAAACGACAAGCGCGAAACTAGGGAAGAGAGACGCATGCGCAACACTCGCTCCTAATCGTGTACACGAACGTACAGCGTGCGCGGTGTGGGGGAGGGGACGGGGGGGGGGGGGTGACGAGGAGGAGGGGGGTGGCTAGGGCGGGCAGGCGGGGGGTGTGGGGGAGGGGACGGGGGGGGGGGGTGACGAGGAGGAGGGGGGTGGCTAGGGCGGGCAGGCGGGGGGGGGGAAAGGGGGGCGTCTTACATCCCCAGGCCGTCATCGTCTTCCGGCGCGACATTTTCCTTCCGCTTGTACTTGTCGAACGAGTCCTCAGGTAAAAACGAGTCGGCCCCCTCCTGGGCCGCGCTTGCCAGCTCCAATATCACGTTTTCACTCTCCTCCGAGCCAAACATCTGGCGGCGGCGGCGGCGTGCCGACCCAAATATATAAAAAAAAAGCAGGAAAGGGGTGGCGGGGGGGGCGGAGGACAGATATGAGTGGACTCTACACGAGGTAGGTCGGGAAGGGAGGGGGCGCTGGGCGGGGGACAGGGGGACAGGAGTGGTACCCACTATTGCGGGTATCGCAGGGGGCACCAGGGTCACAGGTGTCGTCTTGCGTCGTTCTTCCGCGGTCTCACGTCCTTCCATTTCCGTGAAAAACATATCGCGCAGAAATTTAGCATATTCCTGACTGATGGCTGCCTTGATTGTCCATCGAGGTTGGCCCCACTCAACTCCCGCCGCAGCCGATTGCGCCTTTCGGCTTCGCGCACCGGCCTTCGCACTCCGGAACTCCAGCTGCCGCCGCCCCCCCCCACCCCCCCCCCCTCCCCCCAACCCCCGGCAGCGAAAGGGCGACACCAGTCTACAACAAATCTCAAGCTATCTGCGATATGGCTAGAACCGATTTTTGCTGAGTCTCCTGACTTCTTTATAGTTCTTTTACGGGGGACCATAGTAGATGGGACCAAATATTGTCAGAAAAAATAGAGAAATAAAGGTCTTTGTCCATATCGTAGGTCCTATTTACTATGGTCCCCCCATAAACAGGAGCTCTGTACCTGATCATGATCCTTCCGAGGCTACGTCCTCCTTCAGATATCCGATGTAGTTTGTGCCCAAAACGGGACTGCATGCCCCCCCCCCCCCCACAAAAGGGCATCAAGAAAAGCGAACAAAAGTGCACAAGCGGTGGGCAAAACAATCTCAGAGCCTACTGTAGTAGCATCAAGAAAAAGACCATCCAAGACACTTCGTACTCCGGTTGGACCGTGTTATTAATAGTACCGATCACAACCCATCCTATAGACAAGAAAACACACGTATTCCAGCATTTTCGTTTTTGTTTGGTTGTTTTTTTTCCAGCATCACTTTTACTTTCCAGCCAGCCCAACTCGTGGGAGGTTTTACCCTCAACGAGCTTCTGGACATGCCGTGGTCACAGGTGTCCACCCTCCTCCCCTGCGCGCGTTTGGCTCCGATCTACTGAAGTGAGTTCCACCCAAAATACTGGCAGTTTCGAGGATATTGGGTCAAGAAGCCCGGCCAACCGGGAATATATTTCCACCAGAAAAGTGCTCCAGGAGTATCTACTCGCGCCCATCTATTCACACCAGGAATTGATGACTGACGGGTCCCCTGAAAAGGAGGAGCTTAGAAATATAGCAGCTAAACCCAAATTCGACGGAATCCCCCCTATTCGCGCGTGAGGAGGGTGGTTTGACGGAGGCCTTTTACGACAGGGGTTCACGTGGGGAGCTCCACACCTCACCCGAACACTGACGTCAGCGAGAATCAAATTACCTTCCGGTGGATAGTCCCATGGCCCAAGTATACAAAGACGTCATTTTTCGGAACAAGATTGGTATTGCGACGATTTTGGGCTAAGGAGCCCCGCCATACAGATTTTTTTTTTTAGCGGAAACATGCTACCTCTATCGTAGGACGCGTCTCTTTCTATACCTGAATCAGCCGTGGTAAGATAATGAGGTTTGTCATCGGGTTGACCGTATACTTTCGAGCGAGGTTCAGTCTTGTTTGTTTGTCTCCTTGTTTGTTTGTTTGTTTGTTTGTTTGTTTGTTTGTTTGTTTGTTTGTTTGTTTGTTTGTTCGTTCGTTCGTTTGTTTGTTAGTTAGTTAGTTTGTTTGTTTCGTCATCACTATTTTTAATTTCCCGCTCAACTAACTCGTAGCAGGAGGCTTTTACCCCCAGCGATCTTCTCTGGACTAAAGCCGCGGTCGCGGTCGCCATCCCTTCTTCGCCCTAGCTCGTGCTGCCATTTCCATCCAGTGCTGCTAACTCACGCCCTCGCGTTTTACGCTAATCAATTTCCGCAAAAAAAAGAGTCACGTGTGCGAGTATCTGCACTCGGTGAAAATCGAACCCACGAAATCGAATTTTTGCAGGCATGAGGACAACCAACCTAGCCACCCCGGGACGCCGCGGAGCTTCCCGGGCGAAGAAGGAGCGTCGCCGAAACCAGGCACTAGGTACTCTCCCGCCGTTTGTATTGTTGTTGTTGTGGTTGTTGTTGTTGTTGCTGTTGCTGTTGCTGTTGCGTGGTCACCGCCTTGGACGCATGGTCATAGATAACCCTACAGGAGTGGGGTAATATGTCAAGCATCTACGCGTAACGGAGGGAATCATAAAATCCCTCAGGCAAGCAAGAAAAAAAGGCAACTCCGGCAAATCGGAGCACACATTCACAGTTGCACACGCACCCGAGGAACGAAAGACCTTTGTACGGGTTGCAACATGGCACACAGGGACGGGGCGCGTACAACAAGCCGGAATAATAAAAAAAATGCACAAATCAAGAAAAAGAAAAAACGATAGAAACACGCGAACTCGACAGCAGGGACGGGGAAATGGCGAAGGAAAAAACATTGCTGAAGGTACAAACACATCCGGTCTCTTCTGGCTTCGGGGGACACAGCACTACACCTGATGCATACGACAGTTAACACATTAATATCCGTGCACGGAGTTGAAGACGGGTAGACATATGCTGCTGTGCGAGTTGGTGGTTAGACACAGCTACCCAATTGTTCACAAATATCAACAATACCGTGTCCGCAATGCACAATCGAGAATAAGCCTTGAGTTGGAGGACCCCGAGGTCGACGGCTGATGTTGCGACTCGTGTCACCCAAACACTACTCTCGCTGACCTCTTCAGGCTTCGGGCGGGCCGGCTTTTTGTTTTTGATGGTGCTCGACACACCCATCCCCATGTCGTCCTCCTCCTCGTCGTAACCGCTCAGCTCTTCGTCATAAATGTTCTGGTGGGGGGTTGGGGGGGGGGGGGCAAAAGCAAAGCAAACCAAAACAAAAACAATGCGATACGATACATAGAGAGGGGAGGGGGGGGTACTCATGATCATAAACAAGAGGTGGGGGGGGGGGGGGACCAAGCAAAAAGACACATGACCGACTAAAAATGAACAGCACAACAAACAAACAAAAAAAATTACGCCTATGCCGTACACATCCTGTATCATATGTGGCGGGCGCGATCAAAAGCAATCGCACCACCGCTTGAAAAAAGACCGATGTTGTTTTCAGGAATAATTCGATATCGCAGTTTTTACGTAGTTCTTTCTTGTTTGCTTGTGTGTGTGTGTGTGTGCGTTTTTTTTTTCTTCTGAACAATGTTGCACCAGTTGAAGTGTTTTTTCTTGTACGTCGGCGGTTTTCGTGTATTCGTACACTGAAAAACACAAGGACCAGTTGCGGGCGCCCTCCAAGATACGTGTCGACCGAAACAAAGATAAATGTGGTCTTGGGGAGTACAATGATAAGTTTGCTGTTGTCATCCCCGTACCGTACGACTCCAGGCAATCAACCATTGTAACCCCCAAGAGAACCATATATACCCCAACCACCCCCACGACTACACAATTGCCGTGCCTCAAAAGCGGCGCCTTTATCCTCATTTTTCCCAAGAGGGTTACAAAAAAGTACTTCGGTACCGGACGGAGTGGTGTGTCGTCCGGTGGGTGGATAGGGTCAGCGATGCTGTAGGCACACCGGCGTTCTGTCGTTAGTCGCATACACTGACGGTACCTTGATACTGACGATATTGACGATATTGACGATATTGACGATTTTCCCGGTCGGGGGCGCTTCTCTGATAGCGTGTTTCACTGGCGTGCTAGCTCAAGGCAAACATCGCGTCGTAACCCTTTCCTTGACGCATCCGACACATAGATCATTACAGATAGATCATTAGCAGAGAGATCGTATACATACATACGAAGTATAATCTACAGGTAGATCATCTACAGGTAGATGACTACAGATATATCATACAAGTATACAGATACGTCATCGACAGATAGATCCTCTACAGATATGTCACCACAGATATATCATCCATAGATATATCCCTACAAATAGATCATCTACTGATAGATAATCTATAGATAGGTCATCTACAGATAGATCGAATACAGGTAGATAATTTACAGACACATCATATACATATGTGTCAGATAATCTACAGATATACAATCCACAGATAGATCGTCCACATATAGATCGCCTACAGGTAGATCATTTCCCGATAGATCATCTACACATAGACCATCTACAGATATGCAATCCACAGATAGATCATCTACAGATATATCACCTACAGCTAGAACATCTACAGCTAGATCGTCTGGATCCTAATCATGAACCAGGCCCTACTACAGATCATTCAGACGAAATACGGCTCCTACCCAGAGGCAAGATGAGCTGCTGCTGTCGCTCCTGTAGCTCACACAAATCAGGGAGGCCTATTTACCCCGAAGGATCTATCACTGATCTGTCACTGATTTGTCTGATGTAAGGAGGCTTTCGTGACTTGTATAAAATTTTGCGAAACGACCCAGCGAGGGTTTCTCACAGGCGGCTGACATAACGAGAGCGGAATGTTGGGTTAGCGCCGACCTAAGTTGCGTTGACTACTGACAAGCGCGAAGAAAAACGGCGGCAGCATTTCCTCATGAAACAAATACCCCCCCCCCACAAGCAATAAATGAGTTTTTTTTGTTTCTCTACCTCAGTTGTTTTTTTACCCCCGGTACGAGAACATAATTTTCATCCGCAGACTACTTGTGCTATGCTCAATTGATACATAGTTTGGCACGTTGATTTTGCAATACCTGGCAAGGAGTTCCCAGTAGCATCGGCTTTTACGTAGTCGGTAAACTTTTGCTTTCGAACACGAGTGGAAAACTTGTTCCAGCATACTCATACTCATACTCGTACCATGGTATCTAAAAAAACGTTACAGGGTACAGCACACAATCGGGCACCTTTCGCCTGACACCACCTCTCCGACGTACTGGAACACAGACCCGCGATCAATTGACGCTTGTACGTGCACGTCGTACCCGGCACTATAGCGCAAGCAGGTGACGGATAAGAAGCAGCAGCGGCTGCGGAAATGTATGATGGCACAAATAAAAAAATAAAATAAAAAGCCGTGACGTTTGCGTTCTGTCAGCTACAACGCGTAGGGTAGGCACGCGCCAATCTACTCAATTGAAGAACAAAAATACTGTTTGAGGCACGTGCCTGCCGCAGGACGGCGTGGATGGGCATGCAGTACTGCTGTAATTTTTGAGATGAAAAATGAAACACCACGTATGAGGTAGTAACAGGGATATTAACACCACAGTTGGGGAGCGATACTTTTTCGTGTTTTGGTTGATTGGTCGAGTAAACATTTTTAATACCTGGTAACTGTTTCTTTTTTTCAGCAGAAGCTATACTATTCTTACAGCAGTACCCTCTAGCGGTAGAAAACACGCCTCACGGGGGGAAAAAACAAACATAATCCCGAACCAAACCCGGTCTGTCTCTGCAGTCTACTACATCTTGAGAAGATATCTATGTCGTGGTACGACTGCCAGATCACATTGAGATGCATGCTTCAACCCGAAGAAAGCCCGAGGAAAGAACGCCACATACACGACAAATATAACTCCGCCATCTATTGGCCACCTTCAACAACGCACGAAATCTAGCGCCACCCACGCCGTTTAAAACTGAGTTTCGGCAACACTGCCAACCGTTCCTATTTCCCGCGTTCCGCCAAAGCACGCACAGAGTAATCCGGGCTAAAGGCTGCGGAATGACCAGAATACCGCAGTAGCGTTAGGGGGTTTCAGCACAACGGGGCGTACATTGTAGTCATCTACCTGTAGGTGACAAAAAAGAAGGGAGTGACTGTGAGCTCGCTTTCAAGGCAGACTGCAGAGACGATACATACACGTGGGGCTCGGGAGATACGCCGTTTTCGGTACCGCGCGTTTGATAGGCCGCTATCAACCGGAAAAATAGTACAGCTGCCGCGGAAAAGACCCAAAGCATTCGTGAAAATTTAAAAAAAAAAAACTACTACTGTAGGATAATTCCAGTCCAAGTACTCGTACAGTACTATACTTAGACTATACATAAACATGTATCGGACTCTAATTTCGAGTAATTTCTTCCGCAATCCGGAAGTGTGGTCCTCAAAGGATCAATATCTGGATTTTTGCAGGCATCACCAGGAAAAAAAAAGTTGGACATCGAAAGACGTGAGGGGCAAGGAGGAGTCCAGCCTGCCCTCACGGCAGAGCACCGTTCAACAAGACAAATCGCGGCGCATTTCGGTATATTTTATAATGGTGTCGAAAGTCTCGAAAAAATGCCGATGTCGCTTGCACAACAGTCGGTAGTTTTTCGTTGCTTTGGTGGTGCTCTTGATTCCGGGCGTTTGAGAAAGTAGTAAGCACCGTTCATTACCCACCTTCCCATATGAACGGTCATTCTATTTCCGAACAAGGTGGTAACAGGCACACACGGGCATTCAATCTCTGGCGCCCAATCGCCGTGCACAGCGCACGTGACCATGTACCACACACAGCGGTATAAAGGCCTGCTGTACTATTGTACTACTACATAAATGTCAAAACAGAGTTCCGGTACCGGTCCTCTGGTAAGGAACCGGGATGCCGACCCAGACTGAACGAGGAAAGGTGTGTTCCACACCAACATCGGTAAAACCTCTTCAGAGTTCCGTGTTTGCTGAGTTTCTCGCGGGCCTTCGCATTTTTTTTCCCAAATTCCCGGTACTCTGTACAACTGTAACCTGTTCACGTCAACAGTACGAGTAGGGTATCCGAGACGTCAGCATCACCACCGGGAAGTCATGACTCGGAAAACTGACGCAGGTATTCGCGGTAGCATGTGATGTACGACGCGAAGGCAGGCATCATATAATGGCTTCGGCAGACCAGCCGTCGGCGGTCGGCAGTCAGGTAAGGGCTAGGGTTGCTGTGCAGCACGCACAGCTCTCAGAGCACTTCTCATCCTCGCAGACATTGTACTCTTGAGCATTGCTCTGGCCGGACTCACTCACGCCCCTACCAGGTGTCCGTTGCTTCGCGAGTCGCGAGTGTCCTTCTGGCAACGGGTGGTGCTTCTCATGTACCACGCACAGAAGACCTGGGAAGTGAGGGCTTGCGGCACTATTACAGGACCCGCTGCTTGCTGCTGCCTGTACCCTGACATGTCCGGCTTGCTGGTTGACTGCAGTGGGCTGTCGATCCCCCCGTCCCCATTGCCGAGCGCATCTATTATCATGTACATGACCCCCCCCCCCCCCCCCCTCCCCCCTATAGGTTACACCTGGTACTGTACAGACAGGGCAGAGAAGGCCGAACTCTGTGACTGGGGAGTGGTACGTATTGATACTCTACCAGGAGTACAAGGGGCCTCGGCCAGCGGAGCTCGGACTCCAAACCATGGTGCAAACGCCAGTTCTCGATGCCAAGGGCCGTCTAACATGTTCGATTCGTCCGTGAAAACACTGAAAAACATTGGGGCGAGGTTCAGAGGGCGAGTTTATGGTGTGCGTATATATATTGTACTCGGTACCAGATATTAAGCAAGTACCAGTATTAAATACGAAGTACATCAACCCTCGAAGCTGAATTCATCTTGATCAGCACGTGCTGATCAAAATCCTCGACGTTTGATTGCAAACCGAGTAACTACTACGATGCGAACATGTAGGGTTTGGCTCTAATCCTAAGCCTAACCCCAAGTCCGAGCACAACTAGTCATGTCTAGACCCCACCCCTTACCCTGCTCCACCGAGGGGGAAAACGCGCATACGCGTACAAATTACCGTCCATGCACAACACGAAGATATGATGAGAAGTGCAGCTCATAGACAGACAGGGACGAATCATTTGGAGTAACACATGTCGTAGCGACAATATTCATAGTACGTACCAGGTACGCGAATAAAATATACTTCGAAGCGTATCATACCAACAAACCGGACACTTCGTTTCTGAAGCCGGTTTTGAAACAACGAGGCAATGCTGTGGTAAGATCCGAGACATATCAGAACATAAAAGGGTTTCCCACGTTGCGTGTTGATGAAGGGGGAGAAATGCCTACAGCAGCAGTGCGGTTGTGGAAACCCTTTTATTTCTTCCCTCGTCGACGAACCCTAATCTTAAACCGTTCGGAGAGATGTAAAAAAACATGTACGTACACCAAGCAAAATCGTTCATACCGGTACGCGATAAGCAGATAAGTTTAGAGCAACAGAGTATGCAGATAGATTGTACCAGGTATATGTGTAATAAGAACAGAGCAGATAGCACGCCGGTGTGTGACTGATGTAGCAATACCGAGGTCGTATCACACTGGGTGATAATAGATAGCACACCCCCCTGGGGCCACACGCAACGAAAATTGTGGGTTTTGGCGATTTTTCGCCGAGGAGGTTCCATCGACGCAATCGCTCGGCGAATACGATCGTTGTCGAGAAACCCAGCTTCGAAAACCGCCCAAGAGGGTGTGTTATCTTAGCACCCTACTACGGGGGGCCATAGTAAACAGGACCAAATATTGGTAGTGAAAATAGGGAAACACATAGGCTTTTGTGTGAACCGTAGATCCTATTTACTAAGGCCCCCCGTAACAGTGCGATACTGTGATACGGCACACAAAACGATGGTACTGCTGTACGCCCTCCTGCCCCCTCCGTCGTTACGGGACGTGCCCAACAGGTGCCTGGTACTATCGTTACTATACTATTACGGGGGACCATAGTTAATAGGACCAAATATTGTTAGTAAAAACGCTTAAAAATATAGGTTTTTACGTATACCATAGGTCCTATTAACTATGGTCCCCCGTAATAGGGCGACAATAAGACGACAATAACAACGGCAACAGCAGCGACAACAGTAACAGCAGCGACAAGAACAACAAACACTCATGTAGCAAACGTACACCAAATAACTACCGTATATACAACATGGATCGTATCGCATCGTGTTAGGGGGGGGTGGTGGGATGACGGCATGGTCTCATCCCGGGGGCGGGGGATTTGTAACGAAAAAAAAAAAGACGACGAGACAATGTGTGCGGACACACGCCTTTGACCCTTTTAGGACCGCAGTCCCGTTCGGGGGACGAACCACTCAAAATCTGAATGGATTTTCCCGCAAAACGGGACTGCAGTTTTCAAAGAGTTCAAATACGTGAGGGCGCGCCGTCTTGCACACAACCCGATGGTACGCGACATATGCCCTGTCGTATTCAGATCGTGGTCAGATCTAACGAGAAGAAAACACACACACACACACACACACACACACACACACACACACACACACACACACACACACACACACAAATACGACCCGGTTCAATTTCTCACCGCCACCTTTTTTTTCAAATTAGTTCAGTCAGGTAGGCCACAGGCATCAAGTAAAACAAGGGCTCGAGAACGGAGAGCATATTTTTTTTCGTTTTTTTTGTGGTTTTTCTATGGACGGCTGGCACACAGCTGTGGAGTGATCGAATATCGGTCGAAGAAAAAGTGAAGACCAGGTGAGCGGACCGTATAATAAAACGCTTTATGTATGGCAATGATATGTGTAGACCAGCTGACTTTTGTCTTTCTCCTGGGCGTGCTCGGTTGGTACATCCCTGGCCTCTCAGAAATCCCACTCGGACACCGCCTCCTTCTACCGCTTGCCGGCGAGAGCCTTTTTTTCCTTCTTCTTTTTTGTGCTGAGTGCGCCCGTGTACCCAGAGTACGCGACCGCGGCCGAGCGCGGCGCCATCGCGGGTGTCAGCGGGCGCTGGCGGTGGGAGGGGGGGGGTGGATTTAGGGCGGCAGACGTTTTCGTGGCTGGGCGTCGCGTGCGCATCGACACACGAGGGCACCATGGATGCTTTCTGTCAGTGTTGGTAAATAACTCAAAGAAGGGCTTACCTTGATTATTGCTTATTTAGGAAAAAACTTGGTTAGTTAAGCATGCTCATTTGCTTCTTTAAGTACAGTGAAAAAATAGGTTTTCTAGTGAAATGGAAGGCGTTTTCGCACCGGGTTCGGAACACGATCACGTCACACCTAAGATGTCAGGAGACAAATCAGTGTCAAGCTGTTTGTCAAGGCAAATCTATCTGTCTAGACTTCTGTCCCCTACCCTCCGTGGCAAAAAAGCCTCATTACGTGTGTGGAAACCCCTTTTTTTACGTGCAGCTGTCATACTGGTTTTGTACAAGAATGGAGCTTATTTTAAAATATCGAGATTCTGCAACTACATTGCATTTTTCTGTAGATCGGACTCGGAAATGTAAAAACAAAAATGTCGAAAAAAACAAAAATACAGGGAAACACACTAGTTTCGACAATATTTTCAGGCGTTTCCGGAATAACGGAGGTTTTTCTTAGCGTCCACGGGTTTTCGCTGTCAAGACTGTCCGAGAAGACATGTTGCCTTGACGGGTGTCTGTCAAGGGGTAAGAGGGCTGTCTCCCGACATCTTTGCCACCCACAGCCAGCCACGAACCAACGCACAGCTGTAGCACAGCACAACACAACACACAGGAAGCAGACCACAGGTACCGGACCACACTTAACGATTTACTCTAATAAATATGTGTTCTATGTCGTTGGTTTGCGAGCGAGAAGTTACTTGCCGCTTCTGGGCGAACGGTCATCACGCAGCTTCCAAACTTGAGTATCGAACACTCGTCCGGTCGATCTTACAGCTGATGAATTGGAAATATTTTAGCAAGTGCATCAAGCACCACGCAGCTTGAAAAACGGCATATCGACCATTCAACGGTCGAACCCACAGCTGGCGAGTTGGACAAAAAAGTAGAAACAAAAACATACTAATAATGGTATTATTGTATCATCCACCACACCCCGTATGTTTCTTCTCTTCTGCACAGCTAAACGCCATCCAACATATTTCACACCTCATCTACTTCTGCCATGTCGGTAATTTTCAACCCGTGCACCAGTTTGCTCGCCCAGATAAGCTCTGTTTGGTATTTTGGGGACGCGTGCGTGTAGTGTGTAGTCCACAAATTCCACACAAAGTGCCTTCAAATAGCTCCACAGACCTGCAACAACGATCCCTGGAGATAAATTTCGTGTTCGTGTGGGGCGGCCTGTATCATGTTGACAGAGGCTTACAGCGAGCCGTGCTGCGACGCTAAAACCCAAAGCTACCCTGGTATCTAGTACTGGTACAAAATATGCAACTAAGCATGCTTATTAAATCGACTATTTTCGGTCGGTTAGTTAGGCTGTTTCCTATGCGGTTCGATTTCGAGCTTCAGATTTGTATTTTTCGATCTCATAAACGAATGACACTGCGTATGCAGTCCAAATATGCAAAATACGACCGCCAATTTTTCGATTTGAGAATCCGATGACCCAAGTCGTCGGATTTTGGGCCCAAATCCGACGGCCTGGGTCATTAGATTTTAAAATCGAAAAATGGCATGCTCTCTAAATTCAAGATGTTATCCACGACAGCAGACAGCAGCAGAACGATCGATGAGTTGGATGGTGACACAGCTGTATAGCGACGTTGCTTCGCGCCCGACGCTCGGGCGGCGAGCGGCGCGTCCTTCCGTTGCCAGACTAAAGTCGCCTGGCGCGGGCTCGGGCCTAGAGACCAAGACAAGCGCACTCAGCACGTACCTCTCCGTGGATTATACTCGTAGACTTACACTGCTGTACAGCAGCAGCAGTCAGTCACAAAATGGAACACAAAATACCAAGACAGGTTGGCTTTAGCGCACTCGCCACGTCTCTACGCCGCCAGACCAGAGGCAGTCAGCCTTGGCTCGGACGCTTGGGCCCTACGCGCAGTGCAGCGCACCCAGCGCGTCTCTTCGCGGCGCCAAGCCACAAAAAACGGCATATGGTCTCGGCGTTCGCTCGAATCTCTACACACACACTAAAGCTGATTTTTCCGCATAGGGAAACTGTTTCGATTAGCCAAGCTCACATCTGAAAATACGATCGGGTCAAAATTTGAAGAATCGAACCGCATAGGAAACGGCCTTATGCTTGGACTAAGAAACCCATTTTTTTTTTTTTATTAAGCACGCATATTTCGGTTGGTTACCAACAATCCTCGTGACTGCCCCTGCCGACCTCGAGCCCCCCACGGGGTTGGGGTTCGGGTGAGGGCGAGGGTTAGGGTTCGGGTTGGTCTGGGCCAAGCGAAATCCCATGTGATGACCGATGACCGATGTTGACTACGAATACCAACAAATAGTATCAACCTGACAGTTAACTACCGTATTAATATCAATACAGCAGTATAAAACAAGGTCACAGCGATGACGTCTCGCCGTTGCGCAGCCAAGGTGCAGCCTAACTTTTGGTGGCATCATGAGCAGCAGGAAACTCGATACTGCCGTGCAAAAAAATGTTTTTTTAAAAAAGGGAGTACAAACAGGTGTACGTAGTGCTCGCACAGGTGCGCCATGCAGGCGGGGGCTTTGGGCAACAGGCAAACAGAACGCTCCAAAAGGCCAGCGGCCTCAACCTTCTAGCTTTACAAAAGCGCAAAGCAGGGAACCCAGCAACAGCCTTGCCAGTAGCGAGGATACGGCTCGTCTGCCAACACCCGGCTGCACAGCTGCTCTGTGCATGATGGATACGACCAATCATCAGTCAACATAGACGTTGTTGAGGGCCGGACACACGGACACACGGGCACACACCAAGCAGAGCGCTGACGTGTGCACGTCTACAGAGTACTACCTGGTAATATACCAGGTACTGAAGAAGGCAAGGCTCGGTTGCACCCAGGGTACCCACCGCGTCGAATTCGTCATCATCATCGCCGTCCATCGAAGCCCTGAGTAGCACCAAAGAGCCCCTTCCGATGCCTCTCCCCACCAACTCGTCATGATGCCGCCCCCCCCCTTTCGACACCGCCCTCGCCGAGGTGGCGCAAGGGGTTGCTGCTACCCCAGCGGGAGCAGCGCGAGGAGCACCTGCAGGATCAAGACCGGATATTGCCCGAGGAACAACGAAGCTCTGCACTACTACGGAGCGATATCCCACAGCAGCAAGCGCCCCGAGAGCCGTCAGGGTGCTCACTCTCAAGCACGGTCCTCCTCCTCCGCCATTGGTGGTTGCTCGCGGTCTCACTGGCATGAGCTCCTTGTCTCTACGAGTGTTGGTCTACAAGCGAGCTACGTAGCACACACCGGGATTATGCGGCGAGACCAAAGGTAATCCAAGGGTTTCGTAATGAGCTGCACATGTTGTTTTTTCAACACGGAACGTTTGGTCAATCAGATGCTCTCATCAGGCGAGTACCTTTCTTGGAACCAATCGGCATTGCGCCGCACTACCACCATACGGAGCCTGCCCACTGCCGAATGTCCTGGCCAGATCCTCGATACTCGTACTTGGTACGAGTATCCCTCCTCCTCGCAGATGCATAACAAGCAACATTTATTGGCAACGCGCACGCACACCACAACGAACACAGCAACACCATTCAAGTTCTCAGGACTCAGACCCACGCACGAATCACAGCAGCTGCTCTAGCTGCTTCGTTGCGAGAACTGGACCAAAACCACTACAACAACGAGCAGCAGAGGCAAGAGGGTTTAGGCAAAAACGATAATGCTGGACCCACATTCCATTTTTTTCATTTTGGACCCGCGGGGGGGTGGGAAATTCTCCTGGTATACTACAGTAAATCCTACGGTACCTGGCATATATATGAACAACGACGCAAAACTACATAGTAATTCCTGCGAGTACCACGTATACATTACAAGTCACTTGAGATGACATACACTAGACCGACTGAGCAATCCGGCAGTCTACGCCACGTGAGTAGTGCAGGCGACATGAGCTTAGAACACCACAGACACCTTCTTCGAGTTCACCGTGTACAAATGCGCCGCTGAAGTGCATATTATCTCCTTTCCATTGGGGATGGATTTACTCATTGAAGAGACACGTGGACACCAAGCACGCCCCAGCAGCGAAGCTGAGGAGCGAGGACTCGGACAGTCAACAGTTTCTTGCGATAATTGTTGTCAGCGAGGTTGAAAAGAAAGGTGTGGGCGCATTGTTGAAAAATGATCCTAAACGAGGGGGTGGAGCAGTTGGTGCACGCACAACTCGGGTGTCAGTCCGTGGCGAAAATAAGGGGACGAACCTTGACTAAAGACAGAAGGGGTAAGAAAGGTTCCGTAGGCGACGCCAGCAATTTCAGTGCATCTGTGACAAGTGAATTTTACAGCGACGTCGAGAGCGAGAAATAAGAGGACGAGAGGTGGAGGACGACGAGCGAGACAAAGACGAAGAACGGGACGAAGAAAAAAGACACGAAAAAGGAAAGAAGAGGTGGACTAGGAGGAAGAGGAAGAAGGAGAAGAATAAGAGGAACAAGATGCAGAAGAACAAGAAGAAGAAGAAGAAGAAGAAGAAGAAGAAGAAGAAGAAGAATAAGAAGAAGAAGAAGAAGAAGAAGAAGAAGAAGAAGAAGAAGAAGAAGAAGAAGAAGAAGAAGAAGAAGAAGAAGAAGAAGAAGAAGAAGAAGATGAAGAAGAAGCCGGCGGGGAGGGAGAGGGGACGCGTTGGGAAAATAGTGACCGCACGACGTTCAAAAAAGAAAATCAAGTTGTGTCTGTAAGTAAGTAGCAGAGGCCGGACAGTGTTGGCGAAGAGGAAGTGGAAGGAGGGCTCATCATCATCGGATGGTGATGGATAGGGGTCGCAGGGGCAAGGGGGCGGCGCCCTGCCCGGGACGGGGCAGGAGGAGAGGATATACCTTCAACGGCCGAAACTTGGCCGAGGGGGGCCGGAGGAAGCGGTCGGAGGTTTGAATATCTAAGTACACTTGGTCCTCTGCCTTTTTGGCGTCCATTTAAGTAGCGTGGGTTGTGGAGTGGACGGTTACATCTCCCCTGCCAAAAACAGAAAATCATCAAATTAAAACACACCGCTGACGCGTTCTACCATAGGGGTCGCACATTTCCGCCAATGTGTTTCCTGAATGACGGGGTTTCTTAACCCAAAATCGTCGGAATGCCATTCTTGTTTCGAAAATGACGTTTTTGTATACTTGGGCCTTGGGATTATTCATCGGAAAGCAACTTCAGTTTTTTCTTGAGGTCAGTTGTGGGGTAAGGTGTGGAGCTTAGGACCCCAGTACCGTTTTGGGGACAAACTACTTATAGTTTGAGTGCTTTGTCCCCATATATGGGACTGCGGTGCTAAAAGGGTTAAGAGAGGAGCCTCAATATACTCCGGGCGAACCACTATTATTATCGTAGAACGCCTCCGATGATCTATATCAAGTATAAACTCTCGACTTGCCTTGCCTGTAGTCTATATACGCAACGTGCATTTTGCAATGCACACGAAGTTTGATCAAATACACTGTTTAGTTTGTCGATCTAGCCTTTTCGCCAACTTTTTTTGCCGACACACTTGGACACACACACACTCGACACACGCGTAAATACATACATATATATATGTGTTTGATGTACGCGCCGGTTCGCTCGAGTTGGAACGCAGATTAAGATACCAAAACAACAAAAGCGCACGTCGGTACGGTTTGGTGGATGTGCATACTCGTATAGATGTGTAAAAAGGTTGATAAGACCTATCTATGCCAATGGAAACGCGAAGTTCAAAAGTTTTTTTCAAATATATCGCTTTTTAAAAACAGCCGAAAATTTCTCGTACCGCCGCTTTGGGAAAAAAAGAGAAAAATGTTTGATTTTTTTTTTTTTTTTCCCCCAACGGCTGCAGGCGGCGCAATTTGTGTTTTTCTGGTCGCCAATTGTCAACACGGTGATCGAAACCAGCTCGTTCGACGATCGACGCTCGATCTCCACATAGACTCAGCCCACGACCAACCCTCTCGGTATCTGGCAAGTCCAACGAATATAGATGACGGCCTCGAAGATATCAGGTGGATCCATGATCTAGGGGTCGAGAGCTTGCCGGCGGCGTCCTACGGTATCCTCCCAAACCTGAAAAAAAGTATATTTTTTGCCATTCGAGACGGATGGAGAAGTTTTGTCTTTTTGTTTTGTGCAAACCAGCGGTGAAATGTTTTTTTATCACACGCCTGGTCAGCTCCCGCCACATGACACCGGCCATGGTGTGAACACGGTGACCCTAGAGTGGGTCGGAGCCCCTAACGAGCGCACTCCGTTCAGAATTCATGACGCAATCATTGGTTTTGTTGATCGATGACTGTCGAGGACTCGGAATCTCGCCGCTTCGAACCAAAGATCGGCCTGAGTTTTTATCAAGCCGATGTTTGCCCAACATCGGCCACAGATTTGCTTTTTTTGGGCTTTTCCAAAAGTTAGGAACTTTTTGTTTTTTTAGGTGGCCCATAGGAAGCGTTTTCTGTTTTTTTTTGGCGGGTATCTTTGAAACTCAAACTTTTTATTGCAACTTCGCAGTACCATTGGCATAGGTCTAAGGTTTCGAAATCAACCCAACTACGTACTTAGTTTTGGGGGGAAAAGAATATATATATATATATATATATATATATATTGAGCCGACCGAGGGGAAGGGGGGGGGGGGGGTCGAAGGAGGAGGGGGGGTAGGGGCTGCCCAGTATTTTTTGCCTAACTTTGGCAGAGAGCTCAAATCTCGGCGTGCGAACATACTACTACGAATTCTCCACCAAGTTAGGGTTACAGAATTGTTGGCACAACCACCCCCCTGTGGATGACACTGATTGAATCGGCTGAAGGGACCGGAACAAAGGCCCGCAGGGACCATCTGCAGCCATTTTGGGGCGACTGGAGGAAAAACGATTTCCCAGGATGTACTCACAAACAGGTCAAAATACATATTTGTGCAAGGAGGTTTGTGGGTCTGTGTTCCAGAGCAACTGCTGCACAGTACGCACAAGCCTACTGTGGCTAGAGCTTAACACGGATACACTTTACAGCTCTTTTGCCAGTGCAGCGACTTAGTGCAGAGCGCCTATTTGCCTTTGGTTTTAGCTCCGAGGATGTGAGGCGAAGTTGAGTAGGAAGCGCCACATACTCGTTATGGGCGGCGTTCAAGGGGAGGGAGGGGCAGGGGGTAACGGTCGTAGGAAACCCCGGTTGATTAAAGCAGGGGAGAGCCGGCGGACGCAGTAGCAAGTACCAAACAGCCTACTGTAGTCGGTTGGACCTACCTATACCATTCGTACCACAACTGCTGCGGCTGTCTCCAAGGTTGGTTTGTTGGTAATTGGTTTCCTTGTCGTTCTTTGCACTCATTTTTTTCCTAGTCTCATCAGGGCCATTCCGAACAGGCCGTTTCTTATGCAGGTTTTTTGTTTTTTAGATGCAAACGGAGATTGTGTTGCAGCAGTATTAATAGTAGTCGTGGCCTCAAAAAACGAGGAAATCGAGCGGCTCTCGCCGGAACTAGTCTGAATATTTCCTCGGAGAGGTACCCAGACCAGTTTCCCGCTTCTTGAGAACCACAGTAACGAGAATTTGGGACCAGCTCATTTTTCAGTTTTGTTTTCTTGCTGGAAAAAAGTTGACCCATTGCCTCGAGGTGAGAGGGTTTGCTCGGACCATGCCAGTGGGTAGGTGCCAGCCGGGTTCGACATTTTAGGTAATGGAGAAGCATACCAAGGTACCAGTTATTTCGACATTGATATTGCATAGAATGGTGAGCAGAACATTAATAGAAGATGGACGCCTATCCTGGGGCCAACAACATTTGAACCCCAGAAGTAAACGTCCGAATATCTCACGTACCTCGCGGCGGGGAAACCGTACGTCCAACAGACTCTGCAGACCACATGAAGCTACGTATATACCAGACCCTGTCATGAGTGGACGCAACTCCCATCACCTTGGCTGTTACCCTGCACGGACAACTCGGGGCGACCACGCTGAATGCTTGGCCTACCGCCCTGCCCAACGAATTGTAGGTTGGTTTGTGACGAACGAACAAGTTCCTCTACGTAAATCAGATAGTGGACAGCAGTCAACTACTGCTTCTTACACATTCTGAAACTGTAAACACCAGGGCTCTTTACGGTTCATGAGATCCCGACCCACAGGTCCGGGTCAGGGACGTTTTGAAATATCATGGGTCGGGTGTGGCTGGGTCGGGTCAGGAGGTTTCTCGAACATCTCACGGATCGGGTCTGGCCACTGCAACCCGGCCCGATCTGGCCCGCGAGGGTTGACCCGAGCCGTCAACAGCCCTGCTTCCTACAGGAAACAAACACCTTCTACCATCTGGTAAATTCGGAACTTGCGGACCAGACCATTCCATCTTTGGGCATGGGCCCGTTCTTGAAGCATCACACCCCTCGCACCCCCTTCGCTGAGAAACCTTTTTGCACTGGCGTGCATGATTGTCGGAGATTATACGAGCCCATCCTTCGTTTTAGGCCGCGAATGCATGTTACGATGGAGGATGACGTGTTATGGGGCATTTCCCTCGAGGAGCTCAACACTTAGAAACTTGTTTTACCCACAAAACCGGACCTCGCGAAACCTGAATGTGCAACCCGATGAGCAATGCCATGGTTTAGGCTAAGTACGTTTTTTTAATCCGAGCAGTAATTTGACTTGCTGCTGCCCTTGATGACGAAACTCGATATTCATGTACAGGAGTTATGCAGGCAACGCCCGCTGCCGACGTTCGCCATATATTTCTCAGCATATTCCTACCAGCACGTCGGGTTCTTGCTGCCCTTTGCATCAAAGCTCGGTCTCCTCGTACAGAAGGCGTGTAAGCAACGCCGACTGCAGACGTTCACCATGCCTTCCTGAGCAGTGTTTCTTGCGGTACTTCGCCGTGCTACCCTCGATTTCGAAGCTCGGCTGCCTATGACAGAAGTCGTATGGCCAACGCCTGAAGCGGACTTCCACCATGCTCTCCTCGGCATGTTGCTTGCAGTACGCCCATTGGCGGTGTGCCCTTGGGGGTGAAAAATGCTATCGTCGTTCAGGGACCATGCCGGCAAGGTATCCTCGGCATGTTGTCCGCAGTTCGCCCCCGTAACGAAGGTGTAGTCGTGCAGCGGTTACGCAGCCAATGCGGCATCCTTGCCGAGGATTGCAGCCGTGCACTTCCTGGGGGAGTCCGGGAGGGGGAATCGGGAGAACAAATATATATATGGCCTGAGCTGTACACACCTGCATATTATCATGAAATCATTGAACAACTGACGGATTTGAGTGTCTTGTCAACGCGAATCTTGGTGAGGTTGAGCATCAATACATAATTGGCATACCTGCAGTAGCGTCGAAACACCGCCTGCCATTGGCATCGGCTCTACGTATAGACACGAGGTCTAGTTAGGTGTTTTTACCGTGATGCTCGCCGTCAGCTGCCGCCCACAAAACTTCGCCGTGGGCAGAATGTACCGTAACGTTACTAGTAAGCACCGGCCCGGAGTAAACGCCCGGGGGCGCTATTTTCACCAATACAAGCATGACTTGTAGTGAGCGCTGCGTCTTTCAACAAATGAACGAAGTATGCTCCGGTCACAGAGCAAAAATGAGAGTATGTGGATGAACGCCCCGGTGCGGAGCTGGAACGTCCAGAGGGCAAGAAAACAAACAAATCCCTAAGCAGAAATCGGGGTGCTTTACATGGCAGTGTTGACACATGGGCTGGCCCATGCGTTGTGCAACATCCAAATTGACGCGACCAGCCAGTGCCCGACAACCAAAGACGTTTACAGCGTTCTGCCATTAACGGCTGTAGAAGAGTGAAATAAATGAAGAGTTTTTCTGTCCATTACCGTGCTCTGTCGTCAAGCCTCTGCCGCTCACTGTGTTCCCTGCGCTAAGAACTCGGTATCTGGCTGTGGTCTGCTTTGACAGAAAGCCTTGCTTTCAACCGTCTCATAAATCCTGGTGATCTAGGTTAAGGGTAACTACAAGCAGCTCTGAGTGGCTGGTAATGAGCGATGGGTGCGCCTTCAGTTTCAATTTGAATATATTACACAATTTGCCGTTTCTCTGCATCCGTTCGTACACACATGAGACGTCTTCGCCAGTTTCCTGGAGAGCGGAGTTCCTGGCCTTTTCAACCCCCTCGCTAGGCCTCTGTGTCCTTCGCAGTTTGTCAATACTTGTGCGAGGGTAGCGGACAGGAGCCTCCCGCGGAGCGAATCGACTTATCTACCCGAATTAAGACCCTTTACAAAAAATATTTATTGTTCATTTAAGTTCGCCACCGACTGCGAGTGGTAAAGCTGCCAATTTGGTTACTGCAGACGAAATGAGAGAATGAAAGTCTGACCACCTCTACAGCTTGGGACTCCTTTCAAAATCACTGTAACGCCTGTCTACGCCCGAACGCGATAATCTCTGAATAGTTCTCAGCGGAGGAAGATTCATTCTTATCGGAGAGCGTTTTTTCCAACGTTTCCAAAGTTTGGAAATAATCGGAGATATGTATCAATATACGGAGGCGTTCTGTCACTATTTGTGAAATTCCCCAGAACCAAAAATATCAAGTTCGTTAACATTTCAATATTTGGAAAAAAACAGGAAAATTTGGAAGATTGAAAACTTGCAAAAAAACGTCGAAATTTTGGGAACAAAACTCTCCGATAAGAATGACCCTAACAGCACACACCAAGAACCATTGCTTTACTAGCAGTAGGTTTAGCAATCTGGGAGAAGGGATCTTCAGGGATGTTCTTGACTTAAAAATTACGTAGCGCTCGCTACACTTCGGAATCGTCGTCCGCAATTGAGTAATATCCTGGTTCGATGCAAATGCGGCCCAGCCGCGTTTCTGCGCAGTTTTGGCCCGTTTTGGTTGCGGTTTGGGGTCAGGGTCAGGGTTAGGGTCAGGGTCAGGGTTAGGGTTAGAGTCAGGGGTCGGGTTGGGTCTCCGCCCGCACCTTGATCCCAACAGGAACCAAAACATCCGAACAGCCTACCAACCTAAAGGTCCTTCCTCCCAGATTGTAATGGGACCTCGATATTAGTGTTCCCCGCATGTTGATCGCACCAGCGCAGAGAGTCACAGGTCACAGCACGACATCCCCACCCGAAGAGCATCTCCGCAAGGCACCAGGCCCAGCTAATGCCACTGACGGGAACCGTTTGGTCGAATACCCTGCTGTGTACTGCCGTCCTCTCGAAAGGGCTTGCTGTTGTACCATCCGTCCTAGGCGTACTCTACAGCAGGCCTGGACAGAATTATCTACCTTGGAACTGTAGAGCAGCAGCTGGACTACACGGCCGATAAGGGGAGATGTACATTATTGTCCTTTTTGCGCGACATGCCGTGGCATGCCGTGGCACCACCTGCTGCAAAATCTTCCACGGGATCTTCCACGGCATACCACGGAACTTTCCACGGACCTCCACGGCATACCATGGAACCCTAACCCTAACCCTCAACCTAGGTGCCAAACCCTCAACTAGGTGCCTTGGACATTGGGATGTCGTGGGGGTTGCCATGATATCTCGTGTGGTCGCCATGAAGTGCCGTGGCGGTTGCCGCGGGGGTTGCCATGGTACCACCCGTGGCATACCGGGCACCCCCCAAGGCGTGCCATGGAATCCTATGCCACGCCATGGGATGCCATGGGGATGACATGGTATATGCCATGGGTGGTGACATGGCACGGCAAAAGTCAAATAATGTGGAACCCTACCGCCGTAGGTTGTGCAACCGTTACTGTTTTCTCCCCGAGATAACTACTAGGTGAAATTCTCGAGTAGTGTTTTCTGCGGATCATTTTTCTGGTTTTGAGGCTCCAGAAGTATGTGCACTAGGACCATCGTTTATGGCTTCTGATTTGGGACACTGGCTTACATGGAACTTGATTAGTCTTGTTTGTTGTGTCGAAGGAAGCGAAGACAACATCCGCCGCCGCGCCGTCGCGCCGCCGCAAGCGTGGTCTCGGTATCCAAGTCCGCGCTGATTTTCGGCGACGACGTCGAATCTGCATTGCAACCGCTGCTGCTGCTGCTGCTGCGACGTTCAATTGCCATCATTGCTGTCGTTACCGTTGCGCCTGGTATCGCTACCAGGGGGGAGAGAAGCCGCATCTTGCACGAATGCCGTAGCTCGTAGGTACAGCTCGCCGTAGGTATGATGCTTTGGCGCTGGTGACGGTTAGACTCGGCAGATGGGCAGTAGCACTGCTGCTGTTGTAGTGATAGTACCCCGAATTCAAGTAACTCTGCTGGAGATACCATACACCGATCAGAACCGGGCTCAGCGCTGCGAGGATTGGCAGATCTTTGCCGCCTCTAGGAAGCGAGACAAACAATTAATATAGAAAATATTCTGTCCCATAATAGATGGTTTTGATTTCTGGGCTGCGGAGACCGCTGGAAACTCCGGAAATAAGGTCTCAAACAGTACCCATAAAGGTTGGTCAGATGACCTGATATATATATATGTATGCTACTCGAGTCACGCTCCAGAGTTAGTAATCGCCGATTGAACAAACAACAAAAGTCTTGCTGGCTACTGCTTGTTGCGCGTCCACCCTTCTAAGGCATAACTTATGACGGTCCTTGTTTCGTACCGGACATACTTGGCTACTATTAATAGTGGGATAAACGACGATATGCATGCCATTACCCGCTCGACGTTTGAACCGCGTCGCTTCTCAGCTACAAGATGGAAGCACGCATCTTTGACGGGGGATGTTACAGTAAACTACCTCTGCCTTGTCGGGGCTGTCACTTCGACCGATCATCATGCGAAAACTCCTCCGGAGTTAAGGCTTCCGCGTTATAGTAGTCAGATGACAGCGTGGCTTCCCGGCTGGGCACACGATATAACCCATGGTATGACACGTTTACATGTTGCGTTTAACAATTTGGTATATTCCGTATCTGATGCACATGTCCGCCTGTTCTCAATCCGGATGCACTCGCACCCGGTCAGCAATAATATAGTGACGCCATTGGCGGTAAACAATAAGCGCACATTGCAAGGTCACCCAGTGTTTCTCCGCGACAGTCTTTTGCACAAAATATTTTGTCAAACAGTGCTATGCCTGGTCTCCTTTAGCTGTGTTGCAGGCTTTAGGCTTAGACAACGTCACGCGGCATTTATTTGGCACGAGGAGAGAGTTATCATAAAAACATTGTTGCCAAAGGCACCAGCTACGATGACGCTCAGCTCGTGAAGCGCACGACAGGGTGAATGAACCCTGTGCGTGCGGGCGTGAAAACGCTTTGTGCCTCGATACGAGGTCGGCCCTCCGCCAAACGAGAAATCGATTCCTTATAATATCTAGACCAGGCCTGTTTGACAACGATATGATATGATATGATATGATATGATATGATATGATAGGTAGGTGAGCTGCCCACGACACACATCATGCCACTAGTAGTGCTAGAATGTCACGAAGTGGAGCGCCAACACTCAAGTGGATGAGAGGATCGGACTGACATATATATGCGGTCATCATCGGGTAACTAACACATTACTTCATTTACTACGAGTTAATAATGCCAGCTTCGAAGTAGACGGAACCTAACAATAGGAACCATTTTTGCAGATTGCCGAAACGTTGTGTTATTGTATTAAACAAGGTTGCTTTACGCTTAATAATTGTGCTACTTAAAAAGAGGCCCGATGAATATCCGATATCCCCGCCCAGCACGACTACAAGTGGTACCGATAGCCAGTGCGCAGACGCTCAGTATGAGCCAAGCCCCGCCTGGTGGGGTGCCGCCTGTGCCGATTGTAGTCCAGGAAAAATGCCGAGGGGGGCATGGTGAACGTTATTACCCCACGGTGATCACGTGGCTCCTGCAACACGCGACCGTTGTGGGGTGTACCGACGGATGGCGTGGCCACCGCATGCGCCGACCACAAGAGGAATGTCTCGGAGGGCCCGACGATCAACTATGATACATCGTGGTGCGAGGTGAAGGGTTGTAGGAAAGTGTCTCGGTGGGGACTACATGGGAAGCAGGCTAGCCACTGCCATGACCACGGCCCCCTAGAGGACAACCTCGTCTCCACTGTCCGGACTGACAGCCGCAAGAGAGTCCGTCGTAGCACATCGGACGTTACACGTTTGGTCCACTCCTCTCACGGGAAAACAGAATGCTCGTTTTATAAATATTTTTCGAGTTTATCTCGATTTGTTTGTTGACAATTTAGTTCGTCAGGGAGACCGTCGATTCCGGTGTCACTGAGAGGCCTTCCTAACAGGCGTTGCTAGATACTCGAAGAAATTTCCGTAGAATTTGTATCACCGATAGTCTTGCAAATATTGGCTTTAACAACCTTGTTTTTTGGAACCTTACGGGTACTGTCCGACTCGAGGCAAGGCAAGACACGGGGGATGCAAAATATAGCTATGATGGTCGCGTTTCTTAGACCCATCTGTGGCCAGACGTGGTTTTTCTGTGAGCAAATATTATATGGAACGCCTCCGGTTGGTTGGGCTCGGCACGAGTGCAGTTGCTGGTGGAGGGGGTTCTTGCGGTGGTAGAGTCTGACATTGGCGTTTGTCCAAACGACTGGTAGATTTGGCGACAAGTTGACGTCCGTTGTGGTCCGTCTTTGGGGTCTGACCACCATCTTGCATACCTGGTATCAAGTTTAGAAGCTGACGAGGTGGCAGGCAAGACGATAAAATATGATCGTACCGATTCGGCACTGCAGAGTAACAACGGCAGTGCTGGCAGAGGAACGCATTCGAGCGGGCCTACTGGTTGCAGCCACACGAAGCAGTGCTCTCACTGTGATGTTGTTAACCAGCGTAGGTATACACTTCTGTGTCGGTATGTTGTCGAACACACAGAATCGATGTTTAGATGAGACGGCGGGGCATTCCTGCACGGTACGACAGACTACGATGAGCGTTTTTGCCGCAACCAGTTTGGGCAGTGCACACGAGCCCGGCATGGAGAGAGAGAGCCGTAATTAACGCAGTGGTGGCTGGGCTGTCTTCGCCCCGGTGCCCACCGAGACCCCCTCTGACATCCAACTACCTTGCAGCGACATGTAAAGTTGATTACCGGACCACCCGAAGCATCGATCGTATGGGAAAAGCATGCAGCGACCTCAGTAGACCCCGCGCTGGTCGCATGTTGCAAGAGCCATACGAGCAATGCTCACTGATGGCGCCCACCACCCCCCCCCTGAGCGTGTTGCCAGAAATACATACCTGTCCTGCTGCCCTTGGCATTGCAGGTCGATAACTTCGTGCAAACGTCATCAACGCAACGCTTGTTGAGGATATCCTCCATATAAGTTTCAGCACGATGCCTACTGTACACCCCTGCTGTCCTGCCCTCGACATTGACGTTGGGCCTCTTCGAGCACGAGGTACGCGATCAGCGTTAGGGAAAGACGTTCACTATGCCCTCTTGAAGCGTGCTACAATAGGGGTTGTTTTGTTTGGCCTTTGTTTTCTGTCTCGGGGTTCCTTCACACAAAACGGTCTAGGTGCCATTTTTGTTCAACAATATGAATGCTTTGCTTACCTACGCCTTGGGGTGGTTCACAGTGGTGCGCTTTCTTTATTATTGTAAAAAAAACAGTATTTTGGGGTGAGATATGGAGTTCCTCAAGTCCGGGGCCTCATACACGGAATGGTGCACGTCTGCTGTTTCCTCAGCATACAGACTGTAGTGCATCCCTGTCCTGCTACCCTCGACATTGAAGCTTGATCCCTTCGTCAGGGAGGCATGTGAGCACCGTGATTGGGTGCCGATGACCGTACCGTCCCCAGCGTGTGGTTTGCAGAATATTCTCGTCGCTTCAAGGCTGGGTGTTTCGTGCAGTAGTCGTAGAGACAATGGTTTGTAAGGCCGTTGGCCATGCCCTCTTCAGCATGTTTCCTACGTTGCTTGCGCGTGTTGCTGCCCCTAATTAATACTGAAACTCGCTTTCTTCGCGCAGGAGGAGGGATGCGAGTACCTTCCTCCGATGATGCCCTCCATGCCCGCCCTCGTCAGCATGCTGACTGAAGTACATCCTTGCCGTGCTACCCTGGACATTGAAACTTGGTGTGCAGGAGGCATGTGAGCAACGTGGTTTGATGACGCCGACCATGTCGTCATCATCATGCTATCTATCTGCAGAATATCCGCGTCGTGCTGCCCTCGATGTTTCAGGCTGGTTGTTTTGTGCAGGAGTCACAGGAGCGATATCTAATTGTCGCTGAACGATCGTTGGGTTGGGTTCCTGCTGCAGCTTAGGAGGCGAAACACGGAGAGCAACGACGGTAGTCCTCGGCGCTGTGATCACCCGGTGTTCACGGGTTGACCAACAGTGTTGCGTCGATTGTATATCGAGGCCTCGCAAGGGTTAGCCTGCATGTAGTTGGACGGAAAGAGGCCTTCTACGATGGAAGTTCACCCTAATGTTTCTGAAGCTCCTCACTTGAAGAGCTCCATACCTCACCCGAAACTCGACCACAGCAATAATCTAATTGCATCCCGACGAATACTCTCATGTCCCAAGTATACACAAAAAGTCATTTTTTGAAACGAGATTGGCGTTCCGACGGTTTTTGGTTAAGAAGCGCCTTCATTCAGAAAAACACAGGGAAAATTTGCTACCTCTATTGTAGAACGCGTCGAAAGTAGAAGCGCAGGCACAACACGGATGACGCGAAAACCGACCGTTCGCTTAGACACAACAACTACTTAGGGTCGTTGTTATCAGGATCTTGTTTTCATCTCGTTTTTTTGCGGAAAATTCACGTAAACTCGAAAAATGTGCGGTGGGTCCTATCATCGCCTGGTATTATCTTGCGCGAGATTGCAACGCTCGTTCATCTGATCGAATCGTCAAAACCAGCGGCGAGCGCGTAGGCCGCCCGCTCGGTCGTGCCGGACACACGTGCCCCAACCCCTAGAGAGGCGACCATGCCTCGCCGTACCTCGTGAACTAAAGTTCTGGCGCGACAAAACCCTCCACGACATGAAAATTGCTGGCGAATGTCGTGTTATCTATGGGTACGTCGGCGAGTCGGCTCTGTCGACTAGACGAATATAGTTCTCGTTGTGCACGGCGCGTTCTGCGACCAGCCACGGCGTGAGAATAACCCTGGGGATGATCCTGATCTATCGTGTGCAGTGCCGAGTGGTGACACGGCACCCACGGGTTAGACGCTGCGCCTGCCCGTTGCTCTGCGACGATGCGGGAGTTTCCCGCGATACGGGAAATTCTTTTTCAGGGGATATGCCGGGGGGAAAACAATCCGCGAAACACGACCCCCCCAGCGGAAATGCGGGAATTTTCCTTGAAACGCGAAAACAAACGTCCGGTTAATAACCCCCCTTTTGCTAATTTATGTCTAGGTAACAATAATTCAAAGCAAACTACTCTTTCTTGCTTTCGGAGTCCTTATGCGGAAAACCGTGCGCGTCAACACGTTCAACAGTCAATCGACACATTTTACGATTCTAATACAACAACTATACCCACATGGGCAAAGGATTGGAACAAGCGCACACATCATACCCCTCGGGATAGGTAGTTTATTTCATAGTGTACAGTAGTGCTGATAATTTGACCCAGGACGCACGAATGTAAACGATATTATAAAAATGACAATTCGTTGAGTATTTAGGAATTGCAGGGCGGCATTTAATTTTACGAACATGCTCATACGACCTCACCCGTACTAAAGCAGTTGGCACAGGACTTCCATGCAGTAGTGGTTGCCCCCCATATAGTGAATCTTCCCAAGGTAGGCTATTTACGCACTCTGATTAGCTAAGGGGTGTTTTGAAAGCGGCCCAACCAACCTAGAGTTTTTTCAAGCCACAACGTCCCGAGCCGGCCCACTCAGCCTAGAACCTTTCCAAGCACACCATCAAAGCCGACTAGGCCTTTCAAAAGCCACAGCACCCGAGCACTGTCTCACCCCATAGTGTTCGGGTTAGGGTTAGGGTTCTGGTTAGGGTTCTGGTCGGATGGTTAACTTTAGTCCTTTTAGGGCCGCAGCCGCGTTTCGGAGACTAACCAGTCAAGTTCCAAGTAGTTTGTCCCCGAAACGAGACCGTGACCCTAAAAGGGTTAGGTACCACGGCCAAAAAATGGTGTTTTAAAAGTGGAAGCCATGCTGTGAATAGTTCACGCCAAGTAGCCGAACCAAATATCCCCCGCTTTTACCTTCAAGCGTGGTATCCGACACACGTTTCTGCGGTCCAGCCCCGCGTCATTGCCCTGACAAACGATGTTACTGCCAATCACTCGCCTCTGTTTGTTGTGAAGGGCGTTTACCCTCACCGCTGGTAGTCCGCAGGGATGAATTTACCGACACCCGATTGTAAAGGACTGCCCACCTGGTACCCCCTGCAATCACGTCTGACAAACTCGCCTCACCCGTATGCATGCACAGTGCCCCTGTCACCCTCCCGATCTCGTTTGCCCCATCTCCCTGGGTTCACATTGTCACGGGAAGCGCCCTCCTTCCCTACGTGACGCTCCCCTGCTTCCTTCCTGATAGTTGTTCATAGGAAAAGTGAGCATCTGTAGTATTTCTCAAAGCTCCGCCTGAGGTGAACACGGAGTAACCGACTACCAGAAACCTAGATCATGCGTCGTAAACGAGCTTTCGAGGATCGCAATATAGGAAACGGGTGCGCGAATTAGAGCTCCAGGCTGTTCTTCGCAGCCATGCCTCCTTTTCGTTCCGTTCACTGAAGGTATTCCTTTCACATATTTTGTGTCTGTTAGCTTTTTTAGTCGTTTTTCTTTCTCCGCCATAATGACAGCACACTTAGATATCAGAGGGGGAAAGTGAACGCGAAACGCCCGAGAGGGGCGGTGGTGGATGTTGCTGTCGGGTTAAACATCCTTCGTAACACCACAGCGGAAAGCTCCTCGTTCCTGCGCCCGACGACTCGTGCCAGCAAACCTCAACCAATGATATCTCATTGTTTCCACGATGCCCACCGCAACATCAACATGTGTTTTCTCGCATGCAGCTGTCGACGTGTACGCCCGTTCTACGGCCGCAATCATTCTACTTCCACTCTGGACCTATCGATATTCTCTTCCCCATGCATGAAAAACTCTAGGCTCCACATTTCAAACCCACCCATGTGCAAAACGTGCGCTCTCTGTAGTGGAGTAGGCTGCGACGGAAGGCCTATTCGAAGCGCAAACGGGAAAACGTCGCAACACTGATTTCTGCACGCCGCTTCAAGCGCCTGCCGGATTGCAAGGATTTTCACAAGCTCCCACGCACTATAAAATTTCAGAGAGTGCCTATACGAACGCTCAATCCCATCGAGTGCCTCCGCGGGAATTATCCTTCAAGCCTATGACAGGTGCTTCAGGAACAAAATCTTCGTTGGTTGATAAGGTGTTTTTCTCCAGGTAGTAAATATAACACGGACTCACATGTACAAACACCAAACCTAAAACAATTCCCCCGCAAGAATCATCGAATAAAAACCCATGTTTGGATTTTAAGAAACAAAACTCTGCTGGTTGTGGGGGTGCTTCCCTCCAGGGAGTCATTTCAATTGGGACCCCATACGCAAACCAAATTCAAGTGCGTTCCTCCGCAAAGGGTACATATATAAAAGTTGTGATGCGATTCGCAGAAAACACTAATTACCAGATACCAGGTATGTTATTGCAGTGTTTGGGGCATTCCACCCATGGGAGTCTCCGTGAACTGGCGGCCGTACACAAAGACTATTTGCGCGCCAATCCAACCGCACGCCTACTGTCACGACACGTCAACAAACAGCAGCTGCATGTACCATCTCCCAAGAACGCCTTACTCTGTGCAAAGCGGGAACTCTTACTCATACGTGTACAGGGTTTAGGGTTTTGCGACATATAGCGCTAAAACACCGGCCACTCAGAAAAACAAAGCAATCGCCCACTCAGAGGTCTGAGCGCCTCGTTTGATGCCCAGCTGTAGTGTCCCGTTTCTGACCACGATAATGCGTTCCGAGTTACTCATTTTCCTTCGCTTTACTCAAATTCTGCTGACCTTCAGGCCTTCCACCGCAGTGCCCAATCACTCTGCCGGCCGAACCCACCCTATCATACTCGCCTAGCGTACTGGAGTAGTCGAACTTGACTGCCGAGTAGCAGCATAACGTGTGGTACGTTCATTCGAGTAAGTGAAAATCGGAACTAATCCCCAATCTCGGCTTATCCGTGTCGTGATCCTAAACGTAGACGGCCCAACAACAACTCTACCGATCGAATAAATACTCGTGCTTTACCACCGACGGTCACCACGACAAAATAAACGCTAAGGCTTGCTCAGGTATCGAAGCATCGCCCTCTTCAACAGAGAACAGGTTTTACACGTCGGACGAGTCGTCGACTCCCATTCCATTATCTATATCTTCTAGGGGATATGATTTCCTTATTGGTATTATCTAGCGCATGCTTTCGTTTGGGCGACGCACAGCTGGCAATATCTCGAAGATGCTTCGTGGGCGGGACCTGTGCCACTGTATACAGGTCCGACTTCGAAAACACCACACAATGGCAGGTGAGGATGTAGACTCTCTAGATCCTGGTCTGTCTCGCGTGCGGAATATTCACTGGCGAAGAAGGCACAAGTGAACTTGGTGTCATCAAGAGCGCACACCACGAGCAAGGCTCCGAGCTCTGCTGCTTGAAAACATCAAAGCAACACTCAGTGTCTCTCTCTACCGTGCGTCGAGTCGTTTCGGACCACGGTAGGTGGAGAATCGCTGTGGGTGGGTGAGGAGGGCGTGAACCTCTATAGAATAGTGCTAATGTGCAGCACGAAGTTGATTGTGGACAGCACCATCGTCGGAAGAAAATGGTACCAAGGAAAAGCGGCGATCCTGTGTGGCAGGGACGGAACGGACCAAAGGTAACGGCATGGGGTGTGGGGGTGGTGCGTGGGAAGCAGGCACGAAGGTGGAAACGTGAGCACTGCAGTAGCTGCCAGATATTATAGACGGATCACCCAGGTGGTTTATTTAGATACGAAGAAGTTCGTGACTTATACGTGAGTTTCGGTTTTCACCAAGCTACCCGTTCTACGATAGAGGTAGCACATTCCCGCGATTTTGTTTCTGAAAGACGGGGGTTCCTTGAGCCGAAACGGTCGGAACGCCAATCTTGATTTCGAACGATTTTTTTTTTCTTAACTCGGGCCATGGGGTTATTCGCCGCGATGCAAGTTGATTTCTGCTGAAGTCAGTTTCCGGGTGAGGTATGGAGCTCCTTAAGCGAGGAGCCTCAGGAAATGTTGGGTGAACCTCTATCTTAGAACGCCTCAAGCGCCCTACGCTAGCGCCGTCCTATTGGCATCGTCTTCGTGCCTGTTCATGCTCAGCATACCATGCCATGCCATCACGTATCAGGACCATATCATATCATGAGCATGCGTACCACGATATCATGCTCGCGGCGTCATGTCCATATCGTACAATGAAGACATCGTGGTCATGCCAATCATGATGGTAGCTTGATCATATACACGATACACGAACGACATCATCAACATCTTTACCATGGGTGTTGCCATGGGTCATATCGTGTATCATATCGTGGGTTATATTATGGGTCATACGAAAGGCGGGCTTTACCATAGCGGGCTGGTACCCGCATCTTCTCCGCGTACGTCTGCAAAGGGCGATACATGTTGGTATGATATAATAAATCGAGGCTAAAAAAATAAACAGTACTGCAAGGGGTGTATCACCGTATTTCGAGGTTGGGGATCAAATACCTGAATAGTATATAGGAAGGCCACATGTAGTGGAATCTGAGTATCGTAGTAGTGGAATGGAATCTAGGTCCAATCTGAACTGGCTAGGAAAACAGCTTCTCTTTTTAACGAGAGCTAGTTTTGTGTTGTTGTCATATTATTCCTCTTCATGATGAGAGATGGAAGGGAGCCGTTGAGTATGGTTCGATAGGGGCTTGACTAAAAGCATTGTTAAGTCCTTCTCTTACCCCGCCAGGCGGGGAAATACAGTGGTCCGAGGAAGCTTCTTCGGGCGCTTGTCTACTTTTCATCTTTCAGGCATCCATACCATTCTACCGCAAGGAAAACATCAGAACCCCAGCAAGACTATTCGTGTGTCACAGGGCGTTGATACTGGGGCTATCCCAAGACTATTGATAGCCCAGTACTACTTCGTATCAGATATAGTGGGGGACATTTATTAAGAAGCATAGTGACGTGTATGCAGATCACACGACGGTCGATAGAAGGTAACGGAGTTCATCCGAAAATATCGAAAAAAGTAGGTCGGCGATGCGGCTATTCGAAGAACCCAAAAGAGGCTAAACATTTTGCCACACCTCTCAGCGAGGCGTGGGTGTCACGGACACTGTTATCACCAGAAAAGGCCGCCAAAAGAAGTAGTCAAAAACCAATGCTTAAAAGGACAGGAAGGCAACTGGAAACACTGAGATCCGTGCAGAAGAAAGATGCAGAAACCCGACGTTGAGTCCAAGGACACACCAAACCAAATGCAGAACCACCGGTCCGGGCCGTCCATACCGAGACCGAGTGGTTCCAATTATTTATGTGCATATCTTGTGTTATGTACTGCATATATATATGTTTAACCCGCAATCGACCCCTATCAACGTGAGACACCTTGGGCACTTCACAAACGCCAAACAAATAGGTCCATCACTTCCGTACCGAGCTTGTGGCACCAATTGGCGAAGGTGTACCCGGTGCTAACGATTTACCCGGAACTCGGATAACCGACCTCACCTCCAAGAGGCGCCCCGGATAGTAAGAAGAGAGATGGCTGTGGTCCAGACGAGCATGAGCCTCACCGACGAGTCGTACGCGTAAGGTGACGACCTGCATCAAATCGCATCCCGTTACATGAGATATCCAAACACACGATGTTGCGAGAGCCTTTTCACGGTCGAAGAAGTGTAACCCTATGTCTCGTCATCGAGTTTCTCTACATGTATGTGGACCTCCACGTCTCACAAAAAAAAAAAAAACACTCCGACATAATATATATCCACAATCCGGTGCACAATCCCATGAGGCATTGTAGGCAGAAAAACGGCGAGGACTGTTGATTAAATTGTGGCTTGTTGGGATTTAAGAATAACCAAATTGAGATTCTACGATTTCAGACAAAGCAGCATGCAGCCTAGCGATTCCAGTTTTTCACGTAGAACACATACTGCACACATACTGTGTAGATCCATAAGCGAAGACCCCTGCCGTCTCGAAATATTTGGGTCCAAAAATGTCTTGCCCCTTACAAACCGTAGCGGTGGGTGGTAGGTGGTACTGAGAGGTGTAAGAGGCGAAATCCGTGAAACGGTTCGCCTTGTTTATGTCTAACATATTCAATACCTAAGGAAGCGTTCTACGATAGAGGTTCACCCTTAATGCTTCTGAGGCTCCTCACGTAAGGAGCTCCATGCCTCACCCGAAAACTGACTTCAGCAAAAATCAGAATGTATCGCGGCTAAATAATACCATAGCCCAAGCCTACAAAGCTTTTTTTTTCGAAATCAAGATTGAAATTCCGACGACTTGGGGGCAAGGAACCCTTTTTTTCAGAAACAAAATAGCGCAAATAAATGTGCTACCTCTATCGTAGAACGGGTCTAAGCGTGTCACACCCGTCATCCGAAAATGTTACGGCGGCTTGGGTGTGTCGTCGCTACCCCTGCTCGTCATGCGTGCAGGTCCTGGAGTATGAGCGGAGGTAAAGCGGTCGGACCCTCCCCCCTGCATCCCAGAAGAAACGGAACTGCAACCGGCCGTTGCTCCGGGATTTCTAAGTCTGAGGCTGTCTAAACACGGATTCATGGTACCGGGGCTCAGTCATCTCGCCTCTTGGACTGCTCGACGCGGCTCGAACGAACGAGGAAGAGATGAACCGACCCTTTCGTACCAGGGATGGTGTGCGTGTGTGTATCACGCGTTCCTCGCATGTTGCATGCTATCGTACCGGGCACACCCGAATCTAGCTTCGCATTTGTCTGGGTATCAGAATCGACCCATTTCGGAGACGGAGGCGTGTGTTTTCCAGGTGCACGAGAACAGGGCATGGGTACGTACGAGAAATGCAGGACTTGCGCGAGTGACACTTGCAGAACGGACTCATAATGAACTCCCTCGTACGTAACCCGATCGACATGCCTCTTCACTAATAATAATCCCTCGTGCATAGCATGCTTGCCATTTATTCGGGAGTAATCTTAATCGACTCGGTCCAAGCAGCCCTTCCTATCTGCCTATTGGAGACCCTTCGCGTTGAGCCCGTAGCAGAAGGCGTTAACGTCCGCGCCTGCTTCTCTTCTCGGCCAGAAAGTAACGTGTTTGTGTTCGCGGCAGTAGTAAGCGGGCATAAACCCCGGAGTGTTCTTGAAACGTGTTTAGCATTCGTCTGCGCGGGCGCGGGCCGCACTCGGGAGATCCAAGGAGGCCACTGATCATGCCTCCCCGACCAAGGTCGACACAGTTGGGCAGGGGGGACCAGTAAGGAAAAAAGCAACCAAAGTGGTACACCTCGCGCCCGGAAAATGTCCTCAAAGCGCGTGCAAAACTCGGAATTCGTGTACTTCTTCGAGATGCAAGGGGATTGCCATACTGTACACATAGATAGGTGTTAGAGAGAGTTCCTTAAGGCCTGACTAGTGTGTATCTTGTTTAACTACTATTAATACCTGGTACTACTGTTTCATAGAACTACCACTCTCGGAAAACGTGCTGTCAGTCGTCAGTGTTCTACGTGTCATTTTAAAACTACGCTTCGCACGTGGACGACACATTTCGCGCGTACCGTGCTGTCGTGGATGTATGTCGAAACCTATTTCATCGAGCTTTAGGATAATTAGATCTCGAGTGCAGCGGGTTCGATCTTCGTCCGTTGAGGGACCCCTTCGGGACAAAAACGTAAAAGAGCACCGGTCAGCTGGTGCACCAAACCATTGAGCTTCGGACGCCGCACTTTTAAATTTTAGCAATACAAATGGAGCCAGGAAAGGGGAAAATTGAACCATCGTACAAATTCTTAAATTATCAAATCAGACCACTCCCAAACCCCAGTATTATCCTGTTTCCCCAGTAAACCAAGTGGCACGCCAGAAACTTCATCTTCAAAAAGCTTGGGATGTTGAAACGTCATCCCCGCATACGCTAATGATAAGAACGGCCTCCCAGATCTCACAAAACGGCCTTAATAAATTAAATATCAAGTGCTGGTAAAGCAACCTAACATTGGGGTTGCTTTGGTAATTGCTTAGTAAACGTAATGTTTTCGTTGATTGCCTATTCACCTACCTGGAACGCATGGCGTTTCGTTTATCTTTCACGAAGCCATGAATACAATGTCATGGCCTTTTTTCTATCGCAAACCTGAAACCCATATTACACATTTTTCATTCCAACACTGTTCGTATTGAGTTACACTGCGAATACTTAAGCCCATACTCTTTGCATGTATGAAGGTTTATATAGCATATGAAAAATCGTCCGCCATTGCATTTCCACTTCAGTAGGATGGATTATGTTAGCCCCTCGCAGCGATCAGACCGAGAAAATCCTCTCAGGAACGAGTGTAATGACGAGGATCGTCGCCATCATAACCCCCGCCTCCCTGTTGCCTACACTAGTACGCACACACCATGGCTGTCGCAGAATAGTAAAACATCCCGCTGACGTAGCACACCTTCTGCATTCGGGTCAGGTTCGACCGCCAGAACCCCATGTTGCACAGCAGCGTCGTGCTCCCCATGCACCACCTGTACTGCTGCATGAAGAACGCCCCCGAGGTTCGTCGGGACAGGCGCCCATGGCCAAAACCTGTGGAACGTATTTCACCCTGTCGATGAAAGAACACAATACACATACATACGTCGGCAACCGATGATCGACCGGTGTTAGTGGAGAGGGATACGTGTCACCGTGAAGAGGGAGGGGAAAGGGGAAAGAACGGGATGATGCATTGTGTCAGAGAGAGGTAGAGCGTGACCGGGTGGAGGCGCGGATGCATACATCAACCACAAAACACGTGGGAGTGGGGGGTGGGCACGACAAGTTTATAGGAAGTAATTTGCGGCGCGATACGCCGAGGAAATTGAATGGTGGCTGTGACCAGTGCAAACCAATAATGGGGGAAAGCCGCAGGGGGGGGGGGGGGGGGTAGTGGGGGGCATCTTGCGGGAGGATGCTTCCTGTAGTCCACTGGGCATGTTGCGGATAGACCCCGTACAAGAAGTAGGCGCTGGTGCGGTGTAAAACAAAATACATACCGTGTAATATACGAACCGCGGGGGGGGGGAACACTGTAGCACTGAGGCCCGTCCAATCTCAACTCTGACGCACTTGGTGACGTAGTGCGCCGGTGTCTATAGGTAAGTGTCCGAGAGGAGAAACTTAGCAGCGCGAACATTGGACGGTGACGAAACTGCAACAAATCATATTCTCGATCTGGGTCCTGTTATGCACGTTTTTTTTGGGGGGTTTTGTCCTGAAGCTCGCGCGCACATACGGCGCAAAGTGACCAACCAAAGCTGGGCTAGGCTCGGATTAAAGAACAGTATTGAAACGATTCCCGTCTAAGCTTTCGAAAACATCATACAGAGTACCGTCAATTGCGCATATGATTCATGAGCAACCTTGAACATGCTATAATAAGAGACGGTTGTCTTTCCTACGTGCATTCGCCTCCGATTACATTCTGGAAGATGCGGATGACCTTCGAAACAAAATGTGCGGCGGAATCACGAAATATTTATTTCCTTTTCAGCATTCGGTATTCTGCTGTGCGTTCGGTGTTCTACCGGTTGTCGGCGCTATCGCAACCCTTGCCACAGTGCCACACCAGTCGTAGATTGTATTTAGGAACACTTGCTGGAAATCGTTGAGCCCGTCAGTGCAACAACCCGTAGAGGAATAGGTTTAGCAGTCTGGGAGAAGGGATCTTTAGGGATGTTTTTTTCTTGAAAAATGTGTAGCGTGGTCTGCACTTCGGAATCGTCGTCCGCATCTGAGAAATTTCCTGGTTCGATGCAAACTCGGCGTAGCCGCGTTTATGGCGAGTTTTGGCCCGGTCCGGCTGCGGTTTGGGGTCAGGGTCAAGGTTAGGGTTAGGGTTAGAGTCAGGGGTTGGGTTGGGTCTTCGCCCATACCTTGATCCCAACAGGAACCAAAACATCCGAACAGCTTACCAACATAAATATCCCTTCTCCCAGATTGTCAAAGGTCGAGTTAACGTACCGGCAGCGTGTATTTGCTTGCCAACATGGCCCAATGCATTCGTTTGCCACCACCTCTCCCATCGCCCCGAAGTTTGGTTTTCGCCCTGCTACTGTATTTCAACACCACCGGCTTACTCCGAAACCCACGAGTGAACTGCACACCCGTATTTGCCTCCTCTGCATCTCATATCGCAGAGACAAGCCTCGGCACAGGTCCGTCCAGAATATGGGGCGTGTTTTCCAGACGCAAAAACAAAGGAGGGAGAGGTTTCAAAGCGGACCTTGAACCCGAGCCGTGTGCAGTTGAAGCCGGTGTGAACATCTTCCGAGTAGCCGATCGCGGCGGTTCCGCCGAACGGGGCCAGTGCCGCCCTTCGGTATATACGGCATGTCCCAACGCAGATCGCTGCATCAAACTTGTTCCGGCTCACCTTTTACAGAGCGATGACGTGCGGTTGACAGGGAACACGCGGCGGAGGGTTTTGAGGAGAAGGGGCAGAAACACGACCGCTGCAGCATGATACGCACAAGTGTGTGTAACCATGCTACGAACAGACCAATGGGCGGTAGAACGTGTTGTGGTCGAGAAAGTACGATGTCGGCGTCTGGCTTCGTGTGCGTGAACGACGCCGTGTCTGCAGCGGGACTTTAACCGAACCTGACACCGACACCGTAACGAAACGTCTAACAAAAACCCGAACACCGCAACCACGGAACAACCGCTAGAATGCTGAAAATAAAACACTCGGATGTGATTGGCAAAACAATACCCTTCATATTTGCGATACCGTGAGCGCCATACGACAGTACTGAAGCTCTTGGCACATGGGCACTACTATAAAGCCTCTGCGCAAAATAACCACGCCTGTCACTTGCCACCAGATAGTGACGACACTGCGCAAAAACAAAACGTCATATCACCCGCACCATTCGGTAAAAAAAGAGCTCCTAAGTCACGCCCGCCCCGCGCACGACCCATGTCTACTCTTCCCGATATCGAAAAGGCTGGGGGGTTTGCAAGATGGCCACGTCTTCGTCGGCGATGAACGGCGTTGTTTCCCGCAGGAACTCCGGCCTCGGACAGACGTCAGCATCGAAGATAACGATAATGTCCCCAAGGGTGCGGGCAAGGCGTACCGAAGGTTCCCCGCTTTGTTTAGCTCTGAGCGGTTGTCTCGAATGTCTGCATATATTTTCGCGTGTGTTTGATGCGGGCGGGCATGGGGCGAAAAACGACAACATCGGGAACAACAATACCACCACCAAACCAGCAGCACTAACAACTGCAACAGCAACATCACAATCTTCACCACGACAACACCCACTACCGATCGTACGGGGGTATGGAAATGGTGCTAAGGGCCACGCTGTGTTCGACGAAGCGTTTTGCGTTCCTTGGCCATATCTACTCCGACCAGTACGAGTACGAGTAGCGCTTGTTTTGGGCATACTGTCGACGAGACAACATCATAAAGTACCAGTTCCATGCTCAATTTCCATGCTCAATTCACGAACGAGGCGTTCTACGATAGAGGTTCACCCTGAGTTATCTGAAGCTCCTCAATTAAGGAACTCCACACCTCACCCGAAAACTGACTTCAGAAAAAACCAAACTCCATCCCGAGGAATATTCCTCTGGCCCAAGTATACAGTTACGTCATTTTTCGCAACAAGCTTGCCATTCCGACGGTTAAAGTTAAGGAGCTCCGTCGTCCTGAACCCTTTTCAGCGGAAATGTGCTACCTCTATCGTAGAACGCGTTGAAGGCACAAAATTTGAACACTATGCTGCAAATACCCTGTTGCGCGATTTCCAAGCAACACCTGTATTTCACCTTCCATGCGACCGTTTGCCAGGTTCGTACTGGGTTCCGCGTTCGGTCGACCTAAATCAAAACCACAGCACCAACGACATCTGCATCACATAGCACTACGGGAGTGAAGTTCCGATATAACCGAACATCGAGCGGCAAACGGCACAGTTTCCCCCTTCGCCTTCCCTCGCTCCATCGAGAAACCTACAATAAAATCCGTACATCCTGGCGAGGTGCAGAACTTCTTCTTCGCCTCCGTCATCCGAGATATATACCGTGACGTTGGGGTAGTCGAGGGCACTAACGTATTTCCAGGTGTTGTCGAGAAGATGCGTGGGTTCACCACACACGGGGAGGTAGACACCCACCGTGGGGAAATAGGCGTCTTGTTCCGAAGTGCGAATCTTGCCTTTATGTTCTTCTGGGGCGAAGTCGTCCCCCCACGCCGCTACACCGAAATCTGCCAATTTACGGTGGAACACAATCGGTGTCTTATCACGAACATCCCCAGACAATTAAGACGCGGACGGAAATAGACACTTGATACCCCGTACAACTTCTCACAGTAGCCTGCTGTGCAGCTGCCGTCGATATCAAGAGACGGGAAATTCACGATTTTTTTAATTTTTTTTTCACGTTGGAGTGGAATAACCGACGACCGATCAACAAACCATGTCAGCTCTTCTTCAACTATCGGCGGAGGAGGTAGTGGCGGAAGCGGCAAAGAGGGGCCAGGCGCAACGTACCGCGACTGCTCGTGAGAATAGGTACTGTCCCGGGGCAATGATCGTTCCATTTGATTATGTTTCTCTGATATTGATGGTACCGTAATGCCTTCGAGAGGCTCGACCGTTCTGTACGGCACTTGAATGTAGCCAGTCTTGAATGTAGCCAGTAACTGTATCTATCTAAAGATCGGTTGTGGCGCTCTACGTGCTGCAGATATTTCAGAGCCAACGGGAAGGGAAAACAGCGGGGGGCGTGTATACGGAGGGTGGGGGGCAGGGGACGAACGCCCACACCTTCTAAGTTCATCATCTGCCGCTGGTTTTTTGGATGCCTTTTGCGACCAACGTGAGGGAGGACACGGGTGGCTCTTACGATGCTCGCTATAGCTGGCTTTGTGCATGGAGACAAACATAACGGCCACTGAAAACGGGTTGACCACCCCGGTCGGCGTTTGTGTTAGGCTTACGCGAGAGTAGAAGATACCCCATCAGAAATGGAGTCGGCCCGCCGAACCAGTAGAAGTATGGCGCCGCCAGCGTGAAGAGCCACATCCCTGCCGGCAAACTGACGAGGGAAAAAATACCCATGGACACCCAAAAAAAGCCTTTTCCAGTCTTGTGGTACAGAAGCTGTCTCGAGAGCGTTTGGGGGTAGGAGCATAGTAAGGGGTATTCACAGCGTTAGAGCAACCAAGAACCACGGAGACTAATAAACATAACACCCAAAAAATAGGAAACGGAGACGGGGAAGAGACGCCATCGATTGACGCAGTCTGTTCACGAGTAAGTCTGGAGTGCTGGTGCAACACTGATCGATTGCCCACCCAAACGGCAGCATTCGCCTTCCAACTTTTACAATGTTAGCGTTTCTTGCTACTTTTAGACATTGACACGCCGTCAGGGAATGCATTAGTGGAGGGAGGGAGGTGCAGAATACTCGAACCGTACAGATGTGTTTTGAGTCCGATGTACCTGCGCTTCCCTGGAGGTATTTCGGCATGACTATCGGTGATACCAAGCCGGGTCTTGAAAACATCCTCATACCGCCAAGCGTCGAAGATAACCACATAACTCAGTATGTTTAGCGATTTCGTACCGCAAACTGCGATCGTGGAATCGATTATAAGCGATTTCGTGTTCAAGAGTCTGTGGTTAAACCATCCCCATCCTCGACGGACTCGCACCTCATCCCGCAACAGCGTGCCGTACTCGTCGCTAATGAATTGTTCACTCCTCGCTTTATCCCCTTCCAGTCCTACCGTACTCTCAAGGTCCTTGTAAAAGCCTCTCTGGTCGTTGTTGGCTAGGAGTCGTTCGGGTTCGGTGACGTACGCTTCGACGTACGCATGCAGTCCTGCGGCAATCACCTGTTGAGGTTCGCACACGCAGATCTCTGTGTCTTCCACGTGGTTCTATCCCGGGGGTGGGCACGCAAGAATTGTCGAACATCCTTCCTCGCTGTCCGCACTAATATGAATGCGGCCAAGGTTTCGGCAGAATCACACCATCCATGTCTGTGGTGGCGACGTGTAGGGGGTGGTACCTCTTTTTCGACCGCTTAGGGTACCTACGCCATATTCACGTTTCGTCAATTCCTCTCCACTTGCTGCAGGGAGGTCACTTCTTGCCTTTCGTTTTTTGGTTGTTTTCCCTATTAGAACGGCAGTCCCGTTTTGGGGCAAACTACTTGAACATTGAGTGGTTTGCCACTGAAACGGGACTGCAGCCCTAAAAGAGTTTCGGCTGGATCTTAAGGGATCCGAAACCGGGAAACAGAAGGACGAGGTCCGCCCCGCAGAAAGACGCTCAAAGTGCTGTCGCATTGGGCACAATCACGGGGGGGGGGTGCAATAAGGAGCTCATACCTGCCCTGCCAAATTTTGGCTCGACGGAAACGCTAACGTTCCACAAACTTCTGCCGCCACCTAGAGGGTGCCTTGTGCTTCGGTTTGTTTGTCAGTTTCCCTTGGTTCTTAGTCTTACTACGAGTAGGAGTGATGCTCTTTTTTTCCAGCTCGTTATTTTCATGTGTCTGGCACATCCCCTGCGCGGGGGGGGCACGACAGTTTGTTTCCTCTCTTTTACATTTTCATACTCTTTACAGCTTTTATTTTTCATTTTTTTATCAAATATTGTTCTCCTCTGTTCTCCTTCGTTTTTTTTTTTTTTTTTCATGTTTCCTTTCATTCCTCTATTTCATAGAATGTGTTTGCCGTGTCTGTCATATCCAGTAAAACATGGCCATAATGTGAAGAACACACACATGGCATTGCGTAGCCCACTGTGCTTACTGCATACGATGCAACACATCAATAGTGTTTCTGTGGCGTAGCTTTGTGACCACATAAATTGTATCTCTCTTCTAGTATTTAAGAATAGGCATGGACACTGGTTTACCTGGATGTCGACGGGGAGAAATAACGCCTAATGTGAAGGGCATACAGACACACAGACATACAGACATACAGACACAGGTAAACCTGAAGTACCTGCAGACTACTAGTAACTACTGTGTAGTACCGGTCCTGATTTATTAATATTAGGGGGGACCATAGTGAATAGGATCAAATATTTATATTGTTATTAGTAGTAAATATAGCTCAATACGTACATATTTTTTGTGTGTACCGTAGGTAGCCCCCCGTGATAGTTGTATCCAACGTTTACATACGAGGTACACGATATTATATACCAGGTACACAGTACATACATAACAGTGCCAAAATTTACGTTAACGTACGTGAGTGATCTTCACATTCAATGATGATTTCTACCTGTCGACTTCCAGCACAACCAGTGTCCGTGCCGATTCTTGGATCCTAGAGACATAATACCAGGTACCTTGTTACACGTTTTGTGGTCACACAACTAGGCCAAAAGGACATTTATTACACGATTTTTATGCGGTGAGCAGAGTAGACAACATCTCATAATACTGGATACGACAGGCACGACATACACAACCTAAACAAGAGAAAAAACTGCATACGTATGTGTCTATATCCATATCCGTATCGAAAGACAACATTAAAGAAGAGAACAACACTCTCGTGCCCTCCCGCAGCGGATGTGGAAGAACGACCTAAAGAGACAACACCACTGCTGTACAGTCAGTGTAGTTGTAATACATACCAGGTAAAAACCGTTAAAAAAAGAGTGAACGAAAACAGGAAAAGTGATACATAGCAGATGAAAGAGACACGACACAGCAACAGCCGCAGCCGCAGCAGCAGCCGCCCAGCCTAAGCAACAGCGCGAGATGCGTGCAGGCACGGTTCCTCTTATTATGTCTTCCTTTCCTGGTGGCGTCAGACAGGTCCATGCTGCATCTTCTGCGAGCTGAGTAGTATTTGGAGAAGCGTCCCTGGATGCTCTGCCTGCTAGTCCCTCGTCGAGGTTGTCCTTTCCTCCTACAAATTTGCCTTCAGCAACGACAAGGGAGCCATCTCCTCCTCCTCGAGGCTTTCCACTCGTAGTTCTTGCGCCCGCCCTTGCTCCGCCTCGATACCCAGCGCCGCTTGGGCTGGACGGGTTTTCGCACCAACGTGACCCCTGCGTTCCTGCTCGAGCGCCGACTTTGTTGTACCTTCGCGCCTCAACGGCTGCTCGTTGTGCTTTGAAGCCTTTTGTTCCTAGGCGATCGATATTTTCAGCTGATCGACGACCTCTGCTGTCTGACCTTCTCTCGTTGTATCGAGCAATGGCAAGAGCGTCGCGTGCCCGAGTTGCGTTTCAATGGACCTGCCCTCAAAAACAAATTATATTAACCGCGCTCCTCAGCTTTCTCTGCACGCCTGGTCGTCGCCAATTTCGTCAGTGGCAAAGTCAGGTTTGTTTTTTTAGTGCCGTTCGAGGGTTTGTTTTAGAATTTGGTTTCTGTCGCTGAGATTTCTCCCGAGGTGACGCCCCTCTATCAGTGGGTCAACACGGGACTCACTCGTGTTTGAGCGCGAGAGCACGAAATGGTGCACGGTGCACGGTACTTTTCTCATAGTAAGTACGCACAATCAAAACCTAATATTTCAAGGGCGTACAGTACTTGTTTTCACCTTGTAGCGGAGTATGAACATCCAATTCGTGACACAATACGACATTTTGGCAATCCTGGCCTCATGTTTGCTGCGTTTCAAATTCTAGTTATTATGGGCTGTTGCTGACTCTGACAAGCTTTCATGTCATGGTTGGTGATTTGTCGCGAACAATCCTTCTAACTCAAAACACCACTTTCTTATTTTCTTGATGTGGTACCTCATCAGGCGCAGTTTTTTGGGACACAAAAATATTGTGCATGTCTGTCTGCCCGCATGAGGGTTATTCACAGGTCAACTACGGAGGAGTTTCGTTCAAAACGGCTACAACGCTAATACTGCAAGCAGCAGGTCGATAGCTCTCGCGCAGACGATCGTCATGGTCGAAATCACACATGATCTGGTGCCCTGCGTGTTTGTTAGAGTTGACTGCCGGCATCCCAATCAGGGTGACGGGACGAGCAGCAGCAATCGCTCGCGCGAGGCTAGTGCAAAATCTTTTGTCAGCTTCATTTTCAAGTGGAATGGGATGAAAGTCGTTAATGTACTGCTGTGCTACGATTGATCAGCGGCACAGCAGTGGCAAAGGCTATCTTGAGTCCCTCTCTTCTTCCAGCTTTTCTCCGCCCCCCTTCCCCTCCCTCTGCGCCTTCCTCCCTCTGTGGGCACTTTGTGGTTATTACGGCCGCACCCTCCCACCCCCCTCGATACAACAACACCAACAAGCCAAAGCTAAAATAAAGTCCAGTGCCTTGACTAATCCCATTTTACTGCACAAGAATAGTACTACAATATTACAGTAGATAGTAAGAAGCGCGAGGGGGTGTAGAACAGAGACCACGCGGTATGCGGTAATCCAAATCGCTCATGTCATGTCATACAATCCCGACCAACTACAACAAATTGTTACGAGTACACACACGTACGTGTGGAGTTAGCACGCCACACCATTCCTTGGCCGTGCAATAACAGTATATTTACCTGGTATATTTTCCATGTACCATCAATGCCAAACACCAAAGAAGACACAAGAAAACCGAAGCACAACCACAAAGCAAAATAACCGATAACGGCACCCCCCAGGCAGCCACCGCAGTTTGTTGTACGTGTAGCTTAAACGGGTTCTACCTACCAGTCGGTCTGTACCTTGATATTCTGTCTGCTGTCTTCTTCTTGCTTTCGTCAACCGTGCCCCACCTCCGGTTAGGATGCTGCAAGCAACGCAAAACAAACAACACGGGCTCATCATGCACCCACGCTACAAGACTTCCTTCATGAGTACAAGAAGAAACGCAGGAAAAGAGAACATCGAGGGAAAGCCAGAACACCAAGTCGTGGAACCTCTCCAACAAATTTGAAAGTACCACGAGGGTTCGTACAGTAGCATCGCGTGCCCCCCTGCCAGAGCTGTTACGGTCATAGAACAAAGATATTCAAGCCAAACCAGAAACAAAACACGAAACGACGAGAAAAAAAGCACCAAGAGCAACGGATCGCCATCCACGAAGTCAGGCGGAACCTCAATCATATCGTAAGAATAAAACCGAATGGGGCGAGGGGAAATGTAAACCCATACGCAACAACGTCGCATTCGAAACGGCCGCAGAGGTGTTTTGTACGAGTAGCCTAGGCAGCGTCTACCTTCTACTCAGCCTGGTACCTTGACACCTGTCGGCTGTCTCCTTCCTCCTTTCGTCAACCACGGTTTTCGTACGACAGTTGCCCCCCCTTTCTCATTCCCTAAGACACCACCTACGACCGATGCATGGCGCTGTCTGCTCACCTCCGCCTTATCCTTGTACCTCTTGAGCATGAACCGTTTGTCTCTTCGAGGACCCCCCTGCACAACTTGCCCGCCTTCTTTGCTGAAACGGTCCATACCACGGTCTCTGCTCCAGCCCCAACGAGATAAGTTCCGTTTATCCCTCGGTTGTTCGCGTCACTTGAGGTATGCAACAAGACATATACACCAACTCTTTTGCTGCCCGCTCGGTCTGCGTCCCTCTTCACCGGTCATCGTCGCAAACATCGCCCGACTCGGTAATTCACCCTTATGCTGCCGCGCCACGGCCCCCGTAAATAAAATGATGGTGTAGTCGCCACGATGTCGGCGGTGGAAGCAAGGCCCCGCAGGAGGATGTGGTGGTGCACCGATCCGAGCTTGGTGAAGTGTCCCGCACTTGGACTCCACGTTACCTATCTGTAGTAGGGTCTCATTCACGTCGGTCTTCAACACGCGGACGTTCAGACACTAAACACTGACGTCTTTACACAACGCGTGACATCGGTGGGGTCATATGTTATCCGTATATTGCAGTATTCCCCTACAAAGATCCTTTTCCACCGTATAACTCCTCAGCCGGCGATGGATCGTGTGTACCTTGTTGTTCAGTGCAACCGAAATCCTACGTTCTCATTGTGCACGACCATACTACTGTAACATCAACCCTGCTCTGTGAATGACAAGGCACGGACAACGTGGGGTGGGTACATCGCAATGCCAATACAAAGCAATGACAGACTGAAAAACTCAACAATCAATCGGCAAGTCAATAATCGAATCCTCGAATCAACACTCAACGTCCACAGCTAACGCGCAAAACTCCCGAAATTCAATGCCGGCATCATTCTTGGATTTATCCAGGTAAAAACGGCTTTTTAGCGGATTTGGGGGAACATTATACGTCTACCCTGAAGATAAAAAAGGTAAACGTTCCATGAATATCCTCGATTACCTGGATACACCAGTACCAAGTATGGGGCGCCTAGCTGACCGAGAAGCAACCACGCCCACACTACACGAACGTAACAGCCGAAATTTCATCAACAACATTCATTCTACAGTACTTCAACAATAATTCATACATCATTCTATAAACGCGCAACGAACGCAATAAATGGGGTATTTATAAAAACTCGAAATCAACAACAAACATTCAATCCGGACCGTATGCGCCCCCTTGGGCTTATCGTCCCTTCGGTCCTGTTGAAAACCTAACCCTTAATTCACTAAGATTATTTTGTAAATAAATGGTGGAACCTATCAGTGGTAGTGCCACGGTGTTGATCCAAGGAGATGAGGGGCGTTGAGACGTGGACAAGGCGTACAGGCGAGGGGGATAATGCGGGTCAAACCCGTAGACTGCGGAGATATAAGCAGACGGTGGCAACCCTTCTCCACCCCGTTAGCTTATTGTAGCTCACCCTGTTGCCAGCAGTGTCCCTCTACACCAGAAGAGGACCTACTGAGACAACTGGGAGATGGCTCGGGCGTACACTCCGCAGGCAGGGTGGAACAACAGGAATGAATTCAGATCTAAGTCTTTGCTTCGATCTGAAAGAGCTTGAGCGTGTTACTGAGAGCCAGACGGCTGTCTGGCCCTGTTTGTTCTGAGAACGAATTCAAACATTATATTTTCAAGTGTGACCCCATCCGACCAGCTCTCCGAAAGGCATAAGGCGTTTCGGCCGGAGTGCCTGGCGAAACAACGCCATCATGCGTGACACGCGCACCGCTCGACTCTGTGACATGGCCTACAATCCAGCAGCATAAGCGGTGCCTGCAAACAGCCTTAGGAGGCCGTAATATCAACCTTTTTGGATGTGTTCTTCTAGATGTCACCCCTCGGGTATCCAGGGGTTCCTAGGGACTCTGTTTCTTTTCATTGATTCCTTAATCGGTAGCCTCGGACCTGGTATTCCTCAACGAACAAACAGCGCCGTCTTGCGAGTAAGTAGAAACGCCACTAGAGAAACATCCCACACACGAACGAGACATGATAGAGCGGGCAATCTGCCACGACTGCCTGGGGCATGTGCCATGCTTGCTGCCCGTCCGGGCGTCGCTCAGCGCCGTGGCTCCCACGCTTTCACAGAATATATGATAGTACAGTGCTGACGGGGGATGGCCACCACAGAGGCGATTACAAGACCCCGAATCCGTACGCGGTACTGTGAGGAGTGCAGCACGAGTGAACGAGGGCTGACTGCACTCCTCCTCGAGAGTGGGCTGCGTGGTAAAAATCGCTCAGCAGAGTCCGAGCTCTACGAGATTCGGTCTTGTTTGGATACGCTTGCTGTATAACGTGGTCTATGTAACCGCGCGGCGTGCCCCTATGGCGTATGTCGAGGAGAGAAAACAAAATACTTGTACAATAAGCCAAACACAACACACACCAGGTGGATCAATACCTTTCTGTCAGAGACCCCACCACATAAACCACACACAGGAGGTAAGCCGCACCAAGATTGTCACCGGCTGCACCACTCACATATAGACAGGCAGTATCATTAACATCAAAGCCTGGGCCGTATCGTTAACATCATCGACTGCTCCCGGAGGAGCAGCTCCATCCCTCCATCCACGAGGAATACTAAATAATGCCCCGATACATAATACGAAACCCCACAACATATGAAACCCCCAATATCCGCAGACCCGTATCAAGCTACCACATACCACAAACAGCCCGCCTATTCGGTGCTCGATACGATAGGTCTCGAATATCTTATCACCAATTGCCAGGTAAAACGGCAGGCCCCAAATTCCATAAAAAGATCATTGCCGAGGTAAAACGGCAACCCCGAATCCCATCCTTCATCGTTGCCAAAGTAAAACGGCAATCCCAAATTCCACACTTCAGAATCGCCAATGTAAGACGGCAATCCCGATACCAAATCTCTCAATCTCGATTCTAGTGGAGACCTCCTAAAATATATCAAGACAGTAACTATGAGAAGAGAAAAAATCCAACAAACGTAAGTATGTTGGTAAAACCTTCAAACAAAATCAATAACACCGCCTTCACATAGATATCGTACCGCCCGATAGCATCGGCCCCCCTGTTTTGCACTCTGGAAGAGCAGAACAACAGAACGTCTCTGATGTAGGACATCTCGAATCGAACTATAAAAGCCCCCTGCTATTAGTAGGTGCTCACTCCGGGAGTATGCAAAAGACAACAACATACTGCATTTAAATTTGACAGTACTATGGATACCAGTAATTTTGGGTCCCCTGTACGTTGTGCATACTTAACCAATAGCCAACGGGTACGGCACGATTCATCAAGACCATTGGCATACCCTATTGGCGTATTAACATTACTCAACGCATGAGTACATCCCAATACTTTCTCCAATTCCCTAAAAATCACTCTTCTCCGTTCTCATCACCGAATACCCCCAAAATATCCGACACCATGAAATAAATGAAAGAAATCACCACAAATTCATCACAAAGTTGCGATGAAAGCGGAACGCTTCCGTGGGCAAAGGCTTCGTGAGGAAGTCAGCATGCTGCAATGTCGACGATACGTGGACAATCTCGAACTCCCCATTAGCAACACGTTCCCGAAGGAAGTGATGGCGGACATCAATTTGCTTACTGTTCGGAGTGGTCACAGGGTTCTTCGCTAAATGTATCGCCCCCTGGTTATCTTCCTTCCCCGTGGTACATCCAACATCGCGGTCCGGAAAAATAAAACTCCAGAGATATCGCATGAAAATCGCCTCGCGGAAACCGGTGGCAATCGCCACATACTCTGCCTCCGTGGACGAGAGGGTAATGGATTGCTGCGTCCTAGAGTAGAACGATACACAGGCACCAGCGCACATGATAACTCCACCAGGGACAGACCTCCGGTCATTGGCCTCGTGCGCGTAGTCCGCATCCACGTACAACTCCAACTGAACTCCATTACTCAGACCCCTCTGGAAAGTAATACCGTACGTACTCGTAGATTTGATGTACATAAGGATGTGCAATGCTGCCTGCCAATGTAATAACTTTGGTGCTGCCGAGTATCTTGCCACCGCCCGAAGCGGGTTAAGGATGTCCGGGCGGGTCTGATTCCCCAGCCACATCAAACGACCGAAAAGGCTCATCAACGTCTGGTTCATCCTTGTCAAACATCTCAAGCTTTAGGACAACCATCGCAGGAATGCACTTGCCGCGGGTGACACCAAACTTGGCTACGGTGCTTTCAGCGAAAACCTGCTGTGATATCGTCAATGTCCCTGCATCCCAGTCTCGAGAGAATCGGCAACCTGCGTACCATCGCAACTCCCCCAGGTTGTTGATAGGAACGAACTGGTTCAGGTCCTCACAAAACTGGTCACACCTACTCTTAAGCCCCATCGCAAATATGTCATCCACATGCACCACTACTACGATAGAAACGGCCCCCGTCTCCAACAAACGCATGACACACGCATCAGCCTCACACTGCTCAAAACCAAGACCCCTCATACCACGTACCAAGTGATGATGTCATTGCCGCGACGCCTGCTTTGACCATACAGGCTGCGACATAACTCGCCCACTTTGCCGGACATCGACCCGCACCCCTTGGGGAGGCGCATGTAGACGTCCTCGCTCAACTCTGACTGGACAAACGCCTGCTCGGCATCAAAATGGCATAAATCCAATCCCAACTCACACGCGACGGCAGCGAGCAAACGAATGCTCGCAACGGATGGGCACGGGGAATGAGTCTCGAAATAGTCAACTCCTGCATGTCCAAAGCCCCTCGCTACCAACCTGGCCTTTGCCCGCACTACTCTACCAAAATCGTTAACCTTCCAAGAATAAACCCACTTAGCAGAGATCACGTTGATTCCGTTTCGTTGCTATGTGCCTCTATCCTTCTCATCCACCACAGCACCGAACGTCTTCGCGCGGTACAGACCGTTCAGTGTCCATGGCGTGGAACCACACGTCTCCGTGTTCATCCTCGCACGCTTCGCGATATGAGTCGGGCGTTACCAACTCACTCGCAGGGCATGAAGGCAGTTCAGGGGCGGGCATGTGCGGCGGAGACTGATCGGCGATGACCATGGCGATATTCTCCCGCGCAGCTAGCATCGACACGACGCCATGCTGCGTACCCAGGCCCCCCTGTTGCCGCGACGCCGACCGCGTCACCGCCGGCGATACCCGTGGTCGCTGCTGCTGCTGCACCGGCATCTTCGACACAGTGGGCGGAGGTGCGGGCGAGGAGTCTGGCGATGCAATGGTTGCGGGTGGCGCAGGGGGAAGGGACACGGGCAAGGACTCCGTCGGTGCACCGGTCGCTGGGGTCGGCTCCTGCTGCTGCGGTACGGACGACGCAGCAGACAGGGACGTGGGCGAAGACTCTGGCGTTACACCAGATGATGGCGTCGACGGCTGATACCACAGCTCGAAGCCCCGCTGCGCTTGCGGTTGCTGAGCTGGGTCACCGACAGCCCCCCCCCTGGCCGGTGGCGGGGACCCGGTTATCGCGGTCCCTCCATCGAACGGTGCGCGCCGGTAGCCCCACGTCACATCGGTCGAGTAGCTCGCGATGCCGGATGGCGACAACATGATCTTGCCGCAATCCGAGGCGTGGTCGTTGCCGGAGTTCAGGTAGAATCATGGCTCGCCCTTCGGCTCTGACTTGGCCGCCCGCTTGGCCTTGTGGCGTCCCGGCATCATGTATGGAAGCACCGGGCCCCTGTGAGGCCTCTCGTGGAACTTCTCGAACGAGCACCTCATGTCGGGCTTGTCATCTACTCGCGCCATGAGGTTGAGCGCGTCGCACATCCACGTCCATGCTTCCGGCCACGAGCAATCGTAGTTGAGCGCCTTGGCCGGAACCTCCACCCCATCGAACATGGTCTGGAATTCCAAGAATGCAGCCTGGCCTCCTTCGGCAACAAGAGCTATTTTGCGCTGCACCCGCCCGTTGCGCTTCGGACCGTCGACGGAGGTGAACTCGCGACGGATGTCGTTCTCGGTCATCAGCCTTTGGAACTCGGCGCTGATGAATTCGGACGCGTTGTCCGTGCGAAGGCATCCAGGCTTCCCGTAGGCATTTACGGTGGCCATGAAAGTGCGGAAACCGAGGGTAAAGGTGGCCGCGCTCTTGTCCGGCAGAAATACCGGCCAGCCCATGTTGGTGGCGTCGTCCACGATCATCAAAAAGTACCGAGCGCCGCCCGATGACGTCGGCATGGGTCCTGCGAGGTCGGCGAACAGGCGCTGCATCCGCTTCTCAGCACGGGACGATGTGGATTTTGCGATGGCTTTGCGGGTTCCCTTCCCCCCCGCGCACCCATCGCAATACCCCAAACGTCCCGTCACCTTGATGCCCATTTGACGAGCAGTCTCGCTTAAAACGGCATCGTGGGCGTGGCCAAGAGAACAGTGCAGGTCGCTGACGTCTATCCATCTCTGCCCACCAGGCCTCAACACTGCAGCAGCAAGTGCGGGGGGTGTCTCGTGCCTCGCTACTCGAGTGGCCTCGACGTAGTTACCGAACTTTTCCTTGCGGAAAAACACGCGTCCGTCAAGCATGTGTGCCCCGTTGTGGTCAAGGGTGATAACGTGTTCCTCTTGAATCACGTTGAACGAGCAAAGGTCGAAGGGGATCCCAGGCACATACGCCACATTCCTTAGAGTCACGGCTACGTCCTCCGCACAGTGCATCACTAGATCGACACAACCGAAAAACTCTACCTTCATTTCCTTTCCATCGCCTATGATAAAAAACTTATCATCGGGGGTAGGAGGTCTCTTGTTGTAAAATAATGTACAATCACCAGTGCAATGGATTGACGCAGCACTATCTCCAATCAGAATCTTACTCCCAGGCCTTGTTGGCCTCACAAGACCACCACCAACAGAAAGAGCACACCACTTGCCTAAAGACGTCAAATGCGCCACGAGGGGAGTGGGCCACTTGACATGCTGATCGCTGCAGGACGTCGCTTGGCTTTAGATAGTCGAGGAAATCGGTCCGCCCTCGTAAGCTTCCCCGGCTACACCCCTCGGCTCTGGCTGACCTTGCACTCCGCCGCCCACACCGCCCCCGTTCCAGTATGATTCGCCGCCGCCCATACCGCCCCCATCCCAGTACGGTTCGCCGCCGCCCACACCGCCCCCGCCCCATTTCGGTTCGCCGCCGCCGCCCATACCGCCCCCGCCCCATTTTGGTTCGCCGCCGCCCACACCGCCCCCGTCCCACTGCTGTACGCCTCCGCCCACACCGCCCCCGTCCAATTCGTCGCCATGAACTACGAAGCCAGTTTGGTGCAGAGGCCAAGCTCCCGGTGGTGATGGTGCACTGCTGTAGTGGTCCTGAGGTGCCGGAGGGCCATACGGAGGGGCCGCGACAATGTTTGCATGCATACGGGTAGGCGGGGCAGTGCGGCATTGCCTGGCCATATGATCGAAAGCGCCACAAGTGCTGCAGACCCCCGAAAAGGCGTTCGGCGCTCGAAAAATCGCGGATTTATGTCCGAAAGTGACACACCGGTCGCACTTGTACGTTTCTCCCATGAACGCTCCTGGAGGCGGAGGGGATTCGGGCTGATACCACCCCCTTCCGGTGTTTTCTGCCACAGCAGTGCCCCCCGGCCTCTGCGGCTGCAGTTGCTGCTGCTGCGGATGAGGTGGGTGCGGCTGCTGGTATCTATGGCCTTCACCCCCACGTTGCTGCTGTTGGCCTCCCCCCAGCTGACGCTGCTGCTGCTACTGCTGCTGCGCGGTGCCACTGTATTGCCACTGCTGCTGTTGCTGTGGCTGTATTTGTCCATACGACCGCTGCTGCTGCTGCTGCTGTTGTTCATACCGCCGCCGCTGCTGCTGCTGTGGCTGTTGCTGTCCATACGACCGCTGCTGCTGCTGCTGTCCATACTGCCTTTGCTGCTGCTGTCCATACTGCCTTTGCTGCTGCTGTCCAGACTGCCTTTGCTGCTGCTGCTGTGGCCCGCCGCCTCCATACCTGCCCTGAAAACCCCCACCAATGGCGAGGGCGTGGGGATCCGCCAACGGCGCTGGAGGTATTGACGCGACCGCCGCTAACTTCCGCTCCTCCAACTCCTTCGTCTTGCGGTTAGCGTGGGAGGTGCGGACGATTTCCTTCATCCCCGGTCGCGTGATACCGGGCCGAAGCAAACTAGTACGCTGCTCCACGTCGTAAAACTCGGACGGAAGACGACGTGTGAGTATGCGAGTATCCTCGCGGTCCGACTTGCGGATACCCAATGCGGACAAGACATTGAGTTTCCCCTCGGCACGGGCGAAGAACAGCTTTGGGTCCTCATCTCCCTGCATTCCGATATTCTCGAACTCTTTTTCGAGCTGATCCCTCTTGGCATCACCCTGTGGCTGATACCAATCCATCACAGCCTTCCATGCTCCCTCCACCGACCCCGCGGCATGCACGCGTTCCTCCACAGGCTGTCCTTGCATGGCTTCCATAAGGAATTCCCATGCCTTCTCGCACTTCTCGACTCTCTGCTGCCCATGGAGGTAAATCGATCGGTTTCGCTCCTCCATCCCTCCTAAACCTCCGGCTTTCCGAATGGGGTCGCTCGTGGGCTCAAGTGCCCCGATCAGACCCCGCGCCGTCAAAAACGTTTGGAATCTGTGTGACCACAAATGCAGCTGAATGCGCCCATTAAACTTGGGTACCCGCATGCTATTTTGCGACGACAAGATGAGCGCCGGAGGAGTCTGGTGACGGTAATCTGGCTCCGGCACAGGCTGCCCAACACTTGCCTGCGCCCCTGTGTGCTGTATGGGCCGCCCGCTCCTCCCAGCGGTATCTCCCTGAGCCGCTGCCGCGGCTGACATCCTTAACGCTCTCTCCGTTTCCACCGTCGCGTCTCGGTCAGCCAACGTCGCGTCTCGCTCAGCCAGATTAGTCGTCACCTCCGCAAGTTGCTGCCGAAGCATCTCGATCTCCTCGGCCATAAGAGCAACCCTTCAGCAAACTCCGGGCCCGGAAACACGATATCGTGTTTGAATACGCTTGCTGTATAACGTGGTCTATGTAACCGCGCGGTGTGTCCCTATGGTGTAGGTCGAGGAGAGAAAAGAAAATACTTGTTTCCCCGTAAAAAAAGAAAGTCGTGAAGATCGTCGTCTCGCCAAAAGAAAGTCGTCTCGAGGTTACGCCGCTAAATTATACGTAAAAATTCCAAAACCTAGAAATTTTACCACGACGAAAAAAACTGACGAGAGGTACTTCTACGGCATATTTTTTTTCCGTCGTGAGGATGAACAGCTGCGAACAGACCGCAGCCAGGCCATCCCCATCTCCCAGCCTTGGCACCCCTCATCTCGTGCGCTGTAAGTAATCCACAGCAGCAGCAGTGCACCACGACGACATATACCGCTTCAACGTGTGGCCGGCCGGCACCGCGGGAGATAGATACTGCTTTCTGTTTGTGTGAAACCCATCTACAGCTCTGCGCTGATCGCATGTTGAGTTCCTTGTCGACGAGAGGAAACATGTCCTCGGGCGCACGCAGCAAGGGGCATGCAACCACACCAACAGCGAGAGCAAAAGACATTCCCTTTGCACTGGCACCCCGCCGAGCCGAGACCATCGCCAAGGCTGTGGAGAGCCACAGCATGCCGGACTGGGGGTCGAGGGGGGTGGCGTTGGGCCTCTGAGGGCGACCGGGAGCAACAGCTCTCCAGTGCGTCTGGATGATAGCTTTGGCTCGCTGGGACGCTCACCGGAGTTGGAATTTTTGGGCACGAGAGGTGGGGGAGCTGCTGCTGTGGTTGGAGGTTCGAGCGGGGTGGAGGAGGCAGATGAAAAGGACGAGGGTGATGAGCAGGGGGGGGAATAACGCAGGCGGCGGTACCGCAGCAGGTTGTGCTTGAGGTTGTATGTAGCGGGTCATCGGGGCATATATTTGGCGTTCGTACGAGTATGATGTATGAACAAGCAGGACGGAGGATCGCTCCATATGGTTTTGCGTTTTTGAAGCTTGCTGTCCAGATACGAGTGTTAATACCACTACAGCAGTAGTAGTAAACCAGGTATGACCCCTGATGGTGTGTTTGCTGTATGTACTCGTACCTCCGGCAACTGCTGCTGTACGAGCTTCAGGGATACATACAGTAATCAACACACACGTGATTGGACCCACGAATGGAAGGGGTGTACAACGGCAGTAGCGCCAGTTGATAACCCGGAGGTTTTAGTTCTTGCGGGTTCATGCTTTGTATCTGGTACCAGGTAGGTGATGAGAGTATGAGGAATGCGCAATCGGCACAGGAAATATAGTACCAGGTACCAGGTACCTGGTAGATGAAAAAGCGGGCCGAACGTCGAGATCTACATCATTTCCGCAGACTACTCGCCAAACTGTGGTTCAAACGTCACGGCGAACGTCGCGACGATTTATTTTGCCGGAAAATAACTAAGACGACCTTCTTTCACGACGTTTTTTTAAATTTTACGGGGAAACCCTATAAGCCAAACACAACACACACCAGGTGGATCAATACCTTTCTGTCAGAGACCCCACCACATAAACCACACACAGGAGGTAAGCCGCACCAAGATTGTCACCGGCTGCACCACTCACATATAGACAGGCAGTATCATTAACATCAAAGCCTGGGCCGTATCATAACATCATCGACTGCTCCCGGAGGAGCAGCTCCATCCCTCCATCCACGAGGCATACTAAATAATGCCCCGATACATAATACAAAAACCCCACAACATATGAAACCCCCAATATCCGCAGACCCGTATCAAGCTACCGCATACCACAAACAGGTATGCACGAGTATAGTAGTCTCACGCGCACACCTTTCGTGCGTTCGATGGGGTCCTGTTCGATAGATGTATCCGGCGGTCCGTGTATCGCATCAGAATTCTGTGCCCGGATTTGGCACCGAACCCTCTCTCTCTAGTTGAATGCAAGGGGTGCGAGGTCGGTCTTCGTTCCACGTGTCATACTCGTGACTATACACGCGAAGAGTATACACAACGTAAATATCAATAATGAACAAATGTTTCGACGGTAAATGCAGGGGGGAGGCCCTGACCGATTCCGTCGTTCAGAGATACCTTCGGTATGTCATGATTGGTTCGCGCCACGGTTCCCAGGCGGGACAGCGGGCGGGCACCGCATGCGTCTTACGGCTGCACGCCAGGTTGATTGGTGGATGTACAATGCAGTCTGCTGTTGTAGCACATGGTATGAGTCTAGTGCGCAGCGCCCACTCCTCGTCACAGCTTAGCTCTGCAAATTCGGGCAACGGAGTGGTGCTAGTTGCGACGCTCCACTAGACGGAATAATGTCCGTCATATGGATCAGGCTAAGGCTCATTCTTATCGGAGCTCATTCTTATCGGAGAGCGTTTTTTCCAAAATTTCCAAAGTTTGGAAATAATAGAAGATTTGTATCGATATACGGAGGCGTTCTGTCACTATTCGTGAAATTCTCCAGAAGCAAAAATATCAAGTTCGTTAACATTCCAATGTTTGGAAAAAAAAAACTGGAAAATATGGAAGATTGAAAAATTGCGCGAAAAACATGTTGAAAATTTGGACAATAAACTCTCCGATAAGAATGAGCCATTTTTTCGCGCAATTTTTCAATCTTCCATATTTTCCTTTTTTTCCAAATTTTGAAATGTTAACGCACTTGATGTTTTTGGTTCTGGAGAATATAACGAATAGTTACAGAACGCCTCCGTATATTGATACATGATATATATCTCCTATTATTTTCAAGCTTTGGAAATTATGGAAAAAGGGTAGGTTTGTCCGTAGACGAGGTAACGGCATCCGCAAACGAAGTAACGGACAAAGCAGGGTTATTGGTAGAGAGAATGTGGAATGCCTGTATCGGGAACTGGGATAGAGCAAGTTTGGTTGGAAGTCGCACGCAGTCCTTCCAAGCAAAGCACCGAGCGTAGGTCAGCATCCCCACGCCGGGCACAAGCAAGCACGAGGTCCTGTGACGAGCACGGGCAGAGGTGAGGTACTCGCTAGTTTGTCGATCCAAGCCAGGAATTAGTGCCTTATTTTCCCCTTCCTCCCGTCTCTACTCCGGCCCGGCTGGAACCACGTACTGAGGGCGGGGGCGAGCTGACGCGACTTTGGTGATCGGGGGGGATTTGCTGCGAGGACTGGATTCAGCGAGTTCCAAAAAAAAACCACACGGTATGTCATGTGTCACACAGCACGCACACTGGGCAAAGCTCAAGTCGCTATGGGGGGCAGAGCTAGACGTTGGAAGATCAACCCTTGCGACTCCAGACTGTTGTAAATTCATCGGTGAGCCCCCCCCCCCCAACTCGTCCCGTCGCCGCCTGCACACTCCGAGCGCGTGTCTCTGGCGTCGTTGGCAGCGCTCATACACGGGATACACGCTGGTCGGCCACTGTTTCGCGTGGAGGGAGCACGCGGCTGCCGATTCGGACGCAAAGGGTTTCTGCAGCAGCAGCTTTAGCTACTTCCGCCCTCGGATAAGGTGTGCTAGACACTGGCCCACGTGACGGTCGGAATGCCACGATGCGTTCGACCACCGGCGTTATTCGGAGCAGCGCCTGGTGGAGGCGAGGGCGGATCTTTGTACCGACATCTTGGCCTCCAGTACGTTGGGGGTTCAGTTGCGAGCTCGAATAGGCGTACGTACGAATCTGGTCGCCGATCTTGGAGTCCGTTTCGCAGGTTGATGGGTTTTAGGAGTTCTCGGCATCGAGTGATTCGAAGAGTTTCAAGGGCTGGGCGTTGATCGAGTTTGTATCGGCGTTGATCGAGTTTGTATCGTGGTGTTGTGCGTCGGAAGGTAACCTGGCGAGTATGATTTCCGGTAAATACGCGGAGGTGCAGTATTTCCATCGATTGAGGGTAGGAGTGGAGCAGCTGGGCACGGCTCCTGTTGCCCAGTGTGCGCTCAGGAGTATGGCACGGGCCCACGTGACGGCAGGAACGCCACGCCGCGTCCGCTTACCGGTGTCGTTTGGTGGAAACCCTCATTCCCACGTGGGGCCCGGAGGGGGAAGTGTTGTGGTTGTGTCTGTGTCTGAGTTACTTCCTGATGACGCGTTCGGACGAAACGTTCACAGCGGATTCGAGGGCGGTGCACCCGGTGCACTGCCCGACGCGAGGTGACATGGCGGTTTTCGCCGAGGGCACACAGTTAGGAGAGAGGCGTAGGCAACAACGGGACAGGGTAGAGGTGCGGTTTAAGGGGCATAAGGGGGATCAGGAACAGGCTGGCAGTGTGCGCGTGCGGACTCGAAGTGAGGTTCGCGGGCCAAGGTCGTCCTTTAGGGCAGACGGCGGGACCGTTGCCCTTATGTTGGAGTTGAGGTCATGTTTCCCTGGTTTTCCCGACCATGCCCCCCTGTCCTCGTATCAATGTGGCAAGGCCGTACGAGTGGTAAGGTATGGCCGTGCCCTTAGAGCACTCAAGGAGGTGGTGGCGAAGTCAGGTCGGAATCCCGATGAGGTCGCCTTGCACTCGTTGCGCATAGGAGCCACGACCACGCTCGCGGCGGGGGGAGACATACCGGAACGAGTTATCCAGAGAGAAGGGAGGCGGAGGTCTGACGCGTACGAGGTGTACACTTGTAATATCATAGAAGATCCCACGAGAGTGTCACGTAAGCTGGCTAGGGCAAAGGTGGAAGGGAGGGAAGGAACAGCGGAGGGTAAGAAATAACTAAGAGTACGTCAAACAGTAGCCTCACATCACCTCGGGGTTGGAGGAGTCGAATGGTACCGTACCATTCGGAGGCTTCGTCATCCGAGACAACTGTAGGCCGTGCTAGTTAGGAACCCGGCCGGTATCATAGGAGGGAGAGAGACGTAAAACTAGGGTGGTCGAGATACCCAGGGTATTGCAGGAAGCTGCGATACAGGTATCTGGCCGAGGGGAGGAACCTCTTTCTCTCCCACGACTCAGGAAACGATAATGATAATGCAATTCGAAAGATTTACAAAAAAACGCTCTCCGATAGTCAAATATACCGCGTGTAAAGCACAAGGAAATAACAGCACCCGAGCAGTGAACCGCACGCTCAGCAATATTACAGGTATCGTACAAAACACACAGCAATTTGTGAAGCGAAACAGCTGGTACGTCATCATGCAACAATGAAAGGAAACTATCTCGCACGAGGCATGGGACCAGCCCCCTTCGGAACGAACCTCCAGCTCTCGTTCTACAGCAGAAAAAAATACTCGGCTACAGTACAAGAAACCAATAATTCAAGCGCCTGGAACCACATTTTCAACTTTCAGCGACAAGGTCCAGCATGAAGGAGGACATAAAAAGTACTGTCGCTTTGGCAAACTCACGAGAGTGCACCAAGGAGCTTAGATCCGGCCTGGCAAATATTTGCTCGCAAGGAACGGTCGAGCTAGAGCAGAAAAACGAAATGTCCTCAAAAATAACGGCGGCAGACGTGCTTCCACTGGCTTTGTTGTCGGGACTTTTTTTTGTGTTTTTGTGGGCAGTGCAAAACAGGTGCAACCCAGACATACGCTCTCAAGGGTATAGGTCCCAGTGTTCCACACTAAAACCTGTTAGTTTGGTGTCAGTCAAAGCATGTCCAGGCAAAAATGCTGTCTGCCAAGGGGTGAGAGTGCAATCTACGTTGCTATTCGCATGTTCACACTGCTGAGGGTGTTCACTGGTAGCAAATCGGATGGAATTACCATCCCCTTTCCCCGAATTCATACGCCAACGTATTTTCCATAAAAAAACTAGAAAACGAATGCAAGAGGTACTCTTACCTCTAAATCTCCCTGTCTCCCCCTAACGTGCTTGGTGAGAGCGACCAAGGATACCCGCAGCGCAGTCCACATCGTGTCAGCGTCACCCTTTCCTGCCGGCTCGAACAGAGGTAAGACCCGCGACCGAAAGCAGGCCGTTTGCACGGAATTGCTGTGTTCGTGTGTATGATCTGGTCATGTGATGCATAGGCTACAAACAAACTCGTCACCATCCAGCACAAGCAGTGTATCTCCGTCCGTATCTGCTCCATCATCGTGCTACCCTTCTATTCCCGCACTATTACAGCAATGTTTACACTTCCAGGTTCTGCCGGGCGGCCATCGTTTGCCCGCCTCCGGCCTCCAGAATACAGTACACAAGGTTCCCCTCCGGGAGGTGCGTAGGGGAGTGGCGCAAGAGCGATCTTAACGACACGTATTGTATTTCGTTTTTTCCTGAAATTTCGGCATTTCAACAAATTCAGCGAGGGTTGAATCTTATCGAGTAAGTGCCCCCGTTGGCTCGGGAAAAATATCGTCCACCCGTTACAGAACCGTCCCTACAGCAGCTGCGCTCGCGGAACCCATGCGTGCGGTGGCCCTTTGTCATCGGCCTGACTCGTAGGCAGGTGTCGGTGCCTTGGGGAGTGAAATCCATCATCAACCCGTCACGCAACAACGCCCAACGCTTGCCCAAAGCGACAAAGTCTCAGCTATTGCTGTCACCGAGCTCAGTCGGTCGGCCACCTCGGTGCGGTCACCTTGTGAACTCGGCCATGAGAGCCCAGAAAGCTATTGCGTGTTCTGCGTTCGGCCATGACTTGCGAGTGACCTTAGGAACGACCCCTGTCAGCTCTGTGCGTTCGCGAGTGGTGGCACAGCTCGAGCGGTGGGGTTGCCCGATCCTCTACGGCCTTGTACCTAAATTTCCTGAAAAACCCTATAAACGTCTAGGCGACTTTTTGGGGGGGTGAAGTTTTTCGGCTTTTCCCGAAAATTACCGAAAATTCGGGAAAATATCGAAAAAAACTGAAAAACACTCGTCGCTAAGATCGACCCTTATATGGAATCTTGAACACCTGTTTACATGGTTCCCCTCCGGGAAGTGCTTAGGGGAGTGGCGCAAGAGCGAACTAATAATGCTCGTATGAAATACCTGCACACCTACAAGTATAGAGAACTGACTGCATCCACCCATCATGTGAAGAATACACACGCGTATTTTTGAGGACAGAATACATAGGGCTGTTAGTGGAAATAGTGTGCATATTAATTTACTACTACATACCAGGTACAATAATATAAAGGAGGGTATACAGGTAAGTGGATATTGATCCTGAACAGATGACTCGCGACGATCAGTTCGTTCCTTGCGGCGTAAATGTAATTTCAAAAAGTTTTCGTTACTAAAAGTTGCGTGAGGCCATTTCTTATGCAGTCGGATTGGGAGTCAGTTGGAAATGGTGCTATCGGCACGTTCGCACGAGTTTTTGCCCCGAAAATGTGCGAAACTGCTGTTCCTCGCCTCAGAATGACCAGGACTTATCTCGAGACCTATCTAGAGCTGTTTCCCGCTTCTCCGGGTGCCCAGTAGGGAAATCACCTCCGGTACTTTTCCGATCCAACTGGGCCAAATACGATTAAAATCCCCGATTGGATCAGAAAAAACGTACCTGGTATTTTCCAATCCGATCCCTGATACACCTGAGGTATCATATTCAAACAATCAAACGACGACAAATGCATGTATGCCCGCATCCATCCGTACCCACTACAGCTAGACCACATATCGCTGCAGGGTACAAAACTGAGTATTTTATTGTTTTTGATGTGTCCACCCACGGGCGGGATCCGCGGGTCGAACTCGCCGGTCAAAATAAATGGTCTCGCCGGTCAAGGTGAGCCGACCCGCATAAAACCCGTCTCACGGGTCAAACGAAAGGTGGCGGGTCGGGTCGGGTCGGGTTGGGTCAGCAGTGTTTTTGAATCGCACGGGTCGGGTCGCGTCGGGTCAAGAATGTTTCAAAATCTCGCGGGTCGGATCGGGTCAAGTAAAAAAAACTCATAATATTCGCGGATCCGGTCGGGTCAAACCCGACCCGACCCAACCCTGCCCGACCCGGCCCGACCCGTGAGTTTGACCTGACCCTCGAAACGCCCTGCAAATAACAACGTAATAAACAGACGATTTCTCCTCTTTCTGAGGAGCTGGGTCGGGCGTTCTGATCTTTGAACTACTCGTTCGTGTCCTTGCACTCGTTTTTTTCTCCTCGCTTGGCATAGAGCACAGCAGTACATCCTAGTAAGTTACGAGTATGACTCTTTCAAAAAGGTATCGGGGATATCACAAGTAGTTGAAGTAACTGGTGCTTGGTGCATACGTCAGTACTGCTGTTCTTCATCATTGTGTGAAGGTGCATTCCTGTATGATAAAAAAAATATGATTGCGACTCGTACTTTATAATAACTCCCTAATTTCGGGTATGTATCTAGGTAAACCAAAAACGTGTGCCTCTCTTAGGGCGGCTGACATGCGAGCCCCTTCTGAAGGGGAGGTGTTCCGATTTACGCTTTAGTGTTGAGCTCGTATGCAGAAGACCTCAATGGTGTGCTTTATGGAAATGCCCGTTGAACAAGCAGTTGACTACAACGTGAGAACATACTAGCGAGGGACGACTGTAGCATATGAACATGCGTGACACTCCTTCAAGGCGACAGCTAACTTACCTAGGTTCACTGATTGGATCAACGCCGGTATTTTCATTTGAATGCTCGATATGCCTTGGCAATGGGAGATGTTCATGTACTTTGTTGTATCACCTCCATTCAGGGATGTTGCATAGAATGAATATTTGATGATTCATTTAAATAATTGAGGTGTTTAAGTTCTGTTGGTTTATTGATTATTTATCAAGTAATCATGTTAAGTTTTGATTAGTTGTTTTATTATCATAATCATGATTAGTTTAAAATTTCCGATAGAAAAGAGGCGCTTTTTGTTGTAACAGTAAAAAACGTGCCCGCGGCGCAGCCAAAAGGAATATATCAACCGGGCAGAAGAAGGTACCAAGCCAAGCATCGTAGAAGAAGAGATCAATAAAACCGACGCTGAGGTTGCTGGCGGAACGTCTCTTGGCGGCCTCGTGCGGAGGCAGCTGCGAGAAAGAGCCTTCTTAAGAAGAACACCAGAAATGACGAGCAAGGCGGAGCTGCCGCTTCCCTGGCAAATAAGCCACGAACGCTAACTCTGTCCGAAAGGGACGAGCTCGTGAATGAATTGGTGCTCTACAAGTAGGAAGAGGTTGCAGTGGGTGCGATCGAAGCCGCAGGCGGGCCCCTTGGGTGGTGGCAAAAGGCCTCGCGCGTCTATCCCCATAGTGTCATGCTAGCCCTCAAGTACCTTGTAATTCAAGCGTCATCTGCCGCATCCGAACGCGTCTTTTCCGTAGGAAGACTTGTTGGTACCAAGAAGCGCAATCTTCTGGGCGGGGAGAGGGTGGGCGATATGTTTTTCCTTCATGAAGGCGTGAATCACAAACTCTGGCGGAAGGTTGTGGTGCAGTATTCTGAATGGGCTGCTACCCATCATTCAGTAAATTGTTGGGTCCCGTCTGGCTACCGCTTTGAACGCAGCGAAGGGTGGCGGCAATCTAGCATGCATACTTTAGGAGATAGTATGGCGCCTCCCGTTGTATCGTAAGCACACGAATAGTGGCAGCATACAGAGGGGGGGCACGGGTGTATTGAGGCTTTGGTGCTTCCGACTGTTTGCGTGTTGTGGAACAGAGCAGCAGCTACATTGCATTGTACAGTAGTAGGCTACAATTGAGAGAGCGCGTGAAAGAAGGGAATTCGTACCATCGCCAGAACAGCAGCAGAGTTTCCTGCTCGCAGCAAGCAGGCTGCTAAATGTTAGCCGGCGGCCCAGCATACGTTGCGGTCGCAGTATCAAGAATTGCACGACACAATATCAATTTAACGTATGATGTAAGTTGAGGTACACATGGTGCCTGGCTCACGACCCATGGCCCTGGAACACATCCAACGAACAACAAGTTGTGTTACGTGTCATGGTACAGCCGTATTCGTTTGACCCGCTGACCGACGTCTCTCGTGTCACTTAACATTAGTATATATATAGGAAGCATCTTTGCAGTTGTGTCAATATGGGCACAACACAACTAGAAATATTACCTTAATACGTTGAATTAGCCTTGGTAACTGTTTAGTGCATGCGGAAGGCGGACTCGCACCACATCTGTGTGGATCCTGTGCTTCCATATGCTATCCAACAACGTTCACGCTAACCCTTGCCAAGGTCTATTAGAGGTTCATGACAGAAATGCGGTCTGTCGGTCAATGAGTACCAGGTTCTCACATCGCCGTCGACTGGCCGTTTTGCTCCCTATGTCTCCCCTCCTCATCTGCCACAGAAAGAGCTCCAAAGCAACGTCTAGCGACAATGACGGTTTGCTCTCAGGACTCTTGCACAAAACGAGGCTGTTTTATTTTGGAGGGTAATAAAAAAAGTTTTTTCTGCAAACACCATGCTGAGGACGGCATGATTGACGTTACCAACGCACGGTGCTTCCATGCCTCCTGCACTAAGAGGCCGACTTTCAACTTTGAAAGCAGCAAGACTGGGATGTACTGCGGACAGCATGCTAAGGAGGACATGGTGAACGTCATAAGCAGGCGCTGCTTCCATGACACATGCAAAACGATACCCAGCTTTAATGTCAAGGGTAGCAGAGGCGGAGTGTACTGCAAAAGACATGCCAGGGAGGGCATGGTGTATGTCATTGGTGAGCGCTGCCTGCATGACACATGCACGAAGGCACCCAGCTTCAATGCGAAGGGTAGCAGGCGGGGGATGTACTGCAAAAAACATGCTCAGGAGGGCATGGTGTATGTCGTTGGTAAGCGCTGCCTCCATGACGCATGCACGAAGGCAGCCATCTTCAATGTGAAGGGCAGCAGAAGGGGGGCGTACTGCAAAAAACATGCTCAGGAGGGCATGGTGAATGTCGTTCGTAAGCTCTGCCTCCATGTCCCATGCACCCAAGTAGCCAGCTTTAATGTGAAGGGTATCAGAGGCGCGGCGTACTGCAAGAAACATGCCCAGGAGGGCATGGTGGCAGTCTATGGTAAGCCCTGCTCACATGAATTTTGCAACGTACGACCGGGTTGGGGTCTACTGGCCGATGGTCGGGCTACTGCATGCGCTCGCCATAAAATCGATATTTCGGGTGGTCCGGTGGTCAACTTTTTTTTTCCCTGTAAGGTGGCGGGTTGTAGGAGATTATCTCGGTGGGGACTGGCTGGAAGGCAGCCCAGCCACTGCCTTGATCATGGCCCCCTCACGACCGGACTCGTCTGTACTGTCGAGCCTGGTCGCCAGGGAAACACCCATCCCAGTCCGTCGCCCCGCGCAGTAAGGACCCCTCCCACCCTCGTGAAGACCGAGTGTGTGTTTTGAAATTTTTTGCGTTGAACCACATACTTTTGTGTTGTCATTTCGATTCCTCTTGTAGTCGTTGGGTTCGGGGGCATGAATCTAGTCTGGCCAGTGGTCTGAAGGGTTCGCCATGTCTTTTGCCCTATGGGAGCCAGCCCCACAGGTGATGTAGCCTACCTCTAGCAAAAGGCGCACTTTGTTTCCTGAATTTTTTCCAGGAGTGGAAACCCGATAAACATGGCACTACACGGAAGATTCTTCCTTTAGCGGTGATTAGGCCCGGGTCAGCGCCTGGGACTCAACTGGAGTTGGTCGACTGTGTTAGAAATAGACGTTTCTGCTTTGAAAGAGGTGTTTGGCATCCAGCAGACACCCGTTCCAAATGCTCTATCGTCTGTGGATGCCCTGTGGGGTCACAATCTTAGCATGCAACATGGTATGGTGCCATGCAAGAGATTGAAGGCAGGTGTGCCGAGTAGATAGTGCAGCGTAAACAACACTCATATGGCCGGGGTCACGTTCCGAGCCTGTGATAGCAAGGTTACGTGATCAAGTTAGTCCTGCTAACGCTGCCGTAGTTTCGATGTCCGTAGAGGTGCACGCGTGCACATTTGTGTCGTGGGTTAATATTATATCGTGTACCTTTTCATGTGAGGGACTACCCCATGCTCAATGCAAATACACGCTTGCTACGTAACGTGCGGGCGTCGGGCATTTGGAGTGCGGCTGTTAGGGGCACTGCGGAGTGGGAGCTCCACGTCGAATGTCGCCAATAAAATGTATGCACTGCATCAAGATAGTCGATTATATTTTCGTGTTATCAACTGCATGCTGCACCTACACCCATCGCTCGGTAAAGTTGTATGCCACGCGGCCGCACAGTGTTGCAATACCGCCCCTCGACGAGCGTACATGTGTTTTGGTGACCCAGAAGCCGCAGGCATGGTGGGCACGTCAGTTGATACCGCTATACCATGGTACATTATTACGGGGGACCATAGTAAATGGGGCCTCACGTTGTCAGTAAAAAATAGCGAAATATATAGGGTTTTGTCTGCACCGTAGGTCCCATTTGACATGGTCCCACGTATTACTCGGCGTTCACCTACACGAGGAACCAAGATAATGTTGGTCCCACCACATGTTAGGATGTTAGGCGCCAAGTCTTGTTTGTTATTCGTCTAAGGTGGTTCCCTCCATGGGCCCGGTGTGACGTTCCCTGTTCAGTAGGTGAGCCGTTCTTCGTCTATCTGGAACAGGCGCTCACCCTGAACGTGTCTTGACTGTGCGGCAGCCGCTGGTTGCCCATGCTGTCGTCAAGCCTCTAAAACCCTCGGCATGTAATGTTGCCCACGGGCGTTGGCTTCGAGACAACGTGCATGACAACGTAGTAGAGAAAAATCTCAACGTTCTAGCTTTCGTTGTTTCCAGCGAGTTTTCTTTCGCATCCCAACGTTCTACAGTAGGTTTCGTCTTTGTTCAGCGGGTTTATCTTGCGCCTCTTCTATTCCAGTGGGCGAGCAGGACCGGCTTTGCCGTCAGAATCACCCCTACCCCCCTCCACCCGCTCGCTTACTTGCGTTTTAAATCCTGTCTTCAACACCACCCCTTGATGTTGGCACCGTCCACTTCTTTACCACTCGGGTTGTTCCCCATAGCCACTACTCCCCTCGCCTTCGTCCGATTTATCTGCTGTATCTCTTTCCTTTCACTGTCGTTATCGTTATTGTGGGCCGTTTTGACATCGGTTCGTTCGCCTTAAAATGCATTCCCCCCCCCCCCCCCCCCTTTCCATCCTTCCGTCCCCCCTGGTGTGGGTCGTTTCCCCCGTCTCGTTCGTGTTGCGTGCCACGGTTACTTTGAATTTCATGTAGTCTGTCTTTTGGTGAGGTATAGTAGCTCGTCAAACGGGGAGCCTCCATAAACAAAATCGTGCACCTCTACTCCAGCATGCGTTCGATCTCGATGTTGAACCCTTTTTTGCCGTGCTCCTAATAAGCCAAGTTGACAGAATTCTTGAAGCACGCGCACCTCTTGTAAACGTTCCGCGATATCGATTTTGCGATGTACGAAGGCACTTTAGATCAATCCACGCGCCTCACCCGACGATGCTTGAAGAAATCGTAATCGTTGTATATCGAGCCGAAAGTGACCACGGGCGAAACCGCTTTATCCACCGCTGCCATGGATGCTGATCACAACCCTAGCGGAAGTTCACAGTGTTTGTGTTCTCCGCGCTACGCCGTTCTTTCCACCCGTCGGCATCCAGCACAACCGGTGTCGGTGGTGATTCTTCAATCCTTGAGAGGTACATTTTCTGTGGTCACAAAACTGCGCTACTGAGATACTACGTTTCACGTATGCAGTCAGCACAGTACACAATGCAACGCCATGTCATCATACTATTAATAGATACGGCAGGAAAGACATACACATTGTGTGAAAACAGAAACGAAGGAAAATAAAGAAACACCAAAACAAGCAAGACAGATCGAAATATTTAATCAAACACTGTCTTGACCCTCCTCAGGGGGTGTGGCCGTCTCTTAAAAAGAACGAGCTGGACAAAAAAAAAGAAAGCAATCACCTTGTAAACAGAGTGAGACTAAGAACCAAGGGGAAGTAAGAGGCAAAACAAAGCACAAAATACCCTCCAGGTAGGACCAGCAGTTTGTGGTACGAGTAGCATAGCCAGGTGCTCCCTCCAAGTCTGCACGATACCTTGCTACCCTGCCTGCCGTCTGCGTCCTGCATTCGTCAACTATGCCCCGCCCCTCGGCGTCCGATAATACGAACGAAATGAAGCCGGCCCGTCATCCACCCACGCCTCACGACTCCTATCATACTGCTTAATATATAAGAAAGGAAGAAAACGAAGAAAAGTGGAAATCACAGAGGATCAAGCGCAAGTAAAAACAAAAAACAAGACAAAGAAAGGCGCGTTCGAACCAGATGCATCAGTTGGCGGCACGAGTAGCATAGACATGTTCTAGTCCCTAGTCGGCCTGGTCCTTTGCGACCCTGTCTGGCATATTTTTCCGACTTTGGTTCACCGCAGTTTCCCTTCTACTCCTGTTCCCCCCCTCCCCGCATTCCCTTGTCGGATTTTCTTTCCACTCCCCCTGTTGCCCCCCCTTCCCCCAATTGCCTTGCACACCACCCACGGTGGATGCGCGGTGCGGCCTACTCAGCTCAGCCTCACCTTGTCACCTCACCATGAACCGTTCGCCTACTTCGAGGGCCCCCCGTACCACATACCCGCTTTAATTGCTGCAGTGGACCACAGCGCGGTCTCAACTCCAAACACCAAGGGGGCATGTTCCTTTGACCCTTCGGTGGCTGGGAGCCTCCTAAACGTTTCGACTATGCATCTGTGCCAAGTCTTGAACTGTCCGCCAGGTGTCGGGTTCTCCCCACCAGCTATCGTCCCGAACATTACTCGACTGGGCAGTCGCACCATGCTCTGCCGTGCCACGCCCACCGCAAAGAAGAACAGCCGTTTACGGATGGTCGTTTCGATGAAATCCCAACGTGTCATCTTGAGGGCCTTCGGGTACGAGAGGATGGTATGGTCAATACGAAGTCGGCGCTGGAAACCAATGACTCGCAACAGGGCTTTTTGGTGAGCCGTTCGAAGCGTGGCCAAGGTGTTCCGCCCTGACGATCCATGTCTCACACCCGTACAGCAGGGTCTTGATTACCTCAGCCTTCAGCAATCGGACTTTCATGCTAAGGGGGGGCGGTCGTCCTAGCATACAACTTCGGATCGAACCGTTTGAGGCATGCTGGCATAAGACGGATTCGTCGTTCGATTCCGAGTGAAAGGTCAGCGTGTTCGTGGTCAATGGTTCAGAGCCAATAAAAATGATAAGTTATGCTTTGTGAGGGCCGTTTTCCCCACACAGTCAAACTTCACACTGTAAAGTGTTGTCAATTGTGGCAGCTGTCGTTAACACCAGCAAATACAACAATGAGCTTTAGCAGTCCGAGATATCGAAGATCCACGAAAATCGGGACTTTTTGGCAAGGCGCTTCGCTCCTGAATTAGTGAATATCTATCTTAGTATACCGTCTGTTCCACGAGCCTGTAAAAGCAGTTTGTGCAATAATTTTTCGTGGATCGAAAAACCATAATGAATTTGCATATCCTAGCTTATAGTTTGATTGGGAGAGAAGCAAACCTGTTTGAAAACAATTAGTATCGATGATCATTTTGACTGGAAAGGCAATTCTCCAAAACGAGAGTAAGCTGTTATATGGTCGCCATCACGGTGCCTTGGAGCGAGCTTGATGTTTGTTCTTTTCGGAGATGCTTGATCTTGAGCTATTTGGCATTGGTTCTGGGGGGGAGAATGAGTACTGACAGCACAAACACGTCTGCACATCGAACAGGGAGCGATGCCCGGCAGAAATTACTGACCCACCACGTCAGTAGATGCGCCCAAAGCCCTCAAGCAGATCGATCATGCTATGGTGGCCGCATCGCGCTCTCTGTGCCGTGCTTCAGGGTTTCTGCGTCCGGGAACACTTTAGCTCATTGTGGCCCAACGTAGTACTCAGATATATATGCCAAAAATACGAAAACCACTCTTCAACATGTCTGTAAAGCGGGCGAAAAGCGATGACCCGGAACATGTGGGTCTAAAGACGACGGTAGATCCCATTGACAGTCCACAGGGAGGCAAACGTTTTGTATTACGCGACACGATGCGTCTTCCTTAGAGGGGCACGAGAGTCTAACGTGGCCCCAGCGCCGCGGCGCAAAACGCTAACCCCCCCCCTCGAGGGAGTCGTACGCTGAAGTGCCTCCAGGGACAACTTTCCAACTGAAGGTGAAGGGAGAGACAGGAGGAGAAATCTTGGATAGGATGGCGGTGTTTCTTCAGGCCATCTACGGCCGGCAGTGGGGCTCCCGTGAGCAATGAGTACATGGAATGCTTCCTGTTGGTTCGGCCTGGCTTGAATGCCGTTGCGAGTTCAAACGCTTCAGCGCTGTTAGGACTAGCATTATGCATCATGAAACAGAAATGGGATATGACAACAACCCAGTAAGGTTCCAAAAGGCCAAGATTGGCAAAGCGGCTACTAGCGGAACTATACGTAGACAACGCTAAGGCAACTTTAACGAGAGTCTGGCTACGCCTGACACAACGACTATTTCGTGCTCCCCAAAGTGAATACCTCCCAGAAGAACTAGTGTGTCAACACATGAATCGTATTCGAGAAAGTCGATAAATCTACCATGGGCACGCTGTCTCCACTACTGTGATGCAATAACTCCAGTTTCTATCCGGTGTCACAGACTTGCACCGTCTGGGACGAGCACAGGAGCTATTTCGTTTCTTGACACTGCACTCCAGCTGTCACCTAGGCAATAGAAGCTAGTACTCTTACCCCGTCTCTTGGAGAACAGAATTCCAAAACTCCTCCACAAACACCACATTCCTACGGAGAAATGCCTTCCCCATTAGCATAGCGGTCTCCTCTCCCACGACATTTTGCTTCTTTTGATGGGACTGTCTGCATATATCGAGGTGATAAATCAGGGTTGGGGGACTCACTAGAAACGTTTTTTAGGGGCGGGGTGCAACTCTTATCCCACCGTGGTGCACGTAGGGTGTGCTTCAATAAAAACCGAGCAAGAGAAAGCTTGAGTTTAGTGAAGTGTCCACCGTGTCTATGGCTACTACGATTGATCGAAAGTGCCTTCGTACATCGCAAAATCGATATCGGGGTACGTTTACAGGAGGTCTGTGCGCTTTCAAAACTTATGTCAACGTGAGATATTGGGAGCACGGCAAGAAGGGTCGGTAACTATCGACATCGGACGCATGCCGAAATAGAGGTGACCAATTTTGTTCCATGAGGCCCCCCATTTGACGAGATCTTGCACCTCACCCGAAAACAGACTACAAGAAAACTCGAAGTAACGGCGAGACGAATGACAACGGGGAGGACGAAAATGACCCACCAGGGGCGACAGAAGGACGGGTAAGGGGGGAGAAGGCGCATTTCATGGCGACCAAACCGATATCGAAACGGACCACAACACCGACAAGGACAGTGAAAAAAACTAGGTACCGGAGACAAAGCGTACGAGACCGAGGGGTTTTAGGGGAAATGAGGAACCTATCGAGAGGCAGAGAAGTGGACGGTGCCAACATTGAGGGGTGGTGAAAGGTTGAGGTTTTGGAGCGGAAGTAAGGAAGCGGGTGAAGGGGGGTAAGGTGATCCCGACCGTGACGCCGGGCCTGGCTGCCCACCGGAATAGAAGAGGGGCAAGAAAGCCCCGCAGAAAACAATGAAACCTAGAGCTTTAGAATATATTCAGCTACGTTGTCGCTCACGTTCGCTCAAAACCAGCGTCCGCAGGCAACATTCTAGGCCGAACACGTTAGAGGCTCGACGTCAGCATGGGCAACCAGTGGCTGCTGCACAGTCAAAACACGTCCAGGATGAGCGCCTGTTCCATATAGACAAGAGAACGGCTCAACAACTGAACAGGGAACGTGACACCGAGCTCATGAACGGAACCCCTTTAGACGAAACACAAATACATTACCTGGTACCCATTATGTGTTGGCACCGACATTATATTTGTTTCTGCTGTAGGTGTACGCACACAAATGTACGGCGGGATTAACTGACGTGTCCGCCGTGTCGGTGGCTACTGCTACATCAAGACGCACGTACGATCGTCGAAGGACGGTATTGCAGCTTTGCGCGGCCGCGTAGCATAGAGCTTCACCGAATGATGGTTTTAGGTGTAGCACGTAGTTGACAAACATGAAAGTAAAAGCCCAGATATTATTGTGCAGTGCATACACTTGGTGACGACATCCGACGTTGAGCTAGCACTCCACACTGCCCATAGCCACCTCATTCCAAATACCCGACGCCCGCCCCATGCGTATCAAGCGTCTTTTTTCGTTGAACAAGGGGTACTTCCATCACATGTAAAAAAAGTACACACAAGTGATTACACCCGTGACATAAATGTGCACGCGTACACCCCCGGGGATATCGAAACTACCACAACGTTAGCATGGCTTGTGCGTTTTACGATCCGCAGTGATCTAAATCGATCACGTAGCCTTGCCATCACCGGCGCGCAACGTGAACCCGGCCATATGATATTTCGTTACGCTTCTCTATCTACTCGGTACGACTACCTTCAATCTCTTGCATGGCACTATACCACGTTGAGTGCAGATGTTGTGACCCAGCACGGCAGCCATAGACGATAGAGCACTAGGAACGCGTGTCTCCTGCTTGCCAGACACATCTTTCAAAACAGAAATATCTGGTTTTAACACCATCGATCGCCTCTGGTTAACTCCCAGGCGCTGAGCCGGGCCTGGCCACCGCCACAAGAAGAAGCTTCCGTGTAGTACCATGTTTGTCAGGTTTCCACTGCTGGAGTAGGGTCAGCGAAAACAGTGTGCCTTTTGATGGCGGCAGGCTGCATCACCCGTGAAGCTGACTCCCATACGGCGAACGCCATGGTGAACCCTTCAGGCCGCTGGCTGCGCCTAGGTTCATGAACCCGAATCCACCGACTTCAGAACAAATAGAAATGACGACACAAAAGTATGTGATTCAACGCGTAAGTTTTCAAAACACACACTCGGTTTTCACGTGGGTGGAAGGGGCCTTTATTGCACGGTACGACAGACTGGGATGGGTGTTCCTCCGGCGACCAGGCTCGACAGTGCAGACGAGTCCGGCTCCCAGGGGGCCATGATCAAGGCAGTGGCTGGGCTGCCTTTCATGCAGTCCCCACCGAGACACTTTCCTACAACCTGCTACCTTACACCTCAACGTAAAGTTGATCACCGGACCACCCGAAATATCGATCTTATGACGAGTGCATGCAGTAGCCCGACCATCGGACAGGAGACCCCACGCCGGTCGCGCATTGCAAAATCCATGTGAACAGCGCTTACGAAACACGGCCACCATGCCGTCCTGAGCATGTTTCTTGCAGTACGCCCCCCCTCTGCTGCCTTTGGCATTAAAACTGGGTACCTTCGTGCATGAGTCGTGGAGGCAACGCTTGCTAATGACGTCCACCATGCCTTCCAGAGAATGTTTCTTGCAATACGCCCCCCCTCTGCTACCCTTCACATTGAAGGTGGGTATTGTTTTGCATGGGTCATGTAGGCAGCGCTTACCAACGACAAACACCATATCCCCCTGAGCATGGTTTTCGCAGTACGCACCCACTCTGCTACCCTTCATATTGAAGATGGCTGCTCTGGTGCATGTTTCATGAGAGCAGCCCTTGTGACGGACATCTACCATGCCCTCCTCAGAATGTGACTTGCAGTAGATCCCCTTTTGGCTACCCTTCACATTGAAGCTGGGTACCTTTGTGCATGAGTCATGGGAGCAGCGCTCGCCAACGACACACACCATGCCCTCCCGAGCATGATTCTTGCAGTACACTCCGCCTCTACTACCCTTCACATTGAAGACAGGGGTCTTCGTACATGCGTCATGGAGGCAGCACTTACCAACGACACACACCATGCCCTCCTGAGCATGCTCTTTGCAGTACGCCCCCCCTCTGCTACCCTTGGCATTGAACCTGGGCACCTTCGTGCATGAGTCCTGGAGGCAGCGCTTACCAACGACGCACACCATGCCCTCCTTTGCATGAGTTTTGCAGTACGCCCCCCCTCTGCTACCCTTCACATTGAAGATGGATATCGTTTTGCATGTGTCATGGAAACAACGCTTGCTATAGACGTCCACCATATCATCCTTAGCATGCTCTCGGCAGTACATCCCAGTTTTGTTGCTTTCGAAGTTGAACGTCGGCCTCTTCGTGCAGGAGGCATGGAAGCACCGTGCGTGGGCGACGTTAATCATGCCGTCCTCAGCATGGAGTTTACAGAAAATACTTTTTATTTTGCCCTCGAAGTTAAAAGAGGCTCGTTTCGTGCAAGAGTCCTGAGAGCAAAGCCTCATTTCCGCTGGGCGTTGATGTGGTGCTCTTTCTGTGGCAGATGAAGAGGGGAGACACAGAGAGCAAGGAGGCCATTCGACGGCGATGTGAGCACCTGATACTCAATTGACTGAGAGACCCTACTGTCCTGAAGCTCTATTGGAGCTTGGCAAAGGTCAGCGTGAACGTCGTTGGACAGCATATAGAAGCAAAGAAACGACAGGTATGTATGTGGTTCAATCGACCGTTCGCATACACCAAACCGATACCAAGCAAGACGGATTCAATGTATCAAGGTCGTATTTCTAGTTGTGTTGTGTCCATATTGACGCAACTGCAAGGATGGTTCCTATATGTACTAATGTTGAGTGACACGAGAGTCGTCGGTCAGCGGGTCAAACGAATATGGTTGCACCATTTCGCATAACACCATTTCTTCTTCGTTGGATGTGCTCCAGGGTCATGGGTCGTGAACCAGGCACCATGTGTACCTCAAGTTACATCATACGTTAAATTGATATTGTATGGAGCCATTCTTGGTACTGCGACCGCAACGTATGCTGGGCCGCCGGCTAACATTTAGCAGCCCGCTTGTTGCAACCAGGAAACTCTGCTGCTGTTCTGGGGACGGTACGCAGGAGAGTCTTCGTGCAATGAGGGCGATACAACAAAGTACATGAACACCTCCCCTTGCCATGAAATACCAAGCAGAAAATATCCAAATAAAATACCATCGTTGATCCAACCAGTTAACCTAGGTAAGTTGACTGTCGCCCTGAAGGAACCTCACGCATGTGCATATGCTACAGTAGTCCCTAGCATGTGTTTTTCACGTTGTAGTCAACAGCTCACTCCACAGGCCCTCCCGTAATGCACACCCTTCAGGTCTCCTGCATACGAGCGGGCCAAAGAGCAACTCTATAGTGTGAACAAGAACACCCCCCCCCTTCGTAACGGGTTAGCATGTCAGCCACCCTACGAATGGCACACGTTTTTGACGCACCTTGATATACGTGCATTTCGTGAGTTCTCCCACTTGAAAAAAATAGTTTCTTATCGTACGGGAGTAAATCTTCCCCCTGTGTCCAGGAACAGCAGTACTGACGTATCTACCAGGTACCCAGTACTTGTCATACCGCCGAAACCTTTCTAGAAGAGTCACAGTCGGAAATGTCCATATGATTGTATGCCAAGTGAGGACCAAACAATGGAGGCAAGTACACGAACGAGTAGTTCAGAGGTCAGAGTGCCCGACCAAGCTGCTTAGGGTCATTCTTATCGGAGAGTTTTTTTCCCTCAAAAATTCGACATTTGTTTCGCGCCATTTTTCAACCTTCCATATTTTCCTGTTTTTTTATCCAAATATTGGAAGGTTAACCAACTTGATATTTTTGCTTTGGAGAATTCCACGAATAGTGACAGAACGCCTCCGTATATTGATACATATCTACAATTATTTCCAAACTTTTGGAATTTTTGGAAAAAAACGCTCTCCGATAAGAATGAGCCTTAGAAACAAGAGCAATCGCCTGTATATTACTCTTGTCATTTATACTGGTGTGCGTGTACACAAAGATAGCCAAAGGCCTAGCCTTTCGTCGGGGTAGAGAACACGGCAGGCTTATCATACCTCGAGCAATCCTAGCAGACGCCTCTAGCTGGTGTATGATACGCACGCTTGCCTCACGCCCATACTACTGAGTGTGGTACTGCTGTGCTGTGGGGACGTGTAGGGGAGATGGAAATGAGGGCCAGGGGTCGTAGTTATGGCTGAAGTCTTCCACCGCAAGGGTGTACAATCTTGCACTGAAAAATGTGACGGGCGTGTTATGTAAGTAGTTGTGGCCTGTGTGTGGCATACGACAAACCATGCGCAGTTTGGTTGTTGTGCTGTCGAGGTGCGGGCTCTTCCCGCCTGTTTGCGTCTACGGACTCTTTTCTTGCCGACCGCGCCTGAGCCGGCCCGTGCTAAATTTGAATCACGATTTGAATCACGGGCCGAAGCCTGACCCAGCCTGCGAGATTCCAATCTCACCGACCGTCGGAAGCCCGGTCCGCGAGATTCCTTCACAGCCTGGCCCGTGACATCCTCGGGTCCTTTTCGCTCTTGTCTTCGGGCTGTGGCTCCTGCCCTTCGAAAATTCGAGGCCACAAGGTGCTCGTTAGCCCGCGCCCAGCGGTGTCGTTCGCTAGCCGCCCGTTTTTTACAATCGGAGTACAGAGCCGAGTCTGCCATGCCCCTACGGTGGTCGATGGATACCGTTGGTGTGCATGGGTTGCGTAGTGCCTTGATCAGGCGTATTTCAGGAAACGACAAATGTCACGAATCGTGATTCTGTTTTTTTAAGGAGAAAGCTAAACAAAATGGCGTCAGGAGACCTACGCCAACGTAAACGCAACGTACCCATAAAAAGTTTGAATTGCAAAGGTACCCGCCATAACTTTTCAGTACAGCTTGCTAAGAGCACGTTTCTTAAAAAGGAAAATCCCAAACATTTGGAAAAACCCCGGAAAAACAAAATCTGAAGCCGATGTTGGGCCAAGATCGGCTGCAGGAAAACTCTGGTGGATGTTTCGTTCGAAGCGGCGATATTCCGAGTTCTCGACAGCCATCAATCGACCAAACCAACGATTTCATCATGAATTCTGAACGAAATTCGCTCGTTAGTGCCTCCGACCTACCCTTGGGTCACCGTGTGCCCATAACGGCCGGTGACATTTGGCGGGCGCTGGCCAGGCGTATGATACAAAAAAACAATTGGGCACTGGTGTGCACGAACCAGATGGCAAATTTCAAATTTCTGGATTCGTCTCGAAAGGCGATAAATTTATATATTTTCAGGGTTTTTCGCGGGTCATGACCCGACCCCCGGGTCGGGTCAGGGGGGTTTTAAAATGTCGCGGGTCGAGTCGGGTCGGGTCGGGTCATTTGTTTTCAAAATCTCGCGGGTCGGGTCGGGTCGGGTCAAGATTTTAAAAAATATCACGGGTCGGGGCGGGTCGGGTCAAAGGGTTTTGAAATCTCACGGGTCGGGTCGGGTCGGGTCAAGAGGTTTTGAAATCTCTCGGGTCGGTTTGGGTCGGGTCAGGAGTTGTTTAAAATGTCACGGGTCGGTTCGGGTCATGACCCGTGAGATACGGGGTCATTCGCGGGTCAGGTCATCACGACCCGCGATTTTTTTCCGGCTGACCCTCACGTCCGACCCGCGGGTCTTGCCCACGGATCAGTATTTTTGCTAACGCGTGCAGCTACCTGTCGGAAAGGCCGCCTTTGTGACCCGCGGGTCTGGCCCGCGGGTCCGGCATTGTACAACAAAAAATACTCGCCGTTTCCCGCCCAAAGGCTTCTCTCGTACCGATACGTAGACCCCCGAGAGCGTATCATAGCGTGTATAATTCTCACACGCGAATCCCGGGTCGGATGAAGCCGTACAGCGTACAGCAGTATATGATTGTGTTCATGTTCACGCCCATCCATTTCCACAAAAAAAAATGGCCACACTCTCATGCAGGGTGCAACAATGAAGACAAGACATGACAGCAGTGTAGGAAGCCCGCGCTCGTCGCGGCAGCAGCAGCAGCAGCAGCAGCAGCAGCAGCAGCAGCAGCAGCAGCAGCAGGCCCCGGATCCTCGCGGATCGTGGCCCCTGTTGTCAGAACCTCCGCTTCAGCGCTTGCTGCTGGAGCCTGCACAGCTCGCTCGCCGGGGCGCCAGCAGAAGCCATCGGGTCAGAGCTATAGGGTCGACCCAGGGGCCGGGAGGTATCCGCCCGGCAGAGTGCGGGCATGTGCCATTCTCCATATGTCATCATATTTCTGATCATCATGGTCTTTTTCGAAGCGCACACCACACAATGCTCCATAAAAAAACAAGAAAAGAAAACACCCAACACAAACGTACGACATTTTCGGAAAAGTCAAGGGACCAAGGACCTGCCAACCGATCAACTTACCAACGTTCATGTCTTTGGACCCGTGAGCTTTCGTCGTTGACCCGTGAGATGTGTCATGGGTCCAGTTGACCAGACCCGCATGAAACCCGTGTCTCACGGGTCAATCGGAAGGTGGCGGGTCGGGTCGGGTCGGGTCAGGAAGTGTTGAAAACCTCGCGGGTCGGGTCGGGTCAAAGGGTTTTGAAATCTCACGGGTCGGGTCGGGTCGGGTCAAGAGGCTTCTAAATCTCGCGGGTCGGGTCGGGTCGGGTCAAGAGGATTATTTCGAAATCTCGCGGGTCGGGTCGGGTCAGGTCAACACACCTCAAAATTTTCGCGGGTCGGGTCGGGTCAGACCCGACCCTACCCGTGAGGTTTGACCTGACCCACGAAAAGCCCCGTATATTTTCCACAGGTTTGGAAGGATACCCTAGGGCAACGCCGGCAAGCTCTCGCCCCCTAGACCATGTATCCACTTGTTATCTTCGATGTTGTCATCTATACGCGTTGGCCTTGCCCGACACCTCGCGGGTTGGCCGTGGGCTGAGTCTGTGTCGAGATCGAGCGTCTATCGTCGCTCGAGCTGGTTTTCATCAGCGTGTTGACAATCGGCTACGAGAAAAATAAAATTGAGGGACCTGCAGGCGGCGACCTTCAGCCGCTAGGCCAGTTTTAATGCAGTCGGAAACATGTATTGAAGAATCCGGTTTATGATCGGGGACAAACTATGGCTTTCTTATGCAGTTGAAAAACCGCCTTTTCAATGCAAGATCTCCCATGATTTCATTCAAAGGGATCAGGGTGTGTCTTAACCCCCTCTAGAGAGCATTGGAACGAGCCGAATGGAATAGTATTTGCCGCATGAATTGGTGTTGATTGGTTGTGGGAAACGAATAGAGCCAGTGCAGCCCGAAAAACACAGTATATCTAGGAAGAGGAAGAAGAAGTGTTGCACCCCTATTTCTTGTTTGGGAGGACCGAACGGCCCGACCAAACGGGAACAAAGAGCATATATATTATTTGATGTAGATGGACACCACTAAAGATGGATGTGGACACCAATTTGCCGTGGCATGTGCAAAATATACCGTTCGTGCCGATTCCTCTAGCGAGGCCCAGGATTCTGCATGGACCAAAACACATTTTTTTAGATAAGAACGGAACGAATGACCACGAGCAGCCTCGTTCTGTTCAGCTCGTTCCCGCGTTCTTCGGGGGGGTTAATACACACCCTCAGACAGTAAAAAAAACTAAGATTTCAGATTTATCACGCCAGTCGGATTCATGCATCGGAAAAGTTAGAAGGCCCCTCCGCAATCTGTACGAGTATCACACACCCACGCAACAACACGACCAATGACACGACGTCACACCTCAACATCGGCGACGCTGGCTTAGCTGCTGTCACTCCTGCTGCTGTGGTCGCCGCGAGTCAGCGTGATACGCACTCATCTACGCCCGTCAGCAGCACGTGTCCGCATCCGATGGCCGCAGTGCGCGATATCGATGACTTATTGACAACTGCTGCGCTGGCTGTAGCTTTGGCGGGTCTCGCAGAAGTCCAGCGCCGCGATGCCCTTGAGGACGAGATGGAGGAGAACACCCCGCGTGTGAAGCTCACACGCGGCTCGAGAAAGAAGCGAGACATGAGCATGTATGCGTCGTTGGGCGCAGCTGCTGGAAGACGAAGACCTCTCTGACCCCACGAGCAGTACGGCGACGCCCTTAGAACCGGCTTTCGCCTACCCTACCCCTTTTCTCGGAGCTACAGTAGTTAAGCTACACTCCCTTGGATCAAACGGCGCTATTCGAATAGGAAAGATTCTACAACTGTTCATTTGATCCGACGGACTGTAAGAAAGGTAGCGATTCACAATCCAGTCGGGAAAGTATCCGATCGACAACCGGCCTTTTCAATCCACGTTTCCGAAATAAGCCTCATAAAGAAAACAGAAAATATCAAACGGTTTCCGCCTTTTACCCCACAGCGGCGGTACGAGGATACTTTCGGCTGATTTTTCAAACCAATATTCGTGATGTTTTCTTCACTCCGCGTTTCCATTGGCATGGATCTGACTGTTTTTTGAGCGGTCCGTTTTTTTAGCTTCGGGATTTGACCCGATAGCCTCCTCAGCTGTGAATTTGGCAAATCGAAACAGTCTTCCCTCTGGGGAAAAATCAGAATTTTTGTGCGTGCAGAGATTCGACAAAACGGCGAGACCTACTTTTGTTGTCGTGGTCTGGCGCCGCGAAGAGACGCGCTGGGTGCGCTGCACTGCGCGCAGGACCCAAGCATCCGAGCCAAGGGTGACTGCCTCTAGTCTGGCGACGAAGAGACGTGTCGAGTGCGCTAGAGTCAACCTGTCTTGGCGTCTTGTATTCAAAATGTGACTGGCTGTTGCTGCTGCTGCTGTTGCTGCTGTACGGCAGTGCAATCTACGGTCACGTATCTACGGAGAGGTGCGCGCCGAGTGCACCTCTCTTGGTCTCTCGGCCCGAGCCCGCGGAAGCCGACTGCAGTACGGCCACGGGGAGACGCGACGCCCGCCGACCGCGCGTCGGGCGCGAAGCAACATCGCTATACTGCTGTGTCGCCATTCAACCCATTGATCGTCCTGCCGCTATTTCGCTGTCGTGGATAACATCTTGAATTTAGAGGTCACTGGATTTCCCGATTTGAAATCTGATGACCCAAGTAGTCGGATATTGAGTCAAAACTGAAGCAGTCGGATGTGGGGGCCAAAAGCCGACACCTTGAGTCACTGGATTCTCAAAATGAATAATATCCGGTCGGATTTGGCATATGCGGACTGCATAAGCAGGGGCATCCGGACTGCATAAGCAGGGGCATTCGGACTGTTCGATTGAAAATTACAAGTCTGAAGATCGAATTCGAGCCACATAGGAAACAGCCTGAATATGTTCTTGTTGTCATTAGAGGGTTTCCCTGTGCAAAATGGCAGTCGTGAAGATCGTCGTCTGGGACAAAAGAAAGACGTCTCGAGGCTAAACCGCTAAGTTATAGGTAAAACTGAAGAAAAAACAAGAACGTTTTACCACGACGAAACAATCTCACGAGAGGTACTTTTACGGCCTGTTTTTTCGTCGTGGGGATGAACAGATACAAATAGACAGCACCCAGGCCATCCCCATCTCCATATATATTCCAACTCCATTCCTTGACATACCTCATCTGGGTCGCTGAATGTCATCCGCAGCGGCAGCAGTGTACCACGACGGCAATACCGCTTCAACGTGGGGCCGGACGGCACTGCAGGAGATACTGTTTTCTGTTTGTGTGCTACCCATCTACCGCTCGGCACGCCTGTTGAGTTCCTTTTCGACGAGAGGCAACATGTCCTCGCGTGCACGCAGCACGGGGCATGCAACCACACCAGCCGCGAGCGCAAGACATCCCCTTTGCACTCGCACCGCGCCGAGCCGAGACCATCGCCAAGGCTTTGGAGAGCCGCAGGATGCCGCAGTGGGGGTGGAGGGGGATGGCGTTGGGCTAGTAAGGGCGACCGGGAGCAACAGCTCTCCAGTGCGTCTGGATGATAGCTTTGGCTCGCTGGGACGCTCACCGGAGTTGGAATTTGTGGGTACGAGAGGTGGGGGAGCTGCTGCTGCTGTGGTTGGAGGTTCGAGCGGGGTGGAGGAGGCAGATGAAATAGACGAGGATTATGAGCAGGGGGGGGGATAACGCAGGCGACGGTACCGCAGCAGGTTGTGCTGAGGTTGTATGTAGCGGGTCACTTGGAGAATATATATTGCGTTCGTATGATATACGAAGAAGCAACACGGAGAATCGCTCCATATGATTTGGCCTTTTTGAAGATACTGCTTGCTGTAAAACGACCTGATACGAGTGTTTTATACCACTAATAGAACCAGGTATGACACCTGATAGGTTTGCTGTATGTACTCGTACGTCCGGCAGCTGCTGCTGTACGAGCTTCAGGCTTAGAGCAATCAAAATTTACGAACAGAGAAATTTGCTATTTTATTCGCTATTTTAGCCTAATACCGTCAACGCAAGGTTGTACAAACGAGTCCACCACACGCCGCCTTGCGCTAGACTCGATCTAACCCGTGTAGTAGAGGGAGATACGAAGGATACCCGGTGGCATTGATCACAGTTTTGATGGGGCTGGCGACACTAACCTCGAGCTCCGTGTGGATGCAGTATACCAGGTACGAAGCAACAACATTCTGTTAATCTCTACGATACTGTCAGGAGTTGGAATGGTCGAAGATCATTTGAGGTAGTCGGTCGTCCGAGACCGCACAGCAGTGGTGTAGACCCCAGTCGAGGGGGCCCAAGGGAGGGAGTCATGGGACTATTACATGGAGTAATAGGGGCTATTACACCGAGTAATAGGTCTGTTACACGGAGTAACAGGGTGTCGGTATGAACATGGAAAACCGTCAGTGACGGCGGTTGCATGCCGAACAATGGGAAACTCCCTCCCACGTCTCAGAGAATAAAAATACAACAACCCGATTCGAAAGATAAAACAACAAAACTGGGTTTGCTGCCAGCACCTTTGATGCATAGACACAAACTCAGATTCTTTGAAGCGTCGTGTTTTCAAATAGACACAAACTCAGTTTCTTTGAAGCGACCTGCTTTTTTTCGCGAGTCCCACCTCTGTTCGCGTCGGCAGGAAGGGGCAGCGCTGACACGATGTAGGCTGCACTGCGGGTATCCTTGGTCGGTCTCACCGAGCACAGTAGAGGGGGGCGCGGAACTTGAGAGAGATCGTAGAGAGGATTTAGGCTGTTTCCCAGTTTTGTCGTAAACAGGGGGGCGGATATATCCGGGGATAGGGGATGGTATTTCCATCTTGCCAAACATGTAAAGCAACCCAAACGTACGCGGTCAAGGGCGTGAGTCCGAGTGTTCCACACTGAAACAAAGATGCTGTCTGCCGAGGGGTGAGAGTGCAGTCTATGTTGCTATGGTGTCCACCGAAAGCTAATGGGACGGAACTACCATCTCGTTTCCCCGAATACATACGCCAACGTCTTTTCAACAAAACTATAATACGAATGCAAGGTAAGCTACGAGTACTCTTACCTCTAAATCTCCGTGTCTCCCCCTAACGTGCTTGGTGAGAGCGACCAAGGATACCCGCAGTGCAGCCCACATCGTGTCAGCGTCGCCCTTTTTTGCCGGCTCGAACAGAGGTAAGACTCGCGGCAGAAAGCAGGCCGTCTGCACGAAACTGTGTTCGTGTGTATGGTCTGGTCATGTGATGCATACAAAGTCGTCACCATCCAGCACAAGCAGTGTACCTCCGTCCGTATCGGCTCCACCATCGTGCTACCCTACTTTTCCCGCACTATTGCGGCCATGTTTACACTTCCAGGTTCTGCCGGGCGGCCGTCGTTTGCCCGCCTATGGCCTCCAGAATAAAGTACACAAGGTTTCCCTCCGGGAGGTGCCTAAAGGAGTGTCGCAAGAGCGTTATAATAATACTTGAACACCTGTTTCCCCTCCGGGAAGTGCCTAGGGGAGTGGCGCAAGAGCGAACTGATAACGCTCGTACGAATCACCTGCACACCTGTAGAGAACTAACTGCATCCACCCATCATGTGAAGAACACACACACATATTTTTGGAGGACAGATTACATAGCGCTGTTAGTGGAAATAGTGTGCGTTCTAGTAATTCGTGGTAATGAGGCGCGACCTCAGTGATACCTGCAGTAGTCATAACTGCGATGCATCATGCTGGGCGCATACGGATGATTATTCTGTATTGTCCTGAACGAACACGAACGAAGATCTACGTACTACTGACTACTACTGTAGCGCAACAGAAAGAGCTGCTTTCTCGCAGCAGGTGCCACCACTACTTGTTGTACTGATTTACGACATCTACAAGCAAGCAGCAGTGCGCCTCCCGCAGCATGGCAGCAGCAGCAGCAGCAGCAGCAGCAATAGGACTCACGAGGCCAGGGTCAGCGTCGCCATACGCCCGGCTTGTCGGTCTAACCCTTGCACCCTTTGTACGCGTACATACACACGTAGTACGTACCCTGTACTCTTATTTTTATGTGTTTCCTGCTTCCCACCTCGAAAGTCGGCATAATATTTTCGAGACGAAAACTCTACAACATGGCATGTCCAACAAGAGCTTCTCGTAGCAGGTGCCACCACTACTACTCATCTACTGAACAACATCTACAGCAGAGCTTCTCCAGCAGCATAACAGCAGCAGCCGTAGCAGTAGGACCCACGGGGCCAGGGTCAGCGTCGCTGTACGCTCGGCTTGTTGTGTCTTGAGCCCTTTGTACACCGTACTCGATGTTGTGTGTGTCTCCTGATTCCACACACATAATTTGAAGACGAAAAATCTTCAACCTGACATACATACATCCAACACAGGTTCTTGTACTAGGTGCCAACACTACTACTGCTGTACAACATCTACAGCAGATCTTCTCCTGCTTCTCTGTCCTCTCATCAGTAGGAGGGTGGGCCTGACAATATCGCCTGCAACATGTCTTGGGGGCATGGCCCGAACGTTGCTGTGGACAGACAGGCACAGTCTTGCCTATGAGCACTCGTAGTTGGGTTTCGTTAGTTATTACATGGGTAGAAGAGCTCAAAAAGCAAAAGCCGTCTCTGCCTGCTGTGGACAGGCCGACTTTGCGGACAGGCTCCACCTGCCTGCTGTGGATAGGCTTAGTCTTCTTGCTGTCGACAGGCACAGCCTACCTGCTGTGGGCAGGCACACAGTGGTGCATGCTGTGGACAGGCACAGTCTGCCTGCTGTTGTTGGCAGGCACAAAACAAACGTTCCCTGGTATGATTTTGTATTTTGAACACGTCCCAGCACAGACATGTGCCTACACACGTTGCCGCACCTAGCTCGACCAACTGTGAACGACTTTCCACCCCACCAGGACGAGAAAGTGTCTTGTGTGTGTATGCGTGCACAGAGCCAGCGGGGACTGAATTTGGTGACGTGTGCGCCGAGCGCGGTGGTGAAAGGTGGCCCAAAATTTGTTGAATCACACATACCAACCCACACACACATACAGAAAAACTCAAAACAAGGCACCCTACCTTCGTATCCGGGCCGCTATGAAGAGGCTTTTTCCCCTTGGTTAAAAACCAGGGGAAAATATGCTCACTTCGCTCGCGCGCCTCATTATTAAGTTACTATTTCGGGGGACCATAGTTAACAGGACCTATGGTACACATAAAAACCTATATGTTTAACCATTTTCACCAACAATATTTGGTCCTTGTAACTATGGCCCCCCGTAATACTACCTACAAAATAAAGGAGGGTATACCGGTAAGTAGATATTGATCCTGAACAGATGACTCGCGGCGATCATTTCGTTGCTTGCGGCGTAAATGTAATTACAAAAAGTTGCGTGAGGCCACTTTTTTTGCAGTCGGATTAGCAATCAGTTTGAAATGGTGCTATCGGCACGTTCGCACGAGTTTTTGCCCCGAAAATGTGCGAAACAGCTGTTCCTCGCCTCGGAATGACTTTTGCTTTTCTCAAGACCTATCTAGAGCTGGTTCCCGCTTCTCCAGGTGCCCAGTTACAGGAAGTCACCTCCGATATTTTTCCAATCCACTGGGCCAAATACGATTGCAATCCCCGACGGGATCGGAAAAAAAAACATATTTTCCGATCCGATCCCTGATACACGCTAGTTATCATATTCAAACATTAAAACAACGCCAAATGCATGTATGTATGCCCGCATCCATCCGTACCCACTACAGCTAGGCCACATATCGCTGCAGGGTACAAAACAGAGTATTTAGTTGTTTTTGATGTGTCGACCCACGGGCCGGATCCGCGGGTCGAACTCGCGGGTCAAGATGAATGGTCTCGCGGGTCAAGGTGAGCGACCCGTATAAACCCGTCTCACGGGTCAATCGAAAGGTGGCGGGTCGGGTCGGGTCGGGCCAGGAGGTTTTGAAATCGCACGGGTCGGGTCGGGTCGAGTCAGCAGTGTTATCAAATCTTGCGGGTCGGGTCAAGAATGTTTCGAAGTGTCGCGGGTCGGGTCGGGTCTAGTCAACACACCTCATAATATCCGCGGGTCCGGTCGGGTCAAACCCGACCCGACCCGGGCCGACCCGTGAGTTTGGCCTGACCCTCGAAACGCCCTGCAAATAACAACGCATTATACAGACGTTTTCTCCTGTTTCTGAGCAGCGGGGTCGGGCGCTCTGATTTCTGAACTACTCATTCGTGTCCTTGCACTCGTTTTTTTCTCCTCACTTGGCATAGAGCACAGCAGTACATCCTAGTCAGTTACGAGTATGACTCTTTCAAAAAAGAATCGAGGATATCACAAGTGGTTGAAGTAACTGGAACCTGGTAGATACCTCAGTACTGCTGTTGTTGGGCATTGTGTGAAGGTGTACTCCTGTATAATAAGAAAATAATATGATCGCTACTTGCACTGTAGGAGAAGTCGCCAATTTCAGGTACCTGGTATGTATCTAGGTAAGCCAAACCGTGTGCCACGCTTAGGGCGGCTGACATGCTAGCCCCTTCTGAAGGGGAGGTGTTCTGGTTTACGCTTTAGTGTTGAGCTCGTATGCAGAAGACCTCAAGGGTATGCTTTACGGAATTACCTGTTGAACAAGCAGTCGACTACAACATGAGCAATACTAGCTGGGGACTATTGTAGCATATGAACATGCGTGACACTCCTTTAAGGCGACAGCTAACTTACCTAGGTTAACTGTTAGGATCACCGCCGGTATTTCTACCTGAATATAAGCTATTTGATATACTAGGGCAATGGGAAATATGCATGTACTTTGTTGTATCACCTCCAATTAGGGATGTACATCAGCTCATAATCAGGTGTTGATTATATTAAATATTTGGTGTTTAATTTTAAGCACTGATGTGATTAAGTTTTGTTGGTTAATGATTATTCCTCAGGTAATCATGTCAAGTTTTGAGTAGTTGTTTTATCATCATAGTCATGATTTGTTTAATAATTTCCGATAGAAAAGAGGCATTTTTTGTTGTAACAGTAAAAAACGTGCCTGCGGCGCAGCCAAAAATAATATATATCACGCGGGCAGAAGAAAGGACCAAGACAAGCACCGTAGAAGAAGAGGTGAATATTACCGACGCTGAGGTTGTTGGCGGAACATCTCTTGGCATCCTCATGCGGAGGCGTCTGCGAGAAAGAGCCTTCTTAAGAAGAACACCAGAAATGACGCGCATGGAGGAGCTGCCGCTTCCCTGGCAAATAAGCCACGAACGCTAACTCTGTCCGAAAGGGACGAGCTCGTGAATGAATTGGTGCTCTACAAGTAGGAAGAGGTTGCAGTGGGTGCGATCGAAGCCGCAGGCGGGCCCCTTGGGTGGTGGCAAAAGGCCTCGCGCGTCTATCCCCATAGTGTCATGCTAGCCCTCAAGTACCTTGTGATTCAAGCGTCATCTGCCGCATCCGAACGCGTCTTTTCCGTAGGAGGACTTGTTGGTACCAAGAAGCGCAATCTTCTGGGCGGGGAGAGGGTGGGCGATATGTTTTTCCTTCATGAAGGCGTGAATCACAAACTCTGGCGGAAGGTTGTGGTGCAGTATTCTGAATGGGCTGCTACCCATCATTCAGTAAATTGTTGGGTCCCGTCTGGCTACCGCTTTGAACGCAGCGAAGGGTGGCGGCAATCTAGCATGCATACTTTAGGAGATAGTATGGCGCCTCCCGTTGTATCGTAAGCACACGAAAAGTGGCAGCATACAGAGGGGGGGCACGGGCGTATTGAGGCTTTGGTGCTTCCGACTCTTTGCGTGTTGTGGAACAGAGCAGCAGCTACATTGCATTGTACAGTAGGCTACAATTGAGAGCGCGAGTGAAAGAAGGGAATTCGTACCATCGCCAGAACAGCAGCAGAGTTTCCTGCTCGCAGCAAGCAGGCTGCTAAATGTTAGCCGGCGGCCCAGCATACGTTGCGGTCGCAGTATCAAGAATTGCACCACACAATATCAATTTAACGTATGATGTAACTTGAGGTACACATGGTGCCTGGCTCACGACCCATGGCCCTGGAACACATCCAACGAACAACAAGTTGTGTTACGTGTCATGGTACAGCCGTATTCGTTTGACCCGCTGACCGACGTCTCTCGTGTGACTTAACATTAGTATATATAGGAAGCATCTTTGCAGTTGTGTCAATATGGGCACAACACAACTAGATGTTGCAGCGCTACGGGCTTCAGGAGTCGCCCAGGTGGGCGACAGGGTATTCTGTGATGTACGTTGACTGACCTGACCAGTGACGCACGGAGGGTGCCTCGTGTAAGGCAGCGATAAAGCCGTAGGATGGCTCGCTGTCATATCGATGTAGGTATACAATGGAGTGTCCCCGGCAGGGGAGGCCATTGTCTGGGTCATGGAAACCCTGTATCGGCTGTAATGGTCGATACGGGTGCTCTCTGGCCCTACCTGGGGTTAGTCAATCCCACCAAAGAACGAAAGAAACAAGTCAAACCATATCCTGTTCACACACCGTGCATGATTATCGCCTATCACGTGCCTGTCTGTTAACCACGCGTCGCACCTGCTGAGTAATACCAACTCGCGTGGCGTCTGGCCACCCCGTGGCCAGAGAGGATTCAGGACCGAGGAAAGGAGGAAACCCCCAGAAGGACTCTCTCAACGAACGACAACAGCTGGCTATGGTGAGACCAAGCCGATAGCGGCACACAAGAGGAGGCAGCTGTAACATGGTGAACCCAGGGAGATGACAGAGAGAGGGGGAGATTGGAGCGCAAGGTCATGAGCTCTGGCGGGGACACGAGAGATCGGTACCCAGGGAATTTGTTTGGCCCCGAGCACCTGGGCCCGAATTTTCTCCCGGGCGGAACGAGGGCCCGAATAACTGGGCCCGAGAGTCCTCCTGGGCGGAATGAGGCCCAAACATCGGGGCCCGAGTTTTCCCTGGGTGGGATCAGTGTCTCTGCCCGAGCTTTTCCGGGATGGAATCTGATGGGTGGCCAAGTTTCGAGCCCCGAGTTCTGTCCGGGATGATGGAGTCTGATGGGTACCAGCGGCGAGGGATACACGTAGAAACTACGATAGAGTACATATATTCGGGTAGCACTACTGCTGTTTATAGCAGTGACCATGCATAACGTATCAGGAAACAGTAGTCACGGCAGGTAGCCACCATCGCATACTCGCGATAAGGCAGCACCAGAAAAAAAGAAGGCCACAAATCTCTCCGTCCTGACCCTCGATTTGTTTTTTGTTCCCGCGCACGCCTTGACGATTGTTTGCGGCCGGCCTTCGCCTCAGGTGTAACTCTCGTTTTTTTGAGGCCGTTCTCCGCCTCAGGCGTCACTCTCGATTTGTTTTGTTTTCGGCCCCGCACATCTCGTCTGTGTTTTTTGGTGCGGCCGTTTTTTTTCTTGCTATGCGGTACTCCTCGAGGAAAAAAATGGGGGGGGTCGGCTGTATTCATTTAGACTACCATGGCAATACGTATGCGTACGACTCTAATAATCAGCCCAACCTGAGCGACAGCAGTATTTTCGTGGTCACATGTCACATGTAACTGCTGTTGTAGCAGTATACCTCGCTGCTGGTATCGAAACAGGGAGTACTTTTGAATATCGTTGCGGGAGGAGCGCCTTCCGTAGATGGTTCTAAGTTTGAAGTTGTACGCAGGAACCGATAACCTACCATGCCCCGAGCACTGAGTAATAGCTGCCTGGAGCAAAGGCGCCTCAACTTGAAAATTACACAGAAAAGCCGTATCCCCGTCTACAATACCATCAGTAGTCTATACACTACCTGGTACGCAGTTTCACACGATGCTCAAAAAGATGAGAAGATGGTATACCAGGGTATATTATACGACGAGTTGCATTACCGTGCGTACACGACGAAGAATATGAATATTAACGATAGTACATGTAATGTGGAAAAAATATAGGAAACCATACTCCTACTACTACTGCTCTACTCTGTACCTGCAGTTTTTTATTTATTTTTCCTACCCCGAACAGGGTGAGCTCTTTATACACGGTTAAGCATACAGGGGGGGTGGCTCGCAGTATGTATGCTTTTGACAACATCAATAAAGGGCGTTTATGGGTTATGTATAATACTACACACTCCCGTAAAACTGTACCAGGTACCTGGTAGGCCGTATGGCAAAATCCTTAGGGACCATTTCGTACATCTCTCTTCCCATCTTTTCGAGTCATGATAACGCGTTGAAAAGCGACATAGCAGGATGTACCACACACACCGTATGCACACGAGTACCAGGTATCTGGGATTCATACGGGGCATACTACGGTGATGAAGCTGGGTAGAAATGACGAGTTTTAGTCGAAGGCCACATATCATACGTGGAGGATGTATCCACAGTATATACAGTATTTATACCACTATCAATATAACCGCTCATGGGACTGAAGGTCGCACGGCAAAAGCTCTCTAGATCCTTGGGTCCATCGCTCCTCTTGCTTTCACAAGCGTGGAGACGTTTAACTTTGGCCCCACACATCCCTACACACGTACGGGATGAGTATCTCCTACTACCGGAGCAAAGTAATGTTGTTGGGAAGCCGTTCAGCTGTGCAGTGTACGACATGTTACTATTCGGGGGTAGATGAAAGCTATGTTGAAACAACTGAGGGCACACAACGAGAGTCATAGCGGGTTGTTATGGTCTCCAAGTACCCGATACGCTGGAATTCCACTTGTTTCACCCGTTCGGGTCTTCTCCCCCGGTACGTTGGCATTTCACTGGCTTTCCCTGGTCTTTTGACCCGGTACGTGGCCATAGGAAACAACCATACTCATTAGCTTTCGCGCACATAATTAGTCCGTCAATTATAAGAAAGAAGAACGGACAACCCAGGCGATGGGAATGTTTGCAAAACTGTGATATGAGGTGATCGTGCTCTTTGTATAATCCCAAGTTCTATTTTGCGTACTATGTTCTAGGTTCCGCGCACATAATTAGTCCGTCAGTTATAAGAAATAAGAACGGACAACCCAGGCGATGGGAATGTTTGCAAAACTGTGATATGAGGTGATCGTGTTCTTTCTATAATCCCACGTATGTTATGGGATACTCGTTATATGCATATATCCACATGTTTTCGGTGTTGCCTGCCTTGTAGGACGGTGATTCGTGTGATACGCTGTTATGTATTCACGCTGCCGATGGTGCTCTGCCTGTTGTTTCGTAAGGCTTTCAAGATACTTGTCTGGCCAATGCATGCAGGCATACTCGTTGCTCGTGCTCCTGCTCGTATTTTCGCTCGTTTTTCATGATCGCACACACATGCATGTTCGTTAATGAATGTCTGCATGCGATTGACCACATAATGTCTTCAAGACGAAATGCAACCGACAGGTGTCGATACAAGCCATAGGTGCCGTACGTACTAATACACGCATGCTCTCGTGGACCGTTTGCTCGGTTAAGTGATAACGGAAACTAACAATGTCGAGCCTTACGCTGTTTGGGCGTACATAACCACCCTTTAGAACGATGAACCCCTGGACAACAACGTGCATTGTCGGCTGGCAAACATGGAACTTTCGATAAATCCACGTATATTGTGATGACTGTGGTGTAGTTTGTGACCACAGGAAAAATCTCTCTCTAGGATCAAATAAAGGGCACGGACACTGGTTGTGCTGGATGTCGACGGGTAGAACGAATGGTTTAAGGCGAAGAACACATACACAATACGTGCAGAGTACGAGTCGAACACATACGGCCGCATTTCCTTATTCATCCCGACTGCTGTAAAGTATGTATATTATCTTCATTCAGCATACCGAGCTGGTATCACATCACACTGGATACGGCAGGCACGACGCACGCATTCCGTCCAAGAGCAGATAGAGATAGCAGTGCGACACCAACGAATAAATAAAACCTATCAACCTAGTGGCACCGGGCATATTAGTGCTGGTAGTTACAAACCACCCGGCACTAGATTATCGACTACCAGGATGTCGACACAGCAGTTTGTGTCACAGAATCGGGGATCACACACATAAATAGTTGCAATCCCGTGATCACAGCGCCCGAATACTGGGGGATGCGTGAACAGTTACTTGATAGTATCATGCACGAATATTTGAAAACCGTGAAAACAGGCGTTTGTTTTACATTCGTGCTGAAAGGACCTCGGAGCGCTGGCCTCTATCCGGAGCGCTTTGCCTGTAGCAAGGGTGTCTGCTCTTCCAGAGCAAATACATGCATCCTAAGCAGTGGATACGAGATACACAATGCAAATCAAACTGAGGAGAGAAAACCTGGTAGTTTCCGATAGGAAAACAAAGCCCCTCCCCAGCGCGCATACTCACGCGCCGTCTTAGTCGCTGACGCAGTGAACGGAGAATCAAACGAGCTTGACTTTGTTCAAGTATCTGACATGGTTCCCAATGACGATTGGGCATCTTCACCGTTTGAGTACTGCACTGCTGTACATGTACATAAGGTTGACCCTAATTTTCAAGTGCTTCGTCCCCGCATGGGGAGGGCAGTTCTATATAGGCGAGGCCACATATGCCCACTGCCCAAACTAAAGGTTCCCTTCATTTGCGAACGCGATCGTGAAGTGGTTGGGCGTACCACGGACCTGTTGTGTCGTCCGTCTCCAAGCATCGAGCGATCCGCCTGATCGGAGAAGAACGGTTGTAGGAATTCTAGATTGCATGACTAATGCTGAAAAACATGATGTAGGCATGGTGTAACCGAGCAGGATACCTTCCTATTTGACTCTCCAAGATTAGTGGCCCAGTGTTGGAAACACGAAGCGAAAGGTGGGATTGGGATGCCAATAAGCAGTAGGTAGTTTCCGTGCTGGGGGGATGTTTGTCACCACCTTTCTACAACTACTTTCACGAAAACCGTCATACAAGGGGTACGATCTTGAAGTGGTGGTGGATGAATGACGTTTGAGGACTCATGAATTAGTTTTAGAACGAAAGGGTCTCACCAGTGGACACTGTTCGGGCTGGGGGGGTGGCGTGAAGGTGGCGTGAACGTCAGTGCCTTCAAACGGCTTACTTACGCGGAGTCACGTCAGTACTGGGGGGGGGTGGCGTGAAGGTGGCGTGAACGTCAGTGCCTTCAAACGACTTACTTACTCGGAGTCATGTCAGTACCTTCAAACGTGGCGTGCACGTCAGTACCTTCAGACGACTTACTTACTCGGAGGCACGTCAGTGCCTTCAAACGACTTACTTACTCGGAGTCATGTCAGTACCTTCAAACGTGGCGTGAACGGCAGTGCCTTCAAACGGCTTACTTGCGCGGAGTCACGTCAGTACTTGGGGGGGTGGCGTGAAGGTGGCGTGAACGTCAGTGCCTTCAAACGACTTACTTACTCGGAGCCATGTCAGTACCTTCAAACGTGGCGTGCACGTCAGTACCTTCAAACGACTTACTTACTCGGAGTCACGTCAGTACCTTCAAACGTGGCGTGAACGTCAGTGCCTTTAAACGACTCACTTACTCGGAGGCACGTCAGTGCCTTCAAACGACTTACTTACTTGGAGGCACGTCAGTGAAGGTGGCGTGAACGTCAGTGCCCTCGAACGACTTACTTACTCGGAGTGATGTCAGTACCTTCAACCGTGGCGTGAACGTCAGTGCCTTCCGACGACTTACTTACTCGGAGTCACGTCAGTACCTTCTAACGTGGCGTGAATGTCAGGGCCCTCAACCGATCTGCTTACTCGGAGTCACGTCAGTACTTGAGGGGGTGGCGTAAACGTCTGAACCTTCAAACGACTTACTTTATTGGAGTCAAACGTCAGTATCTTCAAAAGACCACACTAGGGGTGCACCAAACGTTCCCGAGCGAAGTTTCACACAGAGCTTGCAAAGATGAGTTTCGACGAAATCCTCGATTGCACAGCTGGTGTTGGGGTATTGGCAGCCAAACTCAAGATCTTCGATGAGCGGCCGAACCACATGAGGCTCGAATTCGTCCAATTTCGTGGCGGAGAGGCAGCAGATGTTCTGGAGGCTGAGAGGGATACTCAAGAGACGGCAGGGGAAAAAGAGCCCCAGAAGAGCGCGGGACGACGCGGCAACTCAGAGGAGTTCCTCGGGTGAGCAGACGCTGGGGGTTAACAGGGTCTTGATCAAGGAGGCGGCCAGCAAACGCGGAAGGGGAGGCATCCACGCGAATCGGGCGCACGAGCATTGGACCGGGGGGTAGCGAATCACTTCCGTCGAGCAGCCCGGTCTGAGCTATCGAGCGTCTATGAGAGGACGCCGGATCAGGGGTCGGGTAGGTTTGTGTGTACCCCGTTACATCAGCGGCAAAGGATGCTAAAGCATCGTACCATTTTCAAGTTAGATGCACGGAGCCGCAGTCGCAGTCGTGACCGCCGTAGCAGCCACCACCGCCGTAGCAGGAGCGCCACGCAGGGGCGCAACCGCAGTAGCAGCAACCGAGCACGGCAACGGGAACCGGCAGGACGGGGGGGCAATCAGGTCCACCACCTCCGCCGCCGCGGAGGGAGCGCAAACAGCCGGCCCAGCAGGAGAAGGAGGAAGAGGTGGAACAGCATCAGGCGCAGCAACTGTGTCATCAGCAGCAGCAGCAGCAACTGCAGCCGCCGCAGAAGCCGAAACAGCAGCAGTGACCGTCAGAAGGAAAAGCGGAAGGCGTAGGAGCCGCGTCACGAGCATCGGGGATGTCCGTACGTGGCCGAAGCTCGTTAATCGTCGAATGGATAAGGAAGGACGCGGCAGCCGGTTCGTCGGGGATATGGAGGAGGACTTGCCCACGCTGTTACCGGGTAGTGGCCGGGATACCCGCTGTGCACCGACGATAGTTATGCATCGGGCAGGGGGGGTGTTGCAGCGCTACGGGCTTCAGGAGTCGCCCAGGTGGGCGACAGGGTATTCTGTGATGTACGTTGACTGACCTGACCAGTGACGCACGGAGGGTGCATCGTGTAAGGCAGCGATAAAGCCGTAGGATGGCTCGCTGTCATATCGATGTAGGTATACAATGGAGTGTCCCCGGCGGGGGAGGATATTGTCTGGGTCATGAAAACCCCGTATCGGCTGTAATGGTCGCTACGGGTGCTCTCTGGCCCTACCTGGAGTTAGTCAATCCCACCAAAGAACGAAAGAAACAAGTCAAATCATATCCTGTTCACACACCGTGCATGATTATCGCCTATCACGTGCCTGTCTGTTAACCACGCGTCGCACCTGCTGAGTAATACCAACACTCAACTCGCGTGGCGTCTGGCCACCCCGTGGCCAGAGAGGATTCAGGACCGAGGAAAGGAGGAAACCCCCAGAAGGACTCTCTCAACGAACGACAACAGCTGGCTATCGAGATGAGACCAAGCCGATAGCGGCACACAAGAGGAGGCAGCTGTAACATAGAAATATTACCTTAATACGTTGAATTAGCCTTGGTAACTGTTTAGTGCATGCGGAAGGCGGACTCGCACCACATCTGTGTGGATCCTGTGCTTCCATATGCTATCCAACAACGTTCACGCTAACCCTTGCCAAGGTCCAGTCGAGGTTCAAGACAGAAATGCGGTCTGTCGGTCAATGAGTATGAGGTGCCGTTCATTGATCTCTAAAGGTATAGACGCAGCTGGCACGGGAACCCGTGGTTGCTCCAGACAATAACACGGAACTCATCTTATATTATATATCCGAGCTGTCGAGCTGACTCGCCTCATATGGAGCTACACCTAACGAGTGGTATTGGTGGGGTACACGTTAACCCGACATCCCAATACCCTACTACCAGAATCCCTGTTCAGCATGGAACTCCTCAATCTACGATGGATCTTACGGATCGTGTTCTTGAGCACAATCAACATCCCCCCTGCTCACTATACACGACCATACTCCAATATCCCCCCAGGTCGGTAATACTATACACGACCCTACTAATGTCCCCCCTGCTCCGGTGCATGACAAGGCATGAAATTGCAGGGTTGATAGATCGCAATATAAGAATCACCTCATACCAAACTCAGAAACTCAAAAATCCAATCTGCAACTCAAAAATCAAATCCTCGAATCAGCACTCAAATCATCATATCATTATTCAAACGATCAAATCCAAAGCCTCTCTGTTCCAAACATGTAAAACTCTCGAAATCCAATGCCAGGTAAAACGGCACTCATCTCGGGATTCAACCAGGTAAAACGGCATTGTCCGCGGAATTGATCCAAATATATTCGTCCACTTTCAAGATCTAAAACACAAATCAGCTCGAACGTGATTGTAGAAATTCCAATCCTGTCGACAAACAATCAGCGGGTTAGTTACCAAAAACCAAAAACGAAAAGCATTCAATCCGAACCGTATGCGCCCCTTGGCATTTCAGTGCCTCTTTAGTCCTACCGACCTCTCTCTCAATTTTCCGAATTTCTATCCAAACCTTCCCTCGTCAGAAAACATGTTCATGTGGACCGCACACGCCCCCAGGCGCTTCCTAGTCTCTCTCCAGTATCATCAAAACCCAAATCACAAAATCTATCAGAAAAATACCACAGGAGTGGTCGTGCCAATAAAAAAAAAAACAAGTCAAGAAATTTAATGCCAGAGATCGCGAGGAACTCCGTTCCTCCGGACAAGAGTCTCCCCTTATCCCCTACTCCCGCCATAGATACACAGATCGCGACGGTAATGCGAGATAGCACATAGGCTCCTTCATGAGATCGATGGGGTGATCGGCATCCCTGTTCGACACATACTTCCGTGCTATCTTTGAAGTTGCAAAAGGGGGTAGCATACCGCGGGCATTGAAAATAAAACGAAAGGGAGTCTCCAAGACAGTGCTCAATCACAATCTATGTCTTGATGCAGTATGAATACTTTCAAACGTGGGTTTTATAGATAGCTCTGGCCCAGCCACTGATGGCTTTTTACAGAAGGGGCGAGAAATATCAGTTTCTTGGATTCCCTGACGCCTTTCTAACGACTGCGAGGATATGGGGATTCCCCATACTCATAGCCTACTTAAGAGGGACGATAAGGCAGAGGGGTACAAGATTAGAAGGATACTTAGTCCATCTAGGAACATTACCGCAACATGACGTGTACGTGTACGCGACTGCGGCACTTGAAATTTCGTGAACGAACATGTAAATTACCAAACCCATAGCAGCCCCTCTTGGTGGTGTAGGAAATATTCGGCATTCAAGCAACATTATCGAGGTTGTCTACGTTTGTTGTAATAATAATTTCCCCACAATGTCTTAATTGTTGACCTTCACACCCCAGACTCCTGACAATCACCCCGGAGCGTCCTTCGGGCCGCCCTGTCCAAGGCCAAGTTCGAGATGCCGAGAGACGGTCGGTTCGTCGAAGCGTGAAAAGATAGAGAAGCCCCATTCCTCCACGAAAGCCTGACTTCTGATCAATATGTAAGCATTACTCGATGCACAAGTTCGTGGCTTAGGTGCTAACGAAAACTATCGTGCATCAAACACGGGACACGCCATGTTATCCCTACAGGGAGTTTAGTAAATCCGTCCGATCACTAATATTTCTAGGGCTTTTCACGGGTCAGGCCAAACCTCACGGGTGGGTGGGGTAGGGATGGCTGACCCGACCCGACCCGGGAAATTTTTGAGGTGTGTTGACTTGACCCGACCCGACCCGCGAGAGTTTGAAACCTTGTTGACCCGAGCCGACCCGCGAGATTCTAAAAACATTGCTGACCCCACCCGACCCGACTCGACCCGTTAGAGTTGAAAATCTCATGATCCGAACCGACCCGCGAGATTTCAATACACGGTCACCTTGACCCGCGACGTCATTGATCTTGACCCGTAGATTCGAACCGAGGACCCGGCACGTAGGTCGACACTTCAAAAGCAACTAAAAACAAAGTACTCATTTTTGTGCCTCGCAGCGATATGTGGCCTGGCTGTAGTGGGTATGGATGGATGCGGGCATGCGTAAAAGGATTTATCGATGTTTTCATATTTGAGCATTATACCAAAGGAGTGTTTTTGAGTATTAGTACGGGTTAAGCCTGTGGGTAAGAGAGCAGGAAATGTTTCAAGTGTCGGATCCGCAAGCCGGATGCGCGGGTCCGACCCGCCGATCAGCAATACAATACTCGCGATTCATGCTGGCCCGACCCGCGAGCGGTCAGTTTCTCGCGGGTCATGACATGATGCGACCCGTGATATTTTCATCACCCCTTGAACCGACCCGTGAGATTAAAACAAATACTGACCCGACCCGACCCGACCCGTGCGATTAGAAGAACTCTAGACCTGACCTGACCCGACCCTCGAGATTTGAAGAAAAACTGTTGAACCCACCCGACCCATGAGATTTTGAATACTCCTGACCCTACCCGACCCGACCCGTAGAATTTTGAACACCCCGTGACCCGCGAAAAGCCCTGAATGTTTTGCCTTATACGTGCTACCCCCTAGTGTACAACGCGCGATCCAGCAGATGATTCGCCGCCCCTCTCTCCTGCTTGTTAAAAGCATTGTTCAGGAGGCATATGCTTGACCTAGGCTACGCAACCAGTCTGCTTCGTTTATCTCATGCCGAGTTGGGTCTGCGAGGCTCTCAAAAGCGAGCTTGGCCGCTCTCATTCAAACGAGACAAAACGTTAAGCAAAAACAAAACGCTATCAATCACTCTTACTATTAATAGTAATAACCAGCTGATACGATGCACTCGTGTGGCAAAACGCCATGTTGTGCGCTCGCTATCAAAAGCCACTACGGACAGTTACACAATCTCAAACAAAGCCCCCGGTGACTTCTAAAACGTTCAAAAGAAGCACTCAGGTTTCACGCGGAATGACGGGCTCTTCACTGCACTGTAGGACAATGGCTGCTTATCTGCCTTGCGGCGAGCTGTCCCGACCGTGCAAACGAGTCCCGCCTGGAGAGTGCCGTGATGAGGGCAGTGGGTGGGCTGCTTTCCGTCGAGTCCCCAGCGCGGTCGTTTCCTACAACCACCCACTCGGCACCTGGTCTTGAGGTTGACCACGTGGTCGCCCAACAGATCGCCTTTGTGGCTGCCGCATACAGTGGCTACGTCATCGAGGTTAACACCCCAGCTCGGTAACCTAGTGCATCCGTCATGCGAGCAACGCTTGCTGCGGACGTCAATCATGCTTGCATCAGCATGCCGCTTGCAGTACGCTGCCGTCTTGCTACCCTCGACATTGAAGCTCGGTTGTATTGTGCAGGAGTCGTGTGAACAACGCCTTCTACCAACCAACACCATGCCGGCTTCAGCATGCTGCTTGCAGTACGCTGCCGTCTTGCTACCCTCGACATTGAAACCCGGTTGTTTTGTGCAGGAGTCGTGTGAGCAACGCCTGCCACAGACGTACACCATGCCGTCCATAGCATGCTGCTTGCAGTACGCTGGTGTCTTGCTACCCACGACATTGAAGCCGGGATGTTTTGTGCAGGAGTCGTGTGAACAGCGCCTGCTGACGACGTCCACCATGCCGTCCATGGCATGCTGCTTGCAGTACGCTCCCTTCTTGCTACCCACGGCATTGAAGCTCGGGTACAGTATGCAGGAATCGTGTGAGCAACGCGTTCTATGAACCAACACCATGCCGTCTTCAGCATGCTGCTTAGAGTGCGCTGTCGTCTTGGTACCTTCGACTCTGAAGCCCGGTTGGTTTGTGCAGGAGTCGGGCGAAGAACGCCTGCTAAGGACGTCTACGATGCCGTCCATAGAATGCTGCTTGCAGTACGCTGCCGTCTTAGCGCCCTCGGTGTTGAAAGACGGTTGTTTTGTGCAGGATTTATGTGAACAACGCGTTCCACTAAAAATCACCATGCCGTCGATACCATGCTGCTTGCCGTACGCTGCCGTCCCGCTACCCACGACATTGAATCGCGGTTGTTTCGTGAAAGAGTCGTGCGAGGAGCGCTTGTTTTTACCCTTAACCGTGCCTAGTTCAGCATGGTACTTGCAGTACGCTGGCGAATTGCTACCATCGATATTGAAGCTCAGTTGTTTCGTGCAGGAGTCATGTGAGCAAAGGCTTCGGCGAATGTCCACCAGACCAGCCTCGGCATGTTGTTTGCAGTACGTTGCCGTCCGGCTGCTTTTGGTGTCGAAGTATGCGCGTCCCGTGCAGGAACTATGTGAGCAACGCGCCATTATTGCCGACTGCTGCGGCAGTGAAACACCTATTACGGGGGACCATAGTAAATAGGATCAAATATTGTTAGTAAAAATAGGGAAATATATCGGTTTTCGTATTCACCGTAGGTCCTATTTGATATGGTCCCCCATAATAGGGGAAAACAGGAAGGCACATGAAGACAGCAACAATGTATATAGTTGAACCATGACACGCACGATTTTTTCTGTTTAGTCCCGAGGTATCCTTCCACTCAAAGCGTTCTACGATAGAGGTTCACCCTAATTTTTCTGAGGCTCCCCACTTGAAGAGCTCCATACCTCACCTGAAAACTGACTTCAGCAAAAAATAAATTGCATCCCGATGAATTCTCCCATGGCCCAAGTGTACAAAAACGTCATGGTTCGAAACAAGATTGGCATTCTGACGATTTTGGATTAAGGAACCCCGTCATCCAGAAACCATGTTGGCGGAAATGTGCTACCTCTATCGTAGAACGCGTCACTCCAGAGTTATGGGAGTCTGCCTTGAGACTACGGACTGCATTGTATTGTGGCGATCAGCTAATGTGACAACAACAACAACCACTACCACCACCACCACCACCACCAACAACAACAACAACAACAACAACAACAACAACAACGACAGCTACGAATTGCTCGTGGAAATATTGGTAGACGATGACGGATAAGAGGGCCTCGAAGTCGAAAGCCGGACAACCTTGGTCTCACACGCTGCGTAAAAAAACTAAGCTACAGTGGCGTGGGGCGATACCACACGTCGCTGTTTCAAAATATGGCATGCTGGGTGTAAAGAGTTTCGTTTGTCCAAGAAATATTCTCGAGCGAATCAATCTAGTGAATTTGCTGCTTAGATGCCCACAACGGCAGAGGTGCACCTAGCCTTTTATGAGGCACCTCACTTTAGCAGCGCTTTACCCCAACGCCCACCTGACGTTGACAAAATCATAAGAACAAGCTGATCGACAACGCCGCAGTCTACGGGCTGGTCAATGCGTATCCAGGAGAACCAGCCAAGCGTCGGAACTTCATGTCGTTTATGGGGGGTAGATCCTAACCTTTTTTGTGGGATTGCAAGCTTTCGTGACATCTATAGCCGCGTATACACTATAAAAAACGAGCGCCAACAACTATTTGACAAAAGACGCATTCTACGATAGAGGTACCACATTTCTGCTAAAACGCTTTCTGAATGACGGGGTTCATTACCCTAAAATCGCCGGAATGTCATTCTTGTTTCGAAAAATGAACTTTTTGAATATTCGGGCAATGGAATTATTAATCGGGACGAGGTTAGGTTTTTGCTGAGGCCAGCTTTCGGGTGAGGGATAGAGCTCCTCAAGTGAGGAGCCTCAGAAAATCCGGGGTGAACCTCTATCGTATAACTTCTCAAAACCTTTTCAGTAGACTCGCCCCCGACACATCCAACGGTAGGAGCTCACCTGTCTCGATAAGGTCTGGGCGGTGGAGCTCTTCACGTGAGAAGCTACCGGTCGGTATGCTAATTTAACAAACTATCGGTCATTGTTTTTAGGACCAGCGCACAGAAGGGTTGGCCGGGTTGCAACAAACAAACCACATCAAACTCGTGTTTCGGGCGCGAGATATCGACCTCTATACGTGATACCCGAGGCAGAACACACGGTTCGAATGTGTACCAATCGTTACATTGACGGCCGTACTTCAATAGCACTCCGCGACAAGGCAGCTCCCATATAGCGGATCAATCTGCCTCCCCCCCACCACACCCGGACGACGCCGCGGGTCCTCCGATCGGGGTGGATCTAATTTTTTTCTGGGTCTCCTGACTTGAAGAGCACTAGGTCTCACCAATCACTGAGTTTGAGGAACGATACCAGAGGAACACCAAAGGTCTGGGACTCATCCCAACCTAGGGGTTGGGCTTGGGCACTGAATACTGTCTGACCGGTTCATCTCGTCAGGGAAAAAACTAGCTGTTAGTTTATACCTGGTACGTTTTCTAGTACCTTTATTTTAGGGCTATTGAATACCGCAAAATAAAAATTGGTGGGGCTGCGCTAAACAAACTTTCTTTGGGGTCATGTTTTGGGTGACAGACGTTGCCACGGGGAACCATGGTATGCCGTCACTATACACCAGTAGCACTACTATACAGATGTAGTACAGGTAGAAGCAGCATGCACTCTACAAGCTACTACCTGGTACACTACTACTACGACTACTTACTATACTACTAAGTACTACCACTGCTGACCAAACGCTCATACTACATACACTACTACTACCACTACTTACTATACTACTAAGTACTATTAATACCATTGCTGACCAAACGCTCATACAACATACAGACAATCTCATGGTGAACAGAGAAGTCAAATAACCACGCGGTACCTTGGGTTGGGGCATGACTGCTATTAATATTAATACATTGTTACTATACACCACCACCACTAATACGTACTGGTATATGTATACCAGGTACGTATGTTTGTCAAAATTTCGTACTTTTGCCAACTTTTCTCTTTGTACGAGCACTTTTCGGCAAAACAGTAAACTCGGACACATGAAGCCCGGCCGGACACATTGGTCGAGGTCTCGGCGCGATCCGTGCACTCTGGAGCGCGTGATGGGCACTCAAAAAAATTATGCGGCGGAAGTGGATAAGACGATTTCCCTGGTTTCAGTACGAGAGGCCTTATTTTGTATCCGTAAATAAATGGTGTCTGAATCCTCACCTACATAGTGTAGCTCCACCGACTGTACATTTTTTTGTGTGGTGCACGGAGCACGGACCACCTCCCAGACAGCTATAGCAGCAATGCACAGAGCATTCTTACCTCCAGCTTCCTACAGCACCACCACCCTGCTGCCCAGCAGCAGCAGCAGCAGTGGGCACACCTTGCGCGTACTGCGGCCATCAAACTTGATTTGTCGGAGATTTCGATCGATCACTTGACCACGCCACGACCACACCATTTTACCCCTCTCTCCCTGCTGCTTCTTCTGCATATTGCTGTGTGTAATCCAACATTGCCACTACTCCACCTGTGCTCAGCACAGTCAGTGCATCAACCACGTGTGTTGCACTGCCCACGAAAAAAAACTGGTATTGCCAAAAGTCCCGACAACAAAGCCAATGGAAGCACGTCTGTCTGCCGCCGTTTTTTGGTGAGGACATTTCGTTTTTCTGCTCTAGCTCCAAACGTTTCCATGGAGCCGAAATTTGCCAGCCCGGATATGAGCTCCTTGGTGCACTCCCGTGAGTGTGCCAAAGCGACCGCACTTTTCGTTTCCTCCTTCATACCGGACCTTGTCGCTGAAGGTTGAAAATGTGGTTCCAGGCGCTTGAATTTTCGGTTTCTTATACTGTAGCCAAGCATTTTTTTCTGCTGTAGAACGAGAGCTGGAGGAACCCAGAAGTCGTACCCAGAAGTCGTAGCGAGTACGTTCCTCCTTCTCGTTCTACAGCAGAAAAAAATGCTTGGCTACAGTACAAGAGACCGAAAATTCAAGCGCCTGGAACCACATTTTCAACCTTCAGCGACAAGATCCGGTATGGAGGAGGAAACGAAAAGTGCTGTCGCTTTGGCACACTCACGGGAGTTCACCGAGGAGCTCATATCTGGTCTGCCAAATTTTGGCTCCATGGAAACGTTCGGAGCTAGAGCAGAAAAACGAAATGTCCTGGGGAAAAAAACGGCGGCAGATGTGCTTCCATTGGCTTTGTTGTCGGGACTTTTTTTGTGTTTTGTGGGCAGTGCAGCACAGGTGCAACAGCAGCAGCAGGTAGGGTACTATGCGCATGTGGAAGATCGGCGATATACGCTCAGTACTAGTGTTCGTTGTTGTTGTCATCGGCATTGGCCTATGTATGTACCACGCAATGTGTGACCGGCATTTTTTGCTCGATACCGATCATCGCCGGATCGATATATGTTCGTCAACTTAAACTCGAGTACGAGCTACAACAACAAAAAAAAAATCGCTCGTACAACAAACCCTTCGTATACAGTACAAGAATCGTGTACAGCAGCGTTCGTACGAAACATGCTTACAGTAGTTACTGACAACTGTGTGTCCTACACTGCTGACCGATAGATCCTAGAGCCAGCTGAAAGGGGATTAATACACGTATGATCCTTTGCCGCAGTACGCGTTTCTTCTGCTGTCGTACAGGTATCAGATCACATGGCATTTTACAGCAGTAGTACTGGTGTACCTGTACAAGCTGCTGTAGGAGATCCTGCAATGTGTTTTAGATTGCGTAAAAAACACGAAGTAAGTAGTGGTTTTGTACGAGCACTGCTCTAGCGTAGGTCACACTGCGCTTTCTACATGTATGTTTCGTTTCGGAGGTTCGACTCACACCATCCACGTTTTTATTTTATATTTTGACTTTTTGCATCTACCTTGTTTTTCTGGCGTCTGGTATAATACAAGTTGTGTGTGTTTTACCCAAGGCAAAAACTTTGGGTACGCTTACGCGTGGTGTGCATTAGTACCTCAACATTTCACAGCTACTACTCCACATATTTTGGAGTAAAGCAAAGCATGTTCGAGAAAATACTGCTGCTGTAGGTGCTTCGTACACTCGCAGTATTTCGGATTTTCGAGGTTTTGTACTCCTACTTCAGATACTACTGCGCATACTTTCGGGCTCGCACTAATTCGGGGTTCGCTACTTCTGCTGTCGTGGATACTCCCTGTTGTGCTTCAAGTAATTCGGGGTTCTGTGCCGCGGGTACTGCGAGTACTAGCCTAGCAGTAATGCGTCCGTTGGTAGTGTTCGTACTGCTTTTGCGAGTACGCGCAGTACCAAGATACCCTCAATATGCCCACAGTATACTTCGAGTATGAGAAATACTTCGACCGTCTGTGCACCCTGTCGACTATTTTCAGGCACATTGTTCGGCATAAAACACTCCCAGATAGTCCCACTAGTGGGAGTTGGAGAAAATTACCTTCGCTGGGGACAACTCGAGTACTTGGAGCACTGCAGTATTTCGATTTATGCTCTGCGAGGAACAGGTACTCCGAATGCTCTCTCGAGGTTCTGTACTGCGGATATTGCCTGTACTTCAATAAGTGTTTCGCGTTTCGGTACTATACGGGTGCATACTTGTCTGTGCTCTCGGGGTTCGGCACAGCAAATACTCTCATTGCTCTCAGTATTTGGGCCTTCTCAGTACCCGCAATATTTTAGCCGCCAGTACTCCAATACTCTGAGTATTCGGACTACAATTTGTTCTCGAGCATTTTATCTTTGAAGCCTTCTTATGTTACCCTGAGCATCAAGAAAAAAATATTTTGGCGGGATATATGTTGTATGCGCTAAAGCTTACTCAGCCGGCCACAAAGTATTATAGCGCAACCTCGACCTTACGCAACTTTTTTGCACTTACGTGTACGCCGCATGCATTGAATTGATCGCCGCGAGTCATCTGTTCAGTAGGTTCAGTATCTACTTACTACCGTTACCCTATAATTTATTTCTTGTGCCCGAAGACGGAAAATAACCAATTGCCTCCATTTCCAGTAAAAATGAAATAAATTGAAATTCAGGTCCATTATTTTTATTATTATTATGCTTGCCATCCGACAATGTGTAGTGTTGTTCTAACAAACGACTATTTATTGTTTTGGTCAGATTGCATCTGATCTATCTATCTCCAAATCGAAAAGTAAATATCTTTTGTACTAATAGACTCACACTATTTCCGCAAACAGTATATATAGTCTGTGCTCAAAACATTGCGTGTGTTCTTCATGTTAATGCCGGCTGTGGATGCAGCTACTACTTCTAAACAGCTGTGCAGGATTTCAGACGACGAGTGTTATTTCGCTCTTGCGCCATTCCCCTAGGCATCTCCCGGAGGGGAACCTTGTATGCAGTACAGGTATAAGCAGCATGAATAAATACCACATCAATACAATACCTTATATTTAACACTACTGTAGTACCACTACTCCTATAATACTAAAAATTCCATACAACAGCGACATAGCATGCAAGCGGTACCATGAACTGGGGGCATGACTACAATACTCTTAATGTACACAACCGCCACTACTACGCAGATAGATGTACTGTACAGTACGTAGTAAAGGTAAAAACAGCATACGTCAAAGGGCCAGGTGAAATATGTATGACGCTCGACAGACAGATGTGTATTGTTGCTGCTGCTGTATCTGCTGCTGTGGCTGACGTCGATATAAAACGGGCGATTTCAAAAATATCGCAGAGAAAATTATCGTGCTCTTGCTGGATTGACTATTGTTGACTGCTCGCCACGACTGGCGAGCTCACGAGTAGGTTTCCAACCCTATTGCACCGAAACATAACAACACAAGACCACGACCACTCGATTACAAGACATCGTGAACACTGCGCGCACACACTATACGAACGTTGTTGTTGTACTGCTGCTGCTGCTGTTGTACTGCGCACCGTGGCTGCGCGTTGCTTTTGAAATACGGAGGAAGTGTGAGTGCGTACGAATCGTCGTCCTGCCCCTGCGCAGCATCCAAATGATTGCACCTTCAAGATTATTTATGTATGTATGTGTTCAGTCCCTACTTCCTACTAGATTGACCGGAATCACGGCCCACACAAGTGCACACATAATGCGCTATCCGTGGCCGTCACAAAGAGAGAGCTTGATGAACGACTGTTGCAGTGCCGTGGCTGCCTCTGTAGAGAGCTCGAGGGACGGTGCGATCAGACATGATACAGCAGCAGACAGCAGCTAATGGGAATGACAACACCCATTGACAGCAGCAGACACAAAAAAAAAAAAACGAAATTGTGGGGTATCCATTGTCCTGCTTGGCTTTAGCAGGTCGGAATGATTCCCCATAGTAGCTAATGGCTAGAATTCGCGACTTGGAAGGCCTAGAGCACGCGCCACGGACCTCGGCCGGGACTCGCATTTGCGCCGTAGTGTACAAGCGGGCTTCCTCTATGCCACGCAGCCTAGAGTGCGAGAAAAGACCCGCGGCCGGACGAGGAGAGTAAAGTTTCCCGGGAAAAAAGTCAATTTGATACCTGTTACAAAGTAATATACATCATTACGAAGGGAATTGGGGTTGAAAAAGCACCCCCCATAAAAAAAAGGATGCGTGAACTACATATTTTAATCTACCCCTGCTTCATCGTGAAGCCAATAATTTGAACCAGATGTATACGAATGTCTGTCAAATTTTCGCACTTTTGCCAACTTTTCTCTTCGTACGAACACTTTTCGGCAAGACACTAAGTACTCGGACACATGAAGCCCGGCCGGACACATTGGTCGAGGTCTCGGCGCCATCCGTGCACTCTGGAGCGTGGCGGGCGCTCGAAGTTTTATTTCCGGCGGGAGAGAATAAGACGATTCCCCTGGTTTCAGTACGAGAGACCTTAATTTGTACGTACGTATCGGTAAATCTCCTGAGCTGTGACAGGCTCTCATGAGCTGTGAGCACACAGCTCAGACACACACCAGGTACATAACAGACAATATGCACAGATCCCACCGTTGCAACCCTGCCGCCCACGCGCCGCGCGTGTGCGACACACCCATGAGCGCAGTGCTGCTGTGGCTGGTCGTGTTTGTCGGAGTATTCCACCGTCTGCCAGATTTTTTTTTCATACGTATGTACCCAGGCTGGCGTATATCCCTGTACGAAAAAAAAATATTGTGTTGTTGCGCGGATCACGGACCACCGCCAGCAGGTCCTGACTGCAGTGTGCCATACAATTGTTGTAGTCAATCTATTGAAAGTCGCTCGCTTACATCAAACGACTCCCGAAAAAACACAAAGCTTTATCTATTCGATCCGACCGACGAAAAGAAGGGTAGCGATTCGCAATCCAGTAGGAAAAATAACCTATCGGTAACCGGCTTTCTCAACCACGTTTCCGACTGCTTAAGAATTGACCTATCAGTACAATTTTCAAATCGAGTACGCGTCGTCGAACCTTCTTCGGCCACACTGCAGTATGCAGCAGCACTTGGATACATAGGGTGGGCTTAAAATGATGCTGCTCCATTTTGACCTGTCGGCGGCCCGGGATTCCAAGGTAACCACAGGCATCAGACAGATACGAAAATAATTGGGTTCGATTTCGGAAAACTACTGTACGTTCGTTCGTGTACGCATGAAAATCTTGCTCGTCTAGAATACAGATCCGAGTCGTGAAAACGCTACAGATCAGAGTATGCCGGAGCAGCGCTGCAGCCAGCGGCATGCAAGCCCGGTGCAGACGCTGGCGGTGTCGTCCGCCACCTCGCCGATATGGCAATGGTCTTGATATTGCTTCCATTGTTAAAGCGAAAAACGTCGGCGCAGAAACCTTGTATCGACTCGTGCATCTTGCACTTACGACTTCAGTAGAATCAGACTGCCACGTGCAAAACCCAAATGGGGCGATCTCCACGCCATGCTGAAAATTAGAGCCCTTGGGTAGCAGTGTCCCACACCGCACACAGCGCAGTTTTTTCAACAAGAGCAGAGCGAGGCCTGAGCAATGATACGTATCAGTTTCTTCCTTCCTTTGGAGACAATCGCGAAGATGCTGTGAGCCTCTCACCTACTTCAGAAGTTCTGTAGTGTAGTTCAAGTCCACCGACAGTACAAGGCCAAGTTATTCCTGAAATACGGTGGGCCGTCGTGCTCGGGGACTCGAACTAGATGTAAGGGAGGGGGGTACGGAAAATGATAGACGCTACCGTCAGTGTGGCTCGGTTGGCTTCGGTGGGCTTCGAACGTGAGAACCGAAATGGGGATGTCTCCTGCCACGACTTTTTTTTCTGATGGGTTTATCAACATATATGGGGCAGATAGATCAGGGGATGGGGGAAACACTAAAACAATAAAACAAAAACAAAAATTACCCCCTGTCCCCGATTACGTCCGCCAACCTGTTTTCAACAACACTTTACAACAAATTCTTACGACAGCCGAACGAGGTACGAGGTACCTCTCTCTAGCTCTCTAAAGTTCCGCGTCCCCCCCCAACGTTTTTGGTGAGACCGACCAAGGATACCCGCAGTGCAGGCTACACCGTGTCAGCGTTGGTATTTCTTGCCGACTCGAACAGAGGTGAGACTCGCGAAAGGAAGCAGGCCGTTTCCAAGAAACTGAGTTTGTGTGTATCATGGACTAGTCGTCATGAATCAAAGGTGCTGGGAGCAATGTCTACACTTCGAGGTTCTGCCTGGCGGCCAGCTTTTGCCCGTCTCCGACCTCCAGAATACAGTATACCAATTAGAGAAGTAGGTGGATTGGGCAGGCCACACCAGATCGAGCTGTTTGATCTCGTAGGCTTCCGACTACAACAGCAGATATAGTAATCATTGGGATTGCGCGGGACACGTGCTCCACTTGCCTTGTGCGGCCTATTAATAGTGGCCTGCTGAGTAGTGTTGGGACTCAGGCTGAGAGGCTGGACCTTACAAGAGCCGAAACCGAAGAACAGAACTGGCATGCACCTCTGCTTTTCGTAGTGCCCAGAACTATATATCGAGTTCCGTCTTTTCCTACCTTGTGTTTTGTGTAAGTATGTCGGGGTGAGTTGGGTGGACGTTGGAGGGAGGACTTACCGCAATATTTGAATTCGGCGGACACACAGCCAGCAGTACAAGTACACAGCACCCAAGTATCCTGTACGGTACCCACCGAGTAACATGGGGCTTGCTTTCGTAGGCTCGAACTTCCTGGACTGGGTTGGCTTACTCCCACGAAGCATCCTCAAGGTTGGCAGTCTGCTGTAGCATCAAGGAGCAACGTATATTGGACAACCGCCCAGAGCATGCGGTGTAGTCGGTGGTGCGCCATCACCGAAGCTTGGTGTGTCTCTAGGTACACCGTTATATGCCGGGATACCGTGTCAAAGATTCCGAGAATACAGCAGTAGTAGCGATGGTATGTGCAAGTATTAGGCCCGCCATGTTATGCCTCCTGTGTCGAGTCCAAAACCTCATTTTCAGCCAGCTCTGGGACTCTGGGATCGGCCAGAACTGGTGTCTCGTTTCGTCTGGCCAGGCCGTTTTTGATCGACATACAGAAATACAGAGAACATTCTAGAGATTTCTGTCTTTTCGCCATCGATACGATTCAATAAGTCGCATCTGGCACGAAGTTATTCCTGGATCTATCAACAACCCTGTTCTGTTTTCCGGTTTCGGCTCCCACAAGAGTCAGTTGATCCATGAAGAATTTGGGCCCATATCCGATTTATTGAATCTCATCCATGGCCAACAACAGAAATCTCTAAAAAAAACTGTATTTCGATCAGAAATGGCCTGGCCAGACGAAACCAGACACCAGTTCCGTACGGTCCCAACGCTGGCCGAAACTGAGGTTTTGAACCCCACACAGGGGGCATAACTTGGCGAGCCTAACATTTGTACATATCATCGCTACGTACTACTGCTGTACTCTGTCGGTATCTCTGACACGGTATCGCGGCACATAGTGTTGATTACGTACAATAGTAGAAATTCCAAGCATAACGTGGCGGGCCTTACTTGCACGTGTCAACGCTACTACTGCTGTACTTTCTCGGTATCTCTGACACGGTATCCCGGCATATAGCGGTAGCTAAAGAATCGAAGCTCCGGGGATAGCGAGCAACCGACTACACCGCATGCTCTTGGCGGTTGGCGTTGTGTGCTTGAGCTTTGTCCAATATATGTCAGCGCACTGCTACTTGATGCCGCGGCAGGTTGCCAAACATGAGGGCTCTTCGTCGAAGGAAGCCGACCCAGTTCGCGAAGGCAAGCCCTATGCTACCCGGCGGGTACCATACGGGATGCGTGGGTGCCATATACTGCTGTGTGGCCGCCGAATTTAATATTGCTGTAACTCCTCTCTCCAACGTCCTCTCACCTTAAGCCTAACTCCGGCAAACTTGCACGAAACATCACAAGACAGGAAAAGACGACACTCGACATAGACACCTGGGCCATACGAAAAACAGAAGTGCGTGCCAGTTCTGTTTTCCGGCTTCGGCTCACATAGGATTCTGTCTCAACAAGTAATTCATATTGATATTTTTTTCGTATTTTTTGGTCTGTTGATGATGTTGATTGGCCTGTGGGTGGTGTGTTACTCCAGAGAAAGAAAGTCCAAATGTCTGAACCGCGGTTAGGCTGGTTTGGTGGTGTGGTGTGAGCTTGGCTCTGGAGAAGAAATTAGGGCGGGCACCCTCGCCCATTTGTGTTGTTTCCCAGCGGTGATGCTCGTGTAGAGGTTCAGGTGAGGGTAGTCGATACGGCTTGGTACCCGATGGATGCATCCAGCTAAACGTCGAGACCCCAAGAACTAACGAAAAATTCGTATACAGTTAGGCATGGGAATGTACTCGTTTTAGTACGTAGAAAAAAGCAAAGAATGTCGCGTGGTCGACCTCCGGGGAAAGAAAACGTTGGGAAATAAACCAATCCGTGATGGGGAAAAAAAGAACGTTCACCACCTAAAAATCCATTCGATGATGCTCCCTCTCCAAATTTAATAAGGTAGCATTGAGGGCGTCGATGTTGCGACGTTGAGCTACGAGCTGAAAAACGTCAGCCTTGCTTTTCGCACGAAACCTGCTGCTGGACAGAGCACAATACAACCAAGCCCAGAGCGTCGAGAAGCAGCGTAGATAAGGACACGCAAGCGTTAACGATTCGCACGTTTCTGGTGGCCCCTTGGGATTCGCGGCCGGCAGCACGATAATGCCCCCCCCCCCACCCGTGAAGCACATCTTGTACAGATGAAGTCGCTGGGTATGTGGTTCTGATTTACTTATGTTGGGCACGTGTCAAGAACAACAAGAACATACCCATACACGGCATCGCCAATCGGCTGCGTGTTGCAATATTGCACTTCGTCGAGATCGGGATTTTGATGGCGCTGCCCGCACCTCCGTGGAAGCGCGCTACACCTCTATGAATACCTCACGGGCAAGCTGTTGCTATGCGTGCAGCTAGGTTTGAGCCTTGCGGCCGGGGCTGCATTTGCCACGCGCCTGAAGTTCTGGATGGAGCTGCTGTATGTACTTGTACGTACCTACCACTCTGTCCGGAAACGTAAGGGGAACGGTATATTTTCATTTATACTTGAACCGTACCTAAATTTCCGGACGGAGTGGTACGGTAGATCGATCGTTTTTCACATCAGACAACAGCGATACGTTCGCATCTGGTCAGTATTGGTGACACTGTTTACAGATGATTTTCGCTGCTGTGAGATGGTAATCGCTCGGCGTGCAGCCGTTTTCATGTCTAACACCGTCATGAAGACTAGGCGCCCTTTTTTTCATGTCGTGATATTTTATGTCCAACTTTATCATAAACCATTGACTCATCAAAACAGAGTCAACTCCTGGAGAAAATATCCTGCCGGCTACGTGTCGGATTCAAACGCGGTTTGCATTGCCGTGTGCGCAACGTTTCTGGCGGAGGGGCTGACACATATAGATTCCTTGTATTGCCAAACAGTTCTTCCCTAGAGAGTAAGTCTATTTTTCCCCCATGTTTTCACCAAAATAGACGGGGGGGAAAAAAGCAGATGAACTAATAACCAATCACAATCTCATTATTTGTTGATGGAATGTGTTTGTTGAACGCTATCATACAAATAATTCCCTGTGTTTGGTGCAATCTTGAATGTATTAGTACGTGTAAACCCGAATAAATAGGGTGGCGTCAGACTATTTCAACATGACGTTCTTTCGATTTTTTTCAACGATTTCCCGAATAGTCTGGGCATTTATTTACGTCTAAAACGAACCCATTCCCACACTTAAGGGCCCATTTTACGAGAAACATTTTTCATGATTATCGAATAGGAAAACATAAGTATGAGTTGATTTGAATCTAAATTCGTGAAAAATATGCCTTTGGGTTCTATCGAGGAAAAGCTTACTTGAAAAAAAAATCGGATAACGCACAAGGGTCAACAAACACCAGAGAGCAACCAGCGAGGCGAGCGACGGCCCGCGTCCTCCCCGGGGCGCCGGGGTCAGCGACCGGTTGTTTCTGCCGGCACAGCCGAAGTGGCTATCGCTCTTGGGACGTCTTGCGTGGCTGGCGCAGCTCCGAAGCCCCACGCAGGAAGCAGCGACGAGGATACAGCGATCGAACGTCTGAGCGAAGTCGTGACCTGGTCGGTGCTAGTGTGGTTTGCGAGGCAAATGTGAATGAAAAGCGCGGTTTGCGACGGCCTTGTAATTTGTTCAGACCCCACGGGTGGTCTTCTCTGTGCTGGGGGCAGTCGGGCCTCGCGCTGCGGCTGCTCCGGTGGCCCTGTCTCTCGAGAATGGGGGACCCCACCTGTGAAGCAGTCGACAACACGGCTCAAATTTGCGTGGCTTGCTTCAGTTTCCGGAACACGCCACGTCGAGTTGGAAAAACTCCCCAAACCGTTTGACACGAATATCAAAAGAAGTCCCTAAAAGACTTCATGTCGAATTCGTTTTGTTTTTCGTTTTAATCGAATACAATGTTAAAGTGCCTGCCTGGTTATTCACTTTTCGACCCATCAGATGCAAATTAAATCGAACAAAAAAATGGCGGAGTTCCATAACAAAAGGTTTCTCGTTTAGACGGGCCCCAACAGTATTTCATACGACGTCGGACTCAGAGGGTCGTGGGACTGCAGGTGTGGGTGGTCGGTGATGAGACTTTCCCGAAGATATAAAAGCGTCATTTCGTAGTAGTGATTCCGTGACTTTCTATAAACCGCGATCATTCGTACGACCAATGTGCTACGACTATTAATATTGAAAGGTGAGCTTGTCGGACTTTCTGTAAGACAGCAGTACTGTCAAAGCTTACTATTAATACAGATACCTATGGTCCAGGCAGAACAACTTTTCCAGAGGGGGTACTGGTTTTTTATCCGCTATTCTTGAGAATTGGCACATGAAACAAAGTGTTTCAGAACCGCGCATCCGAGAGGAAGCCAAAGCCGGCCTTGAAAATAAATCCATGAGCAACGGCCATTTTTCGAAACAAAATGGGGAAGTTTACCCCGAAAATAGCCCTAAATGCCTCGAGTAGGTTTAGCAGGTTGGGAGAAGGTATCTTTAGGGATGTTTTTTACTCGAAAAATGTGTAGCGTGGTCTGCACTTCGGAATCGTCGTCCGCAACTGAGAAATTTCCTGGTTCGATGCAAACTCGGCGCAGCCGCGTTTATGGCGAGTTTTGGCCCGCTTCGGCTGCGGATTGGGGTCAGGGTTAGGGTTAGGGTTAGGGTTAGAGTCAGGGGTTGGGTTGGGTCTTCGCCCGTGCCTTGATCCCAACAGGAACCAAAACACCCGAACAGCCTACCAACCTAAAGATCCCTTCTCCCAGATTGTTAAAGGTCCTCCCTTTATGTCCGAATCAAAACGAAAATTAGGGGCGATGTCCAACGCATACCTCATTTGTCGAGAAGACGCATGTATGTACCAGTATACAGGAGTAGGTAAAAAAAGTATTATAGGTACAAATCCACAGTGATGCATCTGTCCATACACGATAATATACATGTTGATATACACTATGAAGATTCATGTAAAGGCTTTTCTCGGCCAACAGATTTTTTTCGAAAATAAAAAAAAACAGTGTCCAGGTCCAATTCATCCGAATCCAAGGAGCTCTTCGACCCCCATCGTGCAAGTTTTGCGCTACAATCTCCACTGCCGGAGACGAGAAAAGTGGGGTTTTCGCCTATATCTCGCTCCAAAATAGATGAAAATTAAATATTATTTTCCAGGAATGTGCCCCTGGACGAGATACGTTCAAATCCGTTGTAAAAAAAAACATAACAACTGTATCGACCTCCAAATTATTAACCGAGTTATTGTCAGAAAAACAAATTACCCCCACACAACGACGAAAACAAAACAATATGAAAAGATGGTTCGATCCGTCTGAAACAGAGCTTTCCGGCAATATATTTCACGTGTCCTGAAAAATAAGGGACCACCGGAAAACAATTCCATATGTGAATGTCGATCACCTGGGAAAAAAAAACTGCCTGGACTATACAAGGTGCAGTACACGATGGTACGTGACCGTGCCAGCAGAGTTTGACTGAGTTGCCTCTGGTACTCTACTATTTGTTTCAGCATCCTACCGTTAGAGCTATCGTTCAGTTTTGAATACGTCAATTCTAAAAGTCTATTTATAATCATAATCATATCGACGAGGCCTTGACGTTACTAATATTTTAGCTCTATGGGTTTTATTTAGTACTGGTATGTATCCAATTAATGAACGCCATATGTTATTGCATAAAATGTGTGGAGTATGGAATGCCCACTGTATAGACTAAGGTGTAGTTTCGTATGGAGCATTCCGTTTGAACTTTGCCGGTTTCTTGCCCGGTGGTTTGTTCCTTTTTCTTTTTTATTCAGATCTCGTAACTTTTGGCGCTTTCGAAGGTTATCTAGACGCTACCACCCTCAGGAATGCGTCGTCTAGTACCCTCGCGTAGGCGTTTCGGCAACATATGCATACAACTTGAAACTAGGGTAAATGAGTTTCAACTAAGGTCCGTATTTCGTAGGTATAGAATAGTTGATGCAAATACACAATAATCCTACGTTTTTTTGCCTTTTTTGGCACTCTTCCGGGCTCGATAATATACTACCCATCATGGTAACGTAGTTTTTTCTCCCACAGCATCTTTGCCGACGACTACCTGAGGGATATATCATACGACTGGCGAACAGCAATATTTTTGTGAAGGCCACTTCTTCGTCGGTGATGTAGCCCTTTTGCTCAGCTCCCTTGCGTGAAATAAAACTTTTTTGCGTTTTTGCAAGCTTTTGGTGCTACTCGCTCGCAACTTCGGAAACACGAAAACTCCTCGTGAGTTGTGTGCTCGTTGCCTCCGACTGCCGGCTGGCGACCCGACTCCCTCACACACCCCATCAGGGGCATCCCTCAGTATTACGGACAGTAGTTTCTTGTGAGGACCTGTTGTAGGTGTCCGCAAGTGAAGTGCCAACGTTAGTAGGGGTAATTTATTTTTGTTTCATTTTGTGCACCCCAACTTTGAAGCAATTTCGACCACTGCAGCACCTCTTAGTCGAGGTGCAGGCCCTTGTTGAGACCCCCGTGGGATATCAATCTCGAGAAAAGCACCAGGTACTGAGATGAACCTCTTTGAAGTCACCGTCGCTCTCGGGGAAGCACGAAACGCAGCGTGTTGAAAAAACGACGTTTTTTTTCTGTTCCGATGGAAGATCTAGACATAAGAGTGACCGGAATCCCGGAGACCCGAAGACCCTTGGGTGCCAGCGTGGCCTCAAGTTTTGTTGTTTTTATTCTCTTTGAAAAATGGTTTGACGGTTAGCGTGTTCGTGCCCCGTTTTCGTTTTCAGGAATACTCAGTGTTACTTGCAACTATTCGTAATTGACCGTCCTTCTTCTACCAAACAGAGCCCTCATTCCACCAGGGGTGTCATGACTTTCTCAACTATCTGCCACCATTTCAAACCCCTTCGCCAGTAGAATTATGAAATATCTGGCAAGAAACGAGTCCGTACTTCGTCAGTAGGCAGGCAAAACAGACAGGCAAAATCCCGCACCTCGTCAGCACAACAAGCAAACAACGCATGATTTGTCCTATGCGACACACAGGTCACGACGCCGCGAACACACGCCCGCCACATTTTTCAGTGCGACATTGTTCACCCTCCCTGGCGTGGCAAGACCTCCGCTAGGACCACGACCCCTAGCCCTCATTCCCACCTCCCCTACACGGTCCCGCAGCACAGCAGTACGGCACTCAGTAGTAAGGCCGTGAGGCAAGCGTAAGTACCATACGCCAGCTGGAGTCGTTAGCTCTGCTAGCTATAGGCATGATAGGCATGCTTCGTTCTCAACGCCGACGGAAGGCTAGGCCTTTGCCTATATCTGTGTACACACATACCCGGTAATGCTGTACATATTATCAACAGTACAAATAACCAGGGCATTTCGCGGATCATGATCCGACCCGCGGGTCGGCTCACGAGGTGTTGAAAATGTCAAGGGTCGGGTCGGTTCGGGTCAGGAAGTGTCCAACACCTCACGGGTCAGGGCGGGGCGGGTCAAGTGGTGTTCAAATATCGTGGGTTGGGTGAGGTCAAGTTAAGAGTTCTTCATATCCCACGGTTCGGGTCAGGTCAGGTCATGGCCCGCGGGAAACGGGTCACTCGCGGGTCGGGCCAGCATGACCCGCGAGTTGTTTTTTGCTCACCCGCGGGTCGGACCCGCGCATCCGGCTCGCGGATCCGGCACTTGAAACACTTCCCGCTCTCTTACCCAAAGGCTTATCTCGTGCCAATACTCAATAATACTCATTACGTATAATATTCAAATATTGAAACATCGGCAATACATATACGTATACCCGCATCCATCCATATCCACTACCGCCAGGCCACATATCGCTGCAGGGTACAAAAATAAGTATTTAATTGTTTTTGAAATGTCGACACACGGGCCGGATCCGCGGGTCGAAACCGCGGGTCAAGATAAATGGTCTCGTGGGTCAAGGTGAGCGACCCGTATGAAACTCGTCTTGCAGGTCAATCGGAAGGTGGCGGGTCGGGTCGGGTCCGGTCAGGTGGTTTTTCAATCTCGCGGGTCGGGTCGGGTCAGAACATTTCCAAATCTCACGGGTCGGGTCGGGTTGGGTCAGCAGTTTTTAAAATCTCGCGGGTCGTGTCGGGTCAAGAAGTTTTAAAGTCTCGCGGTTCGGGTCGGGTCAAGTCTGCACACCTCCAAATCTTCGTGGGTTGGGTCGAGTCGGGTCAGCTCACCCGACCCGACCGGACCCGTGAAGTTGGGCCTGACCCTCGAAAAGCCCTGCACAAAACAACGTAATAAACAGACGTGTTTTCCTCTTTCTAAGCAGCGGGGTCGGGCGCTCTGATTTCTGAACTACTCATTCGTGTCCTTGCACTCGTTTTTTTTTCCTCACTTGGCATAGAGCACAGCAGTACATCCTAGTCAGTTACGAGTTTGACTCTTTCGAAAAAGAATCGAGGATATCACAAGTAGTTGAAGTAAGGGATACCTGATGCATACACCTCAGTACTGCTGTTCTTGGGCATTGTGTGAAGGTTAAGGTTTACTTCTGTATGATAAGGAAATAATATTATTGCTCCTGTAAAAGAACTCACCAAATGCACGTATATCAAGGTACGTCAAAACCGTGTGTCATTCGTAGGGTGGCTGACATGCTAACACGTTGTGAAGGGGGGGGTGTTCTGGTTTACGCTATAGCGTCGCTCTTTGGCCCGCTCGTATGCAGAAGGCCTGAAGGGTGTGCATTACGGGAGTGCCTGTGGAGTGAGCTGTTGACTACAACGTGAAAAAGACATGCTAGGGACTACTGTAGCATATGCACATGCGTGAGGTTCCTTCAGGGCGACAGTCAACTTACCTAGGTTAACTGGTTGGATCAACGATGGTATTTTATTTGGATATTTGCTGCTTGGTATTTCATGGCAAGGGGAGGTGTTCATGTACTTTGTTGTATCGCCCTCATTGCACGAAGACTCTCCTGCGTACCGTCCCCAGAACAGCAGCAGAGTTTCCTGGTCGCAACAAGCGGGCTGCTAAATGTTAGCCGGCGGCCCAGCATACGTTGCGGTCGCAGTACCAAGAATGGCTCCACACAATATCAATTTAACGTATGATGTAACTTGAGGTACACATGGTGCCTGGTTCACGACCCATGACCCTGGAGCACATCCAACGAACAACAAATGGTGTTATGCGTCATGGTGCAACCGTACTCGTTTGACCCGCTGACCGACGTCTCTCGTGTCACTTAACATTAGTGTATATAGGAACCACCCTTGCAGTTGTGTCAATATGGAGACACAACACAACTACAGTGTTGTAGAAGTATTACCTTAACACATTGAATTCGCCTTGGTAACTGTTTTGTGTATGCGAAATGTCGATTTGAACCACATACATACGTATTGTTTTTTTGCTTCTATATGCTGTCCAACGACGTTCACGCTGAGCCTTGTCAAGCTCCAATAGAAATTCAGGGCAGTACGGTTTCTCAGTCAATGAGTATCAGGTGCTCACATCGCCGTCGAATGGCATCTTTGCTTTCTGTGTCTCCCCTCCTCATCTGCCTCAGAAAGAGCACCACACCAACGTCCAGCGGAAATGAGGCTTTGCTCTCAGGACTCTTGCACAAAACGAGCCTCCTTCAACTTTGAGGGCATTGTAGAAAGTATTTTCTGCAAAAACCATGCTGAGGACGGCATGATTAACGTCGCTCACGCACGGTGCTTCCATGCCTCCTGCACTAAGAGGCCGACGTTCAACCTCGAAAGCAGCAAGACTGGGATGTACTGCCGAGAGCATGCGAAGGATGACATGGTGGACGTCTATAGCAAGCGTTGCTTCCATGACACATGCAAAACGATACCCAGCTTTAATGTGAAGGGTAGCAAAGGGGGGGCGTACTGCAAAACTCATGCAAAGGAGGGCATGGTGTGCGTCGTTGGTAAGCGCTGCCTCCAGGACTCATGCACGAAGGTGTCCAGGTTCAATGCCAAGGGTAGCAGAGGGGGGGCGTACTGCAAAGAGCATGCTCAGGAGGGCATGGTGTGTGTCGTTGGTAAGCGCTGCCTCCATGACGCATGTACGAAGACCCCTGTCTTCAATGTGAAGGGTAGTAGAGGCGGAGTGTACTGCAAGAAACATGCTCAGGAGGGTATGGTGTGTGTCGTTGGCGAGCGCTGCTCCCGTGACTCATGCACGAAGGTACCCAGGTTCAATGTGATGGGTAGCAAAAAGGGGATCTACTGCAGGGAACATTCTGAGGAGGGCATGGTAGACATCCGTAACAAGCGGTGCTCCCATGAATCATGTACGAAGGCAGCCATCTTCAATGTGAAGGGCAGCAGAAGGGGGGTGTACTGCAAACAACATGCTCAGGAGGGTATGGTGTGTGCCGTTGTCAAGCGCTGCCTACATGACTCATGCACGACGGTACCCAGCTTTAATGCGAAGGGTAGCAGAGGGGGGGTGTACTGCGAAAACCATGCTCAGGAGGGCATGGTGTGTGTCATCGGCAAGCGCTGCCTCCATGACTCATGCACGAAGGTACCCAGCTTCAATGCGAAGGGTAGCAGAGGGGGGTTGTACTGCAAGAATCATGCTCAGGAGGGCATGGTGTGTGTCGTTGGTGAGCGCTGTTTCCATGACTCATGCACGAAGGTACCCAACTTCAATGTGAAGGGGAGCAAAAAGGGAATGTACTGTAGGCAACATTCTGAGGAGGGCATGGTAGACGTCCGTAACAAGCGGTGCTCCCATGACTCATGCGCCAAGGGAGCCATCTTCAATGTGAAGGGTAGCAGAGGGGGGGCGTACTGCAAAAACCATGCTCGGAAGGGCATGGTGTGCGTCGTTGGTAAGCGCTGCCTACATGACTCATGCACGAAGGTACCCAGCTTCAATGTGAAGGGTAGCAGAAGGGGGGTGTACTGCAAGAAACATGCTCAGGAGGGCATGGTGTGTGTCGTTGGTAAGCGCTGCTCACATGGCGTTTGCAACACTCGACCGGCGTGGGGTCTCTTTGCCGATGGTCGGGCTACTGCATGCGCTCGCCATAAGATCAATATTTCGGGTGGTCCGGTGATCAACTTTACGTTGAGGTGTAAGGTAGCAGGTTGTAGGAAAGTATCTCGGTGGGGATTGGATGGGAGGCAGCCCAGGCACTGCTCTGATCATGGCCCCCTCAAGGGCGGGCTCGTCTGCACGGTCGAGACGGATCGCCGGGGGAGCACCCATCCCAGTCCGTCGTACCGTGCAGTAAGGGCCCCTTCCACCAAGGTAAAAACCGAGTGTGTGTTTTGAAAACTTACGCGTAGAACCACATACTTCTGTGTCATGTCAATTTTGCTAGAGTCGTTAGATCCCGGGGCATGGACCTATGCTCAGCAAGGGGTCTGGAACTCACCATGGCATTCGCCTTATGGGAGTCAGGCCCACAGGTGATGGAGCCTACCGCTAGCAAAAGGCGCACTGTTTTCGTTGAACTTGTCCCAGCAGTGGAAGCCTGACAATCATGGCACTACACGGAAGATTATTGTTTTGGCGGTGGTTAGGCCTGGGTCGGCGCCTGGGGCTTAAACAGAGGTGATCGATGTTTGTGTGCGTGTCCGAATACGAACAGCAGCAACAGCATTATACTTCGATTAAACACGTACGTGTGGGCTTTGACCTCTCGTATCTCGTCTACGGAGCAGGAGGGGCATAGTAGCTGTACTCGGTAACATGAAAGAGACTTTCTATTGTAGGTCGGGGAGTTCGGTTGGATTGAGATTATGAGCGGATGCAGACCATGCACGCAAGACTACCGACCGGAGGTCTGTCTCAGGTGGAGTAAGTTTGTGCGCTGATGTATGTTTATCGTTTTCCTCTAGGATGTAGATGTCTAAGACATGTGTCTAACGGGGAGTTTGAGATGAACACTTACGGTCGGCAGAGCAGCATGCCGATTATCTCATTGAACCGTTGCGCGCTGAGACGTTTCGTTTTGGGCGTGAGTTTGCTATGAGCATGTGGTGATTTAATTCACTGATTCGTTTTTCCGGGGGTATTGGGGCATTTAGTTTTGTTGGATACGAGTAGGAGCTTCGATATGCATAGGATGTTTCTGGGAGATAGTTGAATATTTGACGTGCGACTTCAGGAGTTTTTAGGGGAAGGACAATGTGTTGGGGAGGTACCAATACGTTGAGTAGCATTAATACGTCAGTAGAATATGCCGATGGTCTTGATGAATCGTGTCGTACCCTTTGGCTATTGGTTCAATGCGCACAACGTACAGGCGAACCCATCACAGATACCTAAAGTACTTTTGAATTCCGATGAAGTAGTTTGTTTTCTTCCTTGTATGTTTCTGAGCGCAGTGCTTAGCACGGGGGCTGCTACAAATCGATATTAGTGTTTATATATTGAAGACGTTGTTCTGCTTTTGCTTTTACGGCGTACGCAGCAGGGGGGGCGATGTTGTCGGGCGGTACGCTATTTGTGTGAAGGCGGTGTTATCGGTTTTGTTTGAAGGTCTTACCAACATACCCATTTTTGTTGGATGTTTCCCTTCCCGTAGCTACTGTCTCACTGTAGACTGAACTTGAGATGGATAGATTTTGTCTTGGAATTGAGGTGGATATATTTGGAATGGGAGTCGCCGTTTTCCATCGGCAATTCTTCGTGTTGAAAGTTGGGATTGCATTTTTGGTCCTAATTTTTATATAATTTGGAATGTGCCATCGTTGTCTGGCAGTATGTGACTACTGTATAGCCGTTGAGACCTGTCGCGTCTCGCACAGAGCAGGAGGGCGGTTTGTGATACGCTGTACTCGATACTGGTCTAGGGATAGCTGACGATTTCATATATATTCTGAGGTGTCGTATTATGTGTCTAGGCATTACTTGGTAGGCCTGAGTCTTCTGGTATGTGGGTATGGCTCGCCTTGCAGGGCAGTCGCGTTGCTAAGATACGACCCGGGGCTTGATGCTAGGGTTTACTCCTCGTTATATATGTAGCGGTACCTCTGACGTAAGGGTATAGGATCGCCTGGGAGGTATTAGATAGAGCCTTTGGCGATCAGGTACTGTGCTTCTGCGTGTAGGAGTATATTATTCGTGTGATGGGTGCATAGAATATATTTACCGCTTTTCCTCGGCGATCATGGCGTAGACCACGCGTGCAACTCGCGGACGCGTCCGACAGCTTCCCGTACACAAGCAATCGGCGGTGTTATAACCAGACATTTCTGTCGTGAAAGGTGTGTTCCCCAAGCAGCAGACCCCCGTTCCAAGTGCTTTGTCGTCTGTGGATGCCCTGTTGAGTCACAATCTCTGCATTCAACGTGGTATGAAAACATGCAAGGGATTGAAGGTAGTTGTACCGAGTGGATAGTGAAGCGTTAAAAAAACACTCATATGGTCGGGCATACGTTTCGAGCCGATGATAGCAAGGTTACGTGATCAAGTTAAATCACTGCGGATAGTAAAACACACAAAGTCATGCTCACGCTGTCGTTGGTTTCGATGGCCGTAGAGGTGTACGCGTGCACATTTGTGTCGCGGTTGCAATCATTGTTGTGTAATTCATTACATGCGATCGTGCACGCCTTGTTCAATGCAAAAAAAAAGTTTGTTACGCAGGGTGCGAGCGTCGGGCATTTGAAGTGAGGCGGTTAAGGGCTGTGCGGAGTGGTAGCTCCACGCCGGATGTCGTCACTAAGTGTATGCACGACATCAAGATAGGGATTTTGATTTCATGTTTGTCAACGGCATGCTACAACTTAGATTATCATTTGGTGAAGCTGTATGCCACGCGGCGGCATCGTGCTGCAATACCGCCCCTCGACGAGCGCACGTGCGTTTTGTTGTCGCAGTTGCCGCAGACATGGCGGACACGTCAGTTAATACCGCTATAGATTTGTGTGCGTACACTTACAGAAGTAGCAGATAAAACGTCGATCCCCATGTTGGGTACACAGTACTGTTTTGTACTTCGTATATAGGGGTTCCGCTCATGGGCTCGGTATCACGTACCCTGTCCAGTAGTCGAGCCGTTTCACTGTCTATCTGGAACAGGCGCTCACCCTGAACGTGATTTGACTGTGCGGCAGCTACTGGTTGCCCATGCTAACGTCCAGCCTCTAACGTATTTGGCCTATAATGTTGCCCGCGCACGCTGGTTTCGAGACAACGTGAACGACACGGTAGTTGAGAATTTTCCAAAGTGCTATGTTGCCGTTGTTTTCGGCGGGTTTCTTGCGCCTCTTCTGTTCCAGTGGGCAACCAGGCCCGGCTTTGCCATTGGGATCATCCCTACCTCCCTTCACGTGCTCCCAACAACCCACGTTGTTGACAGAATACTTGAAAGCGCACGGATCTCTTGTAAACGTGCCCCGATATCGGTTTTGCGATGTACGAAGGCACTTTAAATCAATGCGCCTCACCCGATGATTGAAGAGATCGTGATCGTTGTTTATAGGACCAGAAGCGACGACCGGCGAAACCGCTTCATCCAGCGCTGCAGTCGGGGCTGATCACAACCCTAGCGAAAGTTCACAGCAGTCGTGTTCCCTAGGTTTACCTTGGATTTCTAGGAGCAAAATGAAATGCCTGTCTCACTGAACAGAATGACTAAAAGCGGTACACCCGTCGTTTTTGCGACTGTAGTCTACACAGGTGGCCACTGAAGTACCTTGATAGCGTACTCTGGTGAGCCTTAAGTAGAAACACCTTCGGCCACAAATCTCAAGGTCGATCAATGCTCAACGTAAACGTTCACAACGTCTCCGGATTGTCGAATGTACGCGTCACAGTGTACTCAGCTTGGGAAACGCACCAGATCATCAAAGTGATGTGTTTTTGGTTACGGCCGTAGCATTTGACAGCACAGTTAACCAAAATTCGAAATCGAATCGAGAAACAAACCACAAAATGAAAAACGACAACAACAGAGCAAAAACGTGAAATCCGCAAAAAAAAAAAAAAAAATCCAAAATAATAACAAAATTTGAAGCAATCGGGAAAAAAGTATGAGTACACGATGTCACGATTGTAGTGTCAAATACACACTCAGATGGGTGACCGACGACGGTCTTCAGAGGCTAGCGCAGAGGCGTTGTAGGACAAGCTCGGGCATCACTGATTACGTAGAAGATGCATGTTGAGTACAAAGTGGCGCTCGATGGACCAACAGAAGCTGAAGGAACGATGAAGTATAAGACGTTAAGATGCAGTAGAGAAGAGCGAAGGTTGGGGGGTGTGCAAGCACTCCAGTGACTCAATCTCGATGTCCTCTGACAGCAACGTCTGTCGGCGGCTTGTCGCTGCAACTAACTCGTCGACCACAATAATTGCTAAATGGTTTTCCAAATATCCCGTTACTCATAATGCGGTGTCATATATTCGAACCGCAACTTGTGAACCGCAACGTACGAAGCATTGACTCAATGGGCCATGTATGTACCGCCTTGTTTTGTACAGTATTTGTAAAATAAAAATGTTTCAACATGTTGCAAAGTCATAATAATACCCTCTCTTATCCGGGTTATATAGTATCATTGCGCAGAATGATTACGTAAATTTTCCTGTTGACCCGGGCAGCATCCAGGGGAGTGTCACTGGCCTAAATCCTTGACAAGGAAATGCGTATAGAATACGCGCGAACGGCTTATCATAAAATTGGAAATTCAGTAAAAATGGGATATAGACGAGACATGATACGCAGCTTGCAAAGTTGAGTATCAACCATATAAACAGTCGAACTCACAGCTGACGTACTTCATAATTTTATAAAATCCCCCTCAAGGCAAGTCGGATAATGCTAAAGAAAAGAAACTATGCATGTGTCAGGGCTAATGGCATGACTAAAGTGCTGCACATGGCTAACGATCACCAGCACTTGCTGGAAGCGATAGAAACACTACTAAAGTTCCGATCACGGCTAACGATCACCAACACTTGTTGGAAGCAACGCCACTTCAGTATAACGCTGGTCATGACTTCAAAGCCACAAAGCTTGCGCAACTCGTCAACAGCAATGATACGCCATCCGATACAAAATATCTCACATAACACAGATCTCTCCTGAAAACAGGGTTTTCTTAGCTCAGTAGTATGTTCTACTGAAGAAATACAGCATAGTGCAAGTAGCGCAAGTAGAAAAGGTATAACTGGAGCTGAACCGAAGATGACATAGCTCGTCGCTCCCCCATTCCCGCGAAAATAGCTAGTCAAGTTGAATAAAACCGACCTAATGAATTCCTAGCTTCACCGCTTCATTTTTTTCATGCCAGGTGATTTTGAATAGACTGTCATTAACAACCTGTTGGCCCATCGAGCGCCACTTTCTACTCAACATGCATCTTCTATGATCACGGCACCGAGCTGTATCGTCGGGCCGCTGGAAAATCCATGCTGTTCTGCCGTGCATAGCAGTGCCAGCGCTGAAATAACGCACCCGAGTCGGAGTCGAGCCGCTGGACTAACGGCGCCGAGCTGTATCGTCGGACCACTGGAAGGCATGCTGAACTGTCGTGGGTAAACTCCTCAGCTGCTGCTCCCACTCCAGGGCGACCAAAGGTCGTACTTGTCGGTCCAGGTCTTGAATTGTCGAGACGGTGAAGATGAAGCGGCCACTCGAAGCGTGGGCGAGCAGAAGCGGTTGTTCAAAGCGGTAGTGCCTGGAGATGTGGTCGCTGACAAAATCCAGTAGATAGATGCCGTAAAAAAAGGTGGCTCGTCAAAGCGCACAGAGGAAGTCCCTAGCTCGTGGTGCAGTGCGCTATTCATAGCGCGAAACAAGTCTCATAATAACCTGTTAAGAAGAAGGTATTGAATACACCCTCAGGTGGGTGACCGAAGGTGGCCTGACCGCCGTTGTTGGACATCGCTCGGGCATCACTGATGACGTGCAAGATGCATGTTGAGTAGAAAGTGGCGCTCGATGGGCCAACAGAATCTTAAGGAACGATGAACTATAAGACGTTCAGATAGATAGATGCGGTTGAGAAAAGGGAAGGTGGGTGTGCGTGCAAGCACTCCAGTTAGTTCCTCGATTCGATGTCCTCTTACAGCAACGTCTATCGGCGGCTTGTCGCTGCAACTCATCGACCACAAGAACTGCTGAGAGGTCTTCTAAATATCCCGTTAGAACTGCTGAAAGGTCTTCTTAATATATATCCCGTTACTCAGAATACGGTGTCATATATTTGAACCGCAACTAACAACTTCTGATCAACCGAAACTTACGAAGCATTGACTCAATAGGCTACATGTATTTAGTGCCTATTTCTTAACACAACCCAGTTAGCTGCTTACTGCTGTACTCAATATTGGAAATGAACAGGCTACCTACCTACCAGGTAGCATTTATTTGCACAAGAACACCCCCCCTGGGCGGAAATTCAAGGTTACTAACATACTGATCAAGGGGTAACGATAAGCAGTATTTGATGTGCTCGATTGAAACGTGACTAAAACGCCGATCATAGCTAACGATCACCAGATGGAAGCGAACCCTACTGTATTTCCGCGAAAAAAAATACACTGATCTCGTAGTGGCAACCGACCTTTAGTGCTTGGGGGTGACACATATATTAAGGGGCCGCTTGTCTGATCCTTTTACGCTGCTGCTTCAGTACATATACTCATGGAAAGATATCCTTCCAGGCTCAGCTTCTTCTACATCGGTATTTTGTGTGGATTCCGTCTGTAATAGAGTACCTTGGTGTATAGCAAATAGACCAACCATCAGTAGGGGCCGTTGGATATGATTCTTCTTCATGGATCTTACTCCTTTCACCGTCTGGAATAAGATATCTCGTATTATTCGTGATACCGGTAGGCAGAGGCTAGTATTCCTTCGTACACGTACCTTGTTTACCGTCTGGAATAAGATATTTGTATTTGCAAAATGGATACGCAGGCTAGGTTCTAAGTAGCGGAGGAGACAGAGATGTACGCACGTGGCATGTTCAGACGTCAGGTTTTACGGGGTGTTGTACTGTTGAAGTTGAGGGTGACGTGTGTACCCTTACCAGTATATTATAGCCGGTTGAGGTCAAATGATACTGCTGGCTTCAAAAACCATCTGCTTCCCATCCGCCTTTCTTTCTCACCCGTCTCACTTGCCCCTTCCGAGCAAGCCGTGCATCTATAACATAAGAGAACGTTAATACGAACTGGGTCTGACTTTGGCCAAGCACAGACACCTGTGACGCACTTCTTCTGTGGGTCATCATCTCTGGCAATCTTGCCCTCTCTCCACATCACATGATTTGATGCTGCTACTGCGGCTGCGGTTGCTGCTGCTGTTGGTGCCGTCGCCAAGTCTGCTGCTTCGGTCACTGACGATTTTTTTGTTCCTCAAAATAATGAACCCAGACGTCACGGATACATACGACCGCGTACGTAAATCTAAATTCGAGTTGCCTGAGGATAATCCGTATTCGCCCTGCATGATGCATCGCAGATATTACTACAGTACAGGTACTACTGAGGTCGTGCCTCATTGACACCAATTTCTAGTACCAGCGCCATGCACCTCGCCATTCACTCGCCGCACTAGGGAATCGTAACCCTGTACGTTTCCGGGGATAGTCGGCTTGCTCGACGTGGGTACCCGAAATACCCGCCGTGTACGCCGGGTAGCCGTTGCTCGAATGAGGTGCGTACAAGATGAGTGATAGCTTCCAATACAACAAAATACAAGTGTTTCGCGTCGCGGGAGGTTTCACCCGCTACGCTCGCACGAGGAAGGATGGAACGGAACAGACGATCCGAACAGTTAGGTGCAAACTGGCGACTTGCAAAGGCCAAGAGCTCCATGCTTCATCCAGGAAAAAAACGCGAACGCCGCATGCCGCACGTACGTGCATACCTCAGGTAGGTACACAAGGTACTTATTTTCTTCGCTTGATATGAAGTCAAAATCGGAAGAGAAAGCACAGCACGGCACAGACAGCAACACCGCAAAAACGATTGAAATGAAACCGAAAATTTCATAAAGTTAAAGGACAAACATCCCCGCTCCATCTCATGTGATTATTTTCTGCCTGATTGGAACACACCTTGCATCGGTCGAGAAGAAAAAACGCACAGCAGCAGAGCTTTTCTCTCGGCCTCGCACGCCGCCCGCCCCTCTCGTGACTACTGTACCTCGTCATCGATTCGGTCCTCCTGGTAAAACTTTCCTCCTTTTCTGCCACAGTGAGTCAGCGCTGACTGGGTAGCTTAGTGGTTTAACCTAAATATTTCGAACGAAGGAAGTCCGGGGTTCGAGTCCCGGCAGACGTTGTGTTTTCACTGTTTCTGCTGTGGGTAGAAAAAGGGGAATCGAGTTGTCTGGAGTGAAGAACCACGTGAGAAAAAAAACACTACCTTGAATAGGGAGGGGGGTTGTACGAAGGAAAAAGCCAGCGCTGACTGAGTAGCTCAGTGGTCTATCCTCTATCTAGGAAGTACAAGGTTCCCCTTCGGGATATGGGTAACGTGAAATCCCGGGGGCGTCGCAATGCGAAAAGGGAGTCACAGGTGACACCCGTATAGCTGTTCTTGGCGGAAACGGGGGCCATGGGTTACGGTATTGCTTGAAGGAAAGAGTAATATTAATGGTGGTCGGCAGGAACTGAGCACACTCTTTCTGTGGCGGATACTGCACTACTACATGCACGTGGTGCCATGGGTCGACTACTATACGTACCGTAACTATACACCACTACCACTACTACTGCGCATATGTAGTACAGGTAGAAAGCAGCATGCACCCTACAAAATACTAGCTGGTCCACTACTACGACTACTAACTATACTACTAAGTGATATTGCTGACCAAACGTGCATACAATATACAGACCGCCTTGAGCAGAGAGGTCGAATAATCACGCGGCACCATGGGTTGGGGCATGACTGTTATACTGTCACTATACTCGTACAACACCAGTAATACATAGATGCAGTGCAGGTAGAAGCAGCATGAATAAATACTACCAGGGTACACTACAATACCTACTACTACAGTATACTACTACTATTATTTATACTACTGCTCGTATAGTAGTAGTAGTAAGACTTCCATTCAACGGCGGCGTAGCATGCAAGCGGTACTATTACGGGGGACCATAGTTAATAGGACCTATGGTACACATAAAAACCTATATATTTAACCGTTTTTACCTACAATATTCGGTCCTATTAATTATGGCCCCCCGTAATATTAATATCATGAATTGGGGGCATCACTACTCTTATTATTAGTATAATTTTACTCTTCATGCACACCACTATCACCACGCAGGTAAATAGATGTACCGTAGCAAAAGGTAGAGGCAACATGCGCGCTACAAAGTACCTGGTACTGCGTACCAGTTATACTACTACGACTACTATTAAGAACAATTTTGTAGATGTGCACGCTACGTATAGTGAGGGCGTCTACCGCTACTATAGGCCAGGTAGAAGAAGCGTGCAGAGGTAGACGGGCCGATGGAGCCAGTTTTGTGCGCACGTACGTGCTCGGTGGGAGGTGTACGTCGAAGGGCTGGGTGGAACATGTATGACGCTCGACAGACGTGTATTGTTGCTGCTGCTGTCTCTGCTGTGTCTGCTGCTGCTGCGGCTGGGGTAAATTAAAAAAGGGCGATTTCGAAATTATTTGGAGATTTTCAGCGCAGAGAAGATTCAGCAGAGAAACTTTTCGTGCTTGTGCGGGATCGATCGAGTATTTATTGTTGACTGCTCGCCACGACTCGCGATCTCACGGCTAGGGTTCCAAGCTTACTGCAACAAAACGAATAACACGAGACCACGATCACTCGATTGCTCGGCCTGGTGAATACTGAACACACATACTATACGAACACTGTTGTTGTACTGCTGCTGCTGCTGTTGTGCTGCGCACCGTGGCTGCGCGTTGCTTTTGAAATACGGAGGAAGTGTGCCATGGCTGCCACTGTAGAGAGCTCAAGGGGCGGTGTGATCAGACATGATGATACAACAGCAAACAGCAGCAGACATGAAATTGTGGGGTCTCCATCGTCTTGCTTGGCTCTAGCAAGTCGGAATGATTCCCCGTAGTTATTTATTTGCCAGAATTCGCGCGTGCGGAGGCCCAGAGCACGCGCCACGGACCTCGGCCGGGGCTCGCATTTACGCCGTGGTGTACACGCAGGCTTCCTGTGTGCCACGCAGCCCAGAGTGCGAGAGAGGACCCACGACCGGGACGAGAAACAGAAAGTATTCCGGAAAAAAACTGCAATTTGATACAAAGTAATGTATATTGAACAAAAGAAGTACCTTTGGGCTCGATACGGCCTCCCGCCGATAACATCCTCCGGGGTTATCAGCGCCTGGTATTTCCTTCTTTCTTGTCCCCCTCCCTAGTCGTGCGCTCTTTTACTCGTCAAATGGTTCACTCCACTTTCGACTCTCTGGTCTCGATTGGTATTTTATCGTGGTTCTCTCCACGAGATTTCCCTTTTTTCACAAAAAAAGGCAGAAAACGCGGCAACACAACCTTAGTCGCTCCATGTTTTCCTTATTTTTTCCAAATATATTATGTGAAATGTAACGAACTTGATTTGTTTGCTTCTTCTGAAGAATTTCACGAAGAGTGACAGAACGCCTCCGTATATTGGTACATACCTCCAATTATTTTCAAACTTAGAAAATTATGGGGAAAGCGCTCTCCGATAAGAATGAGCTTCAGTGGTGTACGGAACCTAAATGAAATATTTCGTACGAGAGAAGTCCGGGGTTCGGGTGCCGCCAGTCGTTGTGTTTCCTCCTTTTCTGCCATACGTCTATCTTGGTACCTACCACGATGTCCATAAATTCAAGCGCCAATTATTCCATATTAATATGAATCATGTCCTTATATTTACGTACATACAGGATACGAATATGTTGATACACCCCGGACAGCTCATGAGCTACAGTAGCTCATATATCGTGTATAACTCAAGCTTGGAAAACATGTGCAGATGAGCTACCCTCCTATAGCTCAAGCCAGGAAAACATGTATACCTCACGCAGCTCACGTAGCTCACCGGTGAGCTAGCTCCTCAAAGAGCTAGCTCGAGCTGCCGTGAGCTGATCTGTCCGAGGTGTGAATATGTATTCGCAATCATCAGCACAGCAATCGAACGATCTTCGCGCCCTTTTTTTAGGAAGACTAAGACCTGCGGTCCGTCCCACTAGCTCGCCAAACGGACGCTCTAGTAGACTCCACACATCACGCTTGTGGAGGTGGGGAAGGGCATTGCCCCCAGCAATAGCTAGTAGTCCGTATCACACCTGCCAGCCTGTCCAATGTCAGTCTGTCAGTCAGAGTCACCAGTCACCAGTCCGCAGAATAAAGAATCAAGACCGGATGTTGCACCCGAGGAACAAGGAAGCCCTGCACTCCAATCTGATGACGCCCCGACGGCCAATAAGCCAGCAAAAAACTACAAGGACGGTTGTACTCTAAATTGTGTGCCTATTCCAGTGACGCGTGGCCACGATTTACGGGTGGCCACGGTTTTACGGTCATGACCTTCTGCTCTCTGTACTCTGCCGCGTATACGTACAGCTCTGCCTTCTGCTAAAGTGCGGCGCAATAAAAATATGCGGCATAATCGCCCCCGCGGGTTTTATGTAGAAAAAGGCTTTGTTTGGTCGATTCTTCTTGTCCCCCTCCGCCACACGCGCCCTCAAAAATTGCGGGGGAAAGGTGCCGTCTTTGCTCCGGCGACCAACGACGGCTCCACCCCGCCCAGCACACGACTGAGCAGTCGCAGCTCCACCCGCCGCGCCCATTGATACTACGTTTTCGACAGACTCCAGCTTCGGACGACCTACCTCTCTCAGCGTACTACAAGTAATATGGCGGAACCCGATACAATCAAGTTCTCCACACCCCTCACCATCGGTAGCATGGAGTTGAAGAACCGTGTGATCATGTCGCCCATGACGCGGGACAGAGCGACCATGGACCTGGTGCCAACGGACAGGGACGCCGACGTCAGTATGCTGGTATATTACGAGCAGCGGGCCTCCGCCGGTGAGCTTGTTCGTTTTCTGGTTCGTAAACGAGAATGCGCGAAGCCTTTTTTTCCTTTTATTCATACCACTGACTAAACAGCAGTCCTTATTCCATTTGCGCCCCATGCCAAGTAACTCATTATACTTGCGCATGCATGTTCGATAGTATTATTAATATGAATTAACATAATTATCATCAATCCGTACGTAATACTAATAAGATGCAGGTACCAGGTACAGAGTAGGGGTGAGAATGTACGTGTACCTATACTACGGCAGTAATTAATTGTACTTCGCAATATTTGGAGGATCATATATGAGTATGTAGCATACTCGTACTGACTGAACTTCAACCCGGTTCAGTACCGTACGAGCGGTCTGGTCAGCAGTCAGCAGTCAGCAAAAGCGCGACAGACCCCATGTCCAGCAGTGGATACAAGTGGATACAGTCTACCTGGCAGGTGGTAGGTGGCACCCCCGCGCGGATGGCGAGGGTTTGTTCGCGACAGCCTTGGAACAGAGGGGACCTCAAGTAATTTTGAGACGAGCATGACTCGGAATACACTGGCTCGACATAGAATGCCTCACCCGTGCGTAGCACTGCCGAAGTGAGTTATGCACAGAGCACGTGAAAAAACAAATGGATGCCTTCACGCCTTCTGAACAAAACAAAAGCGGCATGATTTTAGGTCAATAGAACTGACCATACCTGACGTATTTCATCATTTATTTTCAAAAATGATTATATTCGCTACCGTACTACTGTAGTAACTATTAAAAGGCTGACCAGAGAGCATTGGAACGAACGGAATGGAATAGTATTTGCCTCATGAATTGGTCTTGAGTGGTTGTGGGAAATGAATAGATTCAGTGCAGCCCGAGAAAAACAGTATACCAGGTACCAGGTATCTAGGAAGAGGAAGAAGTGTTGCACCCCTTTTTCTTGCTTGGGAGGACCGAACGGCCCGACCGAACTGGAACAAATAGCAGATTATTTGATGTAGATGGACACCACCGAAGATGGATGTGGACACCTATTTGCTTTGGCATGGGCAAAGGATACCGTTCGTGCCGATTCGGCTGGCGAGGCCCAGGATTCTGCATGGATTGACCACGAAGAGCCTCCTTCCGTTCCGCTCGTTCCCATGCTCTTTGGTGGGAGTTGAGACACACCCTGAGCCTCCGTGGGCTTTAGCCCGGGGCCTATTCCCCCCCCCCGGGGGCAATAAATCAGCCTTTTTTCATCCGACCCCTCTGTAATGGCGCCAATTAATGAGATGCGCGCACAGCAACATTGCAACCCAAAACCTCATATATGTATTGCTAAAACACTACGGGAATGCCTTGCTGGCCTCTGAGTAGCGCAGCAGCGCTGGCGCTGATTAGGCCTGGTTCCCATCAGCAAACCCATTTCCTTGTGATCTCGCCGATTTTGCAATATCTGAGTGAAGAACGCCGAAACCTTTTTTTTAGCATGCCTATTTTCGTTTTTTTTACCCTAAAGCGACCCCAAAACCGTTTCATGTTTTTTGTAGAAAAGGCGGATATTCCATCAGAGCCTTTTTTATTTTTGAGGCCCAAAAATCTGGGAAAAGCGAACCCACGGAGGCTCAGCCTGTACGGTACTAAAATAATCAGGGTTTTTCGCGGGTCAGGCCAAATCTCACGGGTCGGGTCACACGGAGGCTCAGCCTATACGGTACTAAAATAATCAGGACTTTTCGCGGGTCAGGTCAAACCTCACCTCAGGTCAAACCTCACGGGTCGGGTCGGGTCGGGTCTGACCCGACCCGACCCGACCCTCGAAAATTTTGAGGTATGTTGACTTGACCCGACCCGACCCGCGCGGGGTTTTGAAAGCCTCTTGACCCGACCCGACCCGACCCGACCCGACCCGCGAGATTTCAAAACCTCCTGACACGACCCGACACGACCCGACCCGACCCGACCCGACCCGACCCACCGCCTTCCGATTGACTCGTGAGACACGGCTTTCATGCGGGTCGGGTCACCTTGACCCGTGAGACCATTTATCTTGGCCCGAAGGTTCGACCCCTGGATCTGGCGCGTGGTGGATGCGGGCATGCGTCAATGAATATGGCCGTGTTTTGATGTTTGAATTTGACACCAAAGGGGTATTATTATTATTATTATTATTGTTATTATTATTATTATTATTATTACTAGCATTGAGTATTGGTACGAGAGAAACCTTTGGGTTAGAGAGCGTGAAGTGATTCAAGTGCCGCATCCGCGAGCCGAATGCGCGGGTCCGACCCGCGAGTTAGTAGAAAACAACTAGCGGGTCATGCTGGCCCGACCCGCGAGTGACCCGCTTCTCGCGGGTCATGGTCTGACCCGACCGGTGGAGGACCTTTAACAATCTGGGAGAAGGGATCTTTAGGTTGGTAGCCTGTTCAGGTGTTTTGGTTCCTGTTGGGATCAAGGCACGGGCGAAGACCCAACCCAACCCCTGACTCTAACCCTAACCCTAACCCTGACCCCAAACCGCAGCCGAAACGGGCCAAAACTCGCCATAAACGCGGCTACGCCGAGTTTGCATCGAACCAGGAAACTTCTCAGATGCGGACGACGATTCCGAAGTGCAGACCACGCTACACATTTTTCAAGTAAAAAACATCCCTAAAGATCCCTTCTCCCAGGCTGCTAAACCTACTCGACCCGTGAGCCTTTCATCGCCTCTTGACCCGACCCGACCCGACCCGACCCGATCTGGCCCGCATCAAAGCCATTCACGGTCCTCTGCTCCGGGGCAGTAGAGAATTGCTCTCCGTTTTTTTGTACTCGCTCGTTTTTTTTTGGCGTTTTACTATGTGAAACGAAGCCGTTTTTTTGTTCTTGTGCTGAAACTTACGTTAATCTATTACGGGGGGCCAAAGTACATCGGACCAAATGTTCATATAAAAAGATGGAAATGTATAGGTTTTTGTGTGTACCATAGGTCCTATTAACTACCAGGTACCTGGCATGGTCTCCCGTATAAGGCCACATGTGTGTTTCGATTTCTTCCGTTGAAGCGAAGCGAAGCATTCGTTTAGCGTTATGTGCGCCCCCGGCGGCGCATCCAGCGGGGTCTCTCCGGAGGCCCCTCCAGAGGGGCCCCTCCATCGGGACCTCCTCCGGGTTGGGTACGGAGTTCTTTGCTCTTGACAGTATTGGTCGTCTTCAAGTCGGCTTGTCGTGCAGTTTTAAACGGGTGAGCCAGATTCATGACGTCTCATGTCACACCGCCCGCCCGCCCGCCCGCCCGCCCGCCCCTTCTCCTTTGCCTTCTCCGTGGCACAGGCCTCATCATCTCGGAGGCGACCCAGGTGTCCGACGACGGTCAGGGCTACCCCCTGACCCCGGGCGTGTACACCCCCGACCAGATCGCCGGCTGGAAAAAGATCACCGACGCGGTCCACGCCAAGGTGGGCCTGAGAAAAACTGAACACGAAACGTTACCGGATATTATACCGTTCCACTCTCGTCCCGAAATGTAAGCACGGTTTTCACGTTTTATTCGATCCGAATGGTGCTCGTATTTCAGGAGAGAGGGTTAGTATAGAAGCCAGGTATTTCGTGCCTATCTGGCCGGAAATTCAAGGGTATTTTCTGTATAAATAATACTACTGTGTAAAGATCCTTATATTCTCGTCCATTGTGCTCCTGTTCAATAAACGCACGATAACGCGCAACCTGGGGGGGGGGGGGGGGGGGGGGTTCTCATTATCATGCATGTCCGTAGGCGTATGACGATAAACCCTCGCATCCCTACAATTCCCGGACGGAGCACGTCGGGTTTTCACCGACCAGGCAGAAATTGCTTGCGCCAATCGCGAAGCGAAACGTGAGGTGTTGGGCGAGTCGCATGAAGGGTGGGCTGCATCCTACTAAACAAAACGTATTTGAGGCGGAGTTTTTCTCGCATATATATGGATGATAGCGCCAATGAATTGATTTAATCTATCATGTGGCACGGGAGGGGGGGGGGAGGGGCGCGGAATTTCGCGCCGATTTTCTCCGGAGCGAGGGAAGTTCGTACTCAGTACGTACATACAACGGAAAGTGTGGTATATATATGGAGATATCGTGGAGATGTCTCTAATGCATATCATGGACGCATGCATCGCTCGGCGTTTGCGCTATCCCCGTTTGTTGGAGAGTAAATCAGCTTTTAAAAAATATGTTAAAAAAGGCCTGTTGACGGGTCGGGCCAAGCCTCGCGGGCCGGGTCGGGTCAAGCTTCGCGGGTCGGGTTGGATCAAGCTTCGCGGGTCGGGTCGGGTCAAACTTTGCGGGCCGGGTCGGGTCGGGCAATGGTAAAATCCAACCCGACCCGACCCATGAGCTTTCCTTTTGTTCCTGACCCGGTTCGCGGGTCGGGTCTTGACCCGTGAAGAGTCCTGAAAAGAATCGTCTGAGGCGGCGTGTTGTGTTGGGTGATGTGGTTCGTTCTTATCGATTAAACGCTTCGTCCTTGAAATCCTGATTTTCACATTTTTTATTGTGTTATTGTCCAGGTACATTCCGTAATGTTTTCTGGAATAGCGCTGCTTCGTAGGTAGGCGTTTATTGTTGTTTTCTGCATCTCTGCCTATCCTTCTGGTTTAGAATGATTGTTTTTCCTGTTTTGCGTTCATTTCGCTGTTTTTTCCGGACAAAAGGAAAGAAGGAAAAGCGGGGAAGGGGGGTCCTGGATATAGGACTATCGCTAGTACGGTATGCAGCCGTCTTGAAGTAGACAAGAAAGAAAAAGAGGAAGAGGGTATTATTGATATGAATAGAGTCGCCTATGATGGGGGAGCTCTTCAGGTTCACCCACATATCGCACAGATTATCCCTTCCCACTTCATGATCTAGACCTTTTGTCGCAAGACAGACTTCTGATATGTGTTGCCTACCAGGTACCTGATACGTATATAGCTATTGCGGGGGGGGGGGATTAAACAGGACCTCCGGTAACCACAAAAACCTATGTATTTACCTATTTTGACCTATAATATTTGGTCCTATTTGCTATGGCCCCCCGTGATAGCCGTTTCCGCGTATGAGCTGTTTATCTTGCGTGATCTAGCTCGTGTATGTGCCCTGGGTTGTATCTCAAATGTACGGGTATATCCTGCACAGCATCTCCATATCGACGTGCGGAACAGTAGGAGCTCTATGCCCCCACCCAAAGCTGCAGTTGCAAGCCAGACTCGTTTCCTGCCCGATCTTTTCTTCGGATTGTCCAATCCTCCGTCGTGACCTTTTTACCCGATCGATGCACGATATTTTCTTCGGATTGTCGGGGGGGGGGGGGGAGGGTGGTGGGGGTTGTCTGCGAAATGTCCAATCCTCCGTCGTGACCTTTTTACCCGATCGATGCCCGGAATGAATCGTCTGCGCGTGACCAGGGCTCGAAGATGTTCTGCCAGATTTGGAACTGCGGTAGGATCAGCCACGAGAGCTACCAGCCTGGAGGACAGCCGCCGCCCGCGCCGTCTGCTCTGGCTTGTCCTGAGGGGGTGGTGATGACGATGGAGGGGCCCAAGGTACGGCTCGCGCCCACCGTGCACCCTCATACCGCTACGGCCGTGCACAATAACGAGTACACCCGCTTCCTCCCCCCCCCCCCCTTGCCAATATCGGCTCGTGCCGTGTCGTGTTGGAGGCGTTATTGCAAGCATGCAGCGCTTCAAAGCGGGAGAGGAAGTATGTTTTTTGTAAATCGAGCTCGTCGAGAGATTTTCGCGGGTTCAAACCGAGAAGTCGATCGCTATCTGGGGAGGCAGATAAGGGCCACAAAAGACGCGCCAGCAACACACGTTTCGTGCCTTTTCTAGGGGGAAAACGTGATCTCCGCCCCAGCGCTGGAGTTGTCTTTTCTCGATCAGTGGAAGGTGTGGCGCTCTGTCTCGAACGGATGCGTGTTTAATGATCAAGTCAGCTACTCTTAGGGTAAGCAACGGATTACAGTCTCTCCCCCCCCCCCCCCCCCCCCGACTTCCATCCTCCTCACTCACCAACTCTCGAGGTAAGCAACAAATGAGTACGCCCCCCCCCCCCGCCGCCCCCCCGACTTCCATCCTGCTCCCCTTGCCAATCTCGGCTCGAGCGGATTCAGAGTGTTGGAAGCTGACGGCATGCAGCGTCAAAGCGGTGCAGGAAGTAGTTGTAGGCATGACGAGCCTGCGTGAGATATTGGCAGGCCGGACGGTATCGTACCGGGTTTAGTGTGGTTGGGGTGATAGGGTTTCGGCTATACCTGGTAGGGGTTAGAGTTATATATAGGGGTAAAAAGCCCTCCCTCCCCCCCCCCACGGCACCACACCGAAGCCAGCACGAAGAATATAGAGTTATGACCAGTGGAATTCTCCTACGGGCTCGTATCTAATAAATAGTTGCGGCCACACGCGTTCACGTGCAGTCTCAGAGCGGAGGCGTTCTCTCCTCGGAGTTTTTTTTTGGCGTTACACTCAGTGCGTGCCCATCGCCACCGCGCGTTCGAACTAGGTGGTCCGTGAGGGTAGGTGGTATTACAGCGGGGCGTAGTTTTTTTTTTTTATTCCGGGTGGGCTAATGTTGCAATCAGAACCCACGGTGGGCCCTCGAAGCATGCACCCCTCCTTGTTTACACGCCGCCGTGTTTGGTTAGGATGGCCGTGTAACACCTAAGACAGCACACCTTCCTCGGACGTTTTTTTTAGCCGATTTTCTGGGCGACGGGGTTAGGGTGCAAAAAAGTCGAGCGACGAGTCCACGGAAAGTATCCATTAATAGATCAAGATATTTCCGGAACCGCCATCGCCGTGCTTGTTTCCCGCCCTACTGTAGTTTTGTGGGGGCGGGGGGGGACGTTTCAGAAGTTTATACATGGGGGGGGGTGTTGCCTTGTCACAAGTGTGATGCCTTATCACAGGTGTGATAAGTTATCACTCGTGTGAGAAGGTACTACTGTATGTTCCCAAGTGATAGGGGTATGGGACCGACCGTCGCGTTCCTCGATCTCGCAGACGACGCTGCAGGGCGGGGTGTCGTCCTTGGCCGAGCCAAGCGGGGCTATGAATAGCAGAGGTGCCGGTAGCAGCTGAGGGTTGGTTGTAACAGTGGCCGCGGTTGCTTCGCTGACCCGGCTGTGCTACCTACGTTTTGCTCCTCGCCCCCCTTGCTCTGCCGGAACTTTTGACCTTAATCCTGTTTTCCTAACCGTGCCCTACCTTACCTCACCCCCTCTTGCCCTACCCTACCCTACCCTATCCTAACCTAACGTACGCTAGCTGACACTGCCCTATCCTTCTCTACATCACCTTGGCTTAACCATGTGGTACATCCCCAGCTCAACCTACCGTTCGCTAACCACTCGACACTGTCCTACCCGTCCCTACCTCACCTTCCGCGTGGCCTTGTCGTACACCCCTTCCTTAACCTATACTACCATACGATCGTCAACAGTCCGACGTACTCTTCCCTACTCCTTTACTACGTTAGCCTTGGCCTTGTGGTACAGCCCTTGCCTAACCTCCCCCTACGCTCACCGACACTGCCCTACCCTTCCCTACCTCGCCTTGTGTTTTTCGGCTTGTGGTGCAGCCATTCCCGGTGCCGCGCCCGATGACCGTGGAAGAGATCAAGACGTGCGTGGGACAGTTCGCCCAGGGCGCTCGAAACAGCATCGAGGCCGGTTTCGACGGGGTGGAGGTGGGTCGCCGTCCTGGAGAAACAAGAAAGAAAAAAAAATGAAATGAGCGAAAAAAAAATGAAGATCAAAAGCACTTGCCGAAAATACCCGTGATACTGTATAGCACGCGTGCTGTGTACCGGTACATACCTGTGTACCGGTACGATACATCTAGGGGGTATGAGCAGCTTTCGGCCTGAAATATGGCACTGGGACTGAGCTAGCTCTTTACGCCAGTATAGTTGGCATAATGTTTTCATTTTGCAATCTTCTTCGTGGTGGTAGGTATTTACGGGGGACCATGTTGACACCTGATTCCTGATAGTGATCAGGACCCATCACGTACACGAAAGTCTGTATACTCCAGTATTCTTAGTACAGCATATTTGGTCCTCCCTGACCACTATGGAGGCGTCTTACGATTGAAGTTCTCCCCGATTTTTCCGAAGCTCCTCGCTTATGGAGCTCCATACCTCACGCGCAAACTGACTTCAGCAAGAATCAAATTTCATCCCGATGAGTAATCCCATGGTCCAAGTACGCAAAAAAAACATTTTTCGGAACATGGGTGGCATTCCGACGATTTTCGGTTGAGGAATCCCGTCATTCGGAAATCCTATTAGCGGCAGTGTGCTACCTCTAATCGTAGAACGCGTCTACCTGGTATGTTCCGTAATATTGCGGGGGGGCATAGTAATCAGGAGCCATCATACACACAAAAACCTATATATTTCAGTATTTTTAGGGAGCATATTAGCTCCTGATTGCTGTGTCCCCCCCTACTACTTACCACTGTAGATTGTTTACCCTTTGGGGGGGGAAATTGCAGTCTCGTTTTGGGGGCAAACCACATTGAAGTTCTTGAGTAAATTGTCACCGAAACTGGACTGTGGACCTCACAGGGAATGATAGGGGCTGTTTTGAGTGGTGTGTCCCCAAAACGGGACTGGACAGATAGGGGTTGGATACAGTTGCTGCTGTTAGCTTTTCTCGGAACCAGTTTTTGTGTTTCGGGTGGGGTACAGAGCTTGTTAAGGTCAAAAGCGAGGAGCTTCCAGAACAAAATGATGCTACTGTATGTGTCCCTATCGTAGGAGGCGTTCTTTTTGTTTTCATTTTTTTTTCGCCGGCAGCGGTCGCCATGCCTCGCGGCAGAGTTGCGGAGTGCCTCGTGCGGGGGGTGGATAGAGCCCTAACCCCGCACGGAGGGAATGGTGGCATCACGCGGTATGTATATGGTCAGATGTTTTATTTCTTGTTTTATCGGATGCTGTCTGTGGACGTGACCACACCAGCAAATAGATCAGTTATCTCGACGCTATAATCCGTACGCAAGAAAGTCCCCACCTCACGAGCGGCTCTCGGTAGGATGCGGCTCGTCCTTCGTGCGACTCGCCCAACGCCTCATGGCGCTTCGCGCTTGGTGCAAGGAAAACCTCTGTCTGCTCGGTTAAAACCCAACGTGCTCCGTCCCGGCCTGGTCAGGATGCGAGGGTCTATAGTCACACGACTACCGCCCTGCATGATACGAGTGCCCCCCCTCCCGCCCCCACCCCCACCTGCGCTCACCCTTCATGCGACTCGCCAGACACCTCACGGCGCGTCGCGCTTGGTGCAAGCAATGTCTGCCTGGTCGGTGAAAACCCGGCATGCTCCGTCCCGGCGTTGTAGGGATGCGAGGGTCTATGGTCATACGACTACGGCCATGCATGAGATCGAATACATCTCTCCTATCCAGCACACCCCCCCCACCTGCCCTCCCTTCCCGTCCCGTATTTTGAAGGGTGAGATCAGCAAGCGGCCTTCTTCCTAAATCTCAACGCCTGTAGGTAGGTATTCATGTTTTCTTGCTGAACACTCCTGCAGTTGTTCCTTTTTTGTCGATGGCACGCATGCAATTGGTTGGACCATGTAGCGAAACTAATACCTGCCGGAAAGCCTGGGCCGCGCTCGATTACTGTCTTGTGGTACGTACTATTAGTGGTCGGTACTTACCAGGTATGTTAATACGCTACAATCATACTGCGGGCGAAACGCTACTGCTGTAGGTGACACGCGTGTTGTTTGTTTGTTTGCTCGTTTTGTTTTTGTGGTCCCTCAAGATTCACGCGGGAAACGGGTACCTGATCGACCAGTTCCTGAAGGACAGCTCGAACGAACGCACCGACGACTACGGCGGCTCCCTGGAGAATCGGTTCAGGTTTCTCAAGGAGATCGTTGTGGCTTGCCAGGAGGCCATCGGAAAAGACAAGGTGAGCAGTACGAGTACGTCAGGACGGGCCGCGCCAACTACAAAACACGTAATCTGAGCAAGGTCTGAGAAGCAGGGCTGAGCTTCGGCACAGCATGCAGTGGCAATAGAAATATACTGGCAGTAGGTATCTACTGACTGACCCAGCCAGTACGTCCGCCGTTAGATTTAAAGTACGCATGTCCAAGAAACACGCCATATTATAGTACGGAAACCCAACAAATTCGTTTTGTGATGTGAAAGGAGAGAGTGTAATCTGCTGGAATCCAGTCCAGCAGTGTATACTGATTGATTTTGACTGCGTGCGGTACTCCAGAGTCGTGAGTCGCGTTTGAAAAAAAAAACGTTCGTGTTGGAAAGAAAAAAATAATATTGAAAATATCGAAGAGTATTTCACCCGTGTTAGAAGGCTGAATCTTGTGCGAATTCGACTTTATTTAGAGCTTGAGATTTGGGTCACGTCGGATTTCGATTTACCGTTCGCGCAAATCGAAACATGCTTTCTCATGCGAAACCGGATATTGTTTCGGGGGCGTTTGTTTTGTTTGCTCCTTTCGACCCAACAGTCACTACTACTGTTAGTATTTTGGGCATCCGAAAATGTAAGGCAACGTTTCACCACCTGGTCAAAGGCTGGAGCCGCGAAAAGACGCGCCGAGGGTCAGGTTTCGGCTGGGCCTGAATGTGACGAGTTGGGTCGTCAGATTCCCAAAACTCGGATTTGTTGCCGTCCAATTGTGCCGCGTGTGTTCCTCTCCTTCTTGTTGGGTTAGCTCTTCCTCTTGAGCGCGCACAGCACGCGTTTCTTCTGTTAAATCGCGGCCTTCACCGTGCCGTCATTTTTGTGTTCTGTTTTGTCCGTCACTCGTTTTGGTTTTGTTGTTGTTCTCGTTCCCTTTTTCTCCGGTTTTTTTGCTTGGGTTGTCCGTATTCTCGTACGTTGTACGTTGTTGGCATTTTAACTTGCTGTATGTACCCACTCAGTTGCGGTTTTTTTTTCGCTCCCGTGTTTCTCTGTTTCACGGCAGTCTGTGGCCACGTAGTTAGTATCTCTTGAGGATGAGGAAGTAGGACGGGCACTGGGTGCAGTGTTGCGGGTGGGTAGAGAGGAGGGTTCAGCCCTTCTGCTGTGGTACTGAAGTCCTGTTTGGGGGGGGACGGACTTGCTTGTACTTTGAGTGGTTCGTCCCCGAAACGGGGCTGCGGTCTGCCCTGTAAGGGTCAGTGTGACCTATCGGGGTTGGTAGGCCCTGTGAGGGTCAGTGTGACCTCAAAGGGTCAGTCTGCCCTATAAGGGTCATTGTGTGACCAAAATGGTCAGTCTGCCCTGTAAGGGTTAGTGTGACCTAAAAGGGTCAGTCTGCCCTGTAGGGGTTAGTGTGACCTATAAGGGTCGGTCTGCCCTGTAAGGGTTAGTGTGACCTAAAAGGGTCTGGCTGCCCTGTAAGTCTGCCCTATTAGGGTCAGTGTGACCTGCAAGGGTCAGTCTGCCCTGTAAGGGTTAGTGTGAACTAAAAGGGTCAGTCTGCCCTACAAGGGTCAGTCTGCCCTGTAAGGGTCCGTCTGCCCTGTAAGGGTTAGTGTGACCTAAAAGGGTCTGGCTGCCCTGTAAGTCTGCCCTATTAGGGTCAGTGTGACCTACAAGGGTCAGCCTGCTCCATAAGGGTTTGTGTGACCTAAAAGGGTTACAATAGTCTGCCCTAGAAGGGTCAGTCTATGACCTAGAAGGGTCAGTCTGCCCTAAAAGGGTTACAATAGTCTACCCTGTAAGGGTCAGTCTGTGACCTAGAAGGGTTAGTCTGCCCCATAAGGGTCAATGGGACCTAAAACACGGGCTGCGTGAGAAGGACAATGTTTTCTTGTCAGATCAATAACTGTCAATCCTGTAGCGCGGGACGCCTAAGAAACAGACTAACGCTATCTACTGTATCTACTACGTGTGGTGTGGTGGTGTGCCTCGAATGCTACTATTAATATTAATATCTATGGTACCGTAGGTCCTATTTACTATGGTCCCCCGTAATATTATAGAGTTGGTTCTATGAGTCCCTTTCAAATCCCACCTTACTGGGTGAAGAAACTATTTATTTTCAAAACAACATAAACAAGGGATCAACTGCTGAGAGCGATCGGCGTGGGTATATTAGGCGCAATTCGACGCTATACTTGTCGACGAGGGAAGAAGGGGCTGGAGTCTCCTCTCGCGATCAAAACGCCTTCCAAGGGCACGATCCGTAGCGGGCAGGGGGGGAGAAAAGCCTGTTTCGCTATGTAACTCCGGATGTAAGATTACGGCTCAGGAAAGGGAGAAAAAGAAGGAAGATAATTAAACGGCAAGACTTGAGGCAAGAAGAAAAGAAAAGAGAGTTTCAGATAACTGTGTTCGGTTTTCGAAATCATCCACGTCGAGAATAGAATGAGATGGACCTGAAAATGTATTTTTTTTAAGATGATTTCATGAAGGAGGTTTCATGTGTTCGTTTCAGCCAGTTAGTTGTGCTTGTTCGAGCAAGAACGTTTGCCGTCGGAAAAAAAAAAAATCGTCCGAAAAAAAAACACTTTGAGAAAGAAAGATGTCCCTAAAAAAAACAAATATGGTGCTCATGAAGTATATTTATTTGGATATTTCGTGCAAACTTATATGTATGTTTCGGTTTTGTTTTGGGTGCAGGTCGGGGTACATCTCTGCCCAGGAGGTACCTATAACGGCACGAAGGACAAAGCGGAGGAGGCCACCGGGAACTACGAGTATTTCGTCAAGGAGCTCAGCGCGTTGGGGCTATCGTACCTCCACATCAAGCTGGCGGACGACCAGGACGAGCGGCATGGAGGAAAAGTCGTCCCCATCGAGTGAGTCGCTTGCCCTTCAGGGGTACACGAAAAAACGGGGGAAAAAGACGGCCGTCCCCTGCCTTTCCGATCTCCTGGCAATCTAAACGAACACAGCGCCATCCGCAAGTTCTTGGACGGGGTGGTATCATTCTGGTGCCGAATAGGCGCTAAGCCCTCCCCCCCCCCCCCCCCCTCCCCCTCCCCCCCCCCGCGCTTGCGACGCCGCTCCTTCCGACCTCCTGAAAGCCCGAACGAAACTATCCTTATCCGCACGTTCTTCGACGATGCATCATACTGCTGATGAACAACCGCTACCATCTCCTTGAACAAGAGAGAAAAACACGGAGCAAAAAACTCCCCAGTACCCTTTTCCTCCCCCCTTCTCCCTCTTCCTGGAACCCAATCGAAGCCAGCCTTGTTACGCACGTTCTTCAACGGTGTATCATGCTGGTGACGAACAACCGCTGCCCCCTCCCCCCCCCCCCCCCCCCTCCAGAAACAAAGCCTTTACTGGAAACCCAATCGAAGCCAGTCTTGTTACGCACGTTCTTCAACGGTGTATCATGCTGGTGACGAACAACCTCTAACCCCCCCCCCCCCCCCTCCTCCCTAAAAAAACAAACTATTTACCTATCTCTACCCCTACCCTACCCCTGTACCCCCCCCCCCCCCCCCCTCCCGTTCCCCCGCTTCCGGCTCCATGGAAACCCAATCGAAACCAGCCTCATCCGCACTTTCTTCGACGGCGTACTGGTGGCGAACAACCGCTACCACGAGAAGGAAGGGTACGGAGAAGGGTTGCTGGGCAAGGACTTCGATGCAGTGGCCTTCGGGAGGGCGTTCCTCGCCAATCCTGACCTCCCCGCCAGGTCAGTTCTACTGTTGGTATGTACAGTAGTTCGCACGTCGGTACGGATCTACGATCTACGTACTGTAGATCTTCTGAACCCTGACTTGCCCCTTTGACTATTTTAGGTATTACGGGGGGCCATAGTAAACAGGACCAAATATTGTTAGTAAAAATGGGTAGATATAGGGTTTTGTGTGTACCGTCGGTACTGTTTACTGTGGTCCCCCGCAATACAGTGTCCCTGAGACTGAACGGAACTGCGGTCCTCCTGATAGGGTTGAGTGAGATGCTGTGCAGGGTCTGCTTGAGTACACGGATCGGACCGAACCGAACCCAGGCAACCCATGCTGCCGTAAATAGATCATGCAGAGTTTTTTGGGTTTCACCGCGGGCATCACGAGCTAGATCATGCAGATAGATGAGGGATCCATTTATCTGCCTTGACAGGTCTGCTCAGGTCTGCTACGAGTAGACAATGAACTGTGGGAATTGGTGGTCTGTCCGGCGTACCAGGTACCAACCCGGGTTTTTTCTTAGAGTTGCGGTCTGAGTTCGAGCTTAGCAAACGCTCTCGGGAAGAGGTGGTTCCGGGGGAGGGGTAAACCCAGAGAAAATGGTGGCTACACACTGATATGCTCGCGGACGCGTACCCGACACAGACGCTCACATACAGACACAAACGATTTCACGCAGCATATATACATCTATTTATAGGCAAACTTTGTATATGTATGCAGATTAACAGTAGTTTCAGCGAACTCCCCCCACCCCACCTCCTCTCCACCGCCGGCCGTCTTTTGGTTTGCTGATAAACGCACGTACTATTACGGGGGACCATAGTTAATAGGACCTACGAGGCGCTTCGCTCCGCGGGCGGCCTACGGCGCCCGCTACGCTCGCTTAGGAAGGAAAAAAAATCATTCAAATTATGCGAAGTGACAGAGGTCCACGATTGAGTTTAGGTCGTAATTGCAAACCGCCGACTTGATAATGCGAAGAGTCCCGCCGCCATGCTTCAGGAAAAAAATAGCTCCGACGCCAGCTCGAATGCCACATATGTGCTTCGCGTCGCGGATGTCGTACGTACGTACATACCCCAGGTAGGATACTGCTGTCTGTACCTACTTTCTTCTTTCGATATACTCTTACGTCTGTACTCGTATGTAGGAAGAAGGCGAAAGCACAGCACGACACAGCAGCAAAAAAAATGAAAATGAAACCGAAAACTCGGAAAGGGAAAAAAATCCCCGTCCCCTCTCGTGTAATAATTTTCTGCCTGATTGGAACACCTTGCACCCGGTCGAAAAGAAGAAGAGAAAAAATCGCACAGAAGAGCTTCTCTCTCAGCCTCGTACGCCGTCTGCCCCTCTCGCGACCACCTCGCTACCCATTCGGTCCGGGGTGAAGCTTTTATCACTCTCTGCCACAATCAGCCCCGTCGCCCGCCTCGCGCGAAGCCCGGTGCTCACCGTGGCCGTCGTTCGCCAGCTCGATAACGTTGGTGTTCAAACTGCACACCTCTCTCCTTCAACTTCAGCGTGGTCGCAAAAAATAAACACCGCGTAAATATTATCTTGCAGTCCCGAACGACCCTTATAACTCGTACATACTCTATCAACAATCATGAATGGAAGGCAGACAAAGCCCGTTCATGCATCCCTCGTGTCTCGAGGCACACGCGACGCCTAGGCACGAAAGCGGCGACCGCGCTCCTTGCAACCCCCCCTCTACCCGCCAGCACCCGCTGACACCCGCGACGGTGCCGGGTCCTCCCGCGATGCCGTGCTCGGAGTACACGCACGCACACAAAACGAAAGAAGAAAAAAGGAAGAAATGACCGAGAACACAAAGAACTGCTGGAAAGGTCCGGCAAGTATTTAAAGGAGGCGGTTTGGAAGTGGGAGCTCTGAGAGGCCAGGGATGTACAAACCGAGCACGCTCAGGGGTTGTGATCTAAGTATTATTTCTATGGTATACATAAAAACCTATATATTTAACCATTTTTACTAATATTATTTGGTCTTAGTAACTATGGTCCCCCGTAAATACTTACTCCCTTGTTGCTGCTGTTGTGTCTGCTACTGTTCCTGCCGCTGCTTCTACTGCTGCTGCTTCTTGTGCTTCCGCTACTGCGACCTATACTGCTGCTGCTGCTGCTGCTGCTGCTGCTACTTCTCCTTGGGCTACTTTTACTACTGCTCCACTTCTGCTGCTGTTCCTACTGTACTGCTACTGCTGCTGCGACCGCTGCTGCTGCTACGTCTACTGCTACATCTACTGCTGCTACTACTGCTACTACTACTACTTCTGCTACTTCTTCTGCTTCTGCTACTTACACTACTTCTCCACTACTGCTGTTCTTCCTACTGCTACTGCGACCACTGCTGATGCCACTACTACTCATGCTACTGCTGCTACTGATGCTGCTACTCCTGGTTTATACAGGATCGAAAAGGGAGCCGAGTTGACCGACTCCGACCACACTTCCTTCTTCGGTGGGACCGATAAGGGGTACACCGACTACCCCTTCATGGCCGACGCATAAGACGCCCTCCTTGTAGGGCCTCCTCAAGGGTCCTTTTTTGAGCATCTTAAGGCCCTCTTTTGGGGGCTCTTTTGATCTGCTCTTTAGGCCTCTTGAGGACACCTCTTGCCCCGGCTTCTGTATCCGAAGCGGCTGACCGGCCGCCAAGGTGACTTGGTGTTATTCCATGGGTTTCGATGCGCCAAATTAGGCGGAGGTGGGGGTGGGGGGTGGGGGGGAACCTGTTTCGGGAATGCTCTCCCCTGGTTCTTTTTTTGTGTGTCTCCGAAGCGGTTGGCCGCCAAGGTGACTGGCGTTACTCCATGGGTTTCGATGCGCTTGAGGAGGGGGGGGGGGGGTGGGTGTGGGGGTGCGGGGGCCCGTTTCGGGATTCTCACCCCTCCCCGCCTCTCACCTTGTCCCTGAAGTGGTTGGCCGCCAAGGTGATTGGGTTCCGATGCATTTAGGACGGGGGGGGGTGGTAAAGGGGCCCTATTCGGTACTCTTGCCCCTGGCTCTATCTCTTCCTCTGTCTCATTCGCGGCTTGCCGCCAAGTTGATTGGCGTTATTCCATGGGTTTCGATGCGCTAATGAGGGGGGGGTTGGGGTTGGGGGTGGGGGAAAAGCCGGCTTCGGGAATATCTACCCCGGTTCTGTCTCTTGTCTCCGGAGCGGTTGGCCGCCAAGGCGACTTGGCGTTACTCCATGGGTTTCGAGGCGCTCAAGGAGGGAGGGTGGAGGTGGGGGTGCGGGTGGCCCGTTTCGAGATTCTCGCCCCTAGCGCTGCCCCTCTCCGTCTCCGAAACGGTTGACCTCGAAGGCGGCGACAGGCATGACTCCGCGGGGTTGGACGAGCTAAGAAGGCGGGGCCGGGGGGGTGTAAGGGGGGGGGGGGGGGTAGGGGCTCTTGCACCCTTTCTCTGCGTTGGAAGCTGTTGACCGTCAAGGCGACTGGCGTGGTTCCGGGATTTCGACAAGCCAGGGAGGGGTCGACGGGCGGGAAAAGCGGGGCGGGGGGCTATAGCTCTCTCTGCCCGGCGTTTGCTGCGTGGGAGACTGATTCCCTGCTACCGAGGAGGCGACAACGATGATGACACTTATTACTTATGACAAATACATGAACTTAAATTTTTCTGCAACTTATACTACAACTGCTACCACTGCTACAATGCGGTGACAACATCTACGACACCAACTTTAAGAACCGTGGGGACATCAGCAAGAGCTAGCTACGGTATCTACGTGAACGCTTGAAACGCGAACGAAGGCAACGGGGACATCAACTTTATTACGCGAGCAACAGCGACAACAACCGCGGCAACGTGGAAGAACAGCGGCGCGAAACGGCCGTTCTACTTGCAAACTGCAGCTACGATGTGAACGTGACCGATGACAACTATTGATACAACAACAACGCAATCAACGGCAACTACAACAACAACGCAATCAACGACAACTACAACAACAACGCAGTCAACGACAACTACTACAACAACGTAATCAACGACAACAACAACAACGACGACAACAACAACAACAACAATGACAACGAACGTAAGCAGCGACAAGGACTACATAGAGCAAAGTGAAGAACGCGAGCAAGGACTGCAGCAATACCGTGAAGAACGATTGCGTACTCGACGAAGAACTGAAGGACGACCACAGCAACGTGAACAACAAACAACTACTACTACTACTTGTACGTGAACAGCAACGTGAAACCACGACGACTACAAACTGAAGAACGACCACAACATCGTGAACAACAAGCGACTACTACTTACGTGAGCAATAACCACGACGACAAACTGATGAACGACAACAACAACGTACTCAGCGGCAGCAATGGTACAACGACAGCGACAAAAGTGAGGGGACGACGGCAACAACGCGAACAACTACGACTTGGAGCAACAAGTACAACAACTTCCACCTAAACAATAGCGTGAGCAACAACGACAACGACATCAACAAGAGCATGGACAACTTCGACGGGAATGTAAAAGAAACAAGGAATTCAACACGCGCAATCAATGTCAACAACACAACAACCCACTATAAAGTCAAAACTACAGCGGCGAAGCCGACAACTACGAACAGCATCCTGAGCAACAGCGACATCTACCACAACGTGGGAAACGGCGGCAAGCAATGCCGACAAGAACGATAAACGTCGTCAACAGATTCAACTGAGCTGCGACGCCGAACCACGACAACTGCGGCTACACCGACAACCGACAGCGAGCGGCGTCAACAGCTTAGCAGCAGCAACGACTACTGTGCTTCAACGTATACGATACAGCGCGTCAACTTCGACATCAACCTAAAACCAACAAAGACGTCAGCAGGTGCTACGACGTGAAGCTACAAAGTCAACGACCACAATCTACTGCAACAACGCACGTACATACTCGTAGCCAACAACAAATCCAACGACAGCAGCAGCAATCTGGGCAAATACAAAGGCAACAACAATCTGGACATCGAGAATAAAAACGTCAGCGTCAACAACCGATGGAACTAGTAATACAGCATACTGCAGATATAGCGGGGCGTTCGTGGTGAGGGGGGGGGGGGGAGGCGTACTCATTTGTTGCTTCCCTTACTCGTTTGACCATTGACCACGCATCCCTTTCGAGACGGAGAGGGGCGGGAGGGGGGGGGGGGGGGGGGGGGGGGGGGGGGGCGGGTTGTCTTGGGCTTGCCCGCCGTGCGCGCGTTTCCTCTGTTATGCATGCACCTTTTCTTCGGCTGAGGGTTTCGATATGGGTGGCGGTTTGCTTGGCGTTCTGGGACCAGACGGACGACGCCATGAATAAATGGATAGAAGGGCTGAAAACCCTTGACAAGAAGATTACATGAAGATTTATTGGGTATCTCTATATAGCGTGATACAATTAAATGTTATATTTCAAATTTTGTACCGTGAAAAAACAACTTACATGGGACTGAAATCCCTTCAAGGAGGTATATGACCGGTGTTTCTTTTTTCTTCTGTCGCGCGGTGATCATTATACTTTTTCGTTATTTTTAGGCTAACAATACTGATGGGCTGGTCATACAGCTGTACACTAGGTGATTGATAGAAATGATGTTGTACGCAACACCGGGCTAATGCTCGAGAAACGGTTACAGTGTCAATATTTATGTGTCTTGGTGTTTAGCAGACAAGTATGATATATCCCTGGTAGGTGTATTCGAGAAATGATAAACAAGAAGTAATTGTACATGTATTAATGCGTACCAGGGTATGTCTTAAGGCGAAGGTATTTACGTACGAGTAGGCCATGCTTGCTTCAAGTACAGCCGCGGCCGACTAGAAGAGGAGGGGATGCCGTCGGTCTTTGTCTAACTGTTTTTTGTTTTTTTTGTTCGTTATAGTCGCGACTGATAAGTAGAGGAAGGAATGCCGTCGGTCGTTGTCTATTTGATTTTTTTATTTTTCAGTATAGTCGCGATTGACAAGGACTGGCAAGAAGAGAGGAGGGAATGCCGTCGGTCGTTGTCTGTCTGGCTTATTTTTATTTTTCGGTATAGTCGCGACTGGCAAGAAGAGAGGAGGGAACGCCGTCGGTCGTTGTCTATCTGATTTTTTTTCGGTGTAGTCGCGACTGGCAAGAAGAGAGGAGGGAATGCCGTCGGTCGTTGTCTATCTGGCTTCTTTTTATTTTTCAGTATATTCGCGACTGACAAGAAGAGGGGGGAATGCCGTCGGTCGTTGTGTATCTGGCTTTTGTTTTCGGTGTAGTCGCGACTGACAAGAAGAGGGGGGAATGCCGTCGGTCGTTGTCGATCTGGCTTTTGTTTTCGGTGTAGTCGTGACTGGCAAGAAGAGAGGAGGGAATGCCGTCGGTCGTTGTCGATCTGGCTTTTTATTTTTCGGTATAGTCGCGACTGACAAGAAGAGGGGGGAATGCCGTCGGTCGTTGTCTATCTGACTTTTTTCCGGTACAGTCGCGGCTGGCAAGAAGAGAGGAGGGAATGACGTCGGTCGTCGTCTATCTGGCTTTTTTTTTCGGTACAGTCGCGACTGACAAGAAGAGAGGAGGGAACGCCGTCGGTCTGTCCATTTGACTTTAGCAAAATTTTTTCGGTATAGTCGCGACTGACAGGACGAGGAGGAAACGCCGTCGGTCTCTGTCTATCTGACTTTGTTTTTCTTTTTTCGGTATAGTCGCGACTGACAGGAAGAGGAGGGAACGCCGTCGGTCTTTGTCTATCTGACTTTGTTTTTCTTTTTTCGGTATAGTCGCGACTGACAAGAAGAGGAGGGAATGCCGTCGGTCCTTGTCTAGCTGGCATTTCGAGCCGTGCCGCTGCGGCATTGTTTCGTCGGGGTGCATTTTGTTGTTTAGGGTACGAGTAGAATAGTTCCGGGTGGGCACTTTTTTTTTTCATGTCGGGCATCCATTCGGCCATATGCCGTTCTGCCCGCGGAGTCCATGTTTTTTTTATGGTGGTGTATGGGTAGTCGGTGCAGAGGGGAGCACTTTGTTTTCTCATGCATTCGTTCAGTCTTGCTTTTTTTCTTTCTTTTTTTTTGGTGATATGCACTCGCGAATATTTCGATCATATCTCGCTCTCCACACAGCACCCGGCTGTGTACGTAGGCCACATCAAATTGGGGGAGGGGACTGAACAGCAGTAGGTACAGTAGTTGTGGATTGATTCGTGGATGTTGAATCGAATGTTTCCGAAGTAGTTCGAAACGGGCAGGAGACGTAAAGTAGGGTGTAATGTTTCCGAAGCATTAATAGTTCGAAACGGGCAGGAGACGAAAGGTAGGGTGGAGTGTTTCCGAAGTATTAACAGTTCGAAACGGGCACAAGACGTAACGTAGCACGAAATTTGTTGTTGCAGTATATATATTTACATCAAGGGATTGATTCGTCACGTAAATTACGACGAGTAGCTTATTTGTTCTGCGTGGACGGAGGGTTCCGTTCGATGTGTCTATTTAGCGGGGGGGAGGGGGGGTGATAGATGGAGAGATGCAGGGAATGGTGGAAATCGGGGTGAGGGGGGGGGGTATACGGGCGTTTTGTTTGTTTTGTGCGCCAAGGTTTCGGTAGTCGTACATTTTTTTGCGTTCAACTTATAATATTTATACCTCGATTTCTCTCCTGTTTCTTCTGTTCCCGTCAGTTTGCAGTCATTTTGATATTTATTTCGGGGCAGAGAGTTCCGTTCGATGTGTCTATCTAGCGGTGGGGGGGGGGGTGAGCGATGCAGGGAAGGGTGGAAACCGGGATATTCTGTTGTGTTTACGGGGTTTGCGTTTGTTTTTGTTGTGCGTGATTTTTTCGGTAGTCACGCAATTTTTTTTTGCGTTTTTAGTTATAATATGTATACGTTGATTTATCTCCTGTTCCTTCGCTTCCCGTCAATTGTGTATTCTGTGATTTTGACGCTAACGCTGCAAATGAGTACGAGGCAGATGAAAGGTGGTGGTCCACAAACAAGCAATTGGGATCGGATCGAGGGCGAAAAGAAAATCCGCGCGAGTTGACAAAAAAAAATAGCAAATCATGTACCGGACAGATGACCGCTCTCCAGTTCGTCATCTACGAGTAGGTCCTTCAGAGCAGATGATATGTATACATGATCTGTTTCTGATCTGTGCCCACCTGGAATGATCTAGCTCATGTCGCCGACGGGTAGGAGCCGTGTACGATCTGCATGGTCCGCCAGGTGTTGCCTGCGTTGGATCTGCCATATCATGATATACAAAGATCCGGCGCAACGTGCGTAAGCGGCCGGCTAGGGCATACAGAAAATCTATTACGGGGGACCAAAATAAATACCTGGTAGGACCGAATATTGTTATTACGGGAGACCATAGTTAATAGGACCAAATATTGCTAGTAAAAATGGTTAAATATATACCAGGTAGGTTTCTATGTAGACCATAGGTCCTACCAGGTATTAACTATGGTCCCCCGTAATAGTAAAAATTGGCAAATATATAGTTTTTGGTCTATACCGTAGGTCCTATTAACTATGGTTCCCCGTGATAGGCCATTGATGTATATATGTGACGTGTGCGTGCACAACAAACACTTCCCACCGGACCATCTCGAATTTGCCGGGCTAAATATATATGAGGGCGCTAACAGAATATCGGAAACACCATGTTCTTGCTGTAGTATATAACGTGCGTCGGATTTTTCCCGCGCACTCCACCGTTCGTTCTAAAGTCGTTGATTTTTTCGCCCACCTAAAATAGAAAAGTTTTCCAAACGGGTCGCACCTGTGAATCTATGCACGAGCACCTGGAATCTGTCTCGGGTATCGGGGGAAAGCCCACTGCTACGATATATTGTCCGGCATTTTTTTATTTGTTTCCTATAACCACTTCACTTTCCAGCACATCACTCGCATAGCATATACCCTGGTATATATATATAACTCATATATATATAAACAAAACTATAAATTCGTTTTCTCTGGTCGGTCGCCGTGGGGGCGTTTCGGTGGTCTTTCGCAAGATTGCCAGCCCTGATTCGCGAGATCTTGGTACTATTCGCGAGTGGAGGGACTTTTCGGGAACAGATTCAACAGGACTGCCGTTGATCTCAGCTGCTTTGGCCCGAAGAGACCGGCTATAAGACGGCATACATACGATAGTAGACCGATTTCTTTTCTATTTCGTTCCGGAATAGTTTCAACACAGGACTACGACGCGGGTCATTGGAGTATTTGCGTGCGTGGACACATACATGTAGACAGCATACGACGGGCGTCACGCTGGTGCTGCCTCTTCGTATACCGCTTGGCCACTTGGCCTCCTGCTGGCGTTGCTCCTGCTCGTGCCGCTCCTGCTGTGGTGCTGTTTTTGCTTTCGCTGCTTCTGTTGGTACCGGGTGCTCCTCCCGCTAGTGCTGCTTGTAGTGTTTGGGTGTTATTACGAGGTGTGGGGGAATCTATAGCCTCATTGCTTTTGTTTCGAATAGCCGCATCTTCGACCACCTCATCCTGGTCGTTTGGGATGAACTTTGTCATTATCCTTCGACCATCTTGTGGTCTTCATATACGACTATTCAGGGTGGGCTAGTGTGATATGAGTGGAGTACTCATGGGATATAGATATAGATACTATAACCTGCAGTTTCGTAGCCTGAGGAATACGACAATAATCCAAAGAATGGATTAACCCAGCGGATATTCCGTTAGTTGAGAGTGACGTTCTTTCAGGAATGTCCTTTAGGGCGGTTAGCCCGTTAGACGAGAGTAACGTTCCTTAACGCAGATAGGACCATAAAGTGAGAAATTCTTATACTACCAGAAGAACGATCGCTGGCCATAGGAAAGTTAGTTAGGAGCACATTACATAAGAGAAATTTAGGAGAGCTTGTGGCGTGGGGTGGGACGAGTATATCTGAGCGTCGAGTCCCACCCCCCTACCTCTCACTTCTCTACCAGAGCACCTCCTCAGCTCTAGTCATCAATAAAGAAGATCTAAATCAGGAGAAGCGAAGCACTGTTTCCCAGCTGCCAGATACACCCGCGTCCCTTACCCTTACCTCGGCCATATCCTCACATATATATATACATATATTGATGGGAGGTTTTACCCTCAGCGATCTTCTGGGCAAGCCGTGGTCACAGGTGTCGTCCCTTGTACCCCCCCACCGGTACGTCCCTTCAGTTTTTCGTCGCGCATAGGGTTCATTCAGCGTTCCCACTGCTCGTCGATTTTCATCGAATGTTGCCATTAGTAACTCATGCTCTCGCGCTTCCCGCTGTCATTTTTTTGCCTAAAAAAGTCATCGTTACGAGTAGGCACTCGGTGAGGCTCGAACCCACGAAACAGATCTTGATAGGCATGCGGACCACCTACCAAGCCACCCGGATATATATACTAGGAAGAAATGCCCAAAAATGGGCAGCATTGTTACACACTCCTTAACCCTTAGAGCCGCAGTCCCGTTTTGGGGACAAACCACTCAAATTTCAAGTAGTTCGTCCCCAAAAACAGGACTGCGGTTGGTTCTAAATGGGTTAAGATTTACCAACTTTGTAGGGATTTTATCAAGAGAAACTCCGAACGTGTCTGCTATCTTTCGATTTCCCTGCCGAAAACGGCAAAAAAGACACGCATACTTGTACGCGTATATATGTGGTTTTTACGCCAGTCAGTTGACGATAGAAAATCAGCTCATACATCGCTTGCGACGAAACAAAAAAACGAGACGTACCGGGAGTCACCATTTTCTTTCACGGTATACCGTTTTCTGTCGAACGGCCCAAGAAACCCCAAAAAACTCTTGCTCCAAACGAATCAGCATCCACAAAGCTGTGGTTGCCGAGTCGTGACAGTTAGTGCTTCAGTAGAGGCAGATATCAGAATTTTCTCAGAATATTCCCCCATGGACAAAACGCGAGAAAACAAAACAAGCCCTGCTTGGAAGCCTGTTCCCTGCTCCCGCTTTGTATATCGATCGCCGGTAGGCTTATTACGGGGGACCATAGTTAATAGAACCAAATATTGTTGGTGAAAATGGTTAAATATATAGGTTTTTATGTATACCATAGGTCCTATTAACTATGGTTCCCCGTAATAGTGGATTTTTCTTTTTTAAACAGGCAAGGATGATATTAGCCGGAGGCAGACGTAATGGGATACCGACAACAACCCGCGTTCAGCTCTAGATTTTACCCGCCGGTTACAACCGCATACCCGGGGATTCTATTTACCGTCCCCGGGGTTTCCATATCCCTATACTTTTAGGTCCGACGTTTGTTTCCCGTCATTTTTGCAGAAATACTTGGTACCGTGTTATGCCCCACGTGCTGCGGTGTAGCGTGAACATTTTAGAACGGCTTCCATTGAATATGGAGCCGTTTTTTCCCCAGGGATGGGGGACATACAGCATATTTCCCGGATATTTAATGTTACCCACCTGGTAGATTCATAACCGTTTTTATCACCGGCACATATGTTCCTAACATATTTGAAAACAAGCGTGTGTGGGTTCGTCCAACGCAAAGAGGGAACAAAAAAAAACAAAAAAACAAAAACACGAGCAAGAACGAGAGCAAACAAGATGGAGAAAAAGCGGGACAATTTCCAATTTCTCACTATAGTGGCGAACATCAAGCACTCACTACATACCGGGGCGCGACATGCATGTAGCGTCTTCCGCCCCCTCCCCCCCCCCCCCCCCCCCCCACCCCCCCCGCCGCAACCCCCTATGGTCCAACGCAAAAGTGAAACGCAGAGAAACGAAAAAGAAGCAGAAAAAAACATACATGGCGGCTGACTCCCTCATGACCCACCCCCCTCCTTCCTCTGCCTTTGCTCTGCTCGCTTTTCAGGGAAGTCAGCGACGTCGCCCCCCCGCCCCACTCCTCCCCAACCCAACCAACGCCTTGCGGTCTAGCGCAGAGCAAAAACAAACGAAAACAAACAAAAAATGACGGAAAAAAAAACGAAACAAATTAATTAAGAAGAAGAAGAAAGGCGGCTTAGTGGGCGAACTGAATCTGCCTCCCATTCCCCCTGCTCCCAGGTCCTTCTCTGCTGTTGTTTAGGGCAGTGAGCGCCATGCTCCCGCCGGCCCAAAGCCCAACCTCTTGACGCCCAAAGGAAAAAAAAAACTAAGAAAAAATTGTAGGGTTAGAAAAAGACGGCTGAAAGGGTTAATGAACCCCAAGCCCATCCCTCCCCCCTTTTCCCCTGCTGTTATGGCGCTATGTTTTTTAGTTGCTCGGGGGCAGTCAGTCAGCGCCGTGCTACCGCTCCCCCCCCCGCTGCCGCCGCCGCCGCCGCCTCGTCCTTGGCCTTCTGGTTCTGGATGTCTTGGAACCTTAGCGCCACTCGCCCGGTGAGCTTGATGAACTTGTCAGCGCAGACGTTGATGCACTTCGTCTCCCCATCGTCCAGCCGCTTGCTTCGGAAGCTCTGTGAGCATTTTCGAGGGCAGGAGGGGTGCACCCATGTCATGCATGGCCGTAGTCGCATGAGCATAAGGCGGGGGGGGTGGGGGGTACTCGATATCAAGCATTACCGTAGTCGTATTACCATAGGTGGACCGTCGCATCCCTATACACTATATACAATGCCGGGGCGGAGCACGTCGGGTTTTCAACGACGAGGTAGGCATTTGCTTGCACCAAGCGCCGAGTGAATCGTGAGGGGTTCGGAGAGTCGCACGAAGGGTGACCTGCGTCCTACTAAGAACCGCTTGTGAGGCGGGCTTGCATATGGATGACAGCTTGAATGAGTTGACCATTCCAAGGCAAACTCCAGTCCCGTTTATTGGAATAGAAAACTCAAATAATAAGCAGTTTGTCCCTAAAACGGGACTGAGGTACTACAAAGGGGTAATACATTCCCGGTGTGGCCACTTCCAGAGGGGGCAGGGGACGCAAGACAAACGAAAAAAAGTACCGTAGAGCGTCAAAAGCGTAAATCAAAATACGTAGCAAAATCGCAGAAAAAACGTACTTCTTAAGGCGGGAAACCAATCTCGAAAAAAAACAGATTAACTTCGAGCAAGGATAACATCTTGAGGGAAAACATGGCAAGAAGCAAAACGAACATAAAGGTTGAAATAGTGACATTGTCAGCGAAAGACGCTGATGCACTTCGCTTCTCCACCGTCCCGCCGCTTGCTTCGAAAGCTCCCTCTGCACCGGAGACGAAACAATATCCAAAAATATATATCACGCAAGATTGAAAATGGCGCAAGATCCAACGTCGCGAAGAAAAAAACGCGTAGAACGAACCGCCAAAAATGAGATAATACTCTTACTGGGGACCACATTAAATAGGACCTACGGTACACACAAAAAACTTTATATCTCGCTATTTTTACGAACACTATTTGGTCCTACTTACTATGGCCCCCCGTAATAGAAACAAACGAAATAATTGTGAGGTCGATGGTGCAGGCGTTGATGTTGTCGCCTCGTTGTTTAGCCGCTTGTTTCGGTAGCTCGGGGGGGGGGGGGTACTTGATAGGAGATTTGTACTCGATCTCATGCATGGCCGTAGTCGTATGACCATGGACGCTGGGGGGGGGGGGGGGGGGGCGAAACCAGAACGCATAAAAACGAATCCCAATAAACAATATCGCATGAAACGAATCGTAAGAAACGAATCGCAACAAGCAAATCCCAACAACAAAGCCTTACCAACAAAAGTTCATAAAAGAAAAACAAGAAAAAAACGCAACTGCATGACCGAAACCTCATAGCGATCAAAACGTCGCAACGACATAGCAAACCAAAAAGTGGCAAAAATAAACCACAAACACAGATCGCAAAAACAAACCAACAACACACGACAAGACGTATCAGTAGCATCATATGGCATGGCCTCATTGAACTTGGGGAGGGGGTGTACTCGTTATCATGCACGGCCGTAGTAGTATGGCTGCAGACCCTCGCATCCCTACAATGCCGGGACGGGGCGGGAGGGGGGCGGGGAGCGTGTCAGGCGATTTCTGCTGCGGCTGCACCAACCAACCAACCTACCAACCAACCAACCAACCAGTCAACCAATAAAAAAAACGACGCACTAACAACCAACCTACTGACCGATCGACCAACCAACCAATCTATCAACCAAACAACCAAACCACCCATCAACCAACCTGATACCCAACCAACCAACAAAACAATCAACCCACGTGACAGACCGATCAATCAACCAACGGACACGTCAACCAACTGTTAACAAGCCACCCACCTTCGTGCACTCGTCGAAGCACCTAAAAACGAGGTTGTTGTACATCGAGAGCGAGTCTTTCCTCTGCAAAAAGTACCGAATTGTATTATTGGTATACCAAGCGGCATGATAGGTACGCGCAGCAGAAGGACACAGAAGACAAGGAGGGATGGGGTGTAATAGGGGCAAAGGGAGGGTCCAAATGGTTGCAGAAGAGCAGGGTGGAGGAAGGGGGCGGGGGGGGTGGGCGGGGGGGAGGGGAGGAGGGAAGGGGAGGGGGAGGGGGAAAGGGGGGAATTAGTCCTTAACCGGTGTCGTGCATGCAAATAAAAATGGAGAGCGGTAGTCAGGGGACACGACGATGAAATGTTTCCGGAGGGAAAATATGTTGCTTTTAGTGTAGAGTTCTATACTCTACCCCAGAAATGTGCACCACCATCAAGAAAAAGCGCAAGACGTTTCCTAGAGTGTTTTCAAGAACGTTTCCAAGCCTGGTTCCCAGAACGTTTCCCAACATGTTTCCCAAAACGACAACGACAGTGAAAAACATCAAGAGCAACGACAACAACCACACGGCCTAGGAAGTTTTGCCCGAGGTGCAGCGTCGGAAGCGTGTATGTGATATCAGGTATATCGCAAAAGCGACGGTCGACACCCTGCACGGGGAAACCTTTGAAAAAATAATGACCCCAACTTCCCCCGTTTGACCCATTCGAACAACAAAATTCACGACACCTCCCGCGAAAAAAAAAAAAAAAAAAGACTGACGCAAGCACGAGAAAACGCAAACACAAGGTAAGGCGCAGACCCTCCCTGCCCCCCACCCCCATCCTGCCCCCGTCCTTCCCTCCCTTCCTCTCCATGCTCTCCCTCCCTAGCCGCCTCCCTCCCTCCCTCCCTCCCTCTCCATGTCCTCCCTCCCTCCCTAGCCTTGCCTCTCCCTCCCTCCCTCCCTCCTTCCCTCCCAGTACCTGCTGGTTCTCCAGGTGCTGCAGGAACTCCTGCTGCTGAATGGGCGTCATTCCCTGAAGCCCGTCCATCTTTAAAGTCCTTCAGACCTATCCGCGTATTGGGGTATTAGGTTAATAGGGTATTCGGGTATTAGTGTATTCGGGGACGAAACACTTGGAATCAGTACGCCAAAAATTCTGTCAGTTCTGCACTCGCGTACACTGTACACCTGGTACGTATCTACTCGCACTCAAGGGTGCCTCTTGCATACAACCATGTATATCGCGCTCCTATTCACCGAACCGTGAATTTAACATTTCAAATGGTTCGCCGAAGCGCAACTTGACATTGATATGGCTTATGGTGTCCCCCGTACGTATGCCCTGATACGGTGTGTGCTATGGAGGCGTTACTGTTGTTATCGATAAGGCAAAGAGGTCACGGGATATCAACCGCAACGTGTTACTTATCGAGCGAACCAGAGACGATATAACACCCCGAACAGACGGATAGATTAGATCATCTACAGGTAGATAATCTACAAATAGACCATCTACACGTAGATCGTCTACACGTAGATCGTCTACAGATAGATCATCCACAGATAGACTATCTACAGATAAGTCATCTACAGATAGACCATCTGCAGATACATAATCTAGTTTTTCGCCTGCCTTTTGTGAGAGATTGTGCAGGAACTGCACTGCACATATCCAACCCGGGAAACATGCGCAACTGCTGTAGATCGGGCAGAGCATACGGCTCCCATCCGGCGACAATACCTACAGTAGAACACATCAGGTGAGAACGATATATCTGATCTATCTGATGTATCTGATATGTTCAGTTCCACGGGCACGTACTCAAGTCGGGTTCGTCCCATGCGGTACAGACTGCACTGCTTCTTCGTATTCTAATGCAGTATGCAGTATTAATAGTATCCTAACCCTGAGTAACTTCCCTGGAGTAGTCGTCTACTCCAGAGTTTTCGGGGAGGCCAGACCACGGACCAGACTTTTGGTGACGAGCTAACGCGATAACAATACCAACATAGCACCAATAGTTGCAGTAGTACAGGGCACCTACAAAAAAAATGGACCTCTGCTTCCTGCTTCATATCGGTACAAGTTGCAAAAATAAAAGATACAGCAGCCACCACCTCGGGACACAGGCAGGGCGGCGGCGCGCGCCGTCCCGCACGCAAGTCCCTTGTGTGCGGGCGGCCAAGGGATGCCACCAAAGTGTCACTGGGAACGCTATGCATGCCATAAATAGTGAGAACTGCTGGCTCAGGCTGGAGTTCCTAGTGGGAAAAGGGTGCGTGTTATTACACTACTGTAAAGTGTATTCCAAATAAATCGATTCCCGATGTTCTCGTGTAGTTTTGTCGTCTACTTATCAGCCGGCTTTCGCTTTTCGTCTTAACAACTCGCTTTCTTAGCACACTACATTAACAGCTCGCTTTCTTAGTGCAAAACGTTATCAGCTCGCTTTCTTAAATAGTACAAAGCATTATCAGCTCGCGCTTTTAATACGATACAAGACAGCTTCCGCCGGCTCTTCGCGCTGCTGCAGCTACAACAGTCGTCTACTACCAGACAGACAACCCCGCTGTCTCTAGCGAACCCCTCACAGCAGCAATAGTAGCGGTTGCCCATGGTTCCGACACGCCCGTCGGAACCCACGTCGCCCGAAGCCGACCAATCTTGTCGCAGCACACCACAGACTATCAACAGAAGTGTTGCCCCTTACACAGAAAACGGGTAGATACTCGCGAGGGTTATACACCAGGTAGTCACCTTGCCAACGCCCGTCACGGGTACGCGTAGCACTCAATATTCGGCCAGCACTTCGGCCCAAGGTACTCGCGATTCCCGGGAAACGGGTACCCGGGTGCTCTCTGTTTCGCCCCTAGAAACCCCGGGGAGGGCAGTTTTTTATCTCGTAACCACGTCCACAGGGCAGGAGAAATTCGTGCAAAAATCTCTAAGGAACCCATTTCAAAAAGTTCGCAGGTCGAGCGATCTAATAAACTGTGTTACAGTGCCCTCACAGCAGTCTAGAGGCATGTCTCCTCTACAAACACCAGGGTACTCGAAGATGTCAGGAGAAATGTCAAGCAAGGCAAACCGGGCACTGTCGTGGGCGTAGGGCCGAGTGCTTTACACTAAAGCTACCGCAGTATTTTGGTGTCAGTCAAGACATGTTAAGACATGTCAAGGAAAATTTGCTGCCTGTCAAGAGGTGAAAGTGCTGCCTCCTGACATAATTGACGCCGATACCCAGGTACTCGGTGTGTCACCCATCGAGACCTCGGCGACGGCAAAAAAATATCATTTTTTGTACGAGCGAAAGCGGGTGTTCTTATTTTGACGGCGTCTTTTCCGTTAACTCGTTTCGACATCGCCGTGACATGTATCCACGCAACACGTACCTGCGCGACATGTATCAACGCACGGCCGAGCCAAGCACGGCCAGGATGATCTGCGATGATGTCCGAGAAACTCGCAGCGGAGAAACATCGCACGCGAGAGCCATCGGTTACTTCTTTGGAACCGCGGCAGCACGGCGGCAGCAGGCAGCAGTACCGCGGGGCCAGTTAGAGGACGCACGCGGGACAAGCACAGCGGGACGGCCGCCACCAAGGCCGTGTGCACTCAGTAGTGTCGCGGACGGGAACCCCTCGCCGGGGTGCCTGCGGTGCTCGGCCGTTCTCCCCGTGTGCTTCCTGTTGTGTAATATAGCAACCTCTCCTAACTCCGTTTTTTTAGTGTCAATACTACAGGAGTACAGTGTGTATCGTAGGTTTAGAAGATGTAGCGGGTGCGAACCTGCCCAGCAGCTCCATGGCCGATTCGCAGTGCGGCTACCGGCACCGCCAGGGGCGACCGCTCACCGACTTGCGGGCAGTTCAACAGCGGTCGGTGGGGCGGGGTGTGATCGAGGTGGGAATGTCGACGGTGGCTGGTGCGGTGAGGCGTACCGATATATCGCCGGGGGAACGCTACTGTAGATACCACACCCCCCCCTATAAAAGAAAGCACTCCCGGTGATGATATTTTCCGACTGGTAGGTCAAAAATATATCACCGGGGTGTGCTCTCATCCGTGTTACACGGCAATCGACGGGCTCGGACTTAGGTACTTGGGACTCAGACGAGAAACAGCAGCGATTTATACTCGTGTAGAAGTTGCTGCATTTTGCCTTTTTTTTATCCGACCATCCACGCACACCACCGCACACAAGTCGACGACAGTCAGTTGTAGTACCCTGCCGCGCGAGTTTCTACGTACCGACAGCTATATTCTACAGTATCTGCATCTCGTAAGCACGTCCCCTGGGCAGTGAGTACCCCCTACAAAACCTCCAAGAAAGTCGTTTCAACACTATTGCCTGGTTTCTGGTACCTCTCGCTCTCACACCTCACACCTCACATCTCCTGCGTGCGCGGGTACGTACCCGGCTATTCATTGTATTAGACGGGCGCAAGGGTATACATGTGTACATACCCGTCCAAAATATGGCAGAGCATTAAATTACCCGCGAGTACGAGTAGGTATATCCCGCTTACCCCTCAAAATAGATTGGTGAATACCACCGGTACTGCTTTGTAGTACTCGAGTACCAGGTACTATTTACGGGGGACCATAGTTAATAGGACCAAATATTGTTCGTAAAAACGGTTAAATATATAGGTTTTTATGTATGCCATAGGTCCTACTAACTATGGCCCCCCGCAATATTAACAGGCGGGATACACCTCCAGACCATATACTTCGAAGTACCAGGTATACTCGAAGTATATATGTCACACACACCCGCACACCCACGGTCCAGTTAGTCGTGCATAACTGTACACTGCTGTAGGTGTGGCTCATGGCGCAGGCCAAAGCCCTACCACGCAATATACCAGCAGGGTACCGAATTTAGCACGAAAGTTAGTTTTGCTGCCGTCGACTCAGAAGAACGGCGGCATATATGGTACGTCCTCGTACGCCGTATCATCTGATCATCTGTTATCAGCTTCAAGGGCACTGCAGTCCATCATTGGCGTGTCCCTACACACAGACGTACGAGTACAGGCTTACCGACACGATTGCTCTGTCTGAGACCAAGAGCCCACAGCATACAGCAGTGTACGATGCACGAGACCGTCCACCAGAGCAGGTGCACGACAATAACTGTTGGAACAAACCCTGCCGCCACACGCAAAGCTGGTGGGGAAAGTCGGGTGTGCAAGTGTGGTTGTGTGCAGTGCGAGCATCAGCGTGCTATGTGCTTGTTCCCTTGCTGGTGATGTTGTGGTGCAACGGCGCAGCCGGCGTAGTTCGTATTTCGTCGATAAACGGAAAGGTGTGCTGTGTGTCCAGCGTCGGGCCTCGAGCTTCACCAAACCACAAGACATCCCACGAATGTCTCTGCCAAGCGTTGAAACATGAGCCACAGTAGTAGTAATGGCTTACCGTGAAATCTGCAGTAGCGCCTTCCTTGCCTGCGTTGCTGCTTCTTTGCGGTGTGCGGTCGTTGAATATCTCTGGGAGTTCGACTTTTTCTATCTAGCATCGTACGCCCAGGGAACTCCCGACTTACATCCCCGAACAACTTCCCCATTTTAGAGCAAAGTGGACAAGCAAGACGAAAGCAACTCAGGAGGCATCATGGAGGCTCTCAGGCGCGAGGCGCACCGTCTAGAGGCTGATCTCGAGGTGAGCATCCACAAAAAGCCAGAAAGCAGTCATGTCCTCTCAATTTCCTGCCTTGTCCAGTCTAGATCGCCCCTGTTTTTTTCAGCACAACAACTATGGACCGGTCTGTAAGCAAGACAGAGGACACAGTAGTACAGGGGGACAGGGAGAAGACGCTCGGGGGATGGCGGGGAGATAGAGAGAGGATTCATAGGGCTTGGGTGCTTCACTGAGACGGCAGCCCAGCCCGACCCAGGCCACGAGTTTCTCAGTTTTCTCCGCGACGTGCCACGCGCTGTGTAAACGCACAAACGACGCTACAACCCTCTACCGACTGCCGTACCAACATCCCGTCGCGGTGAGGCGAAGCACGACACGCTGAGTCTGTCTTGCGGAATCGTGATTAAAAATATAGTGCTGGTGTACGCGTATTAATAGCTGCTGGCATGTCCTTGTATACCTGGACACAGCACTACTTACTAAACTCCCCTGTGAAATGATGTGCACGAGTTGTTAATGTTGGTGTTGTTGTTCTTTTATATGACCCAGCGAAACAAAGCATTCACATTCCAAGTAGTCTGTCCCCAAAACGGGACTGGGGTTCTGAATCGCCCATGTGCCTTGTGCGGTACTCTGTGCTGATTCTTCATCCTACCATGTACTCCTGCGTACTTGTTGTACCTGGTATGTCCGCAACGTATCATGTCATACGAGTATGATAGAAGAGAGATGCAAAAGGTATGTGCTCACAAACTATTTATAGGAAAGTACCCGGTACGAGATACGCGTCGCAAACCGCAGAGGAAGCGAGACTAAGCAAGACGGGACCTTGGAATCTCCATTTCTCGCACTCACAGCAATGGTTCCGTCTGCTTGGAGGCTGGCATGTTGAGCTTTGCCCCAAAACTTGGTACGTACCGGGTGCGAGGTATCATAGCAGGTTCAAGGATTGTACGTTGTATCGTCTGGCGTCATGCCGTGCGCAGCTGTGGCCGGACGGGGGAGAGCCGTCGACGTAGCGCTTGTCTAGTGTGTTTGCGTGTGCCCTTCACGTCAAGCAGTGACTCCCAGCAAACGCAATGTCTGTGCTGCTTATGTTACCGTCATCCTTCCAAGTATGAACATACCTGGTACCTACCTAGTACCTGGCATACTGCTGTATGATACCTGGTGGAGAGACACAAGCACTGCTGTGGTCAGAAACAACGAGGCAGCGGTGATGAAACATAACGTGTTGGCCTGAGCTGCAATCGATAGAATTGGGATCCGTCCGATAGCCTTTCCCACGCTGTTTTTCACCCGACACCTGGGGTACGTAGTGAAACATGGGCTCAACTGCAGTTGGTATAACTCCCTTGTCGCGTGTCGGTAGGTGGCCGGTAGGTCACGAGTTGGTTAGTGGTGGGAACGGGGGTACTCTTCTATATTATAGTTAGTTGAGAGGATATACCCGCGGCCATGTTAGTTCAGTTTTGCACATTGGTTTTATCTTGTGTGCGCTTTTTCCGTCTCGTGTATTTTGAGGCAGCCGAATTTTCGATTTTTTTCGTTTTTCGGATCTTCCTAGGGCTCCAGCACCTTTTGTGTGACCACGGACTCCTTCGTCAGAGAGTTAATGTGAGAACAACAACGACAACAACAACAACAACAACAACAACAACTCCGTCGTTTGACAAAGATAGGTATATTGCAACAGACTGACCTCGAAACGAAAAGATAGGGAGTGAGCGCAATGCATCGGGTGACGCGACGGGAACGTGACGGCGTCTGACCGCTATGAATAGAGAGACGGTTTCACCCGGGGACAGGAGACACTACGAATGATCCCCGCTTGGCAAGAAAAGCCCTCCCTTTCCTCTTTTTCGATATGCTTGTTACGAATCCGTGAGGTTTCCGCATAAGTAATATGAAGGCTGTAAATAAGAGATGCGGCACACGCCGAAGAATCCCCAATTATTGACAAGTGTCCTTTTGAAGTAGTTGTTTTTATATCCTCGAGGTTTCCACACAAACCGTGAAGGATTTTCTCGGGAGGGGATAAGGGATACGGCCACGTGACTGCCAGAACGGGTGAACGCCGTCACCTATTAATAGTGACCGCAGTGACTGGAAACCGTCACTCCTCAACATTTTCGGAATGACCACACATAAACCAGGTACTATTAATAACAATATACTTGTATGCTCCTGGTCGTATATCATTGTATTGACATGGATTTTCCTCCAATATCTGTAGAAGACCTCACACAGAAGCACCAGGTACCTCGTAAGCATGGAGTGACGCCTGGTGGCACGGATAAATCACCGTACAGCAACCTCGCCGTTGCAATATGCCCCACTGCGAGAAACGCCACCAACCATGGAACTCCCGAAAGTACATGGCGTCGATATCTTGCTACAAGCACAATCAAACTATACGGGGGGAGGCTTGTAAGGACCACAGGATTACTCGTTTGATGGACGACTCCCGCTGTTTTTGTTTTGTGCCGGTGTGTACTTAGCCGGGCTTTAGAGTCAAAGTGCATTTTTTACTGCTCACAGCTCGACGGCACCCCGCAAGGGTGATAGACCAGGACTGGGGACGTCTGCTAGTGGGTGAGTTTTGCGCCAAGTCCCGCACTACACGGAGGGGATGACTTTAAAGGGTGCCCATCTCCACCTCATACCATCCTCTCCGAAATGAGCTCGGATCGACATGCTCACGTGCCCGAAGTGGTAGCAGCAGCAGCAGCAGCTCGTTCTGATGTTGCAATGCGTGCTACGGGTTACGTCGACGCACGACACACGACGCGTACATATGTCAAATGTGGAAGCGTGGTGAGCTCAGGCTTTAAACCTCAGCAATCCGCCCAAATAGAGAAGCGTTTCTAATACAATCAATCTGCCGACAAGCGCGCGGCATGATGCTGCTTGAGGTAGCGCTACTGCTGTCGCACGTTCTTCCTCGTAGAAATCGAAGGTCTGCTGCACACCCTGCACACTTGACAAGAAAATCAGTTCCTGTATAAATCGTGAGCGTGAACATACCAGGACCGGGGACATCGTCAATCGATACGAAATATAAAACGAGAGAAAAAAAACGCTGAATGGTATCCGTGGTGGGGGGTTTCAAGTTTGGGAGGGGGGGGTGGCTAAGGCTGCTGCTGTTGCTGCTGCTGCGCTGCTGCTTGTGCGGCTCTTGCTGCTGTTGATGCGGCGGCAGCTGCAGCTGTTTCTACTTCTGCTGGTACGGCTTCTGATGCTGCGGCTTTCTGTTTTATGTTTACTGTTGTTACTGCTGCTATCAAAGCTGGTGCTGCTGTTTCTGCTGCTGCTGCTACTGCTGCGGTTACTGCTGCTGTTGCTGGCCCTCTCGCATTAATGTTTGGTGCATTCTGTATTTGCAGGTGAAAACTCAGGCGTACTCACGGCTGTCACAGCGCATGAATTCCGACATCCTCTACGACGCAGGTAATTTACGAGTTTTTTGTTTGGTTTTTTCATTCCAAGTTTCTACTTTTTTGCTACGTCTTGGTATTTCGTTCCGTTTCTATTTCACAGTGTTTTCTTTTCCTGGTATAATGATGTTTCTTTGATCTTCTCTCGCTGCTATCCTTGCCGCACCTTCAGAGTACCCTATCATATTTTACGGCTATGATATGCGTGCACGTGGTTTGAGGCATGCTAAACCCTAAAATGTGATACCGCTATGAGATGCGTACACGTGGTTTGAGGCATGCTAAACCCTAAAATATGATACGACTATAATATGCGTACACGTGGTGTGAAGCATGCCACCCCCTATAGTATGATGCGGCTATAATATGGGCACACGTGGTTTGAGGCATACTAAACCCTAAATGTGATACGACTCGTATGACAGGAGTAGAAAATTTCGGCCACAACTTTTCTGAGTGACGGAGCATTCACGGGGCTCCTCGACTCAGGAGCTGTAAATATACCCAATATCGCTGGAAACGCATGCTACTTGTGTAACGGGTTTTTTCTTTCTGTTTATTTACGTTTTCGCTTTTATTATCCTCCCCCCTTCTTTTCTCTCTCCTGCCTTTATTTCGGGGGGCCATAGTTATTAGGACCTACGGTGCACGCAAACACCTATACACTTCGCTATTTTTACCAACAATATTCGGTCCTATTAACAATGGTCCCCCGTAATAGTCGTAACTCAGACCGGGCATCACATATTACGGGGGACCATAGTGAATAGGACCAAATATTGTTAATACAAATAGGTAATATATGTAGGCTTTTGTGTGGGCGGTAGGTCCTATTTACTATAGTCCCCCGTCATAGCAGGCTAGGCTCTTACTCCCTCCTCCCCACTGCGGTTCGTGCCTTGGAAGGCATTTTTTTTATTGCGAGAAGACTCCAGCCATTTCTTCCCTCGTTGCCTCGCGTCTTATTGCCCTCACCCACGCTACTATCGGTAGGCGCTCTCAGCACTTGGTTCCGCTTTTCATTTATTGTTGCGAATACACTCAAAGGTCCGACCCGCGTGGGCTTTCGAACTCCGGCACCTACTCTTATGACGGGGGGTCATATTAAATACCTGGTAGGACCTACGGTACACACAAAAACGTATATATTTTCCTATTTTTACTAGAAATATTTTGTCCTATTTACTATGGTCCCCCGTAAATAATAACTTTCGAAGGTACCATTACACTAGCCCACCGGGGCGGCCGGGTTGGGTTGGTCGCGTCTCTGCTTGATTTTTCATTGCTCCTGAGTGAGAAATTTTGCTTCTCCCCGCCCAAAAACTGATTTTGTTTTTCGCGATGTACCCTATTACGGGGGACCATGGTAAATAGGACCTACGGTACACACAAAAACCTAGATATGTTCATATATTGACTAACAATATTTGGTCCTATTTACTATGGTTCACCGTAATTGGCCGTGGGGCTGCTGCTCGTCGGGTTATCTCGTAAACAGTTTATCGGGTGAGGTTCAAAGCATCCCAAGTGAGAAAGGACCCTCGAAACAATTAGGTACCACCCCTCTAAGGCAAACCTTCCACCGTACCACGTGGCACGCATCTGTTTCCTCATGTTTTGCCGGGGAGGGGGGGGGGGGTATTTTTTCTTTCTTTTCTTTTAAGTGTAGTCGTTTTTGTGTAACGCTTTTGTGTGAGGTTACGTGGTTTTGGTCGGGTTTTTCCCCGCGTGAAACTTGATTTGTTTTAGGGGGGGAATCGTCGGTAACGGTAACGGTTCGATGTTTGTGTCTCAAAAATGTTTTGTTGGATTTGTTACCTGTTTTTTTTTTTCAGATTTCTTTGTTTTTTACAAACGTTTGACTTTGTACTTTTCTTTTATTCGACTGGTATCATGCGAAGGGTAATATGTCCGAATATATGTTTTGTATTTTCATGGTTGTGTTTTTTTTTTTTTTCAGAGGACCCGGTGGACGGAACCCAGGAGCAGCTCCTGGCGGGGGAAATCGACCAGCTCTTGTCTGCGGTGAGTACGAGTAGTACACAGCAATAGCAACAGTGGCAGCAGCAGCACACCTATTATAGCGACAATGTCCCACTCGATGCCGCCGCCGCGTAACAGTGGGAAGGGAGAGGCTTGTGCCCGGCGATTTCTGTTTCACTCTTCGTACACTGTTGCCTTTTGTCCGATCTTGTTGGACGTATGGCAGTTGTGCGGCGGCGGCGGCGGCGGCTGCTGCTGCTGCTGCTGCTGCTACTGCTCTGCTGCTGCTGCTGCTACTACTGCTGCTGCCTGTTCGTCCCGTTGTACGTACGATATATACTACCGCTATACGTTGCAGTGTGTACCAGTTGTTGGGTTGCATTGCTTGGTGTGCTCCATTAGTTGCATCGTGGGTGTTGCTGCCGTACTCCATACTTGGGGTCGTGGTGGTGCCTCGTATCGAGGCCCCTCTTGTGCTCTACCTGGTACCAGGTATGCTCTATGCTCTCCCCCGCCCATGGGAGGGAAGAAGCTTCTTCCCCTTGCTTCCCTCGTTTTGGCGGTATTTGATGTGTTGAGTGCGACATCGTCAGCTTTCACTAGGATACGACAAAATAGTCCGATACTTAGGCTTTGCAAGCGAAGACGGGGGCATTTCGTCGTAGCTAGCGTCGCTCCTCCCTCCCTCTCTCTCTCTCTCTCTCATGTTCTTGCCATCTCTCTATGGCGGTCCCTCTCTTTCTCTCTGTCATATCCTTGCTATCTCTCTGTCTCGCTCTCTCGCTCATACCCTTGCTACCCCTCCGTCGCGCTTTCTCTTTTCTCTCTCGCTGTCTCGCTGGTCTAGCTGGGGGAATGCAACGAGCGAATGGGAGCCCAGGTTGCGAAGGGGGGGCGCAAGGCAGACTCAGCCATGCTGCAGCGGTGAGTTCTTGCTTGCTCGCGTTTTCTCGGCCGGTAAAAAAATACTCGCGCGGGGATGAGGGATCGTGGCCGCGGTTGGAAAGGGGGAGGGGGGTACTCACCGTCACACGTGGCCGTAGTCGTTTGACCATAGACCCTCGGACCCCTGCAATGTCGGGACGGAGCACTTCGGGCTTTCGCCGACCAGGCAGACATTGCCTTGTACCAAACGCGAAGCGCCGTGAGGTGCTCGGCGAGACGGGAAAAAGGGGGAGCTGCATCTTACCAACAACCATTTTTGAGGAGGGGGCTTGCGCCAAGAAGTAACAAGTAGAGGAGGGGAGGGGCGAGATTTTCGCGAACCATATATTTGATATTGAGGTCTTTTTGGCGCGAAACAAGGCAATACCTTCGCTGTCATTAATAAGTTCAACGCCGTCATCCGTATGCAAGAAATTCTGCCTCACAAGCGGTTATGAGTAAGATGCAGCTCAACCTTCATTCGACTCGCCTAACGCCTCGCAGCGCTTCGCGCTTGGTGCAAGCAAACGTCTGCCTGGTCGGGGAAAGCCCGACGGCTCGGTCTCAGCATAGTAAAGATGCGAGGGTATATGATTATACGACTTCTGCCATGCATGACATGAGTACACCCCCCCCCCCTCCCGCTCTCCCCTCCCCTCCCCTACTCTACCCTACCCTACCCATACCCTACCCATACCCTACCCTACCCTACCCTACCCTACCCTACCCTACCCTACCCTACCCTACCCTACCCTACCCTACCCTACCCTACCCTACCCTACCCTACCCTACCCTACCCTACCCTACCCTACCCTACCCTACCCGACCCGACCCGACCCGACCCGACCCGACCCGACCCGACCCGACCCGACCCGACCCGACCCGACCCGACCCGACCCGACCCGACCCGACCCGACCCGACCCGACCCGACCCGACCCGACCCGACCCGACCCGACCCGACCCGACCCGACTTGACCCGACCCGACCCGACCCGACCCGACCCGACCCGACCCGACCCGACCCGACCCGACCCGACCCGACCCTACCCTACCTTACCCTACCTTACGCTACCCTGCCCTACCCTACCCTACCCGACCCTACCCTACCTTACCCTACCCTACTCTACCCATTCCCTCCCCGATTCTACTCTCTACCCTACTCACGTCACGATTGTCTGGCGCAAAAATGTACGCGCGTCCCGAACACAGATATCGAGAAATCCTGTTCGATTTCTCTACGGAGTTCAAGAAGACCTCGGCGGCGATGCAGCGCAAGCGAGAAGCCACCGAGCTGTTCAAGTCGTCCAGGTGATGCCACGCGCGCCAAATGGGGTTCGTATGTTTTGGAGAGGGTGGGAGGGGAGGGGGGGGGGGGGGGCGTACTCCTTTGTTGCATGCCTTAGTCGTTCGACCATTGACCACGCATCCCTTTCGAGACGGAAGGGGGGGGAGGGGAGGGGAGGGGGGGGGGAGGGGGGAGCTGTTCAAATCTTCCAGGCGAGGCCATGCGTGCGAAATGGTTGCCATGTGGTTCTGGTAGAGGAGGGGGGTTAAGGGGGAAAGGGGGGGAGTGATGTGGGGGGTACTCGATGGCGTGCATGGCCGTAGTCGTATGGCCATAGACCCTTGCTCTCCTACAGTGCTGAGTCGGATCACGTCGGGTTTTCCTCGAACAGAAAAACAGTGCTTGCACCAAGCGCGAGGCGCCGTCAGGTGTTCGGCGAGTCGTATGAAGGTATGAGCTGCATCCTGTTAAGAACCGTTCGTGAGGCGGGCTTGCGTATGGGCGACAGCTTCTTTAAGTTTCATGTGGGGGGAGGGGAGGGGGTAATGGGGGGATGGGGACGGGTGGGCGGGGGATGAAGGAAGAGGAGGGATTGGGGGGGGGGGGGGGGGCGTACTCATTTGTTGCTTGCCTTAGTCATTTGACCATTGACCACGCATCCCTTTCGAGACGGAGCACCGTTCCTACTCCTAATAGAGACACCTCCAACCATTGGGCGCTCATTACGTTGTTTCCATATATTACATAGAAATTTTTTGCTAATCTTATCCTCCCCTTCCTGTTTGGCCGCCTGTGGCCACCAATCTATCTCCTAGGATAGCGATCGTTTTCTCGCTGCTATCTAGAGTTTCAAACTCCTCGATGTCACATTCTTCTCTTTCCCTCATCTCCTCTTCTAACACGACTATGGGGGAGGTAGGATTGTTAGAGGGAGGCGGGAGAGCGGGAGAGGGGTGGGGAGGGGTCATGAGGGGACGGAGGTGGGGTGGGTGGGGTGGATGGGCCACCTGAGAAGAGATGGGGAGAGGAGGTGGGGGGGGGGGGGGGGGGGTAGCCCGGTGTGAGGAAGGTGGGGAGGGGGAGTCCATGTTTTCGTCCAAGAGGTTTTGTGTTTTACTCATGTATTCGATGGTTGCATTCTGTGTGGTACCTTACAGACTGACTTTCTGCTTTTGTTTTTCATTTCATATTTTTTTATTGATGTTTGTGCTGGTTTTATTTATTTGTTTTCATTGTACGACTTGGTGTGCGTTTTTTTGTTTTTGTTTTCAATTGCCTGACAGTTTCGGTGTGTCTTTGATGACCGTCGCGGCGACTGCTCGTGTGAAACAGGGTCCATCAAGACAACCCGGGAGGGGGCGGTGACTACGAGCAAGAGCACTTGCTACGGGAGCAGAACGCCATCCACAGCTCTCTACAGAGCGCCACAGGGGTACTAGGGTGAGCTGGGACAACAAGCATCACGTTCAGCGGCCTCTGCCCGTCCCGCCATTGCCACGCCGAGCTATAGAACTTGAGTTATTACGGGGGGGCATGTTAAATAGGACCTACGGTACGCACGAAACCCTATATATTTCGCTATTGTTTCGAACAATATTTGGTCCTATTTACTATGGTCCCCCGTCATAGTGGAGGTGGATTGGTTTGGCAACAGTGTGCTTGGCTACTGCTCTGGCAAAATATCTATATACTCGTAGGGTATTCGGGAGGATGAAACGAGTCGATTTGTTGACTCGAGCTACAGCGGTAGGGGTGGGTTAGTTTCGGCCAATAGACGGAGACGGCACTTGCTGTGTTGCGTTACCACTACAGGGTGCTCATGCCAACCTCTCTGCGACCCCCGACATAGCGACCATCTTTTTTTTTTCTTTTTTTTTCTCATCCCATTCATTATCTTCGCACATCTTCTTCTCTCTCTCCCCCCAACTCGTAACTCAGATCCGGGGTCACATAGCAGGCTCTTCTACCCCCTTCCCGCTACGGTACGTGTCTTCATTTTTATCGCGAGAAGATTTCAGCATTTTCTTCCCTCGTCGACTCGCATCGAATTGTGCCTACCCACGCTGCAAGGCGCTCTCAACAATTGAATCCTCTTTCATTTTTGCAAATAAAGTCAAAGTCCGACCCACCTGGGGCTCGAACCCAGGACTCAAACTAGTAGAATTCGAGGTTAACCACTTGAACCACCGGGGCGACCGGATATACTATTGCAAGCCCTTCGGCGTCCCGGCATGGTGATCGACACAATGGTCACGCAATGGTGTTATTTTTATCAACAATCTAGGATCAGGCTGAGCGCCCAGCATTGGTAGGGTTAGGGGTAGGATCATCTCGAGCCCGTACTGTGCCACTCCTTGCCTTGTAACCCGGCAGTATTAATATAATATTAATAGTATTGTTGTTGTTGTTGTTCTCACATTAACTCACAATTCAATGCAGTCCGTGGTCGCAGGACAGGCTCCAATAACTCTGGAGTGGAAGAAATACCTCAAGTAAAACAGAGGCAAAAACAAAAAACAAGCATACGCACTCCACCACTGCGGACACCAGGGAAGCAAAAAGGATAATAGCAGACAAAAACCTAAAAAAGAAGATAAAGCGAAGCAAAAAAATAAAAACAGAAGCAGATCGCAAAACGCAAAAAAAGGCAAAACGGACCATACTAACAAAGACACAAAGAGGTACAAACGGGAAGGGACAAAAAAGCGATAATCACGGGCGGGGGGGAAAGAAAAGACGAAAGACACTTCGAAGTAGGACACCGGTTTGTATCATACCCCATCGAAGGTGCAATGGTCGACTTTTTAATAGTCAGCTTTTCTTCCTGGTCTGAAGTCCCAAGAGGAGTAATTGAACGCTGTGTATATCCACATACCAAGTATGTTACCTGGTATATACCAGGTATATACCAGTACCCAATTTTCTATATTTATTTTTTTCTTCATTTTTTGTGAGTGACGGGAGGCGACCGGCACGTTCTTTTTTAGACACCTCACATGAAAAAAGGTCAGAATGGAAAACGAACCGGAGCGATGTGTATCACAGGACGATTTAAGAAAAAAAATGCTCGGGCAGGGGGGGGTGGGGGGTGGGGGGCTCTGTAAAACCGAGTCACCCAAAAATGGTAAAATCGGAAGGAGAGAAACAAAAAAAAAAACTCTGAAATCGTCCTGTGATCACAGCGCTCCGGTTTGTTTTCGATTGTGAGTTTTTTTTTTAGGTGGGGTGTCGAAAATGAGTGTTCGTGCGCCCGTGGAGGCGAAGCCGTTTCGTGTGTACGGCTTGACCGAACTTCCGCTAGACGGTTTATTTCGCCGCAGGGGGTGCTACGTAGAGTGGGCGAGGGACAGAGAGAATGGTTCTTATTGGCAGATGCGACTGTCATGCAGTAAAAGGTGTACCTGTACGTGTACCGACAGCCATGATCGGAGGGCTGCAAGCTGCAAGCTGCAATGCTTCCTCCGATGGTTGAAGTTCTTCTCACTACACTGGTTGGAACCCTGCAACTATTTACTTCACGTCGCTTTCACCTCGTTTTGGTGTCATTGTTTTCTTTTTTTTTCGTCTTGTTTCCCCTCGTGCGCGGCCCGGCCCGTGCAGAAGGCTTGGCTTTTTACGTCTTCGATGTGTTTCGGCCGTATGTGGATCATGACTGTTTTTGATGTTATTTGATTGTTTTTAATTTTTTAGATTTAATTTGACTACGTACAGTTTTGTCCTGAGGTATTTTTCCGCTCCAGTTTTGTTTTGGTTGTGGGAGCCTGTCATGTGACCACGTGCTCACGATTTCGGGCATGAGTTTACGTGAGAAAAGCAACAACAACAACAACAACAACAACAACAACAACAACAACAACAATAACGACAGCTAATATACAGGCTGCGGTGTATCATACCAGTCATTGCTTTTTTTAGGGCAAATACGTGCATATTTTCCGAAGATTGTTTGTCAGCTATTAATAGCGAGATATGCACCGTGAAGAGCGTTGGCTTCGCACAGCAGGGGTGCGTTCGTTTTTCCAGCGCTCGTTTCCTCGACAGCGGCGGAACGGGTGCTAAAATGCCCCAGCGTTGATTATGTTTTTGGTAGTAGTAGTAGTAGTAGTAGTAGTAGTAGTAGTAGTAGTAGTAGTAGTAGTAGTAGTAGTAGTAGTAGTAGTAGTAGTAGTAGTAGTAGTAGTAGTAGCAGTAGTAGCAGTGGTGGTGGTGGTGGTGGTGGTGGTGACGGCTGGCTCGCAGCAAAAAACACTTGATTTTTTTTATTATTTTTATGTTGAATTTATTTTTAGCCTCCGGCGAATCGGTAAAAATAGAGGTTAACCCTTTTAGGACCGCAGTCCCGTTTTGGGGACAAAACTATTCGGAATTTGACTGGTTTGTCCCCAAAAACGGGACTGCTGCCCCAACAGCCCTTGAAGGGTTAAGGTCACCGCACTTCCCACGTTCAGATTTCGTGTCGTGTGTCAACTAAACCCATAGCTCCCGTTGCAGCAGCTTGTGCGGGATTTTGTTAATCTCCCCGTTTTGGAAAAAAAAATCGAGCTCTGCAAAAATGATGGCACCCCTGCATGAGTTCAACGCTCTTTGCCTCTTTAAGGTATACCGGTAAGGCGGTAGTGTTGTACGACTGGGTCCAGCGTGGACGAAAGCGTTGGTTTTTGTGTTACCTGCCGTTGGTAAGGAACTGCCGTCGACGCCAAGAAAATTCGAAGTTCAACAGTGAGAGCACTCTGCTAACGCAGAGAGACGTGGGGTCGCGACCCACCGGCGGTAACGACTACGAATCTGAGTGACCACAAATACAAGCACACCCTTCATTGCAGCTCTGCTCCCGAGGGTTTTTTTTCTAGGCCGTCGGAGTTGGGGTTCAAGTGTTCACGGTTTTGTGTATAGTCCAGCCGTCACATCTCACTCCCAGGGCAGATCACGATGTAGATGATTTAGATCACCGACTACTAGTAGTTCCTGCTGGAGCTATTACTGGGGACCATAGTCTATAGGACCTATGGTGCACAAGAAAAAGTATATATTAACCCATTTTTACGAACAATATTTGGTCCTATTAACTGTGGTCCCCCGTAAATAGCTGCAGATATGTGCCGTTGTGCAGGATCTGTGTACGAAGTAGGTCCACACGCCACCCAGGACACGTGTGCCGGATTGTGCAGAACGTTCGGCGTCGCCGTACCGGCAACGTGAGCTAGGCCGTACCTATGAGGACGGTGTCTACCCTGAAAGGGTCTGTCTAGACAATGAGGGAATCGATGCTCTGTGCTCCGAGTTGCGGTGGCGTTTCATCTTTTTTTTCGGTCGAACCTCGGTTGAGTCGTTTACTCGATTTAGTGGGAGAGAGAGACAAAGAGTTAACACGCCCAGGTACTGTCCACACCCTACCCCAACCCACCCCCCCACCCCCACCCCCACCCTTGTAACCCTAACCCTCGCGATGGCGGCGTAACAGGCAAGCAGCGGAGGCGAGGGAAAGCTTGCGCTTGCAACGGACTACGCTCGGAGCAGCGTCGTCTACCTTGTCGTCTATGCAGGTCCGCGTCCGTGCAAAAATATGCCTCCGTCCGGGGAACTCGTATGGTCGTTCGGTCGCGGGCGGGAGAAGGAGGGAGGGCGGGGGGGGGGGGGGAGGGGGGATACTCAGTGGGTAATGTAGCTGGTAACTGTTGTGTGTCCTTTCTTTCGTGTTTCTCGTGTGGGGTGCATGGGGACAGTCAAGGGGCCGAACCACGGTCTACTAGTATCTTTCTGTGCTATTTTTAGTGGAGGGGCGGTCAGTCAAGCGACCATACCGCGGTCTCCTAGTATTATAGTGCACTATGTTTCCTGTGGGGGCGGTCAGTCAAGGGGTCAAACCGCGGTCTCACTAGCATGTTAGTGTACTATTTCTAGTATGGCTGTCAGTCAAGGGGGCGAACCGCGGTCTCTGTAGGATCTTGATATGTTTTTTTAGTGTAGGGGGCAGTTAACCAACGGGCCAAACCGCGGTCTCGAAGCATGTTCGCCTTGCAAGTTTTGCCGATGTCTGTTCAATATTGTGCCTGTATACCTGGTGGGGTGCTGGTATTGTTCTATCGCAGGAGGTATCTCTTGTTTTGCCTAATGTATTGCCGTCTTGACCATTGACGGTGTGCTGACGTTTGCCTTCCCCCACGCATCCGTCGTGTCGGCTGTTGCTACTGCTGTTGCTACTGCTGTTGCCTCTGCTGTCGCTACTGCTGTTGTTGCTTCTGCTTCTGCTGCTGCTACTGCTATCACCACCATCACGACACCTACAACACTACCACTACGGACGCTACTACCACCACTACTACCTTACGACTACCAACACCTCTACCACCACCACCACCACCGTCACACCACCAATACCACCACCACTATCACCACCACCACCACCACCTCCACCGTTCAAAACAGACGCGTTTCCCATCGATCAACCGAGTGGTGGAGTCGATCCGGAAAAAGAAGGCTACGGACCGGTTGATCATAGCTGGGGTCATCGCGGGGTGCATCCTGTTCACGTTGTATTTCAAAGGGTGGTTCTTGTGATCGGTTGTTTGGTGCTGGTATCGTAGCGGCTGTAGCGGCGCCTGCTTCCTCGCCTGCTCTTCAGTTTGAGCTTTCTAATATTTTCGTTTCCGTTTCGTTTGTGTTTTCGATTTCGTTTTCGGTTTCGGCTTCCGCTTTCGTCTTCGTGGTCGTGTGATATTTTCGTGATAGTCGATATTCGATTTCGGTTTCGCTTTTCGGTTTCGCTTTTCGGTTCATTTTCGGTCTTCGTTCTCGTTTTCGTGAACAAGTACGATTTTCGTTTTCGATTTGATTTCGGATTCGAAATATTGTTCGGTTTGGATTTCGTGTTCGATGTCGATTTTCGATTTCGATTTCGTTTTCCGTTGGCCATGGTAGCGGCGGCGGTAGCGGTACGCGGTACGCGGCGGCAGCCGCGGGTTCTGCATGTGCGGCGTATAAAGGCGGCCTTTTCGTTTGCTTCCTTTTTTTCGCCTAACGACACGACGGCACGGCCACTCCCAACCCCGTACGGTGGTGGGTGGCTAGGCCATGGCACCTTCGGGGGGTGCTACTTCCCGCTCCTTACTCTTGTACATTTTGTTTTTGGTCTTCGAGTTTTTTTGTTGTTTTTTTTGGCTCACTGGTTAAAGGGAGGGGCACCGTCTGTTTCGGCTGCACTACGATGGTGCTTCAAAGACAATTCGCCGACCAGGTAGGTATTTTTCGCCATCGGGAGTCGTTAGGTCGAAAGTTGCCAGTTCTGCCTTTTTTGGGCGTTTGAACCCTTATACGTACCAGCTACTGAAGAAGAGGTATCCCACACTAATTCCAAGTATTATATAAAAGGGGGGCAGTTATCAAGAGGTTGAACCGTGTAGAACTCCAGTCCCGTTTCGGGGACAAGCCACTCAAATTCCAAGTAGTTTGTCCCCAACTGTCCCCCAAACGAGACTGCAGTCCTAAAAGGGTGAAGGGGGCTTCCAAGAAAGCGGGGTAAGACGGAATATATTTCAAGGTACGAGAAAATATGGGCATTGTACGTTCGGAAGAAGTAGGCCAATCAGATGAACGCAGGGTACAGGTGTACCGGTATAGCCTTGAGCACCTTGGGTCAGTTTGTAGTAGCTGGCCTGTGAGCGTAGCACGGAGCGGGGCAGAGCCGGCGCAGGATGAAGTTGTGACGAAATACTATCAATACAGTAGTTTTGATTGCTTTCGGAGCTTCGTTCTTCTTTGCTCTCCAGCAGTTCTTCTATTTTAAGGGGGCTTCGAAGTGAGCGCTGAACGGAAGGTTGTTATTTACTGCCTCTAGTAGTACAAGTAGTTATTGCTTCTTCCTTTTTGGCTGCACGAGATGCTTCGCAGGACCGCGGATTTGGAGTCCTTGATGGAAAAACGTTCCTTCCAGTTTTGTCAGCTCACGAGGGGTGTCCAAGAAAGAGCGGACTGGAAAAATTATTTTATGAACACTTGTCGCGTTTACTGTATGTTAGTGCTGCCTTTCGGGCTCTTCTCGAACAATTCGCGGATTCATCCTCATTCATATATTGTAGCTCGGTCATGCATGGCCGTAGTCGTATGGCTATGGACCCTAGCAGCTTTACAATGCCGGGACGAAGCACGTCGGGTTTCTGGTTGTTTTCTTGCGCTGCCCGTGAAAAGCACGGGTAGGGAGGTTCCTGATTCAAGTCCGTGTACGTGTGCTTCTGTATTTTTTTGGCTGTATGAGGGGCAAGGAAGAAAGCGCGCATCGGGAATTCTCTGCCGGCACGATAGAGATGTTCCTGTTTTTGGTTGTATGGTGTGCTTCGAAAAGGCGCAGATGATAAGGAGGCATGCATTCACATTTAAGTCGAAACTGCCGCGACGACTACAGCGGTGGGAGAGCAAGCCGCGTTCCCCGGACAGCGCCCGCTACTTTTTTTGTGTGTCTCGAGCGGACGCCACTATAGCGTCCACCACTATACGTAGGAGTAACTTGACTATCTGGTGCGCCGACTTGTTCTAATTCTCGGTTCGCAGCTCGCTAAGACTGTGTATGTATTGTACCTAGACCTTGGTCCAGCTTGGACGATTTGGTTGAAATTTCTTGACGGCAGGCCCTACCCACTAGGACGACAACCAACCCCGATCATCGCGGGGGAAAAAATTCTCGCGAAAATCCATTGAGGCAGTATTGTAGAGCTCGCCACTTGTTCGAGGTTTGGTCTGATTCACTCAGGGTCAGGTTGAGGGTTGCTCTGATCAGGGTCAGAGTTGCTCTGATCAGGGTCAGAGTTGCTCTGATTGGCTCATGAGGGTCAGCGTTGGGGTCAGTGTTGTCTTATATTCGTCTCGTGCACAGCAGTACAGCGGTAACCCTCAACCATTTTTCTCGAATATGTGGTGAGCAATCCTCATCCATTGCGGACCCTTATCCATTACGGAGTCAATGCGGACTATCGACCGCTTCATCGGAGCGGGGCCAAGTTGTAAGCCTCGTTAAACTGTGCACATATGTATATGGAGGCTGAGCGTATTAGGCGGACTGAAAGTCGAGGTCGTTTCGCGGGGACCGCTTGCGACCTGAGATCCGCGGCCCGGCAGGCTCTCTTTCAGGTCTGGAAGTTAAGCCATAATCTCCATCGGTGGATGCGTGACTCCGTGGTCTACGATATTCCTGGTGTCAGGTATACGTAACTATCAATAATAGCCTATCCTTGACATTTTACCCCGATTCGACCAAGCGCGACGAGAAGACGAATTGGAAGTGGATGATCGGGACGAGATCGGGATTGCTACCCCCGTGACCACTGTACAGTCCTGCTGCTGTACATGTAACACCCCGTATAGAATGCGCGGTCGAAGCATAGCACCAAGCTTGCACATTTGAGTTTGGAGTGTTTCTCCTGTAGTATCACAGCTTTGGTGTATTTTATTGTTTCTTGATGGATGGTTATGATTAGTTCCCTTCGAGTCGATCCGTGCACTATAACTGTACCACAGGTATTACAGTGTGGGCCTGTCGACAATAAACAGTCAACACGAGACAGATCGAAACCTTAGTGTGGACCGAACCTTGAGCACCCTTGCACTATCGCTGCTTGTACTATTAATATGTAGGGATTGTGGTGTAGCGCTTGCCGCTGTGCATGGTGCTTTCTCGACCCGAGTTCTTACTGCTGTAGTGTCCCCCCAAAATTGAGCCTTCTGGGCTCTTTCTTGCTCCCGCTGGGCCAGTTGTGCTACTCTGTATGGTTATTGCGGGCGAGCGGGTGATCAAACTATTATACGTACTGCTGTAGTCCCCGTTGGTCGGCTCTTCGCGATGTCACAATTATTACATTGTTACGTAACAATCGATATCGTCCCGATCACTCACTCAGTCGGTTCTTCCTCGAGAGCTCGTTGTTTTTTATTGCACATGCCCCGCGGAGCATATTTTTACACTGTGCTCTCAACACCTCGCCCCCGTCCACCGTCCCCCCCCCAGGCACACACAAACAAAGCCCAAGCAATAAAAACCGAGCGCGCCGTGGTGGGGTGCGAGCCTACGCGAGACGAACTGCACCTTCTATACTGCTGCACAGCTGCAAAGATCTGGGGACGCTAACCATTAATTGCAGTACCAGGTATTAATTAATACCAGTACCAGGTAGTAGGCACTGCGGTAGATCTGGAGATCCAGAGGCCTCATTCTTCCCCCTTCTACTTACCGGTTTTTATCTGACCACACAACAATCAGAGTGCACGCGTGTGGCCCACCGGTATACCGGTGTGGTTATAATACTACCACGGAATAAATAAGCTCCCCGTATCTCTCTACAAAAACAAGCGGCGCGGACTCTGGGTGGGTGACATCTCGTTTTAGAAGGAAGGCACGAACGGCTGAGAGTCTGAAAAGAGGGCCACAACGACAATGATGACAACAACGACAGAGATACCAGCAACAGCAGAAGCGATACATAAAAAATGTCAGGTCAGGTATACCTCGTGTGGTACCTAAGCAATGGGCTGTGGAGGGCCGTAGGTTGTGGGCCGTGGGCCGTGGGGCTACCGGGGGCGCGCGAAACGCGAAACAGGTGAAACGGCGAAACGGTGGTGAAACTTCAGGGATGCAGATGAAACCGTCACCGACAGCAACGAACCGGCAGTAATCCCACCCTAAAACGCCTTCGAATACACGTCGCTGATTGGCCAATACAATAAGCCCGATTTGGTCTGCGGGGCTACGGGGCTCTCGACACCGGGGCGCAAGTATCGGGCTCACGCAAGGGGGAGACAGTTCGATCTCGGGCACACGGGGCAGCAAGATACCGCAGGAGAACCTCGAGGGTCTGAGATGGTGTAAGGACTGACAGAGGGCCGCGCGCACAAGAAAAAAAACTTCAAAAATCGTCGAGGAGAGTAGTTTCAGAGAAAACCCTCTCGTAACTCGCTGCCCCGAGCGAGTCGATAACAAGCTCGAGAGGATCACATCACGCCTTGAGTGACATGCCTGGGAGGGCTTCGTCGTCTATCGGAGGAGCTTCCACTCGGGGAAGAGGCCGAGGTAAGCGAAAGGGAAGACCATACCCTGAGATAGTTGCGGTGCGAGAGCCCCGAGGCTGAGAGTCTGGGTTTTTTGCGGGAAGGTTTTTGGCTGCTTCGCCAAGTCTTCGCCGTTGTTTCTGTTGTTGCTGTTGTTGTCGAGGCTGACTGACTGCTTGTGCGGTGATGATTTGATTTTCACCCGCGCACAGCAAGCACATACGACGTTCTGAAGACCCTGCAGGGATCCTCCCCCGCGAGTATCCTGTATGGCCTTGCCGGGAGGCGCAGTGCGCAATGGTTGCATACAGAGCAACCGCAACGGTATGGCCCGCGCAGCGCAGCAGCTGCTGCTGCTGCGCCTCGCAGTGCCAGCTTTATTATTTGATTGCCTCGTTGTAAAAAAGAAGAGGATAAAAAAAACATCGTCGTAAAATTCAAGCTACCAATCATTCGGACACCACCGATCTGCCGCGCTCCGCTGCTGCTGCCGGGTCGCCCCGATGTTTACAGCAGTACCTGGTAGCTCTGATCGCGAGTTAGTGATGGCATGGGTACCGCAGTTTTTATTGAGAGCCGCAACTGCAATTTCGCGCTTGCAACTCTGTTGCTGCTGGTATATGGTGGTGCTGCCTCCTCTGCTGCTTCTGCTGTACATCATGTACAAGCACACTCTGTACAGCAGCATCAATATGTACAGCAGCAGGAGTATTTTTCGACGGACGGCATGCGACGCGGAACAACCGCCCGCAGGCGCTTCCTCTGAGTTTTCGACTGTTTTCATGGTTTGCCTCTCCAGCGTGCCTCGCGCTTGCACGTACCAGGTAGGAATATTTTACAGCCGCGCCTGCGTTTGCTTGTAACAAGCATTGAGCACACCTGCGTTTATCGGTCCCAGTTACGTACATACTTTGTACCTGGTACGTATACTTCGAAGTATTAACATTAATATTATAGTACTTCGAAGTATTACACGAGCTATTATAGTAACAGGAGTGTATCCGTACCTCGCACATGCGGGTACCGGCACCAATACTGCTGCCAGTATGTCGTACGTATTCAATCACTCCTGTAATCAGGCCAAGGCACTGGTGCAGTGGGTAACAGTAAGGTATACCACACCCTATGCATACCCTACCCGAAGGTAGAGGAAGGGCTCATACATACGAGTATGAACTCCTGTTTGTCGAAGGCTGCAATACTAGTGTTGTAGAGCCGCACGTGAAATGTGAGACGGTAGGCCGGTACGAGTCTACTACTATTAATAGGCTAAAGCAGGTCCAACTTCCAGCTCAACCGTGCGTAGTCTGTACCAGGTACTTGGTTTTTCATTTTTCGATATTATTTCCCCGGTTGTGATGATCTCACATTGTATTAATGCTGAACTGCTGTTGTTGTCTTCACATTAATTCGTCCTTTCTACCCAGCTTCATCAGGAGTACACCCAGTGCCCGTCCTGATTCCTTATCCTAGAGAGATACTGATTCTGGGGTCACAGACTGTGAAACAAGAGGAAGACCAAACAATAAAATAAAAATCACAAATTCAAGTGTCAAGCAAGTGAAATGCCAGCGTACCGGGTACGAGAACACAACAACACAAGCAAGACCGAAAAAATAAAAACTAAGAGACGATACTAAGCCAAAAACAAAAAAATCTGAAATGGAAAAAAGGTGTTCCAGCTTATTTCCCTTATACCTGGTATACTTTGGTACGTACCGTATTACTACAGCAGAACGGAACAGTCGATATGTATTGTGACGTGTGACAGATAACATATTGGAGGGGCGGAAATGCAGGCACCATGTACTGGATGGTGGGTTTGCTCGGCGGGTAGGTCACTCGGGGGGCACCCCAAAATGCATACCCCACCACCAAAGACACAGAAGTGTCGTATGTGTGTGTGTGTGTGTTCTTCACATTTCTACCCGTCGACATCCAGCACAACCAGTGTCCGTGCCGATTCTTCAATCCTAGAAGAGATACAAGTTATGTGGTCACAAAGCTACGCCACAGAGATACTACGTTGCCACGTGTGCAGTGTGAACTGCAGTGGGCAATGCAAAGCCATGTCATCATACTAGATACGACAGGCACGACATACGCAATCTATGAAATAGTGAAACGAAAAGAAACAATCGAAGAGAAAACAAAAACAATGAAATACCCTGGTACCTGGCATGAAATATGTGTAATGTCTTCACATCAAATCGTCCTATTCAAACGTCTACCCAGCTTCATCAGCACAACCAGTGTCCATCCTCATTCCTTATCCTACGAGAGAGAGATGCTGAATGCTAATCATGTGGTTACAGACTGCCATGAAACTGAGCAAGGCCAATGCAATACGGTCGCCCCGGTGGTTCAAGTGGTTAACCTCGAATTCTACTTGTTTGAGTCCTGGGTTCGAGCCCCAGGAGGGTCGGACTTTGACTTTATTTGCAAAAATAAAAAAAGGGATTCAATTGTTGAGAGCGCCTTGCAGCGTGGGTAGGCACAATTCGATGCGAGTCGACGAGGGAAGAAAAGGCTGAAATCTTCTCGCGATAAAAATGAAGGCACGTACCGTAGCGGGAAGGGGGGAGAAGAGCCTGCTACGTGTCCCCGGATCTAAGTTACGAGTCGGAAGGAGAGAGAGAAGAAGATGTGCGAAGATAATGAATGGGGAAAAAAAAAAAAAAAAAAAAAAAAAAAAAAAAAAAAAAAAAAAAAATACATACAAGGTATGACTGGTGGTACCTGTTATTTTTTTTATGCTAAACACGATATACCAGATACCTATTAATACGTACCTGGTACGTTTTTTAGCCATTTTAGTGGTACCGTCGAGATCTAGCCCTCGGAAGGCTTCCTGGTCCTGTCTCTGATTGGCCAACGGCTCTTCGGAAATACCTGATAGTGTTCGCCCAAAAGGTCCAGGCATATACCCCTCTGTCTACTCAAGTCGGACTTACCCTCTTTTTGGTTTTCGATTTGTCGTGCAGTACCGGTGAATGGCTCAACCTGAGCCTTGTGTGGGCTATCGGATATCGATATCGGAATCGGGTCCTAAAATATATCGATAAACAAAAAACAAAACGCGATCGATACGATTTCGATATATCCGATGTCGGAATCGGGTTCGATAATATATCGATAAACAGAAAAACAAAACGTATACGATACGATACGATTTCGATTTTTGGCATGGGTAGGCACAATTCGATGCGAGTCGACGATACGATTTCGATGTTTGGCATGGGTAGGCACAATTCGATGCGAGTCGACGAGGGAAGAAAAGGCTGAAATCTTCTCGTGATAAAATGAAGGCACGTACCGTAGCGGGAAGGGGGTAGAAGAGCCTGCTATGTGACCCCGGATCTGAGTTACGAGTTGGAAGGAGAGAGAGAGAGAAGAAGATGCGCGAAGATAATAAATGGGATGAGCAAAAAAAAAGAAGATATATAATATATATATATATATCGAAGCTTTCGTTCAGAGTCAGCACAAAAAACACGGGGACGCCAGGGGGTGGAGGGAAAAACACGTTCGATACGATATCCAACACTACAAATAATAAAGCAGTCTAAACCCTACAGTAGTCCTCATAGATGTTGGAGCATTTGACCGGTTGGATGGAGCACCTTTTTTTCAGACCATTCCTCGGGATGCCTTTTCGACTCCGGGACAACATCCCACGGGAAGCAGTTGCCCCGGGATCTTGCGGTACTATTTGTATGGCATCTGGCAACCGCGGGACTTCCCGGGACTGCATTCAACAACCACGGGATTTAACGAGATTTTTTGTACGGGATCTAGCCACGACGGGATTCGGCGGGATTGTTGGTGCGGGATCCGGCCGTACGGGATCTAGCCTCGACGGGACTAAATCCGCAGGACAAATCTCGAGCAATGCCCTTAGCATGTTCCTTACGTCACCGGATTTTCAGTGTTTCATACCAGATTTATAGTGCCAGCACATTTTTTTTTAGGAAACACAAAAAAGACACGACATAACTGAACTCGGAACCTGGCGCTTGCACGCACCCCAGTCATAGCCCGACCGTCTGCGGGGGGGTGATTGCCATCTATAATACGTGTCAGCGGGATTTGGCGTTTCTTTAAAAATGGGGTTCGGAATGTTCGGAATTTTGCGGGACGTGTTTGTGCGCGAACGGGATATGTTGTATTCGCGCGGGACTCGTTTGTGCGGGAACGCTATTTACACCTTTCCGCGGGCGCGAGCGAGTACGGCGTATAAGAACTTGCGAGGGGCTCATACGTTTGTGCGGGAGCGATATTTCACATTTTTCACGGGACCACGGGATAAATCCCGAATCCCGCCCAGAACGACAGGAAATATCCCGAGGAAGGCCCTGCTATATTCTACGTCCATGTTCCCTCTTAATAATTCGTGCCATTATATGAACAACTGGTGCTGAAAACGAAGACCGAAGACGTCCCAAGAAGAACATTTTCCTCTGCCGCGCTTTTCTTTTTACGAGGGGACCAAAGAAAAAGTATTTGGCGTTTGTTGTGAATTGAGAGCGATCGCTGCACTGCTGTTCCGTAGTGGCACAGCAGACGTACTTTGCGGGCTAACCTATCGCGGAGGCGCTTGGTAAACAGGCCCAGGATATGCCCATGGCACCCACTCTGTATGTACGTATGTATGCATGTCAAGAACTGCAGTGTAAATCGAAAATATCGTTTGCGCTAAATACGCGGTGGATGGTAGATTTCCCATCGACGCCACCGCTGCATTATTCGGAGATCCACTGGGAAGCCTCGCCTGCCCCCGTTTTGGGCCCGAATATTTATTGAAAAAAAAAAATAGAAAAGAGCTGTGAGATCGAGGATTTGGTCGAAACTGACAACACCTGCAAGCTGTGTGTGATACGGCGATCGCGCGTACTACCGGTTTGTATTAGGGGTCACCGTGATAACGCCGAACTATTGACCAAAATCCGAGCCCATAAAAGCGGGGTGGCATTATGCGTATGAAGTCGAGGGTACACGAAAAGAGACTTTTTTGTTCGATTCCCACACGAAGGGGGAGGAGTATACTAAAATGAAGCAAAGCAGAAACCGGAGAAGATCGAAAAAAAAGGTGTTGTTTCTGATTTTAAAAAAAAATCCCCACCCACTAGTAATACGAGTAGTTTTTTTTTTTTTTTCCCAATTCCGACGTTGTAGCGAGTGTGACTCCGTTTTCTGTTTTTTTTTTTCGTGTACCCCTGGTACAATAGTGTACCCCTCCGCCCCTATATACACTATTTGTACACTGTTAGTATTAATAATACGGGGAACCGTATTAAATAGGGCCTACCTTACACACAATAATCTTGATTTTGCGCTATTTTTGCTATCAATATTTGGTCCTGTTTTTTGTGGCCCCCCGCATTAATATTTCATCAAAACGGTTGATATGTTCAGGGACAGAGCTGTAGTAAGTTTTTGGTAGGACCCAACAGCCCATTGGAACGCGTTCGTCACTACTATAAATATCGTGTCAGATATGGGATATCGGATATCGGAATCAGGGTTGAGGTCGATACGATACCGATGGACGAACGAAATTTACGTTACGATTGCGATATTTTGATACCAAGGCACATCGAAAATCTTTAAGGTTTCGCTCAGTGTCGTCGTAAAAAGCGCGGGGATGCCGGGGGGTCGAGGTGAGACGATGTATCGGAAATCTGATATATCAAGATACTTCCCAACTTGCGATATTTATATCCAACACATTTCTACTTGTAGTTACAATATTTGGTGGGAGGCCCCTGGGGGCATAGGGGAATGTGGGGGGGAGGGAAACACGCGATGTGCAGTTTTCATGTATAGACGCCACAGGACTCGTCTGGGGCAGGAGTCACGGGGTATGGCCACGGCCTGACCAGTAGGCCCACGAGGGAAAGCACACCATACCGAGTGGCGATAAACCAAAGACATGTTTGGCAACAGTGTGGAACGAGTGTTCGTAAAAATTCCAGGAGTCCTCGTTGAGTGGCCACGGTGATATCGCAACCTCTTGATTGTCTTCCCGAGGCGGCCACCTGGATGACTACGTAGCGCCGCCTGCTCTACAACAGTAAGACATGATTTTCGCCATGGTAGCGTGCGAACTTGTCTTCCGCGTCAAGAGCACTCGCTACCAACGCAATTTTTACCGCTTCGAAAAACGCGAAACAGAATCGCCAGACCAAGGACTCCCCCCCCCCCCCCCCTGCTCGATGCTCCCCTCGATACCCATACGCAAGAAAGTCCGCCTCACGAACGGTTCTCAGTGGGATGCAGCTAATATTTCATGCGACTCGCCGAACACGCCCCGGTGCTTCGCGCTTGGTGCAAGCAATGTCTGCCTGGTCGGTAAAACCCCGACGTACTCCGTCCTGGTATTGCATGGGATGAGAGGATCTATGATCATAAGACTACGGCCCATGCATGACATAAGCACACGCCGCCCCCCTCCCGCTCCACCTTCTTGTCTCGCAACCAAAACTTACCACCATCACGCCGAATGTATGTATACGAAGTATATAACAGGGGCACTGACCAAGACCCTCCCCGCCCCTTTCCCCTCTTCGCTCCCCTCGCCCGTTTCTCCCGTGTCAATACCGCCACAACAAAAAAACACGAAATAACGCATCAAAACTTAAAAACGAAATAAAAATGAACGGAAAACCTAATATCGAAAACGAAAAACAACTAATTAAAAACAAACCTTACAAACAAATTGCAAAAACTAAAAAACGAAAACGAAAAACGAAAACGAAAACAAAAAAATAAATAATAAAAAACAGAAGCGAGAGCGCTTCAAGGTTGGCTCATGGAACCCACAGCACGCAGGCGTTCCCTCTCAACACCATCAGGAGCGTCCCCGGGAGAGCCTACCGCCCCTCCCTCCATTGGTGGCAGGGGAAGGGGGGGGAGGGGCAGGGGTAGGGGGCGTGGAGGGAGCGAGGTTTCCAGCTCTGCAGTGGCGGTGGCACCAAGGGGGCGGCCTAGGGGACGACCGAGGGGGAGCGGGCGAGGGAGGGGAAGAGGCAGGGGGAGGGGGAGGGGAGGGGGGGGGAGGGGACGCGGCCGTGACACGAGGTATGGTTGCTGTCAGAGGTGTGAGGAGGGGGTGTACTCATGCTATGGATGGCCGTAGTCGTATGGGGGAGGCGGGGGGGGTAGCCGCCGCCGCTGTTGTTGTTGTTTCTGCTGCTGGCAGTGGTGGTGCTGGTTGTTGGTGGCATGTGTGTTGGCGGCATCGGTGCTGGTGGTGCTGGTTCTTGGTGTGGGTGTGGGTGTGGGGGTGGCATTGCCGGTGTAGGCTGCTGTTGATGGTGTTGATGGCGTGTTTGTCGGCGTTGGTGGTGGACGTCAGTGGCAGTGGTGGCGTCGGTGGTGGTGTTGGTGTTGGTGTTGGCGGTGATAGTGATGGAAATGGTGATGGTGGTATTGGTGGTGATAGTATTGGCGGTGTTGTATGGTATTGGGCGTGTTGGTGTTGGTAGTGCTGGCGGTGTTGTGTGGTATAGGGCGTGTTGGTGTCGGCGTTGTTGATGTTGGTGGCGGTGGTCTCGCTGCCGGTGTCGGTGGTGTTGGTGGTGGGGTCGGTGTAGGTGGTGTTGTAGTTTTGGAGTCGGTGGTGTTAGTATTGCCAGTGTTGGCGGTGTCGGCAGTATTGGCGGTGGTAGTGTTGGTGTTGATGGTCTTGGTCATGTTGATGTTGGCAGAGTTGATGTCGGTAGTGCTGGCGTTGTGAGGTGATGGTGTACCAGGTAGGTATTGATGGTGGTAGTGTTGGTGGTGGCGTTTATTTCGATGGTGTCGGTACTGGTGTTGACGTTGGCAGTGTTCGGCAGTGTTCGTGTTTGTGTTGATGTTGTTGGTTGCGGTGTTTCCGGTGGTTGGTGTTAGTGCTTTTCGCGTGTCGGTTGTAGCATTGGTTTGTATCGGTACTTTTGTGCTTTGTTTTTCGTCCCTTTTTGACCCTTTCCTGGCCCTGCCCTTCTTGACCCCCCCCCCCCTAATGCCTGTCTGGTCGGTGATAATCCGGACATGCTCCGTCCCGGCATTGCAGGGGTGCGGGGGTCTATGGTCATACGACTACGGCCATGCATGAGTTCGAGTACATCTCTCTTACTGAGTACACCCTCCCAAACCAACCACTCTGCAGACCCCTTTCCACCCCAACTATGACTGACCCCGCCCCACCCCGAAACCTTGCGCTGACACCCCACCCCCCCCTCGCCCTCGATGGCTTTGGTGAGGTGCAGCAACACTTTCCGAGAATCGCCGGAGGCGTCAGAGGGAAGGAGGAGGGTCGGCGACGGCAGCGGTGGTGGTGGTGGCGGTCGCCTGGAAGGTGAGCCTGGCGAGCGAGGTGGAAGGGGTTGTAGCAAATCTAAAGGCTGGAAAGGGCAGGGGATGATGGAGAGAAGAGGGTGGGGAAGGCGAAGGGAGGGGGTGGCGAGGGAGGGGGAGAGTGGGAGGGGGAGAGTGGGAGGAGGGAAGGGTGGTGGGGGAGGGGAGGGTAGGGGAGGGGAGGGAAGGGGAGGGGAGGGTTGTATGGAGGGCATTAGAAGGGAGGGGGCTATAGGGGGAATGGGAGGCGTTAAAAGTGCCGAAGGAGGGGAGGGGAGGGGAGAGAGTTGTATGGGGAGGGGAGGAGAGGGAGCAGGCGGGGGGACGGGAGGGGGCAACGCTAAAATGGGAGGCAGAGGGAGGGGGGGCAGGGGCATTCGAAAGGAGGGCTGTATGCATGCGGTATGGTATTGTACGGTAGGTATGTTGTGGTATTGGTCGGCACGGTATGGTATGGTACAGTACATTGTTGTACGGGATAAACCGCGGCCATATAGCCCCTCGACGGACGAGAGCCCTACGGCTGTCGAGGAATGAAAGGCGAGCCAGATCAAAACACAGCGCTCCCCCTGCTTGCGCGCCTGCGCCGGCAATACTACTACCTCGGCCGGTTTAACGAGGCGCGCGTAGGGGTGGGGGGGTCGATTCGCCGGCTCAGATTACTCCGTCAGGAGCTAGCTCCACCCTGCTCGGTCACAGGCCGGCGATACACGCTCGAGAGATACATACCCGGTATACCGGGTATTCATTTCCCAGAGGTACAAGCCTGAGCGTTTGTTTTAGCCCTGCTGTGGCAGCATCCTATGTAGCTGCCCAAGAGCACCCACATCTCAAGGCCTACCTGGTCTGACACAACAAGCAGTGTGCCCTATGACCCACCCACCCCTCGCCCCACCCTTTCCCCGTCGTGCATCGGAACTCCTTTTTCCCCAAAGGCCGCGATGCTGCTGAGGATGATGATGACGATGAGAATGATGATGATGGTGGCGCTGCCAACGTCAGCGGTAATGAGGCATTATCGCTGGTGACGGTGGACGGGGAACTCCAATTCATCGATGACGATGATGATGAGGGTGATGATGATGATAGTGATAGTGATGGTGATGATATTAGTGATGGTGGTGGTGATGATGATGATGATGTTGGTCACGACTCGGAGCCAGCGGGGTCAGAAGAGCTATCGGGGGAGGCGGGAGCGGGGGCAGAAGCGACCCTGTCTTCCACCGGCGATGACGATGATGATGCCAGTGATGGTGAGGATGATGACGATGATGATGATGAGGGGGGTGATGATGTTGGTGGGGGTGGTGACGGTGATGGTGGTGGTCAAACTTCAGAGGCATCTGGATCAGAGATGTCAGGGGAATCAGCAGCTTCAGCGGCGGAGGCGGCAGCTGCAGCGGGCGCTGTAGTGGCTCAATCGTCTGGCGGGGGGGGGGGGGGGGGGGAAGGGGAGGTGGAAGAGGGGGGCGCACTCTCTGATAGTGATGGTGGGCTGTCCGATGATGGCATGGACATGGACGATGACGAGGAGGAAGAAAGGGATGATGATGTGGAAAAAGAGCATAACGTGCGGGGGGGGGGGGGAGAAGAGGAGGATGGAGGGGTGGGGGGGGAAGAGGAAGATGAGGAGAATGGGGGCGGGCGGGGAGAGGACGTGGAAAGTGGGGAGGAGGATGGGGTTTCCCAGCCGGATGAGGCGGTGTCGGACCGTGAGGATAAGGGTGCGGCCGGAGAGTGGGTAGGCTGGGGCGGGGTCGGGAAGAGGAAGGACCGACGAGCGGGGGCGACGGCGTTGAAAGGCGCAGGTGATGGTGGTGGTGGCGGTAGCGGCGGCGGTGGCGGTGGTGAAGGGACCATGGGGGACGATATGGACATGGAAGGAGGGAGAGGAGGAGGAGGAGAAGGAGGAGGAAGAGGGGAAAGGCAGGAGGGGGCAGGGAAGGAGGGAGGCACTGGGGATACTGATGAAGGGGACGGTGAGGAGGGGTTGGACCCAGAGATACTGAGCGGCATTATTCGGACGATGAAGCAGGGGCGGAAAGTGCAGCACCTATACAAGGGCCTTGGACAGGTGACGCAACAAGCAGCAGCAAAAACAGAGGCAGAGGCAGAGGCAGAGGTCGGAGCAGTATCCAGCAGCAATAGCAATAGCAAGCAGCAGCAGCAGCACGAGGCACCTGTTGCTGTTTTTCAAGTTAGGGTGTTGTCCTGTCCTCTCTTATCTCCTGCTCTTACGTGACTGGGCTCGATTGATTTTGTTCATTTGTGACTATCGCTATTAATATAAACATGTAGTCATCCCCCGAACGGTTAGTTAAACCAACTGTATCGGGTATTTATGGTACAGACTCAACTCGTTTGGGACCCCTGACATAGCGACCCGGTTGGTAACTTTGGTGGCATCAACCATCTACGACACGTGCAGCATCAGGGCCCAGAGGCACGGGCAGGATGCGCTGCGGCCGTGCCGTCCGACTCCTTGTGTTCAACCATTTTAATTCAGACACCACCCATTGCATCACCCCTTTGTTTATCGACCATTTTCCCCTCTGGTAGTCCCGAAGAAGTCCAAGGAAATAAAGCAGTAGCGCCAGGCATGTGCTTGCGCGTTCACAGAATACCATCTGTTAGTATAATGGGTTTAGTTGGTTTTTCCAGGGGGGGGGCACGTAAACAAAAAACGAACGAGATCACCCTTCCAACCAAGTTTTCATGAGACCCGGACTCGGGAAGGGGATTTTACTAAAACCAAGTAAAACGAACTAATAAAACTACCATCGCTTTTCGTGAAATCGTTCAGAACGCCAACCCCAACTGCTCTGGTCCTTCGTTTGGAGTTTGTTTTTGGAGCGCGGCCGTGTCGTCTTTCTCTTTTTTGTCGTGCTCTCCCGGGCTTGCTGGTGTGGTGTGTGGTGGATGGGTATCGAACGAATACGTATCAGCTTCGAATTTGTGTGGTGTCATACGTACGTAAGACACCGATTAACGATATATCGAATTGATTTGGTATCGATGAATAACGATGAATCGATGCGATACCGGTAAAACGATGAATCAAACCGTTTTTCGATTAACAAAATATTTTTTTTCTTTTTTTTTTCTTTCTCCGTTCGGTTTTGTTTTTCGTGTGTCACGTAAGGGGTGGCGAAAGTACTGCACCGCTGCCAAGAAAGAGATCGCAGCCTGTCGCTTGCGCGCTGTTTCCGGCCTGAAACCCCTCGGAAACGGGGACGAACGGAGGCAGCCCCCCGCTCGCCGTGGCGGAGGCGGTATCGGTGTAGAAGATGGCGGTGCCGGTAGCGGTGATGGAAGTCGGAGGGGACATGGGAGCGTTGGTGGTGGGGGTGGTGGTGGTGATGGTGGTGAGAAGAGGAAGCAGTCGAGGCAGCCTGTGAAGCATGGCGGGGGAGGAGGAGGAGGAGGAGGAGGACGAGTAGGAGGAGGAGCAAGAGGAGGGAGGGCAGGAGGAAGGGGGAGAGGAAGGGGAGGTTCGAGCTCTGGGGTGGTGATCCCGACGACTACCCGTGTCGCCCGTAGGTCGACCATGGAGAGCAGGATTGAGGGCAAGCGACCGGTGGGTCGCAAGAGAGCGAAACAGGAGCAGCAACAGCAGCGGCAGCAGGACGGAGACGAGGAGGAGGAGGAGCAAGAGGAGGAGAGAGAGGGGGAGGAGGAGAGGGAGCATGGGGAGGCGGGAGTTCCCAAAGAGGGGGGGCGGCGGGAAAGGGGGAGCGGTGGCGCTGAACAAGAGGAGAAGGTGGAGGGGAGGGGTGGACAGGAGGAGGAGGAGGGGGAGGAGGAGAGGAAGGAGGAGGAGGAAGAAGAGGAGGAGGAGGAGGAGGAGGAGGAGGCGGAGGAGGGAGAAGGGGGGAGAAAAGGGCACCCTGATGGAGAGGGGCAGGGAGGGGGGGGCGAGGGCGAGGTTAAGGGCGTGGCGGCGGTGAGGGAGGACCGCGGGAAGAAACGCGCCAGAGGCAAGAAAGAAAGAGGTGCGGCGGTGGATGAGTGTTTTTTTGTTCTAGGGGTTTCCTGCAGAAGTATAATGCCGTCTCAAGTATTCCCGTCTTGACGTAGCCGTTGATAAGATCCGAATTTAGGCGACAAAAAAAGAGTGTATGCTAATAGTATATCATACTGACGTAAGAAACGTTCATCTAAAGTTTTAGAACCGAGGCTCTCCACACCCTGGGCCGTCGGCACCCTGATCGCACTAGCGATTCTTCCCCGCCAACCAACAGCGGCCCCTTTCCCACCTACCCATCCTGCGATGCCACTTTTTTCAGATCGAAACCCCCTCCTCCCCGCTCCCTCCTTCATTACCTTCTCGCTTACATGGTGGTTCCTGCTTATTGCTCATTCCCCTCCCATCGTTACCCCCACACGCACCACACACCCCTCATGCTCTTATCAAACGCCCACCCCTCCCCCCCTTCCCCCCTGCCACACCAGAGAACAAATCAAATAGTTCCACGCTGTCGCACATATGCAAGCAAGAAAGTCCGCCTCACAGGTGGTTCTTAGCAGGATGCAGCTCCTCCTTCATGCGTTTGGCCTAACACCTCACCGTGCTTCGCGGTTGGTGCAAGCAGTGTCTGCCTGGTAGGTAAAAACCCGACGTGCTCCGTCCCGGCATTGTAGAGATGGAAGCGTCCATGGTCATGTGACTACGGTCACCAACATCACACGAGTCCCCCCCCGCCCCCGTCCCCTCCCTTTCCCCCGGTCATACGACTACGGCAATACATGACCTGAGTACACCCGCCCCCCCACCCGTTCCGCACTCCGCCCCTCCTTCACCCTGAGCTCCCCCCCCCCCCCCTACCCTTCCCCGCGCCCCCCCTCTTTAATGTTGAACTCCGCCCCAACCCTCCCCTCTACTTCTTCGCAGTCGCCTATGGGCCCCGACGGGCCGCCACCCCCCGCGCGAACGCCGCTGGAAACCCTAGCATTCCGCCTTCCCCCGTTGGTTCTCCCAGGGGAGTCGACCCCCCCCCCGGGGGCGTAGGAGTTGGCGTGGGGGTAAGGGTGGGCCCGACCACAAGCCGGTACCCCATCGTATCGGGCCGGGGGGGGGCTCTCCCCGCTCAAGACATGCCCGAGGAGAGACTGGAAAACCGTCCCTACGGAGATAGCGGGGGTGGTAAGGGTGATGGGGGTGGAGGGGGTGGGGGTGGGGGTGGGGGTGGGGAGGGGGGTGGGACGGGGGAGGTTGGGGGGCGCGTCATGCTCCGGCCGTCGATTGTACTGGCGAGAAACCCGAACCGCGAGGGGAATCGGTGGCCGGCCCGGCTCTGCGACCGGGACGAGGTGGAGGAGAGCTTTGCGCACTCGGCTCTGGGGGCGGAAGCGCGGGTGAGTGGGGATGGGGGGGTGGGAGGGGGATAGGGTATAAGGGCGGGGAGGATAAGGGGGGGGGTATGGTTAGGGTGGGGTGGGGTTGGGGCGGCGGGGGGGGGGGGGTACTCGTTTGTTGCTTGCCTTAATCATTTGACCATTGACCACGCATCCCTTTCGAGACGGCACCGTTCCTACTCCGAATAGAGACACCTCCAACAATTGGGCGCTCATTACGTTGTTTCCATATATGACATAAAAAACTTCTTGCTAATTTTATCCCCTCCTTTTCGGCCGATAGGGAGAGGTGGGGGGGGGGGAGTTCGTTCGAGTAGTACGCGGTATATAGGGTGCGATACAGTACGGAATTTCATGGTGTATGATTCAGCGCAGTGCATTTTAGCACAGAAGGTACGATTATTCAGGGTGCGGTTATGTACGATACGGCGCGGTACGGTTCAGAGCACGGTCAAGCGCGGTACAGCATATATACGGACTTGTATACCCGACATGAGGCCATATAAGACCCGTCGTAGGCGCGATGGAAGTATCACACACAGCCAGCTAATATGAGTTTCGACCATGTCCTCGATCTCACAGCTAGCTGTTGTTTTTTAATTTTTCACTAAATGTACGATGTAGCTCATCACGGTATACACGTACGGTATGGTACGGTTGTATTCGGCACGGTTCGGCACCGTACAGGACGGTATGGATCAGCACGGTGCGTAGTATGCATATTACAGTAGTTTACGGTACGGTATTGTACGGTATGGTATGGTATGGTGCAGTGCGGTATTGTACGGGATAAACCGCGGCCATATAGCCCCTCGACGGACGAGAGCCCTACGGCCGTCGAGGAATGAAAGGCGAGCCAGATCAAAACACAGCACCCCCCCTGCTTGCACGCCTGCGCCGGCAATACTACTACCTCGGCCGGTTTAACGAGGCGCGCGTTGGGGCGAGGGGGTCGATTCGCCGGCTTAGATTACTCCGTCAGGGACTAGCTCCGCCCTGCTCGGTCACAGGCCGACGATACACGCTCAAGACGTAACATTGTCAGTATAGGTGTACAGAAGTAATTGGGATGGGCCGTACGTACGTATGCGTGGCTGGAAAAAAATATGTTCATGGGTGTTAGCCAAAATATATTGTGTATTTAGCCAGAAAACGGTATACCTGGGATGGAATATCGAATACCCATCGGTATTTTTCCCCTAGGTTTTGGGGTATTGGACAAAAACTATTATGTGATTTATCCAGAAAACGGTATAATGGGGGGTGCCAGTATACTAAATCATGGAACCTACCTATCATTGCCAACAAATATCTAGTCGGTAGTGTATATATAGTCAGCCAAATTACAGCTCTATACACTAAATCATGGAACCTACCTGGCCAACAAAAATAACCACAGCAGGCGACTTGTACGTAGCCAATCGTCAAGCGAGCTCACTTGTTTTTGGTTTGCCTGTGTTTGCCGCTCGTGTGTTGTTGTTGTTGTTGTTGTTGTCGTTGTTTTTTTTTGCCTCTTGCTCGGTGCTACAAAAGGATCACTGCGCCCTCCTCGTCTTCCTATGCGAAGGTGGACACCACTACTTTTCCTGGGTTCCGGTAAGTGCGGCATGAATGTGTACGGCAGTGTGATATGCACAGAAGTGCGGTCCACTACTGACTGGTACATACAGTCAGTGTTGCACGAATGGGCCTCCCCTCGAAACGGGGATAGGGGATCGTTTTCAACTTTCCTCGATGTACAGCAGGGTGGTGTGGTACAGCAGACAGAGTGCAGTATACTGTAGTAGCGCAGTGCGGTACGTCGCGATACGGTACAGCTCGTACTTTTTTTCGGTACAGCTCGTACTTTTTCCTGGGTTCTGGTGAAGTGCGTCTCTGTGAATTCGCCATAAAACGGTATGCTGATGTTTTGTTGCCATAACACGGTATGCTCACCTTTTTTGTCATACAACGGTATGTCTTTGGCCATTTGCCCACATATCGTGGTTGTTATGCAGGCCGGCGATACCCGTGGAACAACCATCGCTGATCAAATTTGTTGGGCGTTTTGTCATGAAACGGTATCGCTATGGGTATTTGTCATAAAACGGTATACCGTGGCTGTTGTGTACAGCAACTTGACGGTGTACTATATTTTATGTACCAAGTACAACTGAACTTGTATACTGGCATATACGAAGTAGTATAAAATATATACGCCCCGCATATACGTACGTAGCACTCGCGATCGAAAAGCGAGATCGGAGTATCACACGCAGATAGCCGAGTTGGGTGTCGTCGAGGCAGCTATCTGTAGTGCTATTTCCTGCTTTCTGTTTTTTCTGTGTTCATGCTTTCTGTATTATAATACAGCAGTGGTCATGTTTCCTGTCACTGCGGCTCTTCTATTTTCGTTTCGCTGACGTAAACTTGCCTACATTTGCCTCCGACTTTCCTTCACTTGATTACAAGGGCCTGCTTCGCTCTCAGAGAGTACGCGGCAAGCCATCGTCGCGTCTACTGTCTTCGCTTTTTTCGCGGTCTTTTCTTTGGTTTCTTTGCGTGCTTGCTTATCGTGCCACACTTTTTTTCTCGGAAAAGTATGTGTTCACCTTTGGTACCAGCCATGTACGTACTGCTGCTGCTGCATTTCGTTGTTGACATGTTTGTATATGTACGCATGACGTATTTTCGATATTCTGTTTCTTAGTGCCAGATGTTTGTTTCACGCTCTCAATATGTAAGATACGTGTTTCTGCGTTCTGTCTGCTGAGTTACGATTTATAATTTATATTTGCCTGTTTTGTGCCTTCAGGAGGCGGACATTTCGCCCATGCCAGGTGGAGACACAGGCTTGGGGGAGGAAGGGCGGGAGTGGCCGGTAGACTTCGCAGCCGGGGTGATGTGGGCTCGACAGGTGCGGCGTGCAGCTCTTTGATGTAGTGGTTGTTGCTGCTGTTGCTGTGGCTGCTACTTCTTGATTGTGCTACTACGGATGGCATCGCCAGAGCAACACAGCTACTGGTATTACAGTAGAGACACGACTACTGGTAGCAACATTACTAGTAGAGTGTACTACAATTGCTACAATCCTACTGTTCGATAGCATTATTAGGCCTACTGATACCTATTTTGCACTACTGCTTGCTGCTACTACTATTTATACTTGCTACTACTACCACTTCTACTACTACTACTACCACTACTACTACTACTACTACTACTACTATACGACTACTATTAATACTACTATACTACTACCTCGAATAAAACTTTTGAGGGTGCTAGTACTGATAGTGCTGCCAGAACGGCATCCCTACTTCGACGTACTGCTACCACTACCTCTACTACTACCATTATATACAGTCTGAACTTCAATATTAGGACCGTTCAAGCATCCATATGGACACCCAACGGTCATTCCATTTCCGTCCTGAGTGGTAGCTATTAACCCCTCGAGTACTGCGCAATTCCCTTTTTTCACAAACTACTTGGATATAAAGTAGGGCTGTTTTCCGCATATAGTACGGGGGGCCATATTAAATAGGGCCTACGGTACACCCAAAAAAACTGTATATTTCGCTATTTTTACTACAGTAACGGTATTTGATCCTATTTACTAGGGTCCCCCGCAAGAATTAGAAGTAAAAACGTCAAGTGCTTTCAACCATATCACCCCGGAACAACCCCACACGCGCATGACAACCACCCCATCCCCCCCCGCCCCCTCTCCCCCCCCCATTTCCTCGTTTTCTGAAACGCCTCCAGCTCTCCACCCTTCAAGCCGACGAAGAAAAAAAGGCATCCTCGGCCCGACCCGCTCGCGGGCTCACCGCCACCACCCCCCCCACCGCCAACACCACCGGGGCTCCTACCATCACCATCCCCACCGCCCTCTCCCCCACTTCTTCCACCGCCATATACTCCGGTCAAAACCCCTCCCCCCGTCCCGGCCTTCCCCGGTCCCCCCCTGATCGTGGAAACCCCCGCGGGGGCGGCCGCGGGGGGGGGCGCGGCGTCTTGGGAAGAGGGGGGGGGGGAAGGGGTTCGGGGAAAGCTAGGGGGGGCGCGATGAAGTTGGGTGTGAAGCGGGGGAACCGCTGGACGCGTAAGCCTGCTAGGCCTGCGTCGCCGGCGGCTAGCGCTAGGGCGGGGTGGGTGGGGGGTTCCCGCGAGACGTCGGGGCCTGGTGGGAAGGGTGGCGCGGAAGCAGCAGCAGCAGCAGGAGGAGGACGAGGAGAAGAAGGTGGGGGAGGGGAGGTTGTGTATGTTTGCTTTTAATCGTATTTCTGCGATTTTTGGGGGAGTTTTGTGTGTTTCGTGTTCATGTGTTGATGCGTTGATGTGTTTTTGCGTCGCGTACTTGCGTGAGGGTTTCGGCATACCTGCGAGTTCAGGAAGGATCAAGCCGCTTTCCACTGGTGCTGATTGTCCTCCTGTTTTCCTTTATTTTTGCTCTTTGTAGTTTCCCGCTCTTGCTTCTTCGCTCTTGTCCCTGTTAAGGAGCTTGGTATTTTTCATGGTATTTGATGTCAAATTGCCCTCGCTCTTTTTCTCGCCGTGATTGTCGTTCTTACTCCTGTTCTTCCTGTGTAGTGTTATTCTTATCCTTATCCTCGGTGATTTTCGCCCCTTCTCTATTTCGTTTTTTTGTTCGGAGCGTTTCTGTGGGTTTGCTGTTTTTTTTTCCATGAGTCTTGCTCTTGTTCTCGCCCTTCCTATAGACAACCTACTACATGTTTTACATGGTTGTTATTCGTTTTTTTATTTTTTCTTGTTTTTCGTTTATTTTTGTTTGTAATAATTTGCACGTATTATTGTTTTTATTCTCACTCGTGTTTGCTTTTGTTATGTCTGTTCTCGTTCTTGTCCTTAATAATTATCTCGCACTAATTCCAAGTCGTCCGTAGTTTTTTTTTTAGGTGTTGGTACAGTTCGAAAGTGGTTAGGTATCGGTTTTTTCTTCCCCGTCGTTTTTGTGGTCAATGGTCAGATGACTAGGGCGAGCAACAAATGAGTACGCCTCCCCCCCCCCCAACGTCACCAGCCAGCGTCTTCACCTTCCCAATCGCCATCAACATCGATATGCACTTCATCAGATGTATTTAGTGTCGAGTAAATCCTACGTAACACATTAATGCATTTTCTAATCCAGGGCCCGAAGGTGGACCAAAACGTCATGCATCTTTTGCTGGGAAAACCGGTTCGTATTGTCAATTGTGGTCCTTGGTATGTTTGCTTTTTCCAACGTTGTTTTATATATATACTTCGAAGTATATCCTCTATTACGGGGGACCACAGTCAATAGGACCAAATAGTGTTCGTAGAAATGGTTAAATATATAGGTTTTGATGTATACCACAGGTCCTATTAACTATGGTCCCCCGTAATAACATGGTAGTATATATTTATTTTCTTGGTATTTTTGCCCTTTCGAACGTTGTTTAATAGATACCAGTATAATATATTATAGATATTTTTTAGATCTATATATTATATATATTATTATATATAATAATATATATAATATATAGTATATATTATACTCTAGTGTATGCTCTAGTGTTATGTATATATTTATTTCCTGTCGTTTTCGTTTTGATTTTTGAGTTTTTAGGTTTTGTTTTCCTCAAAATCACCAACCAGCGCCTTCCTTTTTTTCACCGCCAGCAGGGCCGCAAGCACCACCGCCAGCGATATCGATAGCCACCTCGTCACCCGTGGCTGCGGCGTCAGCGCGACAGGCGCACAGCCGGGGCGTCAGACCAAGCGTCCACCCCCTTAACGCCGACGCTCACTCCTTCTTCACTGACGAGCTGGAGTGCCCGTGGAGGTGTCGGGGGTGTCGCCGGTTCACTCGGAGCTGCGGCTGCTCCAAGGGCCTGCCGGAGCAGATGCGGAAGCAGGGGGGGCGTTCGAGTGTTCGGTCAGTGGGGGGTGGGTGGGTGGGCGCGGGGGGGGGGGGGGGGGGGGGGGGGGGTTGCCTGTGTTGCTTGTATTGCCTGCATATTGCGGATTGGTATATAATACCTGGTACAGCAGTAGAAGGGTTCGAGTTTTCGGTCAGTGGGTGGGCTATGTTGCCTATGTTGCTTGTGTTGCCTGCGTATTGCGGATTGGTATGTACTACTGCAGTAGGAGGGTGTTGGCAGGGTATGGTGAGACGGTAGGATAGTGTCAGTGCAGCAGACAGCGGGACTGTATTGGTCCAGCTTGTGGTACCAGGTGCGGTATTGTTGCCGTTGTTCTCACATTAACTCTCTGACGAAGGAGTCCGTGATCACCCAAAAGTGCTGGAGCCCTCGGAAGATCCGAAAAACAATCAAAACAAAAAAAAGCACGAGATGAAGAGGGCGCACGCACACTATTAATAGATGAAATAAATGGGAAAACTGAACTAACGATGAACATGACCGCGGGTATATCCTCTCAACTACAGCATAAGAGTTTCCCCCGTTTTCTGACTGCTAACCAACTCGTGGCTGCTGATATGGTACAGTTAAGTGTATGGCTCTAAGCTCTAAGTAAGGGCCTGTCGAAGCAGATGCGGAAGCAGGTGGGGGGGGGCGCTCTTCCGTGCTGTAGTGTTCGGCGGGAGGGAAGATCGGTGTCGCCTGTTTTTTTCCTGCGTGCTGCACACCTGGTATACAGCAGCAGGACGGCGGTGTTTGGGACGGCATGCCAGCGCAGTTGGTGGGCAGGTACCCCGATTCAAGTGCGCTCCATGTTAGAGCGGTAATAAAAAAACGGCGTGTCCCGCCTATCCTAAACGCTGCATGTCGCCCACCGACGGATAAGAGCTTTGTGAGGCGCCTGTTTTGGCCTTTGTTGCGAGGTCACCTCGATCAACCCTCTTAGGACTGCAGTCTCTTTAGATCAGTTATTGCGGAGAAATTACTCAGGATTAGAGTGCTTTGCCCCGAGACGGGACTGAGGCACTAAAAGGGTTAAAGTCGGGGTACCCACTGCTGTATACGTACCTCTGGGCGGAAGTACCAGGACCTTTTAGAAGTTTGTCATGAGGACGGAGTGGTACGGTACTTTACGGTACGGTACTGTACGGTACTGTACTGTACGGTATGGTATTGTATGGTATGGTACTGTACGGTATGGTACTGTATGGTACGATACTGTACGGTATGGTGCTGTATGGTACGGTACTCTGTACGGTGCTGTACGGTACGGTACTGTACGGGTTGGTACTGTATGGTATGGTAGTATATGGCACGGTATTGTACGGTATGGTACTGTATGATTCTGTACGTTACGGTACGGTACTGTACCTGTACTGTACTGTACGGTACTGTACGGTGTGGTACTGTATGGTACTGTACGGTACGGTGCAGTATACAAACGGTCCTTGTGTTTGAATGGAGTGGTACAGCAATTCAGACTATTCGTGATTACCACTCAGGCCGGAGATATAAAGACCGTTTAGACTTATCAAGACTAACCGGGCCTACTATCTACTGTAGTGTTATGTTAGTGGTTGTCCTTCTGGGCGAAGATAGAAGAACCATTTAGACTCTAATATCGAGGCTAACCTGTCCTTCTATTTGTGCCGAGCAGCCCGGTGTGGCCGATGCCGTCGTGTTGTCCCACGTCGAACAGACAGATCACGACCTAGATCATCTATGCTAGGTATTAGCACTCTGGTGTGCCGCTGTGAGGTGGTGTTGTGCGGTATCTGTATACAAGCAGTAGTGCAGATAGATACAACCCGAGAAATAAATGGGTTGCTGCTGGTGTAGATCATGCAGCAATATACGCCCCCCCCCGACCAGGCAACGTAAGCTACTGCTGTACCTGGCAGATGACACAGATCAGGACACCCTTCTGGGCGTATACCGTAACTGCAGCAGTCGCAACTTCATGATGCACTTTAACTATTAATAGGTGGATACATAGTAGCGAATCCGTTGATTAGCCAATTTTAGTTAGTACTGCAGTCCCGTTTGGGGGACAAAGTACCTAGAATTTGAGTGGTTTGTCTCCGAAACGGGACTGCGGTTTTAACAGAGTTATAGCCCTTTTAAGGCAAACGACGGCCTCGCTTTGGGGACAAATTACACAGACTTTTACAGGTGTGTCCCCAAAACGGGGCTGCGGTTCTATTGAAATTTGGGATTTATTTGGAGTTTTTTTCTCTTTTAGGAATGCAGTCCCGTTTTGGGGGCAGACTACCTAGAATTTGACTGATTTGTCCCCAAAACGGGACTGCGGCCCTAAAAGGGTCAAGACAGCTGTAAAAATTTGTAAACCGCTTAAAAAAAAAACATCACACCCGGTAGCAGAGAGCGCGATCGAATTATCACACACCAGCCTTTTCGAAATATTAGCTTTTTAGGATTTTTTCGACCTGACAGTTTTTTTGTGTGTGTGTGTGTGTTTCGAGTTGTCCTTCGTGTACAGTATTATCTGTCCTGGAAGATGTAGATGATGGCGTAGGAATTCATGATCTTTCCTAGGCGTGGTTTATTTTTCATTTCTTTTTTCTCGTTTTTGGTTGTCACTCTCTCGTGTCTGAAGAGGAGTTCGTTAAAAAAAAATGGTGACTGTGAGCCGATTTTTGCTGCTATATACGCGTATTTTTTTCGTCTTCTTTTTTCGCCTTCTCGTTTACTTTCCAGCCGTGGTTTAAGTAAGGGCCGTCATTATCGAACAACTTTTCCCCGGAATTTTCTGTCGTTTTTCCAAGAAACACAGGAATATTTTCCAAAATACGGCAATTGAACAATGGGCATAATATCAGGAACGCCAATATTGCATTCCAATAGTTGGAGGACAAAAAAAAATGGAAAAATAACTCCAAAATAATATACTTACGTGCAAAAACAAAATATGGGAAATGGGAAGATTTTAGGACAAGAAAGTCCTTGGATGATGACGGCTTTAACGGGTATCTTCCCTTCTCCCCCGCTATTGGTTGACTGCTACGCCGCACCCGGCAGGTTCGAACGTTTTGCCTGCCGAAACGCCTCCTGTATATACTGCAAACCCCCCGGTCTGCCTCTCTTCATGGCGGAGTGGGCTGTTTCCTCGTCAAGGTGAGCCAATCGAATCATTTCTGTGTGTACACCAGGATATTATGCAGTTCGAGGTCGACAGAAAACGAAGAAAAAAACGCAACAGGGTGAGCAATGGTGATAACGGACAAGTTACAAGGGCCTGTAGTTTTGTCAAGAGTATATTGCCATCGTGAAAAAGATATTCAATGGAAATAGTTTCAGAACACGAGTTCGTCGGATCTTCTCCTTGTAGTCTCCTGGATTATTGTCGCGGGAGGTTTGTTGCGGGGGATCCGGAAAATGTGTCATCCTCCGTTTTAGTTGACTACCGGGGTATGTTTTACGTGCACGTCGACTGCTGACGTTAGGCTTCTTTCGTAAAAATCTGATGGCGGGAGTCTCACAAACTTTTGCAGCAGTAGTAAAGTTATTACGAGCACGTAAGCTGTCAGTGGGACAGATGGGGTGGGGTTTTGGTCTTTAGTTGATACCGGTACTCAACTTTAGCGAGCTGTGTGCTGTGTGACACCTCGGGCACGCTTGTTCTGTGTTCCGTTTAGGTTTGCGTATATGTGATGTGGTGTTGGTGATACTCGACTCGGTTTCACTAAGCTGTAAGGTAGGCCATTCGCGCGTGTTCTACGTGCGTTCATTATATAGCGGTTTGCGCTTTGCCCGCACGCCCCTTTCCTTGTGCTTTTGCGGTGAAATCCTTGACCAATCAGATTCAAGCTGAAGGACGGACACCCCCCGCCGGAGCTAAAGGCAAAGAAGCCTACCGTCGCTTCACGATGGGAGAGGGTGAGCGGACAGCCACACCGGGCAAGAAAAACAACAAAAATATAGTCACATCAGGCGGATCCCGATCTACCTGTAGATTTTGTGCGGTAGATCCTCTTACAAAGGTAACCGCACATCGAAGACATCACGATCTGCTGTCGATATCGTCGACAGTAGATCCTCTAACAAATGTAACCATCGGACAGAAGAAGATGCTTTACATTGAAAAGGGCCTTGACATAGCATAATGTGCGCGAAAGCCGTGTCGTACACATAGATTAGATATATCCCACCTGGCAAATGTGATCACGATCTGTAGTATATAGTTCACTCAGATCCTCCATCGGACAGATCAGTCAGATCAGTTAGATCAGTTGGATCACTTACTGTGTATAAATAATGTAGTTCCTCTGATTGCCTTTCCGATATGTTGTGCTAGAAAAAGCCTTTTATGGCATGATGTGCCTGAAAGCCTCGTACAAATAGAGCAACAGATCAGATATATCAGATACATCGGATACATCAGACAGATCGGCATCAGATACAAAGATGCAACACATACATCGGATACATCAGATACACCATCAAACGGGGATCTGATGTGTCCGATGCAAAAAATACCAACATGTCGCTGAGAAATGCCTGGTTTATGGATCGTTTTTGGATAAGGGCACACGACAAGAAAAAACGACACCCCACCTTTTTTTTGTTGGGTGCCACACAGGAAATTTCGTTTTCTGCTAAACTCAAGTAAAACGAAAACTGACATTACATTTGTGACAAAAATCTCAACCCGCTACATTAAATAAAGTACATCAAGACGCTGGGAGACCGCGGTTTGACCGCTCGACAGACCGCCCCTGCACTATAAATAGTATATTAACATGCTAGGAGACCGCGGTTTGACCCCTGGACTGACCGCACCTGCACTCAAATCAGTATAATAAGACCAGAATAGGCCTTGACGCGCCCAAAGATGCTGGGAGACTGCGGGTTTGATACCTGGGTACATCCAGAGTATAGACCCGTGTAGCTACCCGAGTACACCCAGAGTACGTTCCTTGTTGATTATACTCTTGCCGATACCCGGCTACCAATTATGTTGGTAATACCCGGGTTGATACCCGGGTACATCCGGAGTATATACCCGACTGCCATACCCAGGGTGATACCCGGGGACGTCTGGAGTATATACCCGACTGCCATACCCGGGTAGATACCCGAGTACATCCAGAGAATAGTCCGAGCTGCCATACCTGGGTACACACCCGGGTACACCCAGAGCATGCTCCCTACTTTTACGGCAGACCGTAGCAATCAGGACCCGCCACATATACCAAAACTTACGCATTCCTCTATTGGTACTACAGGTAGTCATGTTTAGTCCTGATTCCTATTAATACTGCATATATGTTCCCTACTGGGTTGCCTGTAGGAGGCCATACCGGACGGGCGTGTGAGCGGGCGGGGAGGCGGAGGTGGGGGGGCGGGGGGCGGGGGTACAGAGGACGCGGTCAGCGGCGATGCAGCGCCTACAGATGTGGCGTCGGCGGTCGCGGCCGCAACAACGGAGGCTCTGGAAATGTACAGACGGCAGCGGTGAGTTGGGTTTGTTTTGGTTTCGCATTTTTCTTTCTTTTTTTTTCGTTCATGGAAAAAGCATAACGTCAACCGTCGACGTAATGAAGTGAACTAGCTGAGGGTTCATTCCCGAACCGCCCGCGATACCGATATCGTGGTGCCCATTTGTTTTTGTATTTTGTAGTGCTTTTGTTGGCTTGGGGTTGTGGTTTTGGTCTGGGTTCGGGTCGGTTTGGGCTCTGAGTATTTTCGACCTTCAACCTCAACCGTACCCTACGTTAAAGGAGACCCTTAGCCTTCCGCTTCCTCCAGTTGGGCCGTCTCTTTTACCGTTGCCTTTCTCCAGACGTACCCGGGTAATAGACTAAAAGCTAGGGCCTGGGGTAATAGACTAAAAGCTATTTTCGACCTTCAACCTCAACCGTACCCTACGTTAAAGGAGACCCTTAGCCTTCCGCTTGTCCTCCAGTTGGGCCGTCTCTTTTACCGTTGCCCTTCTCCAGACGTACCCGGGTAATAGACTAAAAGCTAGGGCCTGGGGTAATAGACTAAAAGCATCTGGCTCTTCTGAGGCTTCTCACTTGACTATAGTACATACACTCTGTTAATATGATATTTGAGAAGAGAAATGTGTGCTTATCCCGACTAACAATCCCACGGCCCATGGCCTCCAGGGTATGAATGACGAAAACTACAGCAGTGCTGAGCACAATTTGGGTCGCCTGTCATGAACAGGTTTTCCACGGACAGCGGTGGCGTTTTGGGAACGCAACCCACCCAATTTTTTCAGCAAGTTTGCACCCAAGACGAAACCGCGGTTCCTGATGAGGGCCGAACTTCAACTTGAACCTCCGCGTTGCCCTAGACTTCAGCTTCGGCCTTCCTAGTAGAGTTCAACGTAACCTTCGAGTTCAACCTAACCCTCTCACCGTTGGCGCTTCGTGCACAGACTATATACCTGGAGTTGCAGTATTGATATGATGGGATAATGTTCGCGGGGATGTTCAAGTGTTCCCTCCAGCCTTTACCGTGTATTCGCCCTCGTAACGTAAACCTTCCCGGCTTCCCGAACCCACCCCCTTTCGCGTCGCTCTCCGTCCTCTCTTCGTGTAACTTATTTTCGGGTCGTCTTATTCTTCGCGTTGGGGTCTCTTGGGGGGATGGGTTTTCTCGGTTCCTTCCCAAACGACGGTGATTGCGCCGCGCCTCCCAAACGGTGGTGATTGCGCCGGGCCTTCCAAACGACGGTGATTGCGCCGCACCGTCCGATCGCGTATTTTAGGAGACGGTTGGGCGCCAGCGAGCGATGCGGCGTGTGCGTCGGTTGCACCGCACCCAACTGCGGCAACTGTTGGTGAGCTAGCTCCTAATCGTGCCGCGAGAGAGATGGGTGGGGGGGGAAGGGGGAGAGGGAGGGGCGTACACATTTGCTGCTTGCCTGAGCCATTTTGACTACTGACCACGCATACCTTTCGAGACGGAGCACCCTTCCTGTTTGTAGTAGAGACACCTCCAACCATTGCATTGAGCCGCTCATTACGTTGTTTTCATATATTGCATAGTTTTTTTTCCGCTAGTCTTATCCCTTTCCTGTTTCGCCGCCTGTGGCCACCATCTATCTCACAGGATAGCTATCGTTTGCTCGCTCCTATTTGGTGTACCAAACTCCTCTTATGTCATGTCACATTCATCTATTTCACTTATCGTCTCATCTCGGGGGGGGTCGTACTCGATATCATGCATGTCCGTAGTCGCATGACCATAGACCCTCGCATCCCTGTATACAATGCCGGGACGGAGAACGTCGGGTTTCCACCGACCAAGCAGACACTACTGGGGGAGGGGGGGGGGAAGTAAACGTGGGTAGGAGGGAGGTGAATGGGGCGCGAGGATGGGGGGGGGGGGGGGGGTAGAGAGGGGGAAAGGTAGAGTAGAATGGGGGGGGGGGCATTTGTTCGTTTGTTGGGCCCGATGGTGGTGCTGTTGTCGTTGGTATTGACGTATGAGGCATCGATAGGCGAACCACCCCACACACCAGACAAATTATCCAATCGACCCTGAAGCCCAAACCGAACAACATCAAACAAACCGAACACCAAACACAATAGTATCGAAAACAAATCGAACCACAAGAACAAAATCCCGAACCCACAATTAATCCCAAAACCCCTCACCCAAAATCAGCCCCCCCGCCCCCCCAAACTAAAGCCCGCAATCAAACCCAAACGCAAAACTAAAAAAATCAGACCCGGAACCCAAACGCAAAACCGACCCCAAAACCCGAAAATACAAAACAAAACAAAGGGCTTCTCCCACCGTGTGGAGTCCGGTGGGCCCGGAAAAGGAGCCAGCCGTGCATCGAGCGCTGTCAACCTAAAACCAAAACCAATACCAAAAATCGTAGTTAAAGCCTAGACCCAAAAATTGTACCCAAACCGTAAACCCAAAAGAAAACCCAAAACCCGAACGCCAACGCAAATCTAAAACCACAACTCGCACCAAAACCAAAATCAAACCAGGGGGTGCTCCCACCGTGTGGAGTTCGGCGGGTCCGGGCAAAGGAACCAGCCTTGCATCGAGCGCTGGTGTCGGGTGAAAGCGGCCCAGCGCGCATCCGATAAGGCGGATAGAGCGAGGCGACAAGGGAGCAGCACCAAGCGCCCACTGGACTCGAGGTGGGAACGCGTGCTGACTTTGACGCGCCCGATATGACGGGACCGCAGTTTGACGCCTTGACTGACCCGCCCGGTACACTGAAACTAACATTTCAAGGAGATAATGGATCTCGACGCGCCCAGAATGACGTGACTGCGGTTTGACGCCTTGACTGATCGCCCCGTACATTAGCAATGGTATAATGAGGCTAAAATAGACGACCTTGACGCACCCAGAATGACTTGACCGCGGTTTGACGCCTTGACTGACCCCCCCCTCTTGATATTGAAACTACAATATTTAGGCCAAACTATGCCTTGACGTACCCGGACGACTGGACCGCGGTTTGACGCGTTGACTGACCGCCCCGTACACTATTAATAGTATGTTTATCATTGACGTACCCGATATGACATGGGCTCGATCTGACGCCTTGACAGATCGGTCCTCTGCCCTGAAATAGTTATAAGGTAGGGGGGGGGATCGACCGCCTGCCTTGTCTGTATTCTCGTACACAATACTACCGCAGCAGAGTATACATTTCGTTCGAGTGTGTTCCTGGTGCTATTCGGTTGCAAGTGACGCGGGGTGGTATACCACAGCTCGTCAGTACCGTTTCCCTTGCGGACGGGTATGATACTGCCGTGCGCATTACCAGGTATTTCGTGCCTGGTACTTGTTTGTTTGTTTTCTTCCGTGGAGAAGCACGTTTGTTACAGCCTGTTTTTTTACCACAAGGCAGGACGTCAGGGAAATGGCTAATGTGAGAACGTCATCACGTAATATATATCAGGCTCGTCGCCTCCAAACAGACCACATGCCATACTTTTGTAATGACGTGATGCAACAAAGGACCACGTCCGTTACCCCCCTCCCCCCGCGCACGCCCTCGCCCACGGTTTCTCTTTTTTGTCCCCGGACGTCAACAATATCATCATCAACAACCACCACCGCCAACACCACCACCACCACCAACACCAACACCAACACACCGCCGACCATCACCAACAACGATACATCACCATCATCAACAACAACACGCCATCATCATCTACGACTCCAACAACACCACACCACCATCAACTACAATTAACAACACCAAACGGACAACCTCAAACAAAAACGACCCGCCGTGTACACGACGAACATGCCTACCCTGATGTAAATCGATAATGTTTCAACCCAATCAGCGGCGAGGACTACGAAGGAGAAGACGGGACCTCATCGCCCGCCGAAGGCAACGGTACTATCAACGGAAACCCCAAGGGCAACATCAACCGTAACGGTACCAGTTCCGCCGCCAAGCGATTCCGCCGCGCTCGCCGCGCTGGCGGTGTCCCCGCCGGAGGTCGCGGGTCAGGCGCCATATCGGCGGCGGCGGCAGTGGCGGCTGCGGCGGCTGCAGGAAGGAGTTCCCCCGTGTTCGGACCAGGGGGAGACTCTACCCTCTCCTTTGTCTTTGCTGGAGAGGGGCGCGATGGGGGACGTGGTGGTAGTGGTGGTGGTGGTGGGGTTAAGAAAAACCGCGAGGCTATGCATGTGAGCTGGAAGGGAGGGGGGCAGGGGAGCGGGGTTAGGGCGGGTGTACTCGATGTCGTGCATGGCCGTAGTCGTACGACCATAGACCCTTGCGTCCCTACAATGCCGGGACAGAGTACGTCGGGTTTTCGCCGACCAGGCAGACATTGTGTGTACCAGGCGCGAAGAAGGGGTTACAGAAAGGGGGTTTTTCGCCGACCAGGCAGACATTGCTTGCACCAAGCGCGAAGTAGGGGGGGTGCAGAAAGGAGGGGTGGTGGTGGGAGGGACGGATACCATTAGACCCGACGACTATTTCGTGTCGGATTTAGCTTCAGAATTTTCTGAGAAAGTGCTACGGTACGTATTGAGAAGCTGCTGAGTGCTAGGGCAGGTATTGATGAGATGTTGAGGGCTACGGCAGGTATTGAGGCCCTCGAGTGAGGATCCCCCAAGCAAATGTTTCTAGATGTACCCCCCCTAACAAAACACGCCTTTCATCCCCGCCGTCCCAAATGCAACCACATCGAAGAACGCGTTTCTAACAAGGGCTTTCCCCGGGTCGGGTCAAAACTCGCTGGTAGGGTCGGGTGGGGTCTCGCCTAATCCGACCCGACCCGACCCGTGAGGTTTTGAAGACCTCTTGATCTGTGAACACCTCCGATAAGAAGAACCTGTATACATCACAATCAAATCGCATCAACATCGCGTGACGTTTTTTGCATCAACATTAGCAAAAATTGCGGTGTACATGATCCCCTGGTATTTCTGTTTGTTGTTTTTTTGCATGATGGAAAAAACAAACAAACAAACAAACAAACAACAAACTAAACAAACAAACACACAGGTGTTGACTGAATCCGCGGGCATAGTCTCCTCCGCCAGCGGCTGCGGCATGGGCGGCAGCGGCATCATCGGCAGCGGCATCGTCGTCGGTGGCAGCGGGGGGGGGTACCGGCGCCGGTGGCGGTGCCGGGAGCGCAGGGGGTAGCGTTAGCAAACGAGGCCGACCCTCAAGCACCTCCAAAAAGTCGCGCCTGAAGGATCTGCTCAGGAAGGGCTACCGCTGCCTCGCCCTGCTCGAGGAGGTGGGGGCGCAGCGCTTGCTGGAGGCTTCCGCCGGCGTGTTGGTGGAGGGGGCGCGGGGAGGGGAGCGGGAGGCGACGCGGAGCGGGGAGGGGGAGGGGGAGGAGGTAGGGGGGAAGAGGGGCGGGGGGGAGGGGCTGACTTGGCGCGATGGGCAGCTTGTGCTTGGGGAGGCAGTGAGGAAGCGGCTGGCCATGGTCGACCCGTTCCATGATGTGAGTCGGGGTTTCGTATGGGGAGGGAGGAGGGAGTGCAAGTCGAGTCTGTGCTTTGGTTGGTTGATGGCGGTAGCCGGTTACGGTTTGGAGGGGGGTCGGCTGCTCGTTGTGATCGCCGCGACGGCGTGCTTTGGGGTTGGGGGTATGGATATGATCAAGGGCAGCTTCATGTTTTGATTGACACTGAGGTTGTTGTTTGGGTTAGGGTCAAGGTCCACCAAACTCCATCCTACCCTACCCTTTGCTGCCCTCCCCTCCCCTACTCTACCCTACCCTACCCATACCCTACCCATACCCTACCCTACCCTACCCTACCCTACCCTACCCTACCTTACGCTACCCTACCCTACCCTACGCTACCCTACCCTACCCTACCCTACCCTACCCTACCCTACCCTGCCCTGCCCTACCCTACCCTACCCTACCCTTCCCTACCGTGCCCTACCCTCAGGTCCCTGAGATTGAAGTGTCTACGCCGCTGGACCCTCCGGTGGAAAGCGACGGGCAGCAAGGGGCGCAGCAGATCTTGAGCAGCGCGGACAAGGGTGCTCGAGAGGGGAGGCCCGGCGGCGCAGCCCCCACCGGCATCATCGCCAGAATGGCTGCAGCGGTGTCGACTGCAGCGGCTACCGCTGCTGCAGCTGCTGCTGCTAGTGCGGCTGTCGGTGCCGACAACAGCAACAGCAACGACGGCAGCAGTGCCAACAACACCAATAGCGGTAAGCACAACAACAGCACCAACAGCACGAACAGCTGCAGTAGGGACAACACCAACAACGGAGGCGGTAGCAGCGTCGGCGGCAACACTGACAACAGCAGCCGGGTCAACAAAGGGGTCAACAGTAACAGCAGCAGCAGCAGCAGCAGAAGAAGAAGAAGCGAGGAAGTCGCTGGCGGCCCGTTCGCTTCAGCCCCGCTTTTCCCTGGCATGGCGGCAGCGCTTCCACCTTCTCCTCGGCGTCCTGCTGCTGCTGCTGCTGCTCCTGCTGCTACTGGTGACGCCGCTACGGGTGCTACTGCTTCCACTATTGGTGGTGCTACTGGTGGGGCTACTGTTGACGCCAGTGCTGGTGCTACTTCCGCAAAAAAGGCTATTGGTGCTACTACTGCCACAAAAAAGGCTATTGGTACTACTACTGCTACTGCAAGGGCTGGTCCTACTGCTGCTGCCGGTGCTACGGCCAGTGCGTCAGCTACTACTACTACTGCTGCTACTGCCAGTGCTACTGCTACTGCTGCGGGTGCGGTCGGTGTCGGCAATGATGGCGCCGGTTTGCAGCCGTCGGCTCGGGCAACGGAGGAGAAGGGGAAGGGACAGGGGGTGCCTAGACCATCCGACACGCCCAGAGTTGGGGGCGGGGGTGGGGGTGGGAATGCTTTTGCCGGCGGCGGCGTTAGAGGGACGAAAGGAGGGGGCGCTGGGAGGAGCAGCGGGGAGGGCGGGGGAGGGGAGGGATCGAAGGACGGCAGCCGCGATTCAAAGTGAGGGGAGATGGTGATGGTGGTGGTGGTCTGTGGTGTCAACCGTTTTAGGACATCGGTTACATTTTGAGGACGAAATACGCTGAATTTGAGTGAGTTTGTCCCTTCAGCGGAAGAGCAGTAGTAAGAGGATTAGCAGGCAAATTTCCCCACGATAATTGCCTTTCCGAGGACATCGATAATCGATTTTTGGTATTCTGCATTTTTTGTTTTGTTTTGTTTTTCAGAGTTTTAGATTTTGCTCACAGCCAAAATGTGTCCTCCTGGACATATGGTCATCCACAAGACCGAACAAAACGAAACAAAACAGCCTTGACGAGGCTCCTAAAACAGAGAGAGAGAAATATTGGATCTGGTATTTCTGTAGTCGAGATGCCTCTCGTCCATAACTCCGGATTTTCTTGGATACTCGATAGCTCGAGACTGCCAAAGCTGAATATTATTTTCAGTGGTATAGTATCATCGACGGCTGCCACAATTGACCCATGTTTTGTACTGTGTAAATTTTGACTGTGAAGGAAATACATCTCTCACAAAACAAAACCAATATTTTCGATTATCGGTCTAATCGAAAAGGCAATTCCCAGTCAGGAAGTTCGGCTGTTGTTGTTGTTGTTGTTGTTGGTGGTGGTGGTGGTGGTGGTCATGATGATGGCGTTCGTGGTGGTGGTAGTGATGGTGGAGTTGGTCATGTTGATTGATGTGATGTTGGTGCTACTGCTGATGTTGCTGTTGCTGCTCCTGCGGCTGCTGCTATTGATTGTCGCCGATATGTGACAATACCCCCCCCCCCCCCCCCCTCCCCCATGGAACAAGCTTACCTCCGTACGCACCTGAAGAGTTGCATCAATTCTGCAGCACATTGCGACGGTAGTCGTTTTCCATTTTCCACCAGATATACCTGGTATATCTTCTTCGTCTGAGCCTCCCCCCGCCCGCCCCGCCCAACTTTTGGAGGTGTCTCTGTTAGGAGTAGGAACGGTGCTCCGTCTCGAAAGGGATGCGTGGTCAATGGTCAAATTACTAAGTAAGGCGAGCAACAAATGAGTACCGTGGTACGCCCCCCCCCCCTCCCCCCTCCCGCCTCCTCCCGTTTAGCACTCTGGTCGTCAACATGAGGATCGCTTGGTCTTTATCTTACTGTATAAGTGCTCCGTATTTTTAGGGGCAGTGGTAACACGCAAGATAGCTCGCTCCCGCGGACGAATTGCCTATGGGTACGTATCTCGACGAGATTTTCGTTGTGTGTACCGCCCCTTGAGGCCTCAAGGCATGTTCAGGAGAAGCCCAGCTCGCAGAGCCCGTCCCGCGGTGTGTTGAATAGTAAGCGTGCTGTACGATGTTTCATCCCGAGATGGATGGGTGCGGCTGCTGCTGTGTGTTGTCTTCACATTCAGCCGTTGTGTTTGCCCAACTACATCAGTACCAGTCATCCAGTGTCCGTCCTGATGCCTTTATCCTAGAGAGATACCTGGCTCTGTGGTCACAGACGGTGACACAGAGAAACAAAAAATCGTGACAATCCTAAATCGCCAATGAATGGATAAAGCAAGCGAAATGCCAACGTACATAAAGGGTATACCAGACACTCGACAACACAATGCGTCTGGCCAACTATCCCCCTATCTCCTGCCGTCGTTCCCGTGGTGTCCTCCGTTCGGCCCACCCCCCCCCCCGGTGACCTCTTTTTTGTCCCCCCGGGACGCCAGGTACATCGGAGTGCGCCGACAGGAGTCTCGGTGGGTGGCGCACATCACACGCCCTTCTGGTGCTGGGGAGACTATCTTGGGCGTGTTTGACGAGGAGATTGATGCGGCCAAGCAGTACGACAAGTATGCCAAGGTTAGTAGGTGGGGGGGGGGGGGGGAGCTGCTTCGGGGTGGTGGAGGGAGGTAGGGTAGAATAGGGTAGGGTAGGGTAGGGTAGGGTAGGGTAGGGTAGGGTAGGGTAGGGTAGGGTAGGGTAGGGTAGGGTAGGGCAGGGCAAGGCAGGGTGAAGTGGCGTGGGGTCGAGTAGGGTAGGGGAGGTTAAGGTAGAACAGGGTGAAGTGGCTTGAGATATGTTAAAGTAGGATGGTAGGGGGGTGGGCCGCGGGGGATGGAGGCTTCGCTGTGCTGTGACTGTGCACGTCCATATACCAGTGCCTGTAAGCCTTCCTGTATTTGTATACGTACCTTATCGAGCTCCGGTACCCTCGACTTTTATTTTACCTATCCTTCTTATCGGTCCCCTTATGTATATGCTTCCGCAGATGTGGCTGGAAATCCCTGACGTGAACTTCCCGAGGCCAACAACCAACTCCCGCTTCAGGAGCTCGTTCGGCTTGGCCGGTACCTTGACGCCACAGCAGCAAAAGGTCTATCTGCAGCAGCAGCAGACTCAGAAGCAGCAACAGAAACAGCAGCAGCAGCAGAAGCAACAGCAACAGGAGAAGGAGCAGCAGCAGGAGCAACAGCAACAACAGCAGAAGCAAGAGAAGCAGGAGCAGCAACAACCTGGCTCTAACGCTGCAGCAGCCACCAACACCGAGCGACCCTCAGTACCACCATTACCACCATCGGTACCAACAGCATCAGTAGCAGCAGCAGCGGCGGCAGCAACGACGAAAACAGTCCAACCAACGAGAACAACAACAACAGCAGCAGCAACAATGACATTATCACAAGGACCACCTGCAGCAATACCGTCAGCAGCAGCAGCAGCAGCGGCAGCGGCAGCGGCAGCAGCCACCTCCTCAATAGGCTCGACGAGCGGTAGCAACGAGTTGACCTGTCCGACATGCTCTGCCACCAACGCTTCCCCTAACCCTATCCGCGGCTGTCGCGCGTGCGAGCTGAAGCGGGCGGGGTCCGGCGCGGCAGCAGCGGTTGCAGTAGGGATGGGGATAGGGACCAAGGGGAAGGAGGGGAAGGAAGAGGAGGAGGAGGAGCAGGAGGTGGTGGGGAGTACTGAGAAAAAGGTGAGGTTGACCTATGTTCTGATGTCAGTTGTTGAAAGCTTACGTGTAGTCACGCGAAAGGGTGGGGGGGGGGGTAGGCCCCCCTCGTTAACTTCTGGATGACTCGCTCCGGGCGAGGAAGGCGGCAAAGGCGCCGTGACATGGATTTCAAGACAACCGAACTTCGTAGCATTGTACTACCCCCCACCCCCACCCCTTGCGTCCCCTCCCCCCTGCCGCCTCTCCCCCCTTCTCATTAACGCCCCCCCCCCCATCCCCCCCCCCCCCCCGATTACACCCCTCCACCCCCCCCCCCCCGCGCGATGTCTGTGGTCGTACGACTACAGTAATACATGATATCGAGTACCCCCCCCGCCCTATATGTTATATATGATATAATATATATATATATATATATATATATTGGTTGGGTTGGCGCCGGATGACGACGACATGCTGCTCATTACTTGAGCTATTGTAGATAACCAGGGTACCGTTTTTTTTTTCTCTCTTCTTTGGCGGTCGGTCGCAGCTGGTGGTCGAGCTGGATCGTTTGTGCGCGGTGGAGAACATTCACTCCGCACAAGTGGGAACGATCGTACCACGTAGTGTTTATGGTAAGGCACCCGAGAGGCAGTTACATAGTGCTCCCATTGCTGTCTCTGGAAGTGGCCACACCGGAAAATACATGAACTCATTGAAGGTGCGGTCGATGTGCAAGTCACCCTCACAAGCGGTTCAAAATAAAATACAGCCCACCCTTCATCCGACTCGCCGAACAAACAGCTGACGGCGCTTCGCGCTTGGCCTCCCTGGTCGGTGAAAACCCGACGTGCTCCGCCCCGGCATGGTAGGGATGCGATGGTCTATGGTCCTACGAGTATGGCCATGCGTGATATCGATAACCGCTCTTCCCCCGCCCCCCTTCCCCCACCCATCGGTCCCGCTATCGCACCTGCTGCGTGTTACTCTTGAAGGGTGGTGGTGGTGGTGGTGTCGATGCCATGGAAGTGGACGATATTTCCGGAGGACCGCCGTGCTCTTTCAGCCCGACAAGCCCACCACCGTCTTCGCCCAGACAGGCACGGCCCTCTGCGGTATTGTCTGGGAACCCCCCCTCAAAATCTGCGCGGGGTGGGTCGCTGTCCTCGACGGCGCCTGGGTCTGGGCGACGGCTCGAGCCCAAGCCTGCGGGAGAGAGGGAGGAGGAGGAGGAGGAGGAGGAGGAGGAGGAGGAGCAGGGGGAGGAGGCGGTAGGCGGGGAGGGGGAGGAAGAGGGGGAGAGGGAGGGGAGGAGGAAGGAGGAAGAGTTGGGGAAGGGGAAGGGGGAGGAAGAGGAGGAGGAGGAGGAAGAGGAGGAGGAGGAGGAAGACGAAGAGGAGGAGATAGATGGCGCCCTCTTGGTGCAGTACCTTTGGGGAAGGGAAAGGGGGGGCGGCGGAAGTGGCGACGGCGGCGGTGGTGGTGGTGTAGGCCGTGATGGCCACCAAGGCGGGAAGAAGAAGGAGAAGGACGAGGAGGAGGAAGAGGAGGAGGAAGGGAGGGATAAGAGGGGAAGCAACAGCGAAGCCGCCGCTGCTGCTGCCGCCGCCGTCACCGACTATGATTCCTTCTCCTCGTCTTCTCCTTCGCCTCCTTCTGCCGCGGCGTCGCCTACGCTGAAACTGGCGGTGTCGCGAGACCTACGGCGGGGCTATCTCGCTCAGAGCCTGGCCAGGGTCGTCGGCGCGGCCGGAGTGATCCGGGAAGCGAGACGCGCGGGATATTGCCGTGGCGGCGGCAGCGGCGATGGTGGTGGCGGTGGTGGAGGAGGAAGTGGTGCTAGTGGGGAGGGTGGTGGTGGTGGTGGCGGGGGTGGGAGTGGGGGTGGGGGTGGAGGGGACGATTCGGCGGGTGGGGCTAAGGGAATGATGGACTCGGCTGAGGCCGGCCGGAAGGGTGGAAGGGAAGGGTGGGGCGAGGCGCAGGAGGAGTCTGCTGCCGCCGTGGAAGCGCTGGATGCACTCGATAGGGGCGTCGAGGAGCTATTGGATGAGGTGGGTGGGGATTTTAGTGATTTTATCTGGCGGGGAGGGGGGGAGGGCGGGGGGGGCGGGGGGTACCCAATGTCATGCATGGCCGTAGTCGTATCGCCATAGAGCGGGGAGGGTGGGGGGGGTGTACTCATTATCATGCAAGGTTGTAGTCCTATGACCATAAACCCTCGCATCCTCATAAAGCCGGAACGGAGCACGTCGGTTATACACCGACCAGGCAGGCATTGCTTGCACCAAGCGCGAAGCGCTGTGAGGTGTTGAGCGAGTCGCATTAAGGGTGAGCTGCATCCTACTGAGAACCGTTTTTGATCCTCACAAAGCCGGAACGGAGCACGTCGGTTATACACCGACCAGGCAGGCATTGCTTGCACCAAGCGCGAAGCGCTGTGAGGTGTTGAGCGAGTCGCATTAAGGGTGAGCTGCATCCTACTAAGAACCGCTTTTGAGGCGGATTTTGTTGCAAAAGTATCGCAGCGTCAATGGTGTGGCCACCTCCAAAGACAGCAATGGGTTTATCATGTGTCCGCCTCGTGGGTGCCTTACCATAAAAACACTACGTGATACGATTATCTCCCTTCTGCGGAGTTGAGGTTCTCCCCACACAAAACGATCTTACTCGATCGCCAGCCGTGATGACCGCCGAAACCAACAAAAAACAACGGTACCCTGGTTGTCTAGCTCAAACAGTAACAGGCGTGTTTTACAGAGTCGTCGCCAACCCACGCCAACCCAACCTACTTTCACCAGGTGGGGTGGTTGTATGGCGTTTCCGCTGTTGTAGTAACTCGGGCTGTGATCTGCGCGTGCGCCCGCCGTTAGTAACGGACCGGAGCCACCGTAAGCTCCATCGTTATCGTTATCTGGTTCGTCGGCACATGGTCAAATGTTTTTCGCGCTGCGTTTGTTCGAGTTTTTTCATAACCACTGTCATCACACCCCGTTTTTCATCACGACGCCAGAGTATACCACCCCGGGAATATTTTTTTGATATATATATATATATACAAGGCGCTTCGCTCCGCGGGCGGCCTACGCCGCCCGCTGCGCTCGCTCAGGAAGCAAAAAGGTACATCAAATTATGCGAAGTGACAGAGATCCACGATTGAGTTTAGGTCGTAATTGCAAACCGGCGACTTGATAATGCCAAGAGTCCCGCCGCCATGCTTCAGGAACAAACAGCTCCGACGCCAGCTCGAATGCCACATATGCGCTTCGCGTCGCGGATGTCGTACGTACGTACATACCCCAGGTAGGATACTGCTGTCTGTACCTACTTTCTTCTTTCGATATACTCTTACGTCTGTACTCGTATGTAGGAAGAAGGCGAAAGCACAGCACGACACAGCAGCAAAAAAAATGAAAATGAAACCGAAAACTCGGAAAGGGAAAAAAATCCCCGTCCCCTCTCGTGTAATATTTTTCTGCCTGATTGGAACACCTTGCACCCGGTCGAAAAGAAGAGAAAAAATCGCACAGAAGAGCTTCTCTCTCAGCCTCGTACGCCGTCTGCCCCTCTCGCGACCACCTCGCTACCCATTCGGTCCGGGTAAAGCTTTTATCACTCTCTGCCACAATCAGCCCCGTCGCCCGCCTCGCGTGAAGCCCGGTGCTCACCGTGGCCGTCGTTCGCCAGCTCGATAACGTTGGTGTTCAAACTGCACACCTCCCTCTTTCAACTTTAGCGTGGTCGCAAAAATAAGCACCGCTTGAATAGTATCTTGCCCTCCTGAACGACCTTTATAAAATCGTACATACTCTATCAACAATCATAAATCGAAGCCAGACAAAGGCCGTTCATGCATCCCTCGTGTCTCGAGGCACACGCGACGCCTAGGCACGAAAGCGGCGACCGCGCTCCTTGCAGCCCCCCCTCTACCCGCCAGCACCCGCTGGCACCCGCGACGGTGCCGGGTCCTCCCGCGATACCGTGCTCAGAGAACACGCACGCACACGAAACGAAAGAAGACAGAAGGAAGAAATGACCGAGAAAACAAAGAACTGCTGGAAAGGTCCGGCAAGTAATGAAAGGAGGCGGTTTGGAAGTGGGAGCTCTGAGAGGCCAGGGATGCACCAACCGAGCACGCTCAGGGGTTGTGATCTAAGCATGTAGTTCTATATATATATATCCCAAAACAACCACCTACTGCAGTACCCGGGGGTATACCACACCGGGTGATAAGTGTTTGGAGACCCAAATGTTTCCACCGGGGATGTGGTATACACCGTCGTAACCGGTAGATTGTTGCGAAGAAGGTCGTCTGTGATACGACGCCAGGCTGAACTTTGCTTGCGGCGCATCTCCCGTCGTTCCTACACTTTTCCTTGACCCCCTTACCTGTATACCTGCCCGTGACCTTGTCCTTAGCCTTGAGCCCTGTTCACTGCCTTTTTTTCCAAATGGTCATCGATGAAGTTCAAACAAAATCGACACTAAATTACGAAAATTAGCGCCAACAGCTTTTAGCTGGTAAAACGAAGAAAAACTCGACAAAAGAAGGCATACTTCAAAAGTTGGGAAATTTGGGAGAATTGGAAAGTTGGAAAGTTGGAGAGGTGAAAATTTGGGGAACTTGGAACTTGGAAAATTTCGAGAGAAAAAAAACTGTGGCCACGGCTTTCGTCATTTTACGCTATACCCGTTACCCTCACGCTATTGACATCGATAAAATTGAAACTAATTTGCAAAAATTACCATTTTTTTACTTCGTAAAACGAAGAAAATCTCTTCAAAAATAAAGCGTACCTGGTACCTAAAGAGGTCGGAAACTTTGGAAAATTTGGAAATTTGGAAGTATGGAAATTTTGGATAGAAGAAAAAACTGTGACCACGGCTTTTATCCATTTACGCCACCCCTCACCCTTACCCTTGCCCGTACCATAGCCCCTACCGCTACCGTAACCCTTCAGCTTTTCGATGGTAACTGCGGCTTATCAATTGTGTCTGACACTGCCGCTTGTAACTGTCACTCTCCACATTGTCGTCGCTTTTCCTTGCCTCTTCTTGCCGCTGGTCGTTCGCAGGACGAGAGGTCTCTCTTGAGACACGCGCGGTCTCTAGAGAGAAACGCCTGCCGCTTCGAGCGAGAACGCCTGCGAGAGGTGGAGAGGGAGGAGGCCAAGGGAGAGGTGCAGCTGATCAAGACCACGGTGAGAGTCAAAATGCTATTCTAACCGCTACGACACAACGTGCCTGGTATATGGTGCATAGTGCAACAGTTGGAACCGCATGTTCGAGGTTGTATGATCGATGTCGAGCGGTCAATGTTTTCGGAACGGCCGAAATGTAACGATATCTCTTGAATAGTCGAGATTTAACAGTCGATATTCGACGGTCGGTGTAGAACGGTCATTTATTTTGGCGGTATATAGAGGCATGACGGTCCTTGAGTTGCCCAGATTCAACGATCGATATTCAACTGTCCAGATTATCCGTCGGAGACGATAAGGTCCTTATATCCAGATTTTTACGTTGGGAACCTAACGATTGTTTCTCAGTCGGTATTCAACGGTCGATGTGTACGGAGGTGATATGCGACCGTCGAGGTTTTAACTGTCGGTATCCAACGGCCGATATCATACTGTACATATCCAAAGGTCGATATTTAGCGGTTGGTATTCGAATATGGTCGATATTTAATTGTCGATATTCAACGCTCTAAAGGATGAAGATCAAAGTTCTAAACACACAATAAACCTTATGCTGTCAATATTTATTGGTCAAGACTTGATGGTCGACGCATGGCGTTTCTTTTTTGATGGTCGAGATTCAGCCGACGATATTCGACAGCCGACGATATTCGACAGCCGACATTATGTGTTCGAGATGATTTTATCAGTATTAAATAGTCAATATTTGGTGGTCGACACCCAACGGGCGTTTTGTTTTCGTTGAGGTTTGGCTTTCGTTAGTCAACGGTCGATTTGTAAACAGGTGGCATGCAACCGTTGATATTTAACTATCGATATCCAACGGTCGATATATTTTTGTCGATATCCAAAGGTTCGAGATTTAGCGGTTGCTGTTCAACCATCGAGACCCAACGGCCGAAATCGAACGGTCGATATATGACGGTTAGTTGTCAACGGTAAAATCCACCGGTCTGAAGTTTGCAATCGAAAGTTAACGGTTGATACGCAACCGTCAGTGTTCAACGGTCGACTAACCCTTTGGGTCAATGCTGATCCCACGATTCAATGATCCAATGTTCCCGGTCAGTCCAATCACCCTTCAGCAAAACCTGTGTGGTTGCCATATTGACCATATCGTGAACAGGCGGAGGCAAATGAGCAGAAGGCCGACCTCGCCCAGCTGGAGTTGCTCGCGAAGAAGGCTTTCTCCACCAAATCGGCCCTGGTGAGTACGAGAGACCGAGTTGACCCCTTCTAAGCCAATCTACTTTAAGACGGCACTCACGTTCATGGACCCGGAGTACAGTAGTTAGTTTTACGAGCTGGGCCAGCCAATAAAACGGAGAAAGCTTTTTAGAGTCGTATCTCGTGAGCCACTGCAAATTAGGCTGCAAAAAAAATGGATCTCTAACCATGACACACCACTGCTACGTGAAATTGTCAGCCTTTTTTTTCTGACTCGATCTCGCCAAGATATCCGCGAAAATCTTCTTCGACGCTAAATTCGTATAAAAAATGTCGTTTTCGATCGAAATGAAATTTGGTAGACAGTGCTGAAGACACAAGGAGATAATCGATGTAAGTCTCCTTTGCCCAATTCGCCACCCATCAACATATATTACCAGATCTCGAGTTCATTTTGGAAGTGAAGACAACTACGAAAAAAAATGGTATTTCTGCCATATGCCCGACCATTATTGAGAATTTCACTCTGATCTACGAAGGAGGGTGGGCGGCAAGCGTGTCGGTAAGTACATGATATACACTACTACAGTGTCCAAATTTCAGGTACGGGTAGGATGGGGTTCGTCTGTGCCGACAATTGCCTTCTTGTTGCATTGTAACTCGGATACCAATTTTTATCATCATCCCCCCTGATCGCGCAGTGGCCGATGTGCTGTGACCTCCGCCTTTAACCGTCAATTTTCTTTGTTATGCTATTGTCAAGTCCCAACTGGGTTGTAAAACAGATACGACGCCGCAACTACTGCCTCAGTCGGTTTGCCCTGCCCCCCCAATATATATATATATATATATATATATATAGGTTGGGTTGGCGTCGGTTGGCAACGACACTGTAAAACATGCCGCTCACTGCTTGAGCTAGACAACCAGGGTACCGCTTTTTCTTTTTTTCTTTTTTGGCGGATCGCCCACATCTGGTCGTCGAGTTTGATCATTTGTGCGAGGTAAATAATCTTTACTCTGCACAATTGGGAATTGGTCGTATCACGTAGTGTTCAAGGTAGGGCACCCAAGAGGCAGCTACATAGTACTCCCATTGCTGTCTCTGGATGTGGTTACGCCGGAAAATAACTAACTCGTTGAAGCTGCCGTCCAGGTGCAAGCCCACCTCACAAGCTCACAAGCGGTGCTTAGTAGGATGCAGCTCACCCTTCATGCGACTCGCCGGGCACCTCACGGCGCTTCGCGCTTGGTGCAAGCAATGCCTGCCTGATCGGTAAAGACCCGACATGCTTCATCCCGGCATTGTAGGGATGCGAGGGTCTATGGTCATACGGACTACGGCCATGCATGAGATCGAGTACATCTCTCCTGTCGAGTGTACCCCCCCCCTCTCTCTCTCCGTTTTATGTTTTGATGTTTTTGTTGTCTCTACAAGTGACCAAGCCAGAAAAACAAAAACAAAACAAATTCGACGGCCACAGATCGCTTGATTTATCTGCGGATGCTCCGTCCCGGCATTGTAGAGATGCGAGGGTCTATGTATGGTCATACGACTACGGCTAGGCATGACGTGAGTCCCCACCCCCCCCCACCCCCCTCTTATTTTTGTGGGTACAGTTTGTGTGCTTACCTGTTAAGAGTTTTCTTAAATCAAGACGCCTACTCGCTCCATACGGTGTTTCGATAGTTTGCGAAGCAACTAAAAGGCACGCCTATGCTACTGTACTTCTCTTTTTTTTTATACCCCACTGCCTTTGCCTGCAATCCTGCGTCTTCCTCTGTTTGCAATCCTGCGCCTTCCCTTGTTTTTGCAAACCTGCGCCTTCGTTGGTCTTTGCAATCCTGCGTCTTCCTTTGTTTGCAATCCCTTCAGGCATTGCAAGCCGCTCTCGAGTCCGAGAGGGAAAACGCGGCAGCGAATGAGATGGCGGTGGCGGATGGGAAAAAGCTGCTCAAAACCCTCAGAGACGAGCGGAAGAGTCTCAAGGTATACCAAACAGCGCACAGAAATGCACGCCACGAGCGATAAATAACACAGTATAAAGAATAAGAGCATGAGGCTCTTTTTGTGACGGGCGGTAAGAACAACGAATTAAGAAAGGGAGCTCAGCTCGCAGTAATTTGTTTTGGCGTTTTTTGTTTTCTCGTTTGGCCATGAGCCTCTCTTGGGTTTCCAGCTCTCACCCAGAGGTGAACGTAAAACTCGATCTCCGACACCCCACCATCTGTTTTCGAAACCCAGAGAGGGGAAGGAGGGGGAGAGGGGGATACGTAAAACCAAGTCGAAAGAAATGTGATAAAAAACGCTTCGAAAATTGGCCTCGAAACCCCACTCAACTGTTTTTTTTTTCGTGTCGTTTTTTTTTCCACTTGTTCAGGATTGTGGTGTCGTTTTGTTTTTCACTCCGAGGGAACGCGAAAAACGGAGAAAGACGACCTCTTGATACACTCCTTCCCGAGTCCATATATACTGAAAAAAACAGACTAGTGAGATTTCTGGACGAATTTAGAAGATTATATCGTTTCTTCCACTTGGTTTGAGTATACCCCCCCGTTATTTATTTTTGATTTAGGTGCGAATATCCCTGGCTCGGCTCGCCTTCGTTTTTTTGTTAGCTTTCGTTGTTGTGGTGTCTTTCATCACTTTCCACCTTTTTTTTCCCCAGCCTCTCGCTTGAATTGCTTTTGTTTTGTTTTGGTATGTATATACTCATTCGCAGTCTATTACTACTTTCTTCTTCATCGCCGTTTATACACGCGTCCAACGGAAATGTTGAACCCCTTCGCTAGGGCTTCACTACCGTTGGGGAGGCAAAATACTTGGAATTAGAGTGCCTTTAGGTACATGTACATTGCAGTAATGTACTAAAGGGCCTTAAGGAATGCACTAGGGAACAGCACGCCGATGCGTACCAGTAGCGAGTACTCTTGCTTTGTAGCCGTTGATTGCCGCACGTTGACTCTCGGCTCGTCCATCTCGCGCAAGGAGCGAGTGTCGGAGAAGGAGAAACAGGCCGTCAAAGCGTCCGGGCAGGAGGGTTTCCTGGAAGAAAAGGCGTTGCTGTTTGCGCGGGTGAGGGGGGAGTGGGCGTCCCTCAGATGCGCTTTGAGGAGGAGGGTGGGCGCGGCGAGGACTCTCCTGCTGACAGATGGGGGCTGCCGCCTCCACGCGGTACCGGAGGACAGACTCGAGCAGGTGAGAGTGGTGGACGCGTGTTACCAGATAGGTATTGCGAGGGACCATAGTAAATAGGACCAAATATTGTTGGTAAAAATAGGGAAATGTATAGATTTTTGTGTGTACCGTAGGTCCTATTTACTGTGGTCCCCTAGCACATGTTCATGTCCCAGACAGATCATCTACAGGTGGATCGTGATCTAGACCATCTAGTTCCTCACCTGCCTTTTGTGAGATGTTGCGCAGGACCTGCATAGAATAGTACAGATCCAACCCCAGGGTGGGCTCCTTTTAATATTACGGAGGACCTTGAGTAAATAGGACCCAATATTGTTGGTAAAAATTGCGAAATATATGGGTTTTCGTGTGTACCGTCGGTCCTATTTAATATGGTCCTGCAGATTTACGGGTTCCCACCCGGCAATATGAGCTATTACGGAGGACCATATTAAATAGGACCTACGGTGCTCACAAAAACACCGTAGGTCTTATTTAACATGGTCGTGCAGATTTACTGGTTCCCACCCGGCAATATGAGCTATTAATAGATCATACCAGTACATTATTGGGAACATACCAGGTATGATCTATCTATCTGCCTTGAAGGATCTAGGTCATCGAATGATCTGTGGGTTATCTGTCCGTAGTGTGTAGAACAGTTAGGGAGCAATCCCTCGGGAGGGGGTATTCTGTACCACTTTTTGCCTTCTGAGGCAACATTGTTCTTACCGGTGGAGCTCCTCAAGTGAGCGGCTGTTAGTAGACCGGTTACCATCACTAGTATGATAATTTTATTACCTACTGTAGTATGTTTGTTGTACTGTAGGTCTATTTAATAGCGCATGTAAACGTTGGTCGGGCTGAGCAATGCCCCTTTTTGGGGTGGTGCCTTATACCATTTCGAATAAGGCATTAAGGCACCATCCTTACAGGGGCTGGGGTGTTGGTATTGGTGTTGGTATTCGTACTGGGGTGAAGTTTTTTTTTTTGGGGGGGGGAGGGTTACCGCCTTCATGCGATGCCTGAAGATATACTCGAGGAGGTGAGGGTGGTAGGCGGGAGGGGGGGTGGGGGGGGGGAGGAAAGGGGTGTCGTGGTCGGGGTGTCGTGGTCGGGGTGTTGGTGGCCTTGGTGGTGGGGAGGGGGCCGTCCTCATGCGGTTACTGAGGATAGACTCGAGCAGGTGTGTATTAGTACGTGATGTTGGTAGTGTTGGTGTTACTGCTCACGCTGGTGTTGGTGTTGGTGCTGTTATTGGTACAATGTTATCGAGGGGGGGTGGCGCAGTGGGGTAGTAGTGATGGAGGTGGGGTCGATGGTAGGGGTGGTGGGGTTGGAGGCGGTGGTGGTGGTAGGGGCGGCGGGGTTGGCGGGGGTGATTGTATCTTGGTACTGGTGCTACGCACTGTAGTGCTGTTGCGGGTGTCGGTGGCATCGGTAGTGGTGTTGACATCGATGCTGGAGTCTTTTGGTGTTGACATGATAGTAGTGGTGCTGGTGTTGGGTATTGGCGCTGTGCTAGACGTATTGCTGTTCTGCATTTTGTTGTTGCTGCTGTCCGGTGGCGTTGCTGTCGCCTCGTGTTGGTGTTTGCTGTTGTTGCTGTTGTCTGGTGGCGTTGGTGTTGCCTTGTGTTAGCTTCGCTCTTGTTGATGTTGATGCTGATGCCACCTTCAATTCTTGGGTTGTTGTTTTCAGCTGACCAACATGATGTCGGCGTTCCCAACCACCGCCGCTCCCGTGCTTTTGCAGCCCCGACGGATGGACGAAGCCTGGCGCGCTCTCCTGTTCCTGGAAAAGTTATACCCCAACGAGGTCAGTCCACGATTGCTCCTGATGGAAGTGGTGGTGGTGGGGGTGTTGTTGTTGTCGTTTCGGCTGAAACGGGCCTTTCCACTTCGGTTTTTTCATAACACGTCCCCTTGATGTTTTTTTACCGACGCAGCTGAATTGCCGAGTTCTAGGCATTCTAACGGGGGGGCTGGGGGGTTGGGGGGGGGGGGGGGGGGGGGGCTCGATTACCAAAATTCGATCAGGTGCTAAAAAATTAAGATGCGGCAGTTTTCGGTTTATGTGAAATCGAGCGATCTAGCAGTTCAGGCTAGCGTACCGTCCATGCTATAGCTGACATCGTCAGGGCTTTTAACACTTTTTTTTCGGTGTTTCTCAACCTTTTTGGGGGTTTCTTGAACATTTTCAGTGTTGCTTAGTCCTTTCCGGTGTTGCTCGGCCCTTTTCGGGACCTAATTATAGCGACTGAATGAAAGGATAAGTTCGGTGTTGCTATCCGACTGCTAGTAGTGCGAGCTCGTAGCAGTGCGTGAAGGATCAGGCCGCACCCCGTGCCGTACCGCTTCTTGCGTTTTATGCTGAGCACCACGTTTATCATCCCCCCAGCCAAGCATTGGTCGATTCTGAAATCGCCAAGCACTGGCCGAATCTGGAATCGCCATTTTTTTTGTCGTGAACGTTTTCCTTTGAAGCACCCAAGCGGTCAACACGTCTTATCGATGATTTGTACAGCTGCAGCTAAAACCGTCCTTTCCATTTCTACATATCTTTTTTAATTCCAACACGCCCCCTTGATGTTTTATTTTTTTGCAGACGCTGCTGAAACGATCGGTAGACCGCGCGTGGGTGGAGACGGTGAAGCCTGAGACGATGCTGATGTTGGCCCACAGCCGCACGTACGTGGACCAGCTGAGGACTAGGGTTGACGAGGCCGGGTCGAGCGTGGAGTGCCTCACCGCCGTGGACGGGAGCGAGGATGGTGCTGGAGATGTGGGAGGTCGCGGAGGTAAGACGACGGACAGATCGCGGCCTAAATCCCGAGCTAGATCGCGAGCTAGATCACGGGCAAGATTATCTACAGTATTAGTCGTCTCGATCTAGTGTGGATCATCTATTGATCGTCACGATCTACTGCTGTAGATGATGCCTTAATCGTCACGATCTAGATGATCTGTTTTGTCGTCATGAGACAGATAACCTTTCACAGTGGAACCATAGTAAGCTGGGCCCATCATATATATACACCAAAAAACATACCAGGTATACCAGGTGCCTGGTATATTCCAGTGTTTTTTGGTGAGCATATTTGGTCCTTCCTGATTAGTCGTATGCCCCGCCGTAATGGTGGTCATCGTCACGATCTTCTAGATCGTCTAGTTGTCGCGATCTACGATCTACTGCAGATCGTCTCCAAATCGTCATGGTCTAGATCACCTACTGACATCCCCTCGATTTAGATCATCTATGAGCTGTCATTACCTGCGCTAGATAGTCTGCTGGTCGTTACGATCTGCTTCGATCTACAGTGGATGGCCTGTTTTTCGTCGTGATCTACTCGAGTAGATTTTTCTATCTAGTTGCCACGATCTGTTTTAAGATCGACTTTTGTCGTCATAATCCAGAATGTCTAGTAATGGTAAATCTTCACGATGTACAGTAGATCATGTATGAGCATTCACTACGATCTGCGCTAGATGCAGTAGTCTTTCAACCGTCGTCACGATCTAGATCGTCTATTGATCGTCACGATCTAGATCGTAAGTTGATCGTCACGATCTACAGTAGATAATGTACTAGCTGTCACGACCTAGATCATCTACTGATATCACCACGATCTAGATCATGTATTGGTACCGCCAATATTTGGACAATATATTAATCGACCCACTATCACGGTGGAACATACTGTGTTCATATTAATAGTATTCAGGACCAAGTATGCCTACTATAACTACTAAAACCTACTTGAATATGTGGGCTTTTGTATATACGATGGGCCCTGATTACTGTGATCCCCCGCAGTAGTCGCCTTCCACGCGAGGTTGTGCAAGTGCCGTGTAGTACACAGACAGACCCCACACGGCAAAACCTAGAGCTGCGTCGAACAGATCGATCCTATCCGGAATAAAAGCATCTAAGTCTTGCAGATCATATTGATCAAGGGTACAGCTGCCGCTAAAGGTCTATTGTAGATCATCAAATGGTTGGGCTAGGCACTAGCAGGTAGCAAGTATGTACTGGCAGTAGTAATCTACTGGTTGACCTGGCCAGTACATTCGCCAGTTTTTTTTGTCGTGTGTACGCCCAAAGGACACGCCATAAAATAACACGGAAACCCACCAATTGCGTTTCCGGAGGAGGGAGGAGAGAGGGGAGACAGTACACTGCTGCAATCCAATATACTGGGTGATTTTGACGACAGCGTATTCGCTACTGACTGAGTCACCCAGTGCACAGCCCTTTCAAAATGGGGATCCATCTGATGTGATCTGTTCGATGTGCTACTGATAAGACGTTGCGTCTCGTTTGTCGGTGCGCGCAGGGAGGAGTGGTGGAGGCGGTGCGCAGCAGGGGTACGGGGGGGGAGGCGGCAACGGTGCGAGAGACAAGGCGGAGAGAGCGATGGCGGTGTACGGGAAGGATACCGTGGGGAATAAGCGGTCGTGGGAGGCGGCCATGACGGCTGCAGGTGCGTGTTGGGACGTGGTGGTTAGCCGACGGTGAATTGACGGTTGAATAGCGGCTTCTTGACAGTTACATGTCGTGTTCGTGACGGTTTCATGTCGGGTGCACGACAGGACAACAACTTTGTTGATCCGTGTTTCATCCGTTTGGAGCAGACGCCCTTCTGCCTTTGATTGTCATTCACAGATCAGACATATCATCTACATATCATCTACATATCATCTACATATCATCGACAGTTCATCTACAGATCGTTCCCAGTTGATGACCTAGATCTTTCGAGGAAGATAAATAGATGCATTCCTGATCTGTATGATCTGTATGATCGAGCTCATGTTACAGGGTGGGAGCAGTATAGCCTGCCTGGTCTAGGGATAGCACATGCTTCCTAGGTTGGATATGCACGGTACAGATCCTGCACAACCCCTCGCGACGACAGCTAACGATCTAGATCTCTATCCGGCGAAAGTATCCGACGCGCAGCTGACTCTCTTTTTCTCCACCTCCTGCCTCTCCTGGCTCCCTGGACTTGTGTTGTTGCCTGTCTAATGGCTACTGCTGCTGCTGATGATGGTAATGGCGATGATGATGATGATGACGATCATAATGGCGATGCTGCTGCTGCTGATGATGATGATGATGACGATGACGATGATGATGATGATGATGATGATGATGACGACGATGATGATGATGATGATGATGATGGTGATGATGATGATGATGGCGATCATAATGGCGATGCTGCTGCTGCTGCTGATGATGATGATGATGATGATGCTGCTGCTGATGATGATGGCGATCATAATGGCGATGCTGCTGGTGGTGGTGATGACGATGATGGCGATGCCGCAGGGGCGGTGCTTGAAGCGGTCGACCGAGTTCTCCACGGTGAGGCGCACAACGCCTTCTGCGCCGTGCGCCCACCGGGACACCATGCCGGGGTGGAACTGCACTGCATGGGCGCGGTGTCAAACGGGTTTTGCATCCTCAACAATGTTGCCCTGGCGGCCCTCTACGCTCATCTCTACGGGTGAGGGCTTCTTTCCGTTTCCTTGGCCTTACCTTTGCTTTGCTTTTGAATTTTTCTTTGCCTCGCTATGCTTTGCTTTTGGAATTTGCTTTGCTTCGCTATGCTTTGGCGTTTCTTTGCTTTGCTTTGTTTGATTTCTGCGCGCGGGTCGTTGGCATGGTCTTACGGTGATGTTACGTGTTGTATGCGCTCTATGTTACGTATAGTATGTGCTTGCGTCTAGTGTACGGATCTTTGTATGTTTCAGGTACTTGCACCCTCCGTACACCCCCCCCCCCCCCCCCCCCTTTCCCCGTTCAGGTACGCCGCCGCGAGTTGCTATGGTTGCTTGTTGTTGCATGTGTTGTGTGTGTGTTGTGTGTGTTGTGTGTGTTGCATGCGTTATATACCAGTATGTGCACTATCAATCTTCCGTGTTTTTATTGTCGTACTTACGTTCTTTACGTGCACCTTATCGGGTGTGTCATATGCCTGGTCGGTGGAAACCCGACGTGCTCCGTCCCGGCATTGTAGGGATGCGGGGGTCTTTGGTATTTCGACTATGGCCATGCATGATATCGAGTACAACCCCCCCTCCCCCTCACCCTCACCCACACTGCCGCCTCCAACCCCCCCCCCTCACCCCCCCCCCCCGCCCCATCTCCACCCCCACTCGCATGCCCACCCCTCTGCCCGGCCAGGTACATGGCGAGAGTTGCCGTGGTCGACTTCGATGTTCACCATGGGAACGGGACCCAAGACGTCCTCTGCAGGACCGAGCACCCGGGTTTCCTGTACGCGTCGATTCACGCGTTCAACCGGGGGGGAGGGGATGCTTCTCAGGCCAAAATTTTCCCGGGAACGGGTGCCGCGGGGGAAGCCCACGGCAACGTTCTTAACATACCGCTGGGGGATCAGGTGAATACATTACATATATATATAGGCAGCGTTCTTAACTTACCCCTGGGGGATCAGGTGAATATATGTATATTTAATATTTACCAGGTATTATATACCCTGGTAGGCAATGTTCTTAACATACCCCGGGGGCGTCAGGTGAATATATATGTACCAGGTATAATATATGATGTATTTAGTTTGGTGGGCGGGGCGGGGCGGAGGTTTGCCAAATATTTTTTTTGCTTAATATCCCTGCTTTGGAATTTGAGCGGGGAAAAAAGAGCGGTAAGATTTGACGATTGCAGGAATGGTCACTATGTCATTGGGGGATGGATGTTGACAATACGACATTTTTTTGTCCGAGGAAGTCCAGCTATTAGACCTATGCCAATGGTACAGCGAAGTTGCAATAACAAGTTTGAGCTTCAAAGATACCCGCCAAAACAAAATCAGAACACGCTTCCTATGGGCCACGTAAAAAAAAAAAAAAGTTCCTAACTTTTGGAAAAGCCCGAAAAAGGCAAATCTGGGGCCGATTTTGGGCCAACATCGGCTTGAGAAAAACTCAGACCGATCTTTGGTTCGAAGCGGCGAGATTCCGAGTCCTCGACAGACATCGAGCAACAAAACCAACGATTGCGTCATGAATTCTGAACGGAGTGCGCTCGTTAGGGGCTCCGACCCACCCTAGGGTCACCGTCTTCGCACCATGGCCGGTGTCATGTGGCGGGAGCTGACCAGGCGTGTGATAAAGAAACATTTGACCGCTGGTTTGCACAAAACAGAAGACAAAATTTCTCCATCCGTCTCGAATGGCAAAAAATAGACTTTTTTTCAGGTTTTGGAGGATACCGTAAGACGCCGCCGGCAAGCTCTCGCCCCCCCGACCATGGATCCACCTGATATCTTCGAGGCCGTCATCTATATTCGTTGGGCTTGCCAGATACCGAGTGGGTTGGCCGTGGGCTGAGTCTATGTCGAGATCGAGCGTCGATCGTCGCACGAGCTGGTTTCGATCACCGTGTTGACAATTTGCGACCAGAAAAACACAAATTGCGCCGCCTGCAGCCGTTGGGGGAAAAAAAAGAAAAAATCAAACTTTTTTCTCTTTTTTCCCCACAGCGGCTGTACAAGAATTTTTTCGGCTGTTTTTTTGAAGCGATATATTTGAAAAAAAACTTTTGAACTTCGCTGTACCATTGGCATAGGTCTTGTACGGGAGGAGTACTTCTGGGCTCCAGAAACTGAGTTTTATGGTCGTCGGGACAGGCAAAAACACCGGTAGACTCCTCAAAATGCTCCCCGGAGTTTTGTGAGAGCTTTATTGTTGAGCGTTTTTCAGTTTCTCCAGAGCATCAGTTTTGGGTTTTGCGCAGCCAATCAGTCTTCTCTGGAGGCTCAAAAATGAGGCTGTTCGTCAGGACTGGGGCCAGAAATAGTGTGGATCTTTGAAGATGCTTCGTATTTGATGAGAAATCATTATTTGCTCAGATCTGGCAATGTGGGTGAACAGTCAAGCTTCGACTCTGGAGAAACGGAAATCTGCTCGAGAAAGACCTCGGAAAACTAAGGGGAGCATCCTCTGAGGAATCTACGGATGTTTCTGACGGTCCCGCCGAGTAAATCGCGGGTTTTCGGCAAACAAAAAAAAAAACAATTTGTCAAGAGCCCTTGGTTTTTTGTTGGTCTTACTGTAGGGTAGAAAGCAAGGAGTCGTACCGCACGGCCGCAAGATGATGTGTGATATCAAACAGGTGTACGACTGCTCGGCGCTCGCTCTGCTCTTGTGGATACCGGCGATAGATAACAGCCGGCGTTTTCATCGCTGTTTTGGTCTCTTGTGTATTGACCCTTTTAGTAGTGCAGTCTCGTTTTGGGGACAGTTGGGGACAAATTACTTGGGAATTAGGGTGGTTTGGCCCCGAAACGGGACTGCGGTTCTAACAGAGGTTAACACCCAGAGGGGGGATAGATAATGTGCCGCTTCGTGGTTTTGTGACATCTTATTGTCCCGTTTTGAGGACAAATCACTCAAGTATTTGCAGATTGTTTCCCTAAACGGGACTGCAAGCCCCTCCAGCAAGGGTTGATGACTTTTTGGAGGGGCTAGGTTATAACCCCTTTTATTAATACTGTGCTTCGTATACTGCAGTCCGGGATTGGGAACGAACCAGTCAGTTTCTATCAACGGAGGCCCACAGTAAATACGCCCAAAAAGGAGTCCAAACCACCCACGTCGGTGCGTTGCATCTCAAGAACTGCCGCGCGAATCGACCGTGAATGGTGTCTGTTCAATATTACGGGGCTGGCGGTACTCGCATATAGGCTTTCCATCGACGTTAACATGTGTACTCTTCAGAAATGCATGTGTACTATTTTGCCCGCTCCGTAGTGGGCCTATGTGGTGGGAGCCACCGTGATTATTAATAGTGATTTGTCCCCAAAACGGGACTGGAGTTTTGCCCTGAAACAATAAGAGGCCCCAAAACTGCGAAGCAGCACGTACATATATCCCCCCCCTCTGCGTGTAAAACCCCTTTTAGTGCTGCAGTCCCGTTTTGGGGACAAACCACTCAACTTCCAAGTAAATTGCCCCCAATTGTTCCCGAAACGAGACTGCAGTCCTAAAAGGGTTAATAGTACCTCGTGGTCAGAACCTAGAGACAGTAGTACCTACCCCGTACACACCAAATCTTGTTTTTCAACTATTACGGGGGACCATAATAAATAGGACCTAATAATGTTAGTAATAAGAGCGAAATATAGAGGTTTTTGTGTGTGCCGTAGGTCCTATTTAATATGGCCCCCCGTAAATACTACCTGATATAACAGTACTATCTTCCCCCGTAATGCTATTTTCTCGTAAAAAAATGAGCGCGTGTACGGGCGGTTTGGCAACGTTTTGGTACATCCTCTGGGGTGTTTTATGGTGTTTTTTATGGCGTTTTGTTTTCGGAAACTTTTTCGACTCCTGTATTTAGTTGTTCTTTTTGTCTCCCTGTAACAGCCGATTTTGAATATTCCAAGTTTATTTTTTTGTACCGTACAACACGGAAGATAACACGCCTCCGTATCAATGAAAGCACACGTAACTATATATCGATTTATCGGGTTTTCGATGTAGCGTATCGATCATTTTTTCGTTGACCGATATCGATATCGAAAGTATCGGTATATATTTTGATATCGAAATATCGAACTTTCGATACATCATACCGATTGTTTTTATCGTTTATCGGTATCGATGTCGAAAGTATCGGTAATTATTGATATCGATTCATCGATCTTTCGATCTATGGTACCGATCGTTTTTTTTCGTTCATCTATATCGTACCGAGCTCGATTCGTCACCTATTCATAGTTTCCTGTTTTTGTGTTGTTCGGTCTTGTGCTACAGGTCCAGCCCGCGGCGTTCCACACAGCGACGTCAAAAGTGGTGGCTGCACTCGAGGCGTTCAAGCCGAACCTCATCCTGCTGTCTGCTGGCTTTGACGCTCATCAGGTGATGCAGGCTTTCGTGTTTATGTGTTTTTGCCGCTTTGTTTTTTGTGTGCGTTGTTCCGTTGGGCTTCGTGCTATTTCATTTATTTGCTTTGGCACTGTCTCGTTTGTTCTGTCCAGTTTTTTGTTTCGTTTGTGCTGTTTTTTCTGTTCCGTGCTTGGTGCCAGCGAATGTATACCCGGTCGGTGAAACCCGACGTGCTCCGTCCTGGCATTGTAGGGATGCATGGGTGTATGGCCATACCCCCCCCCCCCCCCCCCTTCCCTTCGCGTTCATGCAACCAACTCACCAATTTGATACCTGGTGTCATTGCACAGCCCGGCATCCAGTTGCTACAATGTGGCCGGTGTTGAACCTGGATTTTAACCCGGGGAGCTGTTTTCTACCAGGTACAGATACACAGCACCGACACTTCCCGGTTGGCACATGGAAGTGGTGTTTTTGTTACGGGCACAAGGTACCTTGGATTTAGTTGCTTTTTCTTTTTTCATAAATATGTGCTGGAGCCCACCCTCCTTCCCTCATCCCCCCCCCCCCGAGGTGTACAATGAGTCAACCAATCACCGATCGCAAGGCCAATCCGTCTCAGCTGGGTACCCTCCACGCCCAAACCTTTTGACGTTTTTGCTCTTCTAAAACATGGCACCCCCCCTCTCCCCCCCCCCCCTCCCTTCCATTCCTCACCCCCGCCTCCGAATTTTGTACAACGAACCCACCGACCACCGACCGCAAGGCGGACCCGTCGCAGCTGGGCACCCTCTCCGCTCAAGATTTCGAGGTTTTCACGCGTAGGATGGTGGTAGCGGCGGAGACGCTGTGCGGGGGTCGGTTGGTGTCGGTCCTGGAGGGGGGCTATGCGCTGGACTGCCAGTCTACTGTTCGTCGTTCGGGGCAATCGTAAGTGTAAAACAAAAACAAAAAACGATCTGAAGCCTTTCGGCGTTGTCGTTGTGGCTGTTCTTGCTGCTGTTGTTGTTTTTGTTGCTGCTGTGGCGGTCGTAGCTAGGTGGTGTGTTGGGGTCCGATTTTGGTGTTGGGTGTTGGTGCTGTTGTGTATTTATTGTGTGCTGGGTGTTGGGTGTCGGGTGCTTTCGTTGTGGTTGTATTCTGGTGGTATGTTGGGTACCTGGTATTGATTTTTGGTGTTGGGTGTTGTGTATTGTGTGCTGGGTGTTGGGTGTCGGGTGCTATGTGTTGTGGCTGCCGGTACTCTCTACTGCTGTGCGACGCTCGAGACAAGCGCAAGTGTGCCGCTCGATCTGAAGCGATTTGGTATCGTGTGTTACTCTAGGTCTCTTGGGTGTTGTTTCATCTGTCGTCTGTTGGATGTTGTCTGCGTGGCGTTGGGTGTCTTGGGGTATTACGTGCTCTGTGTGTTGCATCTTGGGTGTGAGTGTTGGGTATTGTGTGCTGTGTGTCAGGTGTGCTGTGTGCTTATTTTGAATGTTGGGTGTTGTGTGCTGTTGGCTGCGTCTTGGGTGTTGGGTGTTGGGTGTTGGGCGTCGTGGTCTTCAGTCGTCTGCTGTGCGTCGCTCGATGTGTGTTGCGTGCTATCGACTTATGCGTTGGGTGCTGCGGCTAGTAGTAGTCTACTGTGCGGTGGCTGGGACAAGCGCGTATGTAGGGCACGATCGGGAGGGCCACGGTACTGCTGTATTGTTCTGGTGATTGTGTGTTGCGCGCTGTATGTGTAGAGCTATGTGTTGGTTCATATGTGCGTATGTCCGGGTTGTGGTGTGTTCCCGTGGAGTTGCAGTGCACCACGTTTTACAAGAATTCGTGTTTGCTGAAGGAAAGGAAACGGCTGTGAAAAGAAGGTTGGGGACAGACCGACGCGTCGCTTCTATGATACCATGGTCGGTGGACTGGGTTGAACCCTTGACGAACAAAAATGTTTTTGTCTTGCTCGCTGTTGTAGTTTGTTTGTGTGTAAGTTTGTTTTCTTGTGTTGTTGCTGCTCTTCCTGTCCCCTGGTTGTTGTCCTTTGCACCCGCGCTGAAAGCGTCACCTGCACAATCGCCAGAACGATATGGCGGCAAGCTTTATTTGACCCAGAAATGGAACTCAAACGACAACACAAACAACACCATTCATACGTGGCAGCCTTACATATATATCTTTAATGCATTCTTCAATTTCTTGTTCGCTTGTTCGCTCGTTCTAAAACGTTTTGTGTTCGTTGCCTTGATGCTGCCGCCCTTTTGCGCGCCCGCTCAACCGCCGCTGATACCATCGCCTTCGCCACCGCCACCGCCACGGCACGGAACGAATAAATTCAGGCGACCGCCGTCTCCCGTCGGAGGCGTCGTGGGTAGAGGCGGGAAGAAGACTAGGGGTGCCGCCGCCGAGACGCTGGCTGACTGCGTGCAGGTACGTACGCATGTGTATGGGTTGTGTGTGATGTTGGGATAAAGCAGGCGCGGTCGGATTTTTTCTTTTCCCTTGAGGAAGGGGGGGGGGTGTACTCGATAGGAGAGATGTACTCGATCTCATGCATGGCCGTAGTCGTATGACCATAGACCCTCGCATCCCTACAATGCCGGGACGGAGCATGGCGGGTTTTCACCGACCAGGCAGACATTGCTTGCACCAAGCGCGAAGCGCCGTGAGGTGTCCGGCGAGTCGCATGAAGGGTGAGCTGCATCCTACTAAGAACCGCTTTTGAGGCGGACTTGCATATGGACGACAGCTTCAATGAGTTGATTTAATTTCCGGTGTAGGCACTTCCAGAGACAGCAATGGGAATACTATGTAACTGCCTTTTGGGTGCCTTACCTTGAACACTACGTGATACGATCATTCCCAATTGTGCGGAGTGAAGGCTCTTTACCTCGCACTAATGATCTAACTCGACAACCAGCTGTGGGCGACCGCCAAAAAAAAAAAAAAAACGGTACCCTGGTTGTCTAGCTCACGTAGTGAGCGGCATGTTTTACAGTGTCGTTGCCAACCGACGCCAACCCAACCTATAAAAGATAGGGGGGGGGGGGAAGAAAGCTATAGGGGGGAAGGGACGCCTTCCACGATCGGAGTAACGGTGGTGTACCCATTTTGAGACCAACCCTGTGACACGCCCGATATCGGGGTCTTGTATCTATAATAGTATGGCCTTATCTTCTACCACTGAATGAATGAATGATCCCGTACCAAGTACTACGCTGTCCCTGATTATAGGGAGTTTTTTTATTGAATGTTAGTATTCAAACGGCCCTAAATTTTGGGAAAGAGTGGTGCTGTAGTTGTTTTTGTCTAGCGACAAGCCGATTCACTTGGGTGTCATCTCTTGTATGGCCTGATTGGCCCCTCTTGGGCACACCTGAGCGGGGAAAGCTGCCGATTGAAAAAAGTGTCGATTGTTGCAGCAACAGCTACTGCGTGATTGGGGTATGATACAATGGTTGGCGTCCGAGTGGCTATGGTTGAAAGCACGGAGTCGTGCGGCACGGGCTCCTCAATGACCCAATGGGCAGCTCACGCTTTCTCCTATCGTAGACGGTTGATGAACGCCAACGTTGTCTCTGTTCCGGTCGCTGCCGGGTGGTCGTCCGATGGGGGTACCGTGCTAACGCACGCAGCGCTTCTTGGCCGAAACGTTTCCGAATGGTGCGGGTTTTTTTAGCTGAGGCACGGAGGCGCTACTGCTGTAGTGTCTAAAATCGTTTCATGCTTGTAAGCGTTTTCGTTACGGACCTGAGGCCCATCGGGTTGGTTTGCCCATCGGGTTATTTGAGACGTACATTTTCTCTTTCTTTTTCTTGAAAGCCAGCTTTTGGGTGACTTACTCAAGTGAGAACCCTCGGAAAATGTAGGTGCTGCTCTTGCCGATGGTGATGGTGATATCGCATGATGATGGTGGTGATATCACATGATAATGCTGATGACGATTATACTTGATGATGATGGTGATCATGATGCCGATGATATCCTTGCTGTCCGTTTGCTCCATCCGTCCAAAACAAGAAACACTTTCGGCAGGATGCCACAGGAATGAGGTATTTCCTCCCCTGCCCCTCCCACGTCGATTTCCGTGTGTATGTCGGCCTCCATTCAGAACCAAGTGTTTTGGGAAGGATGCCGTATGAGCGTGACCCCCCCCCCTCCTATATGGAAGACACGTATTGACCGCCCAAAGTGTTGCAGGTGCCTCTGTTAGGAGTAGGAGCGGTGCTCCGTCTCTAAAGAGATGCGTGGTCAATGGTTGAAAAACTAACGCAAGCAACACATGATTACCCCCCCCCCCCGCCCGCCTTGAAGCTGTCATCCATATGCAAGTACCCCCCACAAACGGTTCTTAGTAGGATGCAGTTCACCCCTCATGCGACTCGCCAGACACCTCAAGGCGCTTCGCGCTTGGTGCAAGCAATGTGTGCCTGGTCGATGAAAACCCGACATGCTCCGTCCCGGCATCGTAGGGATGCGAGGATCTATGGTCGTACGACTACGGACATGCATGAGATCGAGTACATCTCTCCTATCGAGTGCACCCCTCTCCCCCCCCCCCCCCCCTTTTTCCCTCGTTGTACGTTTAATCCGACCCATCAAAAGTATTTTCGAGAGGAATGACGTCTTAATCACATTTCTCCTTCCCGGCCGCCGCCGCTGCGTTCGTGCTGCTGCTTTCATGTTGCTTCTTTTCGCGCTGTTGCCCTGTGCCGCCGCCGTTTCCGCTGTTGACGTATTTTGACAGGCGCACTGCAAAGGCCTTGTGGATGGCCTCATCGGGGGCATCGACGACGACTGACTGGCAGCGTGCGATGCAACTCTTGCTCGCTTTCTGTCTATTTCTTGTCTTGTCTTGCCTTGCGTTAGCCTGCTGCATGCTGGTGTTACCGCTGGGGTGTAATTGTATCGCTGCTGTGTGGTAGCTGGTAGCCCTTTGTGCACGGCAGTAGCCCCCCGCCTCGAAAAGCCTGATCGTGGTTGAAACCTTTGGTCTGTCTAGCACTACGGCGAGAAAAAAAAACAGAGAAGTCTGACCATGGTGGTGCCTTTGGGCTTGTGGACATTTCTGTATATAACTCCTAGGTGCGGTAAAACAAGAACACCTACATAGTCGTGATTTCTTTTGTGGGTGCTGGATTTTGGGCGGCTCGGGCGTTGGGCTGAGGGGCGGTGCACGGGGGCAAAGATGCCAGGAGACAGAATTTTCACCCCTTGACAGACAGCAGCTTTGCCTTGACATGCCTTGACTGAGACCGAACTAATAGGTTTTAGTGTGGAACACTCGGCCCTACACCCTTGACAGCGCACGTTTTGTCTTGCCGGACATGTCCCCTGACGTATTCGCCCCATACAGGATATTAGGGATGTAGGCAAATACCACCACTGCTGCTGCTGCAGCTGCTGCTGCTATTGCTGCTGTACGTGCGGAGATGGCAACATCTCTTGCGAACAACAGGCGTCTCTTGCAAATAAGGCATCTAGCTTATCGGGGTTGGCCGTACTATCCCCCCCCTCCCCCCCCCCCCCCCCCCCCCAGAAAACGATTTTTGATCTTGACGTACAGAAGCACTACAGCAGTAGCTACCTTCTTGAGTATCGCGAGAAACAAACAGCTCAGCACGGCTCTTAGAAAACTGGGCAGAATCACTGATTTTTTGTTCTACCGCTACCTCTGCTACGACTATACTATATAACACCACTGCTTATAAGAGTCGTCGGTTTTGATTCGTGTTGACCTTACTAGGGTGGTGGTGGTGGTGGTGGTGGTGGTGGTGGTGGTAAGGAAAGGACCTCGGTCGCTTGGGACTGGGGTGGTATTTTCCGTGTGTTGTTTTCCCATCGTCTGACCGTCTAAAAGCGTGTCTTACAGCACCCGTTCGGCGAGAACTGGGTATTAGGGTGTGTTGAAGATGCGGACGGAACGGGATGGGACGGGATGGGACGGGACGGGATGGGACGGGATGAGATGGAACGGCATGATACGGGATTATTTTTTTCGAAAAGTGGGGATGATGGTTGAAGAAGCGCAAAGGTAGTGGCAAGGACGACATGGTAACGCCTCGAGATGTACCATTCGTTAATCGTCGGCTGTGGACCCGCACCAAGAGTTGAACAAAGATTCTGAAGAGTGTACAATAACTATCCGCCCCCAATCATCGCCCCCGGCATTGATGTAGCCGAATGCAGCAAACTCCACCCGTTTTTGCGTTTCTTGTTTTGTTTTGGGACCGCCGTACGCGTCGGGATGGTCTGAAGCTGTGAACGTGGCCTTTTCTTTTTATTCGCTTTTTCCCCGACGTTTTTGCCGCCTTTTTTTCAGGGTATTTGACTGTAGGAATCTTGGCTATCGTTATAAGGATCTTTGGTTGTGACATTTTTGTTGTCGTGAAGATCTTGGCTGTGATAAATAGTGTGTTGTGAAGCTTGTTTCTTATTCGCCTTCGGAATATTTGGTCGTGAGGAAGTTTGGCTTTGAGGATCTATGTTTGGCTTTGAGAACCTTTAGGGCTGTTACGATATTTGGCTGTGATAATTGCTGGGGTGACTGCGAGGTTCTGCTGGCCAGTCCATCAACGTTTGCTGTCTGTCGCTTGTGTCGTGTGGCTTAAAAATAGATGTTCCCACCCACTGCGGTGTCGGATGCGTGTGAGTCATGGACGGCGTGGGCTGCTTCTCGTACGGGCGGGGGGTGGGGCGGGGGGGGCAGGGTTGTGTGCTTCGTGCCTGATACCAGTTTATATTTGTCTCCACTGGTACATTCTCTTGCCGGAAGAACGGTACTGGGGTCTTAATGCAAGGAAAAGTCCAAACGAGATCGACGAAAACGTTGTCCGTAGCACGCCGAAAATGCCCTGAAACGGTACTAAAGCGGTGGTCTTTACGCCAAGTGGCGGTGGACAATCAGCTCAAGGCCTACTTCCTCATAAAGAACGACCCTGATGTACAGTTTTCCGCCACGGACTGCCGATTTTTGTTGGATCCCTTTTAGTATAGTACTGCAAAAAGCCTCCCACGGTTAGCTTCTTATGGTACGATATAATTGTAGTTTTGTCCCCGAACCGTGAGTGGGCGCGATTCCAAAGAGGTTTGCCCGATATTTTGGGGGGATTTTACATGTCGGTTTCGGTACGGTTCTGATTCGGTTATATGTTGGGCTCGGTTGGTTTCTGATTCGATTCGGTTTGTATATTGGTTCGTTCGGTCCGGCCCGGTTCGGTTCGATTCGGTACTGTTCGTTCGATTCGGCTGGATTGGTTTCGATCCGGTTCGGTTCGCTTCGGTTCACTTCTGTTGGGCTCGTTTTTCGTGTTTTTGGTCGCAACTATGTGTTCTTTCCCGGCAGCCAGCGAGTGTACATGCGACCGCTAACTTGCATCTGCTGTGAATTAGTTCGTTGGATTGGTTGACGAACCCAGCCGTCCACGCCCTCCCCAGCGTTTGGGGGCCAGGTGCGAGAAGGTTGATTTTTATGTCTTAGTTGCAACAAGAACGGGTATATACGTACGTACTGTAGTGTGACAGGGAGAAGGGCCGGGTATAACAGGCCATGCATTTGGAAGTCGAGCGATTATCTTCTAGAAATAATGTAATTATATAAGCAACCAAAAGGCCCCGTCGGCTCGGTTGTGGGGGCTTTGCGGGACGGGACAAGAGAAGGAATACTCGGCCCGCCCAAGAAGAACACCAGCAGAGCGATAATACACAATTTGAAACTGAATACGTATAACAAAGTATCACAGCAAGCAGTTGTTGTTGTTGTTGTTGTTGTTGTTGTTGTTGTTGTTGTTGTTGTTGTTGTTGTTGTCTTCACATTAAATCGTCCTTTCTACCCAGCTTCATCATCAGTACACCCAGTGTCCGTCCTGATTCCTTATCCTAGAGAGATACTGATCATGTGGTCACAGACCGTGAGACAGCGCAAGACAAAAAAAAAAAGAAAGAAGTATGTGTACACAGTACTACTACACAAGTACCCTCCTGCAGAATCCACCCCTGATATGGGAGACAGATATAAATGTGTACGTGCGTACATAGCGCTTCTCCCCTCGCCTAAATGTAATAGGTGGGCCAATATCTATACCGTCGCCATCGGCCGACATCTTTTATCTCGAGCTCAATTGGTAGTTACTTGTGTTGTTTATTTCAGGGCTTTTCGCGGGTCAGATCAAACCTCACGCGAAAAATTCGATGTATGTTGACTTGATCCGACCCGACCCTCGATATTTTGAAAGCCTCTTGACCCGACCCGACCCGTGAGATTTGAAAAACTCCTGACCCGACGACCCGCGAGATTTCAAAACCTCCTGACCCGACCCGACCGGACCCGCCACCTTCCGATTGACCCGTGAGACACGGGTTTCATGCGGGTCGGGTCACCTTGACCCGCGAGACCATTTATCTTGACCCGAAGGTCCGACCCGCGGGTCTGGTCCGTGGGTCGGCACTTCAAAAACAATTTTAGTGTTAGCTTTAGTGCCCCGCCGCGATATATGACCTGGCTGTAGTGGGTATAGATTGATGCGGGCATGCGTATACGAGTTTGGCGGTGTTTCGATATTCAAATATGATACCAAAGCAGTATTATTATCGAGTATTGGTACGAGAGAAGCCTTTGGGTAAGAGAGCGGGAAGTGATTCAAGTGTCGGATCCGCGAGCCGAATACGCGGGTCCGACCCGCGGGTCAGTAGAAAACAACTCGCGGATCATGCTGGCCTGACCCGCGAGTGACCCGCTTCTCGCGGGTCATGACCTGACCCGACCCGTGAGCTTTTCATCACCTCTTGACCCGACTCGACCCGACCCGTGAGATTTGAAAAACTCTTGACTCCACCTGACCCGACCCACGAGATTTGAAAACCTCTTGACCCGACCCGACCCGACCCGTGAGATTTTGAACACTTCCTGACCCAACCCGACCCGACCTGTGACATTTTGAACACCAACCGCGAAAAACCCTGGTTTACTTCCCTTCAAATTTGGCAGATTTGAATCGAATTCCGCCGTTCTTGCAAGAATGGCAGACGAGGAGGCATTATAGGAGGTGTATGTGAGTATCAATTAATTTAGGTCGGTTGGTGGGAAGTACCTTCCGCACATCTATCTCCGATCCATTCTGCGAAATTCTGCTGGAAGGTACTACTCCTAATGATTTCCTACTCATGTGCATGTCGCATACCGGCAATAATACCAGCTATACGTACTACGGATGGGCTAGTGGTATGGTATCCCCGTATCCCTATCTGTTGTGGAGGAGGCGTTACTACTACTCTATCTGCTGTTTGTTGTTGTTGTGTTTTTGTTGTCTCTCCTGCTTCTGAAAAAAAACACAGAAAGGAACCTCTCGCTCTGTCTCGCCCCTTCCTTGTGGTCAGAGGATATCAGGGCCAGGCGAGAAGAGCTTTCACGTATAACAACATCAACTTCCACGGTGAGTGACCGGCAGCAGTATGTATAGGGGCCGCCCCCCACTACTCGGCCGTATGTATTCTGGTCAGCCGCTTCCGCCCGATGCCCTGCTCACAGATAGATGGGGACTTGTGGTGGACAGTCGGCAGTATAGTTTTACGTGGATGATAATTTTGTTGCTGTTTTTTATTTGCGATGTCGTCTTTCATCAAGTTTGTCAGTGAACCCGAGGACATCATCTCCCCCTTGGGTTTTGCCGCAATACCACAACACCATGGCTACCGCAGCAACAACAGCAGCAGCAGAGCAGCTGCAGCAACGACAAGCAGCAGGAGACTGAACGGAGCAAGCCGTGCGCCGTTGTGTACTATCGATACTGCTGCTGTACACAATGGCAGTATTTGTTTCTAAAAAATTGGAAAGCGGTACATTTTGTATAATTTTTTTTGCTAAAAACAGATACTCGTACGTACAGCACTCTGAACTTTGCGAGGTGCTTGGTGCAAGGGTCGCGTGTATACTTCCTCGGCAAGAACATATGCTGCTGACTCCCTTAGCAAGATACCAAAGTAGACAGTGCTACGAACGTAACGACAATGGTGTTCTTGCCCCTACCATTTCAAACATTTTGAGAGGTTTATCTACGACAAAGGTACAGGTACAGCAGCAGTAATAATTGGTACGCGCAGCTCTGTTTCTGTACGCTTATTATTACAGCTCGGTCTTCATATTAGTTTTCAAGCGCTCCTTATATCCCCGACCGGAGTAGTAATAATAGGTACTGCTGCTGCCTGTACGTCGTACTGCTATGCACTGCACTACGCTACTACGAGTATACCCGCATGTTTTTTTACAAACACAGCTGACGTACCAGGTATTTCATAATTTTATAAAACTTGGAACTTTTTTATCATATGGACGTGTGGAAGCCATTTTTAAAAATTTGGAGAGTATTCTTGAGGTTGCGCCGCAACAACGTGCGTGGCCATTGGCCTTGCTTGTCACCACCACAAGCAAGAGGAGGCCACAACACCGCAACAAGTACCTGTGCGCTTCCGTACATGAGCCGGCTGATACTCCGGCGCGCGACTCGCTCCTCGCTGCCCTGTGCCCTGCAAAGCTCTTCTGCCGCGACGCCCCGTGCATCTCCCTCCCTTGTCTTTCGCCCCACCACCGCACGGCCGACCCTCGCCTATTGCTTCCGCGACACCACTCTGAAAAGAAGAAGAGCGTTTTCCAGTCAAAGGTGTGTGACTTTGGAATGACATGACAAACTGCCTGCTTGCCTGCTTGCCTGCTTGCCTGCTTGCCTGCTGCTGCTGCTGCTGCTGCTGCTGCTGCTGCTGCTGCTGTACGACCGCAGAGCAATCAATGAGTACACAGTAGTAGGAGTAGAAGCAGCAGCTAAGGCAACGGCAGATAGCCACAGCGTTACGGGAGCAAGCAAAGCGTGCCTCCTGTGGTTCGGGTATGGTGCGAGGGAGCTTCCGTAGAGAGCTGTTTTTGTGGGATGATGCTGAACGCATCAGCTTGAATTCAGCGTCCCGGTACGAGTACGAGTGTGATAAATCATGGATACCCGACCCCTCTCTCTCCCTTTGGTCTCCTGTTGACCCTGTAGGTACGAGATGGTGTTCTATCATGGGGGGTAGGGGGGGGGGGGGGGGGGGGGGGGTTGCGAGTGTCCGGGGCTACTGCTCTGCTGTATCTGGAGCTGCTTCCTTTGCGCAATACTCGGCACGAGTACGAGTACATACATGATCAGTTTTTTGTTGTTGTGTTCATCTAATAGGAGTTGTTTTCGTTGATAGCCCTCTTAGCTGCTAGGGCACCAAGCAGTCATGACACCATCATCACCCCTCAGCAGCAGCAGCAGCACAGCAGCAACAGCAGTGGGAGCGGGTGTGCCGTCCATGTACACGTATTGTGCTAGTGCTAGCCGTCGTTTACCCATGGGCGCCCGCCCGCTCGCCCGCCCGCCCGCCCTACGCGTGCTGCCGTAGCTCGGAACTCGTAACCCTGCAATCAAATATACGTGTCCTCATGATCTTTGCTTGACAGAACCTGACCCGCGTGGCCTACAGTACTTACGTAGGTAAAAAGAGTTGCGTTTGTTGAAAAAAATGACCGCTGTTGTTTTGGGTTATATTTGATATTACTATTGTTAGTTGGTTTCTTATGGGGTCCATATTCCATTTCCATTATCTCTTTGCAGCGGTAAAATTTCACCACTCTCGCCGTGAACAGAATCCCCGTGTTTGAATATAAAATGTGTCTTGTATTTCCGGCCATAGTCAGAGTCGTGCACTTCATCCTTCGGTATTTTACTTCAATAGTATTATTATTAATAACACCTTTGGGTGTGTGTTCTTCGTCCTGTTCTACCCGTCGACATCCAGCACAACCAGTGTCCGTGCCGATTCTTCAATCCTACTCCAACCCTTTTGGGACCGCAGCCCCCTGATGGCCTGATGGGGACAAACCACCCGGAATTTCAGTGGTAAACGGGGCTGCGCTCCTATTACGGGGGACCATAGTTAACAGGACCTATGGTACACATAAAAACCTATATGTTCAACCATTTTTACTAACAATATTTGGTCCTGTTAACTATGGCCCCCCGTAATAAAAAGGGTCAAGAGAGGCGCAAGCTCTGTGGTCACTAAGCTACGATACTACATCGGTAGGCACTAACTACACTAAGCAGAGTAAGCAGACAATGCAATGCCATCAAGGTCCCTTCATTTGCAGAAAGAAGGACCGCAGTGATTGCAACGACTACAGAGGGGTTTCGCTTCTTGCTCTCGCGTGCGCAATGTAGTTGAAAATCGTCGTGTGCCGCCTTGGCAACTGCTGCTGCGAGACCGAGGGGATTGCTTCCGGAGGAACGAGTGCAGCTTCCGCCCCGCGCGATCAACGATTGATACCGTATGTTCTTCGTCGTGCGCCCGTTGCAAGAGCTCGGACAACAGAGGGAAATCCCCCTGTGTACGTGTGCTTCATCGATCTGCAGAAAGCTCTGTCGACCGAGAGCTGTAGTGGGAAGGCGTACCACGCAAGATGCTTACACAAGCAAGATGCTTACACATAAAATATTCGCAATTTCAACGAAGGCATGCGGGCTCGCGTGCGTACGGATGACGGCGAGCACTCGGAATGGTTTGAGGTCACGCAGGGGCTGCGGCAAGGTTGGGTGCTGTCACCGTCACTGTTCAACGTGTTCTTCGCTGCCGCGTTACACGTATTTACGGGGGACCATAGTTAATAGGACCTATGGTATACATAAAAACCTATACATTTAACCATTTTTACTAACAATATTTGGTCCTATTAACTATGGTCCCCCGTAAATAGTATACATCTACGGGCACGCTTCACCAAAGACGAAGCCATCGTTTAGGGTTTGGTTCAAGCCAATGATGTTGGAGCTGTCGAAACGGAAAAGCAGGAGCCGCTGGCATGCGTGCGAAGGGCTGTATGGGGCATGGTGTACGACGATGGCGCAGGAGTTGTCTCGAAGCCGGCTGAAAGGCTCGCGAAAATGATGACAGTCATCGTGACTGTCTTCAAAGAATCAGGCCTCACAGTATCGGAAAAGAAGACAGAGACAACGCTTCTACGAACACCAGACCAAACAACCCTCGCCCCATGGCTCGTCATCGAAGCAGCAGGCCTGAAGTATAAACAGACGGCCCATTTGTTATTCTTGTGTAGCTAGGGGGCATTATCCACAAGAACGCTAACCCCAGAGCGGGGCTGCAGTCCTAAAAGGGTTCATCCTTTCGTATCGGTTGTTTTTTGTATGCAGTCGCGGGACTAAAGCTGTTGTATTATACCTGGTGCCTAATTCGGTTGTATTCTCTCCCCCTTGTCATGTTGACGTTTGGTTTTCAACAGCTGCTGGGAGGGCACCGAGATCGACCAGGAAGTCCAGCTGAGCACCATGCCCTCCACCAACCCCAAGCTCGGATTCATCGGAGCGGGCATGATGTCGAGCGCGATGATCAACGGGATCATCGCCGCGAAGGTGAACTATTTTTTTTGTTGCACATACAATGAAGTCAGATACGAATGCCGTTTTTGTTCGCTCCTTTTTCTACTTTCCAGCTGAAGTCAAGGGGATCAGTGCGGCTATCGATTGATTCCTGTATTTTGCTGTGATATCATTTGTACTTTTCAGCTCAACTCGTGGGAGTACCGTGTAACACTCAAGGTACGATTTTTTCCAAAACATGCCTTAACCCCTTTAGAACCCCAGTCCCGTTTTGGGGACAAACTACTTGAAATTTGAGTGAATTGTCCCCAAAACGGGACTGCGGTTCTAAAAGGGTTAAGGATGGCGCAACGAACGAAAATGGCGGTTTTGGGAAATTGTCGTCGAGAACTTTCCGTGGTATCGCCCCGCTCGGCGTTTTTTCACTCTCTCCTTGCGCTAGAAAATCGCAGGGCTGGGCACTCGCACAGCAGGATGTACTGGAAGTAGTAATATACTGATTGACCTGGCCAGTACACTGGCCAGAACTTTTTATATCACGTACGCCCAAGAAAAACGCCATATTGCTGTACGGAAACCCACTATATGCGCTTCGGGAGGAGATAGTGGAGAGAAGAGACGGTATACTGCCGCAATGCAGTGTACTGATTGATTTGGACGATAGGGTAGTCACTACTGACTGAGTCACTCAGTGTCCAGCCCTAGAAAATCTGATTTTATATTCGTCGGAGGGAGGGAGGGAGGGAGGGAGTGTGTGTGTTACGTCAAGAGCTATACGGTACTGTAGCACCCCTCAATGGGATCATTTCGGCTTCGTCAACGTTGTTTTGGTCAGCGCTTTTTACTCTTCCGGCCTCAACCTAATAACTTTGGCTTTGTTTTTTTTTTATCGACATTATTACGGGGGACCTAGAGTAAACAGGACCATATACTGTTTGTAAAAATAGGGAAATAGATAGGTTTTTGTGTGTACCGTAGGTCCTGTTTACTATGGCCCCCCGTAATAGTGCTACTTTTCCGGCTCGACTCGTGGGAGTATTTATCTTACAGACGGAGCCATCGCCGCGATAAGGTACTGCTGTACTATTTTTAGTCTTCTTTGTGGCCATAATTTTGTGCTCTCCAGTTTAAGTCGTGGGAGGTTTTCATCGTTAGAGTGTGTTTTATATACAGTACCTGGTAGTACGTAGTGCTAGTGTATACGGGGGGAATACAGTATTCAGAACCAATTATTATCTGTAAACGTGGGGGATGCCTGTTTTCTGGCTTGTTACTGGGTTCTGATTAGCACCAGTATGTGTTACTATTTTTAACAGTATGCCCCCCTCTAATCGGATGTACCTGGTATGGTCAGGAGATGCCAACCCTGGTTGATATGTTCCGGTAGGTGCCGGGGTACCCCGAGAAAAGTGGATAGCTAGACACACCCTTGGAGGACGTTACCCTCACTGCAATCATCGCGGTTACTGCTGTGAGGTGCCCTTGGTTCATCATCGTTTCTACGTTCCGGCTCAATTCGTGGGAGGAACGAGTAAAACACCTGTCATGTTTCTGCGTCTGTGTCTGCCTGTGCCTGTGTCGTGTCTGTTTTCAGGCGTACCTGTTTCTGTATCTGAGTCTGTACGTGTGCGTTGTGTATGTACTGGTGTCTGTGGCTGTATCTGCCTCTGTCCCTGTGCGTGTGTCTTGTCTTTTGTCGCTGGTTCTCTCTAGCTGTGTCTACTGTGCGTCTGTGGCAGTTTCTGTTGTGTGTCTGTACCTGCCTGTACCCATGTCTGCACCCGTGCCTATATCTGATGCTCCTGTAGATGTTTGCATGCACCTGTGTCTATTAATAGCCGTGTCTGTCTGTGTCCGTGTTTGTCATGTGTTTGTACTAGTGTCTGTATCTCTGCACGTGTGTGCCTGTTTCTGTGACTGCGCCTCTGTTATCCGTGCCTGCCTCTCTCTATCTGTGGGTTATCTGTCCATTGTCTGTTTATACCTGTACCTGTGTATTACCTGATTGTGCCTGTATCCGTGTCAGCGTCTGTGTCTGACCCGTATTTATCTACGTCTGTGTTGGTCCGTGTCTGCTTGACCCAACAGGTGACGAAGCCCGACCACATCATCGCTAGCGACGTGTACCAGCCCAGCCTCGACAGGCTGTCGACGTCGGGCATCCGGACGTCCCAAAACAACATGGAGGCGAGTGGCCGACCATGCTACACAAGACAAGACTCATGTCTGGCCTCCCTCTGCATGACACCGCTATACACACATACCAGCGCAGCAGACCCCTCAAGAACAAAGTAAAAGTTACATCCTGCGTTGGTCAAGAATAGTGTATGTGCTGGCATTGCACCGACGAGGTGGGGAAAAACTGCTTGGAATTCGTGTGGAATGGTTTGTGGAATAGAACATACAGTAGTGCCGGCCCCTCTATAGTGCCTATAGTGCCGGTATGATATGCGCCAGTCAACAATACCGGCACTATATGTAGCGGCAACCAACCGGCACTAAATGCTCCGCACACTGCCACACCGGTTCATACGTCCGAAGCGATCTCACCGAAACTATACACTACCAGGTATACCATACTCAACCGGCACTATACGCATACTCAACCGGCAACCAACCGGCACTAAATGCTCCGCACACTGCCACACCGGTTCATACGTCCGAAGCGATCTCACCGACACTATACACTACCAGGTATACCATACTCAACCGGCACTATACGCATACTCAACCGGCAACCAACCGGCACTAAATGCTCCGCACACTGCCACACCGGTTCATACGTCCGAAGCGATCTCACCGACACTATACACTACCAGGTATACCATACTCAACCGGCACTATACGCATACTCAACCGGCAACCAACCGGCACTAAATGCTCCGCACACTGCCACACCGGTTCATACGTCCGAAGCGATCTCACCGACACTATACACTACCAGGTATACCATACTCAACCGGCACTATACGCATACTCAACCGGCAACCAACCGGCACTATATGCCCCGCACACTGCCACACCGGTTCGTACGTCCGAAGCGATCTCACCCACACTACACACTATACCATACTCAACCGGCACTATACGTATACTCAACCGGCAACCAACAGGCACTAAATGCTCCGCACACTGCCACACCGGTTCATACGTCCCAAGCGATCTCACCGACAATATACAAGTATATATAGGGCAGCCGGCACTATACGTATACTCAGGCGGCACTACGAGTATAGAGGGGCCACTACTGTAAAGCAATCACCCGGGCTGTTCACGGGTCATTATTACCAGATTATTACCCGACCCGACAGGAGGCCTTAAAAACTCAAGGGTCGGGTCGGGTCAGGTCAGGATGTATTTAAATCTCACGGGTCGGGTCGAGTCGGGTCGGGTCAGGTCGGGCCAGGAGGTATTCGAAATCTCACGGGTCGGGTCGAGTCGGGTCGGATCTGGTCGGGTCAGAAGGTATTCTACGAATCTCGCGGGTCTAGTCCACTCGAGTCGGGCCAGGTCGGGTAGGTGACCCTATCCGACCCGTCCCGCAAGCAAGTTTCGACTCGACCCGTGAACAGTCCTGGGGAGAATCAGCCATCAACCCTTTTAGATAAAAAAAAAACAAATGACAGTCCCGTTTTGGGGACACACTAGTTATAGTTTTCGTGGTCTGTCCCCTAGACGGGACTGCAGTCCTAGAATGGTTGATGATGTTCGAACGGCATCCTTACTGGGAGCGACCTTGTATAGAGGAATTCGGGTTTTTCTTTGTGTAGAGGTTCACGTGTTTTTTTGTGTGTGTGTATTTTGCGTGCGCGTGTTTTGTGTTTGTGTTTATTAATAGTGCGTGTGTTTTGTGTGTGCGTGTCTTAACCCTTTTAGAACCCCAGTCCCGTTTTGAGGACAAACCACTCAAATTTCAAGTAGTTTGTCCCCAAAACGGGACTGCGGTTCTAAAGGGGTTAACGCGCTTCAAATTGTTTTGTCATAATCGCCATCCAGCCCACTCCTATCCTACGGTAGCTCAAAGCCCACGGTTCGATCTCGCAGTTGGTTAGGCTTCTCGCAGTCTATTACGGGGGGGCATATTAAATACCTGGTGGGGAACCTACGGTGGACACAAACACCTACCAGGTATATATTTCGCCATTTTTACTAACAATATTTGGTCCCATTTACTATGATGCCCCGTAATAGTTGCTCGTAACAGGTACCTGGTAACGGTTTATAGACGGTTATTATACTTTGTAGTTGGCTAATTTGATCATTTTAGTCATTTTTAACCCTTGGATCGTATGATTACGTTCAAGTGATTGACTACGCACAGCAGTATTTGTATATTATTTTGATTTGTTTTTTTTATCAATGTTTTTTCGTCAAGTTGTTGGAACATCTTGATCGTTTTTTTTTTTAATGTTTTTTTTTTTACTGTTGACGTTGACGGTATCGGTGTTTTGTCAGGTTGTGTCGGGCGCCGACGTTGTCATCTTGGCGGTGAAGCCCGACATCATACCCGCGGTGCTCAAGGAGATCGACCAGCACCTCACAAAGGACTCGCTCGTCATCTCCATCGCCGCGGGCGTGCCTCTGGCCGTCTTGGAGCAGGTTAGTGCACCAAGAGAGTGATTCTTACGGGGGAGCCATAGTATATAGGACCAAATAAGGTTAGTGAAAATAGATACATATATAGGTTTTTGTGTGTACCGTAGGTCCTATTTACTATGGCCCCCCGTAGTAGGACTCACACCGATGATATCGTACTACCATGGTCTGGATTTTACCAGCACCTCAGATCCCCCAATCATTACGTATCTAGATTTTTGCCAGCACCTCGCCAAAGAGGGACTCTCTCACCGTCTCCATCGCTAAGGGCGTGCCAACTGGCCATCTCGGGAGCAGGTGAGCGAAAAAACATTGATGTTCGTCCTCGTACAGATCAGATCCTCAGATCATGATCTGCTGTATAGATCATGCCAGCACCTCACAACAATACTCCCTCGTCGTATCCCTCGCTTGCGGGCGGACCCCTGTCGGTCTCGGACCAGGTGAGTCATCGTTTCGAACCGATTATACCGTCATTCTAACCCGTCCCCTCAGAGCAGGAGGATCCTTGATATTTTTGATATAGCGTGATCTAGATCGGGCCTGCTAGATCATTTCAGCTCCTCAATGTGTCCAGAGCTGCGGGCGTGCGCGCGCCCCTGACCGTCTTGGAGCAGGTGAGTGAACGAGACAAACTTGGTTCAATCTACAGCAGTAGTGCAGAGCAGACCCCCAAGCCGTCTTCAGGCGTTGTATTAGTTAATAGTAGTAGTGTTAATAGTAGTAGTGTTAATAGTAGTAGTGTTAATAGTAGTAGTGTTAAAAGTAGTAGTGTTGATAGTAGTAGTGTTAATAGTAGTAGTGTTAATAGTAGTAGTGTTAATAGTAGTAGTGTTAATAGTAGTAGTGTTAATAGTAGTAGTGTTAATAGTAGTAGTGTTAATAGTAGTAGTGTTAATAGTAATAGTGTTAATAGTAATAGTGTTAATAGTAGTAGTGTTAATAGTAATAGTGTTAATAGTAGTAGTGTTAATAGTAGTAGTGTTAATAGTAGTAGTGTTAATAGTAGTAGTGTTAATAGTAGTAGTGTTAATAGTAGTAGTGTTAATAGTAGTAGTGTTAATAGTAGTAGTGTTAATAGTAGTAGTGTTAATAGTAGTAGTGTTAATAGTAGTAGTGTTAATAGTATTAATAGTAGTGTTAATAGTAGTAGTGTTAATAGTAGTAGTGTTGATAGTAGTAGTGTTAATAGTAGTAGTGTTAATAGTAGTAGTGTTAATAGTAGTAGTGTTAATAGTAGTAGTGTTAATAGTAATAGTAGTCGTGCAGGCCGCCTCACTGGGAGACTCGCTCGTCGTCTCCGTCGCTGCGGGGGCGTGCGGCTCTTGCTCATCTTGGAGCAGAGGTGGGTATAAAATAAAAAAATTAAAACACAAAAAAAAAATGATTGGGAGACACTCGTACATACCGTATCCCCAAATGGTGTCCTCTACAGTACATCTCTCCGGACATGGATGGTGCATGGATGATCTGTTACTAATAGGATATAGATAGCGTATAGATTGTCTGCGTGGTCCAGATGATCTATAGCTGATCTGCGTGATCTAGAGGATGTATAGATGGTCTGCATGATCTAGATGATCTATTGATGATCTGCATGATCTAGGTGATTTATAGATGGTCTGCATGATCTAGATGATGTATAGATGATCTGCATGATCTAGATGGCGTATACATGTTCTGCATGATCTAGATGATGTATGGATGCTCTGCATGCTCTATTAATAGTGTTCTATCATGTTGCGGGTTACCGGGGGTAGTGCGGTTGCCGTCCTTACGCAGGTGGGTGAACAAACCGAAAGGGGCTCGAACCAGATTATCGTAATGTCATATACCTGGAACATGTTTACCTTTGTTGTTTTTTTTCTCATGGTTTTCACTGTACCAGACGGCGGGGAGGCCAGCTTCAAATCACAGCCACCTGACAAGGCCGCAGCGCGCGAGCAGGCGTGTCGAGGAAAAAAACGCGACTTTTTCCAAATTTCGCTCCTCACGACCTACTTGGTAGGTCAAGTCGAAATTAAGACCGTTCGTGGCCGTTTTTTTTTCATGAAACGACCTGCTCTCACCCCCCCCCCCCCCCCCTTCCCGGGTTTGTTTTTTCTCTTTCCCTCAGCAGGAGGACCGCACCCATCCATGGCTGTCTGAGGTGTCGTAGCAACGCGAACAATCTGACCCCCCCCCCCCCCCCCCCCCCTCCCTCCCGCACCCTCTTCCCACCTCCCTCCTTCCCCCTCCCCCTCTCTCCCCCCCCCCCCCCTCTCCGTCCCCCCCCCTCTCCGCCCTCCCCAATATCGTCCTCCCCCCTCCCCGTCCTCCCTCTCCCCACCCCCTCCCCTCGGGCATTGCAGTTGGCGCCTGGCAAGCGAATGGTGAGGGTAATGCCCAACACCCCCTGCCTAGTCTCGGAGAGCGCTGCCGCCTTCGCTTTGGGGTCTGTTGCCACGGATGAGGACAGGGAGGTAGTTCAGAGTCTTCTGGGGGCCGTTGGCTATGCTTGCGAGGTTAAGGAGTCGCAGCTTGATGGTGAGTGAACTGGGCCATAACTAGGAGGGGGTCGGGCGGGAGCCGGAGGGGGAGGGGGGCTAATTGGTTTGAAGGTAGATTAGGGGGGGGGGGGATGAGGGGGGGCGTGGAAGCTTACTGGCCAGGGAGTGGAATGGGAGGGGGGGGGTGTACTCGATTGGAGAGATGCGCTCGATCTCATGCATGGCCGCAGTCGTATGGCCATAGACCCTCGCACCCCCTACAATGCCGGGACGGAGCATGTCGGGTTTTCACCGACCAGGCAGGCATTGCTTGCACCAAGATGGGTGGGGGGGGGGGGTGTACTCGATAGGAGAGATATACTCGATCTCATGCAGGTGAGGGGGGGGGGGGGGGTAGGGGGTTGGCGAGGGGATGGGGGAGGAAGGGAGGGGGGAAGAGAGGAGGGCGGGAAGGGTGTATTAATGTCATAGATGGCCGTAGTCGTATGATCATACATAGACCCTCGCATCCCTTGGAAGGGGCAGGGGGTTTACTGCATACCAAGTCCCAGGTAGCCGTAGCGAGCGAGAATAACACACTCGGATAAAGGTTAAGGATGAGCAACGAGCAAGACACGGAGATAACAAGTTGGCTTGTACGCAACAAGATGGTGGAAAGGTCCAGGCCGTAAAACAGTAGCGCGCTATTTGTAGGGGAAACACAGATCCCGGCACTGCCATACCTGGTACGTATTTTTCCCGGCCCTCTTAAGTCAGCCTTTTTTTTGCTACAGTGACGCGTGTCTCGCTCACAACATCGCCGCGGCTTACTGCCCCCCCGCCCCCCCCTTCCCTCCCTCCCTCCTCTCTCTTCCCTGGCGCGTTCCTTTGTTATTTCTTTCTCCCATCCCAATGTCTACCACACTCTTCCGTCATCGTCGTCATCCCCCGCAACCATTGTCATCATCATCATCACCTACAACCATTGTCATCATCATCATCATCATCACCGACATCAACCATTGCCATCATCATCATCACCGACATCAACCATTGTCATCATCACGATCATCATCATCATCGCCATCATCGTCATCATCATCGTCGCTATCGACTTCTGGCGTGGTCGCGATAAACATACATCTACAATACACAACACCATATATATATATATTTATTTTATTTTTCTTCGAAAAAAAAAAAAAAAAAAAAACAGCGGTGACGGGGGTCAGTGGCAGCGGCCCGGCGTACATCTTCGTGCTGATCGAGGCCCTAGCCGACGGCGGCGTTCGCATGGGCTTGCCTCGCGCCACGGCCCTCAAGCTGGCGGCGCAGACGGTCAAGGGAGCCGCGACCATGGTGCTCGAGACGGGAACACACCCAGGTACAAAACACATAAGTACCGATACTACTGTACCAGGTATATCACTGTTTGTAGTATTCTACCACTCTGGCCCAAAGTATAAGCAACGTTTGGATTTAATATTTATACCTGGTATATGCTAACTGCCCCTATATTTCTAGCCAAGAGCGGTATACGTTTTTTTTTCAAGTCTCGTTCCATGGTGGGGCTTGCGCTTCTCGGGCCGCTTTTTTTTTCTAAACCTCTCGGGCTCCTGAACTGACCAAACTGTCGGTTTTTGTTTGATTTCTTTACATTTCGCGTGGTGGCAAATGCAGTACTAATACTATGCCGGGCTGCGTAAATAGCGCGTAAAATAAGTTGGTCGGGCTGCGGGACACACTTTTCTGTCACGTTTCGGGTGAGATATTTGATCTCCTTGCATATGCATAGAGCTCGGAAAGTGGGCAGCCACCACCCCTGGAGGGGCAGTCGCCCAGAAACATTATTAGGGGGGGGCATAGTAAATAGGACCTACGGTACACACTAAAACCAATATATTTTCCTATTTTACTAGCAATGTTCGGTCCTATTTACTATGGCCCCCCGTAATAGTATATGCTCGGGATATATAGAGCGAAAGATACGTGTTACAATAAGGGAATAGATAATAGCACGTTTTTGGCCAACCTATTTTCTGATCGGAGATGGGGCTTCTCGGTCTCAGATTGAGAAGTATAGAAGTACAGGTATAAGACCTATGCCAATGGTACAGCGAAGTTCAAAAGTTATTTTTCAAATATATGGCTTTAAAAAAACAGCCGAAAAAATTCTTGTACCGCCGCTGTGGGAAAAAAAGAGAAAAAAGTTTTTTTTTTTTTTTTCCCCCAACGGCTGCAGGCGGCGCAATTTGTGTTTTCCTGGTTGCAAATTGTCAACACGGTGATCGAAACCAGTTCGTGCGACGATCGACGCTCGATCTCGACATAGACTCAGCCCACGGCCAACCCGCTCGGGATCTGGCAAGTCCAACGAATATAGATGACGGCCTCGAAGACATCAGGTGGACTCATGGTCTAGGGGGCGAGAGCTTGCCGGCGGCGTCCTACGGTATCCTCCCAAACCTGAAAAAAACTCTATTTTTTGCCATTCGAGACGGATGGAGAAGTTTTGTCGTCTGTTTTGTGCAAACCAGCGGCCAAATGTTTTTTTATCATACACCTGGTCAGCTCCCGCCACATGACACCGGCCATGGTGTGAAGACATTGACCCTAGGGTGGGTCGGAGCCCCTAACGAGCGCACTCCGTTCAGAATTCATGACGCAATCGTTGGTTTTATTGATCGATGTCTGTCGAGGGCTCGGAATCTCGCCGCTTCGAACCAAAGATCGGCCTGAGTTTTTCTCAAGCCGATGTTGGGCCAACATCGGCCCCAGATTTGCTTTTTCCGGGCTTTTCCAAAAGTTAGGATTTTTTTTTTTTTTTACGTGGCCCATAGGAAGCGTGTTCTGATTTTGTTTTGGCGGGTATCTTTGAAATTCAAAGTTTTTATTGCAACTTCGCTGTACCATTGGCATAGATCTAACCCCCACCCCACCCCACTTTTTTTTTTTTTTTTTTAAATCACAATAAAATAAAAATCGAGAAAAGACTCTTTCGCCATTGCCAAGCAAAAAAAACGAAAGCGCTCAAAACCGTCGTCTAACCCTGTAACCCTAACGTTGCCTAACCCATCATGCTGCCGTTTACTGTATCGTACATGTCCCTTGGCTTTCATTTGATCCTCCCTGCCCCCCCCCCCCCTATGATCTCGAGCCATCCCACAGTAGGGGTGCACCAGAAGTTCCTGAGTCCCTAACATTGGGAGCCCAGTATCTCACCCGATAAAGTACTTGGAGAAACTCGTTCGTTCTACCCGACCGGCACCTGTATGCGCTAGTCCTAAAACGAATATAGGAGTTTTTTTTTTTATCCTCACTTTATTAAGGAACTCAATCGGTCAGAAACCTTTGTCCCACAAAGTGCAACCCCTACCGTGGGGTGACTAGCCATGCATAATATCGAGCACCCCCCTTCCCCCCCCCCCTCCCTCCTTCATGCACGCTCTGCATTACCTCTCGTCGCACCCCGTCGGGACGACTAGCCGTGCTCAAGGACCAGGTCTGCAGTCCGGGAGGCACGACGATCGCTGCTGTCGAAGCTCTGGAGAAGAACGGATTCCGCGCCGCTGCTATAGCTGCCGTCGTAGCCGCCACCACGAAGTCGATGGACATGCGCGACTCCAAGAAGTAGGTGGCAGCGTGCCTCGGCATTGCGCGTTTCCACAGCCCCCCCCCCCCCCCCCCCCCCTGCTTTAGGCTTTGCGGTGCAGAGGAACAGTAGGTAGTATTGATAGAGTACCCCCCCCCCCACCAAAAAAAAAAATCCGCAGAATATCCGAGCTTTTTTAGAGTGTTGTGACTGGTGTACTGCCTTAAGTGTATACTCAGAGAGAGGGAGAGAGGTGGTACCCGCAGAATTTTCCGCCAATCGAGAGTTCCAAGCTGAAAAATTGACCAATCAGGAGTTTTGTGGGCGCCAGACGTATTTCTTTTTAGTGTTTGTGTAAACATGCGAGGTAACAATGCCCTCTCTCTGCCTGGAGAGCTTTTCCGGGCCGATTTTCCCCAAAATTGGCACGCGCGGGGGGGGGGGGGGGGGGGGGGGGCACAATAGCATGCGCATCGAAGAACGGTGGCCTTTTGGGAAGATGGCCTCGTCGAGATGTGTTTCCATAATAGACGCATTATTGCTCGGCGTTTGCAATATTTTTCGGATTTTTTTTCGAAAGGGGGTTTATTCAAGTAAAAAAAAAAAAACTGTGTGTTTCGTGTAAAAGGTCGTCTAGGTGTTCATGTTGGTTGCCTTCAAACGGTGATTACATTTCTCCCTCCTGATTGACACGGCAGTACTAGTGGGCGCAAAGTTGAGCAGAAGGCCGCCACCTTTTACTGACGGCAGTAGTGTTGTGGCTTTTATTTACCAGGTATTTACTTGTGTTATTTTTTCGTTGTTGGGTTTTTTTTTTTTTGGTTTTGGAGATTTTTTGCGTTTTTTATCAGGGTACGGGCCCTTTAGTACTGACGCCGGAATCCTGGCGCAGGCGGATTTTTGTTTGTCTTATTGAAAGGTGCGTTCCATGCTGAGTTCGGTGTATCCGCTGTTGAGTTTCTGAATTCGTGTTAGGCTCAAGTTTATATCGGCCTGCCTCTTTATCAGGAAGGCTCTTTCTTGTGATATTTTTGTTCCGGTGACTATTCCTATGACGGTTTCTTGCGGGACTCTTTCTTATGATATTTTCTCCCGGGGCTCTTTCATACAAGAGTTTCTTGCGGGGCTCTTTCTTATGAGATTTTCTTGAGAGAGGTCTTTCTTGTGGAATTTTCTTGTAGGGGCTTTTTCTTCTGCGAGATTTTCCTTCGGAGTTCTTTCTTCTGAGATTTCTCGCGTAGATCTTTCTACTGAAATTTTCTTGCGAGGCTAACTTTTGTGAGGATTTCTTGTGGGACCCTTTCTCTTACAATAATTTCTTACCGGGGTCTTTCTTGCAAGATTTTCATGTGGGGGCTATTTCTTGTGAGAGATTCTTTTGGGGCTCTTTCTTATGAATTTTTCCTGTTCGTCTCTTGCTGATGACGGTTTCTTCCGGGTCTATTTTCTCATGAGAGGTTTTTGCGGGGCTCTTTCTCATGAGAGGACTTCTTGTGGGTCTTTCTTGCAAAATTTTCTTGTGGGGCTCCTTTTGAGAGAGTTTCCTGTGAGACTCTTTCTTGTGGCGGTTTCTCGCCGGACTCTTTTCTTGGGAGAATTTCAGGTGTCGGCTCTTGCTTATGGGGAGTTTCTTATGGGAGTCTTTCTTGTTTGGGAATTTCTCGCGCGACTCTTCCTTATGGCGGGACGATTGTTTTATTTTTTCGTGCATTCGTGAACTCATGGATACCACTGACCTGCTGTACTGATATTAATAGTATACCTAGTGTCATACCTGGTATATCTGTTGTAGCACTGCAGTCTCGTTTTGGGGACAATAGAGGACCATTTACTTGGAATTTGAGTTGTTTGTCCCCACAACGGGGCTGGAGTTCTAACAGGGATATGCTCGATTAGGAAGACCGGCGATCGTTGTTTGCCTACTATTATTAATAGTACAGTATCAATGGTGGTGTATTTTGGTTGCTGAAGAATGAAAGAAAAGGTGATCGAGAAGGGAGTTCCGTTGCATATTGCGTCATTTTGTTGTGAGTGGAGATGGGATAGGGGCTTGTGTCCCTCCGGTTGGAAAATGGGAGTTATTTTGGCTCGTATTGCGGCATTTTTGTGAGGGGGTTTGGGGGGCGACTTTTTTTTTTCCCCCCGTCGTGTTGATCGGGGTTGTGGACATTTCTTTCGTTGCATTCCTTTGATTTCCTGGGGGAGCCTTATTCGTTCATTCGCTGTGTTTAGGGCTCGTATTACTTTGCCCGGAAGCCTCCCATCGTTATTTTGCTGCTTGACGGAGCCCGTACGATTTTCCAGGGAAACGTTATGAGAATCCTGTCACGTACTGTTTTTGTAGGAGGGCATTAAAACTTGCGCTGTTTTGTGGAGCTCGTCGTGTGATACCTGGTACTATTTTGTAGGGGGCAATCGCTGTTTGCAGTACCGCAAGAGAGCTTTGCGCTTCTTGGTATCTTAGCAGGAGGTTTCATCGTCTATCCCCCTTGCGTTTCTGTCAAGTACTCTTGACAATATGCGGTGTGACTGCTGTTGCAATCTGTTGTTGTCATTGAGAAGGATATGCCACGGCAACCCTGTATTTTTTTTTCCGAGCCGAAGCAAGATAAAATATGCCTACACACGTCGGAAGTATCATCTGTTACGATTACGGCCGAAGATATCGTAGTAGAGACTAAATAGTAAATATGCTTAGCCATGGTGAAACTACCGGAATATGCAGGTTTTTGTGTGTGATGGGTCCTGATTACTGTGGTCCCCCGTAATAGATCCTGTACAGACATATCATCTACAGATAGATCATGTACAGACAGCTCATCTACAGATATATCATGTACAGATATGTCATCTACAGATACATCACCTACAGATAAATCATCTACAGATGAATCATCTACATATAAATCATCTACAGATAAATAATCTACAGACAGATCATGTACAGATCATATAGACCCTAGCCTGCCATTATGAGATGTTATGCCGTGATATGTTCTAGCTCATGCAGGCTCGGAGAGCTGCAGAGTAGCTTCCACCCGGCACCATAAGCTAGATCATACAGATCATATGCCCTGAAATATCCGCTGTAGATCATGATCTGTAGATGATATGTCTGGGGTGCGAAAATAGGGGATAAGGGCTCTCATTGTCTCTCGTCCTATCCCCTGCTCCCTATAATATACGCACACCAACGAAGCATGCATGGCTTCCAGGCAATAAACTGCCCCGTTTCCGTATTCCTACGCCCTGTGGGCCTGTACCAGCCTTCCAGAGGGTAGTCACACAACACCGGCCCACCCTGATCAGCCGTGTATAAATAAGTATGAGGATAAAGAGAAGGTTCGGGGAAACGCCGGTCGGTTTTCCACAAACTAGTACTTCGAACTATATATTCATAGAACCTTAAGAGATAAATATGGCCTCCTCAGACCCCGCTCCGACCGCATATACTCTGAGAGGCTACGAGTACGTGGTCGTTTTTTCTTCCTTTTTTTCCATCTGGGATCAATTGTTATCTGCGCTTTTCTTTTTTCTCTCGCCCTCCTATAATAATAGTCGTGCCAGATCCGGTGTCACACAGCAAGCAGCAGCGTCTCTCCCCGCCCCCCCCCCCCCTCCCCACTACGTCGTACGGTTCGTGCCTTATTTTTTTATCGCGATAATAAGTCTTCAGCTCTTTCTTCCATCCACGACTGACTCGCGTCCAATTTGCGTATGGATACTTACGATATGCCGTATGCGCTCTCAGCAGTTGATCATCTCTATTTTTGCAAACATATGTCAAAATCTCACCACCCAGCATAATATAGTAAGGTTTGATATAAATAGAATCAACTTATATTTATAGTAATAGTAGCGTTCGAGGGAAACCCCTATAGACCATCGGGGCGACCGGCGTCGAAGTGGTATTCATGGTAACCCTTTCTTCCTTTCCTCTATATTAGTCGAGGAGGCGTGTTTCTGATGAAACGCGCCAAACAATTTAAATCTATGAAGTTGGTGGTATTCGATGAATTATGTCAGCTTTTTCATTTCGAATTAATAACGCCCTGCACATTGTCAGAAGGCAAATAATATATATATATATATATATACAACCCCCCTGCTCTCAGAACCCACTGAGAGCCAGATAATCATCAAGATGATACATCAAACTCTGAGTAACTGCACGCGTCTATAGCTCGACCTGCATCACGGTAGTCGGGCCAGCCCTATACTATAGGGCCCTTTTAGGAAGCCGGAGGGGGTTAGGGCTAAGGGTTAGGGTCAAACCTCTCGAAGGAACGTCGGAAAAAGGGGAAATCATTTAATCGAAAAACGCCAAATACTACAGAGCAGTAGTAGGTTGGGGTGTGAGTTTGGCTGACTTCAAGACGCCGACTATTAAAATTGCGGGGGACCATAATGAATAGGACCTATATGGTATACCTGGTGCACAAAAACCTACCTGTGGTACATATTTAGCTATTTTTACCAACAATGTTTGGTGCTATTTACTACTGTCCCCCGTAACAGTAGTAGCCACCGCTACTACTGTAGTTGCCTATTAGGGTTAGGGTTAGGGTTAGGGTTAGGAGGTATTATGTGCCAATATGTACAGTAGTATTGGTCCCTCTTTAGTGACGGTATCCGCCAGCCAACACTACCGGGACTATAGCGGCAACCGGCACTATTAATCCTTTTTTAGGACCGCAGTCCCGTTTTGGGGACAAATTATTTATAATTCAAGTGAATTGTCCCCAAAACGGGACTGCGGTTCTAAAGGGGTTATTAACCCTTTTAGAACCCCAGTCCCGTTTTGGGGACATACCAGTCAAATTCCAAGTAGTTTTTCCCAAATTGCCCCCAAAACGGGACTGCAGTCCTAAAGGGGTTATTAACAGCACACTGCCACACTTAGCTAATACCATCAACAGTTACTGCTTGAAGCGATAGCGCAGACACTATATAACGAGCGGCCGGGACTACAGAACCGCGGCACTATATATATACAGAGAAGAACAACTGCCGTAGATATTACTGCTGTAGTGTAGTTAGTTGCAAGGACGTGGTCGGCAGGGTATATCGGTACCCGGGGGGTGTTTTGGTGGGCGTGTGTGCCGAAGTTATACCCAAGTATCGGATGCCTGTATTGGAGTCGTCCCGAAGTTACCGAAGTGTCGAGTTCCCGGCACTAAGGTCGTACCGAACTTATACCGAAGTGTCGGGTACCGGTATATCGACGTCTCACCGAACGGTCGGAGTAAATAAGGCTCGGTACGAGGGTATTTATCGAGCAGATACCGCCGGTACTATTAATCGGTATACCACACAGGTAATACGTACCTCACCGAACATACGTACGAGAGTTCTTTCGCCTTTCGTGGTTTTATTATAGTTGCGTCCGGTAAATTCGCGGCGTTCTGACCGGGGCGTTGGCTTTGTCGGGGAAAAACTCCGATAAGCCAGTTGGTAGTGTTGGCGTATATATATGCCTTGTCCCTTTTAGGACCGCAGTCCCGGTTTGGGGAAAAAACAGTCTATATTCAAGTAGTTTGTCCCCAAAACGGCACTGCGGTTCTATTAAACGAAGGGTTAAGAGCGTTGATTTTGCACAGCAGGGGGGTGCGATCGTTTCGCGGGGCTCGATTTTTCCCCCCTGAAAACAAGAACGCTTCGACCAAAATACCGAGCAAGCAAGGTGTTTCCAGAAAGATCTGGCGAAGAGAGCAGATACTTATGATCCGAACATAAACTGATCGACTCTACCGCGATACCACCTTTTTTTGCCGTTGTTGTCGAGAAACTATACTTCGTGGCACCGTTGTGGAAAACGATCGCATCCCTCTCCCTCTGCTGGGGCTAACTCAACGCTCACTACGTACTTGCTCGCCACACAACGAACCACACAACTATTAATAACAACTAAACAGAGTAGTAGTACCACTGCTTGTTGTTATATTATTAATAGTCGTGAAGTCGATACATATTATGTAGTAAGTAAGACAGCTCATGAAGCCCTAACAAAAACTATACCCTCTCCACGTGGCACCCCACAGCCTCGCATCTCGAGCGAGCAGAACAGGAGCATGAGGGGCGAGCAAAAGAGGAGAGAGGGCATGTCATGGGGGGGGGGGGGGGGGGGGGGGGGTCATCTTATTTGAAAACGAAAGAACTTATCACATACATGATGATTGGCCGCACTACCGCGCACCTGATCACAGCCAGCAAGGGGGGGGGGGGGCGAAAATGCATTCTGATGACGGAAGATCTGAATGCATAGATCGCTTCTACTACTACTATACTACTACAATACTATACTACTACTACTACTACTACTATACTACTGCTGTGTACACCCCCAGCAAGCGGGGGGGGGGGGGGGGGGGCGATATGACTATTACGGGGGTCCATAGTTAACAGGACCTATGGTATACGTAAAAACCTATATGTTTAACCATTTTTACTACTAATATTTGGTCCTGTTAATAGTGGCCCCCCGTAATAAGTATATAGTCTGAGACGCAAGAAAGAGGGCTGTGGCTATATATACCGCTACACCCCGAGCGAGGCGCGTGGGGACGGGGAGGGGGTCTTTGCTGAAGATGAGCGGCCACATTTTATGTCCGGAATCCCTCCTCCTGCCCACACCATGATGAGCGGTGTGGGGGCGGCAGGACCAAGAAAAGAGAATGACGCGTGTGATTAATAAATACCAGGTATACCAGGTACCAGGTAATAATTAATCCACATACTAATTGACTATAATAATAGTACGTAGCGGTAAAGGACGAAAACGCGACGTGAGAGGTTGGATACATGAAGGGGTCATATATAGATCTGGCTATATGTACACACACGGAGGAAGATCCGGACCGGCCGCGAAAAACTATCGGCACAACCGGCACGCCGCGTTCATTCACAGACACCAACAAAAGCATCCCGAACAGCCCCGCCTCCCTGTCGACTACTACCACCACTACTACTTTACTGCTGTCTGCTGTATCATTAGCAAACAACAACTACTACGATTTTTCGGGGGACTATAGTTAATAGGACCGAATATTTTCAGTAAAAAGGGTAAAATATATAGGTTTTTATGTATACCATGGGTCCTATTAACTATGGTCCCCCGTATTACTTGTAACTGCTGCTGCTGCTGCGCACAGCCGCAGCAAGCATGCACTGCAAGAATACTCGTATAAATAGTAACGCATGTCTTCTGCACGCACACAACACGTCACACACAACGAAGTGGCACATCAACTATTAAAGTCGGGAGCGTATGCTCTTGGTGCTGCATCAATTCGCAGGAGTATATGCACTACTTGCGCTTGGTGCTGCATGTGCTGGCTGCTTATTGTGGTGTTGACTGTTGAGACCGGTTATCTTCGTGGAAAAGCTCATTCGTTCTCTTCTCCTGTATTAGTCTGTCCGCAAACATAAGGTGGGTAACATCTTCATAATAAATATAAAACGGTCCTTACATTTCCGGACAAATCGTGAAGTGCTGGGGTTTCCACGGAGGCACTGTTAGTAGGGGAGAATTGCAGTTTTTTTTCGGGTCAACGCTGTGTTTCCAGCTCAATCTCCCGCTCTCCAACCCAGGAGACAGCAGCTGGGCAAAACGGGTTTGGAGAAAGAACGAGAGCCGAGGGAACCCGTTCCGTTGATTGATACCTTGTAGGCTTTGTCTGCGTCTCCATATCCGCAGCGCCCAAGCCCTAGCGGCTCCCACAAGGGGAACACGGAGCGCGGAGACCAGCTGCAATCTGCGAGAGGAGGAAGGGAGAGAGCAGAGAGGGAGACTATTAATAGGAGCTGGTTGCCTTCGCAATGAACCGCAGAGTGCTGGAGCTGTTTGCGTTGACGCCGCTGCTGCTACATGCTTCTGCATCGTCCGGGCTCCGCGGAGCCAAGCGAAGCAAAACCGCCGCCATGGATGGAGTCCTCACGCTGAGTGAGGAAGAGGAGGAGGGCGCGCGGGTGGGCGGGAGGAGGATGCTTGTCGGCCAGGAGGAGCGAGGACGTGATACGGCGGCGCCGGGGCAGAATTTGGACGCAGGTTTAATTTTCTCGGGAAGCGTGCTCGAGACATCACAGCAACAGTGTCGTGAGCCAGGAGTGGAGATGGATCCGGTGAGACTCTGCTGCCATGTTTGGTCGTCGCGGGGCCTGGGCGTGTGGCCTTGTGTGTCTGCGCGCTCGCCCCACCGTGGCTGGTGTGTGGGTCCCGGGAGAGGGAGGGTTGGTGGTGGGTGTGTGTGTTTTTTTTGGTGCGTTCGGCAATTATAAATTCAACCTCCCGCGCTCCGTTGTTTTGTGTTGGTTGTAGCGCTCCAAGCGAACACTTAATTAATGCACCAGGCACTGCACGCTCGAGTTTGTTTCATGGCGTAGCAGCAGTCAGCACCACCAAGCAGCAGCACCAGCAACAGCAGAGCGAGCAGTCAGCTCGGGACTTTCGGCCTTCCGTGGTTTTGTGGTATCGCAGGTTTGACGACGGCCTTGAGCCTGAGGCTTCTGCGTGCTTATAACACACCACCACCAGGAACTAACTTCGTACAGCGCTGATACGTACCACATACGATGGCTGATCGCTTCATATACAGCTGTAGCAATGGGTCGCCCCGGTGGTTCAAGTGGTTAACCTCGAATTCTACTTGTTTGAGTCCTGGGTTCGAGCCCTAGGAGGGTCGGACTTTGACTTTATTTGCAAAAATAAAAAAAAAGGATTCAATTGTTGAGAGCGCCTTGCAGCGTGGGTAGGCACAATTCGATGCGAGTCGACGAGGGAAGAAAAGGCTGAAATCTTCTCGCGATAAAAAATGAAGGCACGTACCGTAGCGGGAAGGGGGGAGAAGAGCCTGCTATGTGACCCCGGATCTGAGTTACGAGTTGGAAGGAGAGAGAGAAGAAGATGTGCGAAGATAATGAATGGGATGGAAAAAAAAAAAGAAAAAAAAAAAAAAAAAAAAAAAGATGATGCGTGGATGCAGTGAGAGGCGACTCATCCATGAAACCATGCATGAAACAACATACTATTAATATTATAACCAGGTACCATCTAAAAAATATTATTTTACCTTGTATTTTTCTTTCTAGAGATCCGTCCAGCGACCCGAATTTGCGAAAAAATGTGCCACAAGCTTTCAAAAAGATGGGTGAAAATATAAGGACCGCTCAGATTCAAATATCGAGATCAAACGGCCCTTACTTTTTTTGCCTAGATTGGCACGTATCAACAGGCACACGAGTACCACTGCTGCTGCTGGACCTCAACCTGGTGTTGTGCACGATAAGGTACGCAGTATCGTGACGCTCATTTTGAGTACACAGCGGTCCCGTTTTGGGGGCCAACTCCTCAAAATCTCAAGTTTTTATCCCCAAAACGGAACGGCAGTCCTAACAACTCAATACCTGGCACCTGGTACAAGTTTTCGGAGTTTTCGGCTCGACTTTTAAGGATTCGAACGAAACATACATCGTACATGAAAGAATCCGTTTTTTTTTCAAATATTTTGTACCAGGGTATACCACAGGCACAGCGTATGCAGCGCGTACAGGCTACAGGCAGCAGTACCGACTGCTGTTGAACTAAACTGCTGTAGGTAGTGTAGTGACCCCAGGCACGTACTGAAATTCTCGACTGCTGTGTACTCGTATGAATAGCGTTGCTGGCCCAGGATACGAGTCGCGAAGTTTGAGTAAGCCTAATAGAAGGAGCGCAGGAGGAGCAGGAGCAGGAGCAAGCAGCAGGCTGTGGGTATTCACCATTTCACCTGTTCACCTTGAACCTCGTCTCGCACGGTCTCGACTTGAAACGCTTCTTACATTTACGGCCAGACCGAGTGGTGGTTTGTTTCAAGTACCTGGTATTTTATTTGTGGCACCGCCGTATACCATACCGAACTTGGCTACGTACGGGAGTAGGTGGAGTCGCCTGGAGCATTTGGTCATCAGATGCGTATCGCATGAATATCATATATTTCATACCGGGTGTATGACGTTCATCGCTGGCAATACTATTACTATTAATAGTGCTAGTGCTGCTGGCTCCAGGGGTAAGGTGGTCGGTCAATACTGGCAAAATGATGGCGTCGTGAGCGTGAGCAGGCTCGGGTGTACATTGAGAGTAGCGAGGGGACCTCACCTCCTACTCACCTCCCTCTCGCACTGTCGAGCTGTCTGAAGCTGGCGTCGTAATCCTGGTGGTGTCCACCCATGTACCTCGTACATATTTTTTACTGCTTCGACGTCGTTGTGGAAACATGAAGATGGCGTCGTTGGCACTGTGAACGCGTGACATATGTTCAATGTGTCCGCGGTCCGCCCCCGACGCCCCTCCCCTACCCCCCCAAACCCCGCCCAACCTCCCTATCCCCCGCACCATCTCCCACCCCCGCACCCCGCCCCACCTATAAACCACTCCCCGCTACAACAGTACTAGTACCACCCGCGAATACTCGACTATTAATTTGTAATACTGCTACTGCTGTACGAGTAACACTACCGGGTACCTACGAGATAGCTGTGGTACATCTTACGCTGCTCGCATACTGCTGTATAACACTATTAATACATGCACTATTGAATATTAATAGTTGTGGCATAATTTTGTGACTTGCATCTCTCTTAGGATTGAAGAATCGGCACGGACACTGGTTGTGCTGTAGAACAGAACCAGACACACATGCATGGTGTGGTGTCATAATGGTGTCATATCACCATGGTACACTCCTATTAAATAGTCCTTATGTTACAGCAGCACGAGCAGTAGTTTCGGGTATTCAATATTTATATTAATACAGCAGTAGTTTTCTGGTGTATGGTAATATCTTATTATTAATAGTCACCGTTTAGGTATGTAGTGTTCTTACAAGAGTATGTACCGTATGGTGTGTGCGTGAGTATAGAGTATGAAGTGGTCCGTACCGCTGTGTGAACCAGCGAAGACTACCAGTTATAATACGATAAACACACAATCGCCAACAAATTCCGGCAAAAATTTCGATGCGTACGATGTATCTACAAAATTCGAAATACGTACCTGGTACGTTTCAATATGGACGGGAATATTAGGTTCGTTTATATATTAATATAGATACAAAGCGATCCTTATATATCCGTCAGTTGTGGTACCCTTTATTAGGGTGTGTTTTCTTCATATTAAACCGTTCTTTCTACCCGTCGACCTATGAAAGCTGGATTATACTGCGTACGTACGTAATGTTTTCAAGAACCCAGTGCAGCCTACGTATGTTATCACTTACCAGGTACCTGGTACCTGGTATGTGCCATGCCAGGTATGATACCTGATCTTTTTTTTTTCGGCTTGCTGTTTTTGTTTCGTGCGTTTTCTCTATTTCATAGAATATGTATGTCGCGCCTAGTTCGTACCGGGTACGATGACATGGACCAATAAAAGTGTACCGGGTATGCGTTCTACTACAGACAGTTGTAAGTATATCTGACTGCTGTGGCGTGGTTTTGTGACTACAGAAGTTGACTCTCTCTATCAAAGATGTCAGGAGGCGGTCAGTCAAGGGAAAACGTGCATTGGTCAAGGGTGCAAATCCGAGTGTTTTACACTAAAACCTACCAGGTAGTAGTTTGGCGTCCATCAAAGTAAATAAACGGGAAAATGCCGTCCGTCAAGGGGTTAAGGGGTTGAAGTGCCGTCTCCCAACACGTTTGCTCTCTTATCATATGATCGGAGAATTGGCACGGACACTGGTTGTGCTGGATGTCGACTGGTAGAAAGAACGGTTTAATGTGAAGAACATACACATGTACCTGGTACGTACAACGTACACTACCTCCTACTGGTAGAAGAGTACTTCGAACAGCTACGAACTACTGTTGTACGTGTGTGTGTTCTTCACATGAAACCGTTCTTTCTACCCGTCGACATCCAGCACAACCAGTGTCCGTGCCGATTCTCCAATCCTAGAAGAGAAAACAACAGTGCTGTGGTCACAAAGCTACGCCACAGAGATACTACGTTGCCACGTGTGCAGTAAGCACTGCAGTGGGCAATGCAAAGCCATGTGATCATACTAGATACGACAGGCACGACATACACAATATATGACGTACGTAGCTGCGTAGTGGCTACGACAGGTAGGCATGGAACTGGCCCAGCAGAATATTTGTAACCATCGTCGGCTTCTGTGCGTAAGTGGATGATGTTCGTAGTGGGCAGGAGAGTACGTACTTGCTGTTGTTGTTGTTGTTGTTGTTGTCTCATCGTGCGTCATATGCCATACCAGGTACCAGGTACCAGGTATTCTGTTTTACCGCTGATGTTGTTGTTCGGTCATGAGACAGAAAACAGCTCCTGTGCGAAGACTCCAGCTTGCTGCTGCTACAATACGATACGGACTCACGTCTACTGTATCTACTGGAGGCGTACGAGTACGTCGAATGGAAGGGAAAAGCAGAAACACAACCAGGAACGAAGAAGATACACAAAAAAAAACGCACTTTCGCATCGCCAACAGTGACAGATGATCGCGGCGTGGTGGGCAGTTTCGATAATCGAAATGTGAACTATCGAACTTTCGACGTATCGTGTATCTTAAGTGGAAAAATGTGTTTTGCCGTACTTCACCTGGAATCCCCGGTGTTTTTTATGTTGCTGAATGAATGCTTCGGCGGTGTATACATCAAAGATCAAAATCGTATCGATTCTTATTTTTTTGTTTGAGAATCGATATCTTATCGAACTCGGTCCCGATATCCGATGTCCAACACTGATGTCCGATATCCGATATGCTGGCAATGATGAACGACGGGTTCATCCGCCTCTCATGCGGCCGCGATGTTGTTTTTTGGCTCTGAGTCCCGAGCCTCTTTAGGCGTTGGTGGGTAATCCCGCGGGGTGTTGATTCTCGCGTAGATATATGAACGGTCAGGCGAGCTACCTTAGATGTATGTGCCCGAACAGCAAATAGAGTCTTTCCAAGCGCAACCACCAGCTGGCGCACCAAGCGAGCAGCCAAGCTGCCCTCTGGTCAGGTCAAGAGGGTTCGCGTTAGGGCCAGAGTTCCGAGTTGGGTTGGGGTGGTGGCCGCCGTTAGCCGAAGCCGAACACTTTCTCGCTGCCGGGAAAACATCCCCTGACAGTTTCGCGGCAGAACCCTACTCTTCACAGGTACCTCGTGAGACTGCCGCACTGTACAACAAAACAGCATGATTTTATTCGGGCACGGCCGAGGAAAATCGTTGGAACGGGGACATTTTGCGCAAGCTGTGCGGGGTGTGGCCGTCTCGGCGTGGCGGCAGCGGTGTGTCCTACTATTGTACCTCGTAGCTTGCTGCGGCTGTGTAGTTCGGAGATTGAGGTTGCTGTCTCGAGTCCCGAGACCGCTGGTCGCACACCTAGGCCCCCCCAGCCACCGTTAAGCCCGTCGCCCGTCGTCCATCGTCCATCGCACCCACTGGCCTCCTTTGAACTGCCCCAAGCAAAAAAAACTACGTGATTTATGGAAAGAACGTTATGACCCCCCCGACTGTTGGAGGTGTTTTTAACAGGAGTGGGAACAGCGCTCCGCCTCGAAAGGGGTGCGTGGTCAATGGTCAAGTGACTAACGCAAGCAACAAATGAGTACGCCCCCCCTCGCCCCCCCCCGCCTGTCGGTGAGCGGTCGCGCCTATTGAACGTCGTCCTGCGCTTCACAGCTGATGGGTGTGCCGTTTTCGACCCGCTTCGCCTCCAAGAAACACCTAAGTGCTGTTGTACGCCTAATAATGTTACGCGACAGCAGGTAAGGATCTTCTAGTCTGGTTGTGAAAACTCGCGGGTTATTATGATGTTCACGTTGGGCATGGGCTCCTGAATTCTATTATGTAGGATTTGGAGAGGCGTTTCTCGCTGAGCACAGCACCTGCGTGTATCCATGCCATCCATCTACACGTACATCAGCAGTGTCGCTGTAAACCGTTTGATGTTAAAATAAAGAATCAGCCTGAAATTCTTCCAAGTACCGAAAATGTTTTAACCCATGAAGAACTGCACTCCCGTTTTGGGGACAAAACCAGTCGAAATCAAGGCGTTTGTCCCCGAAACGGGACTGCAGTCCTAAAAAGGGTTAAACACGTGTCGCGTGCTTCTGTTGTGAACTGCTGTAGATATAGCGTTTTCTATTTGAAAATGTTGCGGCAGTAACTGCTGCTATTTCTTGTCCGATCTTATGCCCAGGTAATTCCTCTTTTCCGCTGGCGTCGGCGCTGTCGCTCGTTGTCCTCGACGTTCTTTTGTGCGTCTGCTGGTGCGTGCTGGTGTGTGCTCTTAGTGTGTGGTCTTAGTGTGTGCGCACAGCAGCCACGACGATGGGCCTGTCCGTCGGTCCGTGCTCGGCTGTTGAGCTTGTTGTTGTGTCGTCGCTACATCGTGTACTTGGACAAAATTGAGAGATTGGGCCGGGCGCTGGAACTGTATGTACTAGCAGTAGTGGTCTAGTGATTGACCTGGTCAGTATACGAGTATTCGCCAGCGGTTTTTATCGTACGTACACCAAAAAAGCACGTCATACTACTTCAAAGTACGGAAGCCTTATAAAAGGGTTCCGGGAGGACAAGAGCAGAGAGAAGGGAGGCAGCACTCTTCCGTTGCAATCCAGTATACTGATTGATTCTGACGGCAGTATTTTCGCTACTGACTTGAATCAGCCAGCGCCGAGCCCTGTAAAAATATCGAAATTTCTTAAGAATTTACTTATCACCTTCCACTCAAGCCGTTACTTGATCAGTGATTGATTTCATCCAGCCAAACTTCATACACACCGCAATAATATTCTTGTCACAAGGGGGATATGGTGCCGAGTTTTCAACACGTGTGATATGATGGCCAATTTCGGGGAAAAAATTGTCCGAAATGTGGGAGGCTTCGGAAATACCCACGTGCGGGTAGTCGAGAGTTTTCTATGGACATATCGCTCGGCACTACAGCAGCAGCAGCAGCAGCGGCGGTGTTAGCGTTTGCGCTCTCTTCCCGCTGTGTGGCATACCAGCGTGGCGATCACGGCGTCGTCTTGCGTGCGGGCTTACAACCCTTTCACTCTGTGTAGGGTGTCAGCAAAACGAGACTGCAGCACTGAAAAGGTTGAGAGTTGAACGGCACGCCGACGACCTGGAAACAACAAGGAATAATTCACACTATTGATGTTAATAATACTACCAGTGCTGTATATACGATACCTCAACTCATTAATGAAATTGTGATCACCCTACATATTATTACTCTTACGAGTAGTAGCACAAATAACCTTGTATATCCTCTGCTGTTTGATGGTTTGGTTCATCCAACCGGGGGGAGGGGGCGCACGAAAATCCCATTTTTTGATCGGGGGGGAAACGCCTTCCTGTCTTTCTTGACAACCCCGACGAGGGGGGTCCGGACTTTTTGTCGCCTTCAAAATTGAAATCTTACAGTATCACGGCACTTTGAGTGAACGAAAAGTGGTATTCGTGTAAGGGTCGACCTTAAGGAGGAGTGTTTTTTAGTTTTTTTCAGTATTTTCCCGAGATTTCGGTATTTTCCTATAGGAAAAAACCAAGAAATACAGAAAATTTCGGGAAAATACCGAAAAACCCCTAGAAAACAGCCCTCGTTAAGATTGACCCTCAGACAATTGTCAAGTCCAAGTTTTACTCAAATTCCTGGTCTGTTGCCTCAAAGCAGCCTCATAGACGTACCCATCCCGGTAGATTGAACCAGGGATATACCGGCGCTGCTGATCTTAAGTACCAGGCACGCAAAGTGGTGCTTTGAGTGTGCATACTATCCTGAGCCATTGGCGACAGCAGTCGACATGGTTATTCGAGAGGAGTTCGTATTGGTGGAAGTCCATCAATAGTTTAGTATACTGCTGTAGTCTACCGGTAGGTGGTGGAATCTTTTACGTCGGTTATATCCCTTTCAGCCTTTTAGGACTGCAGTCCCATTTTGTGGTCAAACTACTTGGAATTTGACTGCTTTGTGCCCGAAAACGGGACTGAAGTTTTAAAGGGGTCGACAATCTATAATCTACAGTAGTAATAGGGGGGAACACAGTAGCAATCAGGACCCAAAATGCTTCGTAAAAAAACTGGAGTATACCTGGGATAGTTTTTTGTGTGTATGATAGCTCCTGATTACTACTAGTACTGTAGTATGCTTCCCGGTAATATAGTCATAAGAGGCCACAACATTTTACCAGTCATTTCTATAGCGGTGTGAGAGAGAGCATCACGTGTAGTCTATCACGAGGAATGCACGTTTACCGCGTTTTTTAGGTATCATACACGGACCGGTAGATACCGATTCTAGCTGACTGTCATTACGGCCACCTGGAATCTCGCGAGTCAGTCACATGCAGGGGAGATAATCGTCGAAATGTCTGCTGACCACGAGCAAAGACCTTCTGTTGTGTCACCTGCACGGGGAAAATTGCAGGGCTTTTCACGGGTCAGGTCAAACCTCACGGGCCGGGTCGGGTCGAGTTGGGTCGGCCCGACCCGACTCGACCCGACCCGTGAGGTCTTGAAACACATCCTGACTCGACACGACCCGGCCCGCCAGCTTCCGATCGACCCGTGATAATACGGATCTTGTCGCGGGTCGGCTCATCTCAACCTGCGAGACCGTTTCTCTCGACCCGCGGATCCGACCCGTACACTTTGAAAACGATTTAATCTTGATTTTTGTACCTACCCGACAGCAGCGGTGTGTGGCCTGGCTGTCGGGGATATTGGTGGATGCGGACATGGACATGCGTATTTAGATTTGGCGGTGTGTTTTTATGTTTGATTCTTATACCAAAGAAACATTTTTCGTTGTTTGTACGAGGAAGCCCTTTGGGAAGCAAGCGGGAAGTATTTGAAACGTCGGATTCGCGGGCGGGATGCGCGGGTTCGACCGCCGGGTCAGCAGAAAATAACTGGCGGGCCATGCTGGCCAGACCCGCGAGTGACCCGTTTCTCTGCGGGTCATGACATGACCTGACCCGGCCCGTGAGCTTTCCGTCACCTCTTGACCCTACCGGACCCGACAATGGAATTTGAAAAACACTTGACCCGACGTGACCCGACCAGTGAGATTGAAAACACTCTTGGCCGGACCTGACCAGACCCGCGAGATGCGAAAACCTCTTGACCAGACCCGACCCGACCCGACCCGTGAGGTTTTGAACATTTTTGACTCGACCCGCGGCTCGGGTGATGACCCCCAAACAACCGTGGAAAAGTGGGCCATGTCTCGTTAAATAAAGGGATAAATATGTACAGACGACTTATTAACCCTTTTAGGACTGCTCTTTGTATCAGTTTTGGGGGGGGAATACTTTAGAGTTTGACTGGTCTGTCCCCGGAACGGGACTGCGGTCCTAACCGGGTTGAAGACGGAGAGGGAGAACGCAGGCAGGGCCTCTGTCGGCAGTACGTTTCTTTTTCGGCAGTACGTTTCTTTTTTGTGTTCGTGATGTTAAAGGTTGACGTCATGCACGCGAACGCATCAAATATAATTGGAAAACAGGTGCTGAAAAGCGTGCTAATCTAGCTATTGATAAAAGTCTCCAGAACCAAGACAAAATTTCAGGGGTCACCAATGCATGTGAAGGCGTTTTTCACCAGGGATTTTTCTTGTTTTTTCATTGCCGCATAAAATAAAAACGGAACAACGTACGTACGGGTTTTGCCACCGGTAATTACCGCTGTACGGGTAGCGTTCATCCCTGTTACCCTTGTCTGTTACGCGTTCAAGCAGCACTTTGATGGTCTCTGAGGGAGCTGATGAGAGGACGAAATATGTACAATACCCTGGTGTTGATGTACGTACGTACGTGCGTACTTGTCTTCATGAACGTAAAAAAAGGAAAGACAAAGTCTAGACTCCACGCTTCTCTCTCCTCTTGCTCTCCCTCTCTCTTTCCCTCTCTTTCTTGCGCTAATAGTTTAGTTTTGAAGAATATAATATTAAACTTATCGAAATGTTTCTCAAAAGCTCATGTGACACCAGTATTTGCAAGCTTGGGGCTTGGTGTCATACGTTGATATGAGTATGATAATGCTGTACGTAGATATTCGGCCTGTGTACAATAGAGGAGAGACACCCAGGGAAAAATCTACTGGTATCTCAATGATGCGGACCTTTCCGCCCTCATCCCAACCCACCCGGACCTGATCCCACCCTCATCCTCATCCCACCCAGGACCTGTTCCCACCCACAAGGATTGAAAATAAGACGAGCTCTCCGTAAGCCGCTGAAGGCCCACCAGCCACCCTGACCACACCCCCACAGGCACACAGCGGCCACGTGTGTTTTTTTTTTTTTAGTGGAAGAAGAAAAAAGGACCAACTCGCATATTACGATAGCTGGAATCGAACGTGGGTGCCACGTACGACCAGGGAAGGTATCGGTTATATCCCCGGTGCTCCGGCGCAATAAAATACCCCCGGATCTCCGCCTCCCGGCGCCATCTAACGTATCCTATTGTCCGCCAAACCGGCCCCACCCTTGTACTTACATACCAGGTAGATAGGAATGAAACAAAAGCATATACTATGAGGTCGATTTTTTTCTCGAAACTCTTATATTTGCAACTACTCTATTAATACGAGTATATTGGTGTAATAATAGTGCATATTTTGTCGTACTATAAAAAATAAAAAAAAATAACGGGGAATCATGTGTTGGCCTATCTGAGCAACGTACTCACGAACCGGAATCAAACATACGTTTTTTTTTTTCTTGAATTATATATAGCTCTACTGCTGTCTACCAGGTACCAGGTATATATGAGTAGCAGTCAGTGGTCATATATATAACCTCTACACGTATGATATCGTATGAATTATTTACATTTCCATGCGCTACCGGGTCCGACCTTGTCGGGATAAGGCATGCCATGAGAATGTCCTGAGAGGTGCCGCAAGATACGAAGTGGTGGAGTGATTTATTTGAATATGCTGTAGTTGGTGTGGAAAACGCCTCTTCTCAAATATTAAGTGTAGCCTCGGGCCAGTGTCCCGATTTTATTTTATTTTCTTCCCCCCCCCCCACATCCCATTTATATGTTTTGCGTTTCTTTTCCCTACCCCCTCGGATTGTATTCGTACATTAGACCCGAGGTTACGTACTTGCGTAGGCTCTTCCCCCCCCCCCCCCCCCCCCCCCCCCACCTCCCCAAACGGTTCTTAGTAGGATGTAGCTCGCCCTTCATGCGACTTGACCAACACCTCACGTTTCGCTTCGCGCTTGGTGCAAGTAATGCCTGCCTGGTCGGTGGAAACCCGACGTGCCCCGTTCCGGCATTGTAGGGATGCGCCAGACTGCTCCGCCCCGGCAGTGTAGGGGTACGAGGGTCTATGATCACACGACTGCTGCGGTCATGCATGGTATCGACGTCGCTGGGCCTGTGCCTTTGTCAGACGCGTCTGTATCAGCCGCGGTGTGACTTGAGAGGTAAAATGAAAAGATCATAGCAATGGCCTCTGCGTGACTGGAGGACAGCACTATTTGGTGTCTGCGTCACGACTAGAGGAATAAGATGACATGAGCGGAACGTTATCCTCTCCGTACACGGTTGATAAAAAAACGCCGAACGTTATCGTTGGTTTGGTAGCGCCATTATAATCAAGCCACGTAGGGGTTGTTGGACTCGAAGGTCGAGCTTGTGTCGCAGTCGGCGACGGAGAGCGTGTGCAGGGATCTGCTGTGTAGAATATTCGGCCCGATCGGGCGGCCCCGCCGCTTCCCACTTCATGGTCTAGATCATGGGAACAGCTAGATCATACTTATCAGGGCAGATATATCTGAATTATCTGAATGATCTGAAGTATCTGAATGATCTGAATGATCTGAATGATTGGAATGATCTGGTAACAATTTCTATCTCACGTGGCCGGGTGAAGAGGAGCCAAATCTTTTGCATGATTCAGCAGAGGTTTCCTGTGGGTTGGATATGGACTGGTTACAGCGGTATACGTACGGGTCCTGCACAATCTCTGAAAACGGGAGGTTTTTAGGATCTGGATGATGATGATGTAAATCGTAATCTTTGGTATGATATGCTTGGAACAATCAGGGCCAGTGCGATTGTGTGCGATTTGTTTAAAGGAAGGAACCTGTACCACCCACCGGACAAATAGATCACGTACAGACCACATAGATCATCTATAGATCATCTACTGATGTGTTTTCTATAGATCGTAGCCTGCCGTTGTAGTAGCATAGCCTACAGATCACATAGATCATCTACAGATGGTAGTCTGCCGTTGTAGTAGTATAGTCTACAGACCACATAGATCATCTATAGATCATCTCAGCTACAGATAGATCATCTATAGATAGCATCTATGGATCGTAGCCTGCCGTTGGAATCCATGGTGTGCAGGATATGTTCCAAGTGCAGATCCGACCCATAGAAACCTGTTCCTACATATGACGCAGATTTAAGTAACGGCTCCCACGCGGCCACGTGAGCTATAGATCAGTCAGATCATTCAGATCAGGAATCTATCTGTCTGCCCTGAGAGACCTGCCCCTATATATAAGTACCTTCTTGTTTGAACATTAGTGTACAAAAGATGGTTATATTCAGGGACAAGATGTCGATGATCTGTGCAAGGTGTGTTTGTAATCTTCGAACCGAAGGAGACGGCCGTTTAGGGTGTGTAAACACGAACGCTTCTTCTTGTTGCAACTCCTACTGTTAGCAATCGAAATTCGAACGCGAAAGGGCAGTACCGTACAGTAGTAGGAAGTGGTTAATACCATTTAGGACTGCAGTCCCGTTTTGGAGACAAACCAGTCAAATTCCAAGTGATTTTTCCCCATAACGGGACTGCGGTCCTAACCATTTAGGTGCGCCGTGGTGCTGATTGACGCCCGGTCTCACCGTGTGGGTTGTAAAGGGGTTTATTTCACGATATATGGAGGCATTTGCGTAAACAGAAAAAGACGCTACTGCTTATTGCTCGACACTTTTCGTCGATATCTATATATACGGCTCCCAACCGGCAACATGAGGTAGATCGTACGGATCGTACAGATCATACTGATCGTACAGATCACACCCTCTTACATGAGCGATCTATATAATGAAGTGGGGGTAGGTTGATGATTTGCCCCGTGTGGCAACGATCATGCCAGCATATGATAGTGGAAGAGCAGAAGCTGGGCCAGGCCTACCGCCCCAAATTGGGTTCACCTCCACCGCTACTTTCCACGCCGTTTGCTCATGGTAGACCATGGAAATTTTGCACACGTGTTCTATAAACCCCTGCTAAACCGTCACCGTTACGTACTTTTTTTTTTTTTCGTCAGATGTTTTCGTTTTTTTTCTTTTGCATTTTTTGGGATATTTGGGTCTCAAGACATCCAGAATTGCCGGCGGACGAAAAAAGAAGAATAAAAAAAACATAAAAAACTCATTCGTCAACGGCCTGGCAGGGATTCAGAGAACACGTGTGCGAATTTCAGGATCTATTTGAAAAAAAAAAAGCGTGGGAAATTAGGCTTTTTTTTTAAGTGCGGTAAAAGAGTAAATATATATTTATAGGCATTGCCTAGTAATTTCTTAGTTTCAAGCATGGGATCAAGTTTTGGCGTTAAAGTAATCGTCCTGTACAGTCAGTTCTTCGAATATTTGTGCGAAACTTTCTGCAGACATGCCTTGGAATACCTAAGAAATATGTAAAGACCGGTTCGTCCAGAAAAAAAAAATGGGAGAAAAAATATGAGAGAAGAAAAACGTTTTCGTATTTCTACGAACACGCCCACTGCTGTCTCTGGCCGTTTTTTAAGCCGCCCGTGGATGGTCGGGACATATTTCCGCTCTATTGATAGGACTTGAATTAAAAATCTGTGTATGTCACTCTCTTCCACTGCTTGAGGCAGTCAGTATGATACCAGCTATGATATGTGCAACTCGAATCGATAGTGCGATCGCGCTTTCGTGGTGGACTCTATTTTGGGGTGATGGGCTTGATTCAGCTCGTTCAACTTATTTTTACTGGCAATTGTTAAAATCGGCGAGGCAGCAAGGGGGACGAGCTCACCTTTTAAAAATTCGCTCTCAAATTTGAGTGTCTTGATTTAATTCTTACTGGAAAATTCGAAGAAAAAAAAAAACCGAGATTTAAAAAGAAAAAACCAAGGACGTCCATTCCAACGAAACAGCTCTCGTCTTGATTGTATCGGGCAAACGGTACCAGACGTGAAAGCGGCCGCACGCCGAGCGATACAGCCATCACACCCGGTGCCATCGCCGCAGCGAAGACCATCTGTGACCGGGCCTTGAAATCAGCGGCAAGCGAGTCGCCCCTAGCGTTCAGACGCGAACGCATCACTGCTGTCTCACGTGAGAAAACGATCGAGAAAAAAATACTCTTACCGTACCACCCTGTCCGGAAATATAGGGTCCGGAAATATAGGGTCCGGAAATATAGGGACGCTTCAAGTTGAAATATGAAAATAAAGGGTGCCTTACGTTTCCGGACAGAGTGGGAGGTGCGTACGAATGCATACAGCAGCACCATGCAGAACTTCAGGTGCGTAGTGAATGCAGCGTTGGCCACAAGGCTCAAGCCCAGATGCACGCACAGCATGAAGTTTGCCCGTCAGCTACAGGTGAGGCACGGACGTGCGGGCAGCGCCGTCGAAATCCCTGGTCTCGGCGAAGTGCTCTATAGCAACACGCAGCCGATTTGTCGATGGCTGTATATGGTTATCTTCTTGTTGCTTACACGTCGTGCCCAGCAGCAGTAAACCCGACCACATAGCCTCCGACTTGATCATTACAAGATATGTCTCACAGGGGGGGGGGGAGAGCATTCTCGTGCTGCCGGCCGCCGATCCCAAGGGGCCACGAGAAACGTGCGATTCGACAACATGCTCGCTCGCGCGTCCGTGTCTACGCTGCTGCTCTACGCTCTGGGTTTTTGGTGGTGCGCTGTCCAGCAGCACGCTTTGTGCAAATTTCAAGGCTGACTTTTTTTTCAGCTCGCGTTCAGCTCAACACCGCGACGTCGCGACCCCCGCACACCTTTTTTTTTTTTGTTTTTGAGAGGCAGCATCATCGAACAGTTGTTTCGGTGGAAAATGTTTTTTTTCCCCCTTAACGGATTGGTTGATTTTTTCCTAAAAGGTCTTTTGTTCCCAGCTCTCGACCATGTATGCGACAGTGTTTTTTTTCACGTCCTACTATTACGGGGGGGCATAGTTAACAGGACCAAATATTGTTAGTAAAAATTTGTTCAACATATAGGTTTTTATGTAAACCATAGGTCCTGTTAACTATGGCCCCCCGTAATATGTAAAACGAATCCATTCCGTGCCCGAACTGTATACCGGGTACAGTATACCGTAGCTCACACCTTTTTTTCCTTGTCGTTTTTCTCTATGAAAAGAGTGTTTGCGATTGAGGTTGAAAAAAAAAAAACTTTACTTGCGCTAAAAAAAGATAAATTTCCTTCCCTTCCTGATTTGGGTGTGTTTGCGAGTGGTGAGGTAAATCAAATCCTGCAGGCGACGCCTCCGAAAATAAGAAGGGAAGGGGGGAGGTGATGCAAAAGCGCCAAAAAAAAGAACGAAAAACTAAAAAACATCTTGGGAGTAGCAACGGCGGCCCAGCAACGTTTCGGCGGCAGAGTTGACAGCGGTGCCACCACTGCCAGCCCACGACTGCAAGCAGCAGCACAGCAAGCGGCAGCTAGCAAGCGCTAGCCGCAGCTAGAGGCAGCTTGAGCAACAAAAATAAACAGCGTCAGCACCAGCACCAGCAAGCACCACCACCAGCACCAGCACTAGCACCAGCCAGCTTCCCTTTTTGGTTTGCCTGCTGCTGCTGCTGCTGCGCTCACCCTACGCACGCCACAGCGCCGGCGGGCTCCGCTCCGCCGCCACTGTCGCGGCCACTGCTGTCGCCGCCGCCGCTGCTGCTGCTGCTGCTGCTGCTGCTGCTGCTGCTGCAGTGTGGTGGAATCGAAATGATACGCGAGCTGTCGCGCTCTGTGCGAGCACGAGTACGAGTACGAGTGTCATGCGAGTCCTTTTTTGGAACGAAGCATCCTCCACGTCACCAAGTAGGCGAAAGCGTGTACCCTACGTAGCGGCGGCGGCGGCCCGCTGGCGCAATCCAACGCCGGTCGTGCGCGCTATACTCAAGCTACACCTCTCGAGCCTCTGCGCTCCCAGCGGTTGTCGTGACGCGTACAGCAAGCAGCATGGTGGCATGGAAGATGCTCGGTGTTTTGATCCTTCGAGATTTGAGATGATGCGTTCTGCGTCGGGATAATGCTCGGTGCGTGTAGGCCAATGAACCAGAGAGCCAAAAGTTACCGCAACTTTTGATGAAATCCTGACTTCGCTGAAGTACTTTTTCGCGTTTTTTTCAGAAATTTACCTCGAAAAATTACCTCGGGAGAATTTTTGGAGAAGTAAAAGTAAAAAAAAAAAAAATCGCAAACACTCTAATAGTTCGTATTTTTGTTCTTGTTCTTGTTTTTGTGCTTGTTCTTGTTTATGTTCTTATTCATGTACTCGCTATTGTTTTGTTCTTGTTTATGTTCTTATTCATGTACTCGCTATTGTTTCGTTCTTGTTCATGTTCTTATTCATGTACTCGCTATTGTTTCGTTCTTGTTCATGTTCTTACTCTTGTTTATGTTCTTATTCGTGTACTCGCTCTCGCTATTGTTTCGTTCTTGTTCATGTTTATGTTCTTATGTTTATGTTCTTATCCCTGTTCTCCTTCGCTCCCCTCTTGTTGTTGTTCTTGCCCCGGGTTTATTTTTCTCGTCCTTCCTTCGCCTGATGCCGACTCTTCTGGAACTCCCTGAACTTCCGAAAACCGGCGCAGGACGGAACGACTAGTCAAATCCTCATTCCCGAGGCGCAGACCGACGCGGGAGCTGCACCCTGCCGGTGGACCATCACCAACAAAGTCGTGGCATCTAAGCTCTACCTATATTTCGAGTGAGAAATGCGAGATGGAAGGCGTATTATTGGTAGGGGCGGGGGGATACCGTTGGCTCTGCATTCTTGATTATTGCTGCTATGATACGTGATTCATTCGTTTATTTAATATGTATGTATGTTTTTTTTTTGGGTGGGGGGGGGGAAGGGGGGTGTACTCGATATTATGCATGGCCATCATAGACCCTCTCACCCCTACAATGCCGGGACGGAGCATGTCGGGTTGTGCCGAACCATTCAGACATTGCTCGCACCAAGCGCGAAGCGAAACGCGGGGTGTTCGGAGAGTCGCATGAACGGGGAGCTGCATCCTACTAAAAACCGCTGGTGAGGCGGACTTGCACACGGATGACAGCTTCAATGTGTCGGTGCATTTATCTGGTGTGGCTGCTTCCAGAGACAGCAACGGGGTTACTGTGTCACCGCCTCGTGGGTGCCTTACCGTACATGCTCCACGTGGCACGATCATTCCCCTGGTGCAGAGTGAAAGCTCATCCACTCCGCACCAATTATCGTATAACTCGATCGCCTGCTGTGACCGACCGCCCAAAAAAACAAGAACAAAAAATGGTACCCTGGTTGCCTAGCTCACGTGGTGAGCGGCATGTTTCACAGTGTAGTTGCCAACCGACGCAAACCCGACCTATATATAATTATGTAATATAAAGGGGGGGAGGATGAGGTTTATGTGATCCTACAGTATTATGGGGGGCCATGGTAAATAGGACCTACGATACACTTGCTTTGCCTTGCCTTGCCTTGCCTTGCCTTTGCCTTTGCCTCGTATTAGCTTCTAGCTTTTTTTACCAACAATGTTTGGTCCTATTTACTATGGTGCCCCGTAATAGTGGTGTCGTGGTGCGGTGCGTGTTGATGCTGTCGTGCTTTTGATATTTGATGATTACGGGTCTTGGTATCGTAGTGTTTTTTTTTTTTGTGATTTGGGTCGTCGTCTTTTCAGTTTTTTTTTTAATTCTCGACTAGGTTGTAGGGGGTGTTGGTGGCACGAGGCAGCGGGGAGGGGGGGGGGGGGGGGGGGGGTCGGTGGTCTAGTACTTACGATCTTGTGCCCCCCAAAAGCTCTACACCGTTTCCGCGTGAGAAACGTGGGATGTAAGGCGTTATTGTGGGAGCGGGGGAGGGGGGGTATTGGGGTGTGGGGGATGTCAGTGGTGTATTACTATCTAGGTGGCGGCAATGCAAGCTCTGCATTGTGTTGCTTCGAGAAGGTCGAAGTGGGAGGTGTCATCGGTAAAGTAGCCGAAGGTATACATACGTGTTGCCTTGTCTGCTTTTGGCGTTGCCTTGCATTGCCTTGTCTTGACTTGTCATTGAATTGTCCTGCCTTGCCTTGCCTTGCCTTGCCTTGCCTTGCTTTGCCTCGCCTTGCTTTGCCTTGCCTTGCCTCGCCTTGCCTTGCCTTGCCTTGCCTTGCCTTGCCTTGCCTTGCCTTGCCTTGCCTTGCCTTGCCTTGCCTTGCCTTGCCTTGCCTTGCCTTGCCTTGCCTTGCCTTGCTTTGCCTTGCCTTGCCTTGCCTTGCCTTGCCTTGCCTTGCCTTGCCTTGTCTTGCCTTGCCTTGCCTTGCCTTGCCTTACCTTGCCTTGCCTCGCCTTGCCTTGCCCTGTACCCTTGCCTCGTGAATCGCCTCTACCGCTGTGGTGGTGACCGTCGAAACCTGGGTACCGACCTTACCGCCGCCGCCGTGCCGCCCTCCCTTCCTCCCTCTCCCCCTCCCTCGCTCTCTCGCTCCCTCTTTTCTCAACGATCTTCCCCAACGGTCATATGTGTGTCGCCACCGCAGGAAACACGACCTCGTTGCGGGGGACGTACTGACATTGTCGGAGAAAGATGAAGAATTAGTTTCCTACACCTTCGACGGAATAACCGATTCCAGAGTTTCCAAGGCGGGCACTGGAACCATCGATTCCCCCCTGGAGTTCTCCTGTAAGCCGCACCCGCTGCGATATTGTAGTGGTATTGAAGAAGTGGTAGTAGTTGTAGCAGTAGTAGTAGTAGTAGTAGTAGTAGTAGTAGTAGTAGTAGTAGTAATGGTAGTAGTAGTAGTAGTAGCAGTAGCAGTAGCAGTAGCAGTAGTAGTAGTAGCAGTAGTAGTAGTAGTATTAATAGTAGTAGTAGTAGTAGTAGTAGTAGTAGTAGTAGTAGTAGTAGTAGTAGTAGTATTAATAGTAGTTGTAGCAGTGCGATAGTGGCGTTGTTGTTAACATTTTTTCGACGAGGTGGCGTGATTGTTGAGATACATGCCGCGGCGTTGCTGACTGCCTCACCTGCAATTCATATCTCGATTTGATGTTCGTATTCCGTTTTCACAGCTGCCTGATGTTTTCGATTTGTGACCTTCGTTGTCGAAATTTTCGGTTTATCATTTTTTTTTTTGAGATTTCGTTTTTTATCGTTTCATTCATTATGTTGCCGTTTTTTTTTTCTGTAAAACCGTCATCGTTTTGCTTTCGTGTTGTTTCGTGTGTGTGTTTCGTTAGGATCTCCCGCTTCACACGTTTTCGTTGCTCGCTGTTGTTTTTCTTGTTTTGTTCGCTCTTTTTGTTCAGCAACTCTGGACATTGAATTCGTGTCGACCAATGAAACGGCACCGGACGGCCGCATCGTCATTGGCTACTACAGGAATGTGGAAGAGGTATGGGTTATGTCGTTGCCTTGCCCTGCCCTGCCTTGCCTTGCCTTGCCTGTCCTTGCCTGGCTTTTCCTTGCCTTGCCTTGCTTTGCCTTGCCTCGTCTTGCCTCGTGGTTGCCTCGCCTTGCCTTTGCAAGGCCTTATGTCGCTGCTGCCACCACCACCACCACCACGGCCACCATCTCGTCCCTGCCTCCCTCTTACCCCCCCCCCCCCCCCCCCCCCCCTCCAACCATACCCAATGCTGCTCCTGCTTTTTTCCTTGTTTCTGTTTTTTTTTTCAAATTAAAAAACATATATATATGTCCTATAGGTAAGCGGGAGCTTCCTCTTCAACTCCACCCTTATCCTTCTGGGCTTCGTTTGGTGCGGCGTAACCTTCGCTCGCCTCGTCTGCGTCCACCGAGCTCGAGACAGCGCTGCCGCCGCCTCCGCTAGCTTCCAGCTGGAGCACGGCGCAGCGCCGGGGCCCGGGGGGGCCTTCGCGGCCGGAGCTGGAGGTCTGGGTGCTGCCACGTCGGGCGGGGCACCGGTCGGGCTCACCCCGGCTCAAATAAGACGCCTGGAACTGACGAATTCCTTGCCTATTCGGCGGAGCTTTGGTGGTTCGAAGCGGGCCGCAGTCGCCGGCAGTGCGGGAGTTGCTGGAGAGCTGGAAGCGGGAGGGGTGTCTGGGTCGAGGTCGGGGGTTGGGGGGGGGTTGAGGATGGCTTCAGCGGGAGGGGGGGGGGGGGAAGGGGGTGGAAGGGGCGGGCTGGGGGTTGAGGGCAATAGGGGGGGTGGGAGGGGGCGGTGGCGGAGGCGTCGGCGGGGGGGGGGGGGGGGGGGGCGGAGCGGAAGAAGGGGGTAACGGTGAGGGTGGGGGCGGGGGAAGAGGAGGAGGAGGAGGGGGGGGGGTTCGGGGAGCAAGAGGAGGCGACCTGCGCGATTTGTTTGTGCGAGGAGGAGGAGGGACAGAACTTGAGGGTCCTCCCGTGCCAGCACTTCTTCCACTCCAGGTGCGTATTACCAGTAAATTTTACACCAGTAGTGGTGGTAGGAGTGTCGTGTCCTACAATAGTATTCAGGATGTGTAACGGCGTCTTCCATTGAACTGATACTAGCACAGCAATAGCGCAATTCCAGGGTATTCGAATACGTACGAGTACCGAGCTGGTTGCAGCGTTTCGCCCCATAATTTCGTCAGCCTAAAATGCCGCATGCAATAGCAACTCTAATGTCACAAGCCTATTTGGTATCAATACTGGTCGCTATGAACGGTAAAAGAGGGCGACGTAGCCGGGGTTTTTTGTGCAGGACCTTATGCTGCAGGACTGGCGCTTCCGCCGAAAATGTGACCGGACCAATCACAGGCCTTGAAAATGTGACCCGACTAATCACACGCTTTTTCCGTACCAGGTCGGATTTTTTGTTTATTTGTTTGCCTCGTTTTTTTTTCTGGACGAGCCGCTCCCGGTTGTTCAAGGCATGTTTGTACAAAGTTTTACGCAAGTATTCGAAGATCTGACGTCACATGGTGAATATTGAGTCACATTTTACGCCCACAATCGGTTTTAAACTGAAACTATGCAATTCCGTGGCGGTGCCGGAATCTGCACGTTTAATGCCCAAAGGTCCAAATGCCCACGTCTTTTTCAACCTTTTTAGGACCGCAGTCCCGTTTTGGGGATAAACCACTCAAATTCTAAGTAGTTTGTCCCCAAAACGGGACTGCGACCCTAAAAAGGTCATGATAGAGATGGACCCTGAACTTTTGGACGCGTGTTCTATATTTATGCCACTGCCGCACCATGAACTTTGTGTTTTGTTTTGTTTTGTTTTGTTTTGCCTTGTTTTGCTTGTTCGTCGCCAGAAAATCAAGACCCTTGAAGACCCAAATTCCCCCCCCCCCCCCCCCCTTAAAAACCCCCCCGAAATATCTGTCGAAAAGACGTACCTGGTATTGAATAAATGTCAATCGTTGTGGGGTCGGCAGGGGTTCATACCAGATACGTGCCAAATTTTGAGGGTATTATCTCCTCAAAAACGGCGTGGACATTGCACTCATAAAGAACTTGCGGCGGTATTCGTGAATCAACCTGTATGTACATTTTAGTTGTTGGTGATGGTGGTGGTGGTGGTGGTGGTGGTGATGGTGATGGCGGTGTTTTTATCTTTATCGTGTCTTACCTCGGGATTTGTTGATTTGTTCCTTCGGTCTGTTTTCGTTTTTTTTTGTATACTGGTACAAGTATATATCACAATGAACACGCCTCAGCATTTCCCTCTTTTTTTTTCCTTCTTTTTTTTTCTTATTCCTTTTTCTTCTTTTCGCCCCGTCCCTCTTTCCTGTGACTTGCTCGCTCGAAAAACCCCACCCCGCAGCTGCGTCGACGTCTGGCTCGCCCAAAACCCAACGTGCCCTTTCTGCAAGCAACTCGTTGACCCCCCCTCGGACCAGGCCAAGGTCTCGGCTGCCGCTCGCATGGGCCTATCGAGCACCAGGATGAGCAGCTTCCGCCGGTGGTTGGAAATTCAGAGCCACGGTATAGCGGGACCGCCTGGCAATATAGGTCCCGCGGGCAGTATCAGTATCAGTAACAGCAACAGCAACCACAACAGCAGCGGCGGCGGCAGCGGCAGCGGCAGCGGCAGCAGCAGTAGCAGCGGCAGCAGCGGCAGCAGCGCGGCAGCAGCAGCCGCAACAGCGGGAGGAGGAGCAGCAGGAGCCGGAACAGCAGAAGGAACAGGAGCAGCGGGAGCAGCAGCGGGAGCAGAGGCTTACCCCTCCGCCGCGCCCCGTACCCCAGCGGACGCTGCCACCCCCCCGACTAGGGTAGCGGGCTTGGTCCTTGCCGTCGCCGCCACAAGCAGACGCTTGGCCCGCCGCGCCACCGCGGCTGCCGCCGGCGCGGGCGTGGTCGTTGCCGCGGGCGCAGACGCGGCCACGCCCTCCCGCGAGCCTGACGGAGAGCAACCGGGCACCACCGCCACCGCCACTCCAAGTGCGAGCAGCTCAAACGCTATCTCGAACGCGGTTTCGAACGCTAACTCGTCGACCTCGGCTTTGGAGGGGCAGCAGCGAGGGCAAGAGGCGGCCGCGCCGGCGGGGGAGGGGGGTGAGGCGGGGTCGAGAGCTGTCGTGCGATCACCGGAGTCGCCCTCGGGGGTTATCGCGATGGTGCCAGTTGTGAGGGCGCCGATAGAGGGGGGTCAGGTCGCGCGGGGGGGGGTTGGGGCGGGGGTGGGGGCGCGGATGGAGATTGGCGGTATGACCATGGCGCCGTTCGGCGGATTCCGCGGGGAGTCGCCAGCAGCTGCGACTACGGCTGCGGCTGCTGCTGCTGCGGCACCGGCACCGGCAGTGGCGCGTGGTGTTGGTGTGCTCGGCATGGCGGGGGGGGTGAACGGCGGCGGCGGCGGCGGCGGCGGCGGTGGTGGTGGGAGCAGTGGCATCGCTGTCGGCAATGTCGGCGGTGGTGGGGGAGGTGGAGGGGCTAAAGAGAAGGGGGAACATGAGGAGAGAGCAAGACCGACGGTCGGCCCGGCGGCGGCGGCGGCGGAAGGGGCGGGAAGGGCGGGAGTTATTTATGGGGAGACCGTCCAGACCAGGAACACGGGAGAACCGGAGGACCCCTCTGTGGGAGGGGAGCCCACTCTTGGAGAAAATGAGCGGGGGGGGGGTCCCGACGCCGCCCAGGGGGGGGTCCCGTTGAATCCTGTACGGATGGATGGTGGGAGCGAGGCGGAAGGGGAGGGACGTTCTTCGCACGGGGCGTTGTAGTGATCGGAGGCGGGGCGGCGGCGGGGAAGGGGGAGCGGGGGGTTGGGAGGGTAAAGTTTCATTTTCCTCATTTTTTTGTTGTTCCGATTTTCTGGTTCTGCCTGTGGCTTCGGTTCTGGTTCTGGTTTTCCGGTTCTGGTTTTGACTCTGGGTTCGGTGCTGGTTTATCGCGTTTTTGTGTTTTTTTTTGTTTCTGTAAAGTTTGCTATTTTTTCCCCCCACCACACCCAAGCTCGTCTTTTTTTTCTGGACTTTTTTTTCTCTTTTTTTGTTTTTCGACGAGCGGCATGGCGGTCTAAAACTTGGAATCGGACGCGCGCGGGTTGTGCAAAACGGACTTTGGGTGACGTTTTTCTTGCGACGCCTGGTGAAACCTTCGTGCACGTAGAAGTATGATGCACGCACATACACCCCTAATTGTTATGTACATGGACTTGAAAGGAGAAAGGGTGGGAGGGGTTGGGGTGGGGGGCCTGGAGAGAGAAGGTAGAGAGAAGGGAGGGGGGTTGGAAGAAAGAGAGGGGGGGAAGTAGCACGCAGGTTTCCCTTCTCTCTTTATGGCTATCTGTCTCGCTTCGGTTTTTGTGGAAAAATATTTTCGTTTCTGTTTCGTGTTTGTTTTTTTCTTTCTTCATTTTGTTGTTCCTTTTTTCAGTTCGGTGTTTCGTTTTTCGTTTCCTGTTTCCTTGTCTGTATAGGCGATCGTAACTAACCGAGCGGTGTATCTACTGCTTTTGTCGACGAGAGGCCTGCTGCCCCCACGATCGTCGTGACATACCTGGTATATTTTTTTCGCTCTTTTTTTTCGAGAGGGATGTGTGCTCTTCATTGTTTCTCCTTGTCTCCCTGTCCGTATTGCACGCATACAATTCTTGAGTTTTCCAGACCTTGAGGAGGCGGTCCACCGAGGTATACAGTCTTTTCATATGCCTGGCACCTGTTGTAGCAACAAAAAAGAGGAGTTGTTCGATGCTGGATGTCTTACCTTTGGAAAACTGGTGCATTCTGCAAACACTGGGAGTCGGAATAACGACTTCCGAGTTTCTTATTCTCCTGTAAATTTCAAGCCTGGCTTTCGTAGAGGTGGTTTGCTTGCTCTTTGGTATTACAGTAGGTGTCCTGCCCTCTTCGTATATGTACGATGCGCACTGCTGCTGTACCATGCGTCACTCTGCCCGGAAATACTTTAGGTTGTTCCTATTCACTTCTGCCGGCCCTTCTCCTCGCGGCCAGAATGGTTCGTGAAATTTGCATAGGAATCAGGGGTTGCCCCCATTGTTTAGCCTTTTTTTCGGGTACCACTCGTGCGATATTGTAGCGTGCCAGGTGCGTCCGTTTTCGTTAGTTGAACAAGAACAATAATGCGATTTTCGTTTCATTCTCTGATTGGTCGGTAGCGGCGGCGGCGGCGGTTGCGCTGATTGTTTTTTGCTGCTGCCAGCACACTAGTCTATTAATAAATAACCCGGTACGCGATGATATACCTGGTACACTATTAATAGTACGCGCGCACGTACGTGTATGTACGTATGCGCAGTTTTTAACTCGTTCTTGGCTCAGTCCGCTGTAGTGTAGTGGTGGGTGGTGGGAGGGAGGGAGGGGGGGGGGACGTAGGGTATGTCTGATGTCTGTGTGAGCTCACATGGCAGTGGTTAGGCTGAGGGGGGGGGTGGGGGTCGTGGTTTTGGTGGGCAATGGAAGGTGTGGGAATGGAAGGGGGGGGGGATGTACTCGATATCATTCATGGCCGTAGTCGTATGACCATAGACCCTCGCATCCCTACAATGGCGGGACGGGGGAGGGGAGGGGAGGGGGGGAATGCCTCACAATGACGACGTGCATGCACGCATAAAAACATGTGGTTTACTATCGTATCGAGGATCGACCGATTGTTTTTTTTGGAGATGGTTGGTTGGGTGATCTGGGGCATCGATGGCGGACCGATCGTGAGACGGTTCTAGGTGTCCTAGTGTTGCTGTGTTAGGTTGGGTACACCTGGTATACTCCGGAGTACCCAGGTAACAAAGCTTCGGGTATATATACATCCCAGGTATAGTCTTGGTAGATGGCCCGGGCATATACCCGAGTACATCCAAGAGTATACACGCCATTTAGTCCTCCCTAGTAGCTTTCCTATTGTAGGCATCGATTGTTCGTGGGATGGTAGTAGAGTGATAGGTGACAGCGATACGCAAACCGATCGTTTTGAATAGGGTTCGGTGTCCTACTACGATAGTAGCATCGATCGGCTGTTTTTGTGATATGGTTGGTTGAGTGATCTATATAACAAGCGATTATTATCGCAAAACCGATGGTTATGTGACGGGTAGGTGACCTGAAAGAAAGGTATTTGGTGCCCGCGGAGTTTTCCTATTGGCCACTTTTTACGAGAGGAAGCTTTTCCATTGGCGGAAAATCCCTGGCTGACCAGGGCTGACCGGCGTCAGGGTTGTGACGTCACTTTTCGGAACTAAAACGTGAGAATTTCACTATCGGCCGTGGATGATATGTGGTCACCCTTTTCTTGTTCGTATTACAAAAGAGAGTTTGAGCAGAACAATAATAGCCTTGCAGTCGCGTCGATTGATCGTGAGATTGTCTCATCATGTCTTTTAATCTCTATTTTGTGGCATCATCAATCGATCGACCGACAAGTGAGTCATTAATCGGTTGGGTGTCGTACAATATTGAGTGGCATCAGTCAAATAATGGATTTATGGATTCCTGGTTGGTTGATAGAATGGTTCTTGTGTGAAATGGTTGTCTCGCATGGAATAGTTGTCGCTAGCCTATCTAGTTGTCTCTCTTGAGAAGTACCTGTGCGTCGCCATCATCTATATGGGGGCACGCGTGGATGTGAACCCCCGCGTTCGATGATGACCAGCGCTTATTTTCTCATGACTTTCCCCGCTTTTGTCACCATCGAAACATCATTCAATCAACAAATCGACCGGGCATTGTTGTTTGGTTCGTTGGTTGGTTGGGCTGGGGGTTTCGACGGTTTTAGTGCGTTCACCCGTGGGGGGCATTAGTACATCCATTCCCCCATTTTCGAGCATCGTCGGGTGTCCTATCGCATACTCAATCAATCGATGGTCGAACATGGTTGATTTCCATCGGACGTGTTTGATTGGTTGGTCGGGGGGTTAGTTGGTTGGCTGTTGGGTACGGAGTAATTGGTGGGTGTCGATGATTCTTGTTGCGAATTATGATATGTCGTCACACGCGTGGTTGGCACACGCATGGCATGTGCATGGCGTGCGGAAGCAATACTCGTAGTCATGATCAATCAGCACCACGCACCCCTTTCCTCTGCTTATTTTTTGAAGCAGAGAAAGAGCGAGAGACAGAGACGAGAGGTGATCGCGTGGGGATTATCTGGAAAGGGAGCCGGGGGGGGGGGGTCGGTGGGTAGATTCCACTATTTTTGGTATTAATAGTAAGTGAATAATGGGTTCACAGGCGGTGGTGGTGTGGTGATGGTGTTGCAGTAGGAGGGATAGATTTGGTCGTTTTGAATGTGTGTGGGGGGATATATATATATATAAATATGCATATACATATACAAACGTACATCTCGTATGTCGCGAAAAGGAGATGCTTTGAACTCCCCCAATATAATCATCGTCATCATCAATCGATCGGTTGGCCGGCTGGTTGGTGGGTGTAGGTGTTTTATTATTGATTGAGGCTCACTTTTTGCGCTTGTTGGATGGCTTGCTTTGGTCAACGTGTGCTATGTCTTTGTTATTTTCCAGGAACTAGGAGGGAAGAATGAGTGAGTACTGGTGAGCCTTAAGGATATTGGTGAGTCTCCAGAAGAGCGTGTAGTGCAACAAGCAGCAAATCAGATAAGAGGGGAGAACTGAAGCTGGTAGCAAAGAACCGCATTGGATTTTGACTCAGGCATAGCGACCCGAAAAACGATAATAATCCCCTTAAAAAATTGCCCGTAGAAGATAAGTGCTGACCTAAATGGCCAAGGTACTCGGTCCCTTCCGACCGGTGAGTAAGCAAGTACTGCTTCAAACGTATGCATTCGCTTTGGAGAGTGTATCGCCCCTTGGTTGTGTTAACACTTCTATGACCGCTATCACATTAGGCCACCTTTCTTGGTCCTGAGTTTGTTCCCAAGGTTCCCCTAGGGTTCCTGTCTCGAGAAGTCCAACCATGTCCGATCGAAAACAACTATCCGTCCCCCCCAATTCAGAAGCTCAGAATCCACGATGTACGCATTTGTTTTTCCAAATGGTTCCTAACATTTTGTTGGCGTCCATTTCGCGCCCAGCGGAAATTGATAGGTGACCCACAAGCGTCTCGCCCCAACTTTCGGCTTCTGTGGTACCCCGTGTTACTACGTAGAGGCAGGCGACACGCAAAAAACAGCGGTCATCTCACTTCACATTTTCCAGACGCCATATCGTGTTCTAATTTGTCGTTGCAGTGATGAGGCGTCGAGCACGAAATGGGAATCCGCCAAGCTATGGAAGGCGCACGCTGTTACCGGGCCGTGACAGGATTGTACGTGTTGCGCCGACGATAGGTATGCGTCGGGAGGGGAGGGGGGGGGGGGGGGGGTTGCAGCGCCGTACGCCAGGATATAGTACCACGAAGGAAAGGGACGGTCCGAACAAATCCAGAACAGAGAGCCTAATTGTTTGAGCAGGGATCAAGCTTTCGAAAGCTTCGAGCTGAAACCGTAGGGGGAGGAAGGAGCGCTACAGTCGGGGGGAACCTTACATATGTTCACGAAAAAGCAGAAAGGGGCGAAACAGCAGCCCGGCTTTGTTGGTGTTTTTCAGTTCCACCCGAAGAAGGAAAATTAAAATGAAACCTTCTGTCTACCTGCTGCCAAACGTTGTGTCCACCACTCACCACGCACGCACGTGTCCACCTGCTGTGCCCTACTTGTCGACAGCAACGCACTTGGTGCCTTTCTAATCATCCGCATTGCCTGTTTCATGGACTGAAACAAAGGTAGTCGGCGGAGGGGATCTATTTTTTTTAAGAGCTAGCCTGACAAATACTCGACATGCTCCAACGAAATAAAGACGGTAAGGTGAGAATCAGTCTCGAGAGCAGCAATCCTGGTCTCTTTGGGTGTCCTAGGGCTAACGCCGCTCCAACATGGCGAACCCAGGGAGATACAGGAGTTCAGAGTCTCGGGATAGACAGGAGTACCGGTACAGTCCGCAGCGCTCTCCGCCGCTGCAACACAACTCCTTCCCGACGCATAACTGTCGTCGGTGCAAAACGGGCATTCGGGTCACGGTCCGGTGGCAAAGCGTGCGCCTTCCATCGAACGAGTCCCCCCTTCTTTCTCGGCGCCCCGTCGCTGCAACATAGATACCTGATCTGCGGTAGACATTCAGGGCAGGCATACATGGATCGGTCAGTGATCAACAATCGGTACCAGTATGACGTGGATGCTGCCGGGTGGGAGCGGTCCGGTCTGCATGATCTGACACAAGTTTCCGGGGTAGGATCTGTGCGTTATACATATATCCTGCACAACACACGATATATTCCAAGTATATAGATGGATAGTGCGCGGGCTCGGTTCCCACACGTTTTCCGAAGAGCAAGTTGTTTTCAAACGCGAGAGGCCGGAAAGGATAACAGTAGTAGGGGTGGCAACCTTAAAAAAAGAAACGGCTTAAACTGTTGCATGGAGATCCACCTGATTTTGGCCAACCCCCCTGTTCGTTTATAAAGGATAGACCACTGAGCTACTCAGTCAGCTAGGGGTGGCAACCTTAAAAAAAGAAACGGCTTAAACTGTTGCATGGAGATCCACCTGATTTTGGCCAACCCCCCTGTTCGTTTATAAAGGATAGACCACTGAGCTACTCAGTCAGCGCTGACTGAGTAGCTCAGTGGTCTATCCTTTATAAACGAACAAAAGAAGTCCGGGGTTCGAGTCCCAGCGCTGACTGAGTAGCTCAGTGGTCTATCCTTTATAAGCGAACATCCCCCCCCCCCAAAATACAACAGCACCTGATACGAACGTGTATACCACGGAGCTTGAAAGTTGAGTGTCGATCGTTTGCTTCGTACTTGGTATGTCAACACCCCGTGCAGGTGCTCACTCTTATTAAATTCGGTAATACCTTGGGAATAATAAAGAGTCAAGGCTCCTGTTATCACGTCTAATAATAGATTCGAACGAAGAAACAGTGCTGAGGGTCGGGACACGTATATATACATAGTTAAGCCTTTTTCTGGTAGTACACATAAATGTTGATACTCGTATCTGGTTTGGTTTGGGCCGCGGTACGTACAGCAGTCGTGTATATTTCGAACCACATACCAGAGAATGGTCAACATCATAATATCTCATGAGCTTCTGTACAGTATGACAGCAGCAAGCAGCAGCAAGCAGCAGCAATCAGCAGCTGCAGACAACGTTGCCTCCAACGTAGGCCTGGTACAGTAGCAATGGGCGTATTTGTCATTGTTTACGACAGCGGTGTGTCAGGCTTAGTCTGTTGAAGGATTTTGGTCGTAACATCAACGCGAGCTACCTCTGCTCGCCCAGGGCTTATTTTTTTCCCTGGATGTTTGGATCAACACACAACGCGTCAGCCACACCATGACGTTTGGTCCACACGGCACCCGCGAAAGCGGGGCTTGGAGCAGTAGGCTTGCCTCCGTGTCAGCTACCCCTGCTCGCGGCCGCAACACACTGTAGATTATTCAGGTGTCACCGTTCGCTGTACCTGGTACCTGATTTTTATACGCGTATCCGATATACGACGAGATGCTCGAAGGCGATATATACATATATATTTGATTATTTTTCGTGTTGTTTTTACCAAAACACAACACTTCAGCCATATCGTGACGTTTGGTCCACACGGCAGCCATGAAGCTCAGGCTTGGTGCAATCAGTTTGTTCCCGTGTCAGCTAGACTAAGTCCTGTTCGTGGCGGCAACGTCGAAGCTAACGCCCCGCTGACTATTTTAAAATGTTCGTGAATCATGCGTGGGGCAGATGGAACGTTAAATTTTGAACATAAAAGTTACCAGGTATGCTTTTATATATATACATATATATTTGATTATTTTTCGTGTTGTTTTTACCAAAACACAACACTTCAGCCATAATATCGTGACGTTTGGTCCACACGGCAGCCATGAAGCTCAGGCTTGGTGCAATCAGTTTGTTCCCGTGTCAGCTAGACTAAGTCCTGTTCGTGGCGGCAACGTCGAAGCTAACGCCCCGCTGACTATTTTAAAATGTTCGTGAATCATGCGTGGGGCAGATGGAACGTTAAATTTTGAACATAAAAGTTACCAGGTACCTGGTATGCTTTTAGTCGATGCGGTGATATGGAAACCTTAGCGGCATTTTGAACCCCGGCCTCGGAACGCTCCGCGACGACGGCGAGGCGTTCCGACGTTGGCAAGAGTGCATGATCCGACACCGCCGCGACAATAAATCGTCACGACCGAGCAGACAGCACAACCATAGGAAGCAAAAGCGGCGTTTCGGCCACTCACTCACGTGGGCAGCACCACCGCCAGGGTCAGCAGAACAGACAAAGCGACGGCTACGAAACACACGCGGAAAAAAAACACCGGCAGTCTAACCCTGGCCGTCACGGTGGTGGTTCGACAGCCCCTGCCTCTTCCACCCCAGCTCCCGCTTGGAGGATCCGCTACGGTGCTTCGCATAACTCGGGCGGACACCCGAACGGACGCCAGCCAGGCACCTTCCGCGCCGGTAAACTGACTGGCCGACGGCGGTTCGGCCCCTCCTACCCGTCCGCTGCCAGCATTGCCGGGCGAAAAAACATTGATTTCACAAGATGCTCGCGTCCCAGGCTCGCTCAACGCTCAGCGCAGTCCTGCCCCGATCTCACCCCGCGCGTTACCCCGTACTTCGGACCGACGCAGCGACGCAGCCTCGCTTATTTCACCGAGGAGCCCCCGGACGTCTCCCCTGGCGTCGGGAGCCCGCGCCTCAAACGCGGCCCCCCTCAACCTGGGCACGAGAGCAGGCGCGTCAAACGTCGCTCTCCCGAACCACGCACCGCGCAGCACCACGAGTGTCGCGTCGTCGCGTCGTTTTTTCAGCGAGGGTGTCTCCCTCGTTCACCTCCCGGCCATGCGGTGGCGGCCGGTTCGAGGTGCGGGAAGGCCAACACTGAAACCCCGAAATCTCGGTTGAAGCTCGACTCGGCGTTTCCTCGCAATAACGGTGGCCGCTCCACAATTTTTCCCGTCAAAGACAAGTCGACAAGACTAGATACCTCGTCCCCCTTCCCCGCCAGGTCTACAGGAAGGAAGCCCTCTCCGGTGGACACTTTGTTGCCCCCCACCCGATAACCGTTCTTCTTAAAGTCGTCGTCTATAGGGTCTGCAGGCCCTCTTTCGTCTTCGCGCACGCCACTCCACGTGCGCAGCTCTCCTTCGGCTCCAGTGGAACAGGAGAAACCCGATACTGCCCGTCCAGCCAGTGGTGATTCCGCGGCCTCCGGTCAGATCAACCGGACATTGCACGCCCGTTAAACTCGCAAGAATCACGGCTCTCGTCAAGCAGAACGGGCTCAGAGCCCCTTTCCCCCTTTGATCTAGGACAGAGACCATCGGGCGCAGGAAGAGAACCGTCCGGCGATTTTTTGCCTACGGGCGATGGTGACACAGAACCAGCATACGTGGAACCGGGCTCCCCTCGTGCTCCAGGGGCTCGGTATTCTCAGAGAAACACACTCCCCCCCACACACACCGCAACTGCGGCCACCGACGACTCGGCATCGTCGTCCTTAGATCCCACTCTCGAGTGTTCAACGGAGCGGGTGGTACTGTTCTGGCAGCCCCCCTCCTATTTTTCGCAGCGGTGCCCCTCGTCTTTTTCCGCTGACGATGTGTCATATTCTTGCGCGGAGTACTACATGGTGGCTGAGAAGGCCCGCCATTATCAGGACCACGGCGAAGCGGAGCGGATAGTGGCCTCGCCAGACCCACGCGAGCACAAACCCCTCGGTCGATGCAGGCATAACTTCGATTGCGCTATCTTTGGACCGTGTTCGGGAAGACGCCGTCCTTGCTGGTTCTTTTGACAAATCCACTCAGAACAAGGCCATGAAACAGCACCTATCTATCACGGGCACCAAAAATTTGGCTGAAGCCAGCCCTTCTGACCCCGTGTGGGGCATCGGTCTCCGGGCAGATGACCGCGAGGCCCACGACCTCTCTCGGTGGCGTGGGGAAATTTTTCTCGGGAAAGCTCCTTCCGCCGTTCGCGACACCCTTCGTGCAAGTGAGGCCGGTTTGGTACACCCCGCCTCCTATCATCATTTTTGCACTCCGACCACGCCCCGACAGAATTCATGAGATCTCACCAGCGCAGCCCCGCCTTTTGGCCGTAGCCCGCGCATGCGCAGGTCCTCCTTTGGAGTTTTCGTCCTATGTTCTGACGCGCCTGCTGATCACAGCCCCGATGTTTTGGCTGTCGCCCCTAATGTCGACCCTTCCTCACACTGTCAGAACACGCCCCCTTCCTCGTCGGGGGCACCATTACCCTCGACGACGCCTCTTTTGCAACCAAACACTCGATTCACAGCAGAGCTGGCGTTCTTGCACCTTTTGGTTGCGCGACACTTCTTGACACTGGCTCCCCACAGACTTTCGTTCGAGTTGTTTTGAATCGCATGCTCTCGGTGGATGCGGCATCCATCGCGCGCGAGCAGAAATGCGCCCCTCGTTCTTGGGGGTGTTTGGGCGAATCGTCCCCTCTGAAACCGTCGACGAGTGTACTCCTGAGCGCCCAATTTTTTCGAGAAAATGAGCCTACGTGCTCCCTTGCAGTTTGGGCCTGCGTGGGCCCCCCCTCAGTGATGTAGCATGCAGTAATGCTGGGACGTGACCGCTGGATGCCTCTTAACAGCCGCTCCTACCGCTCTCTGCCACCTTGGCCGTCTGACCAACGCGTTTTTGGCGAACTGGAGTTACACTAGTTCACCATGCCCCGACAGGCATGCCCCATCTACGCCATCGACCCCACCGCTTCGGGTGAAGGCTTCCATCCATGCTACGAGGGCGTTGCAGGCGTCATCCTGGCCGACCATCCTCAACTGCCTGCTGTCAACTCGGTTCACAGCGATGGCTCCCCTGCACTCACTGGACACTGCTTGGTCGAGAGGATGCCCCAGCCCGACCTACACTCGGCTGAGGAGCACTTCGTCGCCTCCAGGCTACAGGTTCTTCCCCTCGTTGAAGTGGCGGGTCTCGAGCCGGGGGATATCCTCGGCGTCGCCCACGGTCCACTGCGTCCCGCTGGACGTTTCAAATCAAGACCACCGAGCTCCCAACCCTCCCTCCGGACTCTCTGAGGTCTCAGCAGTTACAGCTTCATTCCTCGCAGCTCCAGCCTCGCCCTCGCTTGCACTGCTTGAGCGTTTGAGTCCAGAACAGATCAGGGGAAGGGGAGGGGGTGCGAGAATCGCGCCTGGAGACGTTGACGTCACGGGGTCCTATTACATCGCCCTCAAGACCTTTGCTTCAAGAAGTCGCCCTCGAGATCTCTGTTTCAAGACCTCCACCTCCGACTTATTTAGTGGTCTGGGTTTAGAGTCGACGGGAAACCTAAGAGATACCTGGTAAACCCTTACTGTAGGATTGTTAGTACCAGTCCAACGCACGCCCACCGACCCCTCTCAAAATGACGTTACTAAGTATCCCTATTAATAGCACTGCAAACCACTCTGAACATGAATGTGATAACCGTTTCGATTTAAATATTAGCCCCCCAACGGTCTTTATTTCTGGCCGGCCAGAGCCCACTAGCATTTTCTATAATACAGCAGTCGCTCAATTTCTAGCCGACCAGAGCCTACTACTGTAGCGTTTCGCATAGATCATGTGATGTGTGTGTTGCTCACATTGAACCGTTCTTGCTACCCGTCGACATCCAGCGCAACCAGTGCCGATTCTTCAATCCTAGAGAGATATAAGTTCTGTGGTCACAAAACTACGCCACAGAGATGCTACATTGTTACGTATGCAGTACGCAAGTAGACAATGCAATGCCATGTCATCAATCTGGGTATGACAGGCACGACACGCATGCTTTATGAGAGAGAGAGAACGAAAGAAAACAAAAAAAAATGTGGCCGACTGTCAGTGGGGTACCCGATTTAAGAGCCCCTCGTGCTACACGCGTGCTCGGGTGCTCTCATTGCGGGGCATGCTTCTCTCAACGCTTCCTGCTCCTTACGTGCATGCTTGGTATTACCTACAAGAATACTGAGCATGGTCTTCTCGTGTCCTCGTAGGCTTGAGCCCCTCGGTTCGACAGCATTTCCCTTGTGTACGTGGGGTGTCCACAGACAAGAGCGAAACACACAGCAGTGGTGTACTCAATTTCAACACCATCTCCATTGTTCGCAATACTCTTCTCCCCGCCTCCTGCTCCTTACGTGTATACTTGTGTTGGTCCCGCAGTATGGCATCTACGTATACTCGTTCGTGCTCGAGGCACCTCTGCGCGGGGCATGCTCTTCTTGTGTCCTCGTAGGGCTGAGCCCTTCGGGTGGTGTTGGTGCGGCATGGGTATGGTATGATTTGGTACGGTACGGTGTGGCGTGGTGTATGATGTGGCACGCTATGTGATCTCGTGCTCAAGTACGTTGGTATGGTATGATGGCAAGGCTTATTGGATAAACTATACGTCTGGTAAAATTACGGTATGTGACATGGTATGTTGGTGGTATGGCATGATGGTACGGTGTGGTGGATATATTATATGGCTAAACGTTGCCTAGTGGTATGGTCTGTTTCAGTGTATAAGGTACGTGAGAGTCGAATACGCCGCATGAATATCATCTGTAACTAACTACATAGTATAACGATCATTGGAACGAAGTAAGATAGCTTCGAAAATAAAGGGGGTGCGGACAGACAGACAGACAGACAGACAGGCAGACAGATATGTAATTACCAAAATAGAGATTCAGTTTTACAAACTGAGAATTGTAGTACCAGTACGACATAACACCTACTAAGAAAATGAAAACTGCGATATCTTCGCGAGGAAACGAATCATCCACAGCACTACATCCACACAACCTGGACTCAGCAGGGACCCGGCACTCGGCTAGGTGAATGGATCAAGTGCCATTAATGCGCTATAGTCGGTGACGTTCCGAGGGGCAGTTACATGTTGCCGTTCGTATAAGGACCTGCATGGCTACGCATCAGCAGCAAACCCGCGGATACATCAGAGGATGGTCCCCAGACGCCGCAGCACTACGACAGCCAGTATGAGATCGAACTATTACGGGGGACCATAGTTAATAGGACCAAACATTGCTAGAAAAAAATGTGGAAATACATGAGTTATTGTGTGTACCGTAGGCCCTACCTGGTATTTACTATGCCCCCCCGTAAGAATACCTGGCCGTACGTAACCCCGGATATCAGGGGGGGGGGCGCAAGAGTTACGCATGGAGACGACGACGTCACGGGGTCCTGAAGCCATCGTCCTCAAGACCTAGACTTCAGAAATCGGCCACGAGTGTACAAATAACAGTGTACGTTCATGTGCCCAACGCGAAAAAAACGTCATGTTTATTTTAGCCCCCTTTGGCATCTTCCCTTACTTCCGAAAACCGCGCAGAAGAATGCGAATCCCCCCCCCCCCTCCCCCCCGTACGCCTCCCCCCCCCCCCCCCCCGCCCCCCCTCCCAGCCTATATATGCAAACCCTTATCCCGCACAATAGGCGAAGACACAATCCGAGTTTTTCCTCCCAGACCCCGACCCCACCGACCCAATCTCACCACACCTCCCTCCGACCCTCCCCCCGAACAAAAATCGCGTTCAGAAAAAAAAGAAAAGAACGCTTTTACTTATAACAGGGGATGGCCCGTTTCATCCCCTCACCTGCCATACAACGGGGGGGGGGGGGGAACATGCAAACCCTTACTCGTGTGGAACTGAAACCCAGCGCACTAGGCGTTGCACTCAGCGCTGCACTAAAGTGCGTATGGACCGCAAAAATAAGCCTTGCGATGTGTACTGCAGTCTGCAGCATGTACTGAAAAAATGAAGTGAAGCGCGCACCGCAAAACGCCTCGCGATACGCACTGCAATATGCACTGAAACATGCACCGCCAAACGCCTTAAAATATTCACTGCAGTATGCACCGCATCGTGTACTGCAATATGCACAACGAGGTGCACTGCCAAACACACCGCACTACGTATGTCTTACAACTCGCACTGCAATGCCGGCACGTTTAGTATGGTATGTAACGCCGCCGGAACATGTAGTATTTAGGCCAGTATAAACACGGAGCAAATGCCAGCGTGACATGCAACAGCAGTACGCTACGCTATGCTATGCCAGCACTGCAGCACAGCAATAGGCGCGATAAGCCAAGCCCTCGAATCGGCGGAACACACAAAACAAAAAACAAAAAACTCCAGCCCTCCAGCACAACATCGGTAGCTATCTTACGATACGCGGTCGATTCGGAGTGGTTGGTTTACTTCAGTGGAGGACAACAACAACATCATCAACATCATTAACAACAACGAACAACAGAGACAGCATTACCCTAATAATAGCATGGGGAGGCACATACAGAGATCAGAACTCACGATGAACCCCAACATCAGATATCCCCCCCCCCATGTTGATGAAAAACACCGGCATAAACTTGGTTCTGAATACTATATACGTTGCCTCCTACTACAGCCGCAGTACGTACGTAGGAGAAGTCAAGGCACCCTTTACGGGGCGAACACTACTATGGGGTCGGACGGAAGTCGCCACTAACACAAATAACAGTACTATTAATAAAACTACTACCAATACTAGAGGCAGCAAGGACAAGAGATAAGGCACAGGCAGCACGGACAGCTGTTAGTGATGCTCTCCTCGCACCTGCCGCGGGGAGGGGAGGGGAGGGGAGGGGAGAGGGGGGAGGGAGAGAGCGCGCGCGGGGGGGGGTGTATTCATTATCGTACACGGCCGTAGTCGTTTGACCATAGACCCTCGCAGGGGGGTAGGGGGGGGGGGGGGGGGGTACTCATTTGTTTGCTAGCCTCAGTCATTTGACCATGGACAACGCATCCCTTTCGAGACGGAGCACCGTTCCCAATCCTAATAGAGACACCTCCAAGGGAGGGGGGAGGGGGGGTACCCGATAGGGGAGATGTACTCGATCTCATGCATGGCCGTAGTCGTATGACCATAGACCCTCACATCCCTACAATGCCGGGACGCAGCACTTCGGGTTCTCACCCATCACGCAGACATTGATTGCTTACACCAAGCGTGAGGCGGCGTGAGGTGTTCGGCGAGTCGCATGAGGTGTGGGCTATATCCCACCAACAAACCGTTTTTGAGGCGGGTTTTCTTGCATCCGATGACAGCTTCAATGTTTTGATTTATTTTCCGGTGTGGCCACTTCCAGAGACAGAGTGAGGGGTGGGGGGGGGGGGGGGGTCGCATTTTGTTCGGTCAGTAAACCCTTTCCCTGCTGCTGCTGCAAAAAAAAAAACACCGAGAATCCCAACTGCAGCAGTATGACCGCCTTGAAAAAAGGGAAAACGTACAAGACCTCATACTTCTGCGCACCGTTTTAGCCCGCATGTTGACATGCCGCTTACCACTCCTCTGCTCCGAAATAAAAGAGCAGTTTGGATACTTACATTAGATCAAAGTGGATCTTATATTTCGGGACAGAGCTGTTATTATAGTACCATAAGGTGGGAACGGGTAGCGACTCTGACAAGGGGCCTTGATATACAAGAGCCCTCCAGTCCCCAAAACGGACACGAATACGGACACTTGAGACGGGGGCTACCCGCTGTATTCACGTAGCTTGTTTCCCGCAAAGACAAGGTGTTCCAAGGACTTACCCTGGGCTGGGTAATCGATCGATTTTTTACCCCTATCGCTCAGTAGGTAACTCCTTCACAGAGGGTTGTGGGTGGGTCCCCTTCCCCTACAACATACCGCCTCATTCACACGTAACTTGGAACGCCATCCAAGGTCTGGCACTCCACCAGCCCACCTGGGCGTGTCCTCCACACCACTATCACGGTGGACCATATAAATCAGGACCCATCATACACGTAAAAACCTATACAGTCCAGTATTTTTACTGAGAGTATTTGGTCCTGACTACTGTGGCCCTCCGTAATACCAGGCAAGAGAGAACCTGACCGGGGCACCGCCCCCTGTTGGCGTCGTTGGCATCCGACAGCGCGCACCATTGGATGAAAAACAGGGGGCTAAACTTGGAAAGAACGGCTGCTCGAAAGTGTGGTGAGCTTACGGCGGACCATGGTAAATAGGACCAAATATTCCTAGTAAAAAAAGGTAATTATATAGGTTTTTGTGTGTGACGCAGGTCCTATTTACTATGGTCCCCCGCAGTAGGGTCCCCTGGAATGGGCTACCTACGACTGTGGTATCGGGAATAATACCTAGCTGGTACTGCTGTATTGCCAATATGCGTAGGCGCGTTCACCATCATCCCCCAAACTGACCTGCCAGGAGTTTCTCGGACCATCGTGTTCGACGAATCGACCCCGGTAACGGTTCCGCCCACCACCGCCCCAGCCACCACCACCGTTCCCGACCCCGCCCCGGGAGCTAACACCGCCGCACCGTCGCCGGAAACCCCGGCGGTTCTGACGGCGGGAACGAGGGACCTGAGGGTGGTGTTGTCGGCATCTAGCACCGAAACAGGGACGTGAGCCCCGTATTCCTGTGAGGTTGAAAAAAAAAAAAAAAAATGAAGAAAAGTGGAGGGAAGAAGGGAAAAAAAGAAAAAAAGTGAAACAAGTGAAAAACAGATTTCAAAAAAAGAAAAAAAGGTGAAAAAAAAAACGAGAGTGAAAATCGAACGATTCTTCGTCTTCGTTTTTTTGCGATTGACACACGCTGCGCATGGGCGTATGGGAAACATGATAATAATGACTATAATGATACCTTAAGGTGAACAAAACGAAGCGAACAAAAATGTGAAAAAGCGTGAGAAGAAAAAAAAAAGAGGGGAGGCGGGCAGGGGGGGGGGGGGGGGGGGGCGTGAGAGACTTGCAAGAGTAAAAAAATAAAATGGGAAAAAAGGGAAACCAAAGCAGGAAACCCTGGCGGCCATGGTGGTGGGGACGAGGACATTGAGGGTGTTTTTGTTCGCATGTGCTATAATGTAACAACGAACTGGGTATGGTGCCTACGCATTCCTGTGTGGCTAACTAAGAACGGAAATAAAACGAAAAAAAAAGGACGAAAAAAAAAAACGCGACAAAAAAAATTGAGCAGCAAACGAATGACATGTCCCAACCATGTATTAACGCGATGAAACCCACCTGCTCCAAAAGTCCGCTGAACTGAGCGGCAGACATGGAAGAGAGCCCGAGGGTATAAAACGGCACATCAGGGGACGGTAACGACCCATCCCCTAAACTAGATACGGCCTGCTGCAACCGGCTCAGAAGTTGCTCGTCGCTGAGGGAGGACACATCTGTAGTCGCCGAGGTCTGCACAAGATGTTGGCAGCGGCGGCGGCGGCGGCGGGGGGGGGTGGTTGGGTGGAGGCACGTTAGGGAGGGGTGGGGTGGGGTGGGGTGCTGTGGGGTGCGGTGGGATGGGGTGACTCACGTTAGGGTGGGGTGGCTTGACCCGTACTGCGGTGGGGTAGGGAAGGGAGGAGGACGGGGTAGGCGGAGGGGGGGAAGGAGGGTACTCATTATCCTGCATGGCCGTAGTCGTATGACCATACATAGACCCTCGCATCCCTACAACGCCGGCACGGAGCACGTCGGGTTTTCACCGACCAGCCAGACATTGCTAGCACCAAACGCGAAGCGCCCTGAAGGTGTTCGGCGAGTCGCATGAAGGGTGAGCTGCATCCTATTAATACTAAGAACCGCTTGTGAGGCCGACTTGCACTTCGCTGATGCAATCTATTTGCCGGCGTGGCGGTCAACAGCCACGTCAATCGGGCGCCTTTACCCTGCGCAGCCTCAACCATCGCAGCCAGCGTTACCTGCAAGCCGGAGCCCCCGTCCAACTCCTTGCCCCCCCCCCCACCACCAGCCGCCACCACTGTCGCTCCAGAAGACCCATCCCGAACGCCCCCCGCCACCTCCCCGACCCCGCCACCGCCGCCCCCACCCCCATCCTTGTTCTGGAGGTGCAGCAGCGGTTTCATCTTGCCGTCCAGAAACGCTCGCCGGCACCATTGTCTCGCGATTTTCCCGGATGTTGTCTTGATGTTCGCTCGCGGCGCCAATAAAATCTGGGCATCATCATCAGGAGCAGCAGCAGCAGCAGCATCAGGAGTAGCAGCAGCAGCAGCAGCAGCATCAGGAGTAGCAGCAGCAGCAGCAGCAGCAGCATCAGGAGTAGCAGCAGCAGTAGCAGCATCAGCAGCAGTAGTAGCAGGAGCACCACCACAAAAAAGTGGCAGTAGTATCATCAGAAGCACTACTATTCATGTCATCAGTAGCACCATCGGCGTCATCAGTAGCGGTAGCATCATCAGTAGCAGTAGCATCATCTGTGGCAATAATATCCCCAGTAGCATCAGCATCAGCAGCAGCAGCAACAGCAACAGCGGCAACAGCAGTAGCAGCACCGACAGCAACAACTGTACCACCACACCACCTCCACCACCACCACCACCACCACCACCACCAACAACAACAACAACGTAGTTAATGCCGTGCACGAAGTGCGTCCTATTTTACGGGAGTCCACAGTTAATAGGACCTATGGCATCCATAAAAACCTATATATATAACCATTTTTACCAACAATATTTGGTCCTATTAACTACGGTCCCCCGTGAATAGTACGTGCACTTTCGGAGTAAACCATTAAAAACGAGCGCTGGCGATGACTACGCACCATGGTTGAGAGTCTCCGTGCGCAACACGAACCCAACGAAAACCTAACCCCTTTAGAACCGCAGTCCCGTTTTGGGGACAAACTACTTGAAATTTGAGTGGTTTGTCCCCAAAACGGGACTGCGGTTCTAAAAGGGCTAACGCTAACCCTTTTAGCTCCTCCATAGCGGCCATGGATACACCTCGAAATATCGAACCAGGTATATACGAGGAATGACACCCGGCAGCACTCTATCCCAAAATACAAGCAAATATGCTATTACGGGGGATCAGAGTTAATAGGACCAAATATTATTAGCTAAATTAGCTAAATATACAGGTTTTTGTGTGTGTACGGTAGGTCCTATTAACTATGGTCCCCCGTGATAATATTAATAGTAGAAAAAAAAACGTTGTTTCTATTTCGGGGCATAAGAAGAGTGTCGCAGAAGCGGTACGCTCTATACCTGGTATAGTTGTATACGTCAGTACAAGGCGCTTCGCTCCGCGGGCGGCCTACGCCGCCCGCTACGCTCGCTCAGGAAGGAAAAAAAGTCCTATGGCAGTATGGCAGAGGAAGTGGTAACAGCGGTGGCAGTAGAGCTCCAACCCCAAACGCCTGGCAAAAAATATCGGAACGGCTTATCAACTAATGTACTATAAAAACAGTAGCTAGTTAGTGTGGACTATTACGGGGGGCCATAGTAAATAGGACCAAATATTGTTATTACGGGGGACCATAGTTAATGGGACCTAATATTGTTGGTAATAATGGTTGAATATATAGGGTTTTATATGTACCGTAGGTCCTATTAACTATGGTCCCCCGTAATAGTAACAATAGTAAAATATGTAGGTTTTTGTGTCCACCGTAGGTCCTATTTACTATGGTCCCCCGTAACAGCAACAATTTACAATAGAATCGAGACGATCAAAACCACTCTGTACACGTCGTGAACAACTCCACCAACCCTCCCCCCGCCCCCCCCCCCCCTTGTTTTTGTCGGAAGAACTCACGAGGTGGTGTACGTCAACGCCGTGCTCGGAGACAATCGAAGAACGGATCTCCTCCCCCAGCCGCCGCCGCCGTTCCTCCGACACCTTCACCTGCGTACAGGCACAACATGCAAACGCATACATAGATATATACATACATGACTTACTGCCGTAGGAAATATACAAATTGATCATTGCTATTACGGAGGACCATAATATATGGACCCACGGAATCTCTTTTTTCATTTCAAAATTATTACAAACACTCCGTACATATTTTACGAAGTAACGGATTTACAGCTGGACTGATTCGCAGCCACAGCAGCAGTAGATACACATACAGAGACGCTTAACCCCTTTAGGACTGCAGCCCCGTTTTGGGGACAAACCGGTCAGCACGCAAGTAGTTTGTCCCCAAAACAGGACTGGAGTACTATTACGGGGGACCATAGTTAATAGGACCTATGGTACACATAAAACCTATATATTTGAACATTTTTACTAACAATATTTGGTCCTATTAACTATGGTCCCCCGTAATAAAAACCTACTGAAAGGCGAGGACTCCAGCTTTCCTATGATGCTACTTTTATAGCCGAAGGTATATGGTTGAGGGCGAGGTGAAGGTCGGTAAAAAGAGGTAATCACAATCTACTCTACTTGAAGTCGGGTCAGTTTTCAAGCCGAAGTCTCATACGAATAATGAATATTTGTCGCAGCTGGGATGCGTACAACATGGGGCGCGGAACAAACTCGGAAGTTTGGCGAGACTCCGAGTAGTTGTCGAGATCCACGCGTCCAAAGAAGGGCCCCACTGCCCGCTAAGCCCACCTCTACCTCATGCCCAACTCCACACATTCGCCTACAAGTAGCATCGTCGGGAAGCTGAAGTTCTTTGCTTTGCGTGGAACCTCACCACGCTTTCGTAACATCCCTCCGTGAGTCTGTACAGGCGATAAATAGTCTCACAGATGCCGATATGTTTCCTCCAAAAAAAAAGAAGGGAAAAATGGGCCCGGAAACAAATTTTCTGGAGAGACAACAAACCAAAAGTAAATCCGCTTGGTCCATTTATTATGAGCCTCCGTAATATTGACACGATACGATGATATTCAAGTAAGGATACGGGTATACATTCGAAGTACGACTCGGATACATTTCATGCCAAGTCATTGCATTTCGTTATTTATTGTTTTTTCATCCTATTTATTGTATCCGTCGTCGTGTCCCCTCTCTCTCCTACCAGGTACCAGGTATACACCAGGTACAGCAGTACCATGCTAATACCTGGTATTCGAAGTATACATTTCATGTCATCGCACTTCGTTTTTGTTTTTGTTTTTTCATCCCATTGATCATCTCCGCCCCTGTTTTGTCTCTCCCTCTCATTCAATTCAATAGCCGCAACTCAGATCAACCATTGGGTCACGCATTATATCCCCCCCCCTTCCCACTGCGCTTCTTGCTTGGCATCTTAACTCTTTTAGGACTGCAGTCTCGTTTTGGGGACAATTTGGGACAACCTACTTGGAATTTGACTGGTATGTCCCCAAAACGGAACTGGTGAAGTTCCTCCGACACCGTCACCTGTATACATGCCGAAATAAACACATCATCCACAATCAAAATACACACATTCATACAAACAATAGTGCGCGCATACGCGCATACAAACTGAGGGGTACGTCTATCTGAGTGACTTCGTCCGGGTCACCTGCGTACAGGCCGGAACTTAAATGCGAATGTGGGGAGTGACGTCAATTTGGCTGGTGACGTGACCGCAAATTGACACATCGCATGACGTGACGTGACGTGGCGAGCGACGGCTTAACCCCTTTAGAACCGCAGTCCCGTTTTGGGGACAAACTACTTGAAAATTTTTGAGTGGTTTGTCCCCAAAACGGGACTGCGGTTCTAAAAGGGTTAGTCCGGGGACACGAATAAAATGTCCCCGTTTTTGTTTTTCGAGAAAAGCCTTACCTGGTACAAAATAATGAAAACCGCGTTTTTTTTTCTACGTTCTTGCTTGACGTTTGTTGTTCAACGAGTTTCTTTTGTTAGTCGTGATTCACGAGCTTTTGTTTACCGTTGCCAAGCTTACGTGGGCATGTGGAGAGATAGATAACGCGATGAAAAACAACAGATATTAACAGCTGTGAGTGAGATCGAGAATCTGGTCGAAACTCATATTTGCAAGCTGTGTGCGATACTTCGGCCGCGCGTACTGAGTTATTTTGTCATGGATTCATGCAGGAAATACAGTAACTCGTATCTGAAGCATGAACCTCACCCCAACGACATCGAGTAAGTATCCTCAGTTGATCAACCCTTTGAAGGCAAACCGCTGTCCCGATGAGGGAACAGGCGACTCCACTTCCAAGTAGTTCGTCCCCACAACGGGATTTCAGTCCTGAAAGGGATAAGGACCCCCCCCTCGCCGGCAGTCAGAAAAAAATCTGACCAAGAAGTGGTATTAACACCTACAATTATTAATAGTATATCTTTATCGTAGCAAAACTTATGCACGGTAATATAAGCTACGTTCGATGCTCCTATTGGAGTTCAAACGTGAACTATATTCCCGGTCAAGAGGGAGAGGTATGCTATCATCATCACCTTTTTTATCCCCGGCCCCGGCGGATGACGACATTTTTCAATCATTCGGAGCTCGGTCGGTTTGAATAGGAAGCGTGAAAAACAAACAAACAAACAAAAAAACAGCGCGATAATAAACTGTTGTTTCGCGACACTCAATTTTTGTAAGTTTGATGCCCGTCGGTGACCTTGCACTAAAACGGGAGTCGCTCCGGCATGCGTGAATCAATTTATGAAAAGTCGGTAAACATTATATCTTCTTGGGCGCCTAAAAAAAAAAAATTGTTCTGTGACATGATACCGAGAGGCCGGGAGAGAGGTTCGCTGTTGTACCCCGATATGTTGCTGGTTTCGTCGCGTCCGCGTGTGCTGATACAGCGCTGCAGCGACTCGTACAGAGACACCGCACCCCGACCACAGCAGCATCATCAGCAACAGCAGCAGCAGCAGCAGCAGCAGAAGCAGCAGCGGCAGCACTACAACGCAGCAGGGTACAGTGAACCTCTCGCGGCCTGCGTCTTGTGTCGGGACAAGCTGCTGCTGCTGCCGCCGCAGACAGCAGCAGCGGCAGCATCATCAGCAACAGCAGCGGCAGCATCATCAGCAACAGCAGCGGCAGCAGCAGCAGCAGCAGCACTACAACGCAGCAGGGTACAGTTAACCTCTCGCGGCCTGCGTCTTGTGTCGGACAAGCTGTTGCTGCTGCCGCCGTCGCAGACAGCAGCAGCGTGCGCACTACTATATTTTTCCAGATGCTGGCAACTGGCAACAAAACACGGAACACACACACAAACAAGCACAAAAAAAAATAAAATAAAACGCGCAGCACGTTTTTGTCCCCCGCCGCATCCAGCACCTGAGCGCCATCCCTTGGGTGCTCACTCAGCCAGCGCGTCAACGCCATCGTCACAGCTCCCCCCCCCCCCCACCTCCCACTCTTTCGCTTTCCCGCGCCCTAACGCTCTGCCAGAAGCAACACTTTCCTCCGAGTTGCAGCACGAGGTCAACCGAACAACCGATCAACCCAAAACGACAGAGCGAGACAGGTGCAAACAACTCGGGAGGGAATCCACGAACACAATATCACAAGACCCCACCCCCCCCCCACAGCTCAGCGCGAACACCTCTCTCTCTCTTTCCGTCGAGCTAGGGAAACGGGCGACTGCCACGCGAGGGGGGACTGCGGTTGACTCGTGCCCGTCTCTACTGCTGTAGGCCCTGGCGGGTGCAAGTCGATGCGATGCCCGCGGGCGAGACGAGCGCCTCTTCAGCGGTCAAATTCGCAGCACCCCGGGTGTAGTCGGCCAATCAACGCGGTGCTTTTGGTGTCGGAGAGATGTCGACCAACCGAATGCTGCGGTCGTTATCCCTCTCGGCTCGAATCAATTTTTTCTCCCTAGAATTTTTCTATCTCGGAATATTTGACCCACTTCGGCCGAAATTTGAAAACAGGGTATGACGAACGGTCGGTAACAGGAGAATAAAAGTGTTCGGTTTGAGCCAACTACTATAGTAATTTTTGTGACGCGCAAACACTTTAATGTGGATTGACAACAAACATAGCTGTCGTCGCACGCACGAACGCATACGGTGTGGCATTTGTTGGGCCTGCCTAATCTTTGCTAGGATTGCTAACATCCACTTCGTGTGCTGCTGCTACTGTAGTACTCATGCTGTGTTCTAGATACGGTGCATGTAATGTAGTGGTCAAGGTCTTTCATATTGTTGATACACGTGGTGTGCGTTAAAAAGAATTGAGCGCTAGGCGAAGTTTTAGCCACTGCACGCCGACCAAAAAACAACACAGGACAACGCAACACAATAATACAACTCTACCCAACCCTACCCAACCCAACTCCACCTCACGCAACATAAACTAGCCCAACCCAACTCAACCCAACCGAACACACCTGACTTTCCCTGAGCTCCATCGCGATGACCAGCATCTCGCCCCCCCCGTCCCCACCCTCCCCCCCGGGCACGCTGAAGGCCGCACTGCAGCCGGGGCGAATGGAATCGTTACGCCCGCGCTCCGCCGTCCTCTCCACGTCCTTTGTCATGACCGTTCAACGGTCATATATGTATTTTCCGTTCAACGAAAAAGAAAAGACGCGAACATGCAAAAAAAAAACGTCAACACGAGAAAAAAAAAAAAACGAACGAGTCGGGTGACAAGGTGTACATGCGATAAAGCCAGACACGGGCCGTTTTTTTTTTTTTTAGATGCCTTGTAGCAGGTACCTGACATGTACACCGGACGGTGCTAACGTTGTCAGGTAGACTCCCTGGCGCCGGGTGTAATGGTTAGCGAGAGCAAACACGCCAACTAAAAAAAAAAAAGAAACCTAAACCTAAGTCCGAAAAACCGAAAACGCAAAAAAAAGGATTTCAGCAAACAAAAAAAAAGGAAACAGAGCCGAGGACGCAAGAGGGATGCGAGCAAGAAAGAACCGTGAAGGTACGTCAGTGATTTTCTCCATGATATTACTATGATAAGCATCTTTTTCAAAACGAGAGCACACGCGATAAGAAAACAGAACAGAAGTACCGTACCGATCCGACCGGTGTTGTTGTCGAAGTATTAATGCCACAGGCTTCGTATACTGTAGCGTAAGCCGTACTGCTTCACGCGACAACCAAAGGGAACACTCACTCGAACAACAACAACAACAACTACAACAACAACAACAACAACAAGCGGGGACGCAAGACATGTGCCCCCGGGGTTGGAAAAAGCCTTCCGGGTCGTACAGTGTAGAGAAAGAGAGGCTCTGCACCGCTTCCGTCGTGATCGACCCGACAAGACGACGCGCTGATTGCCGCGCGGATCAACGCGGGGGTAGTACCCAAGACCTGACCAGTCGTTCAGGACTACAGGACCGTTTTGGGGACAAATCACTCATGTTAGAAGTAGTTTGTCCCAAAAACCGGACGGGACTACAGCGGTACTAAAAGGTTAAGCCTGGGTGGGACTCCGGTCAGAGCCTCCGGCTGGTCGCCTGGGAGGGCCATAGTAAATAAGACCTACGTTAGACACAAAGACGTACATATTTCCCTATTTTTACCAACGATATTTGGTCCTGCTTACTATGCCCCCCCGTAATAGTGTACTGCTAGCAGAACACACACAAGTACCACTTTGAAATACGTTCGGCAGATATAAGAATTTTTGTTTGCGGTTACATGGTGTTATCCAAACGATAGAGCGGTGCGGAGTAGAAACTGACGACCGAAGCTTGCAGGATAAGTCTGAACCCTTGCCTGTTCCCGTCGTTACCGAAGTGCTCCCTCCGTTCGTGACAACCGATGGCCGGAGCCCTAACGTGTCAAGACTCGGATGTGAACGACACACCCAATGGCACTTACGACCACTCCCTGCCAATTCTCCCCCGGCGACTCGCCGAGCCCCTCACGGCGGTTCGAGCTTGGTGCCAGCAATGCCTGCCTGGCCTGTGAAAACCTAATGCGCTTCGTCCCGGCACTGTAGGGATGCGAGGGTCTATGGTCATACGACTACGGCCACGCATGAGATCGAGTGCGCCCGTCCCCACGTATCTCCTACCCCTCCATCTTCCCCTTCCTAAAAAAAAGTAAAAGAGGCAGGGGATACGAAAAACCACAGGATTACTCACGTAATATAGGGGAAGAAAGTACAGGGCGCCCAGCTGTTGGAGGTGTCTCTACTAGGAGTAGGAACGGTGGTCCGTCTGGACAGGGATGCGTGGTCAATGGTCAAATGATCAAGGCGAGCACCAAATGAGTACCCCCCCCCTTACCCCACCTGAGGGTAGTGATTCCGACCGGCGACAATAATGAGGTCCTTAATCCGCCCGCAGATGAAAAGCTCCCCGCGGTACATAAAGCCTTCGTCGCCAGTCCTGAGGAAACCCCGAGACCAGTCGTCTCGCAGCCCCCCCCCACCCCCCGCCTTCCCCTCTGCCTCCGTGTGCAGCTCCGCCTCCACCGGATCGTCTATCTCTGCTCCTTCCGCTCCTTCTCCTTCCGTTCCTCCCCTTTCTCCTCCTCCTCCTTCTTGATCTCCGGCCCCTCCACGCATTCCCCCTCCTCCCCCTCCTCCCTCCCCCTTGTCCTTATCCTTATTGGCGATATCAGCACTGCCACCGGGGACAGTTCCTAGCGTCCCCTCTCCCTCAACATTAACGGCTCCTCCATCTGCGCCGGGGATATTTTCTAGCGTCCCCTCCCCCTCTTTCTTGGCATTCTTTCCTGTCCCCTCCCCCCCACCGCTAACGTCTTCTCCAGCACCACCGGGGACGGTTTGTAGCGTCCCCTCCCCCTCAGCGTCTACGCCTCTTCCCCCTCCTCCGGGGACATGCTCTAGCGTCCCCGCCCCCTCCGTACTTCTCCCAGAGCCCCCCTCTTCCACCCCGTTCACTCCCCCTTCCCTCTCCATTTCCTCCACCCCCTCCCCTTCCGCCCCCCCAACTCTCCCCACCCCTTCTGAGGCAGTAGCAGCGGCGGCGTCGGAGGCAGCAGCGAGCGGGGGACGGGGAGGTGAACAACCGTTGTAGGGGTTTGCAAGAGTTGTGGAGGCCTCGGTCGAAGCGGGGGCAGTCGCGGGGATGGCGCAGAATGCCTCGCGGCTCCGCTCTGGGAGGCCCCAGTACCCGTGAGCCTTGGAAGGAGACCTTAGCCACACCTGTTAGGCAGGGAGGGGGAGAGGCGGTAGGGGAGAGGGGGGAGGGGAAACGGAGGGGGGTGGGGAGCGGAGATGGGGCGAGGGGGGGGGGGGTGGGAGGGTCGTGGGGTGAGTAGAGAGCGGAGGGGAGAGGGGAGGGAAAGGGAGACGGGGGGGGGGGGGGCGTACTCATTTGTTGCTTGCCTTAGTCATTCGACCATTGACCACGCATCCCTTTCGAGACGGAGCACCGTTCCTACTCCTAATAGAGACACCTCCAAGGGGGGGGGAGAAAGGGAGGAACGGAGAAGGGGGGAAGCGCCCATGCGGTTTTGGTTGGTATGAGTAAAAGGCTCTTTTTAGGGTGGTTTGGTCTATAATACCTGCAGGGGGCCGTAGTTGATTGTTTGTTTGTTTGTTGGGAGATTTGTCGTGAGGTTAGATTGGCCGACCATACTACCCCCCTCCCCCCCTCGACTACCTCTCCCTCCCCTCACCTCCCCTACGCGGCCCTCCGGCAGAGGCAGCGAAGTGTTAGGCTCGACGATGAGAAGCTCTAGGCCTTCCACGCGAGAAGGAAAGCCACACCCGACTAGCTTACACGAAACCTGCTTTTCGATTTGGTTCTGGGCAGTCTTGGCAGCCGCGTCTTCTTGCCCTACTTGCTCCCCTCCTACCCCTGAGGGCGGTAGCGGGGTGGTGTCCGACGAGAGCTTGACCTGTGTTGGGTTGCGGGTTGCGGAGTGTGTTGCCTTGTGTTGTGTGATATTGGGGGGCTTGGTTGTGTTGTGTGATGTTGGGGGGCTTGGTTGTGTTGTGTTGTGTTGCGTTGATGCGTCTAGAGCTTCACGCCCTACTGCGCCTACTGTAATACAGGTAAACGCAATCGTTCCGCCTAATATATAGTGCACCTACGTGTAATGAACCTACTGAAGCTACCACATTTACTGCATCTACACCTACTACCTCTACCAATTGCGCCTGCTGTACCGCACCTACGGAACCTACTATTACGGGGGACCATAGTTAATTGGACCAAATGTTGTTAGCAAAAATAGCGAAATATATAGGTTTTTGTGCATACCGTAGGTCCTATTAACTATGGTCCCCCGTAATACAGTACATCTACTCCGAAGCACAGCAGTAGACCAATTGCACCTACCGTACTGTACTTCTAATAGTACCGCATCCACTGAACCTACTGCAGCTACTGCACCTACTTCGAAGCACAGCAGTAGACCAATAGCATCTGTTGCTGCTGTAGCACTACACCCACCGCCGCACCTGCTTGTCAACCTCCAGGGCGCGTCTCTGCACGGTTATCCTCTGCTCCCCGCCGCTGCAGACAAACACGGTGTGTTCCGCCATCCCATAGGTGGGCTTGATAACGCCGTCTCGAAGCCCGTACGGTCGAAACGTGTCCTGCAAAAAGAATAGACAAAACAACCATATTACAAAAACAAAAAACAAAAAACCCCCCCATGAAACACACAACTATTAATAGACGCTTGCTACTGCTGTAGTAATACGGGGGACCATAGAAAGCAGGATCAAATACTGCAAGCAAAAATACTACAATATATATATGTTTTTGTGTGTATCGTAGGTCCTGCTTACTATGGTCCCCCGTAATAATAGTCGAGGACGGAAAAAAAAGTGCTTAACCCTTGCCGCGATAAAACTGCCTTCCAAGGCAAATATCGGAGAGGGAAAGGGGGGGAGAGAAACCGACCGTGTCACCCAGGATCTGTGGGGCGAGTAGAAGAGCGAGAAGGTCAAACCTGGGGATGGCAAAACAAGAAAGAAAAACGAAAACAGCCCGCTACACCTTTCGAAAACATGACATACAACAACAAAACACACAAATTGTTTAGCGTCTCACTCGTTAACCTCTCTGTTCTTGTTACAATATCTCCGTGTTTCGCAGCTTGTAACCGCGGCGTTTTGTAGCTGGAGGGCTACACGCCTTTTCTTGCCCAGTTCAGCGACCGCTCTTCACCCTCTGGTATACTACGATAGGAGGTTGCTTGCCTCTAACCTCCTGTTGTGTGTGTATCTCTGTTTCGTAGCTCGTGATCATGGTGGGAGCTGCATGTGTTGTTGTCGCTAAATATTTGCTTTCATTTTCCAAACTCAACTCGTAAAACATCAAGAGGAAGTGGCACCCCGAGCCGTGGTCCCAGTCTGCCCCCCTCCCCTGCCCCCGCCCCCCGGTACATGCGTCCACTTTTACCGCGGAGAGGGTTGAGCACTCCAGCTCGTTCCTCATTTTTTTTTATCGAAAACTCGATTTTTCGATGAGTGCGTACGTGGCAATGACGAAAAAAACAAACGTACTGTACGCGACTGAATGATGTGAGACAGGAAAAAAAACGCATACGTACCAGGTACACAAAAAAATTCAAACATAAACATATCAAGGAAACGCCGACACGAAGCATAAAACAAACAAACGCGAAAAAAAAAAAGAACGCTCAGAGTGTAAACAAACAAGCACCACAAAAAAAACGATACGTACGCTATCCAACAACACTGCCGCCTGACCTCAAAGGCGACGATGGAAGCAGCGTCGATGGGCTCCGCCGCATTGATCATGTGCACCACGGACGAGAGATCAACGTCGGGCTGCAAGGCAGGGGAGTGGGGACGGGGGGGGGGGGGGAAGGGGGGTACTCGATATCCCGCATGGCCGAGGTCGTATGGCGTGTGGGGGGGGGGGGGGAGGGGGCGGCAGGAATCAGCCATCAAGTGAAACGGTAAATGGGGGGGAGGGGGGTAGATGTGAGCGAACCACATCGAACACGAGGAAGAAGCAAAACGAGGGATGAACACACAGATATCCATGCCGTATCAGACGGTACCACGCCGCAATATCTTATGCCGTACGATACCATGCCATACGACTAGACCACCCAACACCATACCGTACCACCACACCTGCTTCTTCATGGCTTTCCATTTCCGCGCACAGAGAGCAAACGCAAAGTTGGGCGCCTGCAGGTGCGTCGCCCTGTACCGCCCCACGGCCGAAATCCACGTCGACGGAGACCTGACGAAGTCGATCGGAGACATGAAAAACCCGCTCCCACCACAGTAGAGAGAGCCCAGCACAGACCCGATCAGCCCCATGTCGTGGTACTAAAGGAAATGACACGCATGCACAGCGCGATGCGTCGACGGTGGTGGAGGAGGAGCAGGAGCAGGATGAGGAGGAGGAGGAGGAGGAGAAGAACGAGGAAGAGGAGGAAGAAGAGGAAGAGCGTTGGACCGGGGGGGGGGGGGGGGGGGGGGGGGGGGGGGGGTACTCGATAGGAGAGATGTACTCGATCTCATGCATGGCCGTAGTCGTACGGCCATAGGCCCGCCCATCCCTACAATGCCGGGACGGAGCATGTCGGGTTTTCACCGACCAGGCAGACATTGCTTGCACCAAGCGCGAAGCGCCGTGAGGCGTCTGGCGAGTCGCATGAAGGGTGAGCTGGCATCCTACCTGTGAGGCGGACTTGCATAGGGACGACAGCTTCAATGAGCTAATTTAAATTCCGGTGTAGCCACTTCCAGAGACAGCAATGGGAGCGCTATGAAACTGCCTCTTGGGTGCCTTACCATGAACACTACGTGATACGATCATTTTCCGTGTGCGGAGTAAAGGTTCTCTACCTCGCACAAATGATCTAACTCGACGACCAACTGTGGGCGACCGCCGAAAAACAAAACAAAAACGGTACCCTGCCAACCCAGGCCAACCCAACCTATATATAATAGGGGGGGGGGGGCGGAGTGAGTTGGATTATCGTAAGGACTGTTTTGACAGAGCAAAACATATACTGTAACTTTCGATGCATTGCACCGAGTACGTTCTTCCCTCCTTTATCGAGGAGAGGGCCAGTTAGACGAAACCGACAAGAAGTGGTAATGCGGGACATAACTGAAGGCGCGAACCGTGGGGGATAAGAAGGGAAACTACCTGTGACCACCGCTTGTCGGTCCATGGTCAAACGACTTAGGGAAAACATTAAATGAGTACCCCCCCCACCCCCCACCCCCCACCCCCTCCTCCTCCTCCTCCCCTATCCCCTACCTGAGGAAGCCACGAAACGACAACGGTGTCCTCCCCAGCCTTAAGCTCCCGAACGATGGCCCCCAAATTATGCGCCAGATTCCCGTGGGTAATCTTAACCCCCTTCGGGTCACCGGTAGACCCGGACGTGTACTGCAAAAACGCCAGCGAAGACCGGTCCAAACCCCCCCTGCCCCCCATCGCCACACCCTCGTCAGCCACAGCGGCACTGTGACTGCCGCTACCGCCGCCCCCGCCCCCGCCTGCCGCTCCAACACCACCACCACCACTACCTCCACCGGCCCCGCCGCCGCTGCTGATGCTGCCGTTGCCTTTCCTGAAGGAGGAGGATTCGGGAAGAGGCTTGTCTGTGACCAGCCAGTGAAGGCCGTCTGGCCAGCGCGAGTCGTCGCCCGTTAGCTTGGCCTTGATGCCTGACGCCTATTGGAGGTGGCAGGAAACAGAGGCGGAAAGCGTGGGGAAGGGTGAGGGAGTTGGTGGGCGTGGCGTGGGCGTGGGGATAGCTTCACTATACTGTAAGTACTATGTTAAGTGCTGTGTTATACGGCCCGCCCCATCACAAGATAGGGTTAAAATTTTCAACGCGTGTTACCTTCTTGGCATAGTCGTAGACAGAGGATGTCAGCGCGACTTTGGCCCCGCAGCTCGCCGCCGTCCTCGAAAACGCCTTACCAGGGTGGGGATCAGGGGGGTGGGGGGGGGCGGGGACAAAGGAATGGGGGTGTCAATATATAAGAGGTGGGAGGTGGAGCAATAAACACAAAGAAGCGAGAGTGAAATAGGATCCAGATTATCTAGAAATGCTCTACATCGCGAATCTACTATAGATGATCTAGATGATCTACAAGAAATATGATCTAGATGACCTACAGTCTACAGTAGATGTCTAGATAGATGATCGAGATCATCTACAGTACGTAGATGTGCTAGATGATCTACTGTAGATAGTCTAGATAGATGCTCTAGATTATCTGGATGATCTAGATTATTTACAGTAGATGATCTAGATGATATAAATAGAAGATCTATAGTTGACGCCCTCGAAAGATATATCTACTGTAAATCATCTAGATTATCTAGATCGTGATCGGCCCAGTGTGTGAACTAAATAACCATAGAACTACTTACAAATATCACACTCTCTGAGCTTGCTCGGTTGGTACATCCCCGGCCTCTCAGAGCTCCCACTTGGGAACCGCCTCCTTTTATTACTTGGCGGACCTTTCCAGCGGTTCTTTGTTTTCTCCGTTTCTCTTGGCCCTTTCGGTCCTTTCTCCCTTCTTTCTTCTTTCGTATCGTGTGCGTGCGTATACTCGGAGCACGGCACCGCGGACGAGCGCCGCACCGTCGCGGGTGTCAGCGGGTGCTGGCGGGTAGAAGGGGGGGCAGCAAGGAGCGCGGTCGCCGCTTTCGTGGCTAGGCGTCGCGTGTGCCTCGAGACACGAGGGAAGCATGAACGGGCTCTGCCTGACCTCCTGGTGTGGTTCCGGTTACACTACCGTGTTCGAGTATGTAAGGGCCGTTTTGATACGCAAAATAAAGTTGAAGCGGTGCTTATTTTCGCGACCAAACTAAAAATCACAGCGAGAGTGACGCGGTCTGAGCACCAACTTTGTCGAGCTGGCGGACGAGGGCCACGGTGAGCACCGGGCTTCACGCGGGGTGGGCGACGGGGCTGACTGTGGCAGAGAGGGAGGAAAGCTTTGCCCGGACCGAATTGGTTGCGAGATGGTCGCGAGAGGGGCGGGTGGCGCACGAGGCTGTCAGAGAAGCTCTGCTGTTCGATTCTTTATTTTTCTTTTCTTTTTGTTCGGTGTTAGGTGTTCCGATCAGGCAGGACATTACTACACGAGAGGGGACGTTTTTTTTTCTTTCCGAAATTTTCGGTTTCATTTTTCATTGTTTTACGCGGTGCTGCTGTGCCGTACTGTTGTGCTTTCCTTTTCGTACATACGAGTACAGACATACATCATGTCAAAAAAAGAAAATAAGTACCCTACCTGGGGTATGTACGTACGTACGTACGACATGTGAGCGAGCGTAGCGGGCGGAACCGCCCGTGACGCGAAGCGTATGTGGCGTCCGAGCTGTTTTCTCCTGAAGCATGGCGGCGGGACTCTTGGCATTATCAAGTCGCCAGTTTACAACTATGGATACAATCATAAAAAAGCTACATCCAATCATGGACCTCTGTCCGCTTCGCATAATTTGATGTACTTTTCGTTCCTGTGCGGTGCAGGCCGCCCGCGGAGCGAAGCGCTTTGTAAATGCCTAGAAATACTACCCACTATCTGTACGTATGTCCTTCCTGAGCCTGCGGGGGTCAGGAGGGTGCACAGACACCGCCACCAACCCCGCCCTGAGACACGCCACATACGCCGCCGACCAAAAATATAGGATCTACGTGGATGATCTAGGTCGTGATCTGTCTAGACGATCTAGGTCGTGATCTGTCCAGATGATATAGCTCGTGGCCTGTCTGGGTTATCTAGATCGCGATCTGTCTAGATGGTCTAGGTTGTGCCCTGTCTAGATGATTTAGGTCGTGATATGTTGCCATGATCTAGGTCGTGACCTGTCTGGATGATCTAGATCGTGCTCTCCTCGGCGTGTAAAATAATCACAACACACTACATTGTACGTATAACCGTAAATAACCAAGCATGCCACCAATCTATCTGCCTGTATGGCAAGCCCTCGGTAAGCCGGCGAAGGTGGCGACTGCGAGGGGTCAGCTCTTGCAACACCGCAACGAGACGAGCTGGCGTGGATTTACCGTAGATGATCTACCGCGGGTCTAAACGAAATGTATATAGACTCATGATCTATCTCATCTGCGAATGAATCACGAGCGACAAAAAGCACCCCCCCTATGGTCATACGACTACGGCCATGCTTGAGATCGAGTACCCCCCCCCCCCTGCCTGGTCGGTGAAAACCCGACATGCTCCATCCCGGCATTGTAGGGATGCGAGGGTCTATGGTCATACGACTGCGGCCATGCATGAGATCGAGCGCATCTCTCCTATCAGGTACCCCCCCCCCCCCCCCCGAAAACACCTACCAGGTATAACACAAAGGTCACCACAAGCACCACACCACCTACCTGTATGTCCTTCCTGAGCCTGCGTGGGTCAGGAGGGTACACGGGAACCGCCACCAGCCCCGCCCTGAGACACGCCACGAACGCCAGCACGAAGTGAAGGGAGGGGGGAAACACCAGCAGCACCCGGTCTCCAGGAGCCAGAGCAGCCCTACCCTTCGCTCCCGAGAGCAGCGATCGCCCCAGTGCCCTCGTCTTCTCGTCGAGCTGGAGATAGGTCACGCTATTCGAGGTCTCGCGCCCGCCGTCATCGAGATAGGTCCATAATCGCTGAGCCGAGGGGAGAGTTAGCGGGGAGGGATCGAGGGAGGGGGGGTAGGGATCGATGGTGGGGGGGGGGGGGGTCAGGATGTGGTGCGGGGCTTATGATGGTCCAAAATAGTTGGTTTTCGTCAGGCAATTTTACGGGGAGGAGGAGGGGCCCAGAGATATATATCAGGGGGGGCGGGAGCTCGATATCATGCATGGCCGAAGTCGTAGGACCATAGTTCCTCGCATCCCTACGCTGCTGGGACGGAGCAGATGGGCGGCGGGAGGGGGGGCGGGGGGGAGGGGGGGGGGGGGGGGGGGGGGGGGTAGAGTGCGGAGCGGGGGTTGGTGATGGTCCGTAATCGTTGGGACGGGGGAGGGGGTTCAGGGAAATGGTGTGTGTGTCGGGGGGGGGTACTCATGCCAGGCATTGAGGGGGGGGGGGGTTGAGGTTGAGGTTGGAATGTGCGTTGGGGTGGGGTGAGCTGTCGATCGGTGACGCGCCCCGCGCCGTCGAGGTAGGTGTACAACCGCTCGTGTGGAGGGTTTAAAAGGGGAGGGAGAGGGGGAGGCGGAGAGAATCGTGGAAAAAAAAAGAAACTCAACATGTAGAAGCAAACATATGAAAATGAGAGGCGACGGCCACAAGCAAGAAACGGCGACTGCGATCACTAAAGCATCGGCCACTTTCTTGGTTGGTTTTGCCGTTGATAACACGTACCAGTACTGTACCTGGTATGAAATACCCGGTGTGATACGGTACTGCCCGGAAAACTATAATGTCGTACCTGGAACTTGTGTCATGGCTGGTGTGATATGTATGATGTGATACTCATAAACATATCACATAAACTGCAACACGTCTGTTCTCGTTCGCTGTACTACAGGGAAGTGAGCTACGAGTAATGTGAGATCATCATCATCATCATCACCACCATCCCCCTCCTCATCATCATCATCACCGCTGCTAACAACCCTCCTCTACAACTCGCTCAAGTACCTGTGCTTGCGATAGTTTCACACGTCTGCTGTACTACACCGAACCGGGCTACAAATAGGAGTAATGTAAGAACATCACCATCATCATCCTCATCCCCATCACTAACGCTTGGGACTGCAGTCGCGTTTTGGGGCCAAATTACTTAGAATTTGATTTACTTTGTCCCCAAAACAGGACTGCAGCCCTAGACGGGTTAAACGTCAAACACCACTCCTAATAAAAAGTTTGCGATACGTAGTTTCACACATTTGCTGTATCACATACATGCAGGCTATGAATAGGAAGGAGTAAGAACATCACCGTCATCCTCATCCGCATCATCATGATAACTGCTGGTAATACTATTACGGGGGACCATAGTAAATAGGCCCTATGGCACACACTAAAACCTACATATTCACCATTTTTTACCAACAATATTTGGTCCTATTAACTACGGCCCCCCTTAATACACAACCCTCCTGCTGCTGTATATAATCCTCTCACGTACGAAAGTGTTTGCGATAGTTTCACACGTTTGATGTGTAACATAGAAACGGGCTATGAACAGAACTAATGTGAGAATATCACCGTCATCCTCATCCTCATCACCATCATAACTGCTACTGCACAACCCTCCCGCTGTATAGAATCCTCGAAGTACGAAGGTGTGTGCGATAGTCTCACGCGTCCGCTGTACTACATAGAAACGGATGAATAGGAGTAACGTGAGAACATCATCATCATCCTCCTCCTCTCCTCCTCCTCCTCCTCCTCCTCATCGTCATCCTCCTCCTCATCATCATCGCCATCCTCCTCCTCCTCCTCATCATCATCACTGCTGCTAAAAAACCTTCGGCTATCATCTTCCCACCGATACGATACGTAGTGTCTACGAGAATTTCCCCCGACAATTTCCCCAAAACTTTTCCTCAAGAATTTTCCCCATCGGTCGGGGGTTAGCCTTAGAGTTAGCGTAAGGGATTGAAGTCAACTTCTGCATGTTTCAACCATTTCGTCGAAGCTTGGCCAAGGTCTGTTCTATACTATACCTGTCATCTGTTATCTTGTACTCTGTGCAGCCCCTCGTATCACACGATAAACCGCGCGTTTGTACACCGTATGTTATACCTCGAGTAGGTTTATTAACCCCTTTAGCACCGCACTCCCATATGTGGGGACAAAGCACTCTAATTATAAGTAGGTTGCCCCCAAAACGGGACTGGGGTCCTAAGAGGGTTAATAGCAGTCTGGGAGAAGGGATCTTTAGGGATGTTTTTTACTTGAAAAATGTGTAGCGTGGTCTGCACTTCGGAATCGTCGTCCGCATCTGAGAAATTTCCCGGTTCGATGCAAACTCGGCGTAGCCGCGTTTATGGCGAGTTTTACCCCGTTTCGGCTGCGGTTTGGGGTCAGGGTTAGGGTTAGAATCAGGGGTTGGGTTGGGTCTTCGCCCGTGCCTTGATTCCAACAGGAACCAAAACATCCGAACAGCCTACCAACCTAAAGATCCCTTCTCCCAGATTGTTAAAGGTCCTCATGTTATACGTGTCACACTGGCCGTAAATATAATACACGCTTGACGTTCACATCAGAGCCCAAACGGACACTACATTGGCGTCCATGGTGGTACGCATTTTACGGCGCCAAAAGTGGAAAATTACCACGGGGTACGTTTTTTAGCGCCGAACATTGCCGCCCGGAGGTGAATAAAAACGTTCAGAGTATGATATCAGGCTTACAGGCAGTAAGTACCACATCTATCATCGGTTAGAACACCACCAGAACTGCTGTAATTTTCACGACAAAAAAAAGGCTTGCACCAACAAAGTAGGTGATAAAAACGGCACCTTTTCTTCGCTGCGAGATTTTTTTTTTCCAACACAATTTCGGCGAATTGAAACAGGAATTACGACATTGACCCGCATGTTACGTTTCTCGTTCCTCCCGACGTTATGCAGGCACCATCTACAACAGTAGCACCTCCTATGTGCGACACGCGTGCGATCTACACAACAAGAGGAGGCTCGAGGCACCGGAAACTTGCTCAAAGTGTTGGACAAAATTACAGAATACGTGCAGAAATAAAATCGTTCCTCGTATATACACGGGGTAGCGAGTGCTGCTGTATCAGAAACAGCGTACAGCAGTATTGTAGTACCTGGTATGTATTATACGTTCGAACCCGTAACGAAACTATCATTTCATGATTTTGTACGGTTTCGACGAATTGAAACAAAAATAAACTACCCGCATATCTGTACATTTGTATTATACGACGTACGACCTTTGTAGCGTGTGCTGGTATCATACTGGTGCGTTCTGCTTACAACACGTATCATACGTACAAATCATACGAGGTTAACCCTTTTAGGACCCCAGTCCCGTTTTGGGGACAAACTACTTCAAAGTTGAGCACTTTATCCCCACATATGGGACTGTGGTGCTGAAAGGGTGAATAGCATTCACCACAGCGGAGAACTTGCACGTACAGTACTCGAAAGGCTAAGGCGATGTGGGTAAATTCTTGAGTCTTTTTTTTACCAGCTTGGTTGGCACCCTGTTCTCATTGCGAACTTTCACCCCGCACCGGGCCCATCCCATTCATTCGGCACCCTGCTCCCTGCTCCCACTTGGTGGCACAGAAATAACAATCAGCCCTCCGCAGGAGCCGCCGGGCGCCCACCTGGCACCCGGATCCAACTTGGTGCCATGTACTGCCATTGTAAGCCGGTCGCCCCGGTGGTTCAAGTGGTTAACCTCGAATTCTACTTGTTTGAGTCCTGGGTTCGAGCCCCAGGAGGGTCGGACTTTGACTTTATTTGCAAAAATAAAAAAAGGGATTCAATTGTTGAGAGCGCCTTGCAGCGTGGGTAGGCACAATTCGATGCGAGTCGACGAGGGAAGAAAAGGCTGAAATCTTGCTCGCGATAAAAATGAAGGCACGTACCGTAGCGGGAAGGGGGGAGAAGAGCCTGCTATGTGACCCCGGATCTGAGTTACGAGTTGGAAGGAGAGAGAGAAGAAGATGTGCGAAGATAATGAATGGGATGAGAAAAAAAAAAAAAAAAAATACCTGGTCGACCTAACGTATCTACAACGACTCCTGTTTCACGTAGCATACAACCGTACGAGCTTGAATTTAAGAGTTGAAGTGCAAAATGTGAATAGCCGTGCCCGTATCATACCCGCAGTTTCTCCGCAGCCCGGTAGGGTTTCACCGATGTTTATGTTTGTGTTGGCATACAGGTACCTTGTTAGGGTGCCTGCTGACCCATTTCTCGAGCGCCTCCGAAAGCGTCATGTCCATCAGCGCGCCCCCGTCGCTCCCGGCGTCGGCAGCTGTCTGCCTCGCCACCATCTCCACGGCAGAAGGCATCGTCCTGGCCTGCTCCTCGCTCGACTATATCTCGCTCCCTTTGCGTCTCCTCCCTCTGCTTTCATCGACGAGGGAAACGCGGTTTGGTCTCATTGATGGTTCGGGGTTTCGAAGTGACAGCGGCAGTAGTCACCATTATTCGATATAGGTGCGTGTATTTCATTCACTACAGCAGTGCCGGTATGCGCCAGGCAACAATACAGGCACTATTATAGCGGCAACCGGTACTATATGCTCCGCACAACGCCACACTGATTCATACCTGGTACGTCCCAGTCGACACTCGACCTCAGCGACACTATACGAGTATATATCCTGCGACCACGGACTGCATTGAATTGTGAGTTAATGTGAGAACAACAACAACAAAAACAAACAAATATAGGGCAGCCGGCACGTATACTCAACCGGCACTATAGAGGGACCACGCTTTAAAACCAAGCAAAATACCTGTGTCTGACGTCATTTTTCACACGATGGGACAGATCATTGATTTGCACTTTATTCATGGTCTGTTGTTACCATTAATAATAATATTGTCGCGAGGGCAGATAAAATATTGGATATTGATCTCTCTGTATCTGCATCTGTGTATCTGGTACGAACTACTAGGCACTGTCTGTCGTAATGCGTCCATTTTAGTACTGCAGTCCCGTTTTGGGGACGAACCAGTCAAATTTCAAGTAATTTCTCCCCGGATCGGGACTGCGGTTATAAAGGGGTCAAGGTCATGTTGTCGCAGGGTAGGAGCCGTATGCTCTATTAAATACTGGTATTAAAAAGCACAAGTTTGCTGAGTTGGGATCCGCACTAAACAGATCCTGCACAACGACAGCTTATAATAGTACGATCAAGCTGAACCCTTCTACTGCTGTAGGACTGCAGTTCCGTTTTGGGGACAAATTACTCGAAAATTGACTGGTTCGCCCCCAAAATGGGACTGCAGCGCTAATATGGTTAGCTCAATATTAATAATAGTATAGTATACAAACGCTCACTCACGAGGAAGAAGAATGGATCGGAACAGACGGTCCAAACAATTAGGTGCAAACAGGCGATTTGCAAATGCCAAGCGCTCCATGCTCCATCCAGGAAAACAACCAGAACGCCGTATGCCGTCCGTACGTACATACATCAGGTAGGAAACTTATTTTCTCATATTTTTTATATGCCGTCAGGATGAAGAGAAGAACACGGCACGCCACAGCAGCAGCTCCGCGAAAAACAACGACAACGAAACCGAAACTCCGGAAAGAAAAAAACAATACCCCGTCCCCTCTCGTGTAATAACTTTCTGCCTGATTGGAACAGAGGATCTGGGAGAAGGGATCTTTAGGTTGGTAGGCTCTACGGATGTTTTGGTTCCTGTTGGGAACAAGGCACGGGCGAAGACCCAACCCAACCCCTGACTCTAACCCTAACCCTAACCCTAACCCTGACCCCAAACCGCAGCCGAAACGGGCCAAAACTCGCCATAACCGAGGCTACGCCGAGTTTGCATCGAACCAGGAAATTTCTCAGATGCGGAGGACGATTCCGAAGTGCAGACCACGCTACACATTTTTCGAGTAAAAAACATCCCTAAAGATCCCTTCTCCCAGACTGCTAAACCTACTCTTGGAACACCTTGCACCGGTCAAAAATAAATAAATAAACGAACAGCAGAGCTTCTCTCTCAGCCTCGTACGGTGCCCGCCCCTCTCGCAACAACCTTGCCACCGATTCGGTACGGGTAAAGCTTTCCTCACTCCCTGCCACAGTGAGCCCCGCCGCCCGCCTCGCGTTAAGCCCGGTGCTCACCGTGGCCCTCGTTCGCCAGCTCGACAGTAGTGGTGCCAACACTGCGTAGGTCTCACTGTGAAGTTCAGCTTGGTCGCAAAAAAAAAGCACCTCTTGAATCTTATCTTGCAATCCCGAACGTACATAGTCAAGCCGGTCGCCCCGGTGGTTCAAGTGGTTAACCTCGAATTCTACTTGTTTGAGTCCTGGGTTCGAGCCCCAGGCGGGTCGGACTTTGACTTTATTAGCAAAAAAAAAAAAAAAAAAAAAATCTATTGTTGAGAGCGCCTTGCAGCGTGGGTAGGCACAATTCGATGCGAGTCGACGAGGGAAGAAAAGGCTGAAATCTTCTCGCGATAAAAATGAAGGCACGTACCGTAGCGGGAAGGGGGAAGAAGAGCCTGCTATGTGACCCCGGATCTGAGTTACGAGTTGGAAGGAGAGAGAGAAGAAGATGTGCGAAGATAATGAATGGGATGAGAAAAAAATAAATAAAAAATACCAATATTCTATTAGATTCCACAAAAGGAGGCCAGACAGACCCCATTCATGCTTGCCTCGTGTCTCGAGGCACACGCGACGCCTAGCCGCGAAAACGGCCACCGTGCTCCTTGCAACCCCCCCCGTCTACCCGCCAGCACCCGCTGACACCCGCGACGGCGTCGGGCTCGCCCGCAGTGCGGTGCTCTGAGGACACGCACGCACCCGGAACGATAGAAGATAAAAGGAAAAAAAAAAACACCTGAAAGTACAAAAAAAAATGGAGAAAACAAAGAACCGCCGGAAAGGTCCGGCAAGTAGTCGAAGGAGGCTCTGAGGGGCCAGGGATGTACCAACCGAGCACGCCAAAAGAGAGTGAGCTATCTGTAAGTAGTTCAATGTAAAAAGAGGACCGTGATCTGCAGGGCGTGTGGAAGGAAGCTTTGTTTGTTTGAATCACCGAAGAAAAGGGCCAAAACGCCAAAATGAAAATACTAACATAGCCAAAATTGGCTGTCCGATATTGCTGGACAGGGTGGTAGGCCAAGTATCCCCGTTTCTCATTAGGCCGGTACCAAAGATGTAAGGAGACGTGTCAAGCAAGGCAAATCGTGCGCTGTCAAGGGTGCAGGGCCGAGTGCTCCACACTAAAACCTAGAGGTTTGGTGTGAGTCAAGGCATCTTGCTGTCTGTCACGGGGTGAAAATGCTGTCTCCTGACGTCTTTCGCCGGTACTGCTCTACTACTGCTGTAGGTACGGGTACCGGTACTGCAGTGCTGCTGTATGTGTGTACGAGTACCTGGTACTGCCCTCTGTCAGATGAAAATTACGTACGGAGTATGGGCAAATGCTGATGCAGGCTGATGTGTCATTCTTTGTCTGCAATGATTGCCGGGAGATCGAACCACGGCGATCGGCTAGCCCGCACCCCTTTGCACGTGAAGCAGGGGCTCCTTCTGCGGAGTCGGGCCCTTGAAGTCGCCCTACATTATAACTCAGTAAAAAATAATAATTCGTAAAAAAACGAGAAAACCCATGTTCAGATTTCCATATTTACTGCTGTCTGTTCGCCTATTGTGCTCAAAGAACCGGGTATGCAAGCAGCCCAAACTTTCGCCACCATACCTCGAGGAATTTCCCCCTTCGTTGGTTTTCTCTGCAGAGCTCAGAGGACCTACGCACCCGATGCCTGCACCTTTGATCACACAGCAGAATCTGATGTGGAGTTGATATATTCGTTGTGAAACGCGTGACTTGGAGTTCGATAATCTTGAAAGCTTTACGCTTGCGGGGATACAACGAGGCAACATCTGACCCAGCCAGCTCGTGCAGTGTCTGTGTGCCACCACCACTGCAGTGTGCGCGCAACCGCTGCCACTACCACTCTCTCAAAGACTATAGGCGAGGAGCACGCGACCGATCTGCTAGAAATATGATTAGCACTCTTCGACGCGCGGGATCGAGAGTGGGCAGGACGGTCGGCGCTAGGTGAGGGAGATTTTGGATAGAGGCGGCGCATTGCGATGTATTGTTTGCTCCTGTTGGTTCTACATCAGAAGTGTGCTCCTCGGTAGCAAGTCAGTCATGTAGCCTTTGCGAGCAGACATTGGACAAGCACCGGCATCGCTCCACTGCTTGATGCGCCTCTTAAGGTGAAAGCCTCTGGTGTGTCTGTCTGGGCCGTCCAGGCATCGATACCCGTGTTGCTGCAGTGGTTATCATCGGTTGCGAACGCTGTTGTTTATTATCATGGCGTCAAAATGTACAAATACAGTAGTACTGAGTAGTATACTGAGACCAGGTACCTGGTCGGCGGCAATAAGCGATGATGTTTACTGCTGGTATGTGTGTGTGTGTTCTTCACATTAAACCGTTCTTTCTACCCGTCGACATCCAGCACAACCAGTGTCCGTGCCGATTCTTCCATCCTAGAAGAGATACAAGTTCTGTGGTCACAAAGCTACGCCACAGAGATACTACGTTGCCACGTGTGCAGTGTGAACTGCAGTGGGCAATGCAAAGCCATGTCATCATACTAGATACGACAGGCACGACATACGCAATCTATGAAATAGTGAAACGAAAAGAAACAATCAAAGAGAAAACAAAACAAGGTAGACAAGTCGAAAAAGAAAAAGAAGAAAAATGAAAGCAAAATCTAAGAGAAACAATCTGTCGTGCCCCCCCCCCCGCAGGCGAGGTGGCCTACACTTGAAAAAGAACGAGCTGGAAAAAAGAAGAAATAACAAAAGACACCACTGCTTGTGAACAGAGTAAGACAAAGAACCAAGGAGAAAGTAACAAGGAAAAATAACAAAGGGGAAATAACAGGCAGACCAAAGCCCAAAGCACCTTCTAGGTGGCGGCAGCAGCTTGTGGTACGAGTAGTATAGCCAGGTTCTCCCTGCTAATCCGCCTGGTACCTTGCTACCCAGACTGCCGTCTCCGCCCTGCGTTCGTCAACTATGCCCAGCCCCTTGGCGTCAGACAATACGAGCCGAGCAGAGCAGGTTCGTCTTCCAACCACGCCACACGGCTCCTTGAGTACGGCTTATCAATCAGAAAAGGAAGAGGAAGAGAAAAAATGAAATGAAAATCACGGAGAGTCAGCGCAAGAGAGAAAAAAAAAAAAAAAAAAAAAAAAAAAAAAAAAAAAAAAAACTTACGAGTACCGAACTGCTGTATTTATTTACGAGGATCGGCAATAATGAATGTGATAACTCGAGAAAATTCTGCTCTGCGTTCGTACAGACAGCAGGATATAGTAGATGCAAATATTCAGCAGCAGTAGACTTCTAGACTTGCCAGCAGAAGTAGACTTCTATTAATAGACTTGCAGTGCCTCACTTGTGTGCAAAGATGTCGGGAGACATGTCAAGCAAGGCAAAACATGCGCTGTCAAGGGTGTACGTAGGGCCGAAGTGTTCCACACTAAAAAGCAGTATTTGGGTGTCAGTCACGGCATGTCAAGGCAAAGCTGCTGTCTGTCAAGGGTTGAAAGTCCTGTCTCCCGACATATTTGCTCGTGTTCGTATGTAGGCTGTTCTATCGGTCCCTCTGTAGTGTCGTATTGGTAATATGCGCCAGACAGCCAACAATACTGGCACTAGGGCGGCAACAGGCACTACTCTTTTACGCTGCCGAACCGGTAAATCCCATAGAAGCCGAGCAATTTCACGGGCACCTTACGTAGCGGGAAGCCGGCAGCACTATATATAGAGGGGCCAGTTATTTATAGTCGTTTCCCGGAGGTGCCGACTATCCGACTTACCTGGGATGAGGTTTTCATACCTTGTAGAATGGATTCATGGAATGCGGGATTCATTATTTCTTGTTGGGCGGGGGGGGGGAGGGACTTGGCCGCGAAGGGCTGATTTGAATAGCTTCGCCAGCCGACTTGCCAACTACAGTCGGTTAGTTGGTTAACGGCACCTACCGATTACAGCAGTATTTAGCCGTAAATCATGCCGTCTCGCGAGCAGAAATTTTCAGGCTTGGGGGGGGGGGGAAAGTGACGATGACCAATACAGTAGCATCGATCGATCGCCCACTGCCTCTATAGGGGGGTTGTCGCGAGACTGTCATCAATCAAGCATCGCCCACTCGACTGGTCCCACTCACAGCTGACGTGTTCACATCCGACCAGCCGGCAGCCTGGGCACGGCGCGAGCACGGCCAAGGCCGCACCCGACACAGTCGGGGTTCGCCCAACAATATCGTAGTTCCGTACCTGTTTTTTTTTTTCGGCATCCGAGCTATCGTGGAGGGTTGATGGTATCATATTTTTATATTTTGGCGCCCGATCATTGTACCGGTATGCATCATTTGGAGATTATCGATTCCCATGGTATGATCTTGATTTTTCGAGGCGGAACGATTCCTGATTTTGTATGATCTGTATGATCTGTATGGTCTGGCTCGTGCTGCCGGATGAGAGCCGCGCGACAAATCTGCATGATGTACGAGGACATGATTCCTGGGTTGGACCTGTGCTGCCTGTATACAACAGATCCTTTCACAGGATCTCGTAACGGTAGGAGAATATCTGCAGTAGATAAGCTACCGTGGGCAGATAGATAGATCAGATATATCAGATAGATCGTGGTATATCTGTTCGACGTGTGAGACGTTTGCTAGTCGCTATCTGTGGGTCTCAAATGGGTCAACCATCTACAGTAGTCCCGGCAGGTGATCTCGAGGGTACCTTGCCGAACATATCTGTCCGCCTCTCCCGTTCCGAGCAAAACACGCCTAACCCCTTCCAACACCTGCCCCCCCCCCCCCCCGTTACCGGATGCCTGTCTCAACCATGTCTCGCGCTTGTCACAGCCTCGCGGCGCGCACGCCTGCTCTGCGTCTGTCGCCCGCTTCGCTGGGGCCCCTCCTGTCACCGCTAGGGGTTTCCAATGTTAGGGGCATGCACGTCGACAAGGAGGACTGTTCTATCTAGTGAGTCCGAGAGGAAGGTGGAGGGGGGGGGGCGGGGAAGAGAAAGAGAGAACGCAGGGTTTCGTGGTGGTGTGGGGGTGGCATTCGTGGGGGTGGTGTTGGGGGCCGTGGACAGTTTGTTACCCTCCTTCGTTGTCTTATGGCCCGAGAGCTGGCGCCGGTACAGTGCGTAATATACTGGTGGCCATTTTTGCCGTCGTGTGTCCCGCGGGCTGTTGCTAGCGTACTGCTACCACTGGTACTACTGTTGTAGCGCTGTGTTAGTCGGGTGGAGAATTCGTCGGGAAGAGTTTGGTTTTGCGAGCGTGCATCCTTTCAAAAAGAGTTGATGGTTTTGTTATCGCGTGCGGGTTTCCTTGCCTCGGTCGGCCTTGCCTTGCCTTGTCTTGCCTTGTCTTGCCTTGCTATGCCTGACCTTGCCGTCCCTTGCCATGCCTTGCCTTTGCCATATTTTTCCTGGTCTTACCTTGTCCTTCTCTATCCTACCTTACCCTATCCCACCCAACCCTACCCTATCCCACCCAACCCTACCCTATCCCCTACCCTCACCCTTGCCCTTACCTTTAGTATTACCCTTATCTTTCTTAGTATCCCAATTGCTTGCCTTACATTGGTGGTACATTATCCTTACCCTTACCCTCATGACATTACCCTTTTACCCTCACCCTTACAATCACCCCTACCCTTAACCTTGCCTTTGTTTCTGAACAATGCTCTTACCCTTACCCCCACCACTACCCTTACCCTTACTCTCACCCTTACCCTTACCATTACCCTTGACCTTTCCCATACCCTTACACTTATCCTTGCCCTCACCCCTACCCTTACCCTCATACCCTTGCCCCTACCATTCCCGTTACCCTTACCCCTACTCTTGCCCTCACCCTTGCCCTTACTCTAACCTTTGCCCCTACCATTCTCGTTACCCTTACCTTTACCCTCACCATTACCCGTACCCCTACCCTTACCCTCACCCTTGCCCTTACTCTTACCCTTACCCCCACCATTACCCTTACCCCCACCATACCCTTACCCCCACCATTACCCTTACCCCTACCGTTCACGTTCCCCTTATTCTTACCCTTACCCTTACCCGTCCCTCACCGGTATAACGTGTGCCTTTTGCAGCTACCCCGCCCCTTCGGCCAACATCCAGGAGCCCGCGCCGGGGTTCAAGGCGAAGGCTGTAGTAGACGGCGATATCGTCGATGTCAGTACGGATGACTACAAGGGCAAGTGGGTGGTGCTGCTCTTCTATCCCAAGGTGATCGCCTCTGACAACTGTAGTACCTCTACTACTGCTGTACCTCTACTACTACCGTATGCACTGCTGTGCTGCTGGTGGGCTGCTGTTGCTACTGGCCTGCTGCTGTTCGCTGATGTGCTACTGTACTGCCAGTACTGCTGTGAACACTGTATACTGCTGTGCTGCTGTTTCAAATTTATTGTGTGTTGCTGGTCTTCTGCCCTTATTTGATCGGGTTAAATAAATACCGGGTGCATGATATCACACGTGTGATAGCATAGCACGCCCCCTGGTGTGGTAAGATAACACACCCCCTAGTAAAACGTTTCTATGTAACATATGGAAACGACGTAGTGAGCGCCCAAATGTTGGAGGTGTCTCTATTAGGAGTAGGAACGGTGCTCCGTCTCGAAGGGGATACGTGGTCAATGGTCAAATGACTAAGGCAAGCAACACCCCCCCCCCCCCCCCTAGTGTGATAATATATCACACGTGTGATCACATAACACCCCTCTCGAGATGAATTTCGGAGCAGATTCCCTCCAAAGGATGCCTTAAGGGAGGCACACAGAACGAACATGGTGGCTCTGGAAATATTTTAGCCGACGTATTTCCACAGACTTAATCGATCGGCGTTTGCATCCTTTCCGTTTTCGAGGATTTGAGCTTGAAAATTCGTCCGAAGGGGGTGTGCTATTTTATCAAACGTGTGATACGGTGGTGTAATCCACTGCTGTACCCCTCCGCTGTATTCGATGCTGTGCTATGTACATACACAACACGTGACAAAGCTGTAGTATAGCAGGTATCCGTTTTTTTCTGCTGTGGTGCCGTGCGGCCGGAAACACAAATCACCCAAAACAATCCGAAACATGCCATGATATTATTCCATTATATTACAGTATGTGACAATAGTAAAACAACAATCAAATTATGACGGGGAACCATAGTTAATAGGACCTACGGTACACACAGAAATCTATATATTTCCCAATTTTTACCGACAGTATTCGGTCCTATTTACTATGGCCCGCCGTAATAGTCAAACATTCAACAATCAAACATCAAAACCTTCGAAACAAATCAAGACATTTCAAGCACCCAAATATTCCATCCATTCAAAGCCGACCGATCAGCGCCAGCCGACCAATCACGGCTCACCGACTGTCAAACCCGACTTATCACTGCACACCAACACTCAAAACCGACCTCAACACCGCTCGCCAACATTCAAAACCGACCAAGAGCACTGCTCACCATCATTGCCGTCAGCTCAAAACCGACCGATCACCGTCCCCGCTTTTTTGTTGTTGTTGTTGTTGACAGGACTGGACGTTCGTGTGCCCGACGGAGATCATCGCTTTCTCAGACCGACACGCAGAATTCGAGACCCTCGGCGCTCAGGTATATATGCAGTACGTACCGCACACGGCACCACCGTTGCTCTACAGCAGTAACTCTGTGATTTATACTTTTGCCCGCAAGGGCACTTGGGAGCGCAGTCCCGTTTTGGGGACAAACCGCTCGATTTCTTGGGGATTTTGTATCCCCGAAACGGGACTGCGCTCCGAAGAGGGTCAAGATAAGAAGACGCCCGCTGCTTTGACGAATTTCTACCCATAGGGGAAAGTGAAACCGCCGAGCGGCGCGTGTCGATTATGTATGGGCAGATCTCGACGATACATTTTCGATGTCTCCATTTTCGCTGTATGCGTGTGTGTCCCCTTGTTTTTTTTTGGGGGGGGGAAGAAACTGTCTCGGAAGTTCTTCGCGGGAGGCGTTACGAGGTACCCAGGTACTACTCTGTCCGGAAATATAGGGGGCGTTTGGAGATCAATTTGAGAGTTGAACTGACCTTAAATTCACGGACAGAGTGGTATACGGTACCGTACTACTGGGACTAAATAAAGTACATACCTGGCACATGCGTCTCATGCCTAACGTACTGAGTACGAAAATAAGGACGAACAGACACCAAACAAATCGCCCTAGGAAACGGTGAAATTGTCACCGCTTATTTCTACGGTATCTACTACGATCAATGTTTTTCTTGTGTCGTGTTATTTCCACGTCGTATGTATCCATTGCTCGATCTCACAGCTGTCGTTTTTTTTTTTTTTTTCAATTTTCTAATATCTGACAGATCGTGTCGATCCTCCTGTAATTTCGGGTGGGGCGGGGGCGTACTCATTTGTTGCTTGCCTTAGCCGTGATCTGACCATTCACCACGCATCCCTTTCGAGACGGAGCACCGTTCCTACTCCTAATGGATACACCTCCGACAGTTGGGCGCGGATTTCGTTATGTTCCCATGTAATACATACCTGGTAGTTTTTTTTTCCACGATAGTAGTTATATATCCCCCTTCCTGTTTTCGCCGCCTTTGGCCACCATCTATCTCTTAGGATAGAGATCGTTTTCTATCCCACCCCTCCCCGGCGTACGTAGACGGGTGCTAGATCCTCCAGGCCACAGGGCTACCACCCGGCGACGTTACATGGTACAGATCATGCGCGTCTTATCATATGTCAGCCCTGAACGGGCAAGCTCTGGAGATAATAAAATGTGGACCTGATTTTCGTCTGGCAGTTTGCTAGACCATCACGCAGGCAACATGGTCTGCTACCATGCGGGTGATACACACCAGGGATCTATCTGTCTCTCCGCGACGATCTAGAGCATGATCTAGATCATGCACCCTATACAGCTCACACCCGGCAGCATGATCTACTTGATACTGTAGATCGTGGTCATATGTACCAGGGATCTGTCTTTCCTGAGACGAACTACTGTAGGTCATAAATTGGGGAGCTGAATTGTCTGACATTTTTCTCGACCGTGCAGATCGTACAGCTCCCATCCAGCAACATGCTCTACGTAGCTCATGTAGGTCATGCCATACGTATGTATCAGGTATCAGGGGTCTGTCTGCCTGGAACGATGTACTGTTGTAGTTCATGCTCTAGATCGTCAAGTGATGATCTGACCTTATTCGATCTGTGCGCTTTCTGTACAATTCGACTCTGAACACAGGTGCTGCTATCTTGCTATCTCTGCAAGTGATGATCTGATCGTGGTCGATCTGTACGCTTTCTGTACAACTCGACTCTGAATACAGGCGCTGGCTATCTCTACGGGTGATGACCTGATCTTGTTCGATCTGTACGCTTTCTGTGCAACTCGATTCTGAATACAGGTGCTGGCTATCTCTACGGGTGAGGATCTGATCTTGTTCGATCTGTGCGCTTTCTGTATGATTCGACTCTGAATGCAGGTGCTGGCTATCTCTACGGACACGGAGGACAGTCACTTGGCGTGGACCAGACACCCGCGAAAGAGGGGGGGGCTGGGGCACATGAGGCGAGCGCTTGCCGACCGCGACGATCATAGACCGTACCGACAACAAGCCGAAGTCACACCGCAACCACAGAGCAGAAATGTAGCCGAAGAACGAAGCATAAACATGCTGTAATAACTGTAATAATATCCGCATCAGTGTAAAGTAATAGCCGCATCGTGGACGATGGGAGCCAATAAATAACGAAGCAGACCTATACGCATTACCGCTGCGTGCCATCAACGTATGCGGCAGCAGCAGCAGCAGCAGCCCGTGATCAGTAGCTTGTGTGCTCGTTTTTGTTTGTGTTGCGCGTTGGGTTGTGTCTTGACCGTCCGTCCGTCACGTCTGTCTGTTCCGTTTCCTTATTTCTTGTTGTGTTTTTCGCGTTTGTCTGTCGGTCCGCCGGTCTGACTGCGTGGCTGTTGTTCTGTCTGTTTGCCCATTCGAACGCTTATTTATTTCTTTGTTTCGTTTTGTGTGTGTATTTTGTGGGGGGTCGTTGTTCCAGGATCCCGCTCGTTGCCGACCCGACCAAGGAAATTTCTGCAGACTACGGGGTGCTGATACCTTCGCTGGGCATCGCTCTCAGGGGTCTGTTCATCATCAATCCAGAGGGGATTCTGGAGCAGGTGACACAGAAGAGCAAAAGCGGTTTAGGGCCGTCATTATCCGGGAGTTTTATTTCCAAATTTTCCAGGAATGCCGGTTTTGTTTCTCGCGAAATGTGTCAATCTCCCAGCTTTCCCTGGTTTGTTTTTCCAAATATGAGAAATCGAACTTTCAGATATTTTCCCACTGTCAAATTTCACAATTTTTCCAAATATCTTTGATGCAAATTTCCAATTTTTCCAAATAACAGCAGTTGAAAATCGTGAAGATTAAACTCAACTGTGAGATCGAGGATTTCGTCGAAACTCACATTTTTCAAGCTGCATGGACTGACAGCAGCAGTTTACCCGGGGGGGCTTTACTACTTGCGGAACCGTCCAGCCGTTCTTTGCTCTCTTCCTTTTCCCAGTTTTTTTTCTCTTTTCCCGAAAATCACACCCACCTCAGCTTACACCAAATCCAAGATGAAAAATGTCCCATACTAAATTCAAGATATTCGGGAGCAAGAGTGAAAAATACCAGCAGGGATTATTCCGTATTGATGGATGGATATCGAACGAACATCGAGTTCGACGTACCACTCTAGCAAAGACCGATTGCATTCAGTATTTTACGGTACTATACAAAATCTCCGAATGTTTAGGGACGGAGTGGTACGTACTTACTCACCCGTCACCATGTATACGATATCATTTTCCGACATCGGCAAATGCAATATACCTATCCGATACCTGTACACATATCGGTGGACGAAAAAACCAGCTCTATCGTATAGATCATACCTGGTACATACCAATCAGCTTGAGATATCAACTCTACATTATTAGTAGTACTCGTACGAATGTTGATAATGTTCTGTACACAGGTGCGTCCGAATTGGACCGGGTTTGCGTTGAAACATTTACCAAGTTTCGTTTGTGTGTGTGTTTTTTTATCGTTTTTTGGCACAGGTGACGATCAACAACCTCGGCATTGGGCGGGACGTGGACGAGACTCTTCGGCTCATCCAGGCGCACCAGTTCCTCGCCAAGCACGGAGAAGTGAGGACGCGGACTTCCGCTTGCGCTCCGCACTCCGTGGGCGTCGCTCGGCATTTCGTTTTCGTGGTCATTCTCGTGTTCATTTTCATTTTCATGTTCGTTTTCAGTCTCGTTTTCATTTTCCTTTTCGTGTTCACTCTCGTTTTTCATTTTCCTTTTCGTTTTTGTTTTCATCCTCGTTTTCATTTTCGTTTTCACTTTTCACTTTTTTTTTTTGCAGCCTCCTTTTCACATCTTCATTATTACGGGGGATCATAGTTGATAGGATCAAATATTGTTAGTAAAAATGGTTAAATATATAGGTTTTTATGTATACCATAGGTCCTACCTGGTATTAACTATGGTCCCCCGTCATAGTGTTTTTACAAGTGTACGTTCCTGGCTGGTATCTCGCGTACGTATACACTTGGCAATTGTGGCTTCAATTTTATTTTCGTGGTTCGTTGGTGTTACGAGTGCAAAGCGATTGTCAAAGCAAATGCCATTTTATGTTCGTTTTCATTTTCATTTCCGATCTCGTTTCTCACGTTCAGCTGCATTGTTATGTCAATGTTCATGTTCCTTTTCATGCTCGATTTTTCCTTTTCCGTTTGAAGTTGATTTCGCGTTTTTTTCGTGTTTTTTATCGCGAACGCCCTCGTTTTTTTGAGAGTTTGTTTGCGCCCGCGTTTTTCTGGCGATCGCAGTTCTTGTTTGGTTCAATCGCATTTTTGTAAAATAGTGATTTTGGGTACACTTGTTTTCATTCTTTTTTTTTCGTTTTCGGTTTCATGTTCGACTTCGCTGGCCGATTTGATTTTCATTTTTCAGCTCCGCTTTTCATTTACCCGTGTATCTTGACCTTTAGTTTCGTTTGCAATTGCGGTTGTACTTGGAGCAGTAGGAGAGAGCACAGGTCAGTCAACATCTCCCCGATCACCCTCTTCCCTTCTCTCCCTATCCTCTCCCCCCCACCCTCTCCTCCTCCTCCACGACTAACTATCCACCGCCATCCTCGTCAATGTTTCCGCCTTCTTTTTTTTTTTCGGTTATTTGTTTCCCGTTTCAGGTGTTTCCGTTAACTCGTAACTTACCGGGTATCTATCGTATTTACCGTTCATTTTTTCCGTTGATTTGTGTGTTTTTTTTCCTTATTGTTTTTCTTGATATGTTTCAACTTTTTTTTTATCGCCCCCCCCCCCCCCCCCCGCCCCGTTGTTTCCCCTTCCGATGGTTCCGTTAGTATAGTTGGTAGGTTCAACACTCGTATTTGACAAATAAATCACACCGTTTATTTTCCGTTTTATGATTTTTGTTCCGTTTTTTTTTTTTTTTTTAATTCTCCCTTCCCCCCCCCCCCCTGTGGTGTGTGCCCATCGTCGTAGGTATGCCCCGCAGGGTGGAAACCCGGGGACAAGTCAATGAAGCCCGGACTCGACGCATCAATGGAGTACTTCTCGTCGGGGGCCACGGAGAGCGAGGAGGACCCCCTTCAGGTAGGGTTAGAGTGGGGAGGGAGGGGGGGGGGGGGGGGGGGCGGTGTAGGTACTCGATAGGAGAGATGTACTCGATCTCATGCATGGCCGTAGTCGTATGACTATGGACCCTCGCATCCCTACAATGTCGGGACGGAGCATGTCGGGTTTTCACCGACCAGGCAGGCATTGGTTGCTTGCATCAAGCGCGAAGCGAAAGGTGAGGTGTCCGGCGAGTCGCATGAAGGGTGAGATCTGCGTCCTACGATTGATAGCGGTAAACAGAACCGCGTGTGAACATAGGGGGTTATATCACTTTAGGGTTTCATGTGGGCTACTGATGGGTATGCCATCACTATGGCCTTGGCAGTGGCAGTTGTAGGAAGGAGCCACGCGGAACGCAATAGCGAGCGACTAGCCGCCCCCCCCCCCCCCCCCCCCCCGAAGAAAACAGAATGCAATCACTCGATACGATATTTACAATTTTGGACGAGCATACGACGAGCTTTCGGCGCTCGGGTACAGCAGCAGTACACATCCGAAAACATCCAATACAAACCTATTTTTTATGAATACGTGTACAACAGTTTTGATTTGTTTGGTTTCTGAATTCGGGGAGAGACGACATCACACAATTCGACGCTGTCATCCATAAGCAAGAAAGCACCCACGGGCTGTCGAAAATTTGCCATACCAAGTGGTTTCTGAGCAGGATGTACAGTAGCTCGGCCTTCATGCGACTCGCCCCGGCGCTTTGCGCTTGGCGCGAGCAATGTTTGTGCCTGGTCGGTGAAGGTTTGGCGACGTGCTCCGCCCCGGCATTGTAGGGATGCGAGGGTCTATATATGGTCAAACGACTATTCTCATGCATGACAATGAGTACCACCCCCCCCCCCCCCCCCTCCCCATCGAAACACGCCGTTTTCATCATCAGGTTGGCGACAAGATGGATTACGACCATGCATAAAAATGAGTACCCCCCGCCCCCCCAAAAACAAATGCAAACGAAACACGCCTTTTTACTCATAATGCTGATGATTAGATGGAACTACGGCCACGCATGTCAATCGAGTACCCCCCCCCCCCCCCCCCCCCCAAACACGCCTTTTTACCCATCAGGCTGGTGACAAGATGGTGGTGATCAACTCCCCGAAAGACTTCAAAGATGTTACCTCCGAAGCGTTGGCTGTTGTCGACTGTGAGTCAAGAGAGGGAGGGTTTAGGGAGGCAGGAAGGGTGGAAGGGGAGGGAGAGAAGGAGGGTGCGTGGGGTGAGTAGGAGGGAGGCGGGGGCGGCGGGTGGGGGGGGAGGGGGTAGGTATGGGAGGGCAAGTCAGTCGTTCGTGTGAAGTAGCTCGGGTACAGCATACCAGGTAGTCGGGGTGTGTCTGGCGCAGGTGTGTCCGTGTACCTGTTGGTCGGTGGGCGGATTGTTGATTGGCCAATTGATTGGTCCGCCGGTGGGTTAGTCGACTGGTGGGTTGCTCGAATGGTTGGTTGGCTGATCGATTGACGGCGTTTCTTTGCCCGTTCGCGGGTGTACCTTTGTCGATCATGCCCCCACACAAAAAAAACAAACTCGCATCATTCTCGAAGCTTTTTTTATTTTTCCGTCTCGTGTTGATGAACGCCTCCATTATTTAGTCTGTAGGCCCCCCTTCCCAGCCCTGCGCCTTTTCATGTCCGTCTGACCCTCCCCCGCCCCCTCTCCCTACCCCTCCCTCTCTTCATCTCTCCCTCTTCCTCCCCACCCGCCCCCCCCTACCCTCCCCCTCTTTCCCCCACCCCCCTCCCCCTCTCCCCCTCTTTCTCTCTCCCCGCCCCTCCCTACCCGCCGCCCCCCAACCCCCCCCCCCCCTTCTCCTGCCCCCCCCCCCCCCCTCCCCGTCAAATGGTGCCTTCCATGGTTTGTCTCGCCGGGATGGACAACAACCTTTTGCCTCTACCTCCGACATTGCTTGTCACCACGATGGTCATGCACGCACGCAAACCTTTTTTTTGTTTTTGTTTTCTTGCTTCTAATTAAAATGAAAATTAAAACACAAATGTCGCGACGCAAAAAAACACCAACAATACATGAAAAATACGCATAAAAATAAACGAAACAAAAACACAAAAAATACAAAAAAACACAAAAAAACACAAAAAAACACAAAAAAACACGAAAAAAGTCGTGGCCCCTCACTGTGGGAAGTGCCGGCAGATGATGCCTTTCGTCAACGACTTGAGCGAGGAATTCGGGGAGATCACGTTCGCCAAATTCGACACCACAGGTTCGTTGGAATTTTTTTCCCTTCCTTTTTTTTTTTTTTTTTTTTTTTTGTTTTGCATTGTTTTTGTTTGCGCTCTACATAATTTTTGTGTTTTCCCCCCGTACCAGCCTGATGGGAAACACACGGGACGCTTCGGTGGTAAGAAGATGTCCGAATAGACAAAGGTGTACTTTCGTAGGGAATGGTCCGTAGGAACCTTGCCGGTCGCTTGCCGGGGAGTTTGTTTCTTTCTGATTTACGTTCCGAAAATTATAAAATTCTGTGCTTTCGAAGCTTCCTTGCTTTTCTTCTCTTTGAAGAAACGGTTTCGGCGTCTAGCGTATTCACGTATCCACACTCCGTTTTCGAAGCTTTCTCATTATACTTGTCTCTGAAAGAGTTTCGGCGTATAATAATTTTATATTTATGTTCAGACTGATGCCGTATACCTCATCTAATGTGTCTTCCACTAAAAGCGGCAAGTGTATTGCAGGCCTACTCACTGTCCATGACCGGACCCGCGAGTGGGTCGGTTCTGGAAGTCTTCAAAAGCTCACGAGTCGGGCCGCGGCAGGAGGATTTCGAAATATCACGGGTCGGGCAGAGTCTCTCCGACCCGACGCGACCCGACCCGCGAGCTTTTTATCATCTTACCCGTGTGTATATATACCCTTCTGGGCGACAAAAAATGGCGGGGGGTTTAGGCGCAGCAGTGGAGCCGTAAGACTCGCGTCGTGCTCGCCTCCTGTTTCTGTAGGTATATCATCCCGTGCTTCGTCGTGTGCGAGGATGCTGCTGCTGCTGCTGCTGCTGCTGCTGCTGCTGCTGTCGTCTTCATCGTCGTCGTCTTTTTGTTTGTTTGTTTTCTCTCTTTAAACAAGTTTCTACTCCATACTATGATCGAGTGAAGTCCCGACGGGGTCTAGTGTAATATGCGCAGCGCGCAGGTTGAGGCATTTTGGCTTGTTTGCGTACCGTATCGTATCGTGGGGGTACATTGTCGACACCACACAGCGGCATTGTTGCGGTTTCCTTTTTAATTTTGGTCACTGCTGCAAGAGCTCATCTTTATTTGCTACGGGGGGGGCATAGTAAATGGGACCTACGGTACGCACTTTTTTTTTTTTCTCATCCCATTAATTATCTTCGCACATCTTCTTCTCTCTCTCCTTCCAACTCGTAACTCAGATCCGGGGTCACATAGCAGGCTCTTCTTCCCCCCTTCCCGCTACGGTACGTGCCTTCATTTTTATCGCGAGAAGATTTCAGCCTTTTCTTCCCTCGTCGACTCGCATCGAATTGTGCCTACCCACGCTGCAAGGCGCTCTCAACAATTGAATCCTTTTTTATTTTTGCAAATAAAGTCAAAGTCCGACCCACCTGGGGCTCGAACCCAGGACTCAAACAAGTAGAATTCGAGGTGAAACACTTGAACCACCGGGGCGACCGGCACTAAAACCTGGTACCAGGTATATATTTCCCTGTTTGTTACTATTACGGGGGGCCATAGTTAACAGGACCAAATATTGTTAGTAAAAATGGATAAACATATAGGTTTTTATGTGTACCATAGGTCCTGTTAACTATGGTCCCCCGTAATAACAATATTCGGTTTTATTTTCTACGGTCCCCCGTAATACTGTACCAGGTATGCATACTGTACCAGGTATGCATCATGGGTTTGAGGTTGCGTTCTTTGTGGTATTACCTTTTTGAATAGGACCAAATATTGTGAGTAAAAATAGCGAAATATATATGCTTCGAAGTAGTTTTTTTTTCGTACCGTAGGTCTTATTTAATATGGTCCCCCGCAGGACCAAATATTGTGAGCAAAAATAGCGAAATATACAGGTTTTTTTTTGTATCGTAGGTCCTATTTAATATGTTCCCCCGTAGGACCAATTTTGTGAGTAAAAATAGCGAAATATACAGGTTTTTGTTTGTATCGTAGGTCCCATTTAATACCAGGTATGGTCTTCCGTAATAACGTATTTTTAGAGATGGACACCACACTTATCTTTGTTTCTCGTCTTCGCTACAGGTCGATATATCTTGGCCTCTTTTAAGCCTGACCCCTCCCCCACCCCCCCCCATCTGGAACTGGCCACACCGGAAGACAAATCAATTTACTTTGACCCTGTCATCCATATTTCTTGTTCAAGAAAACCCGCCTCGCAAGCGGTTCTTTGAAGGATGCACTCTCACGCTTCACGGGTTTCGCCCCCTACCCCCCCGCGTTTCGCTTCGCGCTTGATGCAAGCAATGCCTGCCTATTGCGGGGGACCATAGTACATAGGACCAAATATTGCCAGTAAAAACGGGTAAATATATACTGGTAGGTTTTGTGTTTATCGTAGGTCCTATTTACTGTGGCCCCCCCGTAATAGTCGGTGAAAACCCGGCGGGCTCCGTCCAGGCGACTATGGCCGTAGTAAAGAGGTCCTATGGTCATGCGACTATGGCCATGAATCGCATGAGTACCCCCCCCCCCCCCCTCCGCCGTCCTTTGTAGCGAGAAACAGAGCGCCCTCCTACGGTAGGAGATAGATGGTGGCCATTCGCGGCGAAACAGGAAGGTGATGATATTAATACGGGGGACCATAGTTAATAGGACCTATGGGATACGTAAACACCTACCAGGTATATATTTAACCATTTTTACTAACAATATTTGGTCCTATTAACTATGGTCCCCCGTAGTAGCTAAATCTCTCTATACATGGAAACAGCGTAATGAGCGCTCAACTGATGGAGGCGTCTCTATGACGAGTTAGGAACGGTGTTCCGTCTCACAAGGGATGCGTGGTCAATGGTCAAATGGCTAGCGCAAACAACAAAGGAGTGTTCCTCACCCTCCCCCCCCCTCCCCTTCCTGCCTTGCGATTCAGAGGAGGCGTTGTCCGAGCTGTCGGCGGATCTGGGAGTTCAGGCGCTGCCGGCGTTCCGATTCTTCAAGGGAGGGAAGGAGGTGATGGAGCCCGTCATCGGCTACAAGAAGAAACTCCTCCGAACGGCCGTCGAGAAGCTGCAGAAGGCTTGATAGCTTGATCACTCGACAAGCTATAGGCAGAGGAGCCGCTCCTTTCGTCGTTGAGAGGTCGCAGAAAGGCTTCTGATCGGCTCCTGGTGCGCTGTTGACGGGAGCCCGCAATCGGCTGCAAATAAGAGGCCTGCTTGATCTGTCGCGGACAAAGTGCGTAAAGCTTGGTTGTTGTTGTTGTTGTTTTTTCTTCATGGAGGGGGGTGGGTGATCGGTTGCAAAAAATAAGCTCCGTCCATCTGCCTTCGAGACGCTGCAAGAAGGTGATTTGGCTTCGTGGCGCAATGGAGGGGGGGGGGGTGATCGGTCGCGAGAGGGAGGTTCTTGGGTCTGTCGCCGGGAAGTTAAAGAAGATCTGACGTGATTCGGCCTGGCGACTGTCGCAAATACTCGTATATATGTAGCTGCTTTTTGCTATATCTGATGCCGAGAATCCTCATCATTGATTGGCTTGAGGACTGCGTGTACTACCTGGTATCGATTAGCGATTTGTCTGAATGGTTGAGCGATGGATTGATTTGTTTGGTAGCACGCTTGGTCTGATGATATACAGTAGTTCTTGGATCGATCGGCTTATTGGTTCATGTATGGGCTGAAATGGTTGCAGGACCGATGCACCGAGTGGGTTTTACGTATACAACAACCGATACGCCGAATAAACATCGATTTGTTCAAGGGTAGATCGGCTCATTGGTTGGGTGCACCATCGGTCGAATTCTGCGCTGATGGAATGGTCGATCAAGTGAATGGTTGATGTATGCGATCGGCCGATTAGTTGGTTGATGCATTCGATGGGACGATTAGTTGGCTGATGTATTCGATCGGCCGATTAGTTGGTTGATGGATTCGATCGACCGATCACTCGGTTGATGGGTTTGATCGGCTGATCAGTTGGTTGGTGCGTTCGATCGGCCGTGTAGTTGGTTGATGGTTCCTCGATGAGCCGTGTAGTTGGTTGATGGGTTCGATCGGCGGATTGGTTGATTGGTTCGATCGTCCGATAAGTTGGTTGATGGATTCGATTGGGGGTTCAATCCAGGGTGACCGATTCGATCTCTACAAGTTCGAGGGAACAACTTCTGTCGCCAATAATCTGTTTTCAATGGATGGAATGGGTTGGGATCGGCTGTCGGATGAAAATTCTGGTCGCATTGGTCGTTGTTTTTCGCTCATGTCCTACCTAGTTGATTGATGATGTGTCGTGCCAGACCCGACGGGTTGATACGTTGATCTGCCACAGGCACGGTGAAGTGATCCGTTGAAGTGACAACGCGTCGGTGAGGTCCGATGAAGACATCCGGTTCAACTATAAGTGACCCGTCGAACAGACTCGTTAAAGTATTCATTGGCATATACTGTATATACTGGTTGATGTACGCTGAAGTTTATCGTTGAAGTGATGCGTTGCTGCAGGAATGTGTTGCAAGTAGTGCTTGGTTTTCACCCGAACGGAGGTGCGCGAAAGAGGGCCGTGGCAATTATCAACTAACTCGTATCGTCCGTTCTAAAAACAAAAGTGTGTCGGTGGGTGTGTGGGTGGGTGCGTTGGTGTCTTTTGGCGAACCGTGTGTGTTGCGTTTTGAACCCTCGACCGGTGAAGTTGCACATTGTCTTGTCCGGCTGGAAGACCGATCCCCCCCCCCCCCCCCCCCCCTCCTCCTCCTCCACGAAGGCACAGGCGGTACCTTCGCGCGTGAGAGGTGACCCCGAGTTCGGCGACGAGAGCGATCGATGACACTGACGACGAGATAGCGCGACCGATTCCACCGATGACGAGAGCGCGACCGATGCCACACCGGCCAGGGCAACCGATGCCACACCGGCCAGGGCAACCGAGGCCTCTGACGTCGCGAAGCATTTTTTCACCCTTTGAAAAAAGACAGCAACTTTTCCTTGACATGCCTTGACAGACACGTTAAACAACTTCCGGCGGGTAGGTATTATCAGTACCATAGCGTGGAACACCCGACCGCCCTACGTACGCCCTTGACAGCGCACGCTTAGCCTTGCTTGACACACATGTCGCCTTCTTCAGGACACCTTTGCTGACGAGCGCGATCGATGGCAGGGTGGGCGTGACCAATGCCGCCGGTGCCAGGCGCGACCGATACCACCATCACTCAATTCAGCGACCGATATATTCACCACTGACTACCGTGCCCGACTGTAGTACTGTTTTTTTTTTTTGTAGTTTTTTACAATTGTATAGCGCGACCGAGGCCACAGCTGAATATCTCCGGCCGAGACGTAACATCAAAGCCAACCACCGTCTGATGACCTGGACCTGTTTTTCAACCCTTTCATTTTTACGGGGGACCATATTAAATAGGACCTACGGTGCGCGGGGAAATAGGTCAAAAGATAAAGCACCACCCCTGTATGTATGTATGTACTTCTAATAAGGCGTTCTTCCATTACTCGGGAAATACCTTGGAAAGTAAGGCACCACCCTATACCGTGGTATTTCTCCTTCACCCGGGAGTAATCCAGGGTCAACAACGCCCAGATGGGTAGGGTGACTCGTGCACTGAGCCAACCTGGGGAGGCTATGAGAGATTTTAGTGGGTTCAAATCCCACACTACCTGAGTCTGGAGAGATCATATATATTAATAGACTCAGGAGCCTACATCCTCGGAGCGAACCACACTTTGATGACGGTCAGAGACAGGCCCGATTAAGGTGGAAGAATCGAACCGGGTTCGAACCGGTGCACGAAAACTTGAGAAACAAGTGTGAACAGGGGTTTCCTCTTGGTCTCCGGGACGCAAAAAACAAAACAAAACACTTCTTGTTGACCGAAAATATTTTTTACTTTTTTTCAACCATGCTTATTTTTTCCGTCAGCTGTAACTAGCGGAGCTGTCGACATACATCAAACACATATCCATAAGCTCGACTCCCCCACAGCGGCATCTACTACCGCAGATAGCTACCCTCACAGTATCACGCACTGGTATCAGTTGTTGAACACCTCTCCCTTCGCGAGAGTCGCCAAAAAATCCGTTTTTGCGAAGAGAATGATGTGCTGCTTCTCGCGGCTCGTAACGACCGAAACACTCGGCGGCGAGGAAGGCGACGCAGACGCCTCTTCTGCTGAAACAGGGGATGGGCTCTCCTTCCCCCCCCCCCCCCCCAACGCCGCAGCTCCTGACCCCTCCTCCGTCCCGCACAGCTGGAGCCCCACCTCTCCCAAGTCAGCCCCGGGGATGTTTATCTGCCCCGAATACAAGAGAGAAAAAAAACATTTCCCAGCATCAAACAGCGAGAACGTTTTTTTTTTTTACAATCGGATGGCAAGCATGATAATTGTAATATTATCGGAACAACAGGTAACATTATCATTCTTGTACGTATGAAGCAGGAGAGGGCGTCTCACAGCAATATCGCTTTTGTTATTTATCACGCAGGTATATCTACAACGTTTACAGGTTACAGCAGTGCCGTACAGCAATACAGCGCCGTAACGTTTTACGTTATGAAAGAGGAAAATAGGAAAAACAGCAACATGGTCTTTTACGACGGGGGTACAACGTACACTATCACGGGGGACCATAGTAAATAGGACCAAGTATTGCTAGTGAAACTAGGTAAATACAGAGGTTTTTGTGTGCACCGTAGGTCCTATTTGCTATGGCCCCCCGTAATATTAATACATCAGAAAAAATGGATCAATCGTGGGTTCTGATTGCTACTGCTGTATTACTACTACTGTATGTATTACCTGGTACTATGTATTACCATGTATTGCTATGTATTACTACAGTAGGTATCACTTGCGTATTACTATTACAGGGGACCATATTAAATAGGACCTACGGTACACACGAGAAACCTTTATGTTTCGCTATTTTTACGAACACTATTTGGTCCTAAGTACTATGGTCCCCCAAAATATGTATTACTACCGGTATGTATTACGATGTATTACCATATACCACTATTTATTACGTGGTACCTGGTATGTATTACTATGCCCCCCCGTAGGAACGTCATCAACCGCATAGAGACCCTACTGTAGTACAGGAATTGCATCGACAACAACGGTGTTCGCGTCGAATAAGGTGTCGGTTGGGCTTAATGTGATCTGTTTCCGATATCAACACCAATGCCAACCCACCGAAAACTACTTGCCCTGCGAAAAGGTGGCCAAATGCCACTTCAAAAACCGTTTTTTTTTCCCTTGTTTTTTTTCTCTATTATTAATAATAGGTACCAGGTATGATAGGTTGGTGAACGGGGCAACTTTGGATTCGCCTGCTCAACCGATAAGCTCGTCATATGTTTATCGGTTTTCAACATTTTTACAACCCAGCCAAAATTAGACGTTACTGCTGTATCGCAAGAACCCTACTATGAAAATAGCAAGAACATTTGACAATATCAAAACGACGCGTGTTTGCCTTGTAGGGGTATGTAGCACCTTACAGTTTCTGAACCTGGGCATTGCCCTATAATGGTAGCACCTCATACTTCGAACAGTGTGTGCCTTATAGGAGTAGCCCCTTATAGTTTCTGAACCCATACATTGCCTTATAGGACGTAGCACCTTATACTGCACCAGGTAGTTCGTACCGGTATAGTTGTTCGCCTTATAGGGGTAGCACTTTATACAGTAGTTCGCATAGTGTTTGCCTTATAAGGGTAGCACCTTATATATCGTGTACTGCTTGCCTTACAGGGGTAGCACCTTGTAGTTCGCATAGTTTTTGCCTTGTGGGAGTAGCCCCTTATAGTTTCTGAACCCATACATTGCCTAATAGGGGTAGCACGCTATAGTTCGTACCAGTATAGTGTTTGCTTTTTAAGGGTAGCGCCGTATGGATCGTGTAGTGTTTGCATTTTAGGGTAGCACCTTGTGCAGTACTTCGCATAGTGTTTGCCTAATAAGGGTAACACCTGTTTATGACCGCAGTCCCATTTGGGGACAGACCAGTCAAACTCGAAGTAATTTGTCCCCAAAACGGGACTGCAGTCCTAAAAGGGTTGTAGTATAGCTCGTGCAGTGTTTGTCTTATAGGGATAGCTCATTTGAGAAGCTCCAGACCTCACCCACATATCTGCAAACAGTATACTCAAGTACATATTCTTTAATCGTCACTTGTACTTCCCTTCGTTAACTCGTGGGAGGGTTTGCCCTTGGCGATCTTCTGGACAGGCCGTCGTCACAGGTGTCGTCCCTTCTGCCCCCCCGGTACGTCCGTTCATTCTCATCGCGTATAGGAGGTAGGAGGGTTCAGCATCCCCACTGCTCCTCGATTTTCATCGAATGTTGCTGACTCACGCTCTCGCGCTTTCCGCTCATCAATTTTTATACAAGAAAAGTCCCCACGAGTTTGTGCACTCGGTGAGAGTCCAACTCACGAAATTGATCTTGATAGGCACTCGGACCACCTACCACGCCACCCGGATATAATATATATATGTATATATATATTATATATCCCATACATATATGTATATATATTTATAGCGAAAACATGAGAGCCGACGACTAACGGCAATCCCAAAGAGGCCTACCTTTACGAATCCTATAGTAAAACTCTACTGGTAATAATTGAAGAGCAGTGGCCAAAATCGGGTATACCCGATGCCTTTGTGGCCAAGATCGGGTATCTTTTATTTCAGTGACCGCGGAGGCCCCAGGACGCCATATCATTGGTCAACGCCGGCCACCACCCGATGCTGGCCACTTTTGCGCCGGGTAGACCCGATTTTGGCTGCTTACCCCCCAAGAGGTATCCGATTATTGTACCCACCTACCCGAAAATGGCCAGACTATTCGACCACAACGACCAACCACCACCTCGGGGTTCATGTTCATGTTCATGCCTCTCGTCCCGACGAAGACGGGCAAGAACCATTTGCTGCGCGATGTCCATGATTAGGTTCACTCTAGACTACTTCGTTCTCTTTCTCTCTGCGGTAGAACTGAACCAACCACAGACAAACCACCGCTCTCCCTATCTCGCCTCGCCTCTCCTCTCGCGGACAAAATTTCGCACAGCCCTCTCTCTCCCCCTCCTCCCGGACCAAAATCAACAACAACAAAAAGTAGCCTAACTAAGCACAGCAGTAGTAGTCACGGATCACGAGCGACGCTACCAACTTCGTGACAGACAAAGGTGTTATCCAGACACAAAGGGTGGGTATTGCTATGCAGCATCTCTTCTTATTTCTGGCCACACGCTGGAATTCTTATGTAAGACAGGGTGCATGTAACCCACACTATTTTTCAGTACCAAAAAATCACGCGCTGGATTTCTTGTGTAAGACAGGGTGTAGCCCACACTATTTTCAGCACAAAAAAATACCATTTTCTTGTTTTCGTCTTACCCTCGGGCCTGAAAAGTGTCAGCAGTCAAATTCGTACGGGTAATTAATTCCTGCCGTCTTTGTCGTCCTCGTGCATCCGGGTTTCGCCCGGTTTTTATGGCAGTACACGTACGTACAGTATCTTGAATAAAATCACTCGTATACTCGTGCGAGAAAAAAATGTGTCCCACTCCTGTCGTGGCGACACCATGCAGCCATCATGAGACGGACGCCTCGGAAAACCGTACCTGGTTCGAAGAATCGCCCCCGCTAACCAACAGGTAGATACTGAAACGCTGGACGATGACGGACGATTTATTCGTTCATGCGAGGGGTACGAGTATGAGCGATGAAATCAATTCGGTGCTTATCGTCAATCTTTTCCTTTTCAGTTCGTAGAGTTGCGCGGTGAAAACGAGGTCGGCTCGCATACGCACGAAACTCTAGAAGTGTGCGAGTTCCACTTCACACCCACAGAGGTACAGCAGTAGTCCTATCGGGCCTCGATACTCGGGGTATTGGCAGATACTCAACATAGTTTCCAACTAACTTGAGGTACAGTACTCCAGGTACTCAGTGCTTTCTCGGCTGGATACTCGCAGGCATTCCGTTATTTCCAGCTTCAAGTACTCCAGGCACTCAGTGCTTTTGGTTCGGGAGGAGGGGAGAGAGAGGGCTGTGCGAAATTTGGTCTGGGAGAGGAGAGGCGAGGGAGGGGGAGAGAGCGGTGGTTTGTCTGTCGTTGGTTCAGTTCTACCGCAGAGAGAAAGCGAACGAAGTAGTCTAGAGTGAACCTAATCATGGACATCGCGCAGCAAATGGTTCTTGCCCGTCTTCGTCGGGACGGGAGGCATGAACCCCGAGGTGGTGGTTGGTCGTTGTGGTCGAATAGTCCGGACATTTTCGGGTAGGTGGGTACAATAATCGGGTACCTCTTGGGGGGTGGGTAGCCAAGATCGGGTCTACTCGGCGCAAAAGTGGCCAGCATCGGGTGGCGGCCGGCGTTGAACCATGAGATGGCGTCCTGGGGCCTCCGCGGTCACTAAAATAAAAAGGTACCCGATCTTGGCCACAAAGGCATCGGGTATACCCGATTTTGGCCGCTGCTCATAATGAAATAAGATAATAAATGGTACTCGGACGATATTGGGCTAGGAATGAACACTGCCAAGCCCGCAGTATGCGCGATCGAAGGACGGCCACCTGTATAGTATGACACACACCATCTCACACCTAATCGTATTTAAAAACCAAATGAAATAAAATACATAACCTCAATCAACCCTGTGACGCCAGACAGAAAAAATGACGACAAAAAGTGGCGACAAACTGCGACGGACACCGACCGCATCATTGGGGGACGACAAAATAATTCGGTGTCCGAGTTACAATGGTTCAATGCAAGGAGCCGCACGGCACGGACGCATAAACACGATCCCCGTCCGCACTCACTGCTGGGCGCTCAAGCTGTAAATAGCTTCTCCTACTACAGCAGTACACGGTTCAATGGTTGATGAAACCAAAGTTATCAACCATTGCTTTGTTCGCTACCAGGTATGTGTCAAAGGGCCCCCCGAGCGGTTACAGTTCAATTAGTGCTGCAGTCCCGTTTAGGGGACAATCCACTCAAATTTCAAGTAGTTTGGACCCAAAACGGGACTGCGGTCCTAAAGGGGTTGAAAAGGGAGCGTCCCCGCCGGCTCCAGTGACAGTTTGGCCAAAACCTTCTTCACCTACATATCGTCGTACCAAAGTTACGGCAGCGTCAATCAAGCACGAGAACAGTTCCTTTACATCGCCAAACAAAGAACATCTACATTATCTGACGAGCAACGAGAGCACGTAAAACTGTTTCGAACAGACCACGAGTATATTCCCGAACGACAGCAGAAGCGACGTTTCCAAACAGAAAAAAAACAGCACTTTTAGTTTCTCAACACGAACAACAACAGAGGTGTATTAAAACAAAAAACGGTGTTTTTAGCGAATGCCATTCTGTCTCACTATATAAGAAACATTTCAACACTTACTGTTGAACCAAGCGGTGTTGATATTTCGGGACAGATCTCTGCCCCATTATATAATCACCAGTTTTACACCAAGTGTTAACAAGCGGTGATCATGTCTCGGGACAGAGTGGTAATATGTACTGTATCGCACGTCTACAACGACGAGGCGACAACCATTCTACGAGGGCGTTGCCGGAACAACAACATGGACACCGACAATGGCACTGCGAAGTAATCAACAGGGACAGCATCAGACCAAGTCTCCTGCCACGTGCCGCTGCCGTCGCATACGAGTACAGCATGGGCCCGCCAGCCAGAAAACGCCAAACAAAAAACGAGCAAGCCATATCGTGTGACACTATCACACTAGGTGATAAGTTTATCACACCCCCTGGGACGAAATTCAGACCCGGGTTTCCTCCAAAACATGGGGGGGGGGGGGGGGGGGGGGGGGCGCAAACAACGAAAATAGTGGGTTATTTGGAAATATTTCGTTGAGAAGGTAGCACATCATAGACGCATCGCTCGTCGTACTCAGTACGCCCCCACCGTTGTCCATAATACCAGCTTGGAAAAGAGTCCGAGGGTGTGTGTTATATTATCACCCTAGTGTGATACGGTACACGATAGAACGTTACTCGTATTAATATGACGCCATCCTTAAACAAACCTCGACTGAACATACATACAGGCTGTCACGAAGAAATAAAATGAGCCGAAGGGAGATGTGAGATCCAGACAAACCCCTCATCATTCGTATGTTTGCAGGCTTCATGGGCAGATGTTTAGGGTGGTCACGGGGAAGTACCGTTACACCTGGCCCGGCCCCTTTAGGACTACAGTTCGGTTCTTGGGGACAAACCAGTCAAACTCTAAGTAGTCTGCCCCCAAAATGGGACTGCAGTCCTAAAAGGGTGTCATCAAAATAATGCGCTATCTCCAAAGTGTGAAAAAAAAATGCGGCTGCTGTATTACGGGGGATCATAGTAAGTAGGACCTACGGTACACACAAAAACCTATATATTTCCCTAATTTTAATAACAATGTTTGGTCCTATTAACTATAGTCCCCCGTAATAGTTACCGGATACCCCCTGAAGGCGTGGCGGTAGATAGGCTTTGGTGCAGCGCCTCGCGGATAAGTAAGCACGATTTCTCAACCTCTCAAGAACCGCACCAAAAGACCCATAACTGTTTGGGAAAAAATGCTCGGGATTTTTCAAGTGTCGGTTCTTTTTTTCAGTACCAGGTGACAAATTTTCTTTACGTAGCGCCCTCCAAAAAATGCGCCTCATGTTATTTGTTTTACTGTTTACGCTTGGCATGACGCTACCGTTTCTTATTCGCTGGCCTGTCACCATACCGTCGTACCCGTAACGACGACAAGTTGTCCCTCACCTTGACCTTGACCAAGGTGTGCGCCTCCACGAGCGCGCCTAGCGACCGCACGTGGCTCGGCTTCACCCCCGCCTTCCCGACGCTCAGGAGGTGCTTCCTCGGCCTCGTCCACAGCTCCTATGTATCGGCAGGAGGCGTTTGTTAAAACACAAGAGAACGTCTGGGGACCGGAAAAAGGGTCTATACGTTGGGTAGCCCCGTCCTTACCTCTTGTAGGACCGCGGTCCCGTCTTTGGGGGCCAACTACTTGAAAGTTGAGTGGTTTGTCGCCAAAACGGGACTGCGGCACTAAAAGAGTTGAAGGGGGCTCTTTTAACCCCTCTAGAACTCCAGTCCCGTTTTGGGGACAGGGCACTCAAATTCCAAGTAATCTGTCCCCAATTGCCCCCAAAACGAGACTGCAGTCCCAAAAGGGTTAAGGGACCCCGACACACGGGGGGGGGGAAACGGTGTATAAGAGGCTTCAAATTTCTGCCCGCCATTTATGCGCACTACTGGCCGCAAAGGGTTGAAACCAACTCTTAACCCTTTAGAGCCGCAGTCCCGTTTTGGGGAGAATCCACTCAATTTTCAAGTAGTTTGTCCCCAAAACGGGACTGCGGTTCTAAAGGGGTTAACCGTTTTAGAACTCCAGTCCCGTTTGGGGACGTTCCACTCAAATTCCAGGTAAGTTGTCCCCAACTGTCCCCAACACGAAACTGCAGTCCTAAAAGGGTTAATTCTGAGAAGGAACCTATGGTTACCCATGGGAGGGGCCTCCAATCTTCAAGGTACCGAATAGGATGCGTACCTATCGTGCTGCTGCGCTTTGTTTCGCCCCCTCTCGATGCCATTGCGATATTGCTCGAGGTTGTTGCAACTTGCAGCTCTACCGGTTTGTTCAGAGCTCTACGTGTGTGCTTGATTGACTACGTTGGTCGTGTCCACTAACGGGGTTTTGCACCTACTGTACGGTGACTATTAATAAGAGCTCTTCTCCGTTGCCACGTGATAAACCCTTTTGCTGTTTGCTATTTGCTGCTGCTGTTTGCTGATTTCATCCACCAGATCATCTGCCGGGGGGTTAAACCAGTGCAAACGGCTAGAGCCGGGGGTCGGCACGACTTAGCCCTCACAAGAATCCGGAGGGGGAGAGTTGCCGATAAAAAAAGTCACCAAGATTACACCGACGGCGAGCGAAAAATAATGAGTTTTCGAGTGACGCAGCGAGGGGCCGTATTGCTGCAATGGGTGCAACATGACTCTGCCCTCACTGCCGGCCACTCGGTCCGCTTTCGCAGTAGACGGTTCAATGGTTGATGAAACGAAATTTACCAACCATTGTTTCGGTCGCCACCTTGCGCACCCTGTGGAGGGGTTGTTAACCCCTTTAGAACCGCAGTCCCGTTTGGGGACAAAACTACTTTAAATTTGACTGGTTTGTCCCCAGAACGGGACTGCGGTTCTAAAAGGGTTAAGTCAACAACTAGTCTGTGGTCACTGTTAATAGCCGGGCCACTATTAATAGTTAGTCACTTTTTTCGCCGGGGTGCCAACTATCCGACCTAGTATGTTTCCATACTAGACTACTATACTATTAACAGCACAAGGGCAGTTGAATGCGGAATACCCTTCATATTTTTTGAGCGGGACCCCCCTTGACCGGCAAGGGCCTACTGTAGCTGGTCGCTTTGCTCGCCTAACATACGTCGGCAAGTCGGCTGGCCATCAGCTGGCTCCGCCAGCCGACTTACCGACTAGAGCCAGATAATTGGCTAGCGGCATCTAAGTTTATGTTTTCCCGGCAAAGTGTGCTTAATGGCTGATGTTATGGGGGGCTCTTTCGTATGACAAGGTCACTACCAGAGGTCGACTATTGAGTCGACAACTATAACTAGTCATTAGTCGGACTAACAATTACCATAGTCGTTTTCCAGAGGTGCTGACTATCCGACTTATTGGGTTTCAATACTATGAATACTACAACCGGTGTGAGGAGAGCCAGTGCAACTGGGAAGCGAATCATATCGCCGACATACAAGCAGGTACATGGGATACATACCGTATCCATATACCGCTCATTTCGCTTGGTGCACCCCAAATTTCGACCAGCTTCGACCCCTGGAACAGCTCTCAGTCGAGGTGTAGGCCTCTGGTGGGAACCTGCGGGGGGTCAATCTCGAGAGAAACACAAGCTGCTGTGATGAACTCCTATGACAAGTCACCGCCGCCCTCCGGTGAGCACGATCCAGCCGAAGTTCTAGACGCAGCGTGTTAAGATAGCGATGTATTCTTCTGTTCCGATAAAACATCTAAGATATCAGAGTGAGCAGAAACCCGGGACCAGGGGACGCTTAGGTGCGAGTGTCCCCTTGAGGCGTGTCACACGGGCGTACGTACGACAAAAAATATTCACGAATATACTGGCCAGGTCAACCAGTAGATTACTACTGCCAGTACATAATGCGCCGGTGTCCAGCCCTAACAAATGCATTATACTCACCAGGAAGATTGTTAACGAGGTTCCGAAGAGGTTTCTTCCTAGTTGGGTCGCATGTATCATATATAAACAGCAGTGCGCACCTTTTGCTCAACATCAGTGGTTTGGCACTGAAACCGATTCTGCTGAGAGGGTCAAGTTATTTACTACTGTGATATTGTGATATCTATACACGAAGTATGCCTCTATGCCTGTATCTACATGCCGACAATCAAAGGACAAAACACACACATTTCACGACGCAAACTGCACCGATTGCGATGCGCCCGGGGTCGGACGGATGGGCAAAGTAGGGAGCAGATACTGTCACCGGTATCGCGGCAAGCGGTCCAGGGGTCAGCGAGAGTGGTCAATTTGGACCAACCTCAGGCCTGGCGATTTCTCTTGGGAAAACAAAAGTGGAGACACGCCGTGAGATCGAGCCGAACGATCCTGTACAACACCTCGTCACAAGTACACAGCGCACTGCCGGTGCGTGACATACCACGACCGAGGACTTAGGTTTAGCGGTCTCCTACCACACCCGACCCAGCCCGCACCTACCCGCAGCAACCACTGTACAGGTTGGCTGCAATACGCGATGTGAATGAAGGCATCAGGGGGTTTCGACGCAAATCGGGGGGCGTTTTGGAAAGGGTGAGGCGGGACTTACCCGGGAACCCCTTGCAAGACATCTGCCCGGCAGCACGCGTCGGTGCGGCTGTCATGAGGCATCCCACAACTTGGGTGCCTCGAAAGGTCGCTTAGATACCCCCTCAACACCATCTGCAGCTGGTGGGACGGTGTCGTCCAGACCTATGGGCGCGATGTCGGCTGGGTTGGTGCGGATGGTCTTGAGGCTGCCACTTTTTTTTTACAGAACCGCGGAAATACATGTGAAGTACTGTTTTTTTACCGCGTTTCGGAGCACGACAGTTCCGCGATCACATCCCGACAAACTCCCTCGGCACGAGGTTAACAAGAGAAGGATACCCCACGAGGTGGTGGATGTTAAGAAGGCATCGTTGCGTGGTTCTCCAGGATACAGCGTTGCAGTCGGAGCACGCAGGCTTAGCTCTTGAAGTCCTACGCTGGAGTGCCCTGGCTCGAAGCATTCTGTCTGTACTGCTGTTGTGCGCTTGATGGATATGTGTTGTTCTTGCTGAGGTTTGGCGGTGCCTCGTCCGTACTGAGTACGACGCAACGAACCCACCGGTGGATGCAGCAGTTCGACGTGTCAACGGAGCCCACTGCTGTGCGGGACGTGCTGCGGATTTGCAATGAACAGCGACGACTACTGGATGCCGGTGCTGTGTCATGCTCGTCTACTGGTCGTGTCGCTGTCCCTGCTGTACTGCTGTTAATGTTTGGTTTGGTTTGTGGTGTGTCGGGGTTGGGTGGGGTTGGGTTGTGGCCTTAATGCAGTTATATCGGGAACACCGTGCACACGGACGGAAACTATCCTCGCTATATACTTCGACTCTTCTACTAAAAGTATTATTACTATAATATTAACAATAGAGGATAGAGGATATAAACAATATCAGAAGCACGGCATACCAGGTATTCATAAGGACACGTCAGCAGCAGCCACACACCGCAACAACTCCGGTAGACTACAAGACATTACATTCGAGCACAACGCTGCTGTAGGCAATCGTACTAGTAGCGTATGCATGTAAAGCCTGTCTCCGCCCCTCCCCCCCAAACGCATCGGACTCACGATACACCTGGTACTGCTGCTGTACCTGGTGCGTGATTGCGTACTGCTACTGACTACTGTACCGGATTACTGCTGTAGATGCCACAGGTATATCCGTCATGTCTGTCTGTCTGCCTGCCTGCCGGTGGATAGTCTTGATATCAGCGCAGCAGCAGCAGCAGCAGCAGCAACTGCAGCAGGAAGCACCACCGTCCACGGCAGTAGACTACGAGGTGGCTGCTGCTCCGTCATCGAACTACCGACCACTGCACAAGATCTGACGTGTACTCGTGCAACACATACTGCTATACACGAAAGACGCCTACTGCTGCTCTGCCGCTCTGCTGCTCTGCTGCTGCCTGCTGCATCCGCAATCCGAAGTGGTCATGTTTTTTACTCACCAAGTATACAAGTACTCCACTCATAGAGATCATGTTTCCCCACGAGATGCTTGCAATACTGACTGTACGAACAAACGCACTCACCTCAATCGTCTTGTCTTCCAACCCAAACCCCGCGCCGGATGCCCCGTCCTCGCCCTCCTTTCCCACTGCTGCCACAAGGACGTGCAATCTTCTCCCACCACTGGCAGAACATCCTCCCAATGCTTCTCGCAAGCCAGCGACACGCGCCTCGAGCACCGCGTGCCCCACTCGTTGGTGCTCTCCCAAGGCACCTACTGCACCATTCTCGTGGCGTACTACTGCTGCTGTTGCTGAGCGGCCTAGCAGCTTTGGTGCCCCTACCGGAACCGGAACAACCGCCAAAAAGCCCTCTGTACAGCCAGCAAAGCAGGTTGCCATCACCAGTGCCAAGACACAGCTCGGTACTCTGCCCAGCCGCATGTTTTCGGTGCTATGTGGTTGGGGTATACCCGTTGTGTTTGTGGTGGGAATGGAGTTCCACTGCAACGTTGTGCGTGCTTGATCACTCCTTTTTACCGGGGAGCGGGGACATATCATGAAGATACGGGTATGAGGTTGGACTGGACTGCTGTTGAGTAGGCGCGACGGGTGTATGTGTACACAAGTTACGAAATCATTGCTGTAGTGGAGGAGCAGGGTAGCTTTGGGATCCCCAAACCAACGCTACATCAACATGCTGCAGCAGGCTCCCGCCAAGACCTCACAGAGCTCTACCGTGTAGCTTTTACCTACAGCAGCACCCCAGCAATAATTTTGGTATCTTTCTGGTGATACTCGAACGACATCTGGAATCTTTCTCGTTATTTACCATGTTCCGATTCACTGTCGCGCTCTTACGGACTTTTTGTTCAACCCAACGGCGGCATCCAATACACCCCTGGGAACGGCGTTGCTGTGTGCTGCTGTGGGTGTGCTGAATGCCGATGGGTAGTAGATACGACCAGGACGGAAGACAGCGAGTACGCAGGAGGCAGATATTATGTATGTGTGTGTGTTCTTCGCATGAAACCGTTCTTTCTACCCGCCGATATCCAGCACAACCAGTCAGTGTCCGTGCCGATTCCTCAATCCTAGAAGAGATACAAGTTCTGTGGTCACAAAGCTACGCCACAGAGACACTACGTTGCCACGTATATGCAGTAAGCACAGCAGTGGGCAATGCAATGCCATGTCATCATACTAGATACGACAGACACGACATATACATTCTATGAAATAGAAAAACGAAAGGAAACAATCGAAGAGAAAACAAAAACAAAGTAGACAAGTCGAAAGAGAAAATAAGAAAAATGAAAGCAAAAACTAGAAGAAACAATCTGTCGTGCCCCCCCCCCGCAGGCGAGGTGGCCAACACTTGAAAAAGAACTAGCTGGGAAAAAAAGGAAAAAATAACAAAAACACCACTGCTTGTAAACAGAGTGAGACAAATAACCAAGGAAAAATAACAAAGGGAAACCAACGGGCAGACCAACTCCCAAGGACGGTCGCCCCGGTGGTTCAAGTGGTTAACCTCGAATTCTACTTGTGTTTGAGTCCTGGGTTCGAGCCCCAGGTGGGTCGGACATTTGACTTTATTTGCAAAAATCAAAATCAAAAGGATTCAAATGTTGAGAGCGCCTTGCAGCGTGGGTAGGCACAATTCGATGCGAGTCGACGAGGGGAGAAAAGGCTGAAATCTTCTCGCGATAAAAATGAAGGCACGTACCGTAGCGGGAAGGGGGGAGAAGATCCTGCTATGTGATCCCGGATCTGAGTTACGAGTTGGAAGGAGAGAGAGAAGACGGTGTGCGAAGATAATGAATGGGATGAGCAAAACAAAAAGAAAAAAAAAGCACCCTCCTCCAGGTGGCGGCAGCAGTTTGTGGTACGAGTAAATGTAGCCAGGTTCTCCTGCAAATCCGCCTGGTACCTTGCTACCCAGACTGCCGTCTCCGCCCTGCGTTCGTCAACTATGCCCAACTCCTTATGGCGTCAGACAATACGAAACGAGCAGAGCAGGTTCGTCATCCAACCACGCCACACGACTCCTTCAGTACGGCTTATCAATCAGAAAAGGAAGAGAGAAATAAAATGAAAATCACGGAGAATTAGCGCAAGAAAGAAAAAAACGAAACAAAAAGAGAAGACAAGGGAATACCACACGTTCGAACCAAGCTGCACCATCAGTTGGTGGCACTAGTATTATGGTCATGTTCTACTTCCTAGTCGGCCTGGTGCCTTGCTACCCTGTCTGCCATCTCCTTCCTACTTTCGTCTACCGTAGTTTCCCTTCTACTCCTCCTCCTGTTCCCCCCCCTCTCCGCATTCCCTTGGTCGGGTTTTCACCCACTCCTCCTGTTGCCCCCTCCCCCCCCCATTCCCTTGGACACCACATCCACGGCGGATGCACGGCGCTGCCTGATACTCATCTCAGCCTCAGCCTCGTGCCACCTGCCATGAACCGTTGGGCTGCTTCAAGGACCCCCCGGTACCACTTCCCCGCCTTTTTGGCTGCAGTGGACCACAACGCGGTCTCAACTCCAAACACCAAGGGGGCAACTTCCGTTGACCCTTTGGTGGCTCGGAACTGAGTAGGTTTAGCAGTCTGGGAGAAGGGATCTTCAGGGATGTTGTTTACTTGAAAGATGTGTAGCGTGGTCTGCACTTCGAAATCGTCATCCGCATCTGAGAAACCGACTGGGTAATCGCTCCTTGCTTTGTTATTATTGCCGTGCCACGCCCCCCGTAAAGAAGAGCCGCCGTTTACGAATGGTCGTTTCGATGCTCTCGCAACGTATCTTGAGGGCCTTCGCGTACGAGAGGGTGGCATGGTCAGTACGAAGTCGGCGCTGGAAGCCAATGACTCGCAACAGGACTTGGTGGTGAGCCGTTCGAAGCTTGGCCAAGTGTTTCGCTCTGAGGGTCCACGTCACACACCCGTACAGCAGGGTCTCAATCACCACGGCCTTCAGCATTCGGACTTTAAGGCTAAGTCGGGCGGTCGTCCTATTTTACAACTCCGGGCCGAACCGTTTGAGGCATGCTCGCACGAGGCGGATCCATCGGTCGATTTCGTGTACACAGCAGAAGCTCGTCGTTGAGGACCTTTGACAATCTGGGAGAAGGGATCTTTAGGTTGGTAGGCTGTTCGGATGTTTTGGTTCCTGTTGGGATCAAGGTACGGCCGAGGACCCAACCCAACCCCTGACTCTAACCCTAACCCTAACCCTATCCCTAACCCTAACCCTAACCCTGACCCCAAACCGCAGCCAAAACGGGCCAAAACTCGCCATAAACGCGGCTACGCCGAGTTTGCATCGAACCAGGAAATTTCTCAGATGCGGACGACGATTCCGAAGTGCAGCCCACGCCACACATTTTTCAAGTAAAAAACGTCCCTAAAGATCCCTTCTCCCAGACTGCTAAACCTACTCTCGTCGTTGTTGGACGCTGGTAAATATTTTACTGTCGTCGAGACAGCGCCAGAGACTAGAGACTACTGCTTGTAGATACTATTACGCGGGACCATAGTAAATAGGACCAAATGTTGTTCGTAAAAAATGATAAATATATAAGTTTTTGTTTGTACCATAGGTCCTATTTACTATGCCCCCCCGTAATATGAATACTCGTATACGAAGGAAATTATTTGGTAGTACCGGTTGCAAGCTGCGTACCAGGTAGTTCATACCAGAGATACATATTGTGGGGGCGCGGGTGACCCAAATCATTATTAAATAATTGGAAACACCCCACGGGATATTGTGCGTGCAAACCGGCCGCCATCGAGCAGGAACTCTTTTTGAAAAAGACCCTGAAGTTTTACATGTGTGTTCCATGTTTTCGTGCATCTATAGGAGTCCTCATCAAGATATCGAGGAGCGGCGGGAACCGTTTTTTTTCTTTAATGGCCGGGAATCGCGCAAATATGATCAGCCGGGTCCTCATTATGGGCGCGTGAAAGTTCCGTGTGGCAGCCCGCTTCGGCGTGTTTCCCGGGTTACAGTGTAGTTGCGATCATCACACCACCACCGATGAATGCATGTACTCGTACTATACAGTAATAGTATGAGTATGAACGGGTGTACGTACATAAACCGCCTGCTACTGCATGTATTTGTACTCGTACACGCTTTTGTTTATCATCACTTTTACTTTCCAGCCTACTCGTAGGAGGTTTTTCCCACAAAACTTCTGGACAAGCCGTGGTCACAGGTGTCTATAATACCCTTCTCCCCCCCGGTACGTGCCTTTATTTTTTGTCGAGCATACAGGGTTCATTCAGTATTCCCACTGCCCGTCGATTTTCCTCGCATGTAGCTATAGCTCACACTCTTTCGCTTTCTCATTTTATTATTATTTGCCTTCTGACAATGTGCAGGGCATTATTCATTCAAAATGAAGAAGCTGACATAATTCATCGAATACCACTAACTTCATCGAACCAATTCTCCTTCCCTGCCTGTACTCACTTGCACCCCCGCCATTTACCGAGATATTTTACCTACTATGTATCTATACGCCACGCTTCCTACTCCGCATCTACATTCCACCCCCACGGCATGGGAAGTAGTCCTCCCTCCTCCTCCCTTCCCCCCCTGACGGCCTGGCGGTCTCGCAGGGCGAGCTTATATCGGTGCACTCTGCGCGAGATCGCGACCTGGGTAGTCACCGATATGACCTGGAAAATGTGCTCCTTACAAACCCCTTTTCTTGCTAAAGATCCCCCGTCGATGAAATCGCTACCTTCCTTCCCGAGGCGTCCAAAGCTTTCCACCGCGAGGGTGACAAGTTTATGGCTGCGCTCGTCGAAGGACACTTGTCCTGCACGAGCGTAGTGGTTGCGCTTTCACGCCTCAGAAGTGGAAGCGGCTGATCCGTCTCGATCAGCGCTGCCAGCCCGCATGTGGACTCTCGCTTGGGGGTCTGCATGCGTGACGTCGAGGAGTATCACCTTGTTGCGGTACTCTGACGACGTAGCGTCTCGGAGGCCTCCCCTCTCTATCACTGTGTCCATGCGGAGGTTTCTGTCGGCGTTGAAGGGCGCTCCGCTTTCCATTTGGTGGCGGATGGACAACCGCTTAAAGGTGCGAGACAGCGCGTGGACTAGCGGCTGATGCTGGTTAACCTGTGCGCCTGCTCGGTGGCATGTACGCGCGTGACGTGTGGTGACATCCGTCGCTTCGCAGCCGGGGCACCTCGCCGCTATGGGCTCCTCCATTCCCAGGAAGCGCCGTCCCATAGACACGAACTCAGAAGCCGGTATGATACGTGCCATGTCCACGGGCCTTGCACGCAAACAGGCGACTGCGCCTGGTCCCGATAGGCTCCGTTGCCGAGCCTTGGCAAGACCTTTGGTTTCCGTCCCCCCGAACACGTCGTCCCGATCCGACGGGCCTGCTACCTCGGGGAGCTGGTCCAGAGAAGCAACGTACCGTTGGTACCGTACCCGGTTGATCTGCTGCCCCAGCGTATATTGCGCCTTGTGGGAGCTAATCGTCTGGGCGTCATGCGCCGGCAGTACCTCCACATCATACGGTTCTGTCCCTCCTTCCTCGCTTGCGCGGAACGCCCTGTTCCGCCAACTTTCCGGGATTACGTTTGCCATTGCCTCCTCCGATACCCCATGAATATCGCGAAGGTCCCTGACGCTGCTCCATATGCGGCGAACGAGGTCCGAATTGGGCAACTCCCTTCGGACGTTTTCCCCTAATGGACCGGAGAGGTCGGCGAGGACCTCTGGCACCGTCGCCACTAAGCTCCCGATGGACGCTGACATTCTCCTTGATTCAGCCGACGACAGTCCAAACCCCCCGGCCCCTGTGGAGATGCTCGCCTGCGCTTTCTGGTGCGGCTGTAGCATCAACCGGTTCGCCGGGCATCCGTCCGCAAAGAACGGCGATTCGTCCGCTGTCCCTGGAAGCTCGAGAAGGCGCTCGAGCATCCACATTGCGCTAGTGTCTGCCCGCTGATACGCGGGTAGTGACAGCTCCGGGTCCATTACCCGCTCAATGTAGGAGGTCCGCTACACCATTGAACTGGTGGCGATGAGGTTCGCCAACTGTTTGTCCGGCATACGCGGCAGGATGCGCGCGAGTTGCTCTGCTCCCCCATCTCGGACTATCTCCACGGCGCTGTTCACCGCGAATGCATCAGTGCCTATGGGCACGCCAACCACCTTTACCCCACCCCCTTCCGCAATGCGAACACCGATGTCCCTCAGAAGTGCTATCTCCCCCGACGTAGTCATATGCCCTTTGGGAGGCAAAACAATCGTCTTTCTGGGGTTAATGGCAATGCCTATTTCGCACAGCTCGTGCTGGAGAAAGGGCACTACTCTCACCGTGTCCGGTGTGATCTCTGACATACCGATGCTGACGTCATCGAGGTAGGCAAAGGCTTCAACACCCCGGGGTTCGAACTCCTCACGGACCCGCTTGAATATTGGCAGCAGTGGCATGCAGAACAGCGCCGGGCCCATGGCATTCCCTTGCTGCACTCCACTGGAACAGACAATTTTGCGCCGCTCCCCCGAATCCATCTGGAAGAACGTAGGGGCGGGCCTCTCGCCGTAGCATTTAGCAATGAACGGCGTGAGCGCGGGCACGCAAGTGGCCGCCTCGGCAAGTACTGCCGTCCGCTTTACAGTGTTGAAGGCGTTGGAACAGTCAGTTAGGATGAGCCAGTTACTTGCCTCATGGTGCACCCGGGCGCGTAGAGCTACCTGCTCCACCCCCCCTCGAACCCCTATCCCAAACTGCCTTGCCTCACGATTAATATCTTCCAGCCGTGGCCGCCACTGCCGCATCGTCCCTGCTACGAGAAGTCGTCTCCATGTCATACCTACACATACGGGTCGTCATTTTTCCCCCAGGGCAGTGAGGTTGGACTGCAAGAAGAGCTGCCAGAATTCCGGCGGGAATGCACCGGGGTCGTCGAAGATCCACCTCCAAAGGGCCTCGATGCTAGCTCCAAATTTCTCGCGACCGAAGCCGGTCCTGATGATCGACTGCAGGTGTGAGAAGCGTAGACCGTCACTCCCCGCGCCTGATAACGCATTTCGGGAGTTGATGATGTCGAGGGCCACCTGCGAATCGAACTCTTGCTCTGGACGCCAGTTGGGAACATTCCCTTCCTCCGGTTCCGTAGAGCTTGCTGCCACCGCTGCCACTGCCGACTCGGGGATGGAGGCACGGTCTTCCCCCGGGAATTTGGCTTTCACCCGCTCCCATGTCACCTCGTCGCCGGGCGCTCGAGCTTCCGCGAGAAGACCGCGTGCTGCCACCGAAACCCCGCCCGAGTGGCGACAGGCTGACGACGCTGTCTCGTACTTAGCCGCGTCTGTGGCTTCGTAGGTTGGGCCCCTGCGCCGTGTCGATGCTCGACTGGTGTACTCCATCAACCACGGGAGAATAAGCGTGATGTCACCACGTTCGACGGACGCGAATCTCTCGCGTCGCTTCACGCGGCTGTCCTGCGAGTGTAGCAGTGCTGGCACTATGTACCACAGCTTGATGGCCCTCAGGAGCGAACTCGGCGTCTCGGAGTGTCTGTTTGGCCGATGCGCTCCGAGGGCGTGGTTCAGGAGACCGAGCACGTGGGTGAGAAGCTTGGCATGGACAGTAGCTAGCCCCGGCTGCACCTTAACAACGGTGATGAAACGTTGTTGGAGATGCTCGAGAGAAACATCATCGAGTGGCCCTGCTATTCCTAACGAATTCTGGTCCCACGGGTAACAAAGCTCTTCCCCCCGTTCATCGTAGTTGTTGTCCGGCCTTCCTCCAAGTCCTGCGACCGTAACCCGGAGTCCAGGATCAGCCTGAACTGCTGCATCCAGTGATTCCCGTCTCCCATGCGGGCTGTGCACCCTCGTGTAGCGCAAATGAGTTGTGCGTGTGACCCCCTCCTTCGAATAGCTTCCACCACACACCGCGCGTGCATAACGTGCTGGTTTCCACATGGCAGCCCTACCACTCGGTGCCCCCGAGCAACTGCCGCTCGGCATCCCCCGCACATCACGCCGTCTTGACTGGTGCCAATGGATGCACGGAGTCGCCCTACGCCCCCCGATGCTGATTCTCCCCCCTCGCCACCTTCTCCTTCCCTGGGGAGTTCTCTCTCTTCGCCACCTCCCCCTCTCGATCCAGGATCCGAACGAAGCTCGCTGCCTCCTCTCGATCCGGGCGTCGGGGGCGACTCGCTGCCCCCCTCTCGGTTCAGGGACCGAGGGTGGCTCACTGCCGCCGGGTCGAGGGATTCTTCCCCGGTTCGTGACGGCCTCTCTCCCAGTGCTTGTCGCTCGGGACCCCCTCCTAGACCCACGCGGTCGACCTCGTCCACCTCCTGTGCCCCCCCACTCCTTGGCTGCGCTACCAGGTTCAGAGGGAGTATTCCCAGCTATTGCTGGGGTGGCGCCGGATGGTGTCAGGGGGACCCCCAAGCGTCCCGAGGGCGTGACATCCCTGTCTCTGGCTGTTTGAAGGTTTGCCATCGCTACTACAACAGCATTTCTCTGATCCACTTCCCCCCCTATCTGCGAGTCACCCTCCGACGCCAGGGCTTCTCCTCCCGGTGGTGTCGTTTCGGCCGCCGGGGGCAGAGGCTGCGCAGCACTTGGACAGGAACCTCCAACGTTTGCCTCCATTCCACCTTGGCCGCCCTCGCGCGAGGGCGATTCGCTTCCAGTTGATCTAGGGGGCGTTGCCGCCGCAAATGTTGCAGAGACGGTACTGGGCCTTGCTTGAAGGATCTCCACTTGTCCCGCTAGCGCGGCATCCCTACCCCCCTCGGTGTGACGGCTTTCTACGGCACTCCCAGCAGCTCCTCCCTGCTCCACCTGCCCCCTAGTTTGCGGACCGCTCCCCGCCGCCGGGACCGTTCCCTCCGTTGTGGACACCGCCGCTGTCGGAAAAGGAGGCAAATCGTCCCCTGCCTCCAACGCGTTTTGGACCCCGGGGGTCCACTCTGCCGTCGGAAGAGGAGTTAGCGCATCACCTCCTTCCCGCGCGTTTAGTATCCCGAGGGTGCACCTTGGCCAGGGCTATGCTGGATGTTGTCCGGGGGGTCCCCACTGGTCCCGCTGACGTATCGTCCCTGTTCCACGCGGCCTGACGGTTCTCTGTGGCCTTTCCAGCAGTGCCGCCCTGATCGTTCTGCCCCCCTATTAACGGCCCGCTCTCCAGCGCCTGACCTGCCCCTCCTGGCGTGTCCGCCACTGCCGTCGGAAAAGGAGGCACCACGTCACCTGCCTCCAATGCATTTCGGACCCCGAGGGTCCACCTAGTCAGGCGTTCCTCCCATTCGGCATGGAGGCCCGCCAGAAACTCTTGGGCTTGTGGTGCGATGTAGATCCTCCGATTTGGGAGTCGGAGCATGATATCCCTCGGTCGGATGGCGTGCGCGGCAAAACGCTCACGGTAGTCGGCGGCGGCCACTTGCCATTCCCTCGTGCGGGGGAAGTCGAGGTAAGCCGCTCGAGGCATGCCCAGGGCATCGCTGAACAGGGAGCACAGCAGGAACGAAGAAGTTGGGCTCCTTCCATGGGTTCTCACCATGTGCTCGAACGTGTGGTGATGACCAGTCGTCACATAACTGGCCGGTACCAAATGGGTGCCCTCCTCCTCAAGAAGTTCGGCGAACTGCAGGGCACCTCCTACTGCCGACCACCTTCCCCCCGGTCGTGGTCTGGGAAGGTCCTCGGTTAATTCTACCGGATGGGGAGGTCGGGTTCTTACGGGCCATTCAGAGCCACACTCGACGCATGGCCGCGGGTCTGTGTGCCCACATGCGAGGCGTTCCGCACAATCCAGCATGCAGCCGGCGTGTACCAACTGTCCGTTGTCATGGTCACAAGTGATGGTTGTCCTCAGATGGTCGACCTCTGGATTCCTATCTAAGTTTTCTATGTCCTCACCGCAATAGATACATAGGCCTACTAGCGCGGTGTCTCTTGTGATCTCTCGGCTCTCTGGCGAACCTGGAGCGGCACCTCTCTGTCCATGCTGCCCCCTTGCTAACCGGTCGTCCCCCTGCGCCGAGTCCGTCCGCTCCGGTGGGGTCGCCACCGCCGTCGGAAAAGGAGGCAGCGCGTCACCTGCCTCCAGCGCCCTTTGGACACCGAGGGTCCACCTCGTCAGTCGTTCTTCCCATTCGGCGTCAAGGCCCGCCAGATACTCTTGGACATGAGGTCCAATGTAGAGCCTTCGGTTTGGGAGTCGGAGTAGTACGTTCTGGGGTCAGATGCCGTACGCGGCGAACAGCGTACGATAGTGGGCGGCCGCCGCTTCCCATTCCCTCGTTCGGGGGAAATCGAGGTAGGCCTGTTGCGATAGATCCAGCGCATCGCTGAAAAGGGAGCACAACACGAACGAAGAGGTTGGGCTTCTCCCCAGGGCACTCACCATGTGCTCGAACGTGTTGTGAACCCCGGTCGTCACGTAACTGGCTGACTCCGCGCCGAGGTCACTCCGCTAAAGGAGGGCGGTGAACTGCAGGGCACTACTCACCGCCGCCCACCTCCCCCCCTGCTCGGACATGGGCAGCCCTCTGGCAAGTTCCGCCGGGTGGGGTGGCCTGCCCCCCTCCGGCCACGACGACTGGCACACTACGCAGGACCTCGGGTCGGCATGCCCTCTCGCGATGCGATCTGCCCGGTCCAGCATGCAGCGTGCATGCACAAACCCTCCGTGGGCGCACGGGATAGGTACTCACACGTGGCTGCCCCCCGACTCTCCCGCAGAGTCATCTAAAACCTGGCCGCAATAGGTGCACGATGTTTCGGCGTCATCTCCCCTCCCTCCTTGTACTTGCTGGCGGCCTTCGTCCTGGCTTGTGGCCTCCTCCACACCCGAGATCACTGATCGCCATAGGATTTCCAACTGACGCTGTTGATAGGCTTTCTGATCATTGTTTTTTACGCAAGAAAAATGCCTCCAAGATCACATACTTTATGCACTCGGTGAGGCTTGAACCCACGAAATTGTGATCTTGATGTAGGCACGCGGACCACCCACCAAGCCACCGGGGATGCCGGCGCATCTATCCACAAAAAAAAGCAAAAATGTATGCCAACCAACTAAAAAATGGCAATTTGTTTGCTTCTTTCTGGCGAAGATCGTATACTCTGCTGTGTGGCACATGGAATAGTTTGTTTGGAACGCCCCTGATCCAGACCCCTCGCTCTCTGTCTCGGGAGGACACGTGCACTTTCTCTTCTCACTTGCCTGCGTGCATCCGCGTAGACAGCAAAATTGATACGCGCGCACGTGCGTGTGTGCGTGGGCGTGTGCATGTGATTTTTTAGTTCCACAAGTTCCACAAAAAATCACATCACGTACAGCAGTATATACTCGTACTACGAGTGCAGACCCGAACATCTATGCATGCGTGTTGTGGTAGCTTAGTTTCATTTATAGTTATTCTCTGCCTTCTGTTTCGGACACGCCGCCCGACTGCTGTTGTGGTGTGGAGGGAGATGTCAAGGGTGCCAGAGACGATGATCCACAGAAGAAGTGTGACACAGGTGTCTGTGCTTGGCCAAAGTCAGACCCAGTTCGTATTAACGTTCTCTTATGTTATAGATGCACGGCTTGCTCGGAAGGGGCAAGTGAGACGAGTAAGAAATAAAGGGGGATGGGAAGCAGATGGGTTTTGAAGCCAGCAGTATCATTTGGCTTCAACCGGCTATAATCTACTGGCAAGGGTACACACGCCACCCTCAACTTCAACAGTACAACGCCCCGTAAAACCTGACGTATAAAGATACCACGTGCGTACATCTCTGTCTCCTCGGCCATTTAGATACTAGCCTGCGTATCCGTTTTTTTTTGCAAATAAATACAAATACCAGGTATATCTTAGGCTCATTCTTATCGGAGAGCGTTTTTTCCAAAATTTCCAAAGTTTGGAAATAATTGGAGATAGGTATCGATATACGATGGCGTTCTGTCACTATTCGTGAAATTCTCCAGAAGAAGCAGAGATATCAAGTTCGTTAACATTCCAATATTTGAGAAAAAACCCAGGAAAATATGGAAGATTGAAAAATTGCGCGAAAAAAATGTCGAAAATTTGGGAAAAGAGCTCTCCGATAAGAATGACCCTTATTCCAGACGGTAAACGGGGTACCCGAACGAAGGAATACTAGCCTCTGCGTACCAGTATTTCAACTACGATATGTCTTATTCCGGACGGTAAAAGGAGTAAGATCCAATAGCCGGAATAAATATCTAACGGGCCCTACTGCTGGTTGGTCTATTTACTACCGGTATAAACCAAGGTACTCTATCACATTAGCCCACCCCAAATAGCCGTAGATGCAGATTCCACGACGATACAGAGATGGTTACTTAGACATCAGAAAACCGAAAGAGGGGGTCGAAGATACTGCTATTCAAAACAAACGACAGCCCAATGAGACTATAGACCAACCAACACCTCGTAAATGAGGCTAAGACGCCTCTGGTAGGGGTAGCATTCGTGCTAGAGAAAGAAAACGGAAAGGAAACGATAAGAGTTGTAGAGAAGGAACGGCATCGGGGAGTTGGTGCCTGCCTTTATGGCTTTGCGGAAACGCCGGTGAAGCGGGGTGTGGTCCATCCTCGTGACCAACGCAGGGAGTCTAGAGTACCATTCGGGGAGTCGTCACAGCGTGAGAGAATGTCTTCCAATACAAGTTTGGCGCTTGCTATGAGTTGTTGAACTCCGACACAGTCGTCGGTTCCCGCGGGAAAAGGGAGTGGGCCGATGAGCTCCAGTTTTAGAGAGTCCAAGTCGATTTACTTGCGGTTGAAATCAAAGTCGTGGGTACTAGCTGCAGTGCGTTGGGGCGTAGTGGAAGTTGCGACCGGGGGGACCGGTGTGGGAGTGGGGGTGACCGGTGTGGGAGTGAGATCGACTGGGTGTTGAGGGAGTACCGATGTAATGGGGATCGTGCTGTTTGGGAGGGGGGTGGGAGCCGGTAGCGGTGCAATGCCGGGCGCCGCGGGATACGGAGAGGTCAGGGCCGCAACGGGGGCTATGATGGGAGGCAGTGAGGAGTGAACCACTGAATACTGAGGTGGGTAGCGGTGTAACGGAAGGTGCGAAATTGGGGGAGGGGGCGGACCTGTAGCGGCGCAGGGGGCTGATACTGACCAGGTGGTGGAGAAATAGATATTGCGGCGTTGGTTTGGGGGGCAAGCTGGTACAGAGGGGGCGACGGCGTGTCCAAGAGGTTGGTTGTCGCGAAAGAAGCAGGATAGCGGAACAATATCATAGTCAGTCACTCGCCTGGTGCCCTCCGAGATGTAGTCCTCGTCGGTTGACGAGGAGAAATAGTCGCCCTCACTGTGCTTCCGTGGGCGTTGTTCGGGCCGAGGGGAAGTTCCATTGTTGCCGGACAGGGGGCGGGTGGTAGAGCCGGACAATGACGTACGGCGGGTTGGGATGTTAGAGTTGTTGCTGTTGTTGCTGTTGTTGTTGCTGTTGTTGTCGCGGTCATGGCCGTCGTCCGGGCGCCAGCGGTTGACCGGCAGACGGTCGTCCGAACAACCCGTCGTCTGCTGTTGGCGCTGGCCTCGAGAGGCGTTGTACTCAGCGACGGTAGGCCACGTGTGGTGATAAGAGGCATGGAAAGTCCACAAGATGGCGGCCAACCTTCGTAGTTTAATTCGGACGGTGTCGTTGGTGACGTTGGGGAGAGACTCGAGGGCGTACCGAAGGGTGGTGGTGGTCGATCGATAAAACCCTTTAATGGCAAGGCAGCCGACGAGATGGCCACCCGTCTGCCCTCCGGGACATCTTGCGATGAGATGAGTTGGCGGGTCGAGACGTGTAGGAACGCGATGCCCGTGAACTCCAAGACGAAACTCAGAGGGGCATGGTTTCGTGGGAGTGGAGTAGAGGGGGTCGGTGTGGTGGGGGCGGGGGCTGAAGTGTCAGTGGGGGCAGTCGAGGCAGCGGCCGGAACCGTGCGGACGGTAGTAGGGTCGATGCCTTGGGAGGCGAGGGTTAGGGCATGTTTAACCCGCAGGGAGGCTACTAGTTTCTCCGCCTGGTCGGTTTCTGCGCGCGCCCGCGCCTGTCGCTCCTGTAGGAGCCTCGAAAGTCGTGCTTCATGCCTGGAGCTTTTGATGGCATGCTGTGTGAGCCACGCCTGTAGCTCTGGTACGGATAGCTCGTCCTCCGCGGGGGGTGTTGCAGCGACGGGTAGGTGGGCTGCCGTGGTGTCGGCCAGGTCGTCGGGGTGGCCGTAGGTAGTGGAAGGGGCTTCCGCGAGGTCGAGGGCGTCCTCCGAGGCGTGGGGTGCAGCGACAGGGGGGTGGACTGACGTGGTATCGGCCGGGACAGTGGGAGAGGTGTCATCGTCTTCAGAATGATGGCTGTTACTCCCGTCATTGGAAGACCCAGCCCCGACGTCCATGCCATCCTGCTCGTATTTGATGTTGACCATCGTTGCTGTTGGCAGAAGCCGACGACAAGGGAGCGAAGGGAGAGGAGCAGGGAGGGAAGGGGAACAGGTAAGAGCCCTAAAAGATCGTGCCATGTGGGGTAGCGAGCGGGGTGTGGGAAGGGGTGGGAGCTTAGGGGAGCTGTCATCCATGTGCGAGCAAAGGTTAGAGAGACCGGTAGTGGTGTCTGAGTGTGGCCCCGTGAGCCCTCCGTCCGTGTGAGTGTACTGTAGTCTCGGTTGGCGCTTGGGTATCAACCTGGTTTCATGTGGGCTAAGGTGGCCCCGCTCGTGCTCCATGATGTGAAATCACTACGGAAGGCTCGTCAGACGGGTCGATCACTGGGAACGCACGGTCGCGAAGACGAAATTTGCTCAACCGGCGCGCGCGCTACGGCAGTTGTCTTCACAGGCGGGCGCAACGCGCGCGCGTTGCGTTACGCTGCGGTGGTACCCAAGGAGAACGCGAACGCTGATAGACAGAAAGCAAATACAAGAAAAAAAAGGAGAAATATAGAGTACTCTACAAATGCAGTGACTCGACTCATGCCAACACGAAAAGAGAGGGAGGCTCACACCTAAAGGGAGGAGAAGGCTCGAATAATAGGTCGAGGCGATGGCCACGGGCAGAGATGTAGTCCTGCCGACGACGCCAATATTGTGATGTGGAGGGAGATAGATGCCAAGGGTGCCAGAGATGATGACCCACAGAAGAAGTGTGACACAGGTGTCTGTGCTTGGCCAAACTCAGACGCAGTTCGTATCGATGTTCTCTTATATTATTGATGTGCGGCTTGCTCGGAAGGGGCAAGTGAGACGGGTGAGAAAGAAAGGGGGGGGGGAAGCAGATGTTTTTTTAAGCCAGAAGCGTCATCTGGCTTTAACCGGTTAGAACCTACTGGTAAGGGTACACACGTCAACTTCAATAGTACAACACCCCGTAAAACCTGACGTATAAACTTATACCACACGTGCGTACATCTTTGTCTCCTCCGCTACTTAGATACTAGCCTGCGTATCCGTTTTGCAAAAAAATGCAATATATCTTATTGCAGACGAAAACGGGGTACGCGAACGAAGGAATACTCGCCTCTGCCTACCGGCCTTACTAACAGCTCTATTGATAGTGATCGTATTGCCTGGTAGGACGCGTTTGAGACGGAACAAAGAGCTGTAGGATCAAAATGCACCACTCGCTAGCTACCTACAGAAATCACGAACATCACCTCCTGCGCTATAGGACCACCCTCTGCAATCTCACGCGTGTGTGCATACTCGAAGTACTGCTGTGTTTTTCATAAACCAAGAGCGGAAGAGGGGCCAATAACACGCACTCGTACGATAGTGAGACTCACAAGCACGTACGTACTCATGTACTGGTACGTCAAGATCTGCTGCAACATTTACCTGTTACAGGGAGTATCCAAACAAGTTTCTGTGTGTTGGTGTGCCCGTCACGTTTAAACTGTTGTAAACCAGCTTTCGATTGTCTTGTGTACTCCGACCTTCGCGTGTCGATTTGCTGTTTCAGTGTACGAGATGGTACAAGTATTATCGTCTCGTCGACCCTGGTAGCATCCGGGGGAGTCACCGGCCAGTAGTAGTAGTCAATCGCTATTAATTAGGGAAATAATGGAAAACGCGCGAACGGTTCACGCAGCTTGCAAAGTTGAGTATCGATCGATCTGCCGATCGGTTGAACTCACAGCTGACGTACTTTTCTACCTGGTAGTTTTTGATCAGATACGAGATATATTATTCCAGACGGTAAAATGAGTAAGATCCAATTGCCAGAATAATATCTAACGGTCGCTACTACTGCTGATTGGTCTATTTACCATATACAGTAGTATAACCCAAGGTCGTGCTTTATCACACTGCCGTCAAAAATACGAATAATACACCCTCTGGTACTTCGTTCATATCTGCGCGCAAGCAACCCATGTACGCCACAGGCGCCAGACGAGCCCCCCTCGGCTCAGCAGCAGCAGCAGTAGTATATCCTTGAAGTATCTAGGAAGAAAGAAGCCTACTATTAATAATAATATTAATATCAGGAGGTACTTTTATGTACGTGTATACGTATACCTGGTAGATACATATCTGGTACTCGTATAAAAAGTATCCAAAACAAGAAGAGAGAGATATTTTTTCCCTCATCCTACGAGCATACATCTACTCTACTGCTGTGTTTACCAACGCCTACTTACTACTGGCTGGTATACTGCTGTGTTTACCAACGCCTACTGGCTGGTATACTGCTGTTTACTTCTTGGCTCGCCCGGAGTGTTTTGAGTGATCGCTTCTCGGGTGCGGGCCTCGGGCGAACAAAAAGAGCGGAGAATGCATCACACGCATGTCACCAACCGACAGACAACAAACAACAGATATATCAGATCATCAGATCAACAGCCACACAACGGCGCCTCAACGGCGGCGGCAAACTCTAAAGATTCACAAAGAATATTCCTAGCGTTTTCTTCCGGAATGAAACATGCCCCGTAAATAAGCCTTTTAAAAGCAAGTTTGGCCCCATGCATGGGAGATCTGCCACTCACTACTGCTGAGAGTAAAAACAGCAAATTATCATTCTTCTTGCATTTTATCACATGGAATATTTAAATTTATTTGGAGAAAAATTGTTCCTCAAACGTAACGCTGTAGACATAAATGTAAGGACCGCTTAATCTTCATATTTATTTGTTAATGATCCTTATATTTACGGTCAAACCGGGAAATTATTTTCATCATCGTCGTTGTTCTATGTTCCGTCCCGTTCCTGATCATGTCCTTTTGAAACCGTTCAGAAATAACCGTTTCGTCTGATGGCAGCTTGTCTGTACTGCCGCCCGCACCACTCTGTCCCAATAAATAAACACATTTGGAATTTCACTAATCTATTCAAAAGGTGCTTATGTTTCGGAACATAGTTTGACGTTTCAAATAAACATCTACTGCATGCTCTCCATGGTTGCTGGCGAGCTCTGGGGTTTATTACGACAAGAAACACCGCCCCCACCCTGTATACTCTGTCTTCACTCCCACAATTAACTACACTACTGCTACAACAGCAGTTCGCGGCGTTTGCTAGACCTCAGCTCGACGAGAGTCGTAGAGAGGGAAAGAGAGAGAGAGATAGAGAGAGAGAGAGAGCTACCGCTGTGAGAGCTTCGCCTCGCGATCGCCGTCCTTGTTCTTCTTCTTCTCGTCTTGCTGTTGAACACAGCAACCCACACAGTGTCCACACACACCCAGGGAACGTGCTTTGCGTGTGTTTGCTCCGCCATCACTTCACGTCCTCTCATCATCGCCATGGTGTTCGCTACGAAGAAAGGCCTGCTGACGTGCTCCGCGGTCATCGCTCTCGGCTGCTTCCCTTCGACTGCGTGGCCCATCAGGACCATCGATAAATCTAACAACGGGGCCCTCTGTGAGTGTTATGCACTGCAACAACAATACCGTACCTACCTCCTTACCATACCTACAGTAGTACCTCGTTTACCTGGCAGCTGCTGTGCTGGGCGAGAGGTTGTGGTTTTGTGTTTTTCCGTTCGGAATCCATCGTATATCGCACCACTCGTACGTACTCGTACCTCGTACCAGGTTTAAACTACTGTACACAGCAGTACACAGCAGCACACAGCAGTACACAGCAGTAGAAGAAACAGCAAACTACGTACTCGCACTATTAATAGGATCGACCAGCGGGCAGCATCAACATCTACCAGCAGCCAGCGGCCAAGCGCATCATCATCATGCTGAGCGCGGGCCGTGTGCGTTTATTCATGTGTCGCATACTACTGCTGCTAGCAGCTGTACGTACACATATATATATATATGTCGAACCCTCTTCGGGCTTGAAGATGTTGAAGAGGGGGAAAAAATGAAAAAATGACGATGTGAGATATTTTAAAACGACAGCAAAACGGGCCATCCATGCGTGAGTGAGGGGGGTGTGCAACAGCAACTAACAGTAGTAGTATTAATAGTAGTAGAGTGCAGATTTGGTGTCGAGGTTGCAATGCAAGGAGTCGCACTTCCTCCGCGGGTGCAGCATGCTCCTTGACGTGTATTACGATGATGTACTGCTAGGCGCCTGCGCTCCGTCTAGACATCAAGCAGCAGCAGTAGTACTGTAGTAGTAGTAAGTAGTACCTGGTTGTTGATAGCAACACCCAAATTATGGTCGTTTGGGTCGCAGCCAAACAAAGGGGCCCCAGAGTAGCAGGTAGAAGAGCACGTTGCTATACGAGTATTTACTTCGAGAGCTGTGATGATTTTGATGATCGTGTGTTTTTTTTATTGTGGTGCGTCCCAGTCAATAGATATCACACAGAAAATGGATCTATCTGTGATCAGATCACACGCGGTGGGTGGGTATTATAGTGGGTGGTGGATTTTGGTTTGCTTTTGAGGACAAGGCATCAAGCAGGCATGCAGTGCGGCATCTGATTCATCTGCCATGTGATCTTTAGAACACTCTACCCCCCTCTGAACGGCGGGATCTTTGAGGCGTCGGAACCGTATATACGTCCGTACGCTGACCTACCCGCTTCCTTTCATTACCTGGGGATCCAGGGAGATGTGTGCGTGTGTGCGTTTTTTTAGGTGTGCACGTGTGCACGCGCAAGCGTTTCTGTAAAAGAAACGTTCGAAGTTGGGTTCGAACCCGCGACCTGGACGACGTCAAATGTTAAGGTGTTACCTACTCTTCTTGCTACTCTACCTGCAAGACCGATCGATTACCCAGCCCAAGGTAATCCTTACAACACTTGCGGCAGTTTTATTATTTTCCTAGTACATACCCCCCAAAACTCACGAGGCCGCAGCCCCGTTTTGGGGACAAACTGCTTACATTTTTTGAGTGGTTTTCCCACAAAGAAAGCGGGGCGGCGGTTCATAAAAAAATGAGGTTAAAAATATTATGTGTTCTCCCATCATCAGCGTATATCTGCAACAACTGCATTGCAGCAGTAGAAATTTGTTTTTTTTTAGAAAACATGCCGGCGTCCCCGGTGCCTTGGTAGATGGTCCGCGTGCCCATCAAGATCAATTTCGTGGGTTCGAGTCTCAGCGAGTGCATGCTCGTATGTATGGATGGGGGCTTTTTCTTGCATAAAGAAAAATGATTGGCGGAAAGCGCGAGAGCGTGAGTTGGCTACATTCGATGAAAATCGACGAGCAGTGGGAATGCTGAACCCTATGCGCGACAAAAAATAAAGGCACGTACCGGGGGGGAGAAGGGACGACACCTTTGACCACGGCTTGTCCAGAGAAGATCGCCCAGGGTAAAACCTCCTACGAGTTTTAGGCTGGAAAGTAAAAGTGATGACTGGAAAAATAAAATAAAACAACGGGATATGTGGTCCACGTGCCTATCTATCTATCAAGATCAATTTCGTGGGTTCAAGTCTCACCGAGTGCATGCTCGTACGTAGGGGCTTTTTCTTGCATAAAACATTGATTTGCGGAAAGCGCGAGAGAGCGTGAAGTCTCATCGAGTGCATGCTCGTACGTAGGGCTTTTCCTTGAATAAAAAATTGATTAGCGGAAAGCGCGAGAGAGCGTGAGAGATAGCTGCTTTCTACTTTCGATGAAAATCGACGAGCAGTGGCAATGCTGAACCCCATATATATACATACCTGGTATTTGTTTTTACATCACTTTTACTTTCCAGCCTAAAACTCGTAGGAGGTTTCACCCTGGGCGATCTTCTCTGGACAAGCAGTGCCCACAGGTGTCGTCCCTTCTCCCCCCGGTACGTGCCTTTATTTTTGTCGCGCATAGGGTTCAGCATGCCCACTACTCGTCGATTTTCATCGAATGTAGCTAACTCACGCTCTCGCGCTTTCCGCTAATCAAGTTTTTCTGCAAGAAAACCTGCGCGACAAAAAATAAAGGCACGTGCCGGGGGGGAGAAGGGTAGTCACCTGTGACCACGGCTCGTCCAGAAGCTCGTCGAGGGTAACACCTCCTACGAGTTAGGCTGGAAAGTAAGAGTGATGATCTAAAAAAAGAAGAGGAAAAAAATGGGGGATTGACGACAACGCAACACGTGTTCTTGTCTCATTCGTTCAATTACCTCTCCTTTCTGCATACATACATACTCGTACGCTGGTACGTGTAAGTACCGAGCTCACGTCGCCTGGCGGGATCCGTATAACGTATATTCTGCATGTATGTCCTGATAAGGATAATCCTGTGCTGTGTAATCGATCGGTCGTTTACCCCTATATTATAGCTCAGTAGGTAACATCCTCACATTTTACGTCGTCCAGGTCACGGGTTCGAACCTCACTTCGAACGTTTCTTTATACTGTAGGAACGCTTGCGCGTGCCAAAAAAACAAAACGAAACACATCTCCCTGGTTCCCCAGGTAACGGAACGAAGCGGGTAGGTCAGCGTACCGACGTATACGATTCTGACGCCCCTACGATCCCGCCGTTCAGAGGGGGGGGGGGTGTAATAAGGATTACCCTGGGCTGGGTAATCGATCGGTGGTTTACCCCTATAGCTCACTAGGTAACACCCTCACCCTACGGTACGGCAGGTGTGACCAACTTCAGCAATAATAATAGTAGATGAGCTACAGCACTGCTGCGCTGCTGCACAGGTGCACTGCTGTACTGCTGCTGTTGGAGACTCGACCTGAACCGCCAGGTTTGACCCGACCCGTGAGCAGCGCTGAAATGTTTTTCGCGGCCTGCTGACGACGACTTTTGCCTCGATGACCAGTAGTACCACCTCGTAGGGCTGTGGCAAAACACACCCCAAGAAAAAAAACAATACAGAAAAGAGGGCGTTGAAAGTGTGCAGACTGCTGATGCTGCTGCTGGTCCACATAATATATTTCAATGACATCGCCCCCCTAAGTTTGCCACTGTCTGTCATAAATATTCGTCGAAGCCAACCTGTTTGCCCCCCCCCCCCCCCGCTCCCCTGACTGCGACGAAAACAATGGGAATAAAGAATAAATTTAGTACGTAGTCACCAACTAACTGCTTACGAGAAGCGTGAGGGCTTAGAAGTGCACGTGGGATGGTCTTGCGCCCTTGTGGCACGAATCCTCGCATTGGAACTCCGACACCACTTTGTCCCCCTCCCCCCCCCCCCCCCCTCCCCCTTGGAGCTGTCATCCGCGTGCAACTCCGTCTCACGAGCGGCTCTTCTGATAATAGGATGCAGCTCGCCCTTCATGCGACTCGCCGAACACCTACCTCATGGCGCTTCGCGATTGGTGCAAACTATGTCTGCCTGGTGGGTGAAAACCCGACGTGCTCCGTCCCGGTATTGTGTGGACGCGAAGGTATACGTATGGTCATACTTCTACTGTACAACTACGGCCATGCGTGGTATCGAGTCCCCCCCCGACCTCCCTCCGATCCACAGGCGGCGAAACGGGATGGGGATAAGATTAGCAAATCGCTCCTATATAATATATGGAAACAACGTATTGAGCGCCCAAATGTTGGAGGTGTCTCCATTAGGAGTAGGAACGGTGCTCCGTCTCGAAAGGGATGCGTTGTCAGTGGTCAGATTTTAGAACTCCAGTCCCGTTTTGGGGACAAACCACTCAAATTCCAAGTAATTTAGCCTCAATAGTCTCCAAAACGAGACTGCAGTGCTAAAAGGGTTAAGGCAATCCACAAACGAGTACGACCCCCTCGACCCCCCCCCCCCCCCCCCCCTCCCCCTCTCCTCATCAACACGGTTGACTTTGCTAAAATATTTTTTGTGCTCGACTTGTTTTCCCCTCTATAGTTCCGATGGGGTGACTTGGCCAACTACTGCTCTTACTGCTCTTACTGCTTGCTCTTAGTCGCAGTGATTTTGGTGTCGTTACTCGCGGCGATGCCTTGGGATGCTTTTTTTGGTGACCGCAGACTGACGCACACGCATTGTTTGCTCATTCAGTCGCACCCTGCCCCCGAACTTAGCTCCCTGATCCGGCCCGGACCTCATCCCGCTCGTCGAACCTGAGCCCTCTAAACTCTAAACTGCCCCCCCCCAGCATAAACTTACTATCATTAGTAACAGAGGTAAAGGAGGCAAGGCGGCCCCATCTTTACAGCAGATACCGTGTGCGCCCGAATAATAAAAACCCGACCCCCCCTTCCCCCCCCCCCCCCGAAAAAAAAAATCCCGCCGACCTCCAAACACATCACCAAAACCACAGCATGACAACACCCGCGAACACTACTTGGAGAGGGCGTGCGACGAAACACGCCCCACGCGTTATAGCCCGTACTCGTCCGGCTTTTTGTCGTACTGATCCCGGGCTGTTTGTGCGAAATCGGCCACATTTACGCACACGGTAGTGAAAACAAAAAGGTGCAGACAAGACAGTACACAGACGACTAGAAAACAGACAGACTGCTACCGTTCTTAACCCTTTTAGCACCGCAGTCCCGTTTTGGGGACGAAGTACTTAGAATTAGAGGGGTTTGCCCCCAAAACGGGACTGCAGTTCTAAACGGGTGAAATGCTTGGAAGCCGGTATGTACTCGTGCGCGCCCCGGCATGAAGCACGGAGAGGCTTTCAATTTTTTCCACAATAATATAGGCTAATAACGGCGTCAGTAAACGTTAGCCGCCGGCAGGGGCCACCGAACCCCAAGCACTCTCTCCCTATAAAACTGCGGAGCGGGTCAAACCTCACGCGTCGGGTCGGGTCGGGTCGGGTCGGGTCGAGTCGGATCGGGTAACGATGACCGGATCCGTGGGAGCATTAAAACCTCCCAGCCCGACCCGACCCGACCCAACCCGACCCGGACTCAAACCCGGACCCACGGACCCGATCCGACCGGCCCGGCCCGGCCCGGCTCGTGAGATTTCGGAAAATTCTCACCCGGCCCACGGGTTGGAGTCAGAACTCGTGAAGAGTCTTGCGGCGGCGCGAAACGGGGCAAACCCACCACCAAGAAACCCACCATTAACAAACAACCCATATATATATTGCCACGCATTGCCACGCTCGAGCCCCAATAACCACGTATTATGGCGTATTAGCATTTTTTTTATCGTATACGTATGTATGTACCTGCTACCTGACGTAAGAGGGTGGGTTTTAGCCCTATTACGGGGGGCCATAGTTAATAGGACCTATGGTATACATAAAAACCTATATGTTTAACCATTTTTACTAACAATATTTGGTCCTATTAACTATGATCCCCCGTAATAATTAATCGAGAAAAAGGGGTTGGGGGTCACTACCGCTATGTACGAGGCAAATGCAACTATCCCTGACGCTATTTTTTCGATAGTCATACCCACTGAAGCACTGGCTATATAAGCACAACAACCCCTTTGCCACGTGTGTAAACAGAGTAGCGTACCAATCGTTTTCTCGAACGAAGTGGCAAAAAAAGCTCTGCGTACGTACTGACCTGATGATGAGCACTCGTAGGTAGATCAGTCGGTCAGCAATCACTTGACGAACAGATGCCTCACGTAACCCTGCCCCATGGTCCACTGTGCCCCCGTCGGCTACATACAGGCGATACATGGAAGGAGCAGTACATTCAGGTGGAGGGCTATGACTACCACGACCACCCGAAGTTCACCATGCGCTGGACGTGAGCAAAAGAGAGAAAGACGTTCCTTGCCCGCAGTTGTCCGACTGGTCAACATTAATAGGGTGTGGCTGTGACTGTAAGCCGCCGGCTATTATTGCTAGTTTTTGTCTGCCCGACCGCATGTCGCCGACTATTGATAGGTTTTTGGTTGCTCAGGCATACCGTATTAAGAGTAGTCGCCTGCTAGCTGCGGTCGGTCCCTAGGCCCATACTGCGTCCACCAGCTTCGAGCTGATACACGCTTCTTCACACCCATCATTAATACTCGTAGCTTAACCCTTTTAGCACCGCTGTCCCGTTTTGGGGACAGACTGCTCAAAATTAGACTGGTCAGTCCCCTGAACGGGACCGAAGTCCTAAAAGGGGTTAAGATATACAGTTTCTAAATAGCTTGTGCCCGGCAAGTTACGTGCGTAGGTCAGCCTTTTTGCTCGAACGAAAAGTAACCTTTAAACCTGGTGTGGTTTCTTTCTTGTTAGAAATAATCTCGCGCGGTGGTTGGCTCACCGCGGTCGGTAGTTTTTTTTTTCTCTCCTCGATCCTGCTGTTCCTTCTCTTGTTTTTCATGCGGCTGTGTTTTTGTACATGATTCTTTCTCCTGTTGGTCTTTCTCTGGTGCTCATCCTTCTTCTTGTGGTTTAGCTCTTTCTCTTGGTGCTCATCCTTCTTCTTGTGGTTTAGCCCTTGTGTATCTGTTTTTTTTTTGTATATTTGTTGTCGTGCTTTCAGTTATTTTGGTATTTGTTCTTGTGCTCGGCTCTGCTACTAATGCTTCTGATCCTTGTTCTTTGTTGGCGTTGATGTGTTCTTGTTCATGCTCTTGGTTTTCTTCTTGCTCATATTCTCATTCTTGTTCATGTTCGTGTTCATGTTCTTGTTGTCATTCTTGTTCTTGCTCTTGTTCTTGTTCATGTTCATGTTCTTATTCTCATTATTGTTCTCGGTAGTGTTCTTGCCCTTGTTCATGTTCTTGTTAGTGTTCTTGTTCATGTTCTTATTATCATTATTGTTCTTGTTCTTGTTCATGTTCTTGTTCTTGTTCATGTTTTTGTTCTTGTTCATGTTATTGTTCATGTTCTTATTCTCATTATTGTTCTTGTTCTTGTTCATGTTCTTGTTCATGTTCATGTTCTTGTCCTTGTTCACGTTCTTATTCTTGTTCTTGTTCATGTTCTTGTTCATGTTCTTGTTCTTGTTCTCGTCCTTGTTCATGTTCTTCTTCTTGTCCTTGTTCATGTTCTTATTCTTGTCCTTGTTCATGTTCTTACTCTTGTTCTCGTTCTTGCTGTGTTGCAGCCAGCTGAGCGGCGAATGTGGGGCGCAGGCGACAGACTCTCTGAAGTCCTGGGAAGAAACCTACGACTCTACTGCGGGGAGGGACGACCAACCGCCGCCGGGGGAGAATGACAACAGGTGATGAGCCCTGCCGCGCCTTGCGCTGCGACGGCAGACAGGGTAGAGAGGGTATTCTATGAGGGCTGTCACCTCAGCACCGGGTACAAGTCGCCGACTATTACTGAGTAGTAGTAACTGTTCACCACTCAAACCGGAAATATTAGCTCCGTTTTATATTCATGTAACATACCGAACGGTTGCGTACATTTACGGCCAGAGCGGTTTACAACATATCACCCACAGATCATCTGCAGATCATCTACAGATCATCTACAGACCATCTACAGATCATTCGATTATCTACAGTAGACCTCTCAAGTCAGACATATCTACTACCCACCTTGTATGATCTACTACTGTAACAGCAGCAGCTCAGGTTGCCTGGTGGGACGCGTATAATGCGCATGATATTTTACCGTATGACATTTACACGGATGAAACCACACCCCGGTGATAACTCTTTATCCTATCCGTAAGAAAATATCATCGCCGGGGGAGCCACCCCACAGAAGGGGTGCACCAGAAGTTCCTGAGCCCCTTACATTAGGAGCTCAATATCTAACCCGATACAAAACTTGGAAGAAGTTCGTTCGTGCCATCCGACCGGCACTTGTATGCGCTAGTAGTCCTAATGCGAACATACGACACAAAATATCATCGTAACCGGTAGTTCCTCACCTAAGGAACTCAATTGGTCAGAAACCGTCGGCCCAAAAAGTGCAACCCCTACCGTGGGGTGACTCGGGGGTGATTTTACAGGGGTGTGTGGTATCTAGCGTAGCCCCGGTGATAGGCACCACGCACGGGAGCCCCGCAGCTGGGGTGTGAGCTAAGAATGGGGTGTGGTATTCAAGGGGGGTGTGATATGGAAGGGAGGGGTATTTAAGGGGTGTGTGGTACTATTCAGGGGGGGGGGGGTGTTATTCAAGGGGGGTGTGTTGTTCAAGGGGGGTGTGGTATTGAAGGGACGGGTATTATTCAGGGGGGGGGGGGGTATTATTCAGGGCGGGGGGGGGGGTGTTATTCAAGGGGGGTGTGTTGTTCAAGGGGGGTGTGGTATTGAAGGGACGGGTATTATTCAGGGCGGGGGGGGTACTATTCAGGGGGGGGGGTGTTATTCAAGGGGGGTGTGTTGTTCAAGGGGGGTGTGGTATTGAAGGGGGGGGGTATTATTTAGGGGGGGGGGGTATTATTCAGGGCGGGGGGGGTGTTATTCAGGGCGGGGGGGGTGTGTTATTCAAGGGGGGGGTGATGTTCAAGGGTTGTCAGGGTGTGTGTGCTATCATTCGGTGCTACCAGGTGTCCGGTAGCACATGACTCCTGGGTAGGGGTCTGCAATACTAATATGTGTGCAGATCCTACACTATTACCTCTCTAAACGGCGGGCGAGGAACTAGATCATCTACTGTGCATAGATAGATAGATAGGTAGATAGATAGATGAATACATACCAGATAGATAGATATATATATATGAATATATACCAGGTAGATATATAGATAATATAGATAGATAGATAGATAGACAGATCATGATCTGCCTGTCGGAGGTGCGAATCGCTGGCTAGGTGTTGCAGGTATTATACTACAGCTATTTATAGTTGCGTGTGGTATTGGCAGAGTTCTGCGTCTTTGCGCCTGACGGAGGGGATGTGTTAAAAAGTAAGCGGGGGGTGTGACAAGGTGACAGGGGTGTTTGATAAGTCAAGCATGCCCACATGTCGGACGGATCACGATCTATCTACCTGCAGACATATCATCTATGAATACAGCAGTAAATCCAACCTGCCGTTTTGAGGTATCGCGCAGGATGTATATGTACTTCGAAGTATATTAATAATGCTTATCAGGCCCGACGCAGGAAGCTGATATATCGTGCTGTTCTATGTAGATCATGCTGGTTAGTTTAAAGCTCCAACCAACCCGGTAACCGGAGAGCTACCGCAGACTCTGCGGCTTCAGATTCCGCCTTCCTCCTCGTACACGGATTGTATTTTCTTGCATGATCATCGAGGTCATGTACAACCGGTCCAGTAAATTGGCATCGAACGCACAAATGCACCTGCTCCAGAAGTGGAACGAAACTGTGCGCCCCTTCTGTGTCTGCTTCCTGCTTTGACGGCCTCCGTTGCTGTCGTTGTCGTTGTCGCTGTTGTTGCTGTTGCTGCTGTTGTGCTCGTCTCCGCCTCCTAAGGGTCCAGCTGAATATCTTCGTCTGCGCCCCGTTCGGACACTACGAGATCGAGCTCAAAATCGCCAGTTACAGCGACGAGGGGTCGGACCGCCCGCAGCGAACTGCCTGGGAACTCGAGAACGGCCCGGACGAGGTACGAGACTGCCCCTGACTGTCGCTGAACACAAGCAACACAATAAACACTTTTTGTTTAGTGTGAATCGTTGATCCAAAACGGTTCTAACAATTCTTGACGAGGTCTTGTGAGACCGCCCGCACATAGAGGGAACGTTTTGTTTGTTTGTATGAATACCACTCTGTCCTTAACCCTTTTAGAACTCCAGTCCCGTTTTGGGGACACACCAGCCAATTTCCAAGTAGCTTGTCCCAAGTTGTCCCCAAAACGAGACTGCAGTCCTAAAAGGGTTAAAAATAAACACATTTTGAACTGGAAATGTTTATTATATTCCGAGACAGAGAGGTAGCTTACACCCTGTTAGGACTGCACTCCCGTTTTTGGAGACGAACCAGTCAACTTATTCCAAGCAAGTCTTGTCCTCAAAACGGGGCTGCAGCCCTCAAAGGGTCGAGGGCTCACAAGGGACAAAATAATGTTCATTTAGAATGACCCCCCAAGGCGAGCGATTACAAGACTCAGACTTTCCCACTTCCCAACTGTCGTTCCATTTCTTTTTCTTTTTCTGAGCTGTACGAGCTTGGCCGCAGCCTGCAGCAATCATCCCGGGACCGACTACTCTTTCCCCATGGTCCGTATACACCGTCCTTGGTGCTGACTATTACGGGGGACCATAGCAAATAGGACGTACGGCACACACTAAAACCTATATTTTTACCTATTTTTACTTGCGATATTTGGTCCTATTTCACAATAACGGTCCCCCGAAATAGGACTACCTGGCCATCATATTAATTTAATACCAGGTACTATTAATAATGCAATGCTAATGTAGAAACGGCCAGGGGCCCGCGAAATAATCGATCCCGACATCCAGACGGGGGGGGGAGGGGGGGGGGTTGTGTACTCGATCTCATGCATGGTCGTAGTCGTATGACCATAGACCCTCCCCTCCCTACAATGCCAGGAGGGGGGAGGGGGGGGGGGGGGGGGGGGGGCTACTATAGCCAAGTTAAAGTACAAACATGGGAAACAAACCAAATGTCGCTTCCCGTTCGTAGTTTTCGTCCCTAAGTCCCAAGGCGCTGGTTTCTTTTTCATTTTGACACTGGGAAAGTGTGCACCCCATAGGTCGGGCTCTCTCTCAGGGGAGCAGCCTTAACACAGCCCCTATATTATCGATAGAGTGGGAAGCACGAGATATGTTCTTGAACATAAGGGACGTTTGTATGCAATCTTAACGTAGAAACGAGCGGCACCAAGGTGACCAAGGTATATCCCCTACGTACGTCACCTATTGTACGTTTTGTCGAACACTGTGACGTTGAACTTGTGCTAACGGCGTCCCCGGTGGCTTGGTAGATGGTCCGCGTGCCTATCAATATCAATTTCGTGGGTTCAAGTCTCACCGAGTGCATGCTCGAAGGGAATTTTTTCTTGCATAAAAATATGATTAGCGGAAAGCGCGAGAGCGTGGGTTAGCTACTTTCGGTGAAAATCGACGAGCAGTGGGAATGCTGAATGAACCCTGTGCGCGATAAAAAATAAAGGCACGTACCGGGGGGGAGAAGGGTAGACGCCCTGCGACCACGGCTTGTCCAGAAGCTCGTTGAGGGTAAAACCTCCCACGAGTTAGGCTGGAAAGTAAAAGTGATTATTGAAAAAAAACAAGAACAACAAAAAGGTGTGCGGGAAAGTTGCGTGGAGTGCGTGCAAGCCCGTATGGGGGGTATGCGAGCTTGCCCGCAAGCTTTGCGTACAACCGTGAAAATGAACGACAATGTGTAGAGCAGCGGGTACCCGTCGATAAGGCAATCCGTCGATAAGGCAATCCATCGATAAGGCAATCCGTCGATAAGGCAATCCGTCGATAAGGCAACCCAAGGATGATACGAGAGCCAGGCCAAATCGGCTTCGTCCCGATTTTAAACTCGGTATGGACTCCAGGCGATTTCTCCCGCTTTGATTTATGTCCGGTTTCGGCCTCATCCCGAGTGAACCCTTTTAGGGCTGCAGTCTCGTTTTGGGGACAATTGGGGGGCAAATCACTTGGAATTTGAGTGGTTTTCCCCCAGAATGGGGATGGAGTTCTGAAAGGGTAAATAAAGGCAGAATCGGGATAAATAAGGGAAACATAGGAAGATTCCAGGTTCAGCTGCCTTGTCCCATGCCTGCCTTGGTGCCGGTGTGATTGCTTTGACGGCACCAGGAGAACGATGTATTGGGGTTCCCTCCCACCTCCCTCTAAAGTCTATACTGGTACCTCCTGTTAACCCCCTCAGGCCGTGACCCTTAGGGTACAAACTACTTGGAATTAGAGTGGTTCGTCCCCAAATCAGGACTGCACTATCACGGGGGACCATAGTAAATAGGACCAAACATTGTTAGAAACGTTGAGAAAATATGTACCAGGTAGGTAGGTTTTTGTGTGTACCGTAGGTCCTGTTTACTATGCCCCCCCGGAATACTAAAGGGGCTATCCTCGTGGAATTACAGGAAAATGTAGGCGTATGCACAGCAGTGCAGTAATTGCCAGTAAATAGCTCCTGTACTCCAATGTAGCAGGAGAAGCGCTACAGCAGTATTTACGCGTCTTTCGCGTCTACTTACAACAACGTGCCCGTTTTTGTTTTTTTGTTTCTCGTTATTTGCCTTTTTTTGTCCTCGCCCCCAAAGCTCCGTCTCGAAAGGGATGCGTGCCCAGCGGTCAAATTGCTAAGGAAAAAGCCATATATGAGTACCTCCCCCCCCCCCCACTCCTTCCCCTACTACCGTTCAACACCCGATGTTGATTTAAAGGATGTTTTTCTTCTTTTTTTGTTTTGTTTTTTGTGTTCTTGTTTTGTTCCTGTTTTTTTTCTTGTTTTTTCTTGTTTTTTTCTCTTGTTTTTTTTCTTGTTCGTTTCTTTCTTGTTTTTTGCCCCCGCCCCCCATGCTCCGTCTCGAAAGGGATGCGTGCGCAGTGGTCAAATGACTAAGGCAAAAACCACAAATGAGTACCCCCCCCCCCCCCCTCCTCCCCCTCCTACCGTTCAACACCCTAAGTTAATACAAGGACCATTTGTCTACTAATATTCAATCTGAACGGTCATCGTATATACGGACAGAGCGATATGTATTCCATGGGAAAAACATACCGAACGCCCAAACGTTGGGGGCATCTGTGCTGCTGCAGACTAGGAGTAGGAACGGCGCACCGTCGCGAAAGGGCTGCGTGCTCAACGGTCGAATGAGTCCCCGACATGCTCCGTCCCCCCCCCTCCCCGGACATGCCTCGTCCCGACATTGAAGGGGTGCGAGGGTCAATGGTTGTACGACTACGGCCATGCATGACATCGAGTACGCCCCCCCCCCACCGACATGCTCCGTCCCGGCGTGGAAGGGGTGCGAGGGTCAGTGGTTATACGACTACGGTCATGCATGATGATTAGTACGCCCCCTCACCCCCCCCCCCCCCCCGCCCCTCCGCCCCTCCGCCGCCGCTCAACCCCCGCCCCCACCAGCACCACATCTGGGATACCGTGAACACCTACCTTGCCGACGACCCAGCCTACAGTCCCACGTCGCCGGGCACGTACTCCTGGCCATTGGACGGCGAGACGGGCTACTACAGCACCATCTACGCTGGGCCCCTCCCTCCCACCGAGTGCCCTGGCAGCGTGCCTGCCGGCGTCGTCTACAAGGACTGTTACAGGGACTCAGCGTCTGCTCGGGTGTTCAACTCCAAGCCAGTTCTAGTGAAGCCGGAGATGGGGAAGGATGGCATGACGATTGATGTGAGAGGGAGTCAGGCAGGGAGGAAGGTGTGGTCGCGGATCGGTCCGCAGACGGATCGGTCCGTGCGTTCACTATCAACAGCGTGACGTGTCCTGTAAGGAGGGGCGCGGATCGGTCCTCGCGTCGGTTCGCAGGTCGGTCCGTGGGCCGATCCATGTAGTGGCACGACGAGTCGTGTCGGGATGGACGTGAATCGGTCCGCAGATCGGTCCGTGAATTAAATAGCATGACGGATCATGTAGGCATGGACGCGGATCGGCTCGCAGACCAGTCCGTGGATCGGCCCGTGAATCGGTTTGAGGATCGGTCCGTGGAGTGGCATGGCGACTCACATAACCTGATATATGATCGGGACGGACGCGAAGAAGGTAGACGATTCCGCTCTACGCGAGGAGTTCAATGGGTGGTAGAAGAATCAGCACCGTTTTTTTATTTCCGGGCGGGAGGGTGTACTCGATAGGGGAGATGTACTCGATCCCATGCATGGCCGTAATCGTATGACCATAGACCCTCGCATCCCTGCAATGCCGGGACGGAGCATGTCGGGTTTTCACCGACCAGGCAGGCATTGCTTGCACCAAGCGCGGGAGGAGCGGCGGGGCTCGGCTGACACCGAGAATGCTGCTTCTTGCTGTGAAGTGCCAGCAGAGGAAGTGTGCGGAGTTCAATGTTAAATCCTTTGAGAGCTGCTGCAACCGCCCGCCTTTCAAAGGACGCACTGCTACTGCTCGGAAATACGCGGTAGAGCTGTAGAGCTGTAGAGCTGTAGAGCTGTAGAGCTGTGGAGCTGTGTAATGTTTGCAGTACTTAGCATTGCTCTCAAATTCATGGTAGTAGCGAAATTGCGAGTACGAAATGGTGTTTCTTGCAATAAAAAAAGCACCACCAGCTGCGAGAGATACCCATCCCGCCTTTCCGTCGCCCCGAAGCCTTTCAGAACCGCCGTCCCGTTTTGGAGACACATCACATTGCTTAGAGTTAATGTGTTTTTTTTTCCCCAATACGGGACTGCGGTCCTACGTCGGTCAAGAAATACGGGTACGCAGTAAGCCAGCTGTGACTCCGACCGCGTTAGTTTGTTGATGCTTAGTTTTTTCAAGCCGCGGAATAGTCCGGCCGCGAATGTTCTTATATTCCACTGGTGAAATTTTTGCGCGGCCTAACTTCACTCTCGGTTTCTTAACTTGTGTTTTGGGCAAAAACAAAACTACTACGTATGCGAAACTACGCGCTTACCGTTATTACGTTTCTCCGTGTAACCCTTTTAGTAACGCTGTCTCATTTTGGGGACAAACTACTGATAATTTGACTGGTTTGTTCCCGAAACGGGACTGTAGCTCTAAAAGGGATAAACGACATAAAACCGCAGTCCCGTTTTGGGGACAAACCAGTCAAATTCCAGGAAAATTGTCCCTGAATCGGGACTGCGGTCCTAAAAGGGTTACGAGTAAGCGCAAGACGTTTTTACAACAATTGTCAACTTTTTTTTTCTTTTTTTTCTGGTCTTCTCTGGATCCGTTCACTTCTATATTGACGAAACAAACTACCAACTGTAGGCGAAACTATCTTGCTTCGTACAAACGAGCTATGCGATCCATTCACATAAGCGTATCATGCTCTTCTTCTAACAATCGCGACCGTTGTTTTTTTTTTTTCGTTTTTTCTTCATCCATTCGTCTTTTTCCACGTGCCCCGGCAGACCTGCTCCGAGTACTGCGCTGGTTACGATTACTTCGCCGTCGAGTTCGGCAAGGAGGTGAGGGATGAGGGTCACCCATGCACGGCAGTAGTAGGCGTACCTGGTAGAGGTTCCGGAGTAAGTAGCAACTTCATTTTTCCTCAGGCTTGATTCATTGCTCGGTCATCCTGACACAAGCCCCATCATCACCGGGGGACCTTAGTTAATATAGGACCAAATATTGTTATTACGGGGGACCTACGGTGCACACAAAAACCTCTATTTTTCGCTATTTTTGCTAACAAATATTTGGTCCTATTATCTATGGGCCCCCGTAATAGTACATACCTGGTATAGGGAAGTAGATAGGTTTTCGTGTCTACCGTACAGGTCCTATTTACTATGGACCCCCGTAATAGGTACATATATACATAGCCCCCGGGACTGCTTGATTGTCCTGATTCGTTTGCGCCTCACCCAAAAACGGGGATTTGATCCAAAATGGGTAGGTTTGATCCGATGGCCGAGAAAAAGTGCCCACGATAAAATACTGCTTTGCGACACAAATTGAGGAAAATACCGTCAACAGGAGTTCCTGCTCAGTGACGCGTTCTACGATAGAGGTATTACGGGGGGTCATAGTTAATAGGACCAATTATTGTTAGAAAAAATGGTTAAATATATAGGTTTTTATGTATACCATAGGTCCTATTAACTATGGCTCCCCGTAATCGCATATTTCCGCTAAAATGCTTTCTGAATGACGGGGGTTTCTTAACCCTAAACTGTCGGAATGCCAATCTTGCTTCGAAAAAGGACGTTTTACTATACTAAAAAGGACATGAGATTATTCATCGGGATGCAAAATTGATTTCTGTTGAAACCCGTTTTCGGGTGAGGTATGGAGCTCCTTGAGTGAGGGTGAACCTCTATCGTAGAACGCCTCCAGTGCCCGTAAAGAGCTCTAAAATATCAGCAGTATCAGCCAGACAATATTTTAGCCCCAAGCGTTACGTACGTCTGCATAGGTATAGTAGTTCGCCTCGATCATCCATACCTAGGTACCTGGTAGGTAGGAGTAGTACCTTCGAACATTTTATGAGGCCCCTTCCTTATTATTGGTAGCTATCTGCACTATCACCTACCAGGTAAGACATTCGGTAAGTCACCCCAGCACCTATTTTTGAAAAGAACGTTTTGAAAAACGTTCAGCCCGATGAACTCTCCCAAATTCAGAGGGTACGTAGATATTCATGATCTGGTGGCTTGGTAGTAAAGATGGGTGGCCCGCGTGCGTACTACTGTAATACCAACCCCGTGGGTTCGAGTCTCACCGGGTGCATTCTCGTAAACAGTTTTTCTTGCATAAAAACAGATCAGCGGAAAAGCGCGATGAGCGTGATTATGCAGCATTCGTTGAAAATCGACGAGCAATGATGGGAATGCTGGACCCTTTAAATGCGCTATAATAATGCAGGCAAGTACCGGGGGGAACGATGAACGACCCCTGCGACCACGGTGCGTCTAGAAGATCGATGAGGGTAGTGATGATAGGAAAACAAAATGACGATAATAATTATATACCGGCAGCACTACTACTACTGTTATTCTAATAGTAACGTTCCAACTGTATTGGGCTAAGACCTATGCCAATAATGGGGAAGCGAGGTATCCATAGAATCTTTGAATTTCAGAGATACCCTCCAATTTGTTTTTGAACACACTTCCTATGGGCACGTTGAGAACAGAAAAAATGTTCCAACCTTTTGGGAAAACCCGAAAAAAGCAAATCTGGGCCCGATGTTGGGCCAACATCGGTTTGAGAAAAACTCGGGCCGATCCTTGGTTCGAAGCGGCGAGATTCCGAGACCTTGACGGACATCGATCAACAACATCAATGACTGCGCCATGAATTCTAAACGGAGTGCGCTCGTTAGGGGCTCCGACCCACCCTAGAGTCACCGTCTTCACACCATGGCCGGTGCTATGTGGCGGGAGCCGACCAGGCGTAAAATGAAAAAACATTTGGCCGCTGCTGTGCACAAAACAGAAGAAAATATTTTTCCATCCGTCTCGAACGGGAAAAAAAGAGCTTTTTCTCAGGTTCGGGAGGATACCGTAGGACGCCGCCGGCAAGCTCTGGCCCCCTAGACCATGAATTCACCTGATATCTTCGAGGCCGTCATCTCCATTCGTTGGCCTAGCCGGACACCGAGCGGGTTGGCCGTGAGCTGAGTCTATGCTGAGCTCGAGCGTCGATCGTCGCACGAGCTGGTTTCTGTCAGCGTGTTGACATTTTGCAACCAGAGATATTTTCAAAAATTACTGACCCGACCCGACCCGACCCGACCCATGAACTTTTGAAGGCCTCCTGGACAGGACCCGCGAGCATTGACCGGGCCGGCGAACAGCCGTGAATAATTTTTGTATGATTTGCATGATTCGTATGACCTTCCCTTGTCAAAGCTACGACACACTGTTGTTGTTATTGAGAGCACTCCGATTCGCTCGAAGTAACATTATTGTGCCTGGTACCTACGTACAGTATATGCGCTATTCATACAGCAAATGCTTACACTTCAGCAATGTTCTTTCCTTGCCGCCCCGATCCGTGTATTATTGTGCTTGTTCATGTGTATACACGCACTAAGAACGTATGCACAGAGGCCTTTTTTTTGTAGCCTCGTGAAAACTGCTGCAACAGTAGAACCGTCTCAATTTCGCTGTATAGAAACTATCAAGTATGTTATTGAATAGATCATTGGTGCTCTTCCTTTTCCCCCGCCCCAAACCACAACCTATATACCTGCCTGCCTGCCTGCCTGCCTGCCTGTCTGTCTGTCTGTCTGTCTGTCTGTCTGTCTGCCTGCCTGCCTGCCTGCCTGCCTGTCTGCCTGTCTGCCTGCCTGCCTGTCTGCCTGCCTGCCTGTCTGCCTGCCTGTCTGTCTGTCTGTCTGTCTGTCTGTCTGCCTGTCTGCCTGTTCTGCCTGCCTGCCTGCCTGTCTGTCTGCCTGTCTGCCTGCCTCGCCTGTAAAATGGTTCGATGTGTACATGTACTTTGTTCCAAAAAACAAACAAACTAAAAAACACACACACGATCAGTGCTTCTGCGGGACGGAAGACGAGTTCGAAGCGGCTGAAGTCCTCTCCCCCGCCGCCGACTACTGCGGCAACGATTACGATTACCTCTGCACGGGTGATGCCACCACGGCTTGCGGTGGCCGTAACGCGATGAGCGTCTACATGAGGACGGACGACAACCCTACCATCGACCCCACTCCTACCCCTGCCCCAGCTCCCACCCCTACCCCAGTCTCGACGCCGCCTCCTCCATCAGGGTCTTTCTCGAGCCAAGGTTGCTATGAAGACTCGAAGCGCAGCAGGATCATGTCTTGGAAGGAATCATCGGATGGCATGACGGCCGAGGTGCTGTACTCTGATTGTTACACAAATAATGGCATGTTTCCCATGTTTTTCGGTTTGATGTCTGTGGATGGTACGGTTGGAAAAAAAGCGGCTGGCTGCCAGTGATGAAGGGTATGCCTCCGGAAATAGTGATGCCGATCGATTTGTGAGAAAGGCTGCCCGAAAAAGGAAAGGAAAAATGTTGATATATGTTCTTCGGCAATCTTGGCGAAAATAACCGAAATCTCAATCTCGTTCTCAATCTCGCCAAATTAAAGGCGTTTTTATATGTTTTCACATTTCTTTAGCTCGTAGCCCGTGCATTGCTTCTATGGGGGAAAAAAATGTAAATTATGTTTTTTCCGTCCCTTTTTGTTTGGACTTTTGTGATGTTTTTCGTATATAATCTTACAAAGACATTCACGTTTGACCACAAATTGATTGTACCTGTATTTTTCATGGTTTTTGTTTTTGTTTCGTAGCTTGTAAGGGACGGGTTTGTATAAAGCAGTGTTTGGGAGTGTCACGTCACCCATTTGGCTTGTGTTCCTGGCGTCTGCTACGTGTGTAACTCATGTTTGTATGTATCCTAAAATTCCCACGTTCGCTGCCTTGGGGACGTACAGCACGATACGACAATATTTTGTTTGTAGGCTTCACGTACCTATACCAACCTACTCCATGTGACTGTTCTTCCTGTTGTTGCGCGTGTGTATGTCGCTGTGCAGTTCTGCTCCGGACGGTGCAACGATGATGATGCCTCCAACAACAGCCACTTCGGCACTCAGTTCGGCAAGGAGGTACGTTATGTCCACTTACTTGAAACAGTTTTATTTTTGTTCAGCAAGATAGAGCACAGCTTGCTCTCACTGTGTAGTCCCCCCTGAATAGTGCCGGCTGAGCACTGCAGGCCGCCCTGTACGATCATGCTACAAAGGATAACCCTGGGCTGGGTAAGCGATCGATGTTTTCCCCCTATAGCTAAGCCGGTAACACCATCATCGTCGGCGGGACACGGGGTCCGAATCTCACTCCGAACGCTTCATTAGAGGAAGCGCCTGCGCGCGCGTGCGCCCCTAAAAGCGTCATCCCTCTGGTTTCCCCAGGGCATTGAAACGAACCGGGTAGGTAGATCAACGTACGGCGTACGCACACGGCGGTAAGAGACATCCCAAGGGGGGGGGGGGGGGGGGGGTGATAAGGATCTGCCCTGGACTGGGTAATCGATCTATTTTTTCACCTCCCCGTCGCTCAGCAGGCAATGAAGCCCTTCACCCTTCCCATGTGTGCGTGTAGCGCCGGCGAATTCGCTGGCTACAGATCGTACAAATATCCCAGGATGAAGGATACTGTAGGAAGCAGTGTGTCAGCCAGTGTGCGGAGTAGGAGTAGGGCCGGTTGCCGCCGTAATGCCTGCAGCGACAGAAAGTAGGTGGCCAGCTCGCGGTGCGGCCCCCGGGAGGCCGATTGTTTTTGGGACACGCATGGGCCAATCTACAAAAATTGCGTGGGTCTTACGTCTGACCCGCTCCTTGTATACCCTGTTGTAGGCGTGGGCCCGGTCAATGGTCAAACGACTGAAGACGAGCAATAAAATGAGTTATCCCCCCCCGCGCCTCCCGTCATCTTGGTCGGTGGAAACCCGTCGTACTCCGTCGCGCCATTGTATGTAGTGATGCGCAGGTCTGTGGTGATATCTACGCCTACGACTCTGCATGCCGTGATATCCCCCCCCCCCCCCCCCCCTGCTGCTCCACCTCAAAAGGGATGCGTGGCCAATGGTCAAATGCCTAAGGCAAGCAGAAATGAGTACCCCCCCCCCCCCCCCCGCCCCCCCCAATCCCTCCCGTCCCACCCCTCTACCCGGCCCCCTTTCTCTCCCCTCCTCTCCCCCCTTTCCCCTCTCCCTTCCGCCCCCCTCCCACTCTTCCCCGGGCGACGCCTTTTACCGTCGAAAACAACGAATCAGTGCTGGTGTGGGAGCCCTGTCCTGCCGACACAGCCTTTGGATTCTAGCCAGTGCGGCTACGACTGCTCCGGCAATGCGAACGAGAAATGCGGCGGTAAGAGAATGAAGAGTTGGGTTGGAAAAAAAAACCAAACAATTTTGGTTCCACAAAAATATGTCCTGAACCGACCGGGTTTAGGACCGCAGCCTCGTTTTGGGGACGGACGACTCACACTGTGAGTGGTTTGACCCTAAAGGGACACTGCAGCCTTAGCAGGCCTAAAAGGGCTGATAACCCACCACCGCTGGTTACAAAAACTATTCGAAGGGCAGTGAGTCGTCAGGATTTCACGACTACTGTGACAACTATTCGGTACCTGCCGATATGAGCCAACCGGCCAAATTTAACAGGCATGTCGGCTCTGACCAGGCTAGGTCGGCTTTGGCCAAGCTAGATCTGATGGCCAGCCGACGTTTTATCGACTTTTTACGAGTCAAGAGGCGGACGAAGCGAGGCGAATCAGCCCTCCCTCCCTCCATCCCTCCCTCCTTGTCGCCTTCCCCCCTTCGCTCCCTCCCTCCCTCCTCCCCTCCTCCCCTCCTTCCCTCCTTCCCTCCCTCCCTCCCTCCCTCCCTCCCTCCCTCCCTCCCCGTAGCCACAGCCGACGTTTCAGCGACTTTCTATAAGTCAAGGGGCGAACGAAGCGAGGAAAATCAGCTCTCTCTCCCCCGCCGAGGCGGACTCACCCTCCAAAAAACAAAACGAAACAACCTGTATACATACCGCGCTACGAGTAAGCAGTTATAGGTCAGACAGTCAGCGCCTCCGCGAACCGACTAACTGTTAGTCCGGCAATTAATCGTACCGTAGACGACCCCAAAGCGGCGCTAACAGTCCTAAAAGGGTTTAAGTCTTGCCGATCCAACAGCTCTGTTTATAGTCGTAACCCCAGGAGGAGGGGGGGGGGGGTAGGTGTTGCAGCTGTAGCCACCGCAGCTATTTTGTTTCGCCACCGAAGGTACGCCTGACGCGTCTTAACCCTTTTAGAAGCGCAGTCCCGTTTTGGGGGCAAACCAGTCAATTTTCAAGTAGTTTGCCCCCAAAACGGGACTGCACCGCTAAAAGGGGTTAAGGTACCGCAGAACAGACTAGAAATAGAAACTTGTTTTGGGGCTGGTCGGTAGGTTGTTACTCGGCCCCTGTGGCTTACTCTTTTGTTCTCTTTTTTTTTTTGTTCTTCTCTTTACGGCGCTTTCACGATTCAATTCGTTCCGGTTTGTATTTTGTTCCTGCCCGGTGGCATACTTAACGCACGCACGAGTAGCCGGTACGAGGAACGAACGCCTCCCCGGTGTTGCCACCCCCCTTTTTACACACCGCGCGGCACCCACCCCCGGAATCAGCCCTGACCTCGAAGGGGAAAGCCTTTTGTGTCTCGAGAGGAACTCTATCCGGTCTCAAACCAGAGCGATCCCCAGCGGGCACACAACGAATGCCATCGCATAAAACCAACGCGATAGTGGGCACGTATTCATTGTTATTAATAGGTCCTCATTGCCCTTAAGGAGGGGCCTACTACTGTAAGAGCCAGTCAGATTTCCCCCCCGCCAAGCAGTGCTCGTACGTCTAGCGTAGCACGGGTCGAGCCGCCTGGGGGGAGGCGGCGGCGGCGGGGGGGGGGGGGGGGGGGCGCAGCTGTACGGCGAGTACTCTGACGTATCATATTTAATACCATCAAACCGGTGCGCGTGTCGGATGGATCCTCATGTTGCAGTCCTATCCCCTACCCCCCTACCCCGCTTTCCCCTACCCACCCCAGCAGCAACTCCTTGTGACCCCTGGTGCTGTAACCACCACTTTTCTTTGTCTCTCAACTCCCGAAACAGTCACGAACCCAAGCCTTTTAGAACCCCAGTCCCGTTTTGGAGACAAACCGCTCAAATTCCAAGTTGTTCGTCTCCAATTGTCCCCACAACGAGACTGCGGTCCTACAAGGGCTAAGTCCGTCAGTTGTTAATGCCACAGTTGGCCCACCAAAACGAGAGCTTTGACGTCGTACACCCACCCACCGGGGGGGGTGCGATGGTTTCATTATAGGTGCCCGTGAACTCGCATATATATCCCAGATGGGATTGACCATTAACCATTGTGGTCGCCGCCATATAGTGCCGGTAGTGTTAACTGGTGCATACTAACAGAGGGAGCACAAATGGAGGGAGCACTACTCTTTCTTTGTGTACGTGTTGACCCTTTTATTGTTGCTGCTGTTGTTGTTGTCGTTTTTTCTTCTTATTATGTCATGCTATTAGTAGTAGCGTATGCTCCGGAGCATGAGGGTCGTTTGTATGCTAATATTTTATAAAAAAACAATGTTGTTATTGTTGTTGTTGTTGTTGTTGTTATCGTTGCTGCCGTAGTTGTTATGGTGGTTGTTGGTTGTGATTGTAGTCGTTGCTGCTGCTGTTTTTTTGAGTGTTGTTGCCGTTTGGGGTGGTCGTTGTTGTGGGTGTGGTCGCTGTTTTTGCTTGTAGTTGTTGTTGTTGTTGTGTTGCCGTGTGCTGCGTTGCGTTGTGTTGTATTGTGTCGTGTTGTGTCTTGTTGTGTTGTTTTGTTGGTTGCTGTGGTGTGTTGTGTTGTTTGTTTGTCCATTTGTTTGTTTGTTTGGTTGTTTGTTTGTTCGGCGTTGCTTGTTTGTTTGGTGATGCTGGGGCTTCTGCTGTTGTTGCTGCTGCTGTTGCTTTTGCTGCTGCTGCTGCCGCTGCTCTTGTCGCCCCTGCTGCTGCTGCTGCTGCTGTTGCTCCTATTGCCACCGCCGTTTCTCTGATGCTCTCGCTGCTGCACCTTCCTGCTGCTGTGCTTCGACAATATCTCGGGGGGTTGCTTTCGACCACAATAACAGGCTACAACAGGATGAGCGTCTATTCGTATGAAGGAGGAGGAGACGACAGCGTAGAAGAACGTGGGTACCAAGGATGCTACAGGGACAGCAAGAGAGCTCGGGTCATGGGAGACAAGCAAACCGACTCTGCCATGACGAACGAGGTCAGCCCTCTCTCCCCGCTTCACAAGCGGTTCTTAGGCCATTTTACTGCACCAAATACACGCACAGTTTGGGCTAAATACTAATACACAAAACGGTGCCATTTCCTTTCGGACAGCGTGTTAGCGTTGTGGGATCTAGCTCGCCCTTCATACGACTCACTAGCCGAGCAGACCACCTCGCTGACGTTTCGCCTCGCGCTACTTGGGTGCAGCAAAAACAGTGGTGTTGCCTTGTCGGTCGACAACCGACGTGCTCCGCGCTGTCCCGGCATCGTGCTAGGGATGCGAGGGGCTATGACCATATATATACGACTGCTACGGCCATGCATGACAATGAGTACCCCCCTTCTCCCTCCCCTCCCCACGCCCGTGTATCGTTCGAGCTTCTCAAATGTACAGGCATTCAAGTGAAAACCGGGAAGGTGGGGGGAGGAAAATGTCCGACCGTATGTACCTTGGAGATGAGCTATACCCGTACTTGTAACCTTACCACCCCCCCCCCCCCCCCAAGACCATGTCACCAATCCGAAGATCGGCATTGTTTTCTTGCTAGTTTTTGACGATACGTGTTCATGGGCATCTCATGGGCTGTCCTTGGGCAGGTCCGTTGTGGGATGTCCATGGGCTGTTCGTTAACCCTTGTAGAATTGCAGTCCCGTTACGGGGGGAAACACATAGCCAACCTATTAGTAATTTGTTCCCCGGATGTCCTACTACGAGGGACCATACATGAGTTAATAGGACCTACAGTATACACAAAAAACTATATATTTACCTATTTTTACTCACAATACGTGGTCCTATTTACTATGGTCTCCTGTGACAGGAGGGTTAACGAACCCCTTCGAAGCTCATTGGACGTACCATTGGACATGATAGCGGCCGACACAATGGTTGGTAAATTTTGGTGCTATCAACCATTTTTTACGCTGTCCATTGTGAAAGCAGTGGGGGTGGGATGATCATCCATGTTGCTTGGGCCCGTGCCGCCGTCGCGCCCTTTCAACCATTGTGACTATTAATAGGACACCAATTCGTACCCCCCCCTCCCCCCCCCCCCACTCCCTCCCCGCCGGCCCCAAACCACGCAGTTGGCATGGCTGTTAACACAAGTGGCCGCATTTTACCTCCATTTTTGTTATCCCTCATGGTAGTAGCCGAGAAGGTTTAAATGGGGTGTGCTATAAAAAACCACTCTGTCCTAAACTACATCAAGGCTTTATGCATTAATGTTCAATAGGAACGGTTGTAATATTCAGGGACGCACAGTAATGGTCTAACTGGAAACAGGAGGAGGTCCATGAAAAATAAAGACGAACAGTAGCGATCACGGCAACCGGCCGTTTGTCGGAATTTGTTTAGAATCTAAGAGCGACCGAGAAGATGTCATGGGGACGACATCAGGCCAACCGCTGCCCTCCGCGTGGCTCCATCGCAGAGTTACGGTAGTCGCCTTCTTTTTTCTGTCGCCCAGTCTCTGTTTGTTTCTTTGCTTCGATGCCGCGCCTTGCTCTCTTATTAGTATTCACTAGAAACGGCAATTATAGCTAGGGACACAGTGGTATATTGGAAATAGGAGGAGGAGGAGGTTCATGAACGAAAACAGACGAATAGTGGCTGTCACTGCAAAACCGGCCGTCTTGTCGGAAATGTTTTGGATGTGTGGGGTGACAGAGAGAAGATGTCACGGTGGCGACATCAGTTCAACCGCCTTCCGCGTGCCATCCTCGCAGAGTTACTGTGCGCGGTCGCCTTCTTTTTGCTGTCGCCCTCAGTCTCTGTTTTTTGTTTCGGCCCCCGACCTAACTCTTACGAAATGAATGGTGGCCCCCTCTCTCGATGTGTGATAAGTCACACCCTTGTCTTCTAACGTTTTTTTCAATGTTTTGTTTGTGGTCGTTTCCTTTTCTTGCGTCATGCGTGTGTGTCTGCTTGCGTGTGTTTGTTTGTTGTTACAGCACTGCCAGACGCTATGCGGAGCCATTGAGACGACGTACTACGGCACCCAGTATGGGAAGGAGGTAAGGACGCGCACCGTACTGTGGGACATGGCAGTTGCTCACAGTCGCGCAAACGTCTGATGCCTTTTGATGGGGTCATGTAGCTGCAACTCATCTAGGGGAGATCTCCGAGATAGATGGTTCTTGTGTTGTATCTCACAGTTGGGATTTGTATTATTTGTGAACGACCTCTGAGGGCCTGAGAAGGCGATGAGAGGCGCCCTACCTCGCGCTTGCTTAGATCAGATACCTTCAGCATGGACAACAATAATTGATACTGCACACGAGTTGCCCCCTTACTATGTATGGATCTGTTGTACCTGGTCACCTCGCTGTAACGGGAGGGCAAGGCGCCTGCTCTTAACCGCTCTTAGGAGTACACTCACTGCTGGTTCGAGGGCATTGGTTTATGTACAGCTTAGTCGTTCTGTCGCAACAACAGTTTTAGGCTCGTGTTCTCACGACAAAAAAAAAGAAGGTAGAGTCACGCGATCGAGTCCATACCTGGTATGAGATATTTGTTTGTTTCCGTGCGGTATTGGTGTTCGAAACACCGTCGAGAGGTTAGGCCCCGATAGATTGAGGCTTCTCGTTTTGTCACGGATAGTAGTAGGAAAATTCGAACCAAGGGACGGGTACCAAGTAATTTCCCCCCAAAACGGGACCGCTGTCCTAAGAGGACGAAGAGAAAATCAGCTTCGAACACTGTCGAAGGGGTGCGTGTGTGTTTTGTTTTTTCGTCACGCATGTTGCACTGTATGCGCTGTGTGCGCTCTGTATGCGCTGTATGCGCTCTGTATGCGCTGTATGCGCTCTGTATGCGATGTATGAGCCAAGTCTAACTCCTTTCTATCAGTCACTACATACCCTACTCGCACTTGCATGCACGAAGTCTAACTCCCGCCCCTCCCCCTTGGTCGGTGAACCCTCGGCAGGCTCCGTCCTTGTATAGGAGGGATGCGAAGGGTGTAATATGACTACGGCCATGCGTGATATCGAGTACACCTCCCCCCCCCCCCCTCTCTCTGTACCTGTTCATTGATTTACATGCGGGGCCGTGCAGTGCTGGTGCGGCGACAGCTTCGGCGCTGACGGACCTCATGAGGACGACTGTGACTACCCCTGCGCCGGCGACGCATCGGAACACTGCGGAGGATACAACGCTCTCAGCGTCTACACCGTCACCTAATTGCTAAACCGCACGCGTAATATAACCACGGCCTCGCCACGGGGGTTGAACACATGACAATAACCAGGTGCTTGCCAGTTGCGGCAGATGATCACGACGGGAGACTAAAACACGACGGCTGATGAATGCGGAGGCTGCAATGCGCTTGGAAGTCGTACGCATAAAGTGAAACTACACCCCCCCACCTGGGGAGTGCTATCGTTGTATATTCAGCGCTCTCAGCGCCTACAAGCGGTGTGGACCGACTTCAGCACACGCCGGATCACGGCGACATCGTGAGGGTAAAACCTGAGTGAAAGCTCTGAAAGTCTACGAGTATATAGTTGTCTACAAGTGTAAACTGAAAAAGCACGCGATATCACGGCACGGTCCCTCGTGGAGGCTATAGACTTGACAGACATTAGGGCGTTGCAAGTCGAGTTGCGGCAATGTTCAGAGTAGTAGCTCTGGATTTGTATTCTTAGTTTATTTATATTAATAGTATACCGTTGGTAGTTGGCTAATGAGCACGACAGTTGGCATGGCAAATGGGAGGGTGTGGGTCCATGCTCTCGAGGCCCTCTCGTATCCCCCTCAAGGTCCCCCCCCGCGCTCCGCGTGATTAGCGTCAAAAATGCCTGGACACCTGTCAGGCAAGGGAAAACATGCATACGCTGTCTAGAAGGTATAGGGCCGAGTGCCCCACACTATGAAATGCGAGCAAAGACTGCCCTGGTAGTAGTTTGGTGTCAGGGTCAAAGCAACTCAAGGCAAATTAAGACCGTTGCTGTCAAGGCCCTTAGGGCTGAGAGTGGTGTATGCTTACGCCTTTGATGAGCGTACACCACAAAACAATGAAATGCACAACAATTGAAACACACCCAGCGAGCCGCCTACTCCATGCAGTCCGTAGGAACAGCATCTTCTCACGGCAAGTACGGGTGATATGGATAACCGTATTCAGTTCGTACCCAGTACGATTTCGAGGGTTCCGCCGGTTCATGGGTGATCAGATGTGGATAACCGTGTTCTTTTCGTACTGGGTACGATTCCGAAACCTTTCTTGTTGGTATATGGGCAATGTGGATAAGCGTTTTCTTCTCGTACTGAGTACGATTTCGAAAGCTTTTCTTGTTGGTATATATATGGGATATGGGTGATGTGGATAGCCGTTTTCTTCTCGTACTGAGTACGATTCCGAAAGCTTCTCTTATTATTGGTATATGGGTGATATGGATAGCCGTGTAAAGGTCGTACCGGGTACGATTCCGCTGGTTAGGTCAACCGTGTAAGGGCGACGTGGGTGACTCCGTTGCCCACTCACTGCAGTAGAAGGGAAGATAAACATGAAGGGCTCTCGGATGCCCTCTATTCTCATGCGTTTGGATGCTAGTGTTGCCCTGTCAAGTGGCTACTACTGCATCATCAGTACCCTGCTTCTACAGCACCGAACACGAGTCTACCAGTACGTCATCGGTAGCCGTATGGCGTTGCTGTACATAATCACCAGTAAGTAGTAGAAGAGTTTTATGATGGTACATAGTTGCATCGTGATGTATCCTACCAACCTGGTATTTGGATCTTTACGCTAATGTTGACATTAATAACGTGTGTCCCTGTATATCAATCATGGCGTTGTGTTCCTAGCAGCACGTACCAGGTTTGGGCGTGGATTTCTTGTTATCCCCTTTTTAGTTCGTACCGATCGTGCGGAGTCTCTGCGTGCATGCAGCCGTTGGAGTTTTTGGTATTCTGGGTTTTGCAGGAGAGATAGAATCTTCACATTCATATCATGTCATATCATATATACATGATACATGGGTGCTCGACCGGTGATTGGTGGTGGTAGTGATGACGATTAAGGTGGTCATGATCATGATTGAAGCTTTGGGCTTAATTTTTTGTTCGTTCGGCCTTTTGTTCTGCACGAGTACTTACTTGTCTAAAATAGTTAAAAACACCTGGCACCTGCTTTGTAACCTCATGAATTGATTCATCAAAATCAATCGTGTCGAGTAAGTTCGACCAAAACTGACTGTTAATCAACCCATCTTATGACATAGGACTGCAACACCGCTTTGGGCACAACCTTCCTATAATTCTGACTGCAGTCCTAGAGGGGTCACTATTTCTCAGCGGTATGAGCGGTTCCACTCGCACAGCAATAGTTCGTGCGGCGTGTTTTTGTTTTTGTTTTTTTGGTCCTCCTGTGATAAAACAAATCCCCGACGCTTTTTCGTTTGTTATTTTTTTCTTGCGAAGGATCTAAAAAGAGGAAAACCTGCCCTCGGCACTTGCAATTCGTTTCGTAAATATATGGAAGGCACATTTTGATACGAATATCCTCACACCTCAGACAGTTAATCTAACAGATGAATCGATCATCACTTGATGATCTAGATATTTGACGGCAGACGGATGATGTATTAATAGAACATATTTCCTAGGTGAGATCTCTACTAGTGTCACTGCGATGACAGATCGTGCACAACCGCTCACAACGGCAGGTAGGTAAGGAGCTAAATCATCTATAGATGATCTGTAGGTGATCTATATCATGATCTGTATGATCTGTAGATAATCTGCATGATCTGTAGATGATCTACTAGTAGATCATGATGTGTGTGATCTGTAGATGATCTAGATCACGATCTGTACGATCCGTATGATCTGTAGATGATCTGTATGATCTTTAGATTATCGGTATGACCTGTAGATGATCGAGATCATGATCTGTATGATCTGACTATGAACTGTCCGATGTATGAAACGTTACACACCTCGGATAACGGAGCAGGCCGATAACTTCATTTTCTACGTTATGTGACCTGACGCGACGTGGCCACGTGCTATCATAGCGATAGTAGCACTGGAGCAACAATGCCGGCAACGTGGTGGCACAGTGTTAACTGGAAACCCACGAACGTGCACAGACCTTAGCGTTATGTTTTCTGCTCAATCTCGTCCAGCTCTGGTACAGCAACATTATGCTACGCCCGTGATCCGCGCTTGTACTAACAGCAACACAATATGGATGGATTTGACCATACAACATGACGCGTGAGTCAAAACCCTGACATGCCCAGATCGATATACGCAGATACACCATTATTTATTAATGACATGATAACATAATGTTACTGCCTACGTTAGACATAACACACTAACATTCTGTTCCCCTTACGAGGAGTGTCACACGTAACACCCTAGCATCACGTCACCAGATTGGCCAGTACACTACTAATACCTAGCATTGTGTTACAATAACACACTAACTTAACACTACGTGGTGACCAGCACTTGTAACACTGCGCTATTCGGACCCCCTGTCTGATTACCTTAGGGCCGGAAAACGTAACGTTTAACGTACGTGAGCAACGCTACAGTCTTATCCGACCGATAGATAACATCATGTTGGGCTGGTAGCCGAAAATGCGGAGGAGGTCTCTCTAACATTATGTTACGGTGTTACTGCCAGTAAATTTATCTGATTTTAACATCACGTTACTGTGTCACCACAAAAATCAATCCGGGTCTAACGTTATGCTACTGAGTATCCGTTGGGGCCGAAGCCGTTCCATCGTAATGTTGCGACGTTATCCTATGGGTCTTCCCGAGATCTACCACGTGGTACTTGTGTTAGCGGTGAAGCGGTGTCGCGGAGTGGTATAGCCGTCTTACCCAATTTCGCCGGGATCCCAGTGAGGGACACCTAGAAAAAACATTTCCCGGGAGGGGAGGATAGAAAAAACACACACACACATGTTTCCACAACTTGACGCATCGGTTGTTTTTTACTACTGCTTGCTCCAGTCCCATGCCCGCGCAATCAACCTATTTTTCGCCTGACGTGTCTCTACAGTACTGTAGTGCATAGTCCCGCTTAGGGATACATTACGAGGAGGGTGTCGCGATACAGACTCCAGCTTAGGGGTCGTTAGTAATCGAGAAGGAGCAGGCGGGGGGGGGGGGGGGGGGACATGAGAATGGAATTTGGATGCTGCCTGGGATTTACGAATAGAAAGTGACGAGTACATGTTGAGATGTAGGAGGGAGCAAAGACAACAACACATAGAGTACATATCGTAGACGAAGCATAGAAGAAAGTAGACATTGAAGGTAAGCTTCCTTTGTTTCGGGGGATTTTCTTGTTTCAAGAATGTTTTGAGTGATCAACGTCGAAGCTCATGCTGCACATTGCCGGATGGCAAGCTTAATAGTACACAAGGCATCAGGGTCATTGTTGCTGCTTTCACCAGTTCGCGCAGGTAGTCTAGGATTATCACGCCCGGTCTATCATGGTCCCTGACAAAACAATGAGGCAAGCACCAGCGCCTATGAATGATCAACAGTAAAGCTCGTTTTTTTTAGTTTCTCTTCCCGTTTAATATGTTCCCCCTCTTTTTCTCTTGCCGGTCCTTCTCGTCCTAGCCGCAAGCCATGGCTCGCAACCCAGATCCGGGGGTCACATAGTAGGCTCTTCCCCCCCCTCCCTCCCTCCCCGCCTCCCCACAAGACTTCTTGGCTTCACTTACATCGCGAGAGACCTGCAGCCAGCCCGTTTTGTTGCCTCGTTGACTCGGGTCGAATTGCCCCCATGTTATAGCCACGTCACGCGCTCTCAACAGCTAATTCCTTCGTATTATTGCAATTTTGTTTGGCAACCTCACCATGGCGGTGGGCTTCAAGTTCACGAAATAAATGGACGCTACTATTAATGATAGCAGCACTCGAGCCGGTGCCACTAGGCTTATGAGCGATCGGCGCCGAAGCACAGGCCACACACTGAGGGGTGGCAAGGATAACAACAGTAAGTACCACATATACGGATGGTCCTATTCGTAGAAGGGCTGCACCACTGCTGGAGCCATCATCAGTAGTGTCTCCTACCAGGTACCTGGCAAGCGCCTACGGCAAGGTTGCCGGCCCGGACGAAATAATAATAGTAAAACCATCAAAAAATATAAATGAAGCGCACTCTGACGTGAATGCCTGCGACGCCGATCTTTATCTCCGAGCCTTCACCCCGATCATCGGGAGTCTTGACCTTGACTCTATTACGGGGGACCCTAGTTAACAGGACCTATGGTGTACATAAAAAACTATATATTTAAGCATTTTTACTAACAATATTTGGTCCTGTTAACTATGGCCCCCCGTAATAGACAACAATTCTTGACCGCCGGTTATCGCGATTCTCGATCCCGATTCTCGATTCTTATCACGATTCTTGACCTTGAATCCCTATTATTCATGAAGACGACTCCTGGCCGCGATTGTCACGATTTTTGAGACGATGTTTGATCCCGATGAGTTCTCTCCGCGTCCTTCTCTGCTACACAGCCAAGCTGGAAAAACTTTGCGACACGATCTGCCATGCATCTCCTCCCTCGTGTACCCCGATCACAACACCTAAATCTTAACAAACGCCAGTGCAACGCGTCGGTACGGCTGAATTTTGCTGCTGTTTTCGCTGCTGCTTGCTGCTGTCGCCGCGCGCCCCAGGAAAAATAATCCCCATGGCGTGGGGGTGGAATGTAGATGCGGAGTAGGAAGCGTGGCGTATAGATACATAGTAGGTAAAATATCTCGGTAAATAATGGTGGGGGTGCAAGTGAGTACACGCAGGGAAGGAGAATTGGTTCGATGAAGTTAGTGGTATTCGATGAATTATGTCAGCTTTTTCATTTTGAATGAATAACGCCCTGCACATTGTCAGAAGGCAAATAAAAAAATAAAATAAAATAAAATAAATAAACCAAAACAAAATCAAGCGAGAAGCAACACAGTTCGGGGCTGTTAGAACGCGTGCCTACTTGCAACACGATCTAGGATAAATAATACCAGGTAGGTACCATTCTTTAGTAGTTTCTGCTTTCACCGATAGCGGTTTTCACACGGCTGCCCCTCCCACCGCCTTCCCTCTTCCCTACCGGTGTGCATGTATGTGTAAAGGCACCCACAAGGCAGTTACATTGTTAAACCCATTGCTGTCTCTGGACGTGACCACACCAGACAATAAGTAAGTTCATTGACGACCCTGTCATCCATATATCCAAGAAAACACGCCTCAAAAGCGGTTTTTAGTAGGATGCAGCTCACCCTTCATGCGCCTCGCCCAACAACAAACTCAGGGCGCTCCGCGCTTGTTGTGAGCAATGTCTGCCTGGTCGTTGAAAACCCGACGTGCTCCGTCCCGGCATTGTAGGGATGCGAGGGTCTATGGTCGTACGGCTGCGGCCATGAATGATAATTAGTACACCCGCCCCCCCCCGCTTCTCCTTGCCGCCATCACGTTCGAGCTATCTGCTGCAACACCGTAACCACCTACCCTGCTTTCCGCCTCGCGAACTTGGTCCACCTGGCCGTGAAACAATCCGCCGCTTCGACGGCCCCTCGGTACCACACACACCAACCTATTTTTCGCCGCGGGCCACACGCAACACCTCCGTCCGAAATAACCGGGGAACAACAAGGGGACATCAAGCTTTCCGTGGACTCCTCGGCGGCTCTCAAACCATCTCGATCGACTTCCGTCTGCCGGGCGTTGACCCCGGTAGCTCTTTCTTTCCTGCGCCGGCTTGGTCCCGTATTCTCCCCACCAGCCACCGCCCCGACTATCACATCGCCCCTTTATTGTGTTTCGTTCGCTTAGTATGCACCCCCCCCCCCCCTCTCTTCCCCCCCTCCCTATTTTATATAGCTTGGGTTGGCGTCGGTTGGCAACGACATTGTAAAACATGTCGCTCACTACGTGAGCTAGACAACCAGGGTACCGTTTTTTTTTTTTTTTTTTTTGCGGTTTACCCACTGCTGGTTGTCGAGTTTGATCACTTGTGCGAGATAAACAACCCTTACTCCGTAACAAGTGGGAATGATCGTATCACGTAGTGTTCAAGGTAAGGCACCTAAGAGCCATGACTTGACCCGACCCGTGAGCTTTTCATCATCTATCTCTTGACCCCACCCGACCCGACCCGACCCGTGAGATTTGAAGAATTCTTGACCCGACCTGACCCGACCCGCGACCCGACCCGACCCGACCCGACCCGACCCGACCCGACCCGACCCGACCCGCGAGGTTTTGAACACTTCCTGAACCGACCCGACCCGACCCGACCCGTGACATTTTGAACATCAAGTGACCCGAACCGCGGGTCGGGTCATGGCCCGAGCGGGTCGGGTCATGACCCGCGAAAAGCCCTGAAAATTTCCTCGTATCGCCGCTGTGGGGAAAAAAAGGAAAAATGTTTTATTTTTTATTTATTTTTCCCCAACGGCTGCAGGCGGCGCAATTTGTTTTTTTCTGGTTGCAAATTGTCAACACGGTGATAGAAACCAGCTCGTGCGACGATCGACGCTCGATCTCGACTTCGACTCAGCCCGCGGCCAACCCGCTCGGTATCTGGCATGGCCAATGAATATAGATGGCGGCCTCGAAGATGTCAGGTGGATCCATGGTCTAGGGGGCGAGAGCTTGCCGGCGGCGTCCTACGGTATCCTCCCAAACCTGAAAAAAAAACTATTTTTTGCCATTCGAGACGGATGGAGAAGTGTTGTCTCCTGTTTTGTGCAAACCAGCGGCCAAATGTTTTTTCATCATACACCTGGTCAGCTCCCGCCACATGACACCGGCCATGGTGTGGAGATGGTGACCCTATAGGGTGGGTCGGAGCCCCTAACGAGCGTACTCCGTTCAGAATTCATGACGCAATCGTTGGTTTTGTTGACCGTTTTCTGTCGAGGACTCGGAATCTCGCCGCTTCGAACCAAAGATCGGTCTGAGTTTTTCTCAAGCCGAGGTTGGCCCAACATCGGCCCCAGATTTGCTTTTTTCGGGCTTTTCCTAAAGTTAGGATTTTTTTTGTTTTTACGTCGCCCATAGGAAGCGTGTTCTGATTTTTTTTGGCGGGTATCTTTGAAATTCAAACCTTTTATTGAAACTTCGCTGTCTCAATGGCATAGGTTTAAGCACGCGACATTATTATAGGAGAGCTTTTTTTTCCAGAATTTTCCAGATTTTAGGGAAAGATGGAAAGTTGTACATATCAAGATAAAGAGGCGTTCTGCCTTTTTTTGTGAAAATAAAAACAGAGGGCAACATATCAGGAAAGTTGAAATTTCACAAATAAATATATTTGGGAAAAAACCAAACACACAGGAAAACGTGAAAATATGTTTTTCTTTGACGCCTAACATTATTTCACAAACCTTTGAAAAATAAGCTCTCCGACATGATATTGTAATATCGGCCCTAAAAGAACCCGATGCACAAACAAAACGTACCTACTGTACGTCCAGAGTTCACTGACCGGGAATATAGTATCCGTCCGATATTCATATCTGGTTCCAAATGTTTCTTAAATTATTACCGAACAGAGGGGTACCCAGCGGGGCCGTTTGATCTTCGTACTATTAATAACACCCGAACAATCCTTACATTTTCGGCCGAAGCCTCACACTCAGCCCAAGAGCCCCCCGGGAGTGAGAAAAGTTTGGAATAAATTGCACTCTACTGCCTACTGTTTTTTTTTCTTGCTTTACGTTTTTTTCTCTTCCGGAACAGAACACGGGTGTGTGTCTCGTTCACATTAGACCGTTCTGTTCTACCCGTCGACACCCAGCACAGCCAGTGTCCGTGCCGTTTCTTCAATCATAGTAGTCGAGAGAGCTACAAGCTCTGCAGTGGTCACAACACTTTTACACAGAGATACTACATTGTCATGCAGTAAGCAGAGTAGACAGCACAATGCCGTGCCATACCTAATGTGACAGGGTACGACGTACACGTTCTATACATGAAGGAGATAAAACAAAAACAAAAACAGAAGGCGAAGACATAAACCGAAGATAAATATAACAAGGAACACAAATATATAAATATGTTGTGTCTCCCCTAGGGAGATGTGGCAGGCACTTAAAGGGACGCTGACACCCAAGCGTCCTCTGGTCCCCGGGTTTCCTGTTTCGTTAATCTCTAGACGTTTTCTCGCGGAACAGTCAAAACCGTCGCTACCTTAACACGGCTCGGTTATAACTTCGGCTGGTTCGTGCTCACTAAAGTGCGGGGGTGACTTGATGGAAGTTCATAACAAGAACTTGTGTTTCTCTCGAGATTGACCCCCCCGCAGGTTCTCACCAGAGGCCAACACCTAGACTGAGAGCTGTTCCAGTGAGTGGTCGAATTTTGGTCGAAATTTGGGATATAACATTATATAATTTAGCAAGTGTCGTACGTACCGGTGCATGCTGTCAGCCTTGTTTTTTCTCGACGTTTCGTTTCGCTCTTTCGCTCTTGTTGCCCTGCACTACTTGTGCTTGCTGCTCGCCGCTGCTAACAACAGGCGATACGACGAAGGAGCACTACTTGGAAGGTGCTAGGCTACGACTACCACGATCCCCCCAAGTTCACCATGCGTTGGAGGCAAGCAAATGTGTGTATGTGTGTGTCAGTTTTTTTCTGTCGCCGCCGTGCTACAGTAGTTAACATGTGTAGCATATACCTGGTAGTGTAGAGTACAGGGTACAGGTGCTAGTTGCACGTCCGAGCCGAAACGCTGCCACTCCGTGAGGGCGCATGTGACCTCTGTATGAATATAGTGGACGGAAGTCAGACAAGTTTATTTCAGCATTCCAAGCCAAGCCAAGCCTCGGACGAGTCATGGCCTGCGACAAGGGTACACGCAAAAAAAAGTGCAAAGCTGACACCCCATTTTTTTTTGTCAATCCCATGCAGGGAAGGAGGGTTGGGGGGGGGGCAGTACTCATTTATTTGTAGCTTGCCTTAGTCATTTGGCTATCGACCAGGTAACAACATGTATGTGCTCCACAGCAGTTAAGGATCGTGCAGGGTATGATGAGGTACATACCGCGGATCGCATGCTCCAATAACATCGGTATTTCACCTGCCTTTTAACCCTTTTAGGACTGCCGTCCCGTTCAGCGGACAAACTACTTAGAACCTGAGTGGTTAGTCCCCAGCACGGGACTGCAGTCATGCAAGGGTTAAGAAACATCTATTGTAGGCCATGGTGTGGGAGTGGATGATCTTGTACATTGATGATCTGTAAATGATCTGTCCGAGAGGTGTGCAGGCAGACACCCCCCTCTAGTTTCTGCACCTTTTTACGACACGTCCTACGTACGCACCCCTTTGTTTTCTGCAGCTGCCCCGGAGTGTGGTCGACGTTCCACCCCTTGTCGCTACGGGAGATCAGATGTCAACCGACGAAACGACGTGAAAATGATGACAATCGACCTTTTAATTGGATGCGTTAGCTCGAAAACATACTGTTTGTACATACCTCGCCGCGGTATTTCCAGGCGGATCACCGGACCGTGCGGGGTGACGGTCGACAACTCCGAGCTTCCGGAGTGGGAAGCGACATACGATGGCTCATCCAGCAATGCTCCAGACGATCCTCCCACCGAGGGCGATGCCGGCAGGTGAAAACTACCGTATAATATCTACTGATGATCTTGTTTTCGGCCTCGAACTTATTGATATATAGATTAAAAAATCTAGATACTGTCAGCATATGGACGTTGACATCCATATCTATTGTGATGTGCAGTCACTTCACACGAGCTTACTAAGAGTATCTTATGATAAATGCGGAGAAATACGATATGCGGCAAAACTTGAGTTTGTTCTTTCTTGCCGACGCACTGTATTCAACTTATCTATCATACTGGTCGTAACGCAGGGTAGCTAGTCTACCACAATAGGTAGCAGGTAACATTCCATAGAACGTTACGAGTACGCTACATAGAACGTTGCAGGGACATTGCTAGGAACGGTTCACGGAACCTTGACGGGCTGCTGTAGAATAAACCTGCCCGTAGCATGGGCATTGTCTCGTGATCAGGTGATGGCATGTCCCACCTTGCTCACTCCTCTTCCACTCCTCTCTCTTCCATTTCCTTTCCTCTCTTCTTCTCCTTTCCTCTTCTCCTCTTGATCTCTGAGATCAAGATTCCTTCTATAATGGCCAATTAACCGCCAATTTCAAACCATCTTCTATCTTCATCACAAGTGATCTTCACAGACACTTCGGTGCCGCCGCTGCATCTCTTCTCATAGAAGACAGAGCCTCAACATGCATTATTCCTTCAGGTCATGACCCTCGAGGTTATGAGCCTTCCTTCAGATACAAGGTTCCCCTTCGACATACATGAAAGGTTGATTCCGGGGGTGGGTATCGCGATGTGAAAAGGGAGAGAGAACACAAGGAGGCGTTCATTCCTCGTGCCGGCTACTCGTACGTACGTAAGTATGTAGCTGGCGTCCCCGGTGGCTTGGTAGGTGGTCCGCGTGCCTGTCAAGATCAATTTCGTGGGTTCAAGTCTCACCGAGTGCATGCTCGTGACTTTTTCTTGCAAAAAAAGAAATTGATTAGCGGAAAGCGTGAGAGCGTGAGTAAGCTACATTCGATGGAAATCGACGAGCAGTGGGAATGCTGAACCCTATGCGCGACCAAAAAAAAAGGCACGTACCGGGGGGGAGAAGGGTAGACACCTGTGACCACGGCTTGTCCAGAAGGCCGTCGAGGGTAAAAACCTCCCACGAGTAAGGCTGGAAAGCAAAAGTGATGTTAAAAACAAAAACAAAAAGTATGCCACCGGCCAAGAACGAAGGACATTGCACCCTAATAAATCGGGAAACCGATGCCAAGAAAAGCAGGAAGTCATCGTTTTCGAGGACAAACTAAAACAAAAGAGGTTGAAAAAACGCTTCGCACCCCTTGTGTGTGCGAGCTTAGCGCCCTCTCCTTGTTTCTCCTCCGGTGACACGAAATTCTATCGGCGTCGGCCGTCCTGACCAAACTAGAGTGTTTTTCTCTGGTGGTGTAAAACAGAGGGACAAGACAAAACACCCTTCCTTTCGAACACTCCCGTCCCACCCCTCTCGCATATATATGGTGTCTGGCATGCCTCATTCATCCTCGGCCCGTTCCTGAGAAAACAAAGAAAAAGTAGGATGTACTCGCATATATATACAGTATCTCCGTGTTGGGCCACGACAACAGAACAACATCGGAACCGCTCGTACCCACTCTGTTTTCTCTGCGGGTGCTGTGGCGTCTATTCTACAACTAGTATTAACAGGGGAACATGTTAGTAGTATCCAGGACCTGAAAATTACGTTCAACCTGGGGGAACACTTCGTGTTTCGAATCTATCGTGGGTTCCAGGATTCCTTCGAAGCGGATATCGCTACGGTCTCTTCATAGGGGCAACCTACAGTTGTTGTGTTGCCAGTCACACGAGCTTCCTTCGCCCGTCCACCGCAGGTAGTTAATAGCAGTGGCGCCGGCTATATGATGACGGAAACCACAAGCATTCAGATGTGTGTGTGTGTTTGTTTTTCAATCAGGACTGCCTACCACCTCCACCAGGAAAATAAGAATAGTTTGAACGCTCACATGGAAGCCAAAAATGTACCTTAAACTCACGGCCACAGTAAAAAATGTACCATCCATATCCTGTATGCTTTTCAGTTTCTAATTTTGTCGATTCCGATCTCTTTTTGAGCCGCGGAGATGACTTTTTGAAATTTCCGTTTTTTGTTGTTGTTTCCAGTCGCTACATCATCGTGTGTATACTTTGCCGTGTACGTGGCATAATTTACTGTCCCCAAACTCCCAATTCAGTGACTTGCCAGCTGTGAGCATGTCTCCATGGTTTATCCGAATACAATGTGTTAAATCTAGAGGCTATATAGGTCCACATCCGGCCGTCCACTGCTTTGTTACGCCCCCAAATGATTCCCCCCTTCTGATCGGGGGGGGGGGGGGGGGGGCTATTGCTGCACATATATATGGATTACCCTGGTCTGCAACCTGAGCTTAGGGTAGTTGATCGTTATTTTACCCCCGTGCGTAGCCCAGTACGTGGAAAGAGACGCTTCAGCGAAACCCCCCCAACAGATCCCTTCGGCGCAGTCCTCCACATGCGAGAATGTCCGCGTCGCAAGTGGTTGTCAGCAGAGGATGCGGCTCACCCTTCAGGCGACCCGCTCCACACCTGACGGCGCTTCGCAGCTTGGTGCAAGCAAGCAAGCAATGCCTGCCTGGTCGGTGAAAACCCGACGTTATCCATCCCAACATTCTACGAGGGATGCGATGGTCTATGGCTACGCGACCACTGCGACAATGCATGACATGAGTATACCCCCCCCCTCCCCCCCCTCCCATGTAGTCCTACGACTAAGGCCATGCATGATATCGCGTACACCCCCCCCCCCGCCCGCGATCACACAATCACGTTCATATGCCGCAGGGTCCAGCTGAACATTTTCATGTGTGCCCCCTTTGGCGAGTACGAGATCGACATGGACATCGAGAGCTTCAGCGATTCAAACTCCAATCTGGAACAGCGCACCTCGTGGGAGATCGAGAACGGCCCTGACGAGGTAAACCGAGTCCTGCCACGTGCACTGATACGAAGGGCAGCACACAGTAGGTTCCCCGTTTGATATGCGCTGGACCATTGTTACCTTACGTCAAAAATCGCCACCCAACAGCTGCTTATCAGAAAAAAACACCGCACGCATCTCTTGTAGGACTTCAGTGCCGTATAGGGCATAATTCACTAAAATTATGAGTAGTTCGTCCCCAAAACGGGACTGAAGTCCTAAAAGAGTCGAACAACACATCGGCGTTGTTCAGTCTTTGACCAGCTCCAATGGTGCAAGTCCAACCAGGCGGACCATGGCCCGGGTCATCACTTTTCTTTTTTTCTTTTTACTTTTGGAATTGTTCTTGCTCCCCTTGGGTATTGTCCGCGCCCTACTCTCTCGCTCCCTCCCTGCTTGTCTTAGTCTTAGCTGAGATCCAGCCCCCCCCCCCCCCCCCCCCCCCCCCCCCACTACGGCTGGTGTCTTAATTTTCATCTCGAGATAAGACCTTACCCCCTTCGTCCCTCATTGAGTCACTCGCTTGCTATTTCCGTACGGGGGTCCATATTAAATACCTGGTAGGACCTACGGCACACACAAAATCCTGCAATTTTCACCATTTTTACTGACAATATTAGGCCTTATGTACTACGGTCCCCCCGTACATAGACGCGCTACCGTCGCCCCCTTCAATGAACTTTCTCCCAAGGCGCCCTGTCACCAATACATCGTGGTGTGCTGATGTTGTGTTGTTCGTTGTTCGTTGTGCGACCCCTTCGGTCGCACAACTATCGCAGTACCACATCTGGGACGCCGTGAACACAAACCTCGCGACCGTCGAAGAATACAGCCCCCCGGTGCCAGGCGAATACAGCGCCCTCGAGTGTTCCTCCAGCGTACCCCCCGGCACGTAGTTCGTAGGCTGCTTCGCCGACTCCAGCAAGAACCGCCTGTTCGACTCCGACGACTTGACGCCGGATGAACAAGGGCCGGACGGCATGACGGGGCAGGTGAGACAGTACGTCTACTTCGTGCTCTTTCGGCACGTCTGTTGGCTCGTTAGTACGTTTACTGGCTGTTCTGGACCGTACGTCTACTGATTCCATGAATATGTCAATACCTATTTTATGTTTCCCACAGTCTGACGTATCAAATAGACCACAGATCAGATAGATCACGATGTAGATCGTCTAGATAGCAGATATACCCTACGAGCAACCTGCCGTCCCTACGGCGGTGTGTTGTGCAAGGATTTACCTGTAATAGATCCAACCCACGGAAGACAAATAAAACATGCCCTACGTACATCATGCAGAACATACGGCCCCCGCTCGGAACATCATGAGGCACCATATTACCGTAGCCACAACAAGCAGACTGCGTAGGACCATGCCTGTCCTGAAAGGGCGACATATCATGCAGATCAGGAACAGATGCTCTTTGAAAATCTGTCCTGAAGTAGCTACTGCGACTGCAGAGCATGAAGCAGGAATCGGTGGTTTGTCCACGGAAAGGGTGCAACTTGCCTCAATGCTCGCCTTGAAAAACGTCCTGCTGCTACTCCCTTCCTGCCTACGAAATCATCCTTCATATCTCTCTCAATCGGGTGATTTTCCCCCCCCCACCCCCCCTCCCTCCCTCGGCAGATCTGCTCTTCCTACTGCTCTGAATACGACTACTTCGGCCTCGAGTACGGAAGCGAGGTAAGCTGCCCTTCTTTGCCCACTTAAGTCTTACGGGGGACCATAGTAAATAAGACCAAATATTTTACAATAAAGAGGGGGAAATATAAAGGTTTTTGTGTGTCCTATCTAGGTCCTATTTACTATGGTTCCCCGTAATAATACCGGATGGGAACTATGAGGAACGGTCAAGCATGAGTAGGAAGGCTGGATGGACGAAACCTCTTTAGTCGAATGCATAGTTTGCGTACTACGTACGAACAGCAGTATCGATCCCCTCATAAGAAAGTAGACGTTCAACCCTTTAACTGCAGTCGCGTCTTGGGGGACGAACTACTTACACTTTGAGTGGATTGCCCCCAGAAGGGGACTGCAGTCCAAAAAGGGACAACTAAATCTAGCCGCAACGAGAAAACACACGCGGGTCCCATCGGGTTAAAGCAGACGCCTTCCACCGTAGGTGACACGTTTTGGCCGTTTTCGTTTGTTTCGATTGACAGGGCTCAAAATCGCTGGAAGTGCCCGAATATCGCTGAATGCACCTGACACTGCTGCTTTTCAGAATTTTTGCCTGTATAGGCCAAAGGGTAGGCCTGAGATTGATGTACGGAAAACCATTCTTCCACCTCGCACTCCATTTTGTTCAGTTTCAGAGAGGGTGTTCGCGCCAGAATCAAATAATCAAAACTGAAGAAAAAAGAAAAACAAATTGTTTCATTTCTGACAAAAATAATCTCAACCCGCTGTAGTTTGTTTTGATTTTTTCCGGCATGGTGAATTTGCCCCCATTTATTCTCTTTTTTCCCCCAGAATTGTTCAGGTGCCCCTTTCCATCGTGGCACAATCTTAAACCTAACTCTACTAGTACCGCACTGCTGTTTCGGGGATAGACCAGTCAATTTATATGTCGTTTGCCTCCAAACCAGAACTGCGGTCCTAAAAGGGTTAACCTGATACTTTCCTGGTGAGTATAAGGTTGAAGGCTTAACCTCGAGGGGGATGGAACCTCTTCTAGTAGCACATTGTACACTATGTGTGCAGCTCAAGAAGAATGCGCGACGACACGCATGCATGCAGCATGATCGGTACGGCTCATCCTACTGCTGTTGCTGCTGGTGCTGGAGCTGGTGCTCGATCGCGCACGTCCCTGAGTTTCACGGGGGAAAACAAGTTGTTGCCTTTGTTTTTGTTACGGCTTCGCGTTTGCCCGCGTAAGGACTCTCAATGACGCATTTTTCTTTTCCCCCTTTGCAGCGACCGCTCCGCCCCGCCTCGGGCCTTGATTTTTCTCTGGGTTAACCTCATCCCCCACCTCTACCTCCACCCCCCAACCCTCCCACCCCCGACCACCCCCCCCCCCCCCACCGCCCGAGTGCAAAAGCGTGAGTTGGCTACATTCGATGAAAATCGACGAGCGGTGGGAATGATGAGCCCAATGCGAGACAAACAATTGAAGGCACGTGCTGGGGGGGGAGAAGGGACGACACCTGTGACCACGGCTTGTCCAGAATAAGTTTGCTGAGGATAAAACCTCCTACCAGTTGAGCTGGAAAGTGAAATTAATTGATGATGTGCGGCATTTCGTCTTCTGGGAGAGGGAATTGACGTTATACCCCGTTGTCTATTGCCTCTCTTCCCCCCTTCACAGTGCTGGTGTCGCGATGCCCCCGGCTTCGCCCGTTACGGACAGCTCCAGGAAGGGAAGTGCGACTTCCCTTGCACCGGCGACGCCTCGCAGGACTGTGGTGGATTCTACGCCCTCAGCGTCTACGCAACGTCGTCGTTCTCATTCACTTTGTGTGACAGGTTTTACGCGTCATGGGCGGGAGTATGATTTTTATGATTTGTATGAATATCAATTCACGTCCATACGGCCAGTGGCGTTTCGCTCTTGATTTCTGACGTATTGGTGCACACGGCCAGGAATATGATGACCGTTTTTACCCTTGTATGTAAATCAAACGGAGCTTCGTTTTGACGGGCGGAGTGGTGGTGCTGACCTCTCGATTTGTGACGTGGTTTTGCTCATGTCCGTGAGCAAACGACCCCGTTCGTGCTTTGGTACGGTGTTCCGACGAACTTACACCTGCAGCCAAAATGGTGCATCTAGTACTCTTCTTGATGTTGTGACATACTCTACTCATGGCCGTGAACGCAATCAATCCCCGCGTGTGCTCTGGTCTGATGATGATGACCAAACCGGGCATATAGTTAAGGCCCAGTGACATTTTACTCTTTCTGGTTTCTCGCCCCAGCGGGCAAACTAAAGTACCCCTCTGTCCTGCTTTTTTTGAAGAAAATAGAAGGACAGGTTGGATTCAGTTTTACTACTCAAGCGATGCTTATGTTGAGGTATTATGCAGAGTGGTACGTGCGGATTTTGGAAGCTAAATTCCCGCATGAGGGCTGAGGGATATGCTGTGTGATTTTTTAGGGATTCCTATCACCGGAGAGGGGATACGCCTTTTGAAGCATATTGTTTTCTTGCTGCACGATTGATGATTTTTACCCGGTAAAACGTTGGGGTGGATTTTATATTAAGATCTGCGCTGTCAGCGTAAAGGCGGCGTCGGGAATGGCGGCGTCACATAATTCCGATGTATTCTAGCCTATCATGCCTTTCTAGCGTGTATCGGGACAGTAGTGTATTATATATAGCCAATGTCATGGTTGATGGCACAACAACCTGGTGGTCGCGGGATGCTTGCCACGTGGTTGATTCGCTAGGGAGAGGGTCTGCTGCCTCTGCACAGATAGCCGCGCCGCCTCGCCGACTGGCTGTGTCTTCCTCGGCCCTGATTGATGCACTGAGTATTAAAATATGAACCTTTGGATGTAAGCCTAGAGCTGCATAGACCCGACCTCGTCATCTCCAACCTCTCGCTCTCCCGAGTTTGTCGTCACGGCGACAGGGTTGTGTAGAGAACTTCTTAAGAAGGGCACACGGTTCAGATCGACGGGTTGTGGCTACAGAACGCGGAAGCGCAACAAAGGTGGGGCGGGGCACTGATGTCCCCCTGAATAATGGCCGCGTACGATCGCGTTAAATCAGCCAACACGTACGTGTAGGTACAGCACAGCAGTTAGTTAACGCCTGTTGTTTTATCGTTTCGAAAGTCGTTGTCGTCGTCGAGGTCGCCCGGTTGGCGTTAAGTCGACGTTGTTTGTAGCTTATTGCGTTCGTGTGCTTACTATGGAATGGTTCGGGACGGCTGGGTTGTTGGCTAATCATGAGTGGCCGGAACGGCCGGGTAACTCGGTAACTTAACTATAATAGTATTGGTCGGGACGGCTGGGTGGATGGGCTTTGGTGTCAAGGGTTTCCTCACGTGGGTGTCAGGCGTTGGTTTTGAGCTGTTGGGTGCTTGATGGCCGCCATCGGCACCATGGAAATATTGCATCTATTTAATAGTCCGAAAACTAAGTGATAGTACATACAGGAGTTGAGATAGTTGATACTTGTCCTCTTTCGACCTCGATATGACTTACTTGCGAATTATCATTGTTTTCCATGCTTCTGTTGATTTGTTAACTGTTATTGTCCAGTGGCCGGCCGCTGGGTGCTGTCTCGGCTTTGATGCGTCAAGGCTTTTCCACACACACGCGGATTTTGGATGCCTTATTGCCGATATTAATGTATCATAGCATTAGTTTGGCTGTCGGGTATTTGTTTGCTCCCATTCGTAAATACTCTTGTGGATGACTTGTTCTACTCATGTCATAGCTAGTCCGTAAACTACTGTACTAGATGTCTGCTGTTTGGTTGATTGTCGCCTTAATTGTATGCGCTCAGGTACGAATGTGTAGAAATGTTTTCCTCGTTTCTGTTGGTGGTGTCGATGGCTGCGTCTAATCGGCTTTGGTGTTGAGGGTTTCCTGGTGTGGCTGTCAGATGATGCTTGATTGCCCCCCATCCATCCTACCCTGGAGCTTGGCTCTAGGGCATTCAATTGCCCGCATTGTAGTGGATTGTAGCTGGCCCTTAGACTAGATGCTTGTATCCTGAATGGATGATAACTGTCTTCTTTCGGCCTGCCTCAACACTCCACACTTGACTTTGTCACGGATCACGATCTATTATTATTGTAGATCATCTAGAACCTGCTGTACTCCACCGTTCTGAATTACCGTGCTGTTTCTTTTGTAGCTCGTATATATCCTACCCAGGAAGCGTGTCCTATTGATACAGGTAGCAGTGTTCGTTCAGCAATAACAGACACCTCTCCAGAATTTCTACAGGGCCTTACTCTATATTGGTAGGACTCCACTGCTGTATGCGTGCGACCGTGCCGGTGCACGCGTAGAAATGTATCTTTTTAGTGGAGCACGGCTCGGAGAGAGCGTACTTTAACAGCGAACAGGGAGGGCGTAAAAACGACAAGAACGGGAGCCGGTGGGATTATATTTGAACGCGGTAATCGGTGATATCGGATCGCACGGATGGGAGAGGGCGCACAGCAGGACAGGCGTCCGAACCAAAATAGACGACGGGAAGGAAGCTGTTTGAAACGCTCTATTACGGGGGACCATAGTTAGCAGGACCAAATATTGTTAGTAAAAATGGATAAACATATAGGTTTTTATGTGTACCATAGGTCCTGTTAACTATGGTCCCCCGTAATAGCACCGCACAGGGGTGCATTCCCTCCGCTCTTTACCTGCCGGAATGGTGCAAACGCAACGCCATAGGTAGGTAGTTCTACAGGCGAGGTACGATGGAGGTGCGAGCACGTTTTGGCCGAACGCTTGCGTTGCACAGCTCCGACTAGGCCGTGGGACTGCTCACCGGACGAAAGCTCCTGCACTGTATACAGTCATGCGAGTTGCCCCACTGGGTGCTCTCTTCGTCTTGGCACCCGTCTTCACCCACGTACAGCTACATACAGCTACGCACAGATAGGTACAGCTAGATACGAAGTAGACCCTCGGTTAACCCGCTCCTTCTTAACCCTTTTAGGACTGCAGCCCCGTTTAGGGGACGAACTACTTATAATCAGACTGGCTTGTCCCCAAAACGGGACTGCGGTTCTGAAGGGGTTAATAACAAACTACAGTCCCGGTTTGGGGACAAACCACCCAACTTTCAAGTGAGTTTTCTCCAAGATGGGAGTGCAGTCCTAATACGGGGGTCATAGTTAATAGGACCTCCGGTATACATACAAATTATATATTTGGTCCTATTAACTATGGTCCCCCGTAATAGCAGTCCTAAAAGGGCTAGGACTGGACTTTCATCCTGAGGCAAAACAACATGCTTGCAACTACTGTACTGTGAACTGCTAGCTATTATGTGTTACTTACGTTATGTACAGTGCGGTCGTGTCGTGCCATGGGGCTTTAGATGGGCTAGGCGATCGAATATTGGCCTTGTACCCAACCAGTAGCCCAACGGAATACAGGCAGGACCTTAACACACACATGGCGTCTAGCGGCAGGACTTGGGTCGTTGGTCGTTAGTTGGAATCTCACGTCCACCATGATAACGCTTCTGAAAGAAAAGCGAATTTCCTCACGCCAATAATTTGATCAAACACCCTCCCTGGGGTTGTTATGAACGTCGAACCAGGCACGTACACATACGGCCCCCAATTTTAAGACCAAGGACCCTGCTGTTCCAAAGGTTCTGAAGGTGGGGGGGGAGAGTGTTATTATACAGCCTAGATCGGGTAAGTATACGGTCAACGTTTTACCAGTAGCCCAACGGACTAGGACGTCAACATCCTGGAGTAAATGGGTGATAATACACACCGTGCGAGGCGTTTTCGGCTTACCCGTAGGGGTGGCACCAAATTAATGTTTCTGGGGCTCTCCATTTGATTGCCGTCTACGGGCTCGACTGTAGGCACCCACCCACCCACCCACCGGCTGCTTTTGATAGATACATGGTAAACCTGTAAGTCCGGTACGTGATGAAATGGGCTTGCAACTCATAATATGCCATACACATCGGACACTATTGATCGTATACGTCGGAGCACAACGGGGGGGGTAGTTCTCAGTTGAGCCCGCCAGCAGTCATAAACGCCTTGGGCTCAAACGCGCAGCCCCAATCCCTGCCGTGTAGGGTCGGCTCTACCCAATACCTACAATAATACCCAGGGGTCATACACCGGCGTGTTCGAGAACGGGAGTTTATAGTAGATGTAGGGCGTTAGCCGCCGGGCGGGTTGGCGCACCTCGCCCTACGTTGGTGTTTCGGGCTACCGCGCACCGTCACCTCAGATGCTGGTGTCGGCCTGTAGAGGTAGATTATCCGGTGGAACAGTTGACGCCCACGGAGCGCAGGGGGACGAAGGTACATTTAATTTCCCTGTAGGTCCTGACGCCCAAGGAGCACGCGCCCCACAGCCACGATATAGAGGTATGTGCGTACTGCGTAGCACGTTTGGGCGATAGCATTTTTTGTGACTGGCGAGGCTCCCGAATCTGAAGAACTGTCGGATACGGCATACCCCATAAGGGGTGCGCCTTATCGCTGGAATACCACTTCAACGTTGTTCTATGGTACCTAGGCTATGGGATCGACTGCGTCGGCCTGCGCCTTAGTTTTTTCTCAGGGTCAGCTTTGACGCGCTAACAGTACTGGCACTGACGCGTTCCACGATAAAGGTAGCACATTTCAGCTATGTTCATTTTCCGAATGATGACGGGGCACGCCTCTACCAACAGAGGCATAAAGCCCCTCTACCGTGGAGCCCTGGGTGTTCACATTGGCGCACCCCTATGCTGCACAGCTTGCCTACATGACGCGTGCCTATAGCATGGCTCAAAACAGCGAAGCAAAGAAGTTTTGGAGTGGCTGACGCCCGCCTTGGATACCAGGCAGAAGCGGGTATACTAGGGTGCAGAAACAGGTGTGGGTACCATTCCGGGCTATGTGAGTTCCTGCGACGACCTCCCATCGACGACCGAGGCGCACTAGTCGAGAAAATCCTTTGAGTTCTGGGCGTCGGCGCTTCCAGTATATCGCGCGCTCATTCACACCGGGCCGCGAGAGAGAAGACGTTGGAGGCCTAGTTGGGGCAACCACTGGAGAACCCGACTCCAGGCGATTCGTGTTTCTGAACACGATTGGTGTTTCCGCAACGTTTGGTAAGACCTTAGCTAGGTACGTACAGACCAAACCCTTGATAATGTTCTCCTTTTATCGCAGATATGTACGTACTTCCAAGTGCGATAAATACCTGGGTTAGGTGGTTGAGGGTGTTTAACCCGAGATACAGGCCTACCAGGTATAATTTATGCCTTCTTCAACCTTCTGGTGTTTTGAGCGCCCGCCGCATGCCCCCGGCCTCGACGCTCATGCCGCGTGTCTAAGCAGCTACATGGAGGGCAGGTCTGGGGAAACTTTCGGATGAATAGTCAAGTCTACCTGCAACCACGTGGGAGGTGAATATCGCTCGCGATCGATAGGTTTCTGTAAGAAACAGAGGGAGTCCCCTCGCGACCCTCTCGAAAAAGATGACGTTTCTAGTCCGAACCTACCAGACGAGGGTACGATGCTGTCGTTCCAAGTCAAGCTCTGTCTGACACGTCTGTTACGATATCCCGTCGGCTGAAGGTGGAGCTGTTGGATCTTTCTTCTAACATTACTGTTGTGCATACATGTAGCTTGTCGGAGGTGTGCTACAGTGAACGATTCGCGACAGACAACACACTACGGGGAGGCATACATCGGGCTTTGTTTAACCAACAACTGGCACCACCGATATTGTTCGAATGAGGCGAACCACAGCCAGGATGAACATCGCAGGGTCATCATCACGCCCTTTAACTTTCTCCCACACCATGGCACCCCCATGGATCATGTTGTGCGTTGTGCGATGGCAGTACCCCACCTGGGACCTCTTGAACACCGACCTTGCCAGCGTCGAAGACTGCAGCCCCACGGTACCAGGCGAATACACGACGGATTACTACTACGGCACCGATATCACGGATCCCCTGCCCCCTTGCGAGTGTGCTTCCAGCGTTCCTATCGGCGCCGGGCTGTTTCACTGCCTCGCAGATTCCGCTTCGGGCCGACCGCTCAGCTCCGATTCCCTCGTGCTCCGTAGGCGGGGTCAAGGCGGCATGACCACCCAGGTGATAAACTTTGTTGGAAATGCAGGGCCCGGGGTAATAGCGAGGGTCGTCGGAATAGCAATGAAGCGGCATTGCCGAAGGCGCATGCTCCAGCGATGTGTCTTGTGTCGCTGCAGTGGGTGCGTTGTTCAGAGCGAGTGTTTAGCACGTCAAATGAGACCACGAACGAAAGCACGACAATGTGTCCGTACTCCAGCAGTACCGTGATATGATATGCACTTCTCTCCCCGACACATATTTCACCCTTCCACAGCACGCGACGCGTGTCTAGCAGCACCGTCAATCTTGCGTACTGCATGATCGTGTCCGTACCAATCGTCGTTTGGGCATATCTGCTCGGCTTTAGCTCTGGTTCCGACTCTTTTGGTCTAGAGTTCGGAGGCGAGGTGAGTGAAGCTTTTGGAAAAGCACACTATGGCCCAAGTGAATGTCTAGAGCAAACCCATGACGCACTGCCTAACGAGAGAAAAAATAGATGTAAATACACTACGGATCACATCGCACATTGCTATAGGTGGGAGCACGCGTCCCTCGCATTAATCGTTTTAGCGAAAGTTTTCAACCTCTATCGTCGAACGCGTCATCTCGGGTGTTTGCAACGTTCGGGACATCTGTGTCATTGTTTGACCATGCAAAATAATTTGATCCACATTATAACCAATATACAGGGTGCGAGTGTAATGGGGTTTCTCCACGCTGGGCGTATTGTTGCCCGCTCACTTTGTGCCAATGGCCCATCTAATCTGCTACGAGCGGAGCCATGATGACTCACCACCCACTTCGGTGGGCAACATGCCAGCGAGGTGAGATATCCAGGGACGAAACCATCTACCAGGTATACCAAGTGATCATGTTCGTCCGTCGCCTACTATTGCAGTGGGATGAACAATAGTTGATACCTCCGACTGCCGCTTCCACGATAATTGCTTCCCAATCACCACCCAAACCCAAAACGATCGTGTTTCACCAAGACATAACAAATGATTGCTAAGCGAAGACACTTAGGCCCTCTTCGATGTGGGTACGACTACAGTACAGTATAAGAGCACGGCCCCTGCTACTACTATGGTAGCTGAGAACGATGTTATGCATACTTAATTTTTTTCGGAGGTATATGAAATACCGATTTTGGGTTTGGTGGTAAGCGAATTTGGAGTCGCACCACCAACCATCGTCCATCGATGACGGGGCAGAGCGGTACCGCCACACCAGACAACAAAGGATACCAGCCCTGGAACCTCCTTCTGACGTCCAGCTAGCCATCTCACCGTGAACGTGGGACGGTGGATCGACCCCATCACTGGTTCTCGAACTGTACCATCTATCATCAGGTCATATTGAGCAAAGCCCGTGGTGGCTTGCCTTCGCTCCTCGCCGGCCTGGTCGCGTCAGTTTGCTCCTCTATATGTGGCCTGTGCCAGTGGGGTGTCAATGCCGCTCTGGCGACGAACGACGAAGAGCTGGAATCAGAAACGTGTGCCATGGTTTGCGCGGGAACCACGAGCGACGAGTTCTGCGATGGAGACATCAAGATGTCAGCCTACGAGATCGAGCACGAACATGACGAGATTACTGCTGCTAGTCCGGGGGAGGTCGGGTGCTAGGGGGACGATTCGTCTACCAGGGCGATGAATGAGGAGGAAATTACGACGCCGGGGACATGACCAAGGGAGTATCAGTACCTGAAGGCAACACCACGTTAGGTAGGGGTATCACGATATGGCTAAACGCCTCCTGACCGGTTAAACTCCTCGAATGAGGAAACTACGGGTCATTGGCGTAGAGTAGTAGTGTGATCTTTTTAATGTTGTACTGATGCTTTTGTTTCCGGACGACAAGTGCATGCCGGTAAACATTATGATCGGGTGGGGCCTAAACCAAAAACCCTTCGATGTCTGTCGCGTTCCGGGTGAGACATCGCGCTGTTCGCGCAGGGACGGGGCCCACACAAAAACAGGCACTACCACCACCCCTTCCGTGGGATTGATCCTAGCGCTTGCGGCATTGGTTTCCTTCTTGCTGCTGCCCCAATACAGACTAGCTGTGTACGCACTGTAGTCTAGGCATGGTGCCGTACACGAGGGATTCAGTAATGATCCTTCTTATTCCCGAGGCTTGTCACCGGTATGATGCCCTTCAAATGAAACACGTGTTTAGTTCTATTTTTTGCTCGTTCGTGTCTGCCCATGTTCTGAAGGTCTGCGTCGACAACGGGCACGCCTACGCCGGGACTCAATTCTCCCAAGAGGTGAGCAGACGCGACTATGTGTTTCGACATGCTATATTCTTGCCTTTCTTCTCCTCCATCCACGGCGTCATCATTGATGACGTGGCGTGCACCTATCGAGCAATCCGTGTATACACTTCGGTGATGGGAATCCTGGTAGCGCGGTGTGTGATGGTTGGGCGGCCTTTCAAATAGCAGTTCTGCTGATATGGTTGCCTGTGATTTGCCAGGTATCTGACATTAATAAATACCTGGTATTCTGTTTGGAAGGTTGGTTCTCAGATCAAGTATATTGGCCGATTGGCAGAGTTTGACAGCGTTTGCCACCCCCTACTTCTACGTTTCGACGCACATGCTGAGTATCGAGCTTCCGAGCAACAGTGCTGGCGCGGCGGCAACAGCTTCTACTTTTACGGGAAAGTCCTGAACGGTCTGTGCTCTTACCCCTGCGGAGACGACGATGCACAAATGTATGGAGGGTCCTATGCTTTTAGCGTGTATTCCACGGACTACCATTCGCATTGGGATTAGTTTCGTAGGGCCTCATCGTTCGTTCCGTGGTCACACTCGTTGGGGCACTGATGGGTACGAGGGTTGTAGACAAGTAGTTGAGACATTATACAAGTAGTTGCCCGCTTTTCCCTTCAGTACAGCAGACTGGCTGGCTTCGACGTCCGGATGGTGAGGTACTGGAAATAAATGTTGATGCCCGCACACGTGTGGAGGTATAGGTTAGCCACTAAGTTAGATATTGTCGTTTGCTTCCCGTTCCGCTCCTGCGCCATGCCGCTGCAATTTTCTCATCAACGCCCTCTCTGGTATGCTATAGTATGGTATAGCATGGTATAGTGTAGTACATTACAGCTCGAGAGAGGTAGGCTCAAACAACGCACACCCTTGTCAAGCGTCGGCATCAATTACGTCGTCGAGCAGCAGCCTATAAGTGTTGCGTTGGCTGGGTGTGCCGTTATTAATATCCTTTGGCGGTAAGCGTTCTGCCCTTCGGTGGGATCTGTCCGGTTGCCTCATCATATCAGTCGTTGTATGTTGGTATGGCGTTGGTTTTATGAATGTAATTCCTGCACTGGCTTCTAGTTAGTTGACTATATAACGACAATAGGTCACTTTGGTACGGGTAGCAATTTTCGCTTAATTGCTGCTGTAGCTATTTACAAAGTACCCCAGTACGTTAACACGGTTGCTGCTGTATCCGCAAACTTGTAGATGGTCGTAGCGGGTTGACGGGTCGTCGAGTTGTTGTCTGCTTCGCGCACGAGTTGCTCCAAGGATCCACAGCTTCCCCGAGACTGCTCTAACCCTGACCTCCTCCGAGAAGCCGTTACTGTGAGCATGCTATGGTTCGCTATCTCCCCAATATGCTTAATGCAGTTGCACAGCAGTTGGTTCCCCGCTGATTGTCCTAGGAGCCAGTCGTTTCCGCATGGCCGACAAAGCATGGCCTTCACACTTCACGTGCGGTAAAGTAGTAGGGGCGCTCCGGCTATTTTGCAGAGTATCTTCACGCCATTCTAGTAAACGGCCTCCCCACATGGCACAAATCGTCTCAAAATTGAACGTGAATGCTTCATACGGTGGGCAAACCCAAGCCCTACTGTAGATCCACAACGAGGCATGTTCGTACCCGGAAATTCCGCAGTTGAAAGGACCCCATCAGCCAGTCACAAGTAATTTGGTGAAACAACTTGCTACCGTGATCGCAGGACCCACCGTCTGGTGCCACCTTGTGAAGTAAGTGTGATGCCACCCACTCTCGGTCCATGCGCACTAAATGTACTCTATGTACTGTAGTAGTCGCCAGTGTTACTCGTTTGTTTTTGCAGGTTGCAACATTGACACCCTGAGCAGACACGAGCACCGACATGCTCGGAATTCGACCTCACGCCAACCAGTGTAGTAGGAAAACGGGACAGAAGCGTTAGATCCGTCTACCGCGCTTTCTTCCATGGAAGGCGGTCAACCGCACGAATACCCGCTCTTTCGAGCGGCGGGCGCAGCCCGAAAAGATGGATCAGGGTCTAGACGACCACCGATGGGTCGCGGCTTAGTTGTGTATGATCATGATACCTGACACCGGTACTGCACGAAACTTGTTTGAGTACTAGCCTAGCTTAACCCCACCAACAAACACGCCGTTGCCTACCACAGCAGCCGCCAACAAAACGGTGTTCGTGATCCCCGACAGTCGGGGAAGCGACTCGTAATCATGTAGGCACTTCCAGACTGTAGTTTTGAAAGTTGACAACGAACGGCTGCTCCCTCTGGGTTTCATTGAGGCGTTTTCTGAGAGGCACGTTGAACGGTTGCGATCTCGGGGACAAGTTCCTGCGAGATCGATGTGCCTACTGGATCACGGCTTGTTGAACACGCACCATTGTTGTCCTAACGATATACCTGGTACGCTATCCACCGAGGCGCGAGGCCCTTTTGGGGGTGGCTCCCTACCTGGAGAGCTGGCGATATCACTCAAAACGTGAGTTCGAAGGAGTTTGTTCACGCGACCCGAGATCCGCGTTCTACCATAGAAGTAGCACACTTCAGCTAAATCTGTTTCTGAATGACCGGGTTTCTTAACCCGAAATCGTCGGAATGCCAATCTTGTTTCGAGCACTGACGATTTCATATACTTGGGCCATCGGATTATCCATCGGGAGGGCATTTGATTCATGCTGAAGTCAGTTTGGGGTGAGGTATGGAGCTACTTAAGCGAGGAGCCGAAACACATTCAGGGTGAACCTCCACCATACCACGCCTCGCGATCAACGTTTACATGTGCGCCATGAGCTCGTTCAAGCTCACATCCCTAGCGTTCGTTCCCATTCACTCTCGATTACCATTATCTGAATAAGACACTAGAATCAGGCACACGCGCTTTATGAACGCCTGCAAAGTCGTTACCGAGTAATATGTCAAGTTTTTCCCTAGAGTGTCGGCAGATAGGTTTTGTTGTGTAGTGTTTAGAATATTTGGGTCTTCAGACATCCAAACTTTCAGGCGAAAATCTCAAACAAAATCATTCGTCAACGGGCTAGAAGGGGTTCATATGACAAGTGACTACATATATATCAGGGCATACCTCCAAAGAACGGCACATACATTTAGAGTGATGCGCCGTGGAAGTGAAAAAAGCAAGACGTTGCTTCGTAGTTACTCAGTTTCGGTAAAGCATCAACTTTGACGGTAAATCTGACTCGATATTGGTCCTACGCAGTCAGTTTCTTCGGATATTAGTGCGAACCGTTTTAATGACATCCTTTGGAGAGTCTGCGGGGACTAGCCCGCTCAGATAAATAGTAAAAACAAAAGGTTTCTTCCTACTTGAACGCGTGTCAGGTTTTCAGGGCTGTTCACGAGCCACGAACCAACCCGCGGATCGGGTCAGGAAGTGCTCAACATTTCACGGCTCGGGTCAGGTCGGGTCAAGCGGTTTTCAAGCTTCACGGGTCGGGTCCGGGTGGGTCGAGAGTTTTTTTAATCTCACGCGTCGGGTCGGGTCGAGTGTGGTCAAGAATTTTGAAATATCGGGGGTCGGGTCGGGTCGAGTCGGGTCAAGAGGTGATGGAAAACTGACGGGTTGAGTCAAGACATTACCCGCGAGAAACGTGACATTCGCGGGTCCGGCCAACATGACCCGCGAGTTGTTTTCTGGCGGCGCGCGGGTCGGACCCGCGCGACCGGCCTGCTGATCCGACACATACATGAAGAAATACTATCGATTACTGCCCAAACGCTTATCTCGTACCAACACTGAATAGTACTCCTTTGATACCATAATCAAACATTGAAACACCGCCAAATCTATGTACGCATGTCCGCATCGACCAGTATCCGCTACAGCCAAGCAACATACCGCTGCTGTGGGGTACAAAAAAACTGATCACATGCGTTTTAGGGTGTCAACCTACGACCCAGGCGGGCCCGCGGGTCGAGGTTAAAGGGCTCACGGGTTGAGTAAATCTGACCCGCGACAGACCCGTATCTCACGGGTCATTTGGAATATGGCGGATCGGGTCGGGTCAGGAGGTGGTTAAAATCGCATAGGTCAGGTCGGAACGGGTTCAAATCGGTCGGGTCGGGTTGGGTCGGGAGTCTTTCATATCTCACGGGGTAAGTCGGGTCGGGTCAGGAGACTTCCATATTCTCGCGGGTGAGGTCGGGTGGTCTGACCCGACCCGATCCGTCCCGACCCGACCCGACCCTATCCGACTTGTGAGGTATGACCTTAGCCGCGCACAGCCCTGTTATTTTTTACTTTTTGAAAGCATGTGGTTGGTAGTTACATAAGTTTGTCAGCCCTAGGCCCCAAACAAAACATGACACGGTGTTTTTCACCTTCTTTCGCGGTTAGTTACCGACACCGAGCATGTTTTTTGTTTAGAACATATTGCGATCGGCATCCGTGGTGGACAAATCTGTGGAGATATTATTCAGTCAGACTGCAGTCCAGAACAAACTACACTGCAATAGCACTATTTTCAGAAAATACCGGTGACCGCCCAGGTCACGATCTCGTGCGGGGCACACCGATGCAAGCTCGCTCTGCCCGACCACCCGGCTGTCAAGGGGAAAAAGGGACGAATATGGAGAGTGACGTTACACCCCCGACCACCCGGCTGTCAAGGGGAAAAAGGGACGAATATGGAGAGTGGCGTTACACGGCGTGAAGATGGCGTGGAGATGCGGAGTAGGACGTGCAGCGGATGGACATAGCAATGTGTAACCCAACAATGATGATATCATAGACAGTACAAGCATCTATCTACCGACCGGTAGTCATGACTTATTTGAAGAGCTCAGTCGGCCGCACAATATTGAACTATCGGTCAGCGCTGACTGCTGCACGTACGTGTCGCAGGTGGGTGCATGGTGTATAATATGCATAACTACTAGTGACACTGTCACGCTGCGAGGATAGCTTGATCGAAAACCACGAGGATTTCGAACATCGCCCGTAAGGTGAGGAAATGATCCGTCCAACGACTGGATTATATTATTCGGATCCAGAAGAAATCGTGAGGACTTCGTGGAGGAGAGAATGTATATATATCAACGATCCCTTACTCAGTGTATCCCTTAATGTTTGATTGGCTGACCCCTTCCCTTCCCCATGGAGGGCCGAACATGAAGCAGAGCATCGTCCTGGTCGTTGACGTTGCCTTTCGAGTTTCCTTGAGGCAAACAGTACATTATTTTTAGTTTCGCTTTAGCCCTGTGGAAGGTATTCAGTGACCAACTTGAGTTGACGACCTGACGCGTGATCGTGATTCTATTTCCTCGTTTTTTCCGTGTGAGTCCTACCAATTCTAAGAACGATCCGAGAGGGGATCATCAAAAGTTTTATCAATTTCGATCTTAGGATGGTTCTCTTCTAATAATTAATGTAGGCCCCCGTGGAAGACACATTTTTCGAATTTTGGGATTCTTTGATGTCGTTGGCCGGCAACGTTTAGTTGACGAAAACCTCTCACCTCACGAGCTATTGCTTGCTGCCTACGAATGAATGCCGTCTGGCGCATTCGGTGCCCTTCGCACACCCCATAAAAGGCATGGATCTATTCCGTGGTGAGCCGGAGTTGCCCGCAAGTGAAGGCGAACATGCAGTGAGTGACGGTGTTTTATTTTGGCCCCTTTTGGCATCTTTTCCACAACTCGACCAAACCACTGCATGCAGCATGCAGCACCGACACTTGTCTTTCTACGATAGAGGTAACACATCTCCGCTGAAATGTTTCTGAATGACGGGGCTCCTTCACCCAAAACCGTCGGAATGTCAATCTTTTTTCGAAAAATAATGACGTTTTCGTACTCAGGCCATGGGACTATTCATCGGAATGCAATATATTTTTTGCTGAAAGTCAGTTTTCGGGTGAGAGGTATGGAGCTCCTCAAGTGAGGAGCCTCAGAAAAATTAGGGTAGACCTCTATTTGTATTGTAGAGCGCCTCCACCCTAGAAAGTCCGAACGGAGAGAACAGGAAGCTGCCGTACGTGAAGAACTACGACGGGACACGAACTCTTTGCTAAGGAACCAACCGGCCGAAGGCCAGAGGCGGCGAGTCCAAATAGCGACACAACGAAACCCTCCGAAACCATGTCTGGAGACTACTACTACTACTACTGTAGAGTGACCCGGAAACTCGGGGACGGGTGGTGAGTAACTCCTCCGTGGCCGCAAAGAACACTTCTACTCGAACGAGCTCGGGCGTGAGCGGAAGCGTTCCACCTCCGTTGCCTGGACACGGTCCCTCGGCGCCAGTGGACGCCAGCAACGTTAACACGGGGAACATTTCGGACTCCAAACGTGTGTGTGTGTTCTTCACATTAAACCGTTCTTTCTACCCGTCGACATCCAGCACAACAACCAGTGTCCGTGCCGGTTCTTCAATCCTAGAAGAAATACAAGTTCTGTGGTCACAAAGCTACGCCACAGAGATACTACGTTGCCACGTGTGCAGTGCACACTGCAGTGGGCAATGCAAAGCCTTGTCATCATACTAGATACGTGCGCATGTGTGACCAGTGGCGGTTAGAGTCGATAGCAACAATCTTTGCTCCGCTGTTTGTATTATTCCGGGCCAGCGGAGCACAAATACCTAAAAAAATCCAATGAAATATTTCGAGCTGCGCGCCGAAACGTGTCTATAATGCATACGAAGAGTGCACCTCCGATGATATAACGGTTTTCACAAGAAGTTTGCTGTTCACCGGGCGGATGATGTAAGTCTTCTCGAGGCGTACCCGAAAAGCACGCGTCGCGGGCGAAAACGGGTATCTTCAGCGGAGGGTGTATTCTGTACTAGCGAGCCCAAACAAGGGTTGAAAAAAGGGCTTCACGTAGTAGCTCTGGACTCTTCCCTTTCTTCTTGCCTTTTTTTTGTCGAATAGTTCGAAGTATGGATCTTATTTTGCAAGTGACATACTCTTATTATTATGTCTAGGTCGCCTGAACGCTCGCGCGAAACGCCTACGAACGCCTACTTACTCGTACTCGGCAAATTATTCCTTTGAGATCCTCAGTCACCTCAACGCATGCCTGTGGTACCAAATCTTACCGGTAACGTACCGATACTTTCATATCGGTGAGACGTTCCACGATAGAGGTCCACCCTAATTTTTCAGAGGCTCCTCACTTGAGGAGCGCCATACCTCACCCAGAACGGACTTCAGCAAAAATCGAATTGCATCGAGATGAATAAGAAATCCCATGGCCTAAGAGGACGAAAATAAATGTCATTTTTCGAAACAAGCACGGCATTCCGACGACTTTTAGAACCGCAGTCCTGTATTGGGGACAAACTACTTAGAGTTAGACTGATTTTGTCTCCGGAACGGGAGTGCGGTCCTAAAAGGGTTGAGGTACCCCGCCATTCAGAAAACGTTTGACGAAAATGTGCTACCTCTATTATAGTAGAACGCGTCCGGTGCTAGGCGGCAACGGCCTGCAGCTTTACATAGGCATACCTGGTAGTCTATATATACCCCGGTATAAAATAATGTAACATCAACATTGTTAATAATAGTTTGTTTCGGCTCTTGAACCAACGAACCTGCAGTGGCGGAGAATCGCCCAGCATATTATAGGGATACATATGCGAGTATACCCAGTACGCTGTGTTCGCATCGCAGTCCCTCGCCGCCATCTTGCCTCAGGCTCGGGGTAATTTTCTTCTGCTCTCCATTGTTGTGGTTGTTCTTTTGTCAAATACCAGTTATACGGCAGCTGTGAGTTTGACTGATTGAATGCAGCACTTGTTGCTCCACTTTGCGAGCTGCGTACTAATCCTAGTTTTTTCTCGGAGCAGTTTTTATTCTCAGCTTATTTTGCTGTATGTCTCTCTTTACACACGTTTTTTCCACTATCTGTTTTGTGTCTTCACTTTTGTTTCAGTCGTTTGCCTTTCGTTGAAAACACTGGAGTCGCTGGCGTCTGCATGCTGTGCTTGCCATATATATTCAGTACGATGGCATGGCGTCGCATTGCCTATATCCTCATCCTCTCTGTATGTTAGATTACGCTACTATTAATACCAGGTATTCAGTACTATATACTGCGGTGTGTTTGTTTGTGATCATAGTAGTACTGTGCTTGTATCTCTCTAGAGAGTATCAAGCATTATCGGTACGGACAACAAAATAGAGAAAAACGGCGACATTCCGGTAACAATATACGATAACACCGGAATGTTCGTAATTCGCACCTACCTCCTGGCGAAGTATATTTTCCGTATACCCTAAATGAACTTCAGCCCTTGGCGCCATCATACCGATTCGGGAATGAAACATCAAAGTACAAGTGAGAGACGCCAAGATATCAAAATGGCTTCTTCTACAATATATATACATACCCACCAGGTATGTAGGAAAGTCACACACATGCATGCTCAAGAGGAACATATAACTACTAACAGGTATAGACACGGACGAAACCGTATGAGGGAGAGAGGGAGATACCGGCATAATCAAGACGTCGGCGGGGAAAGAACATATGATGCCTGGTATTAGCTTGGTAGGTGGTCCGCGTGCCTATCAAGATCAGTTTCGTGGGTTCAAGTATCACCGAGTGCACATGCTCGCAGGGACTTTTTCTTGCATGAAGAAATTGATTAGCGGAAAGCGCGAGAGCGTGAAATAGCTGCATTCGATGAAAATCGACGAGCAGTGGGAATGCTGAACCCTATGCGCGACGAAAAAAAATGAAAGGCACGTACCGGGGGGAAGAAGGGACGACACCTGTCACTACGGCTTGTCCAGAAGATCGCCGAACGTAAAACCTCCTACGAGCTAGGCTGGAAAGTAAAAAGTGTTTAAAAAAATAAAATAAAATAAAATAGTAAATAGGACCTACGGCAAAGAAGCCAAAAACTATGTATTTCGCTATTTTTACTGACGTTATTTGGTCCCATTTAATATGGGCCTCCGTAGGAGTACTTGTATTGGAGTCACCGGTGAATATTTTGTTAAGATATTAAGTTGCTTCGCTCCCTGAGAATTAAAGAGGACCTTTAAAAATCACTCTCCGAGTAGGTTTAGCAGTCTGGGAGAAGGGATCTTTAGGGATGTTTTTGACTTGAAAAATGTGTAGCGTGGTCTGCACTTCGGAATCGTCGTCCGCAAGTGAGAAATTTCCTGGTTCGATGCAAACGCGGCGCAGCCGCGTTTATGGCGAGTTTTGGCCCGTTTGGCTGCGGTTTGGGGTCAGGCTTAGGGTTAGGGTTAGGGTTAGAGTCAGGGGTCGGGTTGGGTCTTCGCCCGTACCTTGATCCCACCTGGAACCAAAACACCTGAACAGCCTATCAACCTAAAGATCCCTTCTCCCAGATTGCTAAACCTACTCAAACCTACTCGGAGTGAATTAAAGTTGATGAGTATTTTATACGTGTCTTTCGATCTGATATCACTGGCTAGATAGATGACGAATTATTGTGAGAACATTTACAAACATGTTATTTTAGTTGTAACATGCACGTAATTTTTTTGACGATGATACAGTCCAGGTACTACCGGTCCCTCGTAGGGCTACGTATACCAGGTTCTTGGAATTTTCTTTTGTTCCAAGTTAGTTACTACCAAGTACTCGGAGTATTAAAATAAATTTCAAGTACAATATACTACTGTATTTATAGTATAATAATATACATGTACCACGTACACATTTCGTCCATTCAATAAATTTGTATGTAGCCCATAGAAAAGGAGGGGGCAGACGGGGCAGGGCAGAGGTGGGGTATAGGGGGGGACGGGTGGGATGTACCAAAGGTATACCTGGTAGTGAACAGCGTGCGTGCGTGATCGTTCGAACCGGAAATTGATTAACATCGTTATGTTGGCAATAATAGTTGGTGAAGTGAGTTCGCGCTTCTCTGTATGGTAAGCTTCAGCTGCTGCGGACGACCGCTGCTTGTAGTTGTTCCTTCCTGCCGCGGGGTTGTCTAAATGGAAGAGTAGCATACGTACCACAAGCAGCCTTGTTTGACGTGCATAGTATTTTTGCTGTAGTTACTTTAAGTAGTACGTACGTAGCTTGAATGTGTGACAAACAACAGTTTACAAGCTGTCTGTGTCGTTACTGATAATATGTGATAAAAGTATATATAGGTACTGTATCGTACGTACGGAAGTACATGTATGTGTACATGTAGCGGGACTGTCATATCCAGGATCCCTCTTAGAACCCGTAAGGCTCGGGATTAGCCACAGGGTACTGATTTGAGCGCACCCTAGCAGTTCAGTTGTTGGAGTAACAATATTGACTACCGGCGAGGGTCATGGATTGATTGGGGTCGTATCCTTTCTGTTTTTGTTATTTTTGTTGCAAGCGCAAGCACGCATCGCCCCCCCTCACATGAGCTCACTCCACATCTAAATTCTGCTCATCATCATCATCAGCTCGTCTGCTGAGCACAATCAATCAACACTGGCCAGGAGTCGCCAACAACATCTCTTTATCTTACAGAGAAGCTTACACACACAAGTTTGCTTAACCGCAGCTTAAGCGTTTGCCCTCTGCCTCTCCAGATTGCGTCTTATCGGCCATCGATAAGCGGATCTGAGCGTATACCAGCCACGAGCTGATACACGCTACGCGTACACCAGCTTCGAGCTGACACAGTGTGACACGCAAACCACATTGTTGAAGAGAACCTTGTACGATTATACGATATATATGTAATATATCCTGTGCACTGCATATATATATATACGATATGTAATATATCCTGCACTGCATGAAGCTATTCTAGGATTGAAGAATCGGCACGGACACTGGTTGTGCTGGATGTCGACGGGTAGAAAGAACGGTTTAATGTGAAGAACACACACACACACATGAAAAATCGCCTATCAATAATAAAAGTAGACGTGTATGACACACAGCGTGCAAAAAAAAGTTTCGACGAAATCCTCGGATCCCACACAGCTGTTGTTTTATACCAGGTATTATATACATATCGTACATGTACGAAGTATGATACCAGGTATGATATTCCTACGATGGTGTACATACCTGTACATATATACACCGGGTATAAATTCAACACAAATAGGGTTCTTAAAATTTCGAAATTCATCAAAATCACAGCAGTGCCTGATGCATATTTATATGTATGTGTATCTATAACATCAAGAATATAATTTTTGTACGACACGTAGCGGACAACCACAACATAAGCCACTTTTGGTGGTGGTCGGGGAAACCTTGGCGGAAATTTCCGGCAATAAAAATGTTTACTCCGTTCGGAAAATACAAGGTACGACGTACCTGGTATGCATCACTCCTGTTATGGTACCAGTATATTACTAATAATGCTGTACTGATACATGGTACCTGGTACCTGGTATCTGGTATTTCTATCTGAAACCTGTTCCGTGTGTTATCGTACCTGGTATGATATTGCGGTAGTTGCTTCTCCCGCGTTCTCAAGGTTTTCTCTCGACGTGGGATACTCACTTGAAGTGAAATTGTTTCGCCACACGATCCGTAAATTTTCAACCCCCCACCAGCCACAATCCATCTCGTAACCCTCTCAAACAGCCCGCAACCGCTCTCTCTGCAATAACTGCCTTGCAACTGCCACACACCGTAAAAGCAGTGGGTGACCCCCCCCTCCCCGCACACTACACCACACCTCCTTGTTCTGCTCCTGAAAGCTGTCCCATCATCCCATCCAGGCAGGTCAACCCCCCCCACTACGACTCTCTCTGACGGAGGCAGTGCGAGCAAATCCTTGTTGCCCACAAAACCCAAAAGGGCCCCGACAGAGCGGTCTCAGGCCCTGTCATATAGACCGTCTTTAGAGTCCCCGAAAATCGGTCGACATAACCATGCGGACAACTTCACGCTCAACGCTCCTGGTCGGACTATCTCTATTTACTCTCGGGGCTCACGCGGCGTGGCCCATCAAGACCATCGACCTCTCCAACGACGGCGCTGACTGTGAGGAAGAAACCACTTGTGGTCCCCGTTAATTACTATGTATTGCTTGCCGCTGCAGATAGATGCCTGATACGCAGGCCCTGAAGGAGAGGTTTGGTTCGGTGGGCAATAAACGCATGTTCGGTCTACGTACGTACTCGCGTATTTTGGTACACGTAATGTTTGCTTTCTTTTACGCGGGCCACTAAACACACGCACCCAGCATTTAGGTATGGACCCTACACGCACCTGATGAGTTTAGTTCGGGGTACTACCAAGTGCACATGATATACTTACTTGTATCGTATGTTTGTTGCTACGTCAGGGCGTGAACCCACGATTTGGGTGCCGAACAGGTTCGAGGTGCTACTGCTGCAGGTCTAACTGCTGTATACCCTGGTGTACCTGTTGGTTTGTATTTGGTTGACTCTCCGTTTACAACCTTGACCACGGTTTTCGGGGCATACTACTTGGAAGTAATGAGACATCCTTTGTTGTTGTTGTTGAAGTACTACTACTGTGCGTGGGTTCTTTTTTTCTGTGGGCATCGTTCGATGTATGAAAACAGGATGACCCTCATTCCCACCAGGTATCATATATATGTATGTCTTACCGCGCGCCGCACGAAAATCTAAAGCATAGCGTAGTCATACTGCATAACGTTGGCATACATATGTATGAGAGGCTCTTCCTGGTCTTTCCACGACCCCCGCAGGTCTGTTGGAATCGGTAGATGCCACCGTCAGGACGCTCACCGACGAGACATCGTTCCTTGTGAAGCGGCCATTTTGTAACATTGATACAGGGAGCCTTCCATTATCGCACGCCGTGCTGTATGCGTATGAGAATGTAGCTACGTCCCGCATGGTTGTGGATGGGGCTTCAAATAGAACCGTACCACCATGCATGACACATACTCACTTTTGTACAGCAGCAGCAGTGCAACCTTCAAAGTGTGCAGCAGTACTCGCGAATGTGTATGATACGTGCATACCTGGTATGTATAGTAAGTACCTGGTATAGACATTATTCTCAGTGTGCCGCCGTGGCGCTGGCTCTCGCGTCTTCGGGAGTTAGGATAGCTTGCTTTGCAAGTGTACCATGTGAAACATCCCAGGTGGTAGTGAAAGCCACAACGGTACTCTCACGAATCTATCTGTCGTCGAGCAGGCACGCGCGTCATACGTGTGCCCTGATATAGTCGAAGGCGTGTAGGCGTTTCGCGGAGGAAAAATAGATGCGCCACTTGGCAACCGGGATGTGAAAAACAAACGATCACAGGGTACCTGGTATATGTATATTTTCCCAGTAGTTCAGAAAATTGCTTCGGATAAATAGGAATCCACAACCCCGTTCTTGCCCTTCCCTGGCGCACCCCTCGGATCCTGTCTCAAATACCAGAAGGCTAGATACGCTTGTAGGGAGCCGTCCTGTCCGCAAGAGAAGCACAACAACGTTCGGTGGGATGTCGTTTTGTTTTCAGTCTCTTTTGTACGTACCAGGTAGTGTCTTTCGAGTTTCGGCCAATAACGACTACCAGGTGTACGATACTACTGCAGTGATTCAAAGTGGAGGTGTATGGCGGTTGCCCTCGGTTGAATAAGGTGTACCGCTGTAGACGGCCAATCCACGTAGCGGCAGAACGAACTTTTGGAGATAGATGGAACAATATGTCATGTACACCCTCACGCCGCCACCGCACGGACCGCCCAGAGTCCGAGCGGAGAGCTTCGAGAAAGAGGGAAACGGTTTTTCTACGCGAAATAGTACATCATCTATCTGGAGAAACCGAAAGAGACGCCCGGAAACCCGGAGCTTGAGCGTGGGTAATATGTTGTTATATCCTCGGGCAAAGTTTTCAAGTCCATCCTCACATCATAGCAACACGATAAGTCGACATAAAATGTTGCCGTGCATAGGTTCTATTCGCTGGGAACCAGCGAAAGCCACGAAACACACAGGACACACGCGAAACAAGACGCTTACCCAATGATGTGTGGACGAACAGCGTATAGACTGGAACCACGTCGCAAAGCGCGGTTCGTAAACAAGCGCCTTACATTGGGATTGGGCAACACCAATGTCATACAAATCTTACTACTGCTGCTATTAAAAAAAAAAAATGGAACACTATTTAAAGACTGAACCCCTGACGGCAAAACATAACCAACTAAGTTGTTCGTGGGGTGGAGTCTGCAATGATAACAAGGCGTTCGGTTTGGTCGCTATATATATACAAGAATCATGGCAGAAAGAGAGTTGCCGTCGAACACTACCAACGGTTTATCACATACATACCTTCCTGAGCCCCTACTTACCTGACAGTAATATATATACCTTTCCTTAAAATAACGGGGTGAACACGATAACACCAGGGTGTACTTACAAAAACAAAAATCAACTATTAATACTAATAACTGTCCATTGTTAGGGTCGATCTTAAGGCCGGATCTTATTATGCAGTTTTTTTTTGGGTCATTATATGACTGCTTACGGAGGCTTCGGGGTATCTGGTCCCATATCTGATCAGATTTTATCAAAATCACGTCTTCTTATGGGGCCTGTTTGGTGGAAAAAATAAATGTTCCTCCGAGATTTTATCCCTCCTGAATTTCCATGAAATGATTTTTTTTGGCAGCCTTTTCTGATCAACTCTAAAAGTAGTGATAAAATTTGGCTTTGCACAAGACCTCGGTGGCATTTTACAATTTTGTTTAGGTTATAGACTGGGTTCATGACGGGTCACGAGGCTACATGCTCGGTTACGCTTGTACACAGCTGGGCTCCAACACTTGTGCATCGGCCACCAGGGAGAGGGAGGGCATCAGTACCTTGGCCACCATCGTGTCCCTTGCGGCCGCCCAACTGCAGCTGCTCTAGGCAAAACAACCTTGGAAACGAATTGGACGAGACTACAGCATAATAAGCAGCAGTATCAAAACAATCGAACGGTTTTTTTCTGACCACGACCGTCGCAAGCAGCTCATGCTCCGCGAAGGCGAGAGCTCCTTGCTGGTCCAGCGACTAGCAAACCCCTTCCGCAGCTCCCCAGGGGGTTCCACATTCCGCTGCTACCTTCGAGGAGCTGGTGGTGAAGGTTGATCGCCCAACCCGGCGTGAGCGACTCTCGTTCGTGTCGTGGTCCACGTACGTACGTGGAGTTCAAAATGTCGGTTGTGTTCTGTTTTTTTAGTTCTCCCATGAAATAAAACCAAAACCACGATATTATATAAGACGGCACATGGCGCACCGACCTGGTGTGGCTTTTTGCCGTAGGGAAATCCGACTTCCTGATATTTTCAATCACTCAATTTTTTTTGCATAAGACCCATTCTAACGAGGTCTGCTTTTTTATAGTTTTTCTTCGGTATTTTCCCGAAATTTCGGTTATTTCTTGTTTTTTTCCTATATAATAAGGCAAAAAATACCGAAATTTCGGGAAAATACAGAAAATAACTGAAAAACACTCCTCGTTAAGGTTAAGGCCTTTGTGTCCAAATTCCCGATACATTTGAAAAAATGGAACTAAATTTGTGTCAAGATACGGAGGCGTTCAGTCACAGTTGTTTGTAAAATTCTTCAGAAGACAGTAAAACCAAAACTTTCACCGTCTGGTCAAGCAAGTTGAAGACATACTATTACGTGGGACCATAGTAAATAGGACCCACGGTACACACAAAACCCAGTATACCTATTTTAACTAACAATATTACCAGGTATTGTCCTATTATTACTATGATGCCCCCCCCTAATGGCGTGTAGTTAGTGGTGGTTGTTAGCTTCAACGTTTTCCACTAGAGTCTTACCGCATATTTGATATCTGGTCTGGTTGGCTTATCGGGCCAGGGTAAGGGATAGGGTTGCTCTGATTGGCTTACGGCTAGGCTAGGGTTATAGTGTTAGTTTCAGGGTTTGGGATATTTCTACTCGTCTCGCACACAGCAGTGCGCATCCGCCCGTTTGTAGAATAAGTGGCATGGAACTGATGATGGCTCCCGACTTAAGCAGCTCTCAATCTCTCTTGAGCTGGCCCAAAAGGAATGACGACTATTAATAGGGCGCTCCCACATCGCCCAATGATACGAGAAGAAACATACCTGATACCTGGTACAGCATACTGAAAAATATCAATGTCATTCCGGCCAAGGAGTAGTTCCCCACTGCCCCGCCCCCTTGACGAGAAAAAACATTCGTTAAAAAAGTGATCTGCCTCTCTCTACCAGGTATGCTATAACACCGAATGATGTTTAACATAATAATATATGCACGTATACGATTGCACAATCTGACATTTTTTCTTGTTTTTTCCGAATGAATGCAGAAAATATTGTACGAGGTGCACGTAGGAACCTTCAAGAAAATGATATATTTGTACATACTTCATTTAGATGCTGCTGTGGCCATCGCCGTATTCAGAGAAATTTCAATCCGAGTCGGAATAGATTATTATGTGCGATACATTGATTGTTGGAAAGCAAGATCAAAGACTGGTGTTAGACGGGAATACTCCGTTGCTGTGGGTAGGAGCGTGGTCGGTGATTGCTCGGCACAGAACTGGCTTTTCTAGTTGGGCGAGAACTCCCGCTTTCTCCAAGAGATCAGATGAGAAAAAAAGGGGATCTCTCTGTTACTGTGAACAGCGTGAGTCCTCATTTAATATTATGGCAGCACCCTTGGACAGCCTCAAGCACATAGATAGACTATTACATTGGACGCAGTGCAGCGCTGGTCCCTGAGTACGACTAAGTCTTGATGCTCCAGTTTCCTTATCGTCCCCCAAAACGATTGCGTTACGTTTTATCATTACTGGTATAATACCAGGTAGGTTTTTTCCTGCTCGAGGCAGCAGCTGTAGGGTCGTGGTGTCGAAATTGGCATAGAGGTGTTCTACGATAGAGGTTCACCCTAAATTTCCTGAGCCTTGAGGCTCCTTACTTCACCCTTTTAGAACCGCAGTCCCGTTTTTGGGGACAAACCAGTCAAATTCCGAGTAGTTTGTCCCCTACACGGGACTGACTGCGGTTCTAAAGGCTCGATACCTCATACGAAAACTGACTTCAGGATAAATCAACGTGCATCGCGGCGATTAAGCCCATGGCCCGAGTCTACAAAACGTATTTTTTCTAAATCAAGATTGACATTCCGACGATTTGGGGTCTAGGAACCCCGTCTTTCAGAAGAAGAAGCAAAATAGCGATAATTAATGAGCTACCTCTATGATATCGTAGAACGGGTCCATATGATTATTTTTACAAGTCGCGCAATACGTCCCCAGGACCTTACCGTAGCTTTCCGTGGTGACGTTTATGTCTCAATATCGCCTATTAATAGATGGCGCATTGATTGTCAAGTGGTGTAAACGAGGGAACCCTATGGCACCCCACACGCATTCCGATAGGTTACGGAGGCATCACATTGAGGGGTGTTATTCCGTTCGATTTTTTGGGGGAGACTGGTGAGTATGGAGTAGAATGCTACGCACAGCAGAGCAGTGACTTCGATCTACGAAGACTTCGTATCTCCTTTGAACACAGATAGGTAATGTATTCGCGGGTAGCTTTCCTTTTAACTCGAGGACCACGATCGTTTACGCGAAGGATAAAACTAGGCTAGCTCTAACCCCACCCCCACCAGACGCATATATATTGGTCAGCTTTGTTCCGTTGGGTTCGTCCACAGAGTGTGTCACACATTTCTATCGAATAAAAAATAGGCTCTTCTTCCAAAATGTTTATTAGGCACCTGGTATTAGGTACCAGGTACGTACCAGGTATGACATTATACAGTTCTCGTCTTCAGGGGGGATCAATCCGCCCTCGTGGTCATGCAGTGCGGACTTGGATAGTCTGTGACAACGTACACACACACATATATATACATATTATATGTGTATACCTGTGTAAATGCACCTAACGCAAAAAAACAATGTCGTCCGTCGTATGTAACACCGATCAATCGGTAGTGTCGCTACGCGGTGTCTCGAAGGGTAACAGCGCCCCCGCAACACATCCTAGGACCTGGGGTTATTATGCGTAGGATGTGGGGCGACTTTCGTGTCCATATTTTTTCATTTATTTTCACGCAATAATAATGGTGACTATCAATCAATGCAGCTGTTGGTCCAACAGACAACTTACTGTCTATATGGCCGGTTACCCCGCCCCGGTGGTTTCCTGTTAAACATCGAACATCGAATGCTGCGATTTGCAGCGTTGACGCTTGAATCTCACCGTGGTGAAGTTTTGACTTTGAAAAAATATCACATACCAGGTAGGTACGTACAGAAGAAATAAAACCGAACCAGCTGCTTTGTGGAGCGCCCAGCTCGGGTATCGACAGGGGCAATTTGTCGCAAGTTGATGACAAAATTTAGGACCGAAACGTGGTCGTGTGATGAACATGCCAGGAAGGCACCGTGTAGTGGGGAATCGACCGAAATGGCCCCCGATATATGACTTCGATGTAAAAGCGCTGGACGAAACAAAAGGCGAACATGATACACGGGATTGGAAAAACGAGACAAAAATGGCCAACAGCTACACAGCCACTTTGTTTCTATTATTGCTATATATAGTGTATATATAACATTTATATATATCATATATATATATATATATATATCTTCGATGGTGTCAATCGCCTTGTCGATGTTAGTCTCGGAAAAGCCCTGAAACAATGTGGGAGTCTGTGGCAGCTACGTACGAGTTACTGCAGTGCCATCAACGGTGAGGCCTCGGCTTAGTGAAACATGAGACGGCGAAGGTTTTTAGATTGTATTTTAACCCTTTTAGGACCGCAGTCCCGTTTCGGGGACAAACTACTCGAAATTTGACTTGGTTGTCCCCAAAACGGGACTGCGGTTATAAAAGGGTTAAACGCCCATCTTGCGTGTATCCGTGTGTGCTTCTTCTCTTTTATGAAATGTGCAGGTGACATTGCAACTGAGCAGTACCTTCAAGTGGAAGGTTATGACTACCACGACCACCCGAAGTTCACCATGCGTTGGAGGTAAGTCATGCTCGTTTGTTTCCGACGACGTGCTGCTGTTTTGCGACAACGAACACCTATTATTACGGGGGACCATAGTTAACAGGGCCTATGGTACATTGTAACACATAAAAACCTACCGGTATATGTTTAACCATTCTTACTAACAATATTTGGTCCTGTTAACTATGGCCCCCCGTAATAATAGGACTAATCGCGATCTATCTACAGATAGGTCATCAAGAAGATTACGTCCTGCCGCCATTAGGTGCCGTGTAGGGTGTCTGAATGTATTACTCATGCAACATAGGAAACATACGACAGACCGTGCAGATTGAAGGGTCTCACTCGGCGTGTGGTAAATTATACAGATCAGGGGCCTACCACACGTCGGTGTTCATTGGGAATATAACATTTTTGTACGAATGAATTATGAGTCGATGGTTTTCGGTCAGAGAGCGAGCCAATCTTAACCTCGGTCCGTTTTTTTTCATGCACTTTGGATTGGTCATATGACCCTTACTCTGTGGAACCACTCGAAACCTTTAGCTACATATACATGGTATATATCCAGTACGAACCGAGCGATTATAGTACTCGTGATGTGCGTGAGATATGATTTCCGCGGAATAGCACTTCAAAATAAGTGAATAATAACCTCTTCCCCGAGAAGTTGAAGTGATCGACGGAGTCGACGACGATTTTCGCGATATATTATGTACAATAACGAGTGAGGGCTACAACAGACGTAAGAAATTTCGGCCAAAAACGGCTCTGAAATATCGCGGGAACACCACTACTTGTGTATAACTTGTGAGAGAGGGCCATTATTTTCGGAAAGCTTCTTTTTTCCAAATTTATTTGTGACAATATTTCGAAGTGATCCATGTTTAAGATCCTGCTGCACATACATTGTCGGAGGGCAAGAGAAAAATAATATTTTCAAGTAAGTACATACCTGTGAAATTTCGACTTTATTGTGGAGGCATTCTACGATAGTGGTAGCGCTGTTCGGCATTTTTTTCTTTATGTCGGGGTTCCTTAACACTTTTTCGCCGGGGTGCGACTGTTGTTCAGTGATAAAGATGGTTTATCGGGATTCAGTTTTTTCAAATTCAGCGGTGGTTCGGTAAGATATAGAGCTCCTCAAATGTAGGGCCTCAAAAACAAAACTTTTCTTGTAGCATAATATATATGTCTGTGCTAAAAATCACAAAGTTGGAAATTTAATTTCACAATTAATTATGGAAATTGTTCATGTTTTTCGTTAATCATGGACACAACTATTAATAGCTCTCAGTAAAAAGAGCGGGCCAACTTTTCACATGACATTCGTTGTACGCTCGTACCTAGGAAAGGCAGGCCATCGGCTTGCACTTTGATGTTTTCTCACAATCCGCTTCTGGATGCGAGTGAGTGTGAAGTTCTTCAAATCGGGAGCCTAATGAAAACGTAGCTGCGCCTCTATCGTAGCTCGTCCCTGTATGTGAGCACCGTTCGGTGAATTGTTGTCGTCGGCGATTACCTATACGCTCGTGGCGTACTGAGCTCACTCGCAACGAAGGATGCAAACTCTACTACTACTACTGTCGTACTGTTATAGAACCCCTTGTTGTGCCTTTTTCTGTTTTGTGGTTCTTGTCAATTCTATAACATTCCAGGCAGATCACGGGGGCCTGCGGAGAACAACTGGACGAGTCCGAGCTTCTGTCTTGGGAAGTGTCGTACGACGGCTCCACGGACGACGCTGAGGATGACCCTCCCACTGCGGGTAATGGCGGAAGGTAATCTGCCTGCTCCCTTGATATCGCCCCCCTCTTTTGGCCGAATTTAAGTATTCCACACTACTACACAAAGTACTCGCGAAAACTATTCTCGTCATCAGGGAAGAAAGGTGGGACGTGTCTACCGTGTGAAATGACGGTCAGGTCCGTCACGAGCTTAAGTAACCAATGCAACTGACTTCATCCAACCCTAGCCCTCGTGCGTGTGATGGAGTTTGGCCGCTCTCACGCCCCATTTCACATGTTCTTCTCTATTTAATTTTCACTCATATCCTTGTTTTTTAATACTCCTCGGTAGCAGTGATGACGATGTGTGGTATTCTAGTATGACGTTAGAAGACAGCAATACCAGGGATGAAATGCACACCGGGAAGACTCCCCACTCGTGGCATACTACGTGCAACGTTCGACTTTGATCTATGTATTTTCACCCCCAATATTGCCACGCCAACTCCTTGAATTCTGCAGGTTCAGATCTTGTCTCCGTCATGTACGGACTGTTTGAAATATACTGCATGAGGCAATATAAAACCCGTTGTACACACGATCGAAGTGTCACATGCAGCTTGCAAAGAGGGGTCTCGACAAAATCGTCGATCTCACAGCTAGCTGTTGTTATTTTATGGTATAATATATATATATATATATATATATTTATACATTACATAATATATATACTATTTATTGTAGAGTTTATCCCCTTCCCGGTTTATAATTATAATACTATGCCGATCTCGACCGCCCCGCTCCCGAAGATGGTAGGCCGAGAACCGATTCGACGTCGATCACACTGCTCCACACCGTCCCTTCTACTGTAAAATTATTATATTTTCATTGCGTTACCTCTTCACCGCTGTAGCTAAAAACAGCGGGCTGGGATTTGTTTCGAGAACAAACCACAAGAATCGAATTAATTCAGTATTGCTGTACGGCTCGTGTGTTGTATCGTCATGTTGTACCGTCATCCATGCATCCATGATAAACCTGGTAGATCCCACGGTAGTGTAGTGTATGTAGTGTAGCGTAAGTAATATGTATGCGTTGCCGCTGTTGCTGCTTAGAACACAATCAACTGCTGGACGACCTGAACAAGGTGGCCTTAACCCCCCACGCGAAATGCGGACCGCAATATGTATGCGAGCGTGGATTTCGCGGGTGTGTCCGAGTGCAGAATTGTTGTCAAATCTATTTTCCTTTCTCATTGCCGTCGCTCTGTTTCCTAAATTTGTCTTATCGTCATCGTGTTGAATGATGATGATCTTCTTGGGCAGGGTGCAGCTGAACCTGTTCGTGTGTTGCCCCTTCGGCGACTACGAGATTGACTTGGACGTTGAGAGTTTCAGCGACGAAGGCTCTACACTGGAGCAACGCACGGCATGGGAGATCGAGAACGGCCCTGACGAGGTACTGATTGATGCAGTGAATAGATATACCAGAAACCAGGCCAAGGACGGTGGGTATGTTAACCGTAACGAGCGAAACAGCCTGGCTCACCATACTGTACAATTAGTTCACAACTCACATTGTGTCCTAACGGGCCCCTATTTGAAGGCTTTTGCTACCCGTCTACTGTAGAAAAGCTCGAAAAGTCATCGCGAGGAACAATTTTTATCTGCGATGTCGGCCGCAAATACGAAACCACCAACGATAATCGGTGCCTTAGTGTTGACCAACACATCCTCGTTCGCAGTACCCGGCATGTTGGAGGCATGCATCGGCATACCGGCTGCAGCAGAAGCCACATGATGACAAACACCTGGGGTACGCATGAACGAGGCTACCGCGACTGTTGCTGGTTTTAGCCCCAGACAGACGTATTGGCGTTTAGAATCCTAGACTAGTGCTGTATTTCACTAGAGAGTACTGACAGCAAATGCCTTCAACATAATCTCACTTTCCTGGACCAACACACGCAGGAGAGTGCTGCTGTATACCGACCTCCAACGGACTTCCCTCGATGCATAGTCGTACCACACACGCCATTCCTCTCTTATACGCTTGTCGGCCGTCTTTCATGTCCAATTGCTCACCCTCGCGGTGGCAGTACCACATCTGGGACACCGTGAACACCGACCTTGCCAACGACGAAGACTACAGCCCCACGGTGAACGGGCAGTACACCTGGCCCTTGGAAGGCGAAACGGGATACTACAAGACCCTCTACGCGGGCCCGCTCCCTCCCCTTGAATGCTCGTCCAGCGTGCCCCCCCAAACCCAGCTGGCTGGCTGCTTCTCCGACAACAGCAGGAACCGGCTGCTCGACTCCGATTCCCTCGTGCTCGGGGAGATTGGTCGCGACGGTATGACGGGAGAGGTGAGCCATTAGTTCTGAGGCTGTTTGCAAACATTCGAAGGACAGTCCGGAATGAGGACAGTCGTATTCAACTTTTTTTCGGGGTGTGCATCGCTGGGTGTTCAGACGTCTTGGGTAAGTTCGTTAGTCAACGCCTGGTACCACGGAAATTCGCGCATGCACAGTGTCTCGGCTATGCTGCTGTGCGTGTAAGGCTCTTGACTCAATCTGAAACTGTGGACGAAATACCAGTACTATTCATATGTTTATGTGCTTTGTACGGTATGTTTTATCGAAACGTTGTCTCGAACAGGGGACCTTAGGCCCACTTTCCTCTCGCACCGACCGCCCCCCGCCCCCCCCGCTAAACGATTGTCTCTACAAACGACCCTGGACAGATCTGCTCCGACTTTTGTTCTGAGTTCGACTTCTTCGGCCTCGAGTTTGGACGCGAGGTACAGTAATTGCACGTTTCCCTTGACCGGGCCAGATAATACCTGGTATGCGTTGGTGACTAATCTTTGTATCGGAGACACGGTCTACAATTTTTCGAAACGCTAGAGTTCCGAACGTTCGACTTATATATCGCATCGAAGTCAGTTTAGCTGGCCGTGCTCTGCACTCCGCTTGTCTACACCTTCCGATGCTGTCGGCAATATGATTGCCGTACCGATTATCGGACACTTGTGGGGCTGATTCCTCGTTGGATGTTCTTGCATCGTCCCATGTACTCAATTCTCCTGTATTGAAAATACCCGGTACTCCTCATAGCCCGCACGTCTGTATGGGTTGGGCAAGACAACCATCGGTATATCTATTGATTGGCGGATCAAACCACTTTCGACGGAAATTGATCGAACAAAGGTCAACAAATCTGGTCATCGTATCGAGGGGTTCCCCCATCACTCACAGTTGCCGTATCTGATAATGATATACACCGCATGAAATTGTCTATACGCATATGAGGCAGTCCCCGGTTTCAATCAAAATCGGCCTTATTTGACGCGTTGTGTCCTGTCCGGCTGAAACTCGAATAAACTGAGGATTTACGCATTTATCGACCCCATCCTCGCTCCATGTTGTTCCTACCTCCAGTCTGCAGATTCCTGATTGGCGTATCCTACTGTTGACACCACTCCCTTTGCACCCTCCTGTAACGCGTACTTTATTCACCACGACAGTGTTTCTGCGGCACTGCGGAGGAGTTCGAGAGCGCGGTAGCTAGCGACCTCTGCGGCCAGACATACCCATCCCTGTGTACCGGCGACGCCACGACGGCTTGCGGCGGCATCAACTCCATCAGCGTTTACCAGAGGACGGAGGCCACGCCTGTTCCGACTCCTGCGCCGACTCCTGAGCCCACCCCTGCTCCGACCCCTGAATCTACTCCAGCTCCGACCCCTCAGCCCACTCTCGCTCCGACCCCTGCGCCCACCACTACCCCGACTCCTCAGCCAACCCTCGCACCCACTCCCGCACCGTTTGTGACCAGCACGGGACCCACATTTGCGCCCCCGACGCCCAGGGCGACCGATTACGCGCTGGTCGGGTGTTTCACGGACACCAAATCGAACAGGATCATGGAGAACAAGATGGTGGAGAACGAGATGTCCGCGGAGGTAAGCCGGTATGAGTCTCCCAAGTCTTGCTTGGCGCTCTCCCCCGTGTCGTGTTCCTGTGAACATTGCTAGATGGGTTGCCCTTTGGTACGTACCAGGGCTTTGTGGTGGCCATGCTATGTTGAGGTAACGCACTCGAGTCCAGACAATCGCTGGCCGTCAGTGGATGACGGGGCTCTACTCAGGGATAACAGCATTACCGCCCGCACCTTTTACACCATACGCGCATGATACCGCTATGGTTGCACGCCGTTTACATTATGGTATTCTCGCGGTAGCTTATGCACAACAACCATCGACACGTGTCGGTAGCATGGGATGCCTTAACCAGGTGCTCACATTTTCAAGGCGAATGTCCCGATACAAACGAAGCCTTCAAGGCGGCATTTATGTCGCACCTGTATATGCTGCAAAAACTGTAGTCAATGCACGCCACCCTCCTCCTCCTCCTCCTGCTCCTCCCACTACTCCTCCTCCTCCTCCTCCTCCTCCTGCTCCTCCTCCTCCTCCTCCTCCAGCTCCTCCTCCTGCTCCTCCTCCTCCTCCTCCTCCTCCTCTTCCTCCTCCTCCTCGTCCTCCTCCTTCTTCTCCCCCTTCTCCTCCTCCTCCTACTCCTCCTCCTCCTCCACCTCCTCTTCCCCCTCCCCCTCCTCTTTCTCTTCCTCCTTCTCCTCCTCCTCCGCCTCCCCCAAAATCTTGGTTTCGCGCTTATTTCGCCAATGAAGCTGGGAGGGGCAAAGCTTCTTCACGGCCAAAACCAGAGTCTACAGCGTCAAGTAATACAACTATAGACCGGGAACATTCGCACGGCTGCTGAAAAACAGTGCATATCTGGTATACCGACATCATTCCACCGGACACAGCTGCGTTTCTCGCACTCAAGAAGGACTCGCCGGCTCGAATGCATCGAGGGTGTCTAGCGGCGGATCCCAAACAAATGTCGGAAACCTCTTTACATTTTGGGTTGTATCAAGAAACAAAGGCTTCGTCGGTCAAACTGATTAATCAACCCTAGTGGCTCCTCCTGCTGACCGCGTGCTACAGGTGTGCTTTGAGCTATGCAAGGACGGCACCAACACCCACTTCGGTACGCAGTTTGCTACGGAGGTAAGAAGACGATGATGATGATGTGTGTTGCCGTTTCGGGTTTTTGGGGTGTCTTATGGACAAATTTCCACGAACTGGAACGTTTCCTTAGCTGCCTAGCCTAGGTGAGTCATATCAGGACACGGGGGCAAACGCCTATGTTTTAACTTGATTCGAAAAGCTTTATCAGTACTTGGGGTTGTTCACAGATTATACAGATCGTGCCCGATTGCAATACAAGGAGCGCCAATTTAAAAAAGCCATATCAAGCGCGTGCTCTGAACCAACGCTGGTGATGTCCGAACGAACGTTACGTTGCGTTACGTTATATTACGTTACGTTACTTCAAAATACGTTGCGTTACGTTACGTTACGCTACATTACGTTACGCTACGTTACGTTACGTTACGTTACGTCACGTTGTGTTACGGTGTGAGCTGAACGTGAACGCGGCAACCAAAAAACCAAATCGTTAGTCAGTACATGCTTCACTCAGGTTGTAGGCCTTCCTATGACGCACGGCACCTTTTTTCAGGCTGATTGATGCAACTACCCCGAGTGTTCAACCCGATCCGCACACAACCACGAAACGTGCGATACACGTGCTTGCAAACAGGTTTGCTGACGTTTGTAGCACTCTCTATTTTTAAAGATGTTTTGTAGGACTGTTTGGGTGTTTCTTTCGTAGGCACACAATAAAAGCTTATGCTCCCCTCCAGTACAAACGGGAAAACGTTTTGAGTTTTCCGTCAAGACATTTGCTTTTGTCGCCGTAGGCCTCTGAATTACGCCTGCATTTCGACTTTTACAACGGAAACAAACAGTGCTGGTGTGCTGTAGACGCGGACTTGACCCAGAATGGCGAAATGCTACCCTTGGAGGAGTGTAATTTCCCGTGCGCGGGCACGACAAGAGGCGAGTTCTGCGGCGGAAGGAACAAGATTACCGCCTACGAGATCGTAGAGGAAGAGGTGCCCGTCGAGCCAGAATACATCGGGTGCTACGGGGACGCACGTGTTCGGGCGATGAACGCGGAGGGAAAGTACATTAACGGGGCCATGACGAACGAGGTAAGCCGACTCATAGTGTGATAGGGTACGCTCCTGACGCATGCTGCCATAGAGGTCTAGCACGTTTTGCGCATGTTCAATGCTCGACTACTGGAAGTACTCAAACCTGTCTGGAGTAATGGTTCCGTTGACCACTTTACTCAGTTGTATACAGTGTGTATTCACGGCAGCTTGCTCGTAGCTCATCGGGCAACTGCGCACTTTTCATGGGGCTCAAACGTACAGTTTTTAGGATGAGATGTAGTCTCGAAGTACGGTAGTAGATATCGTCAAACGAGGAGACCTAGGAAAGTTTGGTGCACGTATACAGTAGCAGCAGGCGTCAGACGTCGCTGTCCCGCCTTGGCTGCACCCCCTCTGGCTGCCCCCCCTCCCACGATATATCGACAGATTGCGCCCGGTAGGAACGTACACGAAGGGCGTCGGCCACCACCCTTTTGCTAGTATCTGTCTCTCGGCCTCACCGCCCGCTGCGCTTTCGCTATCTCTCCCCGCTTGCCCCTGCTTGCTTTCGTTCGGAAGCTCTGCATTTCTTTCTGCGCCGGGAACGGGCACGCCTTCGCTGGAACTCAATACGCCCTTGAGGTGAGCAGACGAGCCCTCAAGAACGCCATACGGTCGCATTTTCATGGATGGTTGTGTACTTCAGTACCCGACAAAGGATTCGCGACGCCTCCATAAGCCAGCGTGCGATTTCTTTACGTAGTGCCTACAGCAGTAGACCATGCTATGTATTCGTCATCTATCTCCGATGTGCGTTTTCCCCCAACAAAAAAGCTGATATGGATTATGTGGAGAGCTTCTCATCTCAAAACCGGAGGAGCGTAGAGCACCACCTCTACTGACAAAAGCGCGGTCTGATCCCTTGTTCGGAGTACCAGGAGAAAATACGGGTGGCATTATAGTTGACTGTGACGTCCAATGATTGCCTTGCCGTCCTTGCTGCCACGATAGGAGTACAGGGTAGGGTACACGCTGAACGTGTTATTTCCATTAAAACAAAGTCCTACACAAGGTACCTGGCTGCATTAGTACGCCCCCTTTGGTGGAGCGTCTCGCACATGATACAATGGAAAATGTACCTTTAGGGCAGCTTATACCAGAGATGCATGAACCAGGGTCGACGTTTTAATGTGTATTTAGACGTACTATCGTCAGGTACATGATTCAGCCGTGGACTCGAAGGACTGGATACCCAACGTGCTCGACGTGTACTTGCTTGTTTGTTTTAGGAAGATGACCGTAACCCTCAAAACGCGACGTTGCAACGCTTTGTCTGTCTGCTGCTTGTTAACAGTGCTGGTGTGGCGACAGCTTTGATCTCTACGGCGCAATCTCCGAGGAGGTCTGCTCTTTCCCCTGCCAAGGCGATACCGAGCAAGCTTGTGGGGGCTCGTTCGCCCTCAGCGTGTACTCCACGGCTATTTAACAGCATCAGTGTATTATGGACGGATAGCCGTTGAACTGGCATCAATGATAATTAGTGACGCCAAGTCTGGTTACACGCATGCATGGAGTATTTCTCAATCAAGTGCTATGCCAACGTTAGGTGTTGCAGCTGAAAATTAAACTAATCATCTGGCCTACCTATGACGTTGACCGGCGAGCGGAATTAATAGAGTAGAGGTGTGTACTGTAGAATGTTTTGTTTTAGTAAAATGTATTGATTGTGTTGCCGATCGATAGCAGGCTGACACGAACGCGAGACATGCTGGTGGACTCGAGTCCGGGTTTTGTATGAACTACTGTAGCTCTTGATACTGCTGCTACTCGTTCACGTTGTTGCTGAACATTTGATCAATTGTCTGCTATGCCTAAGGTTGGATGGACAGAAAGCTTTGTGTCTGTTGCACAATTGGTTGAGTTTCGAATGGTTTGTTGGATGGTCTGTCATTGGCATCCAGCCGCGTGAACGGGTCACGTTTGTTCGTAGCCGTGCAGGAAGCTTGAAGGAGTGTACGGCATAATTCCCCATATCCGCTAACCTAAGATTGGACGTGGTCGGCCGAACCTTGGTCGAACGTTACCCTGTCTGCAGTTGGCTGGAGAGAGTGACCAACACATTATATCATGTATTTCGTTGTGCTCGATGTATTTTTCTGGTCGTTGCGCTTCGGAGACGCGTGTTCAAGTTTCTGGTGTTTGGTGCATGCAATCAGAACTATTGTCGGCTGGACGCTGTCGTGATTGTCTGTCACTTCATAGGGGCTTAGGAGTAGGGGCACCTACGGCGGATTGTATCCTGGCTAAGCATGCGCCAAAAAAGTCTCGTTGTTTTTTCCGCACCACGCACAATGTAGTAGAACGGCAACCTCCCTTTTGCCAAAGTACCTTAGTCTGCTTTGGTTGTGTGTTGACTTTCGAAACGTCTCGAATCGGACGTTTGCTTTCCGTCATCGTCAAGGCGATAGGTCTTACATATATACGGTAGACGTATAGGGTAATTTAGTTTCTGGATTGTTGCATCCATCCCGGCAAGAAGAGGTATGTTTTTAGGGAATACGCACGCATCTTGGTCGTCGTAATTCTCTACGGCATGTCTCCCAACGTCTCAATTTGTTTTCTGAGTTTAGCACGTGTTAGGTTCGTCTTACTAATACCACGCGTTAGACTCGTCTTAGCGCGTCTGAGGTTGGTCGTAGCACGTCTCGGAGTCCTCTTATCACGTCCTAGGAACACGTCTTAAGACTCGTCTACTGAAGCACGTCTTCCGTTTGTCTACTGCGGTACGCCTCAGATGTGTCTTACTTGAGCACGTCTTAGGTTTGTTGAAGCACGACTCAGACTGGTCTTAGTACGTCTGAGACCTGTCTAAGCACATCTGAGATTCGTCGGCTATGGCACGTCTTGGACAGATTGGCACTCGTCGTGGCACCAGGAGCGAGCGCGATGTATGATACGAGTACCTGTACTGCAAACGATTACTGGATATCAAAATATGCGCCATTACCCGGCAATGTGTGCTAGAGGCGCAAGCACATTCGAAAACAAACCGGGATGATTGCTGTTGTTGTTGTTTCTGCTGTTGCTGTGCTGTTGCGATGAAAAAAAATGATGTTTCGGTACCTCGATGACATCAGGCGGAACACTCGTAAATTGCCTCAGATAAAGGGATAATATACCCCAGGTGCCTTTAATCAAGCGATAAGAGCGACGAGAAAAACAATAAACTATAGAAGTGCGTACCGCTGTATGAGTGCGATCCACTTCAGAGCGACCGAACAAACTCATGGACTATTTAATGAAAGGCAAACCCTCCAGCATCTCAAACCGACACCCCTGTCTAACCCCATAGTACGTACGTAGTAGTAGCCAGTCCTACGCGTATTACCCAGACGTTACGTGATATCTGCAGAATGAAACCGTTACTTAGGGGGATAGATGCGCTGGGATTGTGGCAATGGTGTGGAGCAAGCACGCGCTGTGTGGGGCGACACGCGGTTGTGGCGAATCGTCGGCGTGGGTGTGAAGCTATCGACCGCGGGATGAACCTACGATTCTCACGAGCACATACCATCCCCGAAAAAAACCCGACTGTGCGGCCCGAGAACAATTCAACAAACCCGCAATGCTCAAGGGGCTAAGGCCACGGAGGGGCTTTCGCGAATATCTTGTCTAGTCTCGTAGAGTTTGGGTTTTGCAAACGAAACCCGTAAACATATTTTTCAGAACAGACACTGCAACTTGACTGTCATACAGAGCTCCGTAGACCTAATATGTCAATGGTTGGACCCAAAATCTTACTACCTCCCACAGGAACGATCTCCTCTCTTCGACAGACCATTCGGGTACGCCTGCTTGATAGCTGAAAATGCCCCCGTCCTTCGACGAACGGCGAATGTTCCGTGAAAAGCCAGTTTTATGTCGGTAAAAAACTGTTTAACACTCGCCCGAGTGATGGAACACACAGATAGATGCTTGCGCTGCGAATTCGTGAGTTTTTCGGTGCCACTCGCTCGCAACTTCGAGGTCACCAAAACACCTCCACAGTCGTTTCTGCCTGCCTATACAACCGATTGTTTTATGCCACCCGAGACCTTCACACACCTCATCAGGAGTCTCCCTCACTCTACAAGGCTGCAATGTCGTCTGAAGAGCGGTGTAGCAGTCCATAAGTAGTGTAACCGTTCGTTATTTTTTGTTTCGTTTCACTTTGTCTTTTTTGTCTCTTTGTTTGGTGTACCGCAATTTCTAGAGATGCTCACGGGGCGGGTCAGGAGGTCTTCAAAAACTCCTGGGTCGGTCGGGTCTGTTCAGGAGCTATTCGAAATTTTACCGGTCGGGTCGGGCTCGGTTGGGTTGGGTTGGGTTGGGTCGGGTCGGGTCGGGTCGGGTCGGGTCGGGTCGGGTCGGGTCGGGTCGGGTCGGGTCGGGTCGGGTCGGGTCGGGTCGGGTCGGGTCGGGTCGGGTCGGGTCGGGTCGGGTCGGGTCGGGTCGGGTCGGGTCGGGTCAGATTAGGTGACCCCATCCGACCCGACCCGCGAGGTTCAATCCGACCCGTGAGATACCTTGCAATTTTGCATCAAGTTCGATCACTGCAGCACCTCAAAGTCGAGGTGTATAGTTCTAGTGAGAACTTGCTGAAGGCCAATCTGAACAAGAAACCACAAGCTGCTGTGGAGGAAACACTATGAATCACCACGCGGTCTCTTCTGAAATAGGTGCCCATCGAAGGTGCGAACGAAGCGTGCTAAAATAGTTTCGCGAAACGTTTTGTTCGGACACAACATCTACCAGTCAGTGGAGGTCAGAGTCACCAAGAAACCTGGAGATCGTAGGGCAGGGGGTTAATGGCCGGCGGCGGTATCAGAAAGTAGCTTTAAAAGGAGCACGTTTTTCCCATCGATTCAACTACGATTTATTGCCGTCGTGTTTCCACTGCTCGATGTGGTCGTCGGGGCGCCCTGCGGTAGCCTAGGCTGCACCCGGTGTATTACGTCGTGTAAACAAGGACGAATACAAGACAGGACAATAATAATCAGCGAAGAATCGAGCGGGGCAGATGCCCCTCAGGGAGACAGGTATATCAACTATTTGAGGCTCATCTTAGAGTAGGGGGCCTGAGAGGTTGTCAGCAGCCTCGTTGCACACGCCAAACAGAGATAATGAACGATCTCAAAGTGAACATGCCCTGCAAGCTGATATATATATGCCATGTGTACCAGGTGTTTATCTGTAGATGGAAATATAGGATACTACAATGTCTATGGGAGTTTATGTTTATTTTACGTTTGCTTCTTTTGGCAGTTGTTGTGTAATACCGCTTGCTGGGTGTGCCTGCCTGGTTGTGGATGGGGCTTGAGTGAGTGGTCGACTTCTGACCTCTCTTGCTGACGGTTACTTCGATTTCTGCGCTTTGTGGTTGACAGCAGGGTGGTATTAAATGGTGTCATGTCCGGGTGGAATCAAGCCGAAGAGGCCCGCTTCACCTACAAACGTTTTTTTCACGTTAATCTCTTCATGTGGAAGCCTAACAGTACCTACAACATTATATGAACTGGGTTTCTGATCGACGTGTACTGCCGCACCAGGTACCATATATATATATATACCTAGCATGTATATATTGATTGAACCGACCCGAATAGGGAAGACAGGGCTGGAGCCTTGTCGCGATAAAAATGAAGGCGCGGACCTCAGTGAGAAGGGGGGATGCTTGCCTTCCATGCTATCCTAGACCACCAGAAGAACGCCTGCTGCTGTAGGAAAAAGAGAAAAGCAGTACGAGCATGTTCGGTTTGAGAAAACGCATGGAAGCAAAGCCGAAGTTTGTATAAAAGTCGACAAACTTCTAAGCAAAAAAAAGAAACATATCAACATTACCTGAAGAGCTTTCAAACTATTTATGATCTAAACGTCACGTACTCGGAGTGTACCACAACCACAGCGAACACGTGTTTGCCTTTGTTTCTGGTGGTCGTTGGGAAAACTCCAGCGGAAACCTCAGATAGCATGTTGCACTCCCATGCGTGCCACGGTAGCGGTGGCACGTTATGGTCATCATGTTGTTTTCTGACCGAGAAACTGTACCCAGTGCCAATGGGATATTCACAACATGATGTTCCAATGGAAGCCTTATTTATATACCAGGGTATATGTTTATTTTTTTTTCCCGGCGCACTGCTAAAAATACAGCTCACCTGGTATTGATCACACCACACTTCCACGTTTAGGATACGTGTCGTGTGTCAATTCCCCCATCGCTCCTGTTGCGACAGCAGAACCGGCTGCTGTCGCATGGCTCGTAAGATTAGCCTTAAATGTTTACCAAAAGTCGGTTTCGAGGGGGTCACGTGGCGAGTTCATCTATTAAATAACTTCAGAAAAAATTGGTGAACCTCCATCGTGGCATGCATCTTCCGTATACCCTGGTATACTGCTGTGGACGAATCGCATACACAGGAAATGACGGCGGTATTGCGGTTTTGTTTCTTTACTGTTCTCTCGACTTGCTCTTGATCTGTGATACCACCAAGCTTGGTCACATTTCAACCTGTACATGCCACCGCACATCCGCCACAACTATCTTACAGCCCAAACACTAACTAACTGCAGCTGCTCTGCAACTGCATTGAGCCTGCTCGACACTGCGGTTGCCCCCGTCCCCCCCCCCCCCCCCCCGGCACTACACCACACCTACCTCTCCTGAAATCTGGCCCAGCCAAATGTCAGCACTCCTTCGCCGACCAAGGCAGTGCGAGCAACTCTCTCTCTCTCTTTTCCCACAAGCGACTGTCGACAACACTCCACGGGAGTGCCAAATATCTGCCAGGTCTCAGAGAGCGGTGTCAGGGCCAAAGACCGCCGTTTGTCCCCGAGTTTCACGGGACAGAAATATGGGGGCAAGATCACCTTTGACGCTCCTTTCTTTGCGGGCTATCTCTGATCACCCTCGGGGCTCACGCGGCCTGGCCCATCAAGACCATCGACCTGTCCGACGATGGGGCTGACTGTGAGCAAGCCCATTGTGGTCCATCTAAGGTTGCGATTCTTCTATGCTCGTTGCTGCAGGAGCAGGTAGATTGTTTTGGGTAGGTAACAATGCTTTTGGTATATATATATACAATGTCCTGTCGTATAATTCCCGGTACGCTAGAGGTGGATATCGACGTACCGAGCACTCTTTAGGTTTGGCTCGACCAGGCCGCACCCTCGAGGTTGGACCAGAATTACTCTACGTTCATCATTTGGAGTGGGATGTGCCTCATACCATATTATGCACCTGGTATTCTGCTGTAGTACATACAGTGCAAGCAGTATGGCTACACATCAGTAGTACCCACGTGCGAGTATAGTGCAAGGAGTGTGCGTAGCTAAGCGCCTTCGTACTGATGCGTTGGATGGTGGGCCTGCTGCTATTTATTGTATACGCATCATCAGGTACATAAGGTTGATTTAATACTGCACTGTTTTAAGGGTATTCACGCGTGTCGGGCTGTACTCATTGGGATTGATACATGGGTGTATCTTAAAAAAAAAACACAACCCGGCGTTCAAATCTCTCCGACGCCCTTCTCGCCATTTTCCCTGGAAAAGATGGAACCTGTGGGAAACGTTTTACACATGAAGGCAGGGTACGCAAATCCAGGCAAGAAGGAGCGCCTCATGATACCTCCTGTTCGGGGCAGTGCCGGCTAATAAAGGGATTGCAACACTGGAGTAAATCCGAGGTGCCGGCTTAAGAGCTAGCGGACCACGGATAGCGCTTCTTTTTTAAAGATGCACCCTCGACGCTGACCTAACAACAGTCAGCACTGCCTGTCAGCTAGCTCAGTGTTTAGAGTGTTCTTCTAATAATCGAACCCTTTGTTGCTGCGGTGCTGGAAACCATAGCAGATTGTTAGCTCAGTGGCCAGTTTATTTAGGGTGTATATGTGACAGTGTAATCCTTTGCTGTGCTGCGGTACTGGAAACACTCACGGTTGATTGTGGGCATGTTCCCAACCAGAAGGGGCTGTGGCTTGATTATGTTTCCGACCACATATCTTAGCGCACAAGACGTACCAAAAAAAAAAAAAAACAGAACGTTTGCGACATGCGCAGCACCACCTGCTTTCGAACTTGCCATTATTACCCGCACTCTGTTCAGGAATCGCTGTTTTTTACGTTCGACACGAAGGACGGAGAAGGACGCTCACCGATGATGAGAGTTGCTTCCTTGGCAGCGCCAGTATTTCAACAAGAGTAATAGCAGTAGTGCCACACATATATATGGTATCGTAAGCGTTGCGCTTCAAGTGGTGCTTATCACTGTCAAGCGCCGCGTGACTGGCAATTCGAATAAACGAAATACATGAAGAAGGTCTTGCAACTTTTAAAAGTATGCAGCAGTCACCACAACTTGATTTTTACAGTGACACGTGCTTCTGACATTTATTTACAATCTGAAGTCACCAGGTTGCTTAAGCCCATGCACGGTCGAACCTTGCACGAATTTGTTTTCGAGCGGGTTCGCATGCCAAAGATACGTCTGGTCGTTTCGGCAAATTTAGTCAAACGACTCGGAAATACAGTGAGAAAAAAACGTTTGGATCAACTCGATTTCGTTTTTCTCAAAATGTAATTGAATTGGCTTCTGATTGGTGAAAACTTGAAGCACCAACGAGGCATTTGTGGTTTGGAGGCGGAGGAATTCTTGTCAATGTCAATGAACAGGACATAAAGAGCATGGAATTTCTTTCAAGGACAAACTTGAATCGAAATATTGAATTTGAGGATTCGATCCAAGCAAGTGCGTGTCATGTTCGCAAGGCGCCCCCGTCCGGGAGGCAGCTCACTGGCTGCTTGAGCTTTGTCGATGCCGGCGCCCTAAGCGATATTTCGTCAACCTTGACGAGCGGCGACCGGGACAATAGCCACAGCCACGCCTACAGACCATAGCACAGCGTGCCCCCATGGTTGCGCCTAAACCAACTATGGCGGTCCCAATACTTGATTCAACGACCAACTCGAACAGCCCAAACAGCACAGCACCCGAGCGGTCGATCCATAACTGCGAGGATGCGTTCAAACATTTGATAGCTGAACCGCCATCGCTGTTCTTCGCGAGGTGTTCTAGGTGTCCCTCAGCCCGCTCATCAAGAGACCCTGAGTGTCGCAGCATCCTAGTCTGTGCCACAAAATCGAGATAGCGGGCGGCGGCGGCGCACGCGCGAGGGCGCCTGCCGTCGCCCTTTTTTTACTCTCGTCCTTGTTTGTAACTCGGGCAGAATGTGGCCATCATACTGGAATGAGCTTATAGCGCTCGGACTGGAACATCCAGCGATGTTGCGGGGTTTGGTGCTGATGGCTCGCAGCTTCGAGTTCACGAACTGAACCAAGAGTTATTGCTGGCAGCCCTTGCGACTGCGTGGCGCACTCAATGCCCGCACACCACCTACCTCCCAAGAGTGTGTACCTCGCCAGGAGCATGACTCCGTGTTAAACACTCTATTACGGGGGACCATAGTTAACAGGACCTATGGTATACATAAAAAACTATATGTTTAACCATTTATACTAACAATATTTGGTCCTGTTAACTATGGCCCCCCGTAATAGCTCCTTGTTTGAAGCGGCAGACGTTCATCCAGTTGTCGGTTGGTGCTTGTCTCATCTTGTGTTTCCCGCAGCTCCGACTAATAACTACGACCCCGGAATTACCGCGAGTTCGAGGTCCACGCCTCCGTTGAGGAAAGCGCTAACTAACAGTTACTGTCGATCTGAAGAAAACCACATGCTTCTCTGAAAAAAACACTACGCTGCTTACAATCGGTCTCTGCCGACGATTGAACCAGCCGCAAGTCCGGACGCAGCGTTTCAAAATAGCGGCGGGGTGGTTTCAGGCCGGATTCCTCTGTGGAAGTTCGAGCCGCCGGAAGGCGGGAGACGAGGAATGGGCCCAACACCGTCTGCGTGAAGTAACGTATATTTCTCGCCCTTGGCATGATTGATGCCAGTAGTAGTAGTACCCTCACCACAATGACATGATGCGTCGACATGGTATATATACTCCTCTTTAGGCGTCACTCGTAGGGAAACAACGAACGCGATGCTCAACACGGGGTCTGCGTTAGTTGACGATTAGAAATAATAGGGGACGCACACCGTGTTGGAGTCACGGTGTGCAGCGTGATAGTCGTAACACAACAACAGCTGCTGGGTTGTGGTTAGGTAACAGCATGATTGAATATACCTCCAACGGAACAGCCGAGCTGGGCTGTTGGTGTGTTCGACGCTCAAATAATCGTTTGTTTGATCGCTCTACGTCAACCTCGTGTCAAACATCGGATCCATAAATCACCGCCTTCTCTGGGTCTATTTTTAACCCTTTTAGGAACGCAGTCCCGTTTTGGGGACAAACTACTTGAAATTTGAGTGGTTTGTCCCCACAACGGGACTGCGGTTCTAAAGGGGTTAACCGCACTGGTGATGCCGTAGTATACTATACCGACAGGGTATACATGCGTTATTTCAGTGTTTCTTATATCGTACCATTCTGACCCAAACCATATGGACCATTTGGATGTAATACCTAATCGGTAGCGGTCCCTACATTTGGGGTCAGAATGGTAGACAGCAGTTTCATGGTCGGATCACCTTGAAGACGTTTCGGACAAAACATACCAGGTATATCCTAACTCACCAGGTATACTTTTGATATTACCGATATACGGAGTATACAAGAGTTGGAGGTACGAGACTCCTTGAAGGGAAATCGCGATATTTGTCGGTCCGGAACGATAAACGAGAAACAACTGCCGCACTCCTGCAGCAGCAGTACTAAAGAAAGTTTCGTTCAACAAGTCGGACTGGGAGACGTATAATTAAGTGTGTAGCACGGTACAGTCGGAGAGAAAAACATACCTGGTACTATATTATTATTATTATTATTATTATTATTATTATTATTCTTATTATTATTATTATTATTATTATTATTATTATTATTATTATTATTATTATTATTATTATTATTATTATTATTATTATTATTATTATTATTATTATTATTATTATTATTATTATTATTATTATTATTATTATTATGATTTCTCTTGGCATCCGACAATATGCAGCACGATCTTGAACATGGATCACTCATAACTTTCCCGAAAGACGAAAACCTCGGAAACAAATGATTTGATTCATAGCCTCTCTTGCGGGTATGGTATGCAGCCAGCGACTGTCGGGAAGAGAAGAAACTCACATCGTTGGGGCGAGAGAACCGCTTCCTCCACGGTAGTAGGGGGATCTCTCTGTTAGTAGTACTTGGACGGGTCGATGCCGCCGTGGGCTCGTGGTGTCGAACTGGTAAGAGATACACACCCTACGGCCGTAGTATCAAACCATCATGTCTGCACCTGTCGGGAATATCGTAGCACGTAGTACGTCTCCTAAGTAAGCTATCTTCTGCCATGGCGACCTTCACGCCACATCTCGGTTCCGCTCAGCTAAGAGCAATCTATGAAGGAGATGTTTGACGCTCCTCTCGCCTTCCGAGATCGGTCATGATATTTAGGAGTATCTCGTACGAAGTTTCCGAGACAGGAGTGAGTATGCGATAATATGCCACACCGACACAGCAGTAGTTTCGACCTAAAATAGGGCTGTCACGTGATATGGCTTGAAAAAATATTTGGAAGAATAGCTCACCACTATATTTTATTTGACAAAATAGTTGACGGTCACTACGTCACTATTTTGTGCCAGACGAAAATTACCCCATCTCCAAGCCTTTCCGACCCGATCAACCATTAGATAACATCAGTCCTATATTTGTCTCCTACACGGCAGTACACGGAATGTGTATCACCCACTTCGTCGAATAAGTGCGGTAAGCTCTTGGGAAACATATTTTCCAAGGAACCTGGTTTCAGGTTCCACGTTAAAACTGCGGTTCGTCCTCAAGGGGGACGCCCCCCCGCCTCTAGTGCACAGGGTTTGAACCGGAGAGTCTTGAGACAAGGTATCGCAACCAACAACATCGGCGTATACATGATGAGGAGAATAGGCCCTAACAAAAGAAACAAAAAGTTATCGGTAGAACTATAACGTATAGCTTCCCCCTGGACTACGCCGTGTGTCGACGGACTACAGCGCTGCCAATGACATGTAGGACGCGTACTTCTAACAGGAATCCCTTACACGTGATTGTGGCTGAGTCAGATCACCCAAACATAGAGAAAGTGGCCGCAGGTCGGTCGCAGCCGTCGTGGTCTAGCGGTACAACATGCAGCGCTACTATTGCGGGGGGGCATATTAAATAGGACCTACGGTGAAGACAAGAAGCTAAACACTTCGCTATTTTGACGAACTGTTTTTGGTCCTATTTATTATGGCCCCTCGGAATAGCGTTGGCCTTGGATATCGAACCCCTCGCCAGCATATATATTATACCTTCATTTTTGGAAGAACAACAGTAACACACCATCAATCGCTGTCACCAAAGGCGCCTATCACGGCAGAACCAAAAACCTACCGGGTACGTATTTCCCTATTTCAACGAACAGTATTTGTTACTATTACTATGTGGTTTGGCCGCCGGTGATAGCGTGGGTAGGCAAAATTCGTCGTGATGACTCGAAGATGTAAGGAAGAGCTGATTTGTTATCTGTATCACAATGCATGGCATAAATCCCAGCGGGGAAAATGAGAAGAGGCCGCTGCGGTTGGGCGTTAGAGCCAGCGAGAAGATACGAGTATATAGGGCGAAAGTATTATATGGGATGGGAAAAAACAACAACCAAGAAGACGGGCGGCTAGAGTACAAACGTAGCCGCTGTGCTGTTCACGTTCTATCTAGTTGAGAATTTTACCAGTTGTTCGAATCTATGCTAATATTGAAACATTTTAGAACGAGTTGGCGGCTAAGCGTCACTGATATCGGAGAGCTCTTAAATCTAAGGTGTCATTTTCCCCATAATTGTGAAACCAATCTGAAGATAGATACGGAGGCCTTCTGTCTCAGTTTGTGAAATTTCACAACGCAGAAAAGTGCGGAAACGTTCACAACCACATGTTGTGTATAGATAGTTGAATCTTCTTGCGTTGATTTCCATGTGTCCGAGGCAACAGTGCCCTGTCAAGCGCCGCGGCTCAACGCTGTGGAATCATCGGGTAGCTTGAAACCTTGACCAGGGCGGTCTAATATTCTGGCCGATGAAAACAAGTGGCCCACCCCCTCAAGGGAGGACTCTTGCTCGAGTCGTACGAGACATCGATCCAGGCCCATCAATTCTCCAAAACGAGGTGAGACGCCTGGGTCGAACTTACACTTTGTACAAAACTTCACAGCTGTTGTTGCTGTTCCTGGTGCTGGTGCTGGTGCTGTACGACTTCACAGCTGTTTCTGCTGCTTGCTGCTGCTGCTGTCCCGGTGCCCCACGGCCCCCACCCCGCTACACAACCACACAACTCTGGTACCTACCCTGGCCTTCTGCCACCGAGTTTTTCGTGCCATCGAAGTGCTTGTGGTGGGGCTGCCCTGGCTTTCTGTTGCATTACTCGTTGGAGCCACATTCGCTCGCGTTTTCGCGCAAGCAGATTCAGGCGTCACCGTTTGTTTGCCGTGGGCCAGCGGTGGTGGTGTTGGTGACGCTGCTGTCGCCGGGTTGAACGGATCTGTTTTGCCTGTGAGCTTCTGCCTGCGGCCGCAGGGGTCCTTCCCTCAGGCTTGCTCTGTGACGACGCTAGTGACTGGTGGTGTGTGGGTAGTGGCGTGTTTTGCTTTTAAAAAAAACAACCCCAACCCCCTCAGACTCACGTGTTTTCTATGGAAATCCTGGGGAAAAAAACACCGATTTATTTTTCTTCAACCATCATCTATCTCTGATAAGAAAGACCCATATACTTAAAGCAGCACTGAAATAAATGCAAAGGGTTCATCGGTGGGAACATATGGCGGCTGCCTGAAGTCACGAGGGTAAACAAACGTAGTTCCTGTATTTTACCGTGAGGGTTCACCTTGCGTTGTACACGCGTTTGCTTGACGAAAATATTCAGACGACTCTGCAACAGAGCAGTACCTGCAAGTGGAGGGATATGACTTCCGCGACCACCCCAAGTTCACCATGCGTTGGAGGTAGGACACCTCCTCGGGTGAGGCGGCGCGTCTTCGATTAGAGCACGCACCCGGGACATGTCACGATATATCTACCTACAGGTAGATAATTAACATTATGACCTCCTGCCGTTACAAGATCTATATAGTACATATATATCCAATCCTACACACGAGTCCTGGCTCGTGTATATGTTATGGCTCTCAGCCGTCAACGTGAACTAAACCATACATATCGGGGATCGGCAGTAGCTCTACTGGAATGTGTAATTCATCAAGATAATCGAGGGGGGATGGTCTGTAACGGTTGTGTCCAAGGTGTGTAGGTTGTGATGGGTTGCGGCGAGAGGACGAGCTGATAATATCTTCCATGCGGTATTTTGTACCAAGTTTGCGCTTTCTTTGAAGGGTCACATCGCCCTTCCTTGACTTACCACGCCCCAGACCTCTAGCCACGTGCTTGGATACGAGGCAACCTATCGCAGTACTCATGAATAATGTGGGAAATATGCCACAGATAGGAAACCGAACAAAATGTGGGAAAACTATCGTTTCTTTTGGGGGGGTCCAAGTGATCGGGAGGTGGCCTCGAGCCAAAGGCTCCGCGAGATGCACGTATCAGATGATTTCGTTGCGGCCAGCACCAAGCGTAATGATTCAAGCAACGATTATGGGGAAAGAGCGAAACTTACTAACCTCTCGGATTGTTTTTGTTCTGTTTCGTGGCTAGTGTGGTTCCCCCAAACATTCTTGGCAGATCACGGGGGCCTGTGGAGAACCGGTGGACGAGTTCGAACTCCTGTGGTGGGAGGTGTCACACGACGGCTCCACGGACGACGCTGAAGACGACCCTCCTACCGCGGGCAACAATTTGCGGAAGGTGAACTGCTTGCCGTTCAGGGATACGAGCGATGCCACGGACGGGGGTAGGGCGCTATGGTCTCTGGTCATCACACCAGGAGCTTGATGGGTTGCCCGAAGTAAGGCTTCGACGAGTTTGGTTCCCTCGACCAGACAAAAATATTTGCACATGCCCTGATGCTAAACCAAACGTGATACTGTGACAAACGCCTCACGCCAACCGGTGGTTCCTCGACGGATGAACTCAACCGGCCTGAGAACATTGAAGCAAGAAAGGCAACCGCTATCGTGGGATGAGTAATGACCTTTTGTTCGAATATCGGGGTGACGGTGGCCCCTTCTCGCCCCAGGTGCTATTACGGGGGGCCATAGTTAATAGGACCTACGGTACACACAAAAACCTTTATTTTTTCATATTTTTACCTTTAATGTTCGGTTCTATTTACTATGGTCCCCCGTAATACTGTGGGCCAAACGTTGAATGGACCTTGACTAAACTGCTCCGAACCGTCTGCTGCAAAGAACCTGTACCTGGTATTAGTATACGAGGTATGTATCTCCTCGCTCCCATAGCCAGACACGTGATACTTGTTTCAGTGGAGACAATTATGAGAATTAAAGAACTTGCTCGACACTGTACCACTTCGAAAATATCGTCGTCTTTACCCTACCTGTTATGTACAACCGACTGTACCACATATATATTCGAAGCTTAGTAAAACGACTGCAAAGCACGGCAAACTGTCGTCGAACACAATTCAGATCGCCACATACGGTACACACGATTTTCAAGATGTGCTCGGTTTCCAACCTCAGTATTTTATCAGAACCTCCATGGCCCATGCTCCTTTTACCTCCGCTGCCCATCTAAGAATTGCGGCATTGTGTTCGTATTTTGAGAGGGTACTCTCGTCGCGCAGGGTGCGGCTGATCCTGATGTTGTGTTGTCCCTTTGGTGACGACGAGATCGACCTGGACGTCGAAAGCTTGAAGCGACGAAGGCTCAACATTGCAGCAAAGCACGGCACGGGGGGTCGAGAACGGTCCTTACAAGGTATATATACCAGATATCGTGCACAACGACAGTCACTGCGGTGAGGCCAACTGACAAGCAAGGACGCCTGGAACACATGCGTGCCCCTATAAGTGCACTTGATTCACATACATGTACACCGTGTGGCAACGGGCCTACGCGAGGGCTGTTGCTGCGCATCTATCGCTATTGCAATGCTTGAAAGGTCCTAGTAGTGAGAACAAGCTTGATGTGGTATTTAGGTCGCCAATACGTAACATCCCACGGTAGTCAACGCCATACGCCCATCGTTCTTAATAGCATGTTCTCCTATTACGGGGGACCATAGTTAACAGGACCTATGGTATACATAAAAACCTATATGTTTAACCATTTTCACTAACAATATTTGGTCCTGTTAACTATGGCCCCCCGTAATACGCAGTATGTTGAAACCATACCATTCCACACCAACTGCCCCAAACGCTTGCGGTCGCCAGCCACCTCGGGCATAAATTCACCAGCTGCCGCGGATTTCAATTTCTTGAACCCCGGACCAACGTGTTGTCCTTCAGAATCTTCCACTACTAATGTGTTCCACTAAGTAGTACTGACAACGACTGCCATTTTAATATGGTGTCTTACATTTGTGAACCAATACAAGATTATGCGGAAATAGTATGGCTGTATAGCGACTACCACCGAACGACTCTCCATGCCACCACTCCTTTTCACGCATACCGTCCGTCTTCCATGTTGAATGGCCTACCTTCGCGGTGGTAGTACCACATCTGGGACAACGTGAACACCGACCTTGCCATCGACAAATACTACAGGTCCACGGTGAACGGACAGTCCACCTGGCCCTTGAAAGGCGAAACGGGATACTACAAGACCCTCTACGCGGGCCCGCTCCCTTCACTCGGGTTGCGCCCCCAGTGTGCCCCCCCAAACCCAGCTGGTTGGCTGCTTCTCCGACAACAGTGGGAACCGGCTGCTCGACTCCGATTCTCTCGTGCTCGGGGAGATTGATCGCGACGGCATGACGGGAGAGGTGAGCGATTAGTTCTGAGGCTGTTTTAAAACATTCGAGGGACAGTCTGAAATGAGGACGCGGGGGCAGCGCTTGGACGTATGTGACGCCTTGCTCAACTTCGTCCGTCCATGCCACGGAAACTTCAGCAATGCATAACTTCGGTAACTCATCACCACATGTAGGTTTCTCGGCTCAATCTGATCATTAGAACAAATAAATGCCAAAACAACGGAGCTTGGTGCGGTGTGTTAGCACGAAAATCTTGTTTCGCAATGGGGAGCTTAGGATCTCTCTTCTCAAGCAACGACTCCCCCCGCAAAAACGCCTGTCCCTTCAAACGACCCTGGACAGATCTGCTCCGACTTCTGCCCTGAGTTCGACTTCTTTGGCCTCGAATATGGACGCGAGGTACAGTTATGGTTTCTTTTCCATGAAAGGGGCACGTCGGATACGTTTTTGCTGTGTGTTTCTGTTGGAGATATGGTATACAATGTGCCCGTAGGTTGAAATCGCTCGAGCGCATGGTAAATAACTCGTTTTTATCAGTTATCCCGTGCACTACACGCCTACTATGTCTCCGATACTACTGCAAAACGTTTGAAATACCGACAATCGAACGCGGTGTAGACGTTGAGGCTTCGCTTTCCATTCTCGAATCGAATTCGAATCCTTTCTCGAATCGAATTCAATGCTCGATCTCAACAACACACATTGGGTTGCACGCCGAAAACGATTAGGCAAGCAAAATATTGAGATAGACACGGAGGAATTCAGACGCCCGCCTCAAACTATATGTTTAGTGAACAAGTCATCTGCATATTCCGTCAATAGAGTCAGTTCTCGCCCGAGAATTCTCCGACTCACGCCAAGCTGGGCAGCACCTGACACAGGACCAAACCGACTGTGGATCTGCCGGAGTTCCCGATCGATTTCGCAGGCTACATTTAAAAATGTTTATGATAGGCTGCAACTCCAATGACGCGGTGACGTGTGCGCTTGAGCAACGCCAACCTTATGCCGAGTCATGCCAAGCTCCAGTCGGCGGGTGTCAAAGAGCTTTTAAGTAGGTGCGTCGTATTGTGTATTCCTACCCCCGCCTATGAATCCGCCTCCCGTGCTTCATTTCGTCACAACCACAGTGCTTCTGCGGAACCGCCCAGGCGTTCGAGGGCGCGGTCTGAAGTGACCTGTGCGGCCTGACGTTTTTGTCATTGTGCACTGGCGACCCCACCACCGCCTGTGGTGGACGAAACTTCATCAGTGTTTACCAGAGGACTGGTGATACCCCAGCGCCGGTCTCTGCTCCGACCCATGAGCCCGCCCCTGCTCCGACTCCTGCACCCACCACTGCCACGACCCTCAAACCCACTCCCACTGCTACTTCTGCACCGGTTGCGTCCACTACGCCCACTGCAACCGATTATTCGTTGGTCGGGTGTTTCACGGACAGCAAGTCGTCTAGGGTTATGAAGAACCAGACGGTGGAAGACGAGATGTCGGCAGAAGTATGACATGCCGGTGTGATGGGTCTCCACAAATCCTTCGTGGCGCTCTGCTTATGTGCCTTGTTCTTGTGCGCAATGGTGTAATGTATATTCTTGCGAATGTCGTTGAGTTACGGACCTCATGTGTGCGTTTAATGTTCTCGAGTCAAAACCACTCTGAGCGGTTCGTGGACGGCTAATGTCAAGCTCGGAAAAAAATGCACTCTTGTTCCCACCCCGAGCGCCATCTAGGTATAAAGAATACCATGAGGTTTTTCGCGTCATTCCCGCATTCCCGTCAGGGTTTTCACACCACAGCATCAACCATAGGCTACTGGCAAGTGTTGGTAGTGTGGGAAGCTTCAACCATTTCACGTGTGTGGGAGCCGACACGAACTATATATTCCTGGGGACATTTTGGGTAGCCCTCGAACGGCGAATTGTTTGCTTGCGCACTTACTTCCCCCCCACCCGCCATCCACGTTGACTCGTTTCATGTCGATAGCGCTAGCGCAATGTGGTTATCCGAGCATGCGGTGCGGTCGAAACTACCCTCTACTGTAGCAGCTTTCAAAAGCAATGACGCCAGTGGTAGACCATATTGAGCACTGCGTCAAGTTGTACAACTGCAGACCGACAACTTCGGCCTGTTGAATATGAACCTAGTTTGAGGCATACAGCGACACAGCTTCCATTGCCCGGAGCCGACTCCGGTTCTCGCACTTGAAAACAGCTGGCTCGCCCGTACGCATCGCGAGCATCGTATACACTACTAGCATCAACCACATGGCCTACGCTCGGCTCCCTAATCAGGGTTGGTGGACGCACGACGCCAGTATTAGACTTCACCGTCGGAAAACGTAGCAGCGTCAAAACCAAAGCTGATAAACCCCCCACTTGACTCATCCTCATTCTCCTGACCGCGCGCCGTAACCCGACTTCGTTCCAGCTTTGCTTGGAGCTCTGCGACGACGGCACCAACACTCACTTCGCCACGCAATTTGCTTCAGAGGTTATATGTCCATGGGGGCCTAAGGTGCCCTTTCGCTCTCGAGTATTTATTTCTCAAAACCCACGTATCGGACGTATCATTCGCTGTCTGGACTAACTACTCTAGGCCTCATAGGTCAGCATGCTGAAACACACGCATATATCCTGCATGCCCCCGTTACCTGGTGCACATCACCACTCGGGAACCTGTTCTGATCACATCGATCGCAACCGAATTTTAGAAAAACGCCGACATCAGCGAACCCGGACTACACGCAGTAGGTTCCTACTCCGGAAGGAGCTGCAGGACATCCCATTTTGGAAATACGCACAGATGATGCGCAACCCTGCTGAAGTAGTATATGTGATTTCTGCACTACTAATCGTACGGATCTCTGATGTGTGTGCGAGTTGTGGGTATGTCGTTTCTCGGGGGTCCGCTAGACGCCGCAGGTCTCAGGGCTTCCACGCTCATACTGAAGGAAGGCTCATAACCTCGAGGGTCATGACTTGAAGGAATAATGCATGTTGAGGCTCTGTCTTCTATGAGAAGAGATGCAGAGGCGGCACCGAAGTGTCTGTGAAGATCACTTGTCATGAAGAAAGAAGATGGTTTGAAATTGGCGCTTAATTGGCCATTATAGAAGGAATCTTGATCTCAGAGATCAAGAGGAGAAGAGGAAACAAAGGAGAAGAAGAGAGGAAAGGAAAGGAATGGAAGAGGAGATGGAAGAAGAGAAATGGAAAGTGAGCAAGGTGGGGCATGCCATCACCTGATTACGAGACAATGCCCATGCTACGGGCAGGTTTTTTCTACAGCAGCCCGTCAAGGTTTCGTGAACCGTTCCTAGCAATGTCCCTGCAACGTTCTATGTAGCGTACTCGTAACGTTCTATGGAACTTTACCTGCTGCCTATTGTGGTAGACTAGCTACCCTGCGTTACGATCAGTATGATAGAGATACGTTGAATACAGTGCGTCGGCAAGAAAGAACAAACTCAAGTCTCGCCGCATATCGTATTTCTCCGCATCTATGATAAGATGAGTAGGTTTAGCAGGTTGGGAGAAGGGATTTTTAGTGATGTTTTTACTTGAAAAATGTGTAGCGTGGTCTGCACTTCGGAATCGTCGTCCGCAACTGAGAAATTTCCTGGTTCGATGCAAACTCGGCGCAGCCGCGTTTATGGCGATTGTCGGCCCGTTTTGGCTGCGGTTTGTCAGGGTTAGGGTTAGGGTTAGGGTTAGGGTTAGGGTTAGGGTTAGGGTTAGAGTCAAATGTGGGGTTGGGTCTTCGCCCGTATCCTGATCCCAACAGGAACCAAAACACCCGAACAGCCTACCAACCTAAAGATCCCTTCTCCCAGATTGTTAAAGGTCCTCCATAAGATACTCTTAGTAAGCTCGTGTGAAGTGACTGCACATCACAATAGATATGGATGTCCACGTCCATATTATGCTGACACATACAACCCGTGTTTCAGTCGAGAGTAACCCCACGGAAGGGATCGCACGTTTTGGGCCAAATGTTTCGGAGCAATTGAGTTCCATAAGTGAGGAACCACCTGTTAGGATGAAAAAAATACGCGTATGTTCGTTTTAGGACTAGCGCATACAAGTGCCGGTCGGGTGGCACGAACGAATTTATTCCAGGCATTGTATCGGGTGAGATATTGTGAGGGGCTCAGGAACGTCTGGTGCCCCCTTACTGTGGGATGGCTCTCGAGAACAGCGGAGTTGGCGTTCCCAGTGGCTTGGTAGGTGGTACGCGTGCCTACTACAATCATTTTTCGTGGGCTCGAGTCTCACCGAGTGCATACGCGTAGGTTGTTTTTCTCGCATAAGAATTGATAGGTGGAGAGCGCGAGAGCGTGAGTTAGCAACATTCGAGGACAATCGACGAGGAGCGTGAACGCTGGTACCTTCGTGCGATAAAATGCAAGGTACGCTTGGGGAGGGTGGAAGGGACGACACCTATGACCACCGCTTGTCGAGGAGCTTGCTGCGGGTGAAACCTCTTACAATTCAAGATGGAAAGAAAACGTGATGACTAAAAAATAGGGAAGCTGCAAGTCAGGTACCTGCATGCATTTATCGCAGACCCTTTCAATGGTCTAAAGTTGCTACCTCTTACAATCTAAGCCGGGAAGAAAACGTGACGACCGAAGAACAAAAGGGAAGCTGCAAGCCAGGTACCTGCATGCGTTTAACCCAGCCCCTTTGAATGGTCTAAATTTGCTGCTCTGTTGCTGTCCGCCAGCGTACACTGCTGGGAATGGAGTTTGCGGATACCTGAGAGCATCTCAATACTAGAGCGGGTTCAAAAACTTGAATGTGCGATCTCCGAACGGACGAAACCTTGTCACTATACAGTCGGGCTGGAAAACTGGGACGCCCAAAATATACTTCTGCGTATAGTATAACTTTGTCTTTTTTTAACGTTTCGGGCTTCATATCTCGGGCAACTATATCTGATTGGTTTATGCAACGATAGTACCACGCCCGAGACTTGTCGACCCGAATCTCATAAGAGCCTAAACCAGTGCGTATGTAGGAGTAAGTGCGCCCCCACACAATCAGTCTCTGAACCACTTTTTCTAGTTTCCCCCCTTTTCCAACCGGAATCAGTGCTGGTGTGCTGTAGACGCCGATCTGACCCAGAATGGCGAAATGTTGGCCTTAGAAGAGTGTGACTTCCTGTGTAAGGGCACTACTAGCGGTGAGTTTAGCGGCGGAAAGGACAAGATCACCGCCTACGAGCTCGCAGGAGAAGAGATCTCTGTGGATCCGGAATAAATCGGGTGCTACAGGGATGCGCGTGTTCGAGCTAAGGGACGCGGAGGGCAAGTACATCAAACGGGGCCATGACGAATGAGGTCCGCCGACACAGTTGATCCGTATCAGGGTGTGTGCTTCACGCCACGTGCTTCGTTGGGGGCTGACTGCAGCGTGTGTTGGTTGTTTCACTTTGGACTGGGGCGGGGTTCCTCAACTGAAAACCTACCCACAGTTTCCGCTGGAATCTTAACTACGCTTGGCAGTAGAAAACCCGCTTTGCACGTACAAGACGTCACCGGGCAAGTGTGTGTGAGGTAGCAAGCGTCGAGACCACTTCGAAGCCAGGGTTTGGATCCGGTAGGGTGAGTACACTCCTGCGATAAAGGGGTTCCACGATAGAGGCTCACCCCACATTCTCTGAGGCTCCTTACTTGACCTTAAGGAGCTCCATTCCCCACCCGAAAAGTGATTTGAGCAGAAAATCAAATTGTATCCCGATCATTAATCCCATGAATGACCCAATTATACCACAACGTCCTTGTTCGAAACAAGACTGACATTCCGACGGTTTCGGGTCAAGGAGCCCTGTCATTCAGAACCGTTTTAGCGGAATGCGCTACCCCTATCTTAGAACGAGTCGATACCTGGTAAGACAGACTGGTCTCGGCAACACATACATGCTGTACCCACGACAGGGCAGGGGCCATAGCACTTCTAATCTTCTCCTTATTCTCTGGCTGACCGGGCTCCTCCCCAATCCAAGATCGTTGGAGTGCGTTTGTGTTTCGCAATAGCAGTCGCGATGATCGTCTGGTTGCATCTATAATACAGCGACGAGGCGTTCTACGATAGAGGTTCACCCTCATTTTTCCGAGGCTCCTCATCTGGAATAGCTCTCCATACCTCACCCAAAACATGACCCCGGCGGAAAAATCAAATCGCATCTGCATGAATAATCCCATTGCCCAAGCCTATAAAAAATGAAAATTCGAAACAAGATTGGCATTCCGACTTCTTTTTTTTGGAACTGCAGTCCCGTTTTGGGGGCAAACCACTCAAAGTTGAAGTCGTTTGTCCCCAAAACGGGACTGCGGTTCTAAACTGGTTAGGGATCCCCGAGGCTCAGAAACATTTGGGCCGAAGTGTGCTGACCTCTATCATCGTACAACGCGTCATTTATAACTACACATAATTTCCGTTTTGGGAGTGAGGTACAGATCTCGCCTCAGGTGAGGAGTCTCAAACAAACCGTTCGGTACACCGGCACACCGTAGCATGCGTGTCTGGGGCTCCTCGCCTGAGGCGCGCTATACCTCACTCATCAACTGACGTCGTTGAAAACAAGTGAAAGTGCACCACGATGGCCTACAACTAGGTACACAACGAACAGGTTCAATAAGACAGGTGGGGCTTTCACTATAGGACATGCGTTATTGGGTAGGGTCCCTCGGCCCAGGAGCCCCCCGGCAGTCACAATCGTGTTAGATCAAAGCGAATGTACAGCAGAACCCCAATCGTGCCACGCGTCCCTGAAGATTTACAAGAGTACGAGGAGGTGCAATTCATTAGACCAGTCCGTGTCTTGTTCGCTGCGTCTTGGGCTCAAGGTCCTCTACACTATTTTCCTCCCCGTGCTTGACTCGCGTGCCTTTGTTTTCATGCGGAGGATCTGTATTTCGTTCTGCACCGTGAACAGGCATGCCGACGCCGTAGCTCAGTTCTCTCTTGAGGCGAGCAGACGCCCCTCAGAGAAGGCCTGACACAGCATTGCATTGCCAATGCCGATTTTCGGTGGTGCCTTGAACGCGCGCTTTATCGTCGATTTGTTGTCGCTTGCCGTTGTCCAAGTTGTCGTGGCGTCACCAATAGGAGCAAACCACACTCTGGTTAATAGGCGGGATGATGATACGAGTCCTGTCTGTCCTGACACGCCCCTACATGATATTGTCTAGCGCGCCAGCGGATCCTCGCCACATGTTTGGTTTGGTATGTAAGGGTACGCTTGGGAGAATGAATTATGAGGCCGACGAGGAAATAGCTTGGTACTGCAAACATATACCTGGTAGGTGACATAGTTCACCTCGTTCCTAGACCATGGTATGTTCAAAAGCCCCGTGCTTACGTTTTTCCGAAAACAACTGGCGCGAGTGAGGTGGACAGCTCCGTAACACCCTCACTCTGTGACTCGTGTGTCGAGTTTCAGCGCAGTAGTTTCACGGTCAATTTAATCTGCTGGCAGAGGGTATGTAATTAATTGTTAATGCCTTAAGGACTGATAAAACGGGAACACATTTAGTTGCCGTTCGGTGCATGCGTCGCCCTTCTGGCTGTAACGGCATCTATGGAGGAACTGTATACATTGCGTGGTGTAGTTTCGTTCGAGGACAAATTCCCTACGCACGTCAACCATCACCGCGCGGCACCTCGTTTCAATTTCATCCGACCTTTCAGGTTCGTTTCCTTGTTGTTGTGGTACAGTACGAGAGTACTGCAGCAGCAGAAGATGTAGCTATCAGCGCAATGAGTACCCGGAATGATTTTCAAAGATTGGCGTTCGTTCTGGCATTCCCGCGTACTTCTGCAGCAGTATAATGCACCTGAGTCGACAGCAAGTTGGAAGGGCTAGACGCGCAACGATCTCGACATAGTTTCATACTTTTGTTTCAGGAAGTTGACCGTGCCCCAATCACTAAAAGTGGGTTCGACGTGTTTGTCTACTTGTTTCTTGTCTAGAGTGCTGATGCCGCGACAGTTTTGATCTCTACGGTCCCGTCTGTGAGGATCTGTGCTCTTCCACCTACGAAGGTGACGCCGAGCTAACTTGCGGGGGCTCTTTCGCCCTTAGGGTGTACTCCACGGCGGCTTAAGGGCAGCGGACTAGGGGCGTCTGAACGTGAAAACATGCTACTGGCATCGAACTACACGGGAGACCACGTCTGATGGCCTGCCGTTAGGATACAGCCACGGATGATGGACACTATACGTTACCGCTTGAACACGTGTCGGTCGCACGCGTCTATGTAGTGTTGCTTCGCCTCTTGGTAAGATTCGACGAGGCTGTATGAATTTTTGATCGAGCATCTGGCGTTCTAGGCGTTGACCGACGGGGGCCTTATATAGAGATGTGTACACGATTTTGTTTGATGGAGAGGGGCACTAGATTTCATGGGCGGTCGACAGTATGCGGACATTGACCCGAGACATGTCGACAGTACACTGACATTGACCCGAGAAATATTCGCGGACTCTATTTTGTGAACGAGCGCGTAGTGAAACTACGTATTGCTCCTGTAGTTCTGGTGAGACTACACCCTGTCGTGGAAAATCCGATCGATCGCCTCCTCTGCCTGAGGTTATAGCTGAACAGTGCGTTTAGTGTATAATACCATGTGTAAAGGATCTTCGCTGCGGTGGGCTGACGCCCGCCTTTGCTCCGGACATGTCCGAAATATCCGAAAAGGTAGGCAGCTCGAGGCCATGAATGCGACAGTACTGACAAGGGGGTATTCGAGTGAAACTAAAGCAAATACTTCAGTGGAAGAAAATTCAATTACCAGGAGCTTTTAATTATGTGGCCATTCGCCACTCCATTTTCCACCTGGCACGAGGGGTATTCCTGAAAGGGAGAAAGCGACACCCCACACATTCAGAGGTCGGCATGGAGACACCGATCGGAGCGTTTGGTGGTCACAGAACGAAAAAAGAAAGCAAAATTTGTTCTAAATATTTATCGACCCTTCATTTTTTAGAGCATCTCTTCTTGTTCTTCAGCCGAAAGAAAAATCTCCTAAGACTAATAGTAGTAGCCTTCATTTCGTGGATTCAAACCACGCCAACGTGGGGAGATTGCGAAAAAAAGATGCAATACTTGTAGTGCATCAGAAAAAGCTGCTGCGAGCGCGTATAGCGTGGCTAAGCGCACCTCGACGCGCGTCGGCGAGACAAGCAAAAGGGCTCACCGGAGTCCTTTGACGATGAACGTGACGGCAAGAACCAATGTGGGGAGGGGGGGAGGAGAGCCTGCTATATATGTTGACCCCCGGATCTGGTATACGAGTCTGGGTCACGCCTTACACCTTGCGACTATTACGGGGGGGCATAGTAAATATAGCCCGATGTTGTTCTTGAAAATACGAAAATATTTACCCGGTAGGTTTTGTGTGTGTATCGTAGGTCCTATTTTTTATGCCCCCCCTAAATAAATAGTAGGGAGAGAGAAAAAGAGGGCGAAGGTATTGAACGGGGAAAAAGGGGCAAACATAATGAACTCCAATAGTGGATCACTCATAAGGACTGGTACCTGCCTTAGGGTTTAGTGATGGGCATGATGGACGGGGGTGCTACTCCTACCCTATACCTGCGCCAACAAGTGAGAGCACAGCAACGATTACCCTGGTGTCCTCTTTATCCCTCAAACAGGACTATGCCCAGACGAAACGTCAGGCTAAATAAAAACAGGCCGATTGCGGGGGCATGGGACTGGAGCAAGAAGTAGTATCGCGCCAGTTGCGTCAAATTGTGGCAGGCGCGTGTCCGCTGCGATGATTGATTATGGGCACCAGGTCGTACGTAATAAGGACGGCTTGGTGAGCAATAGTAGTGTTTTCACACCTACCTATCGTAACACAGATCATGCTATAGGTCAGATAGATACCATGGTAATATATATCAGCTAGAAAATCCTCAGAATCAGATGTTCAGCCTATATTTTTACACTTTTGTGGGCCCAACAACTTTGCTACCCATCATGGAAGCGTGAGTTTGCCTCCCGCAGCATTTCCGACGACGATCACTGAGGAGATATATCATCGGCCATGAGAACAGCAATACTTTGGTGAAGCCTATTTCTTCATCGATGATATATAGCTATTGTGATATATATATATATATATATGCTGCCTTGCGAGATAAGAAACATTTTACGGAACAGCATACATACCAGGTAGCGTTTTGCTACGTTTTCGTGCTATCACTGGCTCGCAACTTCAGTAGTACGCGAAAACACCTCGTGAGTCGTTTCTGGCTGACTACGACCGACCGTGGTCTGGCGCACCCGACTCCCTTGACACATCCCATGATGAGGAGCATCCCTTAGTTTCGCCGGCTGGAGTCTCGTGTGAGGACTTGTTTTAGCTGTCCGCATGGAAAGATAAGTGCAAACATTCAGTTAGTTGAGGTTTGTTTTATGTCTTAATTAGTGCACCCCAAATTCCGACCAATTTCGACCACTACTACTGCTGCTGCAACACCTCTCGACTCGAGACTCGAGGTGTAGGCCTCCGTCGAGAACCTGAGAGAGATCACTCAATATCAATTGTGATCCAAAACAAAAAAACCTGATGTGAAGAATCTTATTTCGAGTCAACGGTTCGTTTTCCGGTAAGCACGAACCAGCCGGAGTTCCAAACCCAGCGAGCGTGTTAAAATAGCGATGCATTTTCTTTCTGTTAAAAACATGTAAGAAATCAGAAGAATGACCGGTAAACTTCGGACCGGGAGACACTACCTGGGCGCCAGCGTGGCATTGACCCTTCCTTGTAGACAGGAAATAAGAGACAAACTACGCATTATCTGACGGGATTGCCCCCCAAAAAAGGAATGCAGTTCTAAAAGGGCTAGACTACAACCAACTGGGAATCGAGTATATTTCCGAGGTGTGGGAACGTGTACATACATGTCAAAATGTTCCGTACCCAGATTTGCGGAAGCTATTTTGGCAAGTGGTGCCGAGGGCAGGTTTTCTCCTTTCAGACCCCTCGCAGGAAAAACAAGTGTCTAGGGGTTATTTATTAGGACAACAAAGAAGGGAAACAATAACACACTACACGATTTCTTGTGGCGGGTAAAATTTACATTCAATTTTGAGTAGGTTGTGCCCCCAGCGGTGTTACGGACCTATTACGGGGGTCCATAGTTAATAGGACCAAATATTGTTAGTAAAAATCGGTAAATATATAGGTTTTTATGTATACCATAGGTCCTATTAACTATGGTCCCCCGTAATAGATGGGTTTTGATTAAAAAGTCAGTTTTGGTCGAAGTCAGTCGACACGGTGAATTCTGCAGAATAAATTCAGGATGTCACGTGCCGGTACCAGGTGTTTGATTAGTGTTAACATGCACCCATGCAAAAGTATATTCGAACGAATTGAAAAATTAAGCTAAAAGCATCGATCACCACCATGTGCCACCACACTCGTCATCACCACCACCAGTAATCGGTGAAGGCCTCACGTATTGCGTACAATATGATACCAATGTGAAGATTATATATCTTCTGCAAAACCCAGAACAACGAAAACTCCAATCGCTGCATGCACGCCGAAACCTCGCACGATCCGTAGGAGACAAAAAGGGAGCCACAAGGAACTCTCGCCCATAACTGCTTCTGCTAGGAACGCAACAGGATTGATAGGCGCACACACCTCATCAACGTAATAATACAAATATCAGACTGGTAGGATACACCACGATTCCACTACAAACCACTAAAGAACTCAGCTACTCTGCTGATGTACAGCAATGGCATACGACTACTGATAACGTATTGGTAGACTCGTACTTGGGGGTGTAGAAGCAGACTACTACTACTGAGGATGCAGTAGTAGTAAGCACACGACAAGGGAAACATTAGCATCCGAACACAAAAAACAGAGGACATCCGATCCCTCTTATGTTTATCTTTCCTTCTACTACAGTGAACGGCGTAGTCACACACACGATCCCTATCCTTATACCAATTGACCCAACCAGCGGGGTCGTACCCGTTACGACGTTTACATGGTTATCCGTATCACTATATACCGAGAATCCCTTTCGGGATCGTTTCCGGTAGGAGAAGAAAACGGATATCCACATCACCTATATACCAACAAGAAAACCTTTCGGAACCGCACCCAGTGCGAAAAGAACACGGTTATCCACATCACCCATGAACCGGTGGATTTCTCGGAATCTTACCGGGTAACCCCTGAATACGGTTATCCATATCCCCCATACTTGTTGTGAGAAGACGCTGCTCCTACGGACTGCATGGAGTAGGCGGCTCGCTGCGTGGGTTTCAATTGTTGTGCATTTCATTGTTTTGTGGTATGCGCTCGGTCCTATACTCTTTTGAAAGCGCATGCGATTTTTCCCTTGCTCGACAGGTGTCCAGGCATTTGTGACGCTCATCAAACGGGGCGCGAGAGGGACCTTGAGGGGGGTCGAGAGGGGTCTCGAGAGCATGGACCCACGCCCTTCCATTTGTGACACCAACTGCCGTGCTTCGCCAAGAAGAACCAACATATATACCATGAAATAAACTAAGACTACATAACTCAGAAATTACTCCGGGTATCGTGCGTTTGAAGCAAAAACTTCACGATGACGTCACGTCACTGATCACATTTTCCCTCACAATCAAAGCTCTCCTTGACAAAACCTCGACAAGTCAGAAAACGGCGAACACCCCGTTGAAAAAACTGACCAATTCGAACAGTGAATTTTTTAAGAAAGATTTTAATCATTGGCACGAAATCCTGTTCTCTCGCACCAATCAGAACACTCTTACACCCGAACGACGAAAACCGATAAGAGTCCTTCTAAGAATCGACAAAATAACCAGAAACTCCAGACACGAAACTAATGTTCATGGCACTCCTTTCAGACAAAATACCAATCAGATCACGGCTTGCGGTTCATCCGATGGTAGTAAGCTGTCATGAGAAAGCTGCCCCAACTCGACTTAACGCCCTAAGGCCTGTCGAGTGTATTGCCCCCACCATGGGCCATGGCGTGATATCGAGTGCTTGCCTGTTTAACACGTGCAGACGAGTGTATACTCCTTGACGTTCAGAGCTGTCACTTGTTATGTTTGACCCTCACGATGTGGCAGTGATCCGGCGTGTGCTGAAGTCGGTCCACACCGTTTGTAGGCGCTGAAAGCGTTGCGTATACGACGATAGCACTCCCCAGGAAGGGACGCAAAGTTTAACTTTTTACGTACGACTTCCAAGCGCATTGCAGCCTCAGCATTCATCAGCCGCGACCGGCAAACACCTTACTATGGTCATGTTTTAGTCTCCCATGGTCACCAGCCGCGAGTGGCAAGCACTTTATTTATTGCCATGTGTTGGCGAGGCCGTGGTTATATTCCGCGTGTGGTTCAGCAGTTAGGCGACGGCGTAGACGCTGAGAGCGTTGTAGCCTCCGCAGGTTTGCGAATAGTCGCCGGTGCAGGTGTAGCTACACTCGTTCTCACCAATTTTGGAACCGCCTAAGCGGTCGCCGCACCAGCACTGCACAGTTCCGCATACAAACCAACCATCAGGTACAGAGAGAGGGGGGGGGGGGTGTACTCGATATCATGCATGGTCGTAGTCGTAATACACCCTTCGGATCACTATTATGCCGGGACGGAGCACGTCGCGTATTTACCGACCAGGGAGAAAGGGGGGGTTATACTTCGAGCATACAAGTAGGAGTAGGGCCTGCAGTGAGTGACGGACGGTAGTTAAACTTGGGTCGTACATCGCATACACAAGCAACATTCGTGACAAAAAAAACACAAGCACTCATACCTTCACATAAACCACGTTCGACGGTTTTCGAAGCTGCGTTTTTAATCATCCTCTACGACAGCAGTCCCGTTTGAACGTTTTTGAGCGATTCTGTCCCCCAAGTGTGGCTTGCAGTAGTAAAGAAAATGATCGACACACAGGAAAGCGCAAACGCCAACCTATAATATGTGTAAACGGAAACGTTTGGGCGAGCTCTTCTTTCCAGAGCCGCCATTATTGTCTCGGCTGCGTGCGCTTCTGCTCGTTAAGAAGAAAACCGTGTCCGGAATTTTTCGTCTCACAGAGGTGTGTTAACTGATTACCCGTATGATGCAGCATGAGACCCGCCGCACAAGACAAGTACATACGCACAGAAAGGCAGCTGGCCTTTCGTGCATACATACATACATACATACATACATACATACATACATGCACACGCATACATACATACTCACATACTTACTTACATACATACATCACAATGTGCGGAAGGGCTCGCAAGTGCATGTTCACATCTCAGCAACAGCTAGCTGCGGAATGGCTCGTAACCACACCGACACAACACCGTGCAAGTATATCCAGTAGTAGAGGGCCACTACAGGCGAGCTAAAACACCCCTTCGCCCCTCCCTCTCTTCACCTTATGTAGCTCCTCCAAGAGCTTCGCCAGCTTGAAGGGGGGGGGGGGGTGATGGCGCAAATACAAGAAACGCTTTGTCTTCGTAATACTATACATGCGATCCTTATATTTCCGTCAATAACTAGTCACAGCCGGCGTATCCAGCTCCACCGAGTAGGAGGGGGGTTACTCGTGTCATGCGCGGCCGCAGTCTTATGCGTGACCCTCGCATTTCAACGACGGCCTAGACGGAGCACGTCAGATTTTCGCCGACCAGGCTAGGCTGAGATACATCGTTTTTGCCATCCGACAATGTGTAGCTAGAGCTTCAACGTTGATCACTCAATATATACACTCCAGAAAAAGCGAAAATTAAAAACGTGCCCAGAGAAAAGAGTCCGTATCTATCTACTGTATGCGCAGACAGACTGCACCTTCTTCTGCGGTACCACCAGGAAGGCATCGGAAGGCGCTTGCCGCCGCATACCAAAATGTTCTTCAATATTATGAACGTTCATTTCGAAAACTAGTAAAGAAATAGTCCTATGGTTCGGGATAGAGCGGTACATGATATACATGGTTAAAAAACGTCCATCGGGCATCGAGGGTCAAGTTTTCTTATCCCATCGCCACCATTTGGTACTGCATGATGTGCACTCTGGCATTCGACCCTTGGGTACCCATTTGTTCGTTCGAATTTTTTTCTGCTTTTCGCGATAAAACGAGAAGCCTCAACCTATTAGGACCCAGCCTCTTGACGGCTTTTAGAACACCAATGCTGCACGGAAACAAACAATTATCTCGTACATACTCGCACGCGCAACTCTATTTTGTTTTTTCGTCTTGAGAACATGAGCCTAAAACTTTGTTGCTGCGTGGTAATGTAGCATCTCCGTAGCGTAGGTTTGTGATCACATACCTTTTATCTCTCTAGATTGGGAAATCGATACGGGACGCTGGTTGTGCTGGATGTCGATGGGTAGAAAGAACGGCATAATGTGAAAACACACACATGTCCGAACGCTGTGATTATCTTGATGCCATAAATACTATATTTATTTAAACACGAAATTTCGTAAGTTCATCCTTTTTAAAAAACTGAATTATTTTTTCTCCAATCGTTCTGTTCAGAGTGGGCGTCGTCCTGTTAAAGCTCGTCGTAAACGTTTTCGTACGAAACCCAATTTAGGTGTGAGTGATATTCGGAACATACACAAAATTAGGTATGTTATATGTTTTTTTCTGTTGTGTCAAATAAATGTCTTCGGTTATGACCTTTTCTCAAGAACAGAACGACTATTAGTAGGCTGTACCGAAACAAATTTCTATCTCCCCTTTTGAGTAAGTGAGTGCAGTCCTCGAACCGGTGGTTAGCGCAGTCTTAACCCCTTTTAGGACTGCAGTCCCGTTTTCGAGACGAACTGCTTATAATCAGACTGATTCGCACCCAAAACGGGGCTGCGGTTCTAAAAGGGTTAAAATCGGTTGATAGCAGGTGCCATGCCCTCTCGTAAAAGCGAGATGGACCAGGTGCAACATATGCATACACACCCAAGGGACGTGACCTTACCTCCTTCCCGTACTGGGTGCCGAAGTACTCGGTCCCAATGACTTGACAGTGTACCTGGCAGTACTGCAACAACAAACACGCGCGAAAAAAACCGCACGCATTATTACGGAAGAGATGGAAGAAGCCGACAAGCAGAAGAAAGATGTGTGACTATCACAGATCGAGAGAAGTCACTATTCGTGTCAGAAGAAAGCAACGCGTGCATCGAAGCAACGAACCAGGTACTGGGCGACATCAAAAAGGAGGCAACTACTACAATAATAGTACTAACTCTCCGATGATGACACGCGGGGGACGGTTGACCTGATATCGCCCCCATTAAGTACTCTATATCGCTCTTTGATTCTGAACAATTCCGAAACCGTCCGGTTGCTGTGGCGGCTCCTAGTTGTCTCCTTTTTTTGTGTGGACCTTTTCATCTTACATCCCTGAATATCGGATACTAATGGATAAATCCTTCCTGTATTTCATGACAAGAGTGGTTTAGGGCACATTCCATTAGAACCTTCTCGACTGCCACTGTAATACGAGGAATAAAAAATAGCGGTAAAATGCGGTTCTTTCATCCAGTCATGGCAACTATGTTATCTGGGGGGGGGGGGGGGTGGGGGTACGACAATAGTCACAACGGTTGACAGGACACGACGGCAGCACGGGCCCGAGCAACATGGTTGCTCATCCTGCCCCTGCTACTTGACAATGGGTACAGTCACGACGGCTGATAGCACCAAAGTCACCAACCATTGTCGGTGTGCTCTATAAAGGGGGCTGAGAACAGCCCACGGACCTTCCCAACGGACCGGCCCTGGGACAGCCCATGAAAGCCATGCCGACTTTCGGATTGGTGAGATGGTACCGGGGGGGGAGGGGAATGAGCTACAAGTACGTGTATAGCTCATCTCCAAGGTACATATGGTTGGACATTTCCCTCCCCCCCCTCACTGTGGTTACTTGAATAGCGGCACATTTGAGAAGCATTAACGGTAAATGGAGGGGGGGGGGGGGGGGGGGTACTCAATTGATACGCAGCGCCGCAGTAGTTGTATGACTATAGACCCTCGCATCCCTATTAATAGTATGATGCCGGGACGGCGCGGGGCACGTCGGGTGTTCGCCGACCAGGTGACAACACTGCTTGCTGCACCTATAGCGCGAAGAGAAACATGAGAGATGGCGCCCGACGAGTCCGTTAAAGGTGAGCTGCATCCTACCACAACTACCACTCTGTGCTTCCATGGAAGCACCGTTTCGTATGTTATAACAACAGACCGTCGAATTTTGGACAGTCAAAGAACCTCTTGTGAAGCGAGGGGGGGCTGACCTCATTCGTCATACTATCAGGGTTGGTTCTCTTGTCTCCCATGACCCGGTTGCTCTTGCTGTCCCTGTAGCACCCTTCGTACACAAGTTCATTCGCATACTCGTAGACGCTCATCTTGTAGTAGCCTGTTTTTGGAGAAGAATGCAACCCCCCCCCGAGACGTTGTTGACGTTGTTGAAACACAGCAGTGCGTCACAGCAACGAAGGTACAGTGGCAATAACAGCAGCAGCAGCAGCAGCAGCAGCAGCAGCAGCATCAGGAGGGGCGGCAAGAACAGCAACGAAAACAGCATTGTTACTTTGGACATCATGTTAGCATACAAACGACCCTCATGTTCCGGATCATACGCTACTATTAGTGTTCAGAGTAATCGCCATCAGAAAAAAAGCAACGACAACAAAAAAGAGTATACAAATACAGAGAAGTGGTCCCTCGTGCGGTAAACAGCATGCGCCAGAGGACAATACCGGCACTATATATAGCGGCGACCGGCACCTTAAGCTTGACACTGCCACACTGGTCGGTGGGTAACCCCATCTATCTGTGAGACGCGAGTTCACGGGCACCTACGATAGAACGGTCGCACCCCTCCTGTGTGTCCGACCTCAAAAGCTCTATATTTGGTGAGCCAATAATTACTGGAACAATAACCGACTGACTCAACCCTTTTGGGATTGCGGTCCCATTTTGGAATTTGAGTGGTTTGCCGCCAAACCGGGGCCACAGTTCTAAACGCGTTAACCTTGTAACCGTTCCGGAAGTTCAGAGAAAAACACAAGTGGTAATTAGAGAATCAGTCACAAGGAGTTGCTGCTGGAGTGGGTAGGGGGTAGGGCTACACTGTGAGGATCCGTCCGACAAACGCACTTGCTTGATACTATTATACGACACGTTTTGCTGAGGAAAAAAAACTGACTGGCCATTAATTAGCCAGTAGTAGGCCCCTCCCTGAGAAAAAGGAGGAACTGCTTCGAGTAGTAAGAACAGTTTACACCTACCTGCCCATTATCGTGTTGGTTTTGCTCTTATGGCATTCGTCGTGCGCCCGCTGCCGACTTCTGTGTGTAGGCCATGGAGTCGTTCTTGTGTTGAAATGTTTGTTCGTCCGTGTGTTGGGGGTGTAGAGACCGGAGAGAGTTCCTCCCGAGGGGAAGGCGTCACGTAATGAATACCTGGTAGTTTTTACAGTGGTCGTGAAATCCTCACGACCCACTGCCCTAATCTTTTTTTTTGTATATCCTTCTAGGAGCGACGAAACCTTCAGTTCAAAGTATGATTCGTTCGTCCCCAAAACGGGGCTGCAGTCCTAAACTCGGTCGGGCCCGAAAATATTTGTTTTTCGGACCGTTTTTTTTTTTTTTTTTTTTTCTTTTAAACCCAACTCTTCCTCCTCTTACCGCCGCATTTCTCATCCGCATCGCCGGAGCATTCGAAGTCGCACGAGTCGGAGCTTAAAGGCCTTGTAGACAGGACAGGGCTTCCACACCAGCACTGATTCGTTGTTTTCGACGGTAAAAGGCGTCGCCAAGGGGGGGAAGGTAGGGGGGGAAAAAGGGGTACTCATTTGTTACTTGCCTTAGTAACTTGACCGTGGACCGCGCATCGCTTTCGAGGCGGACCAGCAGGGGCGGGGGGGGGGGGGGGGGGTGTCATGGTATGCATAGTTGTAGGCGTAGACATGACATCACCACAGACCTGCGCATTACGACATGCCATGCCGCGACGTAGTGTGTTGGATTTTTACCGACCAAGATGAGGGGAGGCGCGGGGGGGGGGCGGGTTACTCATTTGTTGCTCGTCTTCAATCCATTGACCATTGACCGCGCATTATGTACGAAACATTCAAGACAGACCCTCGTTTCTACCGTGAATAAAACCAACCTCCAACTTTTGGGGACTTCTTACGTTTTCTTCGTATATTACATTCTATATATATTTCGGCCTACCCTCATCTCCTTCCTGTGCTACCCATTGTGGCAACAATCCATCTCCTAGGATAGAAGGGGGGGATAAAGGGGGGTATGCAAGCGCGGCATAAACCGGGAATACATGTCGATGGGCCAAACATTACCCGGCCGCCAGACAAAAAAAGAAGGCCCACTTGAAAGGCTGCGTTTAGACGCCAGAGATGTACTGGTAAAGTTGGAAACAATATATGAGCTGTGAGATCGACGACTTCGTCGAAACTCTCATGTATGCAGAGCTGAGTGTGCGATACTTCGATCGCGCGTATTGCGGGCTTCATATGGTATCAACCACTGCAGGGTGTAACACATCCCATGAACCAGGGTATGAGGGAGACAAGATCGGAAGCTGCAGGAGGAGTCGATATTCGGAAGCCGGTCTTCCGCGGTCTCCGACCAACATATCTCCGCGTCGCTTTGGTTGTTGTTGTTGTTGTTGTTGTTGTTGTTGTTATTTTTACTTTTGTCGTTGATGTTTAACGAAGCAAACCGCCCGCGCGTACCTACGCCCCTGGACGGAAACGTAAGGACGGCTTGGACACCACCCGGTCCTTATATGAGACAAGACACCCCGAATGGTATGACGAAACTCACTTTTCTTTTAAAAAGCGTTTTCATAGTGGGCGTGAGATTCGAACTCACGACCAACGACCCATTCCCCAGCCGACGACGCCATACGTTAAGGTCTCGTAATAGTCCGTTAGGCAGTTGGTAAAAGGTTATATTTTAATAAAAAACTCAAAAGAGTACGTCAGATGTGAGTTCAACCGATTGGCAGATCGATCGATACTCAACTTTGCAAGCTCCGTGAACCGTTCGCGCGTTCTCCATTATTTCCCTAGCGATTGACTACTGCAACAGTAATATTGTAGTACTGATATTCACGGGCAGGGGTATGCGCCAGCCAAACAATATCGGCAGTCAGAGTCGGAACTACGGCATACAGGTGCGCACGGATATCTTCGTGATTGGGCGTAGCCGCACCGCAGCACCCGGCACTGCTCCGCACGGTTACTAACACACTGCTGTCAACAATATCGTTTATCCTGGCATATATATTTGTACGATATGTGTCCAGCGTATTCAGCGGCCCTACACGTACACATACATGGGAGGGGTGAAGGCATATGGGAGGGGTGAATGTATTCATTGCCTGCTGAGCGATGAGGAGGTGAAAATATCAACATGTTGCTCAGCCCAGGCCATACCCTTATCACACCCCTCTGAAAGGCGGCATCTTTGGGACGTCTCTTACCGCCGTACACGTACGATACACGTTGATCTACCCTACGCGGTTCGTTTCATTACCTGGGGAACCAGATAGATGAGGTTTTAGGGGCGCACGCGCAAGCGCTTCTCTACTAAAGAAACGTCAGGAGTGAGACTCGAACCCCGTGTCTCCTCCCTGGGTAGGGCGTGTTACCCGCCGGGCTTTAGGAGGAAACACATCGATCGACCACTCAACCCAAGGGATATCCTTCATAGCATGCTGGTACAGAGCAGCTGGCAGTGCTCAGCAGGCACTATACAGGGGAGCACTATGGCAGACCTGGTACGTACGTAGTGGGAGCAAGGCGTGCCCTATCTTGCTCTAACCAGTAAAACTGATTTATGTGGACGCACCTCCCGGCCGTACTGGGTGCCGAAGTGACTGTTCTTCGAATCATCGTTGCACAGTTCAGAGCAGACCTGCACAGCGACATACACACGAGCGACAAAAACAGTGAGAAAAGCCACAAGGTGTAGCTTGAGGTGCTGTAGGTGCGTGAAGCCTACAACCAAAACGATAGTCGTATCGTGCGGCACGTCCCAAGGCGGCGAACGTGGAAATATCGGGGTTACACATTATACATACTGCTATGATTTACACGAGTAGCAGACACCAGGATAAAGAATCAAACGCGTGACGTGACATTCAGAGATACTGCCGTACACAAACCCGTCTCAGGAACCACAATTAAAAAACAAAATAAAATCGCCAAACATCAAGAAAGAAACGGGTAAGCAATTTCTAGGAAAATGTGAATGTCTTTGTAAAGATTAAATACAAAAAACATCACAAAAAACATCACAAACATTCCAAAAAACGAAACAAAACATGAAAAAAAAACACACATATTTATGTATGGCACAACGCATCTTTTCGTTCATTAATTTCATAGAGGCAACACAGGGGCTACGAGCTGAAGAAGCGTAGAAACATCAAATCGCTTGAAATTTGGGAAGGGTTAAGATCGAGATTGAGATCGAGATTGAAAATTTGGCTCTTTCGCCGATATTGCCGAAGAATATATCAACTTTTTTCCTTTCCTTTTTCGGGCAGCCTTTCTCACGAATTGTTCGGCACCACTACTTCCGGAATCATGCTCTTCATCACTGGCAGTCAGCCTCTTTATTTTTCTAACCATACCATCCACACACACATCAAACGGAAACAAATGAAATATACTATCTTGTCATGCGTATAACAATAAGAAGATTACATACATACAGCACCTGGGCCGTCATGTTGTCTTCTGATCCCATCCGAGACATGATCCTGCTCTTGTCCGGGTCTGCATAGCAACCCACGCTCGAGAAAGACACCGTCGGCGTCGAAACCGGGGCAGGGGTAGGAGGAGGGGTCTCCTTTGTCCTCATGTAGACGCTCATCGCGTTACGGCCACCGCAAGCCGTAGTGGCATCTCCCGTGCAGAGGTAATCGTAATCGCTGCCGCAGTAGCCGCTGTCTTCGGGGGAGAGGGCGATAGCCTTTTTGAACTCGGCTTCCGTCCCGCAGAAGCACTGATCGTGTGTGTGTTTTAGTTGGGTTTTTTTTTGAACAAAGTACATGTACAGGAACATTATACAGGCGGGAGAAGGCGGAGGGCAGCCACAGGCACAGGGAGGCGAGCAGGTTGGTTGGCGTTTATGAGGAGGAGCAAGACGAAGCTATGATGAGCTATGTAATAAAACAGTTCAATTGGAGTGTCCCTACTGCAGTTTTCACGAGGGTAAAATAAGTCTTGTATACGTGGTATAAGTGCCTGTATACCCATATGAATATTGGAAGGAAGAGGGCAGGTAGAAGTATACTAGGTGGTTCGGGGAGGGAAGAAGAGAGCAGTGCTGAAGTGTAGTTTTGGCTGTCACTAAATGGCACGTACTGTACGTAGGTCCTTCGAGCGAATCAGATTGCTTCAAAAAATAATAGTGTGTCTTATGGGATATATATATATATGTAATGTGTGATCTGCATGATCTGCACATGTTTCGCCGGGTGGGATCTGTATGATGTAGATATTGTGCACAACTTTTCCTATCTGTAAAAAAGGATCTAGATGATCTACAAGCAGTTTTTCGCGATTTTGGAACGATTTCTAAATTTAAAGATTTTTCGAAAAACAAAAAAAGGCCAATAATATTCGAGGAGACAAGTCGCGTTCAGTCTCAAAAGTGGTCGGCGCCGACAAACAAACGAAAATGCCCCAAAACACTGTTTAGCCGATTTTTTCGTCAAAAATGCCGAATGAAAAAAATTACAAGTTCACGAGAAGATCCAACGTCGACGTTGATCAAGTACCACAGAAGTAAGTGTCAAATTTGAATTGTCGATCATCGGCTGCAAAATCACCTTGTTATTTTTGGGCGAGTTTGTTCTTCGTTTCACGAATATCATGTTTATATGATGCATATATTTACTTTCGAGCCTAACCCGTACAAGGGACGAGGTGGTTTTATCCTCCGCGACCCTCTGGGCAAGCAAGCCGTGGTCACAGGTGTCGTCCGACTTTCCCCCCGATACCTGCCTTTACTAATAAAGCAAATATATAGGGTCCAGCCGTCCAGCCTTGCCACTGCTCGTCGATTTTCAACAAATAAATGTCTGTTTTAAACGAATGCTTGCTGCAAACTCACGCTCATCGATCGCGCTTTCCGCTGATGGTTTTTTTTTCATGCAAGAACACATATTATTTACGATGCGATGACACTGGGGCTCGTGTCAGGACGACGGAGCAATTAATAAAGCCTCTAGAGCGAGGAGCTTCAGGAAAATTGCAGCTGCTATTCCTATATACCTCTACCTGGTATACCTGCTGCTTTATATGGGTGATCCTCATCGCTCACCTCGTTGCTGAACTCGACGGCGAAGTACTCGTCATCAAGGCAGTACTCCGAGCAGGCCTGTCGGGACATGTACGGAGTATAAAACGATGAGTGGATCAAGAACAAACGAAAAAAAACAAAGTTTGCGATTGTTGTAAAAACATGCTACGCTTAAAAGGATAGTAGAGCACGGAAGAAAGGTATCTTCGCGTACAGTATTACGGTGGACCATAGTAAACAGGAACAAATATGGGGGGTAAAAAAAGCGAAATATATAGTTTTTGCGTGTTTAGTCGGGTCCTATTTCATACGGTTAGTAGTTCGTTTTTGTCAAAAAACATATAAATTGAACATAGGCCGTGAAAAAAAAAGACTATAATAGTATATCTGGTATACCGTACGTGACCTGAAGGATGACAAACTCGGTTTGCGACGGCCTTGTAATTGTTTGAGGCGCTGCGGATGGTCTACTCTTGTGTTAGGGGTCGTCAGACCTCGCGCTGCGGCTGCTCCGGTGGCCCTGTCTGTCGGGAATGAATGGGGGATCTCACCTGAGAAGCAGTCGACGACACGGTTCAAGTTTGCGTGGCTTGCTTCGAGCATGCCACGTCGAGTTGGACAAACTCCCCAATTCTAATAACACGGAAGAGCAAAATAAGTCCCCAAAGACTTCTTATCGAATTCGTTTTATTTTTCGTGAGATTCGAATCAAACGTCAAAATGCCTGCTTGATGGTTCATTTTTCGACCGATCAGATATCTGATGGAAATAAAAATAAAAATAAAAATGGCGGGAGTATCTAAAACAACAAAGTTCTCGTTAAGATGGGGCCTTTCTATGTACCTGGTATTTATTGATCCATTTGGGAACGCAGTCCCGTTTGGGGAAAAAACGACACAAATTAGAAATAGTTTGTAAAAAAAAATGGGACTTCTAAACGGATCCGAGATAACGGAAAAGTGGGATATTCATCTCTCGCAACTAACTGGTGTTTTTTATTGTAACAAATACCATCCCTGCTATGTCGCACGCGTAATGCCACTACTAATATTGCGATGAATGTAAGAGCATTGCTACTTACTGCAAATATTACACAGCTTTACAGCTCTACGTATTTCCTAGAGCAGCGGTGTCTCCTTCGAAAGGCGGGTGGGAGAGTGGGTGGTGCAGCAGCTCGCAGCAAACATTTCACATCCAACTCCGAACAGTACCCTCTACTACTAGCAGTTGAGCATTCTCAGTTGACAGCAAGAAGCAGCATTCTCGGGACAGCCGAACCCCGCCACTCGCCCCCACCCCCCCCCCCCCCTCCGACCCGAACAAAAAGGTACAGTACCATCCATTGAACTTCTCGCTTGAGAGAAACCGTCCATCCCGATCGTATAATATAATATCAGGTTTACGTGAGTCGCCATGCCATTCTGGTCATATACCAGGTGTACGTGAGACGCTATGCCACTCCACGAAGCGATCCACGGACCGATCCACGGACAGCTCCACGAATCGATCCGCGTCCATGTTTACACGATTCGTCATGCTACCTGCGGACCGATTCACGTCCATCCCGACACGACCCGTGATGCCACTACTCGTACATGGACCGATCCACGGACCGACCTGCGAATCGATTCGCGGACCGACCCGCGTCCACCCTTACAGGGCCCGTCATGCTATTGGTAGCCATTGCACGGGCCGCTGCGTCTGCGAACCGATCCGCACTCATCCTTCCCTGCCTGCCTTCCTCTCACATCAATCGTCATGCCCTTCTTCCCCATCTCCGGCTTCACTAGAACTGGCTTGGACTTGAACACCCGAGCAGACGCTGAGTCCTTGTAACAGTCCTTGTAGACGACGCCGGCAGGCACGCTGCCAGGGCACTCGGTGGGAGGGAGGGGCCCAGCGTAGATGGTGCTGTAGTAGCCCGTCTCGCCGTCCAATGGCCAGGAGTACGTGCCCGGCGACGTGGGACTGTAGGCTGGGTCGTCGGCAAGGTAGGTGTTCACGGTATCCCAGATGTGGTGCTGGTGGGGGCGGGGGTTGAGCGGCGGCGGAGGGGCGGAGGGGCGGGGGGGGGGGGGGGGGCGGCCTCATTATCATGCATGACCGTAGTCGTATAACCACTGACCCTCGCACCCTTTCCACGCCTGGACGGAGCATCTCGGTGGGGGGGGGGGGCTCATTCGTTTCTTGACTTGAATCGTTCCAACCATTGACCACACACCCCTACAATGATGGGACGGAGCACCATTTATGTCCTAACCTGTAACAGCGGAGACACCTCCATTTTAGCGCTCAGTATGTTGTGCCCAAGGAATACATATCGCTCTGTCCGTATATACAATGGCCGTTCTCATTGAATACTAGTATAAAAACGGTATTCATATTAACTTAGGGTGTTGAACGGTAGGAGGGGGAGGAGGAGGGGGGGGGGGGGGTACTCATTTGTGGCTTTTGCCTTCGTCGTTTGACCACTGAGCACGCATCCATTTCGAGACGGAGCTTTGGGGGCGGGGACAAAAAACAGAAAGAAACGAAGAAAAAAAAAAACGACCAAGAAAAATACAAGAAAATGAACAAAACTAATTAGGGCACGGTTGTTTTAAGTAGGCGCGCAAGGCGCGTACGTACTGCTGTAGCGCTTCTGTCGTGACATTGGAGTACTGAAGAAATTTGCTGGTAACCTACGGCACAGTTGAGCATACACCTCTCTACGTTTATCTGTATTTTCATATGATTTGACCCCCAAGGGATGATACTGCAGCCCCGATTTGGGGACAAACCAATCTAATTTCAAGTGTTTTGAGACGAAAACGGGACTTCAGCACTAAAAGGGTTAAAGCCTGAAGGGGTTAACAGGAGGTATAGAGGGGAATGGGAGGACACTCCAATTTGGCTTTCTTCTCTCGCCATCAACGAAAGGCTTCCCTCACTAAAGCACGGCACGGGACAAGGCAGCTGAACCTGACGTATCGGGTGTTTTCCCTCACCTCGATTTAAGGCCACGGATATTAACTCGGGACAAAGGCCGAAACCGGCGATAAAACGGGAGAATTAGCTTGGGACACCATATCGAGTTCAAAAACCGCGACAAACCCGATTTGGCCGGCTTCTCGTATCTTTTTTTAGTTTTCCTTTAGAATGGATTGCCGTCGCGACAGATACCCGCTTCTGTACACCATTGCCGATAAGTAGACGGTTGCACCCAAGGCTTGCATGCGAGCTTGCATGCTCTCCACGCGAGAGCTCGCACGCACTCCAGGGCCATCCCACGGTGGTAGGGGAGCACCGGAAGTTCCTGAGCCCCTAGCATTACGCGCTCAATATCTCACCGGATACAACAAATGGAAGAATTTGTTTTGCACCACCCGACCGGCACTTTATTGCGCCGGTCCCAAAACGAACATACGAGTAAAATGTTTATCCTAACTGGTAGTTCCTCACTTACTTAGGGAACTCCATCGGCCAGAAATCTTTGGCCCAAACAGTGGAACCTCTACCGTGGGGTCACTCTCCATGCAACTTTTCCGCACACCATGGGCAAGTTGAACGTCATGCTTCGACAAAACGAAGGGGAGATACCACGGTATGGCTCCATCCCGCAATACATTTATTTAAGGTTCCTACATTGAATACAAACGTCCCTTATGTTCGTGGATACACTTCGCAGATACCACTCAATTGATAGTATAGGGGCTGTTTGAAGGGCGATCGACAAAAAGAGAGAACCACCTATCGGGTGCACTCCCGCCCACTGTTAAAATGAAAAACAAACCAGCGCGTTGGGATTTGTGGACAAAACTCGTACTGGAGGCGACTTTTTCATTTCATTGTATTTTGCTCGGGTTGAGTGACCCCCCCCCTCATCCCCCTCCGTCTCGAAAGGGATGTGTAGTCAATGGTCGAATGACGGAGGCAAGCAAGAAATGAGCACGACTGCCTCCCCCTGTCTGGGTGTCGGGCATGATTTCTTCGTGGGCCCCAGGCCGTTTCGACATTAATATTACATAGTATTACATTGATATGAAGACAAGGTCTATCTAAACCAACTGTGCATGCGTGGCACACGTGTATGCTATATAGCTCGCTGTCCCTACGCATATTTGCTTCGCGAACAGCCCGCAAAAGCAGGGCGTTTCAAAACCGAGCGATACAACTCAACAGCAGTTAACGAAAAAGACTTATCTCCGGGAAGCCCTATTTCATATTTTTGTTCGAAGGGTGTTTCTTGTACCTCTCTTTGCCATGAAGTCTGTTGCAGTTCAATTCAGTCTCTTCAGCCAATTAATTCCATTCGTATCGGGCCCTGAAAGCAACCAAATCGGGCGCTGCGCTTCTCGTAACGCACTTGACTTGCACGTACCTCCTAAGAAAGCCAGAGAGTTCTTGAATGTTCGAAATTGAAATTTGAAAATTGAAAAACTGAAAAATTGAAACGTTCCTCCCTTTCATTGTATTCGTTGTTGTTGTTGGGTTCTGGGTATCTCCATAGATAGATAGCCTGAGAACAGCATGTGGGTGCACCTATTCCGAGATACGCACGGCCGATATATCGGCGGGCCTATACTGTTTAACAACAGCTCCTCGCGGTAAACTCCAGCCCATGGAGGTGAGGGATGCTTCTAATGGGATGTGTGAGGGTGTCGGGTGCACCAGACAGCGATCCGTAATAATAGGCAGCCAGAAACTACTCGTCACGAAGACCTTTTTTTTTTACTGTACTTTGCGAGACAGCACGAAAAAAAAAAATCCCAAAATTGCTCAAATGTTTCGTTTCTCCCGCGGGGGAAGCAAAGTACAACCACTGCATCACTGCGATAAATAAATTACATTCGCTAACATGAATAAATTACATTCGCTGACATGTTGCTGTTCTCCGGACGGAAGATGTCTCTTGGGGGTCGCAGTCGAAGACGATGAAAAAACAATAGGCCCCCAAGATAGGTGTTAAAGAGTAAGTTATTGTGCCCAAAAAATGGGGAAAAAAATGGTCTAGAAAGCTCTGGATTCTTGTTTATTTGGATCATATTTTCTGAGACTTCGAAATAAATACGGATTTTGGTTGTAAATCATATCCTACTTCCAAGCCATTGTATGTGTATGTTTCCGGAACGCCTACGCGTGCTTGACAACAGATTCCTGAGTGATACTCCATATCCTTGACAAACAAAAATGGCTCGGCATGACAGTTTTTGTTTTTTAATTTGGGGACAGGAGATAGGACGTATCGCTCGTTACGGTTTACATCATCAATATGGTCACTAACGCCATTGATTGGGCAGGGTTTCTGGCGTTTCTGCTGTCTGTGTTAGTACCTCGTCGTAGCCGTTCTCGATCTCCCATGCCGTGCGTTGCTGCAGCGTCGATCCTTCGTCGCTGTAGCTATCGACGTCGAGATCGATCTCGTAGTTACCGAAGGGGCAACACACGAACAGGTTCAGCTGCACCCTGCGCCACAAGAGTACCACACGATTGCGACGCGGTAATTGTTGGAAACAGGGCGACGACAATGAGCGTGCGCCACGGGGTTCCCAGGGATCAACTGAATAGTCGGAAGGTAAGCATACCCGATAGTCGTGCACATATATATGGGTCCGCGGCATGATGTTGGTTGTTGCATGCCGGGTAGATCAGTAAGAAGACCACCATTGAACATGTTTACGCCTTGGATAACACAACAGTTAAAGTTGTATGTTACTGTTGGGCGTCAGCGAAACAAAGTCTTAACACTACGTTACCAGCTTCTGGATTTAGAGTATGTACTGACTGGTGAATACATTTTCCCATTATATTGTATGTACTGCTATGGACAAATTGCACCCTTCTATAATAGCTACGGCAACATTGTTTACAGGAGATGGCGAAGCAGTTTAGTCAAGGTTAATACGAGTTTCGGAACTACCACTGGGGGGACAAGCCGTTGGAATCGCCACGTTTCGCACGGGTGGGCAGGACTCAGCATCAACGGGTGGGTACGACTCATCCTACGCTAGGCTTGCATGTTCGGCTTTCCGAACCAATGCGTTCTGACCGGTTCAGCTCCTCCGGTGAGAAACCGCGGTATGGCATCCCTCGTATGACACATTCACCTCAGTAACATGATCGCTTCGGCAGCGGGGCATATATCTGGCGGGTCTCTCGAAAAAAACTGTGCGAAACCATGGGCTGTGCTACTGGGCTTCTACTGATGATGTTAGAATCTCAGTCGAAAAGAACACCAACCACCACAACTAACTGTGGCGTTGTTCCTACAACAAAATAGCATCAGAGATAAATATGTGGCCACCTTCCGCCGTCGCCTGTCGTGGGAGGATCGTCCTCGCCCCCCTCCGATCCGTCATACGACACTTCCCACGAAACGAGTTCGGAGTCATCCACCGATTCTCCGCAAGCCCCCGTGATCTGCCTGGAATGTTGTAGAATGGACGGCACGCGCATGACAAAATTTTACACTTATTTGGGTCAGTAAGTACCTCTCCTATATATATCGCGAGTTGACTCGCTACTCTAATCTCGTAGCCGCAAATACACCATCCTGTACGCACATACATGCGCACAACATGGAAACGTCGTCGAGACCGTGTCCCGATTACTTGAACGGCTCGGGGGAACGATCATTACTTCAATATTTCCCTTTGTACTGGGGAATTGATGCCCCACACTGTCAACGACCACAAGGACTCCTGTAGGTTACCGACGTAGATCGTTGATCAGCAACATGTAAGTATATCGGTTTGACGGGTAGGAGGCGCAAAGTCTGCATACCTGGTAGTCTGTAAGCGTGTTCCTATGTTGGAGCAGACTCTACAATACATACATGTCAAAAGGGCCAGTCAGGATACATATTGTCTACAGTAAGTCGCGATGTGTCCGAGGTGAGCACACTCACCAAAGACGTGTCACGTTAACTAAGAGCATGGCTTACCTCCAACGCATGGTGAGCTTCGGGTGGTCGTGGAAGTCATAGGCTTCCACTTGTAGGTATTGCTCGGTTTCAGGGTTACCTGGACATTTTTTACCAAACACCCGCGAGCACACGCAAAATGCGGGTTCAACCTCCAATAAATATACGCTTGCCGTCGGATGTTTCTACAGCTTACCGTCGCGACTATATAACAACTGAAAAGTCGTAGCTACCACTACAAAGTTTCAAGAATATCATGAAATGGTAAAATCGTTGAACAAGCAAACGAGAAAAACTATGCGGCCAGGCACCATACCTGTCGGTATGTCTTGCTTTGTTTATATTCACCCCACAAATTACCCCGGCGTTTTAGCTCGATCGCAGACGAAACTCTAAATCGGCAGTTGAGTAGGATAGTATCCCGCCCTCTCACTATACGGTAACCAAGTTGATGCGAATAAAAATAAGCCTGACTTTTGCCTCATGGTTTCGCTTGAGCCAGATCGTTGATTGCCGCAAAACAAGCAAGACCTTTCTTCGCAAGCACTTAATTCGGGCAACGTATGTCATTACTCCTTCAAAAAGATATAGAAAACCGAGCCAACGTTAGGTGAAAGTCTTTTCTTCCTATCTATGTATTGCACCCATGGTACTATTAATATTGTACTCATGGTACTGCCGTACGTACTATAACAGTATACGCCCTCTGCTAAAGCACGAATCGGCGAAATGCCCAACCGTCCAAACACAGCATGCTAAAATATGGGCCGGAAGTTCAGTACCGACAGGCACCCGGAGGCTAGAGTGAGCCGGAAACCCGGGGGAGAGGGGGTGGATAAGTCCTGCGTGGTTTTCTCCTCTATCCGACCTTAAAGTGACATTTAATGTATCCAATAGAGATCCGGACACGGCGAGTTTTCGAGTCGCTCGCGATTTTCACACGGTTTACCCCGTACGACTATACGCGAGAGCATACACACCCCCTAGGACAGCAACAAGAGAGAAACTAATTTACCCGAACTATCGGTAGAACGCCCAACAAAAACGGTGCCGTTGGAATGATCTCATCGAAATTTCCGTCGACGCGTTGCTCGGCGTATTCCCTCTCCTGTTTTCATACAAAACGGGACTGACAACCCCCCCGCCCCAAGAGGGCGTGATGTGCGATACCTTATCGTACGTGTTTCACGGTTTGAGTCTTTAGTAAGGAGCGTTAAGGGGTAATACACCCAAAACACAAATATTTGGCTAGAAGCAGGACCTGGTGGTAAGGCCATCCTCTCAATACAGCGGTGAACCCATTTATTTCAAGACCAGGACAGGACAGACCCAAAAACATACCTCCTTGACAACGTGGTATTACCCCTTATTACTGAAAAACGTTCAACCAATATTATTTCCAATGTAGGTATACTTTCGGCACGAAGCGATATAGCTGGCATCAAATCTACTATTACGGGGAGCCTTATTTAAATAGGACCTACGGTATACTATTAGGCAAAACCCGTTATATTTCGTTATTTTTACTGACAATATTTGGTCCTATTTACTTTGGTCCGCAATAGGGCTTTAAACCCGACGGTCATAACCCTTTCAGCACCGCACTCCTATTATGGGGACAACCCACTCAAATTCTGAGTACGGTATATCGATATATATATAGGCAAAAACCGTTATATTTCGTTATTTTCACTATTAATAACAATATTTGGTCCTATTTACTCTGGTCCCCCGCAATAGGGGTTTGAACCCGACGGTCATAACCCTTTTAGCACCGCACTCCCATTGTGGGGATAACCCACTCAAATTTTGAGTAGTATGTCCCCAAAACGGGACTGCGGTTCAAAAAGTAAAACTGGGTACACCACTATACCTCACAGAAGGCCCACAACCATGGGATTGTTCAAAACGGTAACAATAATGGATTCCTCACGATCCCAAGACGTACTATGGAGCCCACGATTTGCCGCCAAAAACGTCATGAAGGTTTTGAGATAAGCCAATCAACTTAGGAGGTACTGCTGTAGTCCCGTCCAGTACTCCGAGTTGGAATATTCCCGGCGGTTTATTGGTTTGTCTCGAAAGCTGTAGAGTTCGTGAGTTGAAGTCCGAACGTTTTTTTAGATTGCGCATTTATTTACGGTTTTGATAATAATTAATTGGCAACATAAAAGGGATCACCTGCTGAGAGCACTTAAAAACATGGGTAGGCGAAACTCGACGCCAATAATACCGGGTGTCGACGAGAGAAGAAGTATTGCCGAGATGAAAAAGCAAAGCACGGACCGTAATGGAAGGGGGGGGGGAAGGCGTGCTGCGAGTACGCGACTCCGGATTAGAGTTACGTCTAAGAGGGAGAAAGGAAAAGGGTGAAGGGGATGAACGGGCTCGGGAAAAATACATCCAATAAGGCGCCGTTCAAATCGCAAGCATGATAAAAATAGTTGGATACCCCTTGCTCTGTACGTTTCCCTACGACGGGCATACCTACGACGGTACACCAGGCGTACAACAATGTAGAGTGTGGTCTCACCGCATTCAAGAAGGGTGCGCTGCCCTGTCGAGGCAAGCCTACTGCTCACACAGGATTTCACCACGAGTATTGATACGTACGTACAGGGCACAATACATATAATATGCACTATTCGTACCTGCGAAACGGCACCACCTCCTGTAGCAAGGAATATTATTCTCTATTCGTACTTGCGAATTAATTGCATCGAAACGGCATCTATCTACTGTAGGAAGGGAGATATACGGACAAGATGAACCACAACAACATGTCTTGCTCGCTCACAATTCCCGCCTTCGGTGAAGTCATTGTCCTGGATGGGCCAGGCCGCATGAGCCCCGAGCGTGAACAGAGCCAGCCCGGTCAGGAGAGAAGTTGTCCACATATTTCTGTCGGTCGAGTCGAGGAGGCATGACGGTGATGGGTGTGTCAAAGAAAATTCAAGCAAGTCGCGGCTAGCGGTACAGCAACATCCCGGCATGAAAACCCACTTTTGTGAGGTGTAGGTGCGCCGAAGGCCGCACCCCCTGTGTGGTAGAGCTGTGTATCGGTAGCATTCAACGATACTATGTATGTTGTAGATTGACGCAGCCGATATGTCATTTTTGTTTCCATAGATCGCCGAAGCCGATGTGCGAGCCCCAAAGACCCCCCCTCGGCTGGCGAGGGGGGGGCGCTGAAGGCGCCGGAGGAGGCAGAAAAATTGAGCACTTTCGCTTCACTTCCAATCAAAATTGGTCTTCAAAACGCCATCAAAGCTGACGTTGTTCAGCGAACAAAATTGAAAGAAAACTTCCGAAGAACATTTTTTAAATTATATTTTGTCATTTCCTGCTGGTGTGTCGTGTTCATACCGCCGCACGCTATCTATGCTGGCCCGCTAACCCCTCCGCGCTTATTGCGCGCTACTGACGTGCGTGTGCTTGCTGTCTGCTAGTAACTACGGCTGTTGCAGGACGCTGTGAGTGACGCAGAACGTTAAGACGAGGTGCATATTTCCTGTTTCCCTGCTGCTATGTATGCCTTCCCACTCTGCAGGAAACCTATACCCTATAATCTCGTCAAAAATATCAAGTTCCCGATATGAAATGTATATCGGATCGTCCTATATATATATCGCAAAACATCGGCACCGATACACAGCCCCACCGCGTGGGGCGCGTGGACTTCACGTACCCAATGGGGTCCGTTTACCCGCTAAATGTTCATTAAAGGGCATCTAACATTATTAAGGTGTCATGCTGCCAGCATCACAATGTGGCCTCAAACGCTACGTTACTACCATTAAAAAAGGAATACATCCAGTTTTTCTGCGTGTCAAGACTGTTTTGATGCCAAGTTCACATCTGAAAATGTGACCGAGTCCAGATCTAGAGTTAAAAATCTGAACCGTACATTCTATAGGAAACAGCCTGATACAGCTGTCTGTAGTTCTTCTGGTATAGAACTACATACTTAGATCACAACCCCTGAGCGCGCTCGGTTGGTGCATCCCTGGCCTCTCAGAGTTCCCACTTCCAAACCGCCTCCTTTCATTACTTGCCGGACCTTTCCAGCAGTTCTTTGTTTTCTCGGCCATTTCTTGTTTTCTTCTTCTTTCGTTTCGTGTGCGTGCTTGCTCTCCGAACCAGGCATCTCGGGAGGACCCGGTACCGTCGCGGGTGCCAGCGGGTGCTGGCGGGTAGAGGGGGGGTTGCAAAGAGCGCGGTCGCCGCTTTCGTGCCTAGGCGTCGCGTGTCCCTCGAGCCACGAGGGATGCATGAACGGGCTTTGTCTGGCTTCGATTTATGATGATTGTTGTTGATAGAGTATGTACGAGTTTATAACGGTCGTTTGGGAAGGCAAGATACTATTCAAGCGGTGCTTATTTTTGCGACCACGCTAAAGTTGAAAGAGGGAGGTGTGCAGTTTGAACACCAACGTTATCGAGCTGGCGAACGACGGCCACGGTGAGCACCGGGCTTCACGCGGGGCGGGCGACGGGGCTGATTGTGATAGAGAGTGATAAAAGCTTTACCCGGACCGAATCGGTAGCGAGGTGGTCGCGAGAGGGGCGGGCGGCGGACGGGGCTGAGAGAGAAGCTCTTCTGTGCGATTCATTTCTTTTCTTCTCTTCGACCGGGTGTATGGTGTTCCAATCAGGCAGAAAAATATTACACGAGAGGGGACGGGGATTTTTTTCTTTTCCGAGTTTTCGGTTTCATTTTCATTGTTTTTGCTGCTGTGCCGTGCTGTGCTTTCGCTTTTTTCGTACATACAGTACAGACATAGAGCATATCGAAATAAGAAATAAGTACTGACAGTTACTGTAGTACCCTACGTGGGGTGTATGTACGTACGACATCCGCGACGCGAAGCGTATATGTATGTGGCATCCAAGCTGACGTCGGAACTGTTTTTTCCTGAAGAATGGCGGCGGGACTCTTGGCATTATCAAGTCGCCGGTTTGCAATTAATTACGATCCTTGAAAACACTAAACTCAATCGTGGACCTCTGTTCGCTTCGCATAATTTGATAATACTTTTTTCCTTCCTGAGCGAGCGTAGCGGGCGGCGTAGGCCGCCCGCGGAGCGAAGCGCCTTGTAATACGTAAAATGATCGAAACCGTGGATTGATGCTCGCTGCAGTCTTACAAAAACAGTGAGCTCCCAAGTGTACCGCGAGTACTCTTTTTAACTCCCGCATGAGTTCCCCCCCCGAAATTAGGTGACTGTATTCCACACACCACAAAAGGTTTTCGTGACACTCCGACCCCAAAGTACGGGCGTGGCGTAACTTGAAAATCTTGCCCCCCAGACAGAGCGATTGTACCATCGCGAAAGCCGACGGCAACAAGGATACCAGAACAGACTATTAAAAAAAATAGTGCCCATGTATTCTCTCATTTTGTTATTATCTACCCTTATCATTGGAGCCTGGCTTGCACCTCTATACACCATCCATCCATCCATCAAGACACACAAAGTTGACGAGTGATATATATGTGAACACCCTACTAATTAACCCCTTTAGAACCGCAGTCCCGTTTTGGGGATAATTTACTTAGAATTTGAGTGGTTTGCCCCCAAAACGGGACTGCGGTTCTAAAAGGGTTAAGACGCGAGATACTGGCGACACTATTTATCATGCCCCCTTTTCTTGGGCGTCACATGCGGTCTGTCCTGGCCACAAGTCTCACATAAAAAGAGAGAGGCCTTTCACACGCTTATTAAAACATACAAAGCCTCACGAGAAACTATTTGCTTCTCAACGGCACAGACGGGAGTACTCTGTTTCTGGTATAATAGGGTGCAGTACCGATTGCCACGACCTTGTCCCATCAGATCATAACAATAGAAAGGCGCAAGATGGGGTAACATCGACGACTTCGTATGCACTGGAATGAGAAGCCGTAATCAACGGAGAACAAGGCCGTGGCGACCAAGAAAGGAGAAACGGACAAAGACAGCAGCAACTAAATAGCGTCACTACACGGGAGGGAATCGTCGCCGCTACTTTAATTGTTATGCAGTTCGGCAATCAAAAAGTAAAAATGAGATACCAGTACGCGTTTGTACGTACAGTAGTATTAAAACCACTGGTGCCGCCCCCGGTGGCTCGGTAAGTCGTCCGCGTGCCTATCCAGATCAATTGCGTGGGTTCAAGAACCACAGAGTGCATGCTCTAAAAATAAAGAAGTTTTTTTTTGCACAAAAATAAATGATACCTGGTAGTATGCGGAAAGCGCGAGAGCATGAGTTAGCTACATTCCATGGAAATCGACGAGTAATGCGAATGCTGAACCCTATGCTCCACAAACGTAAAGGCACGTACCGGGGGGGAGAAGGGACGACACCTACCTGTGTCCACGGCATATTCTAGAAGATGGTCGCTAGCGAGGGTGAAACCTTCTTTTTAGTATTAATAGGGTGGAAAGTAAAAGTGATGATGAAAAAAGTACTTGTGGTAGGGACAAGGTCGACACGAGCTTACTAGTTATGTATCACATCAAAGACGATGGTGACGTACGACGGTAATATTTTTGTTGAGGTTTGCCCGTACTCACTGCGCTATACCCCAAACTACGTGTGGCGTGTGGCTACGGGAAGAGTATTATTACGTGCTACTAACATACTACTACTACTACTACTACTACTGTGCATATACCATGACAGCAGTACATACAATACTATGATACCTGGTACCTGATACATGGTAGGCAATATGTAGGTAGGTATTCACGTCTAGGTTCTCTCGTACGCTAATACAACCCATTTTTTTACGCAGCGAATATTTTTGTTGACTGTGATTGAGTACGGTACAACAGCAGTAGTTCTGCGTATATACCAGTATTGGGAATTTCATCTTGTAAAAGCCGTGGTCCATTCCCCCTGCTTTGTTGCAAGGGAACACTCACTCACAGACGAAACACTCGCGGGTCTTATTAAACTTCACGGACCAAGCACTCGCGGCCTGACCACTCCCTACAGGTACACGTGAAGGTGTTATCGGAGTTGCTCGCCGAACGACTTCCGACAATGGTATCCGAATACTACGAGGTTTTGCGCATACTCTTCTTTTCGGGTTCATGCTGTCATCCGTTGCCTCTATCTTACGAGAACACACTGAAACAATCCTTTGACGCACAAGGAAAACCCGCCCTTGCCTTGTCTCTGTTCTCGGTCCTCTCTTGTTTGCTGCACGTCTCGGCCGACTTCAATCCCCGCTGCTGCTTCAATCGACGATAGAAAAGCTCGGAGGGGTGGTTGGGGATTGTGAGACGAGTGGGGATGTGTCCCGATAAACATGAAAGCTCTGAGAGGATCAAATAATTTCCCTTTGATTCACTATGGCGACCCACCTGGATCCTCCACCGTACTCTTCTACTGGTCGGCTGGGCCCTGTGGTTGTGCCAGTCGTCATCTGGTATCAGTTCAATTCTCCATGATGTACACACCTAAAGATCCTATTAATATCTCCCATATCTATAGAGCTATATAAAACTCAGAAAAAAGGCGATATTTGGGGTCTATCTTCAGCCAAATTATGTGCATATCGAGTTTTATACCAACGGCGGGACAATGTACATACATGGCGATATTTTCGCGATACGTGGTCCGCAACACACAAATATATGCTTGGGGTATTTTTACCCCAAGCATATATTTGTGTTCTCTTTTTTGGTTGGAAGAGCCGAATCTGGCAGACAAGATTGGACACACCCAGGGTTGTGAACCGAAATTGAAAAGTGACTCGGTCGGTTTTTCGGTTTTTCCCCAAAAAGTCGGTCGGTTTCGGTCGGTTTTTTTAAAAAAACCGAAAAAAACCGAAACCGAAACCGAACATTTTCGGTCGGTTTTTCGGTCGGTTTCCCGACAAAACTAGCCAAGTGGTCAACATTTCGGAGGGTTCGGTGTGCATGTGTTGGCATAATGTGACGACATGATCGTGGTATGGTGTCAAGTGGCCCTTCTGCAGTACCTGCGTCTGCTGCGCCACACACGGTACAGGCCGACTACAATTTATAATCTGCAGCCGACAATAGCTACAGGTACAGCAGTTGCTACAATATAAAAATAGTAGGATAGTGTTATACGAGGGCACGAGGGCACTGCTGATGTGCACTCTAGATACTATGTATGATGTATGATAGATACAACTTGCAGCGTACAGCTAACACCATCAATAATTCTAGGTTGCTGAAGGGGGGGCTGTGAGTACGAATGAATGCGTATTGTAGGCAGAGGGCGATAGTTTGGCGGGCGAAGAAGCACCTCCCCTTTGCCTGCACCCGCCTCTGCCTCCGGCTCATGGTCAGAGTCAGCACTGCCGTCTGAACCGGACATGGTTATCTCTCGCAGTCTCGCGACGCACTGTGCCCTGTGCGACTGCTGCTGCTGCTGCTGCTGCTGCTGCTGCGGGCTGTGTGCTGTGTGCTGTGTGCTGTGTGTGGCGTGTGGCGTGTGGCGTATCCATGATGTGTCATACATAACGGGGTTTCCATATAGATATGTAGGCGTTATTGGCTTAGGGGACAGGGAAAAAAAAACCGACCGAAAAAAACCGAGTCGGTTTTTCGGTTTCGGTTTTTTTTGGCAACCGAAAAACCGAAAATTTTCGGTCGGTTTTCGGTTGGAAAAAACCGAAAAAAACCGACCGAAAAAACCGGTTTTCGGTTTTCGGTTCACAACACTGGACACACCGCAGACCCAGCCTGTCTCCTGTACTCGGTCATCCGATCATCACGACATCACGACGCCACCAGGCGACCTCATAGACACTGTGGGTTTCTGGGAATTTTCTCAGTGAAAAGCGGGGAAACAAAATAGGCCCCTGCTTGGCATCCGGGTGAAGCCACAGCTAGCTGCAGTACGCTGCCCGTGCATGTAAGTATAAATAAAGGCCTCCACACAGATAAAATGTACCAGGTATAATAGTATGTTGTCACAAGCTCAGTCGCGGAGGGAACGAAAAAATATAGAGAGAAAAAAAATGGTACTACTGGTACAAAAATATTATGCGCAGAATTGTTGTATATTGCCCACAAAATCCAGTCTCAACTGCAGCACACGCTTGTTTGTAGTGGCGCCTCAAAATAAAATAACACCGAGAATGACGACTCGACCAGCCCGTGACGACTAATAATGATGAACGACTCTGTGTGGTCATCCAGAACAATTCGAATTATTTCTGAGTTCTACAGCAGTGTAGATGATCCTGTGCATCTCGTACTCAACACACCTGATCTTCCCGAGATGTCCACGTTGAATTGAGAGGGGAGGGGGGAAATCGTGGTCTGCATGTTCGGAATATTACTATTAATACTACTGGTGCATGTTTGGAATATTACTCCTACTACTGGTGATCTTGTGGCACTTTCTACATATTTTTTATCCACCTGTGGATCCGTGTGCCGTTTGGGTTATTTCTGCGAGGAAAGCAAAAAAGTGGTCAGCCGCAGCAGCACTACTAGCCCTGTGGCTGCGGCACAGCAACAATAGCAAGCACAGCAGAACAGCAGCAGCGTCACCATGACCAGCAGCAGCAGCAGCAGCAGCAGCAATAGGGCCCACGAGACCAGGGTCGGCGTCGTCTACGCTCGACTACTAATAGTCGGTCTATCCCTAACATCCTTTGCACGCGTACGTACGTACTCAACTTTGTTGGGTTTCCTGGTCGCCCACAATCTTGAAATTCGGACTTTTGTATTTTTTACTCGTGATAAAAATGAAGACGGAAAATCCGCGCCTGCATCTAATCAATAAATGCGCATAAAAATGTGTCCGAAAGAGCTTCTCGTACATGCGTACGAGTAGCAGCTGCCAACATCTACTGGACAATCGAAAGACTTTCCGCATGCGCATATTCGGGGATAAACAGCTAAACATATTGGATTCTTATGTTTGGGTAAAAAACACTTGCGGCAGCGGCAGCACTTTTGCAGGAACCAACGAGCAGAACATAGGTCGCGAAGGAGCAATACTTTTTTTCCCAGCTCGTTATTTTTCAAGTGTTGTTGGCCACCTCACCTGCGGGGGGGGGCACGACAGATTGTTTTCTTCTATTAATTATTATGCTTGCCATCCGACAATGTGTAGTAGTGTTGTTCTAATATAACAGAAAGTGAAGAACTCTCCAGAACAAAAGCGCGGCAGTAGGGTGTTTGCGGAATAACCGGATTTATGGTTGGGTCGCGAACCACAGGCTACTCACCAAACCAAAACATAATCGGGTTTGAAACTGCTTGCGAGAACCCAAAACGATCATTTCGGTTTTGAACTGGAAATAAAATTATACCTGGTAGGAATTACAACAACAAAAAAATAATGACGAAATGAAAGTACGAAAAATGGAACACCAACGGCTTCGCACGAGATGCTGCTCCCTGCTGCTGCTGCGTGGCTCGCTGCGTCTGTGTCTGCTCTGTGTGCGGTATGGCAGTCACGCGAAGAGTGTCAATCGATGCGTCCGGGGCCTGTTGTGCAGTGCGTGCGTAGGCGTGCTGTGGGTGTGCCTGTGGTGCGGTAACATGCCCCAGAGCCCAGAGTACCGCTACTTTGTTGCCGCAGCAACAACAAGCAGCACAGGCAGAGCAACAACTTCAGCAGCAGTCCACAACGCACACGGCGCCGTCAACGATGTTGAAGCTGCATCCTGCCAGCCCTCCGCCGCATATATATGGCCGTATATGCCTTTGCCGGCCATAACGAGGGCTTCACGTTGACACGGACTCACTCGCCGAATGGGCCGTGCGCTTGGTTAGATAGCTTGGTGGTGAGAGGCAACCCATGTATCATGCCTCACTCCTTCTGCCTGCTGCTGTACGCTGTGCGATGAGAACCTGACGTCAACGATGATGATTTCTTGTCAAATAAATACGATGTTTTCATTCGTCCGGGGCGATTCCGGGTTGTCCTGGCCAATAGGGTGAAGATCCTAATCGAAACCCAAGAAGGCAAACCCAACCCGAAAATTTTGTGAAGATATGGTCCATATGAGGCCATTTTGGGTCCTGATTTTGGGAAGTTGATTATTTTTTGGGATCGGGAGAATAGAAATTGGCCAAACCAAACCATAATCGGAACTTCGCAAACACCATAGTATCCTACGAAAAATCAGAACTGATGCGACGATCATGAAGACTACTACAACCAACATCCACCATCTCGTCCACAAAAAAACGACCACTCCCCTCCTTAAACCCCCGAACAAGCATCTACCAAAAACACACTGTCCATCAAAGTGGCTGGTTTATTACTGCTACACGCATGTTTCAACGCACAGAAGGTCGTGCGGTGTTGTTGCTGGTCTACACTGCTATCGGTAGTGCCTAGGAGAGAGTCCCTGCCGTCTCGTTCTTCCTGCGGCTCTTCCACCTTATTCTCCAACCCTTCCCCCCACATACCTCTACAGTTACTTCTCGTACTCCTGGCCGTGCCACCTCCGACCGCAAGGGCCCAGTCCTCCTTCCTAACCACTCCCGAAGAAGCATCTACCAAACACCCGCTATCCATCGAAATGGCTGGTTTATTACTGCTACACGCATGTTTCAACGCGCAGAAGGTCTAGAGGTGTTGCTGGTCTACACTGCTATCGGTAGTATCTATGAGAGAGTCCCTGCCGTCTCGCTCTCTCTGTAGCTTTTCTACCTCCTCCAACCCTTTCCCCCACACACTTTTACTACTCTTCTTACTTCTCGTACCCTTGACCCTGCCACCTTCAACCGCAAGAAGAACACATTCCCCCCCCCAAAGCACTCCCGAAGAAGCATCCACCAAAAACACGCTGTCCATCAAAATGGCTCGTTTATCACTGCTACACGCATGTTTCAACGCGCAGAAGGTCGTGCGGTGTTGCTGGTCTGCACTGCTATCGGTAGTGCCTAGGAGAGAGTCTCTGCCGTCTCGATCTTCCTGCGGCTCTTCCAACTTAATATTCTCCAACCCTTCCCCCCACACACTACTCCTACTACTCTTACTTCTCGTACCCCTGACCGTGCGACCTCCGACCGCAAGGGCCCAGTCCTCCTTCCTAAGCACCCCCAAACAAGCATCCACCAAACACCCGCTGTCCATCGAAATGGCTCGTTTATAACTGCTACGCGCATGTTTCAACGCGCAGAAGGTCGTGCGGTGTTGCTGGTCTACACTGCTATCATCGGAGGTACCTAGGAGAGAGTCCCTGCCGTCTCGCTCTCTCTGTAGCTTTTCTACCTCCTCCAACCCTTCCCCCCACATACTATTATTATTGCTACTCTTACTTCTCGTACCCCTGACCCTGCCACGTCCGACCGCAAGGGCCCAGTCCTCCTTCCTAAGCACCCCCAAACAAGCATCCACCAAAAACCCGCTGTCCATCGAAATGGCTCGTTTATAACTGCTACGCGCATGTTTCAACGCGCAGAAGGTCGTGCGGTGTTGCTGGTCTACACTGCTATCATCGGAGGTACCTAGGAGAGAGTCCCTGCCGTCTCGCTCTCTCTGTAGCTTTTCTACCTCCTCCAACCCTTCCCCCCACATACTATTATTATTTCTACTCTTACTTCTCGTACCCCTGACCCTGCCACGTCCGACCGCAAGGGCCCAGTCCTCCTTCCTAAGCACCCCCAAACCAGCATCCACCAAAAACCCGCTGTCCATCAAAATGGCTGGTTTATTTCTGCTACACGCATGTTGCAACGCGCAGAAGGTCGTGCGGTATTGCTGGTCTACACTGCTATCGGAGGTACCTAGGAGAGAGTCCCTGCCGTCTCGCTCTCTCTGTAGCCTTACATCCTCCTCGATTCCTTCCCCCCTAAACGGCGCTACTTCTCTATAAGCCACGGCACCCCTTGTTCCTGCTTGGGTCGCCTGTACTGTTATCCATCCTGTGATCACATGAAGTAGGAATAATAGGAGGAGGTGCATGCTTTCTGCTAAATACTTGGTACTCGTATGTACTTACCGGTGCTACGTACTGCTCCTGTGAACGCAAAAAAACAAAAACTCCGAAATATCCTAACCCACACAACAGTATATAAAAAGTAGTGGTCAAAAGCAAGCTCGTCGAAAGTGTCGCGCACAGAAAATATGGGCGACGGTTGTCTGCCCCAGCACTCAACCCACCCCTTCCCTTGGCAGTTGTGCCAACACCATAATAGTATCAGTTTTAAGAAAAGCAGTCAGTGCCCCTCCTAAATTTCAAGGCAAGGGCCTAACACAGATACCCGGTACCTACTACTATTGCTGTGTACGTACTACTATAAAAACTGATTTCCGTCTTCTTTTTTTTTTCTTCTTTTCTTTTCCTTCTTTGTTGCCTTCCGTCTCGTGTACTAACTACCGTCGAATTACAGCAGTATACACGACGACAGCCGTAGTACATACAGCAGCAGCAGTAGTTGGTCTGCACAGAGGGAAATGTGTGATCACAACGAGCACAGCAGAGTTCAGGAGTGTTGGTATCTAGACAGCCAAAACGAAGGAGGACGAGGCCCGTCTGTCGAGTGTGATGATGAGCTGGGCGAACCAACCGACCTCTCGCTGAAACTACTGCCAAATAGACCTACTGCGGTACGTCCGCGGTGGGCAAAGAGAAAACTTCAACAATTATAGGGTTTCCCCGTGAAAAAAGAAAGTCGTGAAGATCGTCGTCTCGCCAAAAGAAAGTCGTCTCGAGGTTACGCCGCGAAATTATACGTGAAAATTCAAAAACCTAGAAATTTTACCACGACGAAAAAATCTGACGAGAGGTACTTCTACGGCATATTTTTTTTCGTCGTGAGGATGAACAGCTGCGAACAGACCGCAGCCAGGCCATCCCCATCTCCCAGCCTTGGCACCCCTCATCTCGTGCGCTGTAAGTAATCCACAGCAGCAGCAGTGCACCACGACGACATATACCGCTTCAACGTGTGGCCGGCCGGCACCGCAGGAGATAGAGGCTGCTTTCTGTTTGTGTGAAACCCATCTACAGCTCTGCGCTGATCGCATGTTGAGTTTCTTGTCGACGAGAGGAAACATGTCCTCGGGTGCACGCAGCAAGGGGCATGCAACCACACCAACAGCGAGCGCAAAATACATTCCCTTTGCACTGGCACCCCGCCGAGCCGAGACCATCGCCAAGGCTGTGGAGAACCACAGCATGCCGGACTGGGGGTCGAGGGGGGTGGCGTTGGGCCTCTGAGGGCGACCGGGAGCAACAACAACAGCTCTCCAGTGCGTCTGGATGATAGCTTTGGCTCGCTGGGACGCTCACCGGAGTTGGAATTTGTGGGCACGAGAGGTGGGGGAGCTGCTGCTGCTGCTGTGGTTGGAGGTCCGAACGGGGTGGAGGAGGCAGATGAAAAGGACTAGGATGATGAGCAGGGGGGGGAATAACGCAGGCGGCGGTACCACAGCAGGTTGTGCTTGAGGTTGTATGTAGCGGATCATCGGAGCATATATTTGGCGTTAGTACGAGTATGATGTACGAAGAAGCAGGACGGAGGATCGCTCCATATGGTTTTGCGTTTTTGAAGCTTGCCGTCCAGACACGAGTGTTTATACCACTACAGCAGTAGTAGTAAACCAGGTATGACACCTGATGGTGTGTTTGCTGTATGTACTCGTACGTCCGGCAACTGCTGCTGTACGAGCTTCAGGCATACATACAGTAATCAACACACACGTGATTGGACCCACGAATGGAAGGGGTGTACAACGGCAGGCAGTAGTAGCGCCAGTTGATAAACCGGAGGTTTTAGTTTTTGCGGGTTCATGCTTTGTATCTGATAGGTGATGAGAGTATGACGAATGCGCAATCGGCACAGGAAATATAGTACCAGGTACCAGGTACCTGGTAGATGAAAAAGCGGGCCGAACGTCGAGATCTACATCATTACCGCAGACTACTCGCCAAACTGTGGTTCAAACGTCACGGCGAACTTCGCGACGATTTTTTTTGCCGGAAAATAACTGAGACGACCTTCTTTCACGACGTTTTTTTAAATTTTACGGGGAAACCCTGAGTAGGTTTAGCAGTCTGGGAGAAGGGATCTTTAGGGGTGTTTTTTACTTGAAAAATGTGTAGCTTGGTCTGCACTTCGGAATCGTCGTCCGCATCTGAGAAATTTCCTGGTTCGATGCAAACTCGGCGTAGCCGCGTTTATGGCGAGTTTTGGCCCGTTTCGGCTGCGGTTTGGGGTCAGCGTTAGGGTTAGGGTTAGGGTTAGGGTTAGAGTCAGGGGTTGGGTTGGGTCTTCGCGCATGCCTTGACCGTCGTCTCGCCAAAAGAAAGTCGTCTCGAGGTTACGCCGCTAAATTATACGTGAAAATTCAAAAACCTAGAAATTTTACCACGACGAAAAAATCTGACGAGAGAGGTACTTCTACGGCATATTTGTTTTCGTCGTGAGGATGAACAGCAGCGAACAGACCGCAGCCAGGCCATCCCCATCTCCCAGCCTTGGCACCCCTCATCTCGTGCGCTGTAAGCAATCCACAGCAGCAGCAGTGCACCACTACGACATATACCGCTTCAACGTGTGGCCGGCCGGCACCGCGGGAGATAGATAGATGCTGCTTTCTGTTTGTGTGAAACCCATCTACAACAGCTCTGCGCTGATCGCATGTTGAGTTTTGTTATTGGTATTGTGTGGCTATACCCTGGCAATGTAGGCGAAGGCTGTGTCCTCAGCGTAAGCCGAGTGATGACACCGGTCACGCAGTGACCAGGAGTGCGATACTCCGGTGTGGTAGTGAGAAAAATACGTGATAACACGTAAACACTGGCGCTTAGTTGGCCAACACACACAGATGAATTCCACAGAGAATGCAGGAGTCCAGATGACGGCAGCTTCCAGAGATGAACAGGCAGCTAGGTTACCATAACGATTCGTCGAGATCAACACGAGAGAGTGAGGTACTCGGTCCTACCAGCTCGGTCCTACCAGCAGATATAATACGAATAATGCTATTCCTCCGCATAATATACGTTACATGCCGAAACGGTACATAGACTACGATCTACGATACAGTGCAGTGCTACTGAACATTGACTCATACATGGTCATGTGCTAACATTTCCATAACACTCCCCTTCAATGAAAATTGCCCTGAATTGTATCAAACTATAATTTTGACAAACAAACCTAGAAAACGAATCCAATTCGATGTTGAAACAATAAAGTCCAGAAAATAATCAAGTCGGTGATAATAGAAGTAGTTCAAGAGACCACTCCATTCGATGAAATTAAGCAGTTCATTCGATGCTTTAACCAGTAGAAATTGTAACGATGTTTCGTGCCCTATGTGCATACATTTATGTGCTTGCAAAAGTACTGCTATTGTATCTTGCACAAACCAAATTTACCATATCCTTCAATCCTACATGGCTCGTTCAACCAGTGATGGTGCGAGGCCGAATGTTGACTATTGAAATAGCAAACTGATTCACACAAATAACAGTTTCACAAAACAACCACACAAACACAAAACACAGATATTGATGACACAAACATATAACACACGATGTTGACAACGACTTTTACATCAGAAGTTGCGGATGATGTCCAGTAGCTGCTGGAAACGCGGCTTGGCAAAATGCTTGGTCCCTATGTCGGCGGGGTTGTCGTTGGTGGGGATGTAGTGCGTCGAAATCTTCCCCTCGGTGACCAGCTCGCGGATGTAGAAGTAGCGGAGAGCAATGTGCTTGGTGCGAGAGCTGAACGATCGGTTCCCGAGCGCATGCAGAGTTGCAGTGTTGTCGCAGTGAAGTGGCACTTGAACGAACTGCTCCCCAAACCCAAGCTCCGTCATCATGTTCATGCAGAACACGGCTTCTTTCATCGCGAGTGCCGATGCAACCAGCTCAGCCTCCATGGTAGACATGGCAGTCAGGCTTTGAAGGCCCGACTTGAAGCTAATTGGTGCTCTGGCCAACATCATGATGTAACACGACGTCGACTTGCCGTTGTCCGGGTTGTTCGCCCAGTTAGCGTCCGAAAAGGCTGTGAGCTTAAAACCTCCCTTTGTGTACACTATGGTGAAGCTGGTGGACCCCGCCAGGTACCTCAGAATGTGCTTGGCCGCGACCATGTGCACCTTCGACGGTTTTGACATAGCACGAGAGAGCTGGCTCGAGCTGTACATTATGTCATACCTGAGGACAGAAGACAGGTACATGACCGTGCCGGCGATCGCTTGGTACCGTTGCGTCTCCTCGGCGTTGAGCAGTGTCTCCTCCGGCTGCTTAGTGGAGAGCTCGGGTCCGTAACCAGGGGTCAGCGTTGGCTTGCAGTTCGCGAAGCCGAACCGCTCCAAGGCGGACTTGGTGTATTCCTCCTGGTCTATTGTGAGTGTCTTCTCCGCCCGGTTCCGGGTGACCTGTAGCCCAAGTACACGCGACACATCGCCCATTTCGGTCATCTTGAACCGGTCCATTAGTTGTGTCTTGATCTTCTCGATCACTTCGATGTTACCACCAATCACGAGTAGATCGTCCACGTAAAGTGTGAGGATGACGGTGACACCGTTGTGCTTGTAAATGTATACGCACGTGTCAGATTTCAGCGGGACGAAACCGATGATCTTGAGGACGGGGTCAATGGTGTGAAACCAGTTCCCGGGGCTTTGTGCTAGCCCGTAGAGGCTTTTCTCCAGCCTCATGACTAGAGGACCTCCATCCTTGTCCTTGGTCTCATATCCAGGGGGTTGCGCGATGAACACTTCCTCTTCAATGTCCGCATACAGGAAAGTTGTCTTGACATCAAGCTGAATGACTTCCCAGTCCATTTCCACAGCTATAGCAAGCACCATCCGAACACTCTGCAGCCTGCAAACCCGAGCGAACGTGTTGCCGCAGTCTAGCCCATGTACTTGGTTCCAGCCTTGCGCGACCACCCGCGCCTTGTAGGAATTATCGGCCTTACGCTTCAGAACCCACTTTGAGTTGATGATCTTCTGTCCCGGAGGAACAGTAGAGCGCGGAACGAGCTTGTAGACCTTGAGTTCATGCAGGCTGTCCATCTCCTTATCCGCAGCAACGCGCCAAAATGAAGCTTCCGGTGTTTTCATGGCGTCGTAGAACGATTTAGGGATTCCCGGCTGCATAGTCTGCACAGGATATGCGTACTCTGCGAACCGAGGCATGTCGTCTTTGTGGGCGACGTCCTGATACTCCCCCATCGTGGAGTATGCGAAATTTAGGCGTCGGAGTTCGCTGACAGTCCTGGCGTTAGGTGTACTAGCAGTAGCTCTGGTAACAGCCGGTGTAATCGCGCGGCTTCCGCGCGACGCAGACCCACCTCGCGAAGAACCACCACGCGAAGCAGATCCGGAAAGCAAAGATCCCGATGGCGAAGCACCCGATGGCGAAGCACCCGATGGCGAAACACCGGATGGCGAAGCACCGGATGGCGAAGCACCGGATGGCGGAGGACCCTGCTCGGCAGGGCTTACTCCCCCAGGCGGAATAGATGGAGTAGTGGCTGCGGTATCAATGCCAATGTCGCGGTTGGTGACATCATGGATTTGCCCTATAAGTGTAGTTACTAACGGATCTGCACCGTCTATGTTAGGAGAAGGCCCATGGATGTCTATGTTAGACGTGTGATCGCGCACATCCCTTACCAGGTCGTCTCCTTCGTCATACGTAAACTCTCCGTCGTCAAAGCCACCGACCTCCAGGCGAGGCAGTGCTGAGGGCGTCTCAATGAAGACGACGTTTCGACTCTCCCTCACACGCTTCGTCGCCGGGTTGTAGATCCGGTAAGACTTGCTGTTCGTGCTGTACCCAACCAGGCGTCCTTCCCAAGCACGCGACTCCAATTTCTTGGTGTGGGTTTCTACATGCACAAACGACCTAGCCCCGATCACCCGAAGGTTCCCGAGGTAAGCATCCTTGCCGTAGAGTGCCTTGTAGGGCGTACCGTTGCTCAACGCCGCATGTGGGACCCGGTTGCTTAGGTAGACTGCCGCCTGCATCAACTCCCCCCAGAGAAAACTCGGGAGACCCGAATCAGTAAGTAGACAGCGCACGATGCCAGCAAGCGTCCGACCTGCCCACTCGTTCGCGCCGATCTGCTGTGGGGTGTTGGTAGACGCAAACTCCAACTGGATTCCAATGTCGAGACAGTACTGGCGGAACTCCGAACTCGTAAACTCTGTACCTTTGTCCCCCTTCAGCCGGACCAAGCGCTCTTTGGACGGAATCACAACGGCCTTGTTGAACAGCTCGAGGGAGTCAACGGTGTTTGTCTTGCTCTTGATGAGGAATATCTCCTTCCACTTCGTCAGTTGGTCAACAAACTTGGTGACGAAAGCGTAACCGCCCAGTGCTAGAGGGCTGATAGGCCCCATGGTGTCTACGGTGACAAGCTCAAAAGGTCGCTCCACGTCATATAATGCTCGCTTCGGGTGGGGTTGTTGCTCACTTTTGCCGAAGGGGCAGACGTCGCACGGCGTCAGGTCACCTTTGTAGTCAACGCCGCTGCACGGCGTCTGCCGCAGAACATTCATGCTGTTGCGATTGACATGCCCCATGCGACGGTGCCACAGGTCGGCCGATACCACCTTCAAGGCAGCACCGCCGTTAGGCTTCACGGAGACCCCTGCACGGCCCTCCAGCTCAACTTCAATGGAGCACATGGTCTTCCTGGTCGCTTCGTCAACACCCAGGTTCTTCATCGGCAGGACAAGGTCGTCTTTCTCCAACCGCGGGTTGTCCGGGTAGAACAGCGAAGCCATTCCTCCCAGCATTGCCTGAGAGACGGAGAAGAGGTTCGTCCCCAGCCCAGGCACGACGATTGCTCGGAAGGAGAAATCCCGCTTGTTCCCACCGTCATCGGCAATGGCGCCGTTGATAGTGCCGGCATCTACCCCGTGCAGGATGTGCTGGCCAGCCGCGACGATTTCGTGGGGAACCTGAAGAGATTCGTAGTCTCGCATCAAGGCAAGCAGTCCTGGAGTAAGCTCCGGGTCTACGAAGTTGTAGGACGCTCCGCTGTCCACCAGCATACGGATGACGGAACCATCGGTGAGAAGCCCACCCCCACCATACAGGTCGGGAGTGGTCGCCATGAGCGCTCGGAAGATCCCTTCCGACAGACGGTGGTTGGTCGGTGACTCCGCCGGAGCAGACGCAGGCGCCGCCGGCGCGACGGCGAGCCCCGCGGTGATCACCCCAGTACAGGGGGGCGGCGCGGCCGCCGCTGACACCGCGTGGAACGAGTACCCGAAAGTGTTCTGTGCCGGAGAAGAAAGTGGGGCCATGTGGGCGCTCCCGACGTGAGCGAAGCTAGCGTCGCTCACCGGTTGTTGAGGGGCTGCAGCCAGGTGTGCGCTCCCGACGGGAGCGAAACCACCATGGCCCGGTGTCTGCAGAAGCGCCAGGCGCGCAGATAGCGACTGGATCTCCTATTGCGCCTTGCACTCGTTGTCGCTGTGCGTGACGGTCTTGTGGTAGGAGCACCATTTTGGAGAAGGGTCGCTGCCGCTACCCTTCTTGCCCTTCTTTTTCCACGACGACTTTCCTGTCTTCGGCCTAATTTTCTTGGCCGGGGCAGGGCAGTCTCGCTGGAAGTGACCGTAAGCCTTGCAGTTGTGGCACTGATCCGTACTTGTTGCAGCCATCGCCGCTCCGCGGCCGACCACCGCAGGACCCGACGATTTCCTCGACTGCGCGTCGATGAAGTAGTTTGTAGCCGTCTTCTTCAACGCCTCCACGTCCGGAAACGGGCTCCGGTAGTGCATGTCCTGGAGGAATCGGTACTCCGAGGAGTGCGTAAGTGCACTAAGCACCATATCCTCGTAAGATTCATCGGTGGTGGGCTCCCCCATGTCGTCGAGGCGAAGCTTGAGGTCGTCCATGTTAGCCAGGAAGTCGATGACGTTCTGGCCAGGCCGGAGCTTCGCGGCGTGGAGCTGTGTCTTGCAGACCCGACGGGATTCCTTTGTGTTGCCGTCGAAACGCTCCTTGAGGGCCGCCCACGCCGCTGCCCCGTCACCCATCTCACCCCCAGACTTCGCTTGGAAAGGCCTGGTGATGATGTTTGCCGACCCGGTAGTGGAGAAGTAAACCAGCGAGTATAGCTGGTTGTTGCGGGCTTTCCATGTCGCCGTTGCTGCAACAGCATCAGTGTCCGTACCCACGGGGCACGGCTCCCCGTCGAGGATCTTGAGAAGTTCCTGTGAATGGAACCCCACTGCCTGGCGAAACTTCGCCTGCCATTCCCTGTAATCCCGTTGCTCTTTGCAAAGGCACACGGATTCAAGGGTGCGTTTTAACGCGTTGAACGACGATTCCGCCATCGCTTCCCGACCCTAACCAGGGACCGGGGCTACGCGCAAGGCGCGCAGGCTTTACCCACACGTATAACGCCCCGAGTACCGGAGTGAGCTCGACGCGCAAGGGACAGTGCAGGGTGTTAATTTGCTACACGGATGTAGGCTTTGCAGGATTGCAGCCCTGAAGCTCACAATCCACGTCTTCCGGACACTCTCCAGTATCCGCCCAGACTTCTGCACTCCGCGAGACACAGGTACAACCTACCACAGTTGACTAAGCTGCGGTGTGTGGCGTCGGAGGCGCCAACTCCGGCCACGTCCTGCAGGCACACGGGTCAGATGCACTGCTCAGACTTGTCGAATCCTCAATCTTACACACGCACCGCGAACCGGTACGAGAAAAATGGTCTTGGATGTAGACAGCACCTCGCGTGACGCCGCACGCGCAGGTAACGTGATGCGATTCACGTTGTATGGGACTGCCGCACCGGATGCAAACAGCCCAGTCAGATCCTCACCCTTAACACACGCTACCAAGTAGGCACTCAGCAGGTGGAAGGTGTCTTGGACAGACTACGCCTCGCGATACGACACGCGCAGGCGATTTAGGGAAATCGATTTGAACACACGCGGAACACCAGAGCGGTGCTCTGCACGCGCAAACCAACAACCCTGCACAATTCTATTCGCCGACCGGAATCAACGCCTAGATGTTATGCTCCCGAATGCTTTACACACAGCAGTATCGTACCGAATGTGCAGCCGAGAACCCAGGTGATCAATCCGGATCCAAACAGCAGCCGGGTTGACTCAGTGTAGACCTCCAACAGGAAGCAGACTCCAGCAGAAGAGACCTTCGCGAAACAAATGTGTATGCACACTACTCGCCACGCTCACGAGGCTCATAACCTGTTATTGGTATTGTGTGGCTATACCCTGGCAATGTAGGCGAAGGCTGTGTCCTCAGCGTAAGCCGAGTGATGACACCGGTCACGCAGTGACCAGGAGTGCGATACTCCGGTGTGGTAGTGAGAAAAATACGTGATAACACGTAAACACTGGCGCTTAGTTGGCCAACACACACAGATGAATTCCACAGAGAATGCAGGAGTCCAGATGACGGCAGCTTCCAGAGATGAACAGGCAGCTAGGTTACCATCACGATTCGTCGAGATCAACACGAGAGAGTGAGATACTCGGTCCTACCAGCTCGGTCCTACCAGCAGATATAATACGAATGCTTTTCCTCCGCATAATATACGTTACATGCCGAAACGGTACATAGACTACGATCTGCGATACAGCAGTGCTGTGCTACTGAACATTGACTCATACATGGTCATGTGCTAACATTTCCATAACAAGTTTCTTGTCGACGAGAGGAAACATGTCCTCGGGTGCACGCAGCAAGGGGCATGCAGCCACACCAACAGCGAGCGCAAAATACATTCCCTTTGCACTGGCACCCCGCCGAGCCGAGACCATCGCCAAGGCTGTGGAGAACCACAGCATGCCGGACTGGGGGTCGAGGGGGGTGGCGTTGGGCCTCTGAGGGCGACCGGGAGCAACATACAGCTCTCCAGTGCGTCTGGATGATAGCTTTGGCTCGCTGGGACGCTCACCGGAGATGGAATTTGTGGGCACGAAAGGTGGGGGAGCTGCTGCTGCTGTGGTTGGAGGTCCGAGCGGGATGGAGGAGGCAGATGAAAAGGACTAGGATGATGAGCAGGGGGGGGAATAACGCAGGCGACGGTACCGCAGCAGGTTGTGCTTGAGGTTGTATGTAGCGGGTCATCGGAGCATGTATTTGGCGTTCGTACGAGTATGATGTACGAAGAAGCAGGACGGAGGATCGCTCCATGCAAAACCATATTATGGTTTTGCGTTTTCGAAGCTTGCTGTCCAGATACGAGTGTTTATACCACTACAGCAGTAGTAGTAAGCCAGGTATGACACCTGATGGTGTGTTTGCTGTATGTACTCGTACGTCCGGCAACTGCTGCTGTACGAGCTTCAGGCATACATACAGTAATCAACACACACGTGATTGGACCCACGAATGGAAGGGGTGTACAACGGCAGTAGTAGCGCCAGTTGATAAACCGGAGGTTTTAGTTCTTGCGGGTTCATGCTTTGTATCTGGTAGGTGATGAGAGTATAAGGAATGCGCAATCGGCACAGGAAGTATAGTACCAGGTACCAGGTACCTGGTAGATGAAAAAGCGGGCCGAACGTCGAGATCTACATCGTTTCCGCAGACTACTCGCCAAAATGTGGTTGAAACGTCACGGCGAAGTTCGCGACGATTTTTTTTGCCGGAAAATAACTGAGACGACCTTCTTTTCACGACGTTTTTTTATATTTTACGGGGAAACCCTATTTATAATGACCGAAAAAGCAGGTAGTAATTATGTATTACAACAGCTGTTATGAGATATGAAGGCGACATGAGCGTGATATGCATCTTCGACAGTAAGCACTTGCTCTACGAATCTTAGCGCCAGTCGACACATGTCCTGCGACACCTAACGGTTCGACAACGAAAGAAATCTTTGGCGGACGCCCAAACCAACTACGACAGGAATTCCTCAAGAAAAAATGTCTTCAACGAAGCGTAGCAGTGGGCCCGGGGCCGGCGTCAAACGCAAAGAAGTCGAAAGCGACTGGAGTGAGTAGTAGCAAAACTTCCCTCGCAAACGCGAATGTCGCTAATAACAACGGAATCAGCACCCTGGCAAACACCCAAGGTAGATTGAAAAAAACAGGATCTTTCGTTGTCCACGGCACCCATAGAGGATGCAAAAAAGTCAGTTACCTGGTAGACCTTGGCACTCGCCAAGTCACTAGCGTCATGGAGGCGATGCAAAAGCTGACTCTCTTCTTAGGTGAAGAAACCCCCACCGAAAAACCATCAACCAGTCCGCTCCCCACGCTTGAACTCAAAGTACCCGCTGACAGACTTGCAAGTACACGCACAACGGATGTTTGCTGAAAGTATTGAAATATTATAGACGCAGGCGTACGCTGCAACGAAACGCCCGCGAACACCTCTATATTCGGATCCCAGGTGCAGACCAAAGGCAGATCAACTGTGTATGGTGCTGTACTGGAAGTTCATGATAGACACGAGAACAGACTCTTAAAGTACGAAGATCTATTCCGAGCCCGAACCGAGGAGATCAACCGACACAGCCTTCCCGCTTGGCGGTGCTTTTCTCCAGTTCCCCCCGCACACATTCGCCGAACTTCGCGTGGCGTTCGCCCTGAACTTGCTCGTCGTGGGCGATGAAGAGCTTCCTGCTTGGAGCCCGAGAAGTGCAGGGGGGGCTTACCCAGGCCGACCAAGATGCCGTTGTCCTTGATAGTTCCTTTGCAGTAGACACAATCCTTACGGACCCCTGCAAACATAGATTATAGACAACACACCGACAGCACAAAGGAGACATACATGTAAGTTGAATGCAAATATTCTACTTGGTATGAGTTTAGTTGACGAAGACTTTGAAAAGGGCAAATGCCAAAATCAGTTATAATACCTGATCCGTTTGAGCCAAAATCAGGTGTGTACTAAAACCAAGTAAAAAACGCCCGCCACTAGCGGTGTTCTGTCCATGAAAGTCGGGTAAAAATAGAAGCGTTGCATATATGGCCTCCAAAATCTAAGTCGTTTATTTGTCTTTAGGGTGTAGATATCACGGGCTCCGCTTGGACCTGCAGAGAGTCACTGTTTATAGGCTTCGTTTGTTCTGCGACGGCGGGGGCGCCAAGAAGAGTTGTTATTCTGGCGCACCCCCACCGTTGACAGCTTAAATCTTCTTGACCGTCCTCGCGGAACTGCCAGCTCGGCACGGAATTATCTTGCCGTACCAAACCTGAGACAAACTCGACGCGGGGTGGTGCAGATAAAGACCATGGTGATGTATGGACCACTGCGACCATAGAAAACAACAATGCAGCGGCAGTAGGACACAACAACTATACAATAACGGAAGCACGTCGCACATCCCAAAGAAGAAAAAAAGCGAAACCAGCATACTCATGTATGCATATTTATGTAAACACGTACTCTGACGTACAACGTGTACATGCGAGTACAGAGTTTATACGTTGCGTAATGCAGAAGAATTTCAACCGAGGGAGGGCAGACGCATACGGAGAGAAACAACAGTGTACATATATATGTGGCCCCTCTGATGTTCGTTTTGTAAAGGATAGACCACTGAGCTACTCAGTCAGCGCTGACTGAGTAGCTCAGTGGTCTATCCTTTATAAACGAACAAAAGAAGTACCTTTGGGCTCGATACGGCCTCCCGCCGATAACATCCTCCGGGGTTGATCAAGCCCGTAATCAGCGCCTGGTTTTTCCTTCATATTGTCCCCCTCCCTAATCGTGAGTTATTTTACTCAAGTGGTTCACTCCACTTCCGACTCTCTGTTCGAGTGTTCTTTTATCGTGGTTCTCTCCACCTGATTTCCCTTTTTCTACCCACGGCAGAAAAAGCGGAAGTACGACGTCTGGCGGGACTCGAACCCCGGACTTCTTTTGTTCGTTATATAAAGGATAGACCACTGAGCAACTCAGTCAGCGCTGACTGAGTAGCTCAGTGGTCTATCCTTTATAAACGAACAAAAGAAGTACCTTTGGGCTCGACACGGCCTCCCGCCGATAACATCCTCCGGGGTTGATCAAGCCCGTAATCAGCGCCTGCTTTTTCCTTCATATTGTCCCCCTCCCTAGTCGTGAGTTATTTTACTCAAGTGGTTCACTCCACTTCCGACTCTCTGTTCGAGTGTTCTTTTATCGTGGTTCTCTCCACCTGATTTCCCTTTTTCTACCCACGGCAGAAAAAGCGGAAGTACGACGTCTGGCGGGACTCGAACCCCGGACTTCTTTTGTTCGTTATATAAAGGATAGACCACTGAGCTACTCTGTCAGCGCTGACTGAGTAGCTCATTGGTCTATCTATTATAAATGAACATCTATCTGATTGGTTCAAAGTTGGCCAAAATCAGTTGAAAGCTGGAGAGGGTAGAAAACAAACTGGTATAAGTTGGCCTTTTCTAGCCAAAATCAGTTACGATGTCAGCTTGGACAATAGCAGCGTTCCTGGGGTGTGTTTTGTACTTGTTTTTAGAACTTAACTGATTTTGGCTGAAAAGCGCCAGATATACCTGATTTGCCAAAAACACCTTGAAAAACAGTTTCGAAAACACGCGTTGGCGTGCGCTGTACAGGCAGAAAGCACTAAAGGTACATAGGAATAAGATGCGATGAATGATGTTGGCAAACCCTTACGTCTTTTTTCGCGGCAGAGACGGCGACGGCAGAGTCGGCAGCAGCATAAAACATGGAAACGTGTTAGTGTACTCAACGCCTGTCTGTTATCGTGTCAACAACAGCAGCAGCGGCGGTAGACAACTGTCCCGGAGTGGAAAGAAACGCAGGCTGCAAACAACAACGGCAGCTGTTCGGAAAAAAAAGTTGGTTAGAGTGTGCAAAACAAAAACAACGGCATCAGCAGCGCATATACAAAGGGCTGTACGCGTACTAAACCCCTGTCTCAGTGTGAGCTCGTATCAAGAAAAAAAAAATGGCCATTTGTTTTTGGTTATACGTACTGCTGTAGTGTGCAAGACAAAACTCGAAGTTACTGTAGTACCTGGTATGTATTTGTGCCTTGTATTTAGTGCTGAAGGTCGACAACATGCGGGAACAGCAACAACCCAGACAACAGCTGCAGCAGCAGCGGCGGCAGACACCGACTCAAAGCTGCGTACAACAGCAACAACGCGAACGACGCCTGCGTCCACAGTAAAATCAGCATCACGGACGATAGGCGCGCGGGGTTACAGCAGCAGGAAAAGAAGCAGCAGCATAAACAACAACAGCAGCAGCGGCGGGAGACACTGTTGGGAAAACGAACGCAGGCTGTAAATAACAACGGCAGTAGCAGCGGCAGCAGCAGCACAAAAGCAAGTGGCAGTAGGCGCAGTAGCGCATAAACAAAGGGCATTATTAGTACCAGGTATGTTTTTGTCTTGGATTTAGTGCTAAAGGCCGACAAACAACAACAACAACAACAACAACAACAACTACAACTACAACAACAACAGCAACATCAACAACAACAGCAGCAGCAGCCGCGGCGGTATAAATAGGTGGCAAACAACAACACAAACAACAACAGCAACAGAGAAGCACAGAACACAACTCACCGCCACCTCCTGCCTCGAGCGTGAAGGACACGGTGCGGACGTCGATAGGCCTGGCGCATAATTCATAGTCTTTGGGCCACTTCAAGATTATCCCGCTGCCGGGGCAGGTGTCGTGGTCGCAGGTTGCAAAATCGACCTTGCCTCCAAAGATCTGCCTCCATCATATAGCTGGGAGATGCAGCGGTTGCACTTTACAGTGGGATTGAGCACTGACTTGGACAGGGGGGTTCTGTTCGAAATGGGCTTCCAAGATCCGTCAGAAGAGGGCGAGGCAGAGGTGTATTGAAGGCAGCACCTTTAATATCCGCAGCAGGAAAAAGTGCAGTCCACTCTGTAGAAGCAGCACCACCAGGAGCAGGCGATGCCATCTACCAGGCAGGAGCAGCACTAGCGGGAGGAGCACCCGGTACCAACAGAAGCAGCGAAAGCAAAAACAGCACAATCCAGCAGGAGCGGCACCAGAAGGAGCGGCACGAGCACGAGCGGCACGAGCAGGAGCGGCACGAGCAGGAGCAACGCCAGCAGGAGGCCACCCGGCCAAGCGGTATACGAAGAGGCAGCACCAGCGTGACGCCCGTCGTATGCTGTCTACATGTGTCCACGCACGCAAATAATCCAATGACCCGCGTCGTAGTCCTGTGTTGAAAATATTCCGGAACAAAATAGAAACAATAATCGGTCTACTATCGTATGTATGCCGTCTTATAGCCGGTCTCTTCGAGCCAAAGCAGCTGAGATCAACGGCGGTCCTGTTGAATCTGTTCCCGAAAATTCCTTCCACTCGCGAATAATAGTACAAAGCTCTCGCGAATCAGGGCTGATAATCTTGCGAAAGGCCACCGAAACGCCCCCACGGCGACCGACCAGAGAAAACGAATTATAGTTTGTTTACAAGTTTTCCCTTCGGAGTGGCATGAGCTTAGCGTGTAAGAAGACTCTTGCCGAAATACGTATTTCATTTGGTGGGTTGGTTTGAACTATTCCACCAATTGCAGTTGCATGTAGCAGCTGCAGTTGGGGCAATAGCTCAAATATACCTGTTAACAACCAAATATGTATTAGTAAAATGAAACTACTAGTGGAACACGCACATGAGGGTGACGCAAGAGAGCAGTTCTAATGACCGAAAAAGTAGGTAGTAATTATGTATTACAGCTGTTATGAGATATGAAGGCGAGATGAGCGTGATACCTGCTATGTATGCAACTTCGACAGTAGTAAGCACTTGCTCCACGAATCGCAGCGCCAGTAGACACATGTTCTGCGACACCTCACGGTTCGACAACGAACGAAACCTTTGGCGGACGCCCAAACCAACTACAGAAATTCCTCAAGGAAAAACGTCTTCAACGAAGCGTAGCAGTGGGCCCGGGGCCGGCGTGAAACGCAAAGAAGTCGAAGCGACGGGAGTAAGTCGTAGCAAAAATTCCCTCGCAAACGCGAATATCGCTAATATCAACGGAATCAGCACCCTGGCAAACACCCAAGGTAGAATGAAAAAAACAGGATCTTTCGTTGCCCACAGCACCCAAAGAGGATGCAAAAAAGTCAGCTACTCCTTGGCACTTGCCAAGGCACTACTAGCGTGATGAAGGCGATGCAAAACCTAACACTCTTCTTGGGTGAAGAAACCACCACCGGAACAAAATGAACCAGTCCGCTCCCCACGCTTGAACTCAAACTACCCGCTGGCAGACTTGCAAGTACACGCACAGCGGATGTTTGTTGAAAGTATTGAAATATTATAGACGCAGGCGCACGCTGCAACGAAACGCCCTCAAACACCTCTGTATTCAAACCCCAGGCGCAACCAAAGGCAGATCAACTGTGTATGATACTCTACCGGAAGATCATGATAGACACGAGAACAGACTCATAAAAGTACGAAGATCTATTCCGAGCCCGAGCCGAGGAGATCGACCGACACAGCCTTCCCGCTTGGCGGCGCTTTTCTCCAGTAGTTCTACCCGAGCCTATTCGCCGAACTTCGCGTGGCGTTCGCCCTGAACTTGCTCGTCGTGGGCGATGAAGAGCTCCCTGGAGTGCTTGGAGCCCAGGAAGTACAGGGGGGGCTTGCACAGGCCGATCAAGAGGCCGTTGTCCTCGATAGTTCCTTTGCAGTAGACACAATCCTTACGGGCCTGCAAACATAGATTATAGACAACAAACCGACAGCACAAAGGAGACATGTAAGACCTATGCCAATGAAAACGCGAAGTCCAAACGTTTTTTTTCAAATATATGGCTTTAAAAAAACAGCCGAAAATTTTCTCGTACCGCCGCTGTTTTGTTTGGAAAAAAGAGAAATTTTTTTGATTTTTTCTTTTTTTTCCCCCAACGGCTGCAGGCGGCGCAATTAATTTGTGTTTTTCTGGTCGCAAATTGTCAACACGGTGATCGAAACCATCTCGTGCGACGATCGACCCTCGAACTCGACATAGACTCAGCCCACGGCCAACCCACTCGGTATCTGGCAAGCCCAACGAGTATAGATGACGGCCTCGAAGATATCAGGCGGATCCATGGTCTAGGGGGCGAGAGCTTGCCGGCGGCGTCGTACGGTATCCTCCCAATCCTGAAAAAAAGACTATTTTTGCCATTCGAGACGGATGGAGAAGTTTTGTCTTCTGTTTTGTGCAAACCAGCGGCCACATGTTTTTTTATCACACGCCTGGTCAGCTCCCGCCACATGACACCGGCCATGGTGTGAAGACGATGACCCTAGGGTGGGTCGGAGACCCTATCGAGCGCACTCCGTTCAGAATTCGTGATGCAATCGTTGGTTTTGTTGATCGATGTCTGTCGAGGACTCGGAATCTCGCCGCTTCGAACCAAAGATCGGCCTGAGTTTTTCTCAAGCCGATGTTGGCCCAACATCGGCCCCAGATTTGATTTTTTTGGGCTTTTTTTCCAAAAGTTAGGAACTTTTTTTTTTATTTTTTTACGTGGCCCATAGGAAGCGTGTTCTGAAAAGGTTTGGCGGGTATCTTTGGAATTCAAACTTTTTATTGAAACTTCGCTGTACCATTGGCATAGGTCTAAGACGTGTTGAATACAAATATTTTTGTTGGTATGAGTTTAGTTGACGAAGACTTTAAAAAGTGCAAATGCCAAACTCAGTTATATACCTGATCCGTTTGAGCCAAAATCAGGTGTATACTAAAACCAAGTAAAAAACGCGGGCCACCAGTGGTGTTCTGTCCATGAAAGTCGGGTAAAAAAAGAAGCGTGCCATATATGGCCTCCAAAATCTATTTCGTTTAGTTTTCTTTACGGTGTAGATACCACGGGCTTCACTTGGACCTGCAGAGGGTCAATGTATATAGGCTTCGTTTGTTCTGCGATGGCGGGGGCGCCAAGAAGAGTATTTACTCTGGCACCCCCTCACCGTTGACAGCTTAAATCTTCTTGACCGTCCTCGCGGAATTGCCAGCTCGGCACGAAATTATCTTGCCGTACCAAACCTGGGACAATCTCGACGCGGGGTGGTGCAGATAAAGACCATGGTGATGTAATGAAGTACACATTGGCCGGCTACCTCGCCTCCCCCTTACCGTGTTCGACTCTCCCAACATCGGCGGACATCAAAGCCTCAACCGGGACCAGCTCGTTTACATTGACCTCGCCACTGCTCGCCAGCAACGCGCCTACCGCGCCGTACGGGAACTCCACGCGGTCTACGTCTCACGCCTCGACCGCCGCAACGCCCCCATCATGGACGCCCTCCGCCTTTCCCCCCTGTTCTCTGTCGGCGGATGGGCATGGATTTACAACTCCGCAGCCACTATTCGCCAAGGCGCCAAGAAAGGCACCGACGCCACCGTTCTCAAGACCAAACACTCCTTCAACTGGATTGGCCCGCTCAAGATTCTTGCCGTGGGCCCAGCACCAGCCTCTGCCGTTCCAGATGGACGGCCCCTTCACGACAAGCTCCTGTACTTCGACCTTCCCTCGGACATGCCTGGGCGGGACTCCAAGCAGCGCGTCTTCGTTCTCCGCTGCAACCCTTGCCGGAACCCCGACGACATCGACGATCTCCCCAAACACCTACCGGCCAACCTCACTACGTACGTGCTCAGCTCCTTCTCCACTAAGTCCCCGCCCTTCCACGTCACCTTCGACGACATCTCCCCACCACCCGAACGCCTCGAAGTCGATCAGATCTCGGTACACCAACTCGTTCGCGGCCGGGGAGGCGTCCTCGCCGTAATGTACGAAACACATTCGGCCGGACTTCGTAGTTCTTCTTGGGAAAACGAACGAGACCTACAGCTTGACCGACCCCGCATCCTTCGCTATTGGTCGGGCACCCCTTCCCAGCATCGTCAGACCAACCGGCTTTACCGCCAGATGCGCATCGGGGCCGCTCACCGCGAACTATCGCGGTCCCGGGGCGAAAACTTCCTCGCCCCCGGGTACAGCCTCGTACCACGCACTCTCTGGCTTCGCCGCTTCAGCTCTTCACCTTTACCCGCCGGGGCGCACCTCTGGTACAAGGCCCGCGATGGAGGTTGGTGGTTGGGCAAAGTTTCCTGCCGCGCCTCGACCGACACCTCCTCCACTGACTCATACATCGTCCGCTTCCTAGACGACCCGGGCCCGATCAAGATTACTCTACTTCCGTCCCTTAACACCACTTCCCGGAGCGCGACCCACGGATCCTGGTGCCTTCAGCGTAATCAGGCCGGAAGACTGGCACGCGGTGTACTGCGTAATGCCAATGTACCCCCCCCCACCACCGCTTATCCGCCCGACCAGTTAACAGTAGCTGATGGTTGGGGGATGAGTTAGATTGTCGTATACTAGTTTCGGGATGGGATACTCTAAGCGTTCGCTGTCTGGGACACACGTTCGCATTGTGTATTGATTCCATCTAGCACCTCACGTTCCGCTTGTTTCACTAGGACACAACTCGCAACAAAAAGTGTTCCTGTACCTATTTTCCTGTTGCACCTCCTTTTTGCCTTTTCTTAGGGGTGGTCTTTCGGTATTTGGGTCTTTCGGTATTGCGGTCTTTCTTCTTGTCTCTTTTTATCTTATTCTCTTCGTTTCCTATGTTTTCCTTCTCTAGCTAGACCGCTATCGCTTCCAGAGGCATCTTAGCCTCATTTACGAGGTGTGGGTTGGTCTATGGTCTCATATGGCTGTTGGTGTTTGAATAGCAGTATCTTCGACCCCCTCTTTCGATTTTCTGATGTCTAAGTAGCCATCTCTGTATCGTCGTGGGATCTGCATCTACGGCTATTCAGGGTGGGCTAATGTGATAGAGTACCTTGGTTTATAGTACACCAGGTAGAGACCAACCATCAGTACGTATATAGACCAACCATCAGTATGTATATAGACCAACCGTCGGCAAATAAGGTAGTTGTAATCGCAGAATGGATGCGTACGTTTAGTATCGAAGTAGCCGAAGAGATAGAAATATACGTACGTACTATGCTCATACGGAAGTCATGGAGTATCTCGCTACATAGCATTTTCAGAAAAGGATAGTATGTTCATACATAATTCCCGGGGTATAACTACATAGCATCCAAAGTGAGCCCATACAGGATTCTCCGGGTGCTGCTCTACATAGCACCCTCATACAGGACTCACCGGGTGTTGCACTACATGGGAGTACCTCCATACTTGAGGTTTTACGGGATGGCACGCCTGAAGTTGAGGGTGGCGCGTGCCCCCAGTTGCGGGTGACGCGTGCCTCCTTGCCAGTAGTATATAGCCGGTTGAAGGCAGATCATATTTTTGTCTACCAAAACCAGCAGCGTCCCACTCCCCCTCCTTGCTCACTCGTCTCTTGCCCCCTTCGAGCAAGCCGCACACTCTTAATAAAAGAGAAATCTCACGAACTGCGTCTGAGTTTGGCCAAGCACAGGCACTTGTGTCACACTTTTTCTGTGGATCATCATCACTGGTACCCTTGCCCTTTTCCTCCCACATCACGCAAAAACTATTATATACAACAACTGTCAGCCAGCTGTCACCAATCCGCCGGAGGGTAAATAAAAACAAAACGAAACAAGAGGCGCTCGCACCGGAAACACAACACCGACACCACACAGCAACAACCTTAGCACGCCCACGACCAGGGCAGCAGATATAGAACGGAGCTTCGGCCGTAGACCAGGCCGGCGGCGGGCAGCAACCGGGTCCATCGATGGACGTGGACCTCACAAACAACGTGATCAATGTGGATGGGGACAACGATCTAACCCAGGCCGAACCCATATTATTTCTACGAGTCTATAACCACATATATATACTTAGATCTCACTCTCTGAGCGTGCTCGGTTGGTACACCCCTGGCCTCTCAGAGCTCCCACTTCGAAACCGCCTCTCTTCATTATTTGCCGAACCTTTCCTGCGGGTTTTTTTGTTTCCTTTCTTTCTCTGGCACTCTCGGTGCTTTGCGCCCTTCTTCTTCTCTCGTTGTTGTGCGTGTGTGTACTCCCGAGTACGGCACCGTTGGTGAGCCCGGCACCGTCGCGGGTGTGCGGGTGCTGGCGGGTAGAGAGGGGGTTGCAAGGAGTGTGGTCGCTGCTTTCGTGCCTAGGCGTCGCGTGTGCCTCGAGACACGATGGGTGTATGAATGGGCTCTGCCTAGCCTCCATTTGTGATTTTCGATAGGGTAAGTACGATTTATAAGGGTCGTTCGGCATTGCGAGATAATATTCAAGCTGTGCTTATTTTTGCGACCGGCCTGAAAATCACAGAGGGAGGTACCCAGTCTGAATACCAACATTCTCGAGCTGACGAATGACGACCACAGCGAGTAACGGTTAACACGATGCGGGCGACGGGGCTCACTGTGACAGAGGGTAACTTAAAGGAAAACTGTGCCCGGACCGAATCGGTGGCGAGGTGGTCGCGTGAGAGGCGGGATCCGTAAGAGGCTGAGAGAGAAGCTCTGCATTCCGATTTTTTTCATTTCTTGGCTTTGCAAGGTGTTCCAATCAGACAGAAAATTATTTCATGAGGGGACGGGCATTTTTTTCTTCCCATCTTTTTCGGTTTCATTTTCAAGGTTTTTGTTTTGCTGCTGTGCCGTGCTGTGATTTAGCTTTCGTACTGCGGTACATACCGCAAGCATATATATCAAAAGAGGAAGATCTATACCTCGGGTATATACGTACGTTCGTACGTCCAGCAACCGCCCGCGACGTGAAGCGTATGTGGCGTCCGAGCTGTTTTCTCCTGAAGTATGGCGGCAGGACGGCGGGACTCTTGGCATGATCAAGTCGCCAGTTTGCAACTACGATCGATTATGAAAAAGCTATATTCAATTATGGACCTCTGTCCGCTTGGAATAGTAATTTAACGTATTTTTCCTTCCCGAGCGAAGCGCCTTGTGCATACATGTGGAGTTTGTTTTGGGGTATGCGGTAGCTTGATACAGGTCTACGGATATTGGGGGTTTCATATATTGTGGGGTTTCGTATTATGTATCGAGGCGATATTTAGTATGCCTCGTGGCTGGAGGGGTGGAGCTGCTCCTCCGGGTGGCAGTCGCTAATGTTAATGATACGACCCATGCTTTGATGATAACTATACTGCCTGTCTAAATGTGAGTGGTGCAGCCGGTGACAATCTTGGTGCGGCGTACCTCCTGTATGTGGTTTATGTGGTGGGGTCTCTGACAGAACGGTATTGACCCAACCTGGTGTGTGTTGAGTTTGGTTTATTGCACTAGTACTTTATTTGGCCTTCCTCAACGATCATGGTGTAGACCACGCGTGTATCACGTGCACGCGTCCGACAGCCCCTGTGAACAAACACGATATCGTGTTTGAAAACGCTTACTGTATAACGTGGCCTATGTAACCACACGGCGTGCCCCTATGGTGTAGGTCGAGGAGAAAATATCGTCATGGTCATCACCGAACTGCCTTTATGCCCTGCTAGTTAGTTGGTAGCGCCCGACTCATACCGCGAAGCGTGCGAGGATGAACATGGAGACGTGTGGTTTCACGCGATGGACACTGGGTTTGACGGTCTGTATCGCGCGAAGACGTTCGGTGCTGTGGTGGTCGAGAAAGATAGAGGCACGTAGCAACGAAACTGAATCAACGTGATCTCTGCTGAAGACCTATGCCAATGGTACAGCGAAGTTTCAATAAAAAGTTTGAATATCAAAGATACCCGCCAGAATTTCTCAGAACGCGCTTCCTATGGGCCACGTAAAAAAAAAACAAAAGTTCCTAACTTTTGGAAAAGCCCGGAAAAAGCAGATCTGGGGCCGATGTTGGCCCAACATCGGCTTGAGGAAAACTCAGGCCGATCTTTGGTTCGAAGGGGCGAGATTCCGAGTCCTCGACAGACATCGATCAGCAAAACCAACGATTGCATCATGAATTCTGAACGGAGTGCGCTCGTTAGGGGCTCCGACCCACCCTAGGGTCAATGTCTTCACACCATGGCCGGTGTCATTTGGCGGAAGCTGACCAGGTGTGTGATAAAAAAACATTTGGCCGCTGGTTTGCACAAAATAGAAGACAAAACTTCTCCATCCGTCTCGAATGGCAAAAAAAAGAGTTTTTTTCAGGTTTGGGAGGATACCGTAGGACGCCGCCGGCAAGCTCTCGCCCCCTAGACCATGGGTCCACCTGATATCTTCGAGGCTGTCATCTATATTTGTTGGCCTCGCCATATCCCGAGCGGGTTGGCCGTGGGCTGAGTCTCTGTCGAGATCGAGCGTCGATCGTCGCACGAGCTGGTTTCTATCACCGTATTGACAATTTGCAACCAGAAAAAACAAATTGCGCCGCCTGCAGCCGTTTGGGGGAAAAAAAAGAAAAAAATCAAACTTTTTTCTCTTTTTTTCCCACAGCGGCTGTACAAGATTTTTTTCGGCTGTTTTTTTAAAGCCATGTATTTGAAAAAAAGCTTCTGAACTTCGCTGTACCATTGGCATAGGTCTAAGTGGGTTTATTCTTGGAAGGGTAACGAATTTGGCAGAGTAGTGCGGGCGAAGGCCAGATTGGTAGCGAGGGGCTCTGAACAGCGTGCAGGAGTTGACTATTTCGAGACTTCTTCCCCGTGCCCATCCGTTGCGAGTATTAGTTTGCTCGCTGTCATCGCGTCTGAGTTGGGATTTGATTTATGACATTTTGATGCCGAGCAGGCGTTTGTCCAGTCAGCGTTGAGCGAGGACGTTAACATGCGCCTCCCCAAGGGGTGCGGGTCGATGTCAGGTAAGGTGGTCAAGTTATCTCGCAGCCTGTATTGTTTGAAGCAGGCGTCGCGGCAATGGCATCATCACTTGGTACGTGGTATGAGGGGTCTTGGTTTTGAGCAGTGTGAGGCCGATGCGTGTGTCATGCGTTTGTTGGAGACGGGGGTCGTTTATATTGTAGTAGTAGCACATGTGGAGGACATATTTGCGATGGGGCTTAAGAGTAGGTGCGACTAGTTTTGTGAGGACCTGAACCAGTTCGTTCCTATCAACAACCTGGGGGCGTTGCGATGGTATGCAGGTTGCCGATTCTCTCGAGACTGGGATGCAGGGACATTGACGATATCACAGCAGGTTTTCGCTGAAAGCACCGTAGCGAAGTTTGGTGTCACCCGCGGCAAGTGCATTCCTGCGATGGTTGTCCTAAAGCTTGAGATGTTTGACAAGGGTGAACCAGACGATGATGACCCTTTTCGGTCGTTAGTAGGGCATCTGATGTGGCTGGCGAACCAGACCCGCCCGGGCATCCTTAACGAGGTTCGGGCGGTGGCAAGATACTCTGCAGCACCAAAGTTATTGCATTGGCAGGCAGCGTTGCATGTCCTTATGTACATCAAAACAACGAGTACGTACGGTATTACTTGCCAGAGGGGCCTGAGCAATGGAGTTCAGTTGGAGTTGTACATGGATGCGGACTACGCGCACGAGGCCAATGACCGCAGGTCTGTCTCTGGTGGAGTTATTATGTGCGCTGGTGCCTGTGTATCGTTCCACTCTAGGACGCAGACATCCATTACCCTCTCGTCCATGGAGGGAGAGTATGTGGCGATGGCCACCGGTTTCCGTGAGGCGATTTTCATGCGTTATCTCTGGAGTTTTTGTTTTCCGGACCGCGATGTTGGATGTACCACGGTAAACAAACAATAACCAGGGGGCGATACATCGGTCGAAAAACCCTGTGACCACTCTGAACAGTAAGCACATTAATGTCCGTCATCACTTCCTTCGGGAACGTGTTTAATGGGGAGTTCGAGATTGCCCAGGTATCGTCGGCATTGCAGCATGCTGACTTCCTCACGAAGCCTTTGCCCACAGAAGCGTTCCGTTTTCATTGCAACTTTGTGATGAATTTGTGGTGATTTCTTTCATTTATTTCTTGGTTTCGGATATTTTGGGGTATTGGGGGATGATAACGGAGAAGAGGGATTCTTAGGGAATTGGAGAAAATATTGGGATGTACTCATGCGTTGAGTGATGTTACTACGACAATAGGGTATGCCGATGGTCTTAATGAATCGTGCCGTACCCGTTGGCTATTGGTCAAGTATGTACAACGTACAGGGGACCCAAAATTGCTAGTATGCTTAGTACTTTTTAATTTGATGCAGTATGGTGTTGACTTTTGCATACTCCCGGAGTGAGCACCTACTAATAGCTGGGGGGCTATTATCGTTCGATTTGAGATGTCCTGCATCAGAGACGTTATGTTGTTCTGCTCTTCCAGAGTGCAAAACAGGGGGGCCGATGCTACCGGGCGGTACTATATCTATGTGAAGACGGTGTTATTGATTGTGTGTGAAGGTTTCCACTGGAATCGAGATTGCGAGATCTGGTATCGGGATTGCCGTTTTACGTTGGCGATTCTGAAGGGTGGAATTTGGGATTGCCGTTTTACCTTGCTTGGCAATGATCTATTTATGGGATTTGGGGCTTGCCGTTTTACCTGGCACTCGGTGATAAGATATTCGGGACCTATCGTATCGCGCACCAAATCGGGGGGCTGTATATGTTATGCGGTAGCTTCATACAGGTCTACGGATATTTGGGGTTTCATGTGTTGTGGTGTTTCGTATTATGTATCGAGGCATTATTTAGTATGCCTCGTGGCTGGAGGGGTGGAGCTGCTCCTCCGGGTGGCAGTCGCTGATGTTAATAATACGGCCCAGGCTTTGATGAGAACGATACTGCCTGTCTATATGTGAGTGGTGCAGCCGGTGACAATCTTGGTGCGGCGTACCTCCTGTGTGTGGTTTATGTGGTGGGGTCTCTGACAGAACGGTATTGACCCAACCTGGTGTGTGACCCACCAGCTGGCTGTGTCATAAGACTGATCCAACCAGCAACGAACAACTTCGTCTTCAGGACTTGGCCTGCGCCCTGAGGGCATATTTGGTTCGTTTTATTTATTATTATTACTATTACTATTATTATTATTATTATTCTTATTATTCTTATTATTCTTATTATTATTATTATTATTATTATTATTATTATTATTATTATTAGTATTATTATTATTTTGAATGTTATTATTATTATTATTATTATCAATATTATTATTATTATTCTTAATATTTTTCCTATTCTTATTATTATTATTATTATTATTATTATTATTATTATTTTTATTATTATTATTATTATTATTATTATTATTATTATTATTATTATTATTATTATTATTCTTAATATTATTATAATTATTATAATTATTATTATTATTATTATTATTATTATTATTATTATTATTATTATTAGTATTAGTATTATTATTATTATTATTAATATTATTATTATTATTATTATTTTTTTTTTATTATTATTATTATTATTATTATTATTATTATTATTATTATTATTATTAATATTATTATTATTATTATTATTATTATTATTAGTATTATTAGTATTATTAATAGCGTTTTCCTTTGCTTTGTTCCTTTTATTTCTTCTTTCGATTCCCTCCTTCGTGTTTTTGTTGTCTTCATGTATGTGCGTCACATCCGTTTAGATTTGTCGAATGATATTGCCGCGCTTTTGTTCTGGAGAGTCATTCACCTTCTGTTATTAAAAAAAAGTAGTCGTTTTTTAAAACAACACTACACATTGTCGGGTGGCAACCATAATAATAATATATTTACCATGGCCATGTTCCTGGTTATTTGGTTTACACCTCGGATAACGTAACAATCCGATAACACTTACTTATCTACGTTTCGGGGCCTATAGCGCGGGACGTCGCCACGTTCTATAGTGGTATAATGGCACTGTTGAGGCAATCGCGTTAACGCCGCAACAGAGTGTTGAGTGGAAACCCACCGACGAGCACACGCCGTGGCGTTGTGTTTCCTGTGTTAGGTATAGTGGCGTCGCGAAGCAGCGTAAGGTAGCCGTGGTATCCATCTTCGCCGATGTATCCAGCAGGGACGCCTACAACTTGTCCCCAGGGGGGAGGATAACATAGCATCCCTGATAAAACAAACACCTGCAAGTTTTAGGAACACGGTCACTGGGGACACTGTTCATATTTGGATTGGTGATGTACGCTGTCTGCTATCTAGTAGTGCTGCTACCATTGATACACAAATTGCATGCGCGCTAGCACTTGAACATGATGCTAGTGTTTTATCCATCATGTACGTTATCCGTTTGAAGTCTGCATGTTGTGACAGAAATATATTTTCCTTAACACCCAAAAATAACGTCGCCCGACACGTTCTGCTGCTGTGGCTGATACGGTAACGTAATAATGCTAACGTTAAATCAGGCACATGTGTGATCCCTCTAACGTGTGTCACGATAGCCGATAGGAGTTCCATTATAACACACGAACATGGTGTTACGTAAGCATTTAGTTGACCATGCACGTTAACTGCTGAGATTGCGTTATGGTAGCATGTAAGAATTTAGCTGACACACTAACATATCGTTACAGTACTCGCTACGGGCTGCCAGCACGGTAATACCGAAAGTTTACGTGTTATCGACAATATACGTTCTATCCCTTCAACGCGTGTTACGATGACCACCAGGAATACTTCTAGAACCCTAACATAATGTTACTCCCTATGGGCTGCATGCCGTGGAACTGGTACACATATATACACTGGAGAGTCAATACGGGATGACGACAACGCTCTTGCAAAATGTTCCACGATCGCCGGCCAATGTCACAACACATTAACACCTTATTATCACAAAATCTAGAAAGTAGTTAAAGAAGTACCGTAATGTCACGATTGATCGTGTTTTGTAACATTAGCATAAAGCGTTGAGTGTTACGTCCTCCGATGTGTGATTTGATCGCAAGTGATACGGCATAGAATACCATAGCTCGTTGTTAGTACCGTTTCTCGTACAGATTAGTGTGATACCGCTGTGCGCACAATTTTGTGCTTGCTTGTCTTCTTCCATCGATATGCATTTGGTTACCGCCGGTTTTGTGGTCACAGGCAGCACCTCAGGGAAGTAAGTTAAGGTGAGAAAGTCACCATCACAATTTGAAACCATGGCCCAGCCTTGTGCCTACACACGTTACTGCACCTAGCTCGACCAACTTGGAACGATTCACAAGCATAACTCCGCTAGAAGGTTTCGATAGATTTTGTGGGTGCACAGCGCCCACCGGGACTGCCATTGGTTCCCCGTGCGTTAAGCGCGGTGGACAAAGGTGCCCGGAAAAAGTGTTGAATTACACCGACATGAACATAGCCACCAAACCCAAGGAGCCTATACGCTCCTACGATCCCCTCTATGAAAATACACTTTTCTTCTTCCGGGAAAACCATGAAACGAAGTCCCGCGCTTCACGCTTGCGTGCCTCATTCAAACAAAAACAAAAGCAAAGTGGCACAGCCGCGTTTCTTTCCCACCTTCGGGTTTATTTCATTCATACGACACACATACGTATCAAAAGAGTGGTTGAGCTCGTGATTCTAGAAATACTACTATCAATAAGGCATGGCCCTTATCCACACTGAACCTAGATCATTTAACACACATCCGTTATAGATCGCCATAATCTACTCTAAAACCTACCGTCCTATATCGCGCTTAAGTAAAACAGTTGTGTCCCTTCATTATCGCTGTACCATCAAATCATTGTACATGTCATTACTCCCGTACCACCCCCTAACCGCATATATATTAGTCGGGGCTAGTCATGAGTCACGTCGATCGTCACGGGTCGGGTCGGGCCAACTGACCCGACCGGATACGCGATATGTTTGAGGTGTGTTGACTGATCCCACCCGACCCACGAGAGGTTGAAGGCCACTTGACCCGATCCGACCCGACCTGCGGGATGAACCAAAGCGTTGACCCGTCCCGACTGGACCCGTGATATTTGAAAATATCCTGACCCGACTCGACCCGACGCGTGATATTTGAAAGTCTCCTGACGCAACTCGACACCTTCCGATTGCCCCGTGAGACACGGGTTTCATACAGATCGGGTCACGTTGAACCGCGAGACAATTCAGCTTGACCCACGGGCTGGACCTGCCGATCCGGCCCGTGGGTCGACACTTGAACAAAAAACCCATTGTTTATGTGCCCCGCAGCGATGTGTGCGACCTGGCTTCAGTGGGTACTGATGGATGCGGGCATGCGTCCATAGATTTGGCGGCGTTTGAGTGTTTGAGCAAGGTACAGGAGGAGTAGTATTACTCATTAGTACGAGAGAAGCCTTTGGATAAGAGAGGCGGACGCTTTTGGTAGGTCGGATCCGAGAGCCGGATGCACGGCTCCGACCCGCGGATCAGCAGTAACCAACTCGTGTGTCATGCTGGCCAGACTCACGAGTGACCCGTTTCTCGAGGGTCATGACCTGACCCGACCCATATGCTCTGAACATTCTCAACCTGACTCGACCCGACCTGTTAAAATGTGAAACACTGTTGACCCAAACTCACCTGACCCGCGATTGTTGGAAACCTTTATGGCACTGCTTTGAATGAGGCTGACAGGCCGTTAATTACCTGGGTTCAGGTGTCAGGATAGTATTTGTAATACTTGAGAGGCACATCTTGAACGGGAAACCGGGGGTTTTCCCAGCGAGGCTCGAGCCTTGCTCTCAGTTTCGGACCGACGCAGTGATCTAGTCTCACTTCCTGCCGCGGAGAACCCCCAGATGTCTCCGCCGACATCGGAAGCCCGTGCCTCAAACGCCGCTCCCCTCAGCCTGGGAACGGGGGTAGTCGCGACAACGCCGCTCTCCCAAACCACGTACACCGAGCAGAACCACGAGTGTCACGCGGTCGCGTCGTTTTGTCAGCGAGGGTGTCCTACTCCTTCATCTCCAGGCCATGTGGTGGTGGTCGGTTTGAGGTGCGGGAAGGCCGACACCAAGACCCCGCAATATCAGTGAAAGGTCGACTTGGCCTTTCCTCGCAAAAAATGTGGCCACTAGATCCTTTTTCCTATGATGGAGGAGTCGGTAGGATGCGCTACCCCGCCCCCCTTCCCGACCAAGTCTGGAGGAGGGACACCCTCTCAGGTGGACACTTTGTTGCCCCCAACCGACATCCGTTCCTGACTACTGGATCTGCAGGCCATCTTTCCTTATCGCGCACGCCACTCCACGTGCGCAGCGCTCCTTGGGCCCCGGTGGAACAGGGAAAACCTGGCACTGCCCGCCGAGCCAGTGGTGACTCCACGGCCTCTCGTTAGACAAACCAAACAGCATCCCCGGTAAAACCGGACGACTATCAGCTCTAGTCGAGCATAAGGGGCTCAGAGTCCCCTTCCCCCTCAGGCTTAGGACAGAGACCACTGGGCGCAGCAAGAAAACCTTTTGGTACGAATTTTTAGCGACGGTCGATGATGACACTAAGCCAGTGTACATGCCACCCGTCTCGTATCGTGCACCAGGGCCCAGTGTTCTTATCTCAAAGAAACAGAAATCCCCACACACACCGCAACTGCGGCCACCGATGACTCGGCACCGTCGGCCTTTGACCCTATTCTAGAGTATTCATCAGAACGGGTGGTACTGTTGTTGCAGCCTCCCTTCTGGTTTTCGCCGTGGCCCCCCTTGTTGTTTGTCGATGACAGTGTGTAATATGACTACGCGGAGCTGTACATGATGGCTGAAACGGCTCGCCTAGTTCCGGAGAACGGCGCAGCGGAGCAGAATATGGGCTCGCCAGACCCACGCGAGCATAAACGCATCGATCAAGGCGTACATAATGTCAAATGCGCCATGTTAGACCGCTTTCGATAAAACGCCATCTCTACCGGCACATTTGACCAGTTCACGCAGAAAGAGGCAAATAAGCAGCATAGTAGGTGTAGCACTCGCGACACATGTTTCGCTGAAATCAGCGCTTTTGACCCCGTGCAGGGCGCCAGCCTCCGGGCAGACGACCCCGAGGCCCAGGACCCCTTTCGGTCGAGAGGGCAATTTTTTTTCTTTGGAAAGCTCTTTCCGCCGTTCGCGACACCCTTCGCACAAGTGAAGCCGCCTTAACACCCCCCGCTTCCTCTCATGCAGTTTGCACTCTGACCACGTCAGACATACTTAATGACATCCCACCAGCCCCCCCCCGCCCTCTGGCTGTCTCCAGCGCATGCCCAGGTCCTTGCTTGGCGGTTTTGTCCATTTTTTTCTGAAGAGCCTGTTACCCACAGTCCCGAGGTTCTGGCTGTCGCGTGTAAAATTGTATCGACCCCCCCCTTGCGCTGTCAGAACACGGACCCTGCCACGTCGAGGACGCCAGTACCCTCGACGACCCGTCTTTTGCTACCAAAATTGCGATTCACGGCGGATCTGTCGTTATTGCAGTTTTCGGTTGCGTGGCGCTTCCTGACACTAGCTCCCCACAGACTTTCATCCGACGAGATGGTTTGAGCCGCATGCTCTCAGTTGGCGCGGCAGCCATTGCGTGCGAGCGGAAATGCGCCTCTCGATCGTGAAGGGGGGTTTGAGGAAATCGACTCGTCCGAAAACTTCGACTAGTGTACGCCTGAACCTACGTGCTCCTTCGCAGGTTGGGCCTGCGTGCCCCCCCCCTCAGTGACGCAGCATGCGGTACTGCTAGGACGTGACAGCTGGATGCGTTGTGACCACCGCTCTCACCACTCCTTGCCACCTCGGCTGTCGGACCAACATGTCCTTGGGTTAGCTGAGAGATAGTTCCCTACGCTCCGACCGTATTGTCGGCTTACGCCATCGACCCCGCCGCTTCGGTTGAACTTTCTCATCTATGCCACAAAGGCGCTATAGGCGTCACCCTGTCGTACGATCCTTAACTGCTTGCAGTCATCTTTGTTTGTAACGATGGCTTCCAAGCACTCGCTGGATATTGTTCGTTTAGCTTGATGCCCCAACCCGAACTACCTTCGGCTGAGGAGCATGACGTCGCCGCCGGGGGACCGGTCTTCCTCTCGTTGGAGTGGCGGATCTCGAGCCGGCGGACATTCTCGGCGTTGCCCACGCCCGACTGATGAGCGTCCCACTGGACGGTTTGAAGCATGACCACCGACCCCGCGACCCACCCCCTAGACTATGTGAGGTGCTTCCGGTCTCAACAACTACCGCGTCACCCCTCGCATCTCCATCATCGCCCTCGTTTTGAGCGTTTGAGCCTAAACCAGCTCGCTTCGTTCCTGTGCGTCTGGGCTCGTTTGCCGTTACATCTGGGGGAGGTTGGTTTTGACCTCCACTGTACGGACTGGACACCCGGGGCCACCTAACTGCTGGGGGGTGTTCCTGACAGTGTTCATGGCGTTTTCCCGAATTAGAAGTCAGAACTTGGTTCCTGCTTGTTATTTCCTGTCGTGATTTCGATCCCTGAAGGAAGCGCTCCTGGCACGTCTCGGCTGCACCGCGTCAATGCCATCATGGTCGACAAAGTAGAGGCCATCTTGGACCAGTACCGTGCGGCAGGCCTGATCTAGCACTCGACCTTACCGTACTCGAGCCCGATGGCGATCATCCCGAAGGCGTCTTGGGGCGCTCGGGTCACTGTGGTCTACACTAAACTCAACCAGACCCCCAGCGCCAGACGGCTGTCTATTCCTCGCGCGGACCAACATCTTGGTTCCCTCGGGACGGGACGGATTCTCATCTTTGATGCAGTCTCCTCCTACGACCAGATTACCGCGTACAAGTACACAATTCCTCGCACCTCGTTTTACATTCCTACGGGCCTTTACGAGTGGCTCGTCGTGCCCCAGGGAGTAGTGCGTCGCCCAGCTGGTTCCTCAGTTGATCAACGAAATCATCATAGGTTGGCACAGGTGGCGGCCTACCTCGACGATGTGATCGTTATCGACTCCGATCCGACGGCCACCTCAGGACGATACGAGCCCTTTTCGAGCGCTTGCGCAAACACAGCCTCGAATGCTTGCCTACGCGAAACCGCCCGCCTCTACGACAGACGAGGACGCTCTCGACGCATCTGTTAGATTTCAGTTCGGTGGTACCGCGGCGCGCTATTCGCTCGTCGACTCGGGTCAGGAACAGCAAGCCGGGCCCGCGTGCACCAGCGACATCCTCTACATTGCCCTTGGCTGGCGCCAAGCGTTTCCAACAGAAACTTGGTGGTGTTCCCTTTATCACCAGTGCCCACATTGTTCGGAGGTGAGGAGCTTCCTATCCAGGGCCGATTGCATGCCACCCACACGGTCATCGTTGACCGCGTCGAACAGTCATCTCCACCCTATTGCGCCGGACACGGCGCGTCCGGCGGGTCGTGCGGCCGGTTTATCGAACGACAAGCCTATTCGATATATCGTACCGCTGCTCACGCGCCCCCGGGTCGTGCGCCCCTCGCCATTCCACAGCTTCCAGCCACCTGGGAACCGTGCCCACCCTACGTGTGTTCGAACGTTTCTATTGGTGGGTCGGTATTGACATCTGCACCCGATGGTGGCTACGTGACTGCTTCAAGTAACAACCACGGGAATCGTCGTGACCGACGATTCGGTGGCCCACCATCACGATGCACTTAACAGAAAGGCCCGGCATTACCGTCAGCGTCGACTACTTCTTACCTCTCCCGGTAACGCCTCGAGGTAATACCGACAATATATTTTTCACTTATCTCTTCAGCCGCCGAGCCGACATGTTCCCAGTCACAGCCGCTGGTGGTTTACATGTCGGGTTGTAAACGTTGAGAGGGTATTCTGTGATAAATACAAAAGCCACGTACCCTCGTAACCACTACGTACACGTAGTTTCCTGCACCAAGATAATATCTTCCTTTGACACCGTCCGATCATGCCGTCACACAACATACCAACACATGCACACCAACTCCTTCAAAATCTTGACAATTCGGTTGCCCTTGCCGACAAACCGATAAAGAACCCGACTAGACAAACGTTCGGTGCGGTTTCGGTTTTCATCGTTGTTTTTGAACAAATCTAAATACGGCGGAAGAGTCGGTCTGGGTCACCATCCGAACACCCACCGAAGTAGTTTCTTTTTCGGTTCACAAACCTATGGTTGATCGTTTGTTTTGCTTGCATGCACGTGTTGTCGATGACATTTTGGGGTCATGGCGTTTTGGAAAAGACCAAAAACGGTATACCGTTTTGGGCAGTGTGTATATTCCGGAGTAGATTCGTTTTGGGGCGTGCCGGCAATGTGTCGACGCCAAACTCTAGCATGTCTAAGGTGGCTGAAGTTGCGGTGGTCTGGACAGTATGGGTGAGTGTGCGGAAAGGTTCAGGTTATTGTTGCTGATTGGGCAGGAGAACGGAAACCGCCAAGGGCGTCGACCAGGATTTCGAGATCACCACAAAATAGGGGACGCGGACTGGATGGTGAAGGGCTCGTGCCCTGGCACCGCTCTGCGTTCCTCAACCCGCACATAATTTTGGTTTCGCGGGAGAACCCACCATTGTGAGGCACCGCCTTGATGCGTGCGATGGTACACGTAAGTATGCGACATTTCAGCAAAGATGTTCGTAGCTTGAAGAGCCTCTCATATGTGGAGTTAGGCTCAATGCTCCCGCTCGAATGTATCCGGGCCAGGGGACTGGATCATTCATATCATCTGGTTGCACGTTCGTTCGTTACCAAGCTCAACTTTTGCATGAGGCACGGCAATCCTACCGTGTCAAGGAGGCCACAGCGACGACAGCTATTCTTGCCGTTACAAGGATGCGCAGGACAAGCCGACAATCTCGTAGTATACCCGTCCGGGTGGATACTTGGACATGCGAATAACCGACGACACTACACATAGTGATGGGTGGTGGACCAACTGCTACTTCTGGAAGAAGAACACGGACGTTTGCACAGGTCGCTGCAAGTTCAACAGCGGAATTGCTACATCGGATCACCTTTCATGCAAAAAGACTGCGATATCGTCGGTTTGAAGGAAGGAGGTTTTCCCGGGTTGATGAGCTACACCCAGGCTCTGGAAAAACGGTGAGAGATTCCACCACGTGTGTCAGGGCGAAGACGTCTCATATAGTCGCCGTAGCTACTGGAACAGCCCCGTGAGCCCTACAGCAGTTCTCTAGCAAATCTCCTTGCACTGACGAAGGGCAGCAGCCACATAAAGAATAGGGAATAGGGCAACGCCCCTACCCCAAACAGAACCAACACAACAACAGGTCACCATGTGTTCGGGCATAGGACGGGTGACCATATATCAACATCAACGGAACCCGGAGAGTATCCATCGGCTGGCAGAAGAGAGTATCCATCAACGCGAGATAGATGGTGGGGACGGGAGACTGGTGGATTACGTATCCCGAGATACATGATCAGCATGTGGATTTCCTCACGTACCAGGTAGGCTACTGGCAAAAAGAGATACGAGAAACACCTCCGAATATTTTCATTGAAATCTATATATTTTCACGTAGGTACGATTTGGGCAAGGATCTGCAAACTCCACTAATCAAGATCCGGGCCATATAAAAAAAAAGGACCGGACTTCGTTGAGAGTCGATATAATAATACGACAGGAGGTTGTGAGAGTAGCGCTCAAGTTCAGGTTTAGCATTTATTTCCATCTTCTTGGCATGGTGTGCTGAGCGAGCTTTCCGGTCCAGCTCTATGGCAATCGTATTGCCTTGTAGGGCCTTTGAGATGGAACGAAGAGCTGTACGATCAAAATGCGCCCCTCGCTAGCCTGCCTACAGAAACCACGAACATCACCCCCAGCCCTATTGGATCATCCTCAGCAATTTCACAGGTAGGTGTATATATATGTAGATACTGATTATCATATACCAAGAGGAGCAGAGGCCAAGAACACAAACAGACGGTAGTGAGACTCAGCAACAAACACGTGCGTGCGTATCCATGTATGTACTGGTACGTCAAGATCAGCTGCAAATTTACAGGGAGTGTATCAACCGTTTTTCAGTGTCTTGCTGTGCCTGTCACGTTCGAACTGTTGTAAACACTTTTGATTGTCTTGTACCCCGACGCTTACGTACGTGTCGATCTGCTGTTTCCGTGCACGAAATGGGACTGGCCGACATCAGTTGGAACTCGAGCCTGCTGTAAGCAGTATCGTCTCGTCGACCCTGGTAGCATGCAGGGGGGTCACCGGCTAGTATCAATCGCAAGGGCGGTAATGAAAACGCGCGAACGGTCCACGCAGCTTGCTAAGTTGAGTATCGACTGATCTGCTGATCAGTTGAACTCACAGCTGACGTGATGTTTTTGCTTCTGATTAAATATGAATTGTTTTTTCGTAATTAGTGGTCGTGTTGTACATGGTTGTTAGTTAATCCAGCGTCATCGAAGGTATTCACTCTTGCTCGTCCTGCGTTCGAGTTGAGGAATATGTCGAGGAACAATATGTTGTGTAACCGACTTCCACCTACACAGTGAGTTTCCCAAAGTTAGACGAACCGCCAGTCTCCCAGGTACGTACGAGTTGGTATAGGACGATTTAGTATATAGTATTCGCCCGGCGGTGGTTACTGGGCTGTAGAGCGTTGACCCACATGCTCATTACACCCATTCCCCCTGCATTCGTCTGCCTCTTCCCGGGCCAACCTAATAATAAAGCAGATAGCCCGTCGCCCCGGTGGTTCAAGTGCTTAACCTCGAATTCTACTTGTTTGAGTCCTTCCTGGGTTCGAGCCCCAGGTGGGTCGGACTTTGACTTTATTTGCAAAAAATAAAAAAGGATTCAATTGTTGAGAGCGCCTTGCAGCGTGGGTAGGCACAATTCGATGAGAGTCGACGAGGGAAGAAAAGGCTGAAATCTTCTCGCGATAAAAATGAAGGCGCGTACCGTAGCGGGAAGGGGGGAGAAGAGCCTGCTATGTGACCCCGGATCTGAGTTACGAGTTGGAAGAGAGAAGAAGATGTGCGAAGGTAAGGAATGGGATGAGAAAAATATATATATCTATATATATACATATTTGACGAACTTCTTCACACTGTGTGTTTCCCTGCCTGCTTCGCGTCTTAGTGCTCTGTCGTGAGCGTATTCATCATGGCATACCAGCGTTGATTCAACACCCCTTTCCGTATCCAACTCCCACGGGCCTAAATTTCGGCCCGTTCAATCTCTCAGCCATTTCTTCGAGGAACTCAAACAATCCAGAGTCGGTCGCAGAGGGAGGTAGAACGGAAAAACTCTACAGTAACAACAGTAGGCGAATGGAACAACAAACATGTTTAATATTGGACGAGCAAGAGAACACTCCATGTTAATCTCGCATCGGTGGCTTGGGTTTCTCCAGTATAGAGCAACGAGAAGGCATACAATGAGATTGCAACGATTCATGACTCGACCAGGACGAGCTTAACGGCATGGGGAAAATGACCGCTTAACGGGCGAGCACCGCCCAGAGAAACCGTCGCATGCCCCATATATATGGAGAAAAAACAAATGCTCAAGTTGATTAATCAGTGGATGCACAATCAGTTATTATTTGCTGACGCGGATGAAACAAAAAAATCATCCGATTGATTGACAGGTGTCTACACGGCACTTGAATGCGCGGCCTCCAATCTACTCTAGTGTCCTTGCCCATACCTCGGCTGACTCCTTTCCGAGATAATGCTTAAGATTTATATGACTGCCCCCCACCCCTCATTAGCTTACGCCTCTGTTGTTATTGCCGGAAGCGTATTTGTGCCTACAGGATCTAGGAGGTTCCGGCAATAGACTAATTTTCACATGTCCCATATATATATATAGAAAAAACAAATGCTCAAGTTGATTAATCAGTGGACGCACAATCAGTTATTTGCTAACACGCGGATGAAACAAAAACAAATCGTCCGATTGACAGGTGTCTACACGGCACTTGAATGCGCGGCTTCCAATCTACTCTAGTGTCCTTGCCCAAACCTCGTCTGACTCCTTTCCGAGATAATGCTTAAGATTAATCTGACTGCCCCACACCCCTCATTAGCGTACGCCTCTGTTGTTATTGCCGGAAGCGTATTTGTGCCTACAGGATCTAGTGGTTCCGGCAATAGGACTAATTTTCACAAGACAAACATACTCCTTGACTGAATTCAAACTTGTCGCGTTCATGGTTTTGGCTGCACGGTTTAAATACGTTATCCTTGTTGCTATAGTCCGAGACCAAGCCAAAACGACGGGAAGGAATCCGTACTAACTACCTAAGGCAAATGTTCATTCTGCCTTCGACCAAACCAAACCGTAGGAAACGACTTCACAGCCGTCCGAGTTTGGCAATTGAATACACTAACAAGTATTCTCCATAATAATAGTACAATAATTCCAACAAATTACGGCAAAGCCAACTTATCCGTGGGCACGCTACTTCAACAAAGAAAGGTATGATCGACCAAGTCGAACGAAAACAATTGAATGAAACTCGATCAACAATCAAATTCAACTGCTCGGTGGCCAATAAACTGGACTAAAAACGAGGCCCGGAATTAAAAGACAGCACACCCGAGTTCCCCCAGTCGCATAGATAGGCAGATAGACAGCTAGCCAAGTAGAGGAAACCTGACTACCTATCGTCGGCTATTCTGTACCTGGCAGGCAGTGTGAAGACGGCGATTTTTTCATGCATGTACGACATTACCGACCTCAATCCGATATTTTTCAGTTTTACAGATCTAAATTATTACATGCGGTCGTTGTGCTTGATAATATTCGGCGTCAGTTACACTCTAGCTTTCTAGGCTCTACCACCGGAAGTTCTGACGAGATGGCCGAGTCAAAACCAACAATGGCCAAATACCTTGTTCTAGCTTCAATAGCGGCTACCTAACTGTTCACAAGGTGATCCCTGACACCAAAAGAACCCAGGTGTACATCCAAGATGACACTTAAACCGTACCCTGGACGAGGCCCACTAACACCCCGTCGAACTGGCCGAGAAAATAGCGGACCGAAAACCAAAAGCTTAATAACAACTAGGCGTTCCACGGTAGACGTTCACCCCAAGTTTACTGAAGCTCTTTCCTTAGGGAGCTCGGTACCTCATCCGAAAACTGACTTCAGCAAAACTCCAACTGCCTCCCGATGAACCATGGACCAAGTATGCAAAAACGTCATTTTACTAAACACGATTGTCATTCAGGCGAGCTTGGGTTAGGGAACCCCGTAATCCAGAAAACATTTACGCAGAAGCGTGCTACCTCGCTCGCAGAACGCGTGCAACATCACACCTAGAGCAAAATGATGGAGATGAGAAAAAAATGGTTCCAAATATTGGTAAGCTACAACGAGATGGACCGTGACAGTACCAAACACGATATAGGGGTGTATCATGAGTGCCCTCGTTTGCTCAATCCGTCGACCAGACGCTAAGGGCGTAGTCTCCACCACAGTGCGTTTGCGTATCTCCTTCGCAGCTGTAGTAGCAGAGGTCGTCGGAAATTTCGCTGTATAAGTCGTAGCTGTCGCCGCACCAGCACTGGTAGGGGCACGAAGACGAGCGCGCCGTGTAGTCTAATTGGTCAGAGGCTGCCGGGTTTGTTCGAGGCTCTCACCTGATCACCTACTCACGTGGTTTTGGTCCCACACCCATGTGGTAAAATGCGTAAATCACAATATGTTACAACTCGGGCTAAGGAACACTTCGCCACCCACAAAAGATCTAGTCAACCGCGTAAATGTCACTGCTGGAACCACAAACCCCTAGCCAGAGGTCACACACAAAATGTTCTCTGGTGTTGATTTAGTTGCCAGGATCATCTCGTGGTGTCAAGTCTATACCAGGTATCCCCCACGCGCGAAACAATAGAGTTTACTCGAATTTCAACATACAAATCACTTCGCAAGATCATTCGAATGGACCATTTTTAACGCTGGGTTTCAGGTACTGCACAACCACTACTGTAGTACTGTGTCGACCATCACGGCGTAGGGCAGTTCAAGACAGTAAATTAACATTTTTTCGATAACTCCAGCGAGCCCCCTAATTCGGAAGGCACACTTCGACTGGTACTTGTCAGACATATTCTATCGGTTTATTAATAACTCCGAGGTTTTGGGAGCATGAGCAAAACCTGCCAACTACAGTAGTTGTATGCTTAACATTTGTATCCACATCCGACTTAAAACACAACAGTAATCGTTCTCGCCGAATCGTCATACCTTAGTTAATTTGTGCATATATATATTGGTCCATGTTACACATTGTTGTGATACCCATACCATACGCTATCAGAGTTGTTCGGACGTCCGTCGACCTTGAGCCGATGTTGGAAATTCGAGTTTACCCTTACAATATCATGTTCAGATGATGCCCTTCCTAACTAATGAGCATTAGCGACCAAGCGAATTTCGAACGACAGCCTCGACAAATTTAAGCTTTGAATAACGTATGTGGCGTTTATGGCGAGCATCACAAACATGGACTGCTTAAAAGATATTCTGAGTGTTGAGGTAGGTACGGCTGTATCAAGACATACATCACTATGGCTGAATCCAACTGAGCAAATCGTCAATCCAGAACTGTCTCACGCTGTCCTCGAAGCATGTCATCTCACCTCTTGGGCGTATTGGGTCCCGGCATAGGCGTGCCCTTTGCCCGCGCAGTACGATATGCACACCTTCGCAGCAAGATGATATACATTAGAGGGTTTATCAGAATCCACCATGAGTTGTTATCGGGGGCCGCAGGCGGCACACAGGTTAACAAAAACCCCCTCGTGTGCCTGTGAAAAGATGAGGCTACTGTACGGCGTTGGTTTGATTGAAGCAGGAGCACACAGGAAAGCCGTCTCGAGCATGGGAGGCATCGCGTGTTTCTGCGTACACTTACCTCGTTCGTCATAGCTCCGGTGACGTGCATGCCCTCTGCGTCCATCGCACGCGCAGGCGCGTCTGCGTAGCAACCGATGTATTGAGGGAAAACATATTTCTTTATCTTGTAGGCGGTGATCTTGTCCCACCCGCCGCAGTACTCACCGCTCACGGTACCCGCGCACGGCATGTCGCACTCGGTCGAATCAAGAACTTCGCCGTGTTTCATGAGGTCGGCGTCTGCAGCACACCAGCACTGTGAACAAACGTGCCAAAACAAGCGTCCGACATAGCGAGCGGACGGTAGGGAGTGTCCTCGTGCACCTCACGAGTTTCGCGTGTCCAATGCCAACAGAATAGTTTGCTATGATTCATAAGAGTGAATTCGTGGTAAGGTAAACGCTCGCCCTTCTCATGACGAGGAAGAGCAAATAAATCTGAGAAATGTTGCCTGGGTTGGGGTTAGATTTTCGTTGAGTGCCAGTACCGTGAAGGGCGTTTAGTTCTACCAGACAGAGTTGAAACCAATGTTGAGTGGTGTCAACGTAGCTAGAATGGCCAAGGGTTTCAACGCTGACCAAAGGGGTTATCGGAATATTCCTGGCCGGAACCTCTTGAAAAACACTGCGTTCTACGGTTGCACGCTCGTCATTGCCGAGAAACCCAACGCTCAAACACGACCTCCCCCCTGTTCGGACTCGACGATCTCAAAACGTTTTCACACCCCGTAATCGTCCACCTTTGGAACGGGAACGAGGTTATCAGTCTCTGTTGTATCGGTGAGCGAAAACTGTTGTACATTTGAGGGAGGACGCACCTGGTGGTGGTGCAATTCATATGCCACACGTTCGAAAAGGCCGCGCTTCCCGACTTTGATAGTGGCGAGACGCCTACAGTACTGAGGCGGCGTATTGTAAACTTATCCTGCTCGGAGAACGCTCGTTCATTGTTCGACCCAATCGGCGTGATAGCCATTAGTTGAAAAGTATTGCCGAAGAACATTAGCTAACTCGGTCAAGCTAACTCGGTGTTAACGCGGTCAACATCATGATCATTAGCTGCTACATGGCTGGGGCAAAGCAGCGGTGTGATTACTGTTGTTATGTCGACCATACAAAACAGAGCAAGATATGCTCGATAAACTGTGATTCAGCAGCTACTGGCACGCCGCTTTTTGCGGGCGTTTGCCATTGGGCACTCGTGTGTTCAACTTGTCCATATCCATTGTCGATGATTTGAACAAAACCATAAAATTCAAGCACAGACAGTTACTGAGCACAAGGGCGAACTGACAGCCAGAAAAAATGAACGTTCCCGCGTCAACGGTTTCCCGAATGACTCACCTCCGTGGCATACTGCGTGCCGAAGTATTTGTTGATTCCGTCATTGCACATGTCGTAGCAGATCTGAGAGTCAACCGCATATTGTGCAGTTAGTAGGATGCTTTAACGCGCGGGGGGGAAGGGGGGTGGGTGAGTGAAGGAAGACATCGCGGCGACACGTGTAAACGCCAGCCTTCACGTACGCTGGTACTCGGATGCAAAGTCGGGAGAATGATGCCTCGAACATCGCCGACAATCAAAAACGCCCGAAGGAACTCTGCTGTGTGTTTGATGTGCGATATATTCCAGCTGCCTACTCGTACCACAAATATCGTCTCCAGATGGATGCATATAACTACCTAAGCCGTTTATTTATATACCTCATTTTGAACTACTGTGAGACTTGAAGATAAACCTAAATGCTGCGCTATCCTCGCTGCAACGGTTGATATCTACTTATTGCAAGGTTGGATGGTCTGAAGCCGATGCTACATAACCTACTGCAGTAGTCCTCCAGGGCCCGACACGAACGCTCACCACCACTCAGACGCGTTCTAAAATAATAGAGATGGCACACTTACTTCCGCTATTATTTGGCTTCTGAATGACGTCGCTCCCAACCCCAAAACTGTCGGAATGCCATTGTTGTTTCGCAAAATAAATGATGTGTTGGTATACTTGGGGCCATGGGATTCTTCATCGGGATGCAATTTGACTTTTGCTCGAGTCACGTTTCGGGTGAGGCATGACGGTCATAAAGTGAGGAACCTCAGCGAGTTGAAAGGGGAGCCTCTATCGTAAAACGCCTCCTCTACCTGTTTGCGCGTTTAGGCGGGGATGTGCTGCGTTAGGCTACGGCGGTTGGTTGCACACCTTCTTCATCGAGGAGAGTGTGCTTCCGAACGGTGTTTCGAAAAGAAGAATTTTAGTGAAAATGTAGCCACTCGTGCCTATGCTCCGCACAAACGAGCAACATACCTGCAGCAGGCCCTTCGTGGAATCGATACTACCAGCGTACCTGTGCGGACATGACCGGAGCCGACCCCTCGAGCTGCATGATCCTGGACATCTTGTTGTCTTGGAAGCAATCGAGAAGGGCGTACTCCAGTCTGCGGTAAACGCGGATGGCGTCCCGGCCGCCGCAGGCTGTGGTGGGGTCACCTGTGCATAGATCTGTGATGGAGAGACCGCACTGGTCGCTGGCGACTGCGTTTCCCTCGAACTCCTCGGCAGTTCCACAGAAGCACTGGCAAGCGTTCAATTGGATTGTGGTCGGCGAGGATTCGGACGAATCGCTGAACAACACCGGAAGTGGTGGTGCTACAGTCGAAGGCTACCATGGGTTCCCTTGCCGCGTTCGGGTCACTCGGGAAAGTGGTCCTGTACCTCGGTCAAACGTATCCTTAGAAACGTTTTAGGTGCAACTTGACTAATAATATTCTCTGAAGGGGCAAATCGTGAAGTCGAAAATCCTAACTCCAGGCTGCAATACAGCACGATCACTACTCTACCGACCGGCTCTGACCGGTCTAAAATAAAATGGCCTAAAACTGAAACCCCTACCGCTGCTTTGGCTGCAGCACGGAACACATGGAAACTATAGCCACAGAACCGTAAGAGCAGGCGGTGTTGTGTGGTGGCAAGACTAATAATCCTGTATTTTTTGTACTATTTTTGAGCAGGCTAAGACGTTTCGGGGACGTATCAAGCCAAGAACAAACAACCCCCACCTGAAAATAGGTTTTGCACTCTGCAGTAATTTCATTGTTTTGCACTGGGGGCAGTTAACCACGCTGGTTCGCCTAATAATGCGACACAGGTACGGAAACAAAAATGTACAAGATCTAGTAATAAGGCCTGCTTGGGAAACAACCAACGCAATTGCGACGCGACGTATGCACGCGGGTCGTGAAAAACAGCGACACAGTCACATACCCACCTCGCTTCCAAACTCCAGACCAAAGTAGTCGAAGCCCCGACAGAAGCGGGAGCAGACCTGCCAGACGGTTGTGTATTTAACGTTCGTCATACATACCGAGTATCAACACGACAAGCACGAAAGGGAAGTTGGTGGTAAGGGTCGATCTTAACGAGGGCTGTAAGGGTCAATCTTAACGAGGGCTGTTTTTTAGGTTTATTTCAACATTTTCACGAAATTTCGGTATTTGTCGGGTTTTTTCTATCTGAACTATAGGAAAACCCCGAAATTTCGGGAAAATACTGAAAAAAACTGAAACCCACTCTTCGTTAAGATTGACCCTAAGGCTGTCAGAGGGTGATACACAAATGAGCACCATGGATGTGCTGGGATCTGTTTGCGAGCGATCGCCCACATTTTATCTCCTTGACTCGTGTCACAATAATAGGGGATATATCCTTTGTTTCCAAAGGTCCTCCCTTACGGGGCTCTATGCTTCACCCCAAATGCAACCTGAGAGATTATCCATCGCTTTTGTGTAGGCCCAACTGTAGTCGAGTCATATAATATTCGAGCGAGATGCTCGGGAAGTCTAGGTGTTGACGATCCTCGCTCGTCACGAAAGGTTTAAACCTGACCAAACCGTGCTACCACTCACTGCCGTGGCACGCGCCCCGTGCGACCATCAACGACGAAAGAAACCAGCTCCTTCCCGACGCTATCGTCACCATGTTCGCCCAAGCGTTTCCCCCCTATAGACCTCACATACACATATATATCCCAGTTCTAGGTCAGACCCGTATTTACCCATCGCTCATTCCATTGTCTTATCACCTTTTCCGTCATGCCGCCTGGACCCGACGCGATGAGAGTAAGGGTGTCCGTGTTGAGCAGTCGGTCTTCTTTGGAGTCGGCGAAGCACCCAAGCAGCAAATGGCGAGCCGCGACGGGAGGCCCACAGTCAAGGGGAGGCAGTGGACCCGCTATAATGTCACCGTAGTAGCCCATGGCTCCCTCAACGGGCCAAGTGTAGTGGCCTGGTACTTTCGGGCTGATTCGGTATATGTCCCTGTGAGATCCGCTGTAGACGGTTCTCCACAACTCGTGCTGTCACACAATATACATATCATTGCGGATGAGGTCCACATAATATATAGGGCAACGATCACGGCCGGGACGGTGGAAACGGTTCACTGTAAGAGCACGCACAACGGTAGTTGTTTTATCTTGAGGTAAGAACCTGTACGGCCTGTCGTCCACGCAGATGGCGGAGGCTATGAACGCCATTCGCACGGGATAGAAGAAAATCACCCAATCGAACTATTAATAGTGCTTCCGTGTAGTTCCAACTTCGAAAGTCAGACGTCTGCTTCCACGGTGTAACTACGGGAGCGTCGTTATAAAACCGAAATCATCACGCTACGCGCAATAACCACGGTGCATATGGTTCCCGGGGTGGGGTGTTAGTTCGAGCTGAAGCCCTCCCCAAGTCCAGCCGTGAGGGTACACTCGATTCGTAGGTTCACGTGACATTTACGACCACCACGTCTTCCCCATCGGATTACGGTTTGAAGTTGAAATATATATATATCCGAGAAACGCCTGGAGAAGCGCAGCATTACCGCACTAGATTCCCGACCTACGCCTTCAGCTGAACGATTCATGTTCTTCTAATTAACACCGGTGCCAACTCTACATGCCAGAGGAATGGAACAATCGAAACGTTCCGTTTTTGTCATGGGCACCACGTTTTAGGATATTTGGTGACTCTGTCAATACCTCGTCGACGCCGTTCCAGATAGTCCACGAAGTGCTTGGGGGATATTCCACATTTTGTACGCTTTCGTCGCTGTAGCTCTCGACGTCCAGGTCGATCTCGTAGGCTCCGAACGGTGCACACACGTGCAGGTTCAGCTGAACCCTGTAACGTAACCGCACAGAGTATAGTGTCACATACGATGTGGACGCCTGCTACAATATGGATGGCTTTTTGCGGCAACTTTATTATTTGGCTGACGAGGCGTTTCGACTCGGAATCTACTACGCGTCGCTGTATTAACCTCAGTCGAGTGATACTTAGCCCATGGGATTGTTGATTGGCTTGCACTCAGATGTTTTATCAGAGCCAGTCTTCCGTGGGGCAACGTCTCTTCAAGTAAGAAAGCTCTCGGACAAATTAAGTGTACCCGTAACATAGCATATTTAGAAAACGGGACGAATATATAACTGAACCGATGAACGATCGACATGGGTGTTGACTACAGAACAAGCCGAATCGTAGCGCCTGACAGGAGTCGACGCATTGTAAGAAACACTACCGCAAACTCTTTATATACAGGAGTGGGTCCTATATAGGGCGACCCCATGCCAAGAAAGTTTGGCCGCCATATCTCGAGTGGTCGGTTTATACGCTAATAAGGCCGTTACCACCCTACTGGTGTGTTGAAATCCCCTAAATAAGGCGAGTGCCGCCCTATTCAGGGAGTAGTACGTTTTACGTGTACAATACGGTGGGCTACTCACCCGACATATGATACAGAGTACTGCGTAGAGGGGGAGACTCGTGCTTGGAGTAGACAACACATCATTTAAGCGGCAGCACTAGTGTGCCCAACTCAGTGAACACGTGTGATGTCCAACGCACAAAATACCGCAGCAGGGCCAGACAGATGAACACACTTATTTTTATATAACGGAGTACCTTCGGAGTACCAGGTATTATATTGTAATAATAGCTGCATGCGACAGAGCCTTCTCAAGATGCACACCTCTCTGCTTCCGAACTGGGAGGACTCTTCACATTGAGAGACCAAAACCGCGGGATATACTACTTTGTCGTACTGCTAACTGGAGCCCTACTCAGCTGTACTACCCCCCTACCCACAAAACTCCCTCATGTCTGCCAGTCGGACTGGCTTGGAGGCATGCGTTTTAACGAACGATGTCCTTGTTTTCTGTGGATAAATTGCGGCATCGCCATTGCCACACGCCCCCGCCGCGCTCTCGAGGAAATTGAAGTGCCACGAAAGCTCAGCGTAAGGCGTTGGGGGCACCAACCCTATTCGTCATCGTGGTATCATCGCTGGCGCTCTTCCGTGGTCCCGCGTCCCCGCCGCCCGTGTCTGCAACCTCCCGCTTGCCCGCCTAATGCTTACCCGAGACGTCCTTGGTAGACTGCTTGCCGGCAAGGCAATCGTGACAGCCGCGCTGCGTTGGGTTGTCGCAAGCTCGGCCGGCTTCGCCACTGAACCCGTGAAGTCGGCCACCGTTTTTTACACGACATTCGTGGCCGTCAGGGCGCCGTGGGGCGTGGTCTGAGATCAAGCACAGTCCGCCCGCCGCACAAGGGCATCGTGGCTATACCCACTACTCGTTGTACTGTACTCGTTTGTTTGTTTCTTCTCGTAGCAGCGGCAGCAGGGGTGGGATCTTTCTCTCAGAAGCATCAGCAGCAGAGCAATAATATGTACCGACGTGGGGGCAGGAATAGACCGGGAATAATGTGTATGACGCCTTAGAAAGGGTTCAGGGGCTATATACAAGGCGGTAGCCGCGGAAACGAGAGCCAGCCGTGCGAGCCGTGTCAGACGATTTTGACCGCCTTATTATCTCGATTGGTCGACTTATTCATGTCGCCTTTTTCAGGCCCCATCACTGTATCGTGTCCAACCGTTCCACAACATAGCAGCTCATGCTGTTCACCAGCCAAGTAGCTCGCCCATCAGCAATATTCAATCCGAGAAATTATGTTTATCGATGTGCAAATGTCCCTCCTACAGCACATTATCGTTGCCCTACGTCAAATGGTTGATACAAATCGTTGATAACTTGGGAGGGACCTCGAAAACCTCGAAAACCTAGTGAGCCCGGTGCTAATGGGCACCACGTACCCCCCGATGTGTGCGGAAGCATACAATAAGTTGCATGAGAGTCGACCAAAAGCCTAGAGCGGACGGCGCAGTCTTAGGATCTGCCCTCCACGTATGTATGTCGTTGCGAATACTCGGAGTCAGCTATCCACATTCACCTATTTTTTGGGCAAGAGTGTAAATATAAACTTGCTAGTGTCAGCAAGGATGAACCTAGGTTAAATCCGACTATTGGATGGGAAGTAGGTGTGATCACCACTACGTGGTACCTGGGAATTTTGGTAATTATGCGTGCACACCACCTGTGCGGGTGGACGTTACACTTTAGAGTTCACCTGCCCTGATTCCCCGCCGTCGGGGGGTCGTCTGGGGCGTCATCAGTTGATCCATCGTATGACGCTTCCCACGACAAGAGCTCGGACTCGTCCATTATCTCCCCACAGGGTCCGGTGGTCTGTCTGGAAAAACAAAACATGATGATGTGACCAGGCAAAAGAGAACCACGTCAAAGGAATACGTGGTGTCCCGTCTTCAATTAATTCCCGTTTGTACAACATACCTTTCGCGGGAAGGGTACGTACACCATGGGCGTGACGGCAACAGGCTACAATCAAGTCAGAACAGAACAAGTATTGTATACTCAATGTCACACCAACCACGCTCTAAGTGCAGACACGTAGGCTGTGTATAGCCCCGCAAACTCTGACCCTGTCGGGATTTCTACTTGCAAGGCTTTCCTTGCTCGCGCGTCTTAGTAAGTATAGGCTCGTGGCAGGCTCGACTATACAGTTTAAGAGTGGCTCCCCCATGCCAGTCCGACTGTCGCAGGGACCCAACAAGGGATGAGGACACCTGTTTCACCGAAACGTGCGAACCGTCGGAAAGCGTGACGCGCATAGATGGCGGCAGCACCCGTCGAATTTGTGTTCGGCCTGCGCCAAGTAGAATGGAAGACATTAACTGAATACCATAGGTGAGGTCTTTGCTGCTTGATGTCAAAGTTTAACGAGTGAAACAACGCGGTGTGTACTTCAGTCTTTACACTTTGTTCGTGTCTGCACGTAGCACATCATTTATTTGGGTCCTGATTAAAAACTCCCCACAGTAATCAGCCCTGCGTTCACGAAATACGACATGGAAAACAATTTTTTTTAGGACATTGGGAAATTCGGAATGTGAGTAGCGCTTCTTGTGCCAATACGACTTCGTTTTGTTGGCTTTGGGCAATTATTCCGTAAATTTCTGCGGGATAGCCGAAAGAAAAGTCAACCGAACAAAGGAGGTGCATTTGTGAAAAACACGCAGCTATTCTGTGACCGATGAGCTAACCTTAACCCTACTCCTGTAGTACAAATGGTGGGCGCAATCCTCAAACCAAAAAATGCAACCAGCCACTCGTACCTCCAGCGCATCGTGATCTTGGGGTGGTCGTGCCAATCCTGAGCCTCTAGCTTCAGGTACTGTTCGGTCAAAGCGTCGCCTGTGGGTTGGCAGCCGATGAAACCAAGGGCAACCTCAATAAATACCTGGTAGTTATCACGTGATACTGCAGTATATAGCCCGTCGTTATCCTGCCGTACGAAGTATGCGCGTAGTAAAGGACTGGCGTCGTCGTTGAAGGCGTGGCACTTGGGATTAAGGTTGTATTTCATTCCTGCAGTACAGTAGTTACTGTATGTAAAACGTATGAAGGAGTAATATTGTGTCATAGGAATCCTTGGAAATGCCCCGCGGCGTGTGGCGGTTATTTCTCCGTCTCCAGGTGAGGCAAGTGTTGCTTTACCCGCCCATGTTCGGGCACACATGAACTGGAAATGATTCGTCGCAACAAAAGCAGATTGACGAGCAATGAGAAAAACTTGCGCAGTATCCCGCCGCTGACGCATACACTACTGGCTACGTACGAACTTCGCCAACCGTAAAACGAACCAATATCGGTGGGGCGGTATCTTCAACTTGTCTCAAGCTGTCTTGCGGTTGTCGGCATTTCGCGTGAAGAAGTGTTCCTGTTTTGCAGATATCTGCTCTTCTTGTGCTCTCAGAGACGGTAAATACTCAATCAATGTGTGGCAGGACCCGTACGTATTGAATACTTCTTGTGCTCTGGAGACCGGGATACAGCATACCAGGTGCGCCATACTCATGAACTACGACAGATAACATACGAAGTACGACACAAACGATAGCAAGCAGTAGGTCCCGCGCAACACGACATTATATACTTGTACAACGTACTGTACAACTATTAATAGTTCAGGAAAGTACAAGTGAAGACAACACTCGAGATAAGACAGTCCAGAACAGCGAAAAAACTGGCGAAATGTGATGATACCAGGGTAACTTGTTTTTGACAACACTCGAGATAAGACAGTCCAGAACAGCGAAAAAACTGGCGAAATGTGATGATACCAGGGTAACTTGTTTTTTATTATGCAGGTACCAGGTACCGGTATCTGTTTGCTTTTTAGACCAGTAATTTTCAAGTGCTACTGTAATACACCTGGTTTTATCATACATTATGCATAGTAATAAGTCGCATGGTATGAAAAGTGTACAAGTTATCGTTGGACTACTGTAGGTTCACAGGTTGGTGCCCTCTTCTTGCAGTTGACGCTGGGCGGGTTACAAAAAAAACAGGCTGAAGCCCTTGCGGCATCTACTTTCATACTGCTCGTTATCAGTGGGGTTCGGGTTTGCAGGCTTCGCGCGGGTGAAATCAATGCACCTGGTATGTATGGTGAACGGCATACTACTGTAGACCAGACGTCTTTTCACGCATCACAATAGAGGTATACCTGGCAATGAGCCAGTTAAACTCAGGTTAACGAAATGTGGAGAGTAGACCGCGAGACACGATGGTGACACCGCAGTCCAACACCGCGTGTAAGTACTATTAATACCACACCACTCTGTTACCGTACCTGTGTACTTTTGTTAATAATAGTCAACTAACAGCTGTTGTAGTAATACTGGTACACGAAAAACACGCTGCGTCCACGCATGATACGTAGCCTACATCTGCGGCCAGTAAGTAGCAAGTCTCCTGGGCGTACAGCAGTGTACCTCCTGGGATACCACCTGCAGCGACTCTCTCCAAATCGACAAAGGGAAACAGAGAGCAGCGCTGATCGACCAGAAACATTTCGTCTGTTTGTCTTACAATCATATCCGCCATTGGTGAAGTCGGTTGTCTTGACCGGCCAGAAGGCCGATAGTCCGCGAGCGCGCGTCGCGAGGAAGAGGGAAAGCACCCCAACGAGGATCGTTGAACTTGCACCACTTCCTCTCATATTTCTGGAAGCCGGGCAAGGTTCGGGAGAGGACGCTTGAGAGCGGGCCCCTTGTCCCCAAGATGTTCGACGCTTTCTTTCACTCGGTAGCAGTTTGGGCAGGTAATGGAGACCTGCCTTGGAGGAGGTAGTACGGCGTTGGTTTTGAGCCCTTTTTTCCTCAGGGCGGGATGTTTGGTTGACGATGGGTTGAAGGAGTTGTGGACGGTGGGGCCTGTAGATCTTCAAGTATCTGCTGTGGCGGGTGTAGGCTGATATTAATACGATGCACTGGTTTGTTTGTTATACTGATGTACTACGAGCACGTACATAAACGTACTTGTACACGGTGCACGTACAGCGGCTGTAGTAGCAAAGGTGCCAGCTATTATTATTACTCTGCAGAGTACAGCATGCGAAGGAAGGTTTACCCGTTGTACGTACGAAGAGAAGGAGGCCCACCCGCCGGAGTACGTACGAAATTTAAGAGATACTGCTGTACCTTTAGAAGACTAGAGTTGCTGTTATTTGCAGGAAGCACGAACGAATACAACTCGCCTGTTTTTCGAACAACGTACCAGGGCACCTGGTGCTTGTACGATTCCCCACTGCTGCTGCTGTCGACTTCAGTCGAACGTATGTTTTGCTCCCATTTCGGGTTAGTATTAATAATAGTCGTGCCCAGCGATTGGCGTCGAAGCTAGAACGCGTTGGTACCCAGATTGTTACACAATACATACAGGGGCTCCGCATGGGTGCATGAGTGCCTGCCCGCACCCATACACCAGATAGGAAGTAATACCTCAGTCAGTGCCAATTAATTCGTCATTACTATTTTATGGCAACATAATAAATGAATGGTTCAATCTTACGAACTGGATCACCAGATCAATGCCAAGTGGTGCAGGAAAAAGGTAATAATAATACAAATTTTTAAATCCCGTGTCACAGACAGTCCCAGTTCTCACTTTTTGTATCTGTCTCGTTCGCATGATATAGGGTAGGTTTGTCCGTAGACGAGGTAACGGCCTCCGCAAACGAAGTAACGGACAAAGCAGGGTTTATTGGTAGAGAGAATGTGGCATGTCCGTATCGGGAACTGGGATAGAGCAAGTTTGGTTGGAAGGGAAGGCCTCGCACGCAGTCCTTCGAAGCAAAGCACCGAGCGTAGGTCAGCATCCCCACGCCGGGCACGAGCAAGCACGAGGTCCTGTGACGAGCACGGGCAGACGTGAGGTAATCGCTGGTATGTCGATCCAAGCCAGGAATTAGTGCCTTATTTTCCCTTTCCTCCCGTCTCTACTCCGGCCCGGCTGGGACCACGTACTGAGGGCGGGGGCGAGCTGACGCGACTTTGGTGATCGGGAGGGATTTGCTGCGAGGACTGGATTCAGCGAGTTCCAAAAAAAAAAAAACACACACACACGGTATGTCATGTGTAGTGATTGTCGACTGACGATAAAGTGCTATCTAACGATAGGCGAAGAAACGATGAGTGGGAGCGGCGACCGCGTCCCAGTAACGGGAGGCGGCCCGTTTAGAGAAGAAAGAACCCGTACGGGTTGGGGCACCCGCTCACACGAGGGCACGAGCATAGACGTGGCTGTACGGGTGGGAAGCAGCGCGACGCGGGTCTTTGTCTCGAGGTGCATACATGCTCATCGAAAAGATACATTCCTGAAGGCGGCAGAGGGAGGACGCGTGGTGGAGACAACGGGCGCGCCAGTGTACGAGAGAGAGCAAAAAAAAAAAAAAACGAAAAAAAAAACGCATACTGATACCTGTTACCTGGTACGTATTGATCTATGCGCACATCCCACAACATACACCCCAGACCACCGGATCACCCAGGCAGGTAGGTTTGGGGAGGTCCCAGGACGCTTGTGTACTGCTGTGTACAGTCAGCCCCCTTTTTCACGCGACCGAGAAGGCAAGCACAAGTTCTGGACATGATACTCACGGAAACATTTCGAAGTAATGGCCACTACTGTTGGTAGTATAATTTGAGTCGGTGGAGACAGCAGTACACTGCTGTATGCGATGGAAACATGCCGTCGCAAGACCGACACGTTGTTGTTTGCTGTGGAGACGCAGCCTCGTTACTAGCTCTGGGCATGATACTCATGGAACCATGCCGGAGTATAGGCCGCTATAAAAATAATGAGACTAATAATAATGATAATACTCCGGAGTAGAAAATAACACGCAGCACAGCAGCACAGACCGGTCGGGGTTTTCATAAACGTGATAACACAGGAATGCGATGGGCACTGTATAATCAGCCCGGGGTACAAGAAAAGGGACGAAAAGGAGAGCAAATTGTTTCGTATACGCGCGGACGGGGGTTTCCATAAACGTGATAAAACAGGAATGCGAGGGGCACTGTATAACCAGCCCCGGGGTACAAGGAAAATTTAAATGGACGAAAACGAGACGAAATGCTACATGTACCAAATATGATGTGGCTGTAGACTAAATTGAGTCGGTGCACAATGGAGATGGTACCGCTACTGTGGGCGACAATTAAGAAGAAAACAAAAACATGTTGACGCACGACCGACACGGGGTTGCTTGCTGTGTGTGGAAACACAGTCCGGCTGCAAGCTCTGGGCCTGATACTCTTGGAAATATGACGAAGTATCGGCCGCTATATTTGAGTTGGTGCGCTGTGGAGACAGTTCTGCTGTGTGCGATGAAAACATATCGACGCCCGACCGACACGGTGTTGCTTGCTGTGGAGACACAGTGTAGTTACAAGCTCTGGGGCTGAGACCCATGGGTTCATGCAAGGTACTGGCCGCTCTAAAAATAAAAATTATTCATGTCATCATATTAATAGTAATTTGAGTCGGCGTGCTGTGGAGACAGTACTGCTGTGTGCGATGAAAACATATCGACGCACGACCGACACGGTGTTTCTTGCTGTGGAGACACAGTCTGGTTACAAGCTCTGGGGCTGAGACCCATGGACTTGGGAATATGACGAAATATCGGCCGCTATAATAATTTGAGTTGGTGCGCTGTGGAGACAGTTCCGCTGTGTGCGATGAAAACATATCGACGCACGACCGACACGGCGTTGCTTGCTGTGGAGACGCAGTCTGGTTACAAGCTCTGGGGCTGAGACCCAGGGAAACAGGCAAGGTACTGGCCGCTCTAATAATAATAATTATTGATATCATCATACCTGGTAGTAATTTGAGTCGGCGTGCTGTGGAGACAGTACTGCTGTGTGCGATGAAAACATGTTGACGCACGACCGACACGGGGTTGCTTACTGCTGTGGAGACACAGTCTTGTTACATGCGCTGGGCCTGATACTCTTGGAAACATGACGAAGTATTGGCCGCTATAATATAGTTTGGGTCGGTGCGCGCTGGAGACAGTACTGCTGTGTGCGATGCAAACATATCGACGCACGACCGACCCGGTGTTGTTTGCAGTGGAAACACAGTTTGTTTTTACAATCGCTGGGCATGATACTCATGGAAACATGCCGGAGTATGGACTGCTATAGTAATAATTAGAGTCGGAGCGCTGTGGAGACAGAACTGCCGTGTGCGATGATGGAAACATGTGGACGCACGACCGACACGGGGTTGTTGGCTGTGGAGACACAGTCCTGGTACAAGTTCTTGGCCTGAGACTCATGAAAACATGCAAGGTATTGGCCGCGATAAAAATAATAATTCAAGTCGGTGCGCTGTGGAGCAAGAAAACTGCTGCTGTGCGATGAAAACATGTCGATGCACGACCAACACGGTGTTGTTGGATGTGGAGACACAGTCCTGTTACAAATTCTTGGCCTGAGACTCGTGGAAACATGGAACGTATTGACCGCTATAATGCTGTGTGCGATTACAACATATCGACGCACGACCGACACGGTGTTGGCCGGCTGTGGCGACAGCAAGGGGCCGGCTCGCTGTGGAGACAGGGAGGGCTTACCCAGGTGGAAACACACGAGGAAAATATTCCGGCACGACCACATGGGTAGGCAAGAAGAGAGTAAAAAAAAAAAAACGAAGAAATAAAGAGAAAAGAAGGAAGAGCAGGAAGGGCTTGTAGCCTAGATTCACGGATCCGTAAAAAAAAAAAAAAACAATCCCGTTGGTTGAATTTTTCTTCCTTAGGGAAACACGAGCCGCTCGCCGTGGAAATAGGGGGGAGGGGGGCGGTCCGCTGTGAAATACAGCGGGCGCGACCGCCCGAGAAGGAGGAAATATTAACCCCCCCCCCCACCCCGGCTCGAGTCGGGGGGAATGCACGATGAAACTTACCATGCACGACGGCCAAGAGTTGCTTGCCGTGGAGACAGCGCGAAGCGGGCTCCCTGTGGAGGCAGAGAGCAACACGACCCGGGCGGAAACACGCGATGATATATGGACCAATATTTAGGGCAATGAATGTTATTGCGACGTTTTATTTCGGTATTTTTCATCGATCTCCGAAAATTAAAAAAATCATTACCGTTCGACGTATTTTTACATCGTCGATCGATACTTTTGCTCCTGACGGGGGCAGAGATCAGCTCAGCTCTGATTCTCAGAACTGAGATAACTTGGGTTTCGTGTCCTTCCTATGGTACTGCTTGCTGCTCTTCATCTATCTGCCCAGCTGCCAAGTACCCCATACCAACGCCGAATATTCACACCTGTCTATGGCGAGCTGTACCTACTGTGCTGGCAACGACGCTTGACGAAAACAGGAGAGATGGCCTCGTCTCCTCAAATGAAAGCGATGACAGCAACAGTACTGCATACAAGGCGCTTCGCTCAGGAAAGAAAAAAATACATAAAATTACTACCTGATATATATGCCAAAAGCGGACAGAGGTCCGTGATCGGATATGTTTTTTTCCAGGGCTTTTCGCGGGTCAGGTCAAACCTCACGGGTCGGGTCGGGTCGGGTTGGGTCAGCTGACCCGACCCGACCCGCGAAAAGTTTGAGGTGTGTAGACCTGACCCGACCAGACCCGACCCCGGAGATTTTGAAATCCTCTTGACCCGACCCGACCCGACCCGACCCGCGGATTTAAAAGCCTCTTGACCCGACCCGACCCGACCGGACCCGTGAGATTTCAAAACCATTTGACCCGACCCGACCCGACCCGCGAGGTTTTCAACATTTAACAGACAAAACGGAAAAATGGGAACGAAACAAAAAATGGGAACGGACGTTTTGTTTTAGAAAGCAAACCAATTGTGTACAACTCCAAGAAAAAAAGTTGACAGTCCTGTGGGGCTGTACAGCAGCCTTCGAATGAGCTGTCGCTCAGGCTGGAAGTCCTCGGCATCGCCGCGGTAGCCAGCATCTAGAGAAATCACAATAGAGCCAGCGTATATCGCTTTTTGCGCCCACCCGAAGGCACGAGATGGAGCATGACCGTTCTGACGAGCTCCTCTCACAGGGCTGGCCAAGGGGTTTCGCAGGATCATTTTGGTTCTCTGATACACCACATGGTTCTGGAGATACGGCTTGGTTCTCATTTTAGGCTTCGTTCCCATTTTTCCGATTTGTCTGTTATTTCCTGACCCGACCCGACCCGACCCGCCACCTTCCGATTGACCCGTGAGACACGGGTTTCATGCGGGTCGGGTCAACTGGACCCATGACATATCTCACGGGTCAACGACGAAAGCTCACGGGTCCAAAGACATAAACGTTGGTACGTTGGTCGGTTGGATGGTCCTTGGTCCCTTGACTTTTCCCAAAATAAATATCGAACGTTTGTGTTCGGTTATTTCATTTTGTTGTATTTTTTTTATGCATTGTGTGTCTAATTGTGCGGTGTGCGCTTAAACAAAAACCATGATGATCATAAATATGACGACATGGAGAAAGGCACACACCCGCACTCTGCCGGGCGGATACCTCCCGGCCCCTGGGTCGACCTTATAGCTCTGACCCGGTGGCTTCTGCTGGCGTCCCGGCGAGCGACCTAGCTGTGCAAGCTCCAGCAGTAAGCACTGAAGCGGAGGTTCTGACAGCGGGGGCCACGATCCGCGAGGATCCGGGGCCTGCTGCTGCTACTGCTGCTGCTGCCGCCGCGACGAGCGCGGGCTTCCTATACTGCTGTCATGTCTTGTCTTCATTGTTGCACCTTACATGAGAGTGTGTGGCCGTTTATGTTTGTGGAAATGGATGGAGGTGAACATGAACACAAGAATATACTACTACTGCTGTACGCGACTTCATCCGACCCGGGATTCGCGTGTGATTATTCTACACGCTCTATGCTCTCGAGGGTCTACGTATCGGTACGAGAGAAGCCTTTGGGCAGGAAACGGCGAGTATTTTTTGTTGTACAATGCCGGACCCGCGGGCCAGACCCGCGGGTCACAAAGGCGGCCTTCCGGCAGGTTGCTGCACACGTTAGCAAAAATACCGATCCGAGGGCCAGACACGCGAATCCGACGTACGGGTCAGCCGGAAAAAAATCGCGGGTCATGATGACCTGACCCGCGAATGACCCGTATCTCACGGGTCATGACCCGACCCGACCCGACCCGACCCGACCCGTGACATTTTGAACACCTCCTGACCTGACCCGACCCGACCCGCGAGATTTCAAAACCTCTTGACCCGACCCGACCCGACCCGTGAAATTTCCAAACCCTTTGAACCGACCCGACCCGACTCGTGAGATTTTTTTTAATTTTTGACCCGACCCGACTCGACCCGCGAGATTTTGAAAAAAATTGATCCGACCCGACCCGACCCGCGACATTTTGAAACCACCCTGACCCGCGAAAAGCCCTGGTTTTTTCATGATCGATCGTAGTTGCAAACTGGCGACTCGATAATGCCAAGGGTCTTGCCACCATGCTTCAGGAGAAAACAGCTCGGACGACACATACGCTTCGCGTCGCGGGCGGTTGCCGGACGTACGAAGCCCGCTACGCTCGCTCACATGCCGTACGTACGTACATACTCGAGGTAGGGTAATCCTATTCCTATTTCGGTATGTGTGCAGTATGTCTTGCTTCTGTACGAAAGAGATAGCACAGCACGGCACAGCGCACCGCAACAACAATGAAAATGAAACCGAAAAAATAGGAAGAAAATATAAACCCCGTCTCCTCTTGAAAAAATTTCTGTCTGATTGGAACACCTTGCACTTGTAAAAAAAAACAAAAAAAAACGTACAACATAGCTCCTCTCTCAGCCTCGTACGCCGCCCGCCCCTCTCGCAATCACCTCGCCACCGAATTGATCCGGGTAAAGGTTTCCTTACTCTCTGCCACAGTGAGCCCCGTCGCCCGCCTCGCGTTACGCCTGGTGCCCACTGTGGCCGCCGCTCGCCAGCTCGACAATGTTGTTATTCAGACTGTTTACCTCCTGCTATGATTTTCATGCCGGTCGCAAAAGTAAGCACCGCTTTAACTTTATCTTGCGATGCCGGATGACCCTTATAACTCGTACGTACCATATAAAAAAACACAAATGGTGGCCAGACAGAGCCCATTGATGCATCCCTCGTGTCTCGAGGCAAACGCGACGCCTAGGCACGAAAGCGGCGACCGTGTTCCTTGCACCCCCCCCTCTACCCGCCAGCCCTCGCTGACACCCGCGACGGCGCCGGGCTCCCCCGCGGGGCCGTACTCGGAGTACACGCTTACACCCGAAACAAAGAAGAAAAAAGAAGAAGGCACCGGGGATGCTAAGTGTCAAGAGAATGGGAGAAATATAAAGACCCGCAGGGAAGGCCCGGCAAGTAATGAAGGGAAGCGATTTCGAAGGGGGAGCTCTGAGAGGCCAGGGATGTAACGACCAAGCACGCCCAGAGAGTGGGATCTAGAGAACCTCGGAACCGGCCAATTTGCAAGCTCAGCTTCCAAAATGTACTATTTGTGGGGAAAAAATATATTATAAATTATAACGAGAATATTGTGAGAAAGTTGACACAAACCTCATATAAAGGTGACACGTTACAGTTTTCTTGTTTTTGATATTTTGAAAACTGAAAATCCTGAAGGTTGTACAAAAGTGGACGAAACAAAGGTCCGCGTTTCAAAATGGAAATAATTAAAAGTGCAAAAGAGAGAACAAGGAACTGGTGGAAAGGTCCACACCCGTCAAAAGAGAAGAAAAACGAACAGCAGAGCTTGTCTCTCAGCCTCGTACCCCGCCCGCCCCTCTCGCATCCAGCTCTCCACCGATTCGGTCCGGGTAAAGTTTTCCTTACTCTCTACCACAATGAGCCCCGTCGACCGCCTCGCGTGAAGCCGGGTGCTCACCGTGGCCGTCGTTCGCCAGTTCGACGGTACTCAGATTTAGTAGCTCCCTCTTTCAATTTGAACGTAGTCTCAAAAATAAGCACTGCTCGAACATCATCTTGCACACATCGAACGACCCTTATATATGGTACGTAATCTGTTCAACATCACAAATGGAGCCAGACCGTTCACGTTCGAATATATATATATGCTTGTTCAATATTTTGACGGTTTCATGACTTTTCGGTACATTGGCTTATTATTATGAATTACTTTGTGATTGCTTCTGTGGGTGTACGTGATACCCACATGACCACTTCCATCTGCTGTATATCTCTGCCGGGAGAATAAAACAAAGACCTGAAACATACCCTTTCTTCGCCTGGGACTTATCAACACTCTAGAGTTGTTCGCAACCTTGAGAACCCAGGCTCACGGGTGACGAAGTAGAAGATCTTCGGACGATCGTATTAGAGCAGGGCCTCGCCCTCGAGGGGCTGCAGCGGGCGCCCGCAGACTCAGCGGAGCTTCGACGGTCGAATTCCGCCGAGATCCTCGAGATGATGGCGCAGATGGGGTCCGGTAGAGAGCAACAACTAACAGCTGTCTACCGCAGTTGGGGCAGAGATAGATGCTTCGACGCCATCGTCGGGACACTCCGACGTTGGCATTGGGAGCCGGGAGGCGGAACACGTTTCCGCGGAAGATGGCCACATCGGTGGAAAAAGGGTGCGGAAGCTGTGTTGGTGCTCTCAAGGCATGCCGGAGACACGACGGCGTGCTAACTGGAGAAGAAAACACCCTGGGGTGAAAGCTTAACCGTAGGCGCCTCCGTGGGGAGTGGCACGGAGGATAACAAGTCGTGCGAAATTTTACGTGCGCACCCGACTCAGGGAGATTGTGGTGGGGCTAGGAGCTGTGGGGAGGGGAAACTAATCTGCACATTTCCGCGTGAAGTCGCACGGTGAGCCAGGCCATGTGCACCCGGCCACCCATGTGGCATGGTCGGGAAAGCCGCGAACGAGATGCGCGCACTCGACTAGGGTGCGGTAGTGGTCGAGGGAGTGGACGTGGGGGGAACCGGGTGCTACTGCAGCAGTACTAGTATCGAAGGAGGGCACGCCTTCATCGGCAACAAGTCACGTGACACAGCAGTCGCGTGCACACGACGACAGCAGCAGCAGAGCAGCAGCAGCGGGAGGTCAGGAATAGCAGCAGCAGCAGTCGCGGAAGGTCAGCAGCAGCAGCAGCAGCAGCAGCGGGGGGTCGTGGATGGGGCAAGCGTGGTTGGATCGTCCGCTGGATCCCGTTGTGGGTCCAGCAACACGTGGGGCGAGGGGATAGCGTCTGCACTCGTAACGGTGGGTCTTCCATCCACTGTTATTGTGAGGTTTGTTTATTTTTACGACGAGGGTAGAAATTTCGTACATTGACTCGTAGTACGTACGAGTACGTATGAAATGTGCGACGAGGTACCTACTGGATGATACGTACGAAAGTATCGTTTGGGCTTCTTTTTCTGGATGATATGTGAATACCCCCCCGTCCCCCACCTGGTAGTTGAAAAGCCGTATTTTTGTTTGGTTAAGAATGTTACTGCCGGATACATCCACTGCGCTTCGTTGCGCTCCGTGTTTGATGTGGGCAGGCCCAGAAGAGCAACTGGACAAACACATTACGTTACTATCGCATATTTCAAAGGTTTGGAGGGAGTCGGTGTCAAGGGTGTACTTATGTTGCGGGAAGGACGTACAATGGACAGACAGGTATCTCGTCAGCTGGAGCCCTTTTTTGTGATGCGGCTACTTCGCGGGCGGGAGTTTATGCCGTAAGTCTCTCTAGTGGGTGTTCGTAGGAGTAGTTTCCTCTTGCGACTGGATACGCCTGTCGGTCGAAATACGTTTTTGGTCGTACAAATAGAGATATATCATTGTCGACTGGGTTTTGGATTTGTCCCGGATAAAGAAAGTTCGTATTCGATACATACCGTTGCGACGTGTATGAGTGAATACTAAATTATATGGCGGTTACATTCTTCCTGGGTATATGGTAAATGATATAAGTATCGTTTATCACTGGTTACGGAGATCTGAATGGTATGGGTTATATTTTGTATCCCGGGAGCGTCGTGAATGGTACGAAGAAGGTATAGTATCGTCTACTATTGTAGGTTCGCCAAATGGAGATGTGTCATTTTCGACTGGGTGTTGATTTGTTCCGGTTAAGTCGTATAAGATAAACACCGTTTGCGACGTGTTAGGGATTAAATTATATGGTAGTCATCGTTCTTCCCGGGTAAGTGGTAGATGATAAGTCACTGGATACGGGTTTCTGAATGGTCGTACGGAGTACCTGGTATACTTTTTATCCCGGGAAAGTCGTAAACGGTACAGAGGCCTATATAATACCTGGTAGGTATAACATCGTCTACTCGACGGTGTACGTAGCTTCTTTATTTTGCCTAATGTTTTGCAATGTAATTTCATGTTCAAATCAAACAGTCCTATAGAGATATAGACAGGACCAGAAGGTGACTGGTGGAACTGATATTAATTGATTTGTCTGATTGGCGAATGAAGAGTACGTGGTGGGTGTGCATCTTGAGCAGGGGTGTTCCGCCGATGCTGCGGTGTTGGGGGATACTGATTTTATTGTGTCTTGCAGGAATTTGTCTTTGTGCTGTCTAGTGGTGACAGAACAAGGGAGGGTATGCATATGCATGATGATTGGTTGTTCTATCACCATTGTTTTTTTCCGAACTTGATGGGAGATGGAAATCTTGTTCGCGAGTTGGGAGATTAAATATTGTGGGTATATGATTATTCATGATTGAGGGTGATGAAAATCTCGGTAGGCCAACTACTCCGGCCTGCTATAAACAGCGCCGGCAGGTACTAATGGTGTGCCGGCGCAAATCAGCACGGGGACAATTACGCCCCACCCTCGTCCAGGCCGGTGCATGGATAGTGCTCACGGTCGCCTCTGCCTAATATCGTTCCCGTCGCGTTTCCCCGTTCTGCGCTGCCTCGTCGCGTCCGCTGTTGCCGTCGTTGTGTTCTGTTTCGTGCCCGCGTCGTCCGTTGTTGGTGTCATCGCGTTCTGTGTCGCGTCCGCGCTGTTTTGCCGCCTCCAAATTTCGCAGAAGCCCGGCGAGAACGACGGCGGAGGGGGGACTCGGGACAATGACGGGTAGCGACGGCGTCGAAGAGGCTTTCACGTCGCTGGTCGACTTTGCAACCTTCAAGCTCAAGATGGCGGACGAAGTCGCTCAGCTCCAGGCGGCGCTCGAGAGCCCGATTACCGATATCACCAAAGACTCCCATCGTCCCGCCCTCGGGGGAGGGAGGTGGCGCCAGCAGGGTTGAAACGCATCCCCGCAGCTCTGCTGCTGGACCACTCTCCCAGCACCACCTTACTCGGACCGCCGGCCGAAGAGCCGTTCGGGAGTCCCGTCGCCGGGGTCCTCCCCCCAACTCCCTTTATCGCTGGCCAACCCGCCGATGGGGCCACGGGCGCCAGCGCGGGTTTGCGTGGGCCCTCCAACCCTGAGCAGGGCAGGCTCGCCGTAGGTCCGGGGCGGGAGTTTTTTTTGCCGCAGAGGTACTCCGGGTGGCGCCGGAGCCGCCGGCGCCTCTCTTTGACAGGCAGTTCCAGGTCCGCTCGCCGAGATCCCTGGAGGGCGGGGCTACGGGAGTGTTTCGGGCGGTACCGGGGCCACGGTGGGCCCAGCGGGAGGGGTTGGCTTCGGGGGCGCTTTGGTCGGTACCGGAACCACCCGCACTGCGAGATGGCGCTTGGCTACGGGGGTTGTGCGGGCAGCGCCGGTGGCGCCAGTGACTTCCCCGGACAGGCGGGCGGGCAAGCCGCCGGCTTGGCTACGTCCTGAACGGGGCAGAGGCCAACGGCGCGCCATCGGTTGGACTCCGCCACGCGGCACACGACCGGTCGGGTGGGCCTGAGGTCGGCTCGGATATTTACGGGAACTGCAGCGTCAACAACCCGTTTACCGCCTTGGGCCGACAGGTCAACACGATTATGACCAACCCCCCAACGGCATCGTGGGACAGCCCAAGCCTCGGCTATGGCGGATCATCTTCGACGGCCGCCTGGCGTCGATGTAGAGGGCGGCTGTGCAGGGGGTTCGTGGGAACCACAGTCCATATTTCCGGCCGGCGTCCATGGCATGTCGGGGGGTTGAACGACATAGACTTTCTGGCCTTCACACCGCGCGGTGGGGGAGGGTTCAACCTTCTACTGGCACAACACCTGAACATTTGGAGTACGCGACCGTAACGATCGCGTCCCGCGGGCTCCCACAAATGGCGCGGACCTCCATGTCGCGCGCGCTCGCTAGGAGGCGCTTGGACGAGTCCTCAGCGCGGGAGATACGACCCTCGACGACCACGTTATGGAGAGGTTTGCGATCGCCGATCGCCCGACGAACTAGGCAAGGCCGGCGGATCTGGTCATTAAAGACCGGAGACCTTCACGCTCGACCTGCGCGGGGTCCCCGACTCCTGCGGCCACGCGTCGGCCTACCCCCCGCAGGTGGAGTCCTTCCCCGTTATTCTGGGGTCGCACTGGCCCCACCTTTCCGGCTACGTCGCCCTCGGCGGCTTTGTCAACGCCGAAATCCAGCAACCTTGCCTTACCTCGATTTTGGCGGCCGGGGCCGGGGGGGCGAATGCTGGCTGTGGGGAAAGACCGGCAGGCGCCACTACGATAGCACCTGCGACTATAAGCGCAAGTAGGCCACCGGCGGGGGGGGGGGTCGGCCGATAGCGGCGTCGCAGCCAGCGGCGCTGTATCCGGAAAACCCTGGCCAACACGGCCAATGGGAAGGGCAGGCGGGGGCTGGGGGTGGGGGTGCAGGTGTTCGGAGCAGCGCCGGCGGAAGCGGCAATATTCCCGGTAAGGGCAGCACCAGCTACAGCGGCAGCGGGGCGTCTAGTGGGGGCCGTTTCACTCGCTCGGCGGCGGCCGAGGCTGAAGAACAGGGGGACGGGCCTCGTCCCTCGGCGGAGGCGAGGCAGATCGTAGGGCATACGGAAGCAGCAGCGCGAGATGCACAGCTTGGACGTCAGGGTCAGCGTCCGTTGGGAGCTCAGGTCTTGGGGCAAGCGGGTATCGCACTATGCTCAAGTGCTGGCAGCAAGCTCGTCCGCCAGTCGGTTGCGCCGTCGGCTCACCAAGCGTATACGTAGGGTTTCAGGTCTTGGACCTATTTGTTTTTTTTTTCGGGGGTTACTGAGAGTAGTTCCGTATTCAATTCAATACGGATAAGATCCAGCCGTTGCTTGGGTTCGTAGCTTGGTGTGCGTCGGAGGGCAACCAAGCTGGTACTTTTACTAATGAACTATCAGCCGTGTCACACTTCCACCGCGTAAACTTGCAAATGGAGTTGCTCACGTCGCTGACGCTCGATGAACGTGGATTGAGAGGGGGGAACGGTCGCACAATGCCGCCCCAAAAGCATCTCGCCGCCCTTTTTGACGGGACAAAGTTGTTGCGAGAACAGAGCCTGGCCTTGTCGTGGGGCCCGGGTTGCCGAGTCCTTTTGGCTGTCGTTGGTATGGGGCTATGGGTTTCATTGCGAGGTCTGACGAAATATTCGCCTCTTCGTCTGGAATTGTACACCCCGTACATTGCATTTCGAGGGGTGGCGTAGCGTTATTCTCGTGGGTTGACCTCGTTGCTGGGGCTTCAGTTTACCGGCACCGAGGTCCTCTTTCGAGGCCATAAAGGCGACCAGGCTCAGCAAGGATGGGTTATCGTGCGCACACGCGACATTGCTTGACGAGGGGTGACGTACCGTTAGTTCCGGGGGAGCGGGGGTTGACCTCGTTGCTGGGGCATCAGGCTACCGGCACCGAGGTCCCCTTTCGAGGCCATAAAGGCGACCAGGATCAGCAAGGATGGGTTATCGTGCGCACACGCGTCGACGCCTTCGGGGCGCGTTCCGGGGTAGGAGCAGTCGGCGGTGCTGTCGCTCTCTTGATGGAGTTGTTGTCGGGATATCCGACGTTGCCAGAAAGCGCCCCCCTGCCGTCGTATCGGTATGGTAAAATCAGAGTGCGGGGATACACGTAGGCCCTCGGGGCACTTCGCGAAGTGGTAGTGGAAGCTGGAGATGATTCCAGAAAAGTTGGCCTCCACTCATTGCGTATCGCCCCAACCACTACGCTGGCGGCTGGGGGAGGACGTGCCGCAGAGGGCGATCCAGAGAGAAGGTAGATCGGAGTCTCCAGAGTTTTCCAACACGTACACCCGCAATAACCCAGAGAACGCGGGTATGGTATCTCGTAAACTAGCAGAGACGGGAAAGATAGGTCACAGGCAGCCAGTCCAGGGTACTGTTTGGGTTGAACACCGTAGTATCAACGCGACCTCGGAATTGGGGTATGCCAATGGTTTTCTACCATTGGGGGTCTCGGTTGTCCGCGATTGCGTTTGTTAGAGCCCCGACCAGTCGGCTGGCGGGGGGTACTCCTGGGTACTGGAAGTAAGATAGGCAACGAGAGTCAGCGGCCGGTGTCGCGGCTCTCGTACCACGCCAGTGGATCCCCCCCCCCGAACGTCGCAGAGAATCATAATTACATGACAATTCGAAGGCTTTACAACAAAGTATCGAGATTATCACCTATCTTCAAGATGAAACTTACCTCTCAAGCTCATCTCGCTCAACGGCCGATGTGCTCGACGTTTTCCAATTACAATGTTTTGATTGCCCAGCTATTATACCGCTTCGACCGTTTCGTATTCGCGAAACGCTGGCGACGCCAGAGACACATGGAACGGCTTATTCGTTCCATGCAGAATTCCGGGATACAAGACACAAAATATGAACCGGTCAAACTACACATGCTGGCGAACGACCAGTAGGTAATAACGCGCCAGGCCGCTAAACAAGAATCAACTAAAACACATCCGCAACACCGGAGCCCACTGGTGAGGGGATTAGCTATCTCAAACTCAAGCTCAACACCTCTCCATCGGACACCGTTTCGCGTGAGAGGCAAACTTGACGTTTTGACTAATGTACGTCTGATGTGCCTCGGTGGCTTGCTATGTACTATAACACGTCAACCCAGGGGTGGCCGACGAACGGAGGGAAGGGAGGGGGGGGGGGGGGGGGGGGGGGACTTTTTTCACATCGATATATATCGATCTGCCTCCAAGCAATATTCATCCCGTCGATATTCATCACATCGATAGACATCAGATCGATATCCAACCCGCTAGGTAGAGGAAACCTGGGAACCATGTCGTCCATGTATCCGTAAAACCTTCCGACGTCACAGGAAAACAGAGAACATTGAAACGCCCGGTGACAAGTACATCAAACAAAAATACTACTGGAAAAAAATCGTACAATCTACAGTGGGAAGGCAAGATGATTGAGGGATAGATGTACCAAGATGCTTGGTCTTAGGATGACACGCGCTAGGCGTTCATGTCTCTTTGCAACTTTCGTTTCCAACTTTCGTATTTTCTACATATTACACGGCATACCTAGTGGAACAGACCGTCAGACAATTATAGTACCACGTGGTTATATCAATGTTTCACCACCCGCAACTTTATGTGTTCAAGACGTCGAGAAGACACTGAAAGCGGAAGCGCCACCACATTGTTTTTGTCGCATCGCCTTCGCAGGGGAAGAAGCAGAAACTTTCTGAGAGCGCACCGTAGAAGTCTGAGGTTTCGCCGCACCAGCACTGCTGAGGGGCGATAGCGATAGACGGAGCATCGCGACGTTGGGAAGGAGACGGGCCGTCAATCCCGTCTAACAAGCAACTACCGTGAGGGCGAGTAACGCTCCAACCAAATATCGTGGTAGAATATTTCACCACTGCTGACGGTGAAACAAGACGAAATTTATTGCAGAGAATGTTAAAATGCTCAAAGACGTGGATATGTACTGTAACCTATACCAGGTATTGGATAGTAAACCCCATGTTTCATGGGAAGCCCACTTGAAATTATAGTCGGGTGATTGGAGAAGTTGGTATGGAGTTAACCCATTCAGGACACCAGTCCCGTTTTGGGGACAAGTCAATCAAAGCCCAGGTAGTTTGCACTCGAATCGGGACCGCAGTAGGAAAATAGTTGATGGGCAGTGAAAACACAAGCTACGGTAGGGGTACACACGTGTGTTTCTGAAATTGCCCCACTGAATGAGCTCGATATACCCCTCCAAAACGTGTTTTAAGAACAATGGTGCGCCGTCAACAAGGCAAACAGTCCTGTGGATAATGTAAAATTCAAACGCGATTTCAATCCCTATGTGCATTGTCTCTACCAAGGGTGGACACCAAAACAGTCAGAAATATACTGGGCGGGAAGTGATTCTCCGACTGTAGCACGGGACTCCAGCGAATTGGTGTGTGAAATTGAATGTTCCGGGCATGAAACCGATCGTCGAACGCTTAACAAATCGAGCCCATAGGATGTAGTTATAGCACATGTGTTCTCCGATTACGCTGCCGAAGCGGGTTCCACATGCTCGAGATTAACCTCGCACCCAAACCCTTTACACCCGAGCAGTTGACTATCACAATAGGGCAAGGCCCAGGGAAATGAACGTACACCCGGTCACCCCATATACCGTGTCAAGTGATCAAACGAAATCATGGACAGGTGTCGAAAAGCATCAGGTACAACCGTATTTTCGGCAGCTGGACCAGCCTCGTCCGCTTTGTTTCTGACGGCGGGCAGAAAATCGAGCTTCGTATCATATTACCGTAATGGAAGCGAATACAGATATATCGGTACCGGAATAAACGAGCTGTCACGGTAAGGGGCATGAGGCTACACGCAAAGTAGAACTCATACTATGTTCGCTGATCAAGAACAACTGACGTCTTCCCTCATCAGCAGACTTGGGTGCGGCAACGGCGTGGCCGTTCTCACTACAGTACGAAATGCAAACCTTCGGGACAGGGAAAGGCGCGAACACAATTGACCAGAACGAAGAAGGCGGGCGAGACGAGCGGGGTGAGGCGTCGGGTATCCAGCCTAGAGGTGGCCTTCACCGTGATTTGTGGTAGAAGGCAAAACGCAACGCCGCCATAATAGGCCTTAGACAGACACCCCACTCACCTCGTTCGTCATGTTTCCGGTGAAATAGGGTTGACCGGTCAGCGTGCGACAGCGCGGGTCCGGGAAACAACCAAGGTATTCTTGAGAGCGGTCACGTTCGATCTCGTATGCCGTCATCTTGTAGTCCCCCCCGCAGCACTCGCCGCTCGTGGTGCCCGCGCACAGCAGGTCACAATCGTTCGATTCTAGAGGTTGGCCATATTCGGTTAGGTCGGGGTCTACAGCGCACCAGCACTGTACGAAAATATTCAGTACGTATCATTCGAAGAGGCAAATCAGTGGCGGGTTGAAACCTGAAAAAGAGAAGATTTGAAATTTCAACGGTAGATGTTTCTACTATCAATGGGAGCAGTATCTCTTGTTTCGGTTTACGAAACGAGGGTAGTCGGGAGTGAAACGTCGGCGACCTCAGAACCTGGACCTTAACGTTAGCGAGCTACGTTGGCGGGCAGCAACTGCAATACATACCTTGAAAACCTCTGAAAGCCCATTCGCTGCTACGTTTCGCCGTCAGAAAAATGGTGTTTGGCTTCTACGAGGTCGTTGTCATGTGTTGGGCGTTGTAATGGGTGTATGGCCCCACAATGCCCACTGTTGTTGTCGGTTCACCGCAAAAAATACCGACTGTACCCCAATTTTGCACGTACACATACATATCGTTGAAAAAACTGATAATACCATTAACGACGAATGAATGCCATTAGTAACAAAAACATGATGTGAAACTGCCTTCACGATACGAGATCGTTGTTTCCAGTTAAGTACTGCAGTTAGGCAGAATATTGTTTTTGTGAAACTATAGTTACTCTTTGTCGAGTGCAGCGTTACTACTGTGTACAAAGATCAAACTGTACGTTGTAGTCGGACATTTTAGAGAAGCACCCTCAGAAACAACCTCAGCCTTGTGAACACTAACCCAAGCTCCAATACGAAGCATTGAGATGCTCAACGGCTTACCTCGGTAGCATATATATTGCGTGCTGAAGTGAGGGTTGCTCCCATAGTTGCACAATTCGAAGCAGATCTGCGAAGATACCCGTCGCAAGGGCGTCATTGGCAGGGTATTCTACATGGCGACTACACCAGTATTACCGCAATTGACACCTGTTTGGGAACTACCAGGTACGTAACATGCTTTGTCGGAAATCGGGCATCAGGGGCGGATCAAAAATGCCTTAGACAGGCGACAACGGAGAAGCGCGACGCGGTTCTGCACCAGTCGTTTTGTGAAGTAAAAAAAAACGCCAGTTGTAGGTTTCAAAACCATCAACCCACACATAATCCTCATACGGCGGTATTGGAAGGTTTATGAAATATTGCCGTGTGCCCTAACATCATCATGAAGTGCATCCATCAACGTTGGTTATAATAGTGGTACGCCGTGTGCCCTAACGTCGCCATGGAGTGCATCCGTCAACCTTGGCAATAGTAGTGGTACGACGTAACAAACCAGGTGAAAACCAAGGAGGCGTTCTACGATAGAGGTTCACCGTAATTGTTCTGAGGCTCCTCACTTAAGGAGCTTCATACCTCACCCGAAAACTTACTTCAGCAAAAATCGAAATGCATCGTGGCTAATAATCCCATGGCCCAAGTCTACAAAAAGTGTTTTTGCGAAATCAAGATTGGGGTGAAGGAACCCTTTTTTTCAGAAACAAAATAGCAGACATGTGCTACCTCTATCGTAGAACGGGTCCAAGATATAGTTCATTCGCCATGGTTGGTGAACATAAGCCTACAACAAGCACCATGCGGCGTATTGACGTTGGATGCGTTTGATTTCTGTGATCGTAGCAACATGAAGTCAAACTTACCAGGAATACATTTTGCGATCGGAGGCTCGTGCTACCTTTCAAGTCAAACAGCCACGTTCGGAGAGAGCGTTGCCGAGATAGGATATCAAACGCCTTTTCAGGATCGTTGTCATGACGACCTGGAGCTCGTCACCTCACACGAACCCCGATGGGGGAAAATATTATAAGATACGTCGACGCATCTACCAGCCCCATTCGCCTCGCAGGTACATCACAGCCCGAACGTCCAAGTGAGACAGGAAATGCGAGTATATTGGACGACAACGTAGTGGGGCCGACAAGGCAGCACCACGTTGGCCCCCAACGTACTCCCTCTATATAGGAAGCATGGTTTGCTATCTACGAAATGTGACGTGAATGACGTCGGTCCAGCTCAATGTTCCGGACTCATACGCGTATAAGTTCGACGAAATGATAGGTTTTTCCTTCATGCGAACGGCTCGTCGGATTGTCGTTTGGTGACCAAGAGCAGTTAACTATTCGAATAACCTCCAGTATATTCTAGTCGAGTGCTTTGCTTACATCATGATACACGCTGTTCTACTAGCCGTTGACCACCCTGCCTCGGTAGACATGACTTGCGCCGCCTCCTTGAATGTATTAATCCTGGACACCAGGTTATCTCCGAAGCACCCGACCGACGAGTACCGAGCCCTCTGGTAAAGATTGATGGCGTTACAGCCGCCGCAGGCCGTGGCAGGGTCACCGGTGCACAAGTAGGAGTAGGACAGGCCACACTACTCGCTGACAACAGGTTTGTCATGAAACTCCTCGGCAGTTCCACAGAAGCACTGGACACATCACAGAGCAATGTTTGGCGGTTGGAATGCCGAATACTCGTCAACTAGTACACGGGTTTAACGAATACTCCCATGTAGTGTATGGCGTGGTCCCGAAACATCCATATGTACTAAGGCGAGAAGTCGGAAAACGTGTAAGAGTATCGTGGATACGACGTGGTGCACACAAACCGTCTACAGGAGTGTGTCGGTACCACGGAAGGAGTCCATAGTTTTGACCAACATCGTTGGGACCGAGCAACAATAGCCGTTCACGTTGAGAGTATGGCCCCATCACCTTGTTAAACCAAGCACAGATCTAGGCATCCCCTACAGTAATGATCGAACTGAGTCGCCATACAAAATGACGAATAAACGCACCCACCTCGGTTCCAATCTCGACACCAAAGTAGTCGAAGCCAGAAAAAAGGTCTGCTCGATCGTCGTTTGGACGGCAGATATTCAACAGGACATGCAGACACAGAACACATTGTTTCAGAAGTAGGCGACGTAGGAAGACACAAGCATGTCGCTGGAGTGTGTAACACTTTCGAGGCTTGTTCTTAGCGGTGGCCGAGAATGTTTGGAAATTATAATGGGTACATACAGCGCATCCCCTCCCTCAAATGCACATATACGCATCACCTGTACCGTCATACCACCCGAACCAATGTCGGCGAGAATAAGGGTAGCAGAGTGCAAAAGCCTGTTCGAGGGAGAATCGGTGAAGCAACCGAGCAGTTTGGTTCCGGAGGGCGCGCTTGAAGTGCATGCAATGGGGGGAAGGGGACCGTCCAAGAAGCTACTGTAGTATCCGGTGGTGTCTTCTAGGGGCCAGGTGTATTCGCCTGGTTCCGTTGGGCTGTAGGTGGCGTCGCTTAACAGATCGCCGTTCACGGCGTCCTATATGTGGTGCTGCGAAACCGGGCGAAACGAACAAGTCGGGGACGACACGCGCACGGTTTAGCAGGGCGTGGGTGGGTTGTCGAAGTGATCACATAGGTAGTGTGAGCTAATCGAAAGGTGTTGACCCTGAATGGGTTTGGATATCTAGTACTAAACAAGGTCGTCATAAATCCATGTTCTGAGCGCTCGTTCCTAGCACACGGCACGAGCACCGATCAGGTCACGAAACTCGCTCATAGTTACAATGACTGCATCCTTGTCGCTGTGGTCTGCGTGGGGCTTCAATGCTGCGCCATCCTCGCACGACATCTCCAGGAGTATATACTCCTTACCGGTGCCGGCAGACCAAATCTGCCGCTGACCGCGGGACTGCGGGGAGAAGTCATATCGTGGCTCGCCTCGTTGGCTTCCCACTGATGTTCGTTGACCTCTTTGTCCTAGTCGAATGTTCGAAGACACTACGCCATTCCTGGATAAGACCCACAATGGGTTTTTCCCAGTAGACACGTGCTGCGATAGAGGTAGCACTATTTCGGTAATTTTTTTTCCGAATGACGGAGCTCGTTAACCCATCACTGCCTGAACGCTTTACACAGCTATGGCGCTTGGGGCTACTGATGAGGTTGAACACTACATTTTGTTGAAGAATTGTTCATGTGACTTCCTACGATCGAAAGCACCCCTCAGAAAAACAAAAGCCGCTCGTCCACTGTAGCATGCGTCCAAAATTATGTTCAAGCCAAATCACACTGAATGTGAAATATTCAAATACACACCCAACGGTTCCTCCTTAGTACAGAGACTAAGAGAACCGAAGAAAAACAAAAACAAAGGCATGAATACTCGTAGCAAAGGCCGCAAGCGATACCCCCGAACACAAGATGGCTTTACCTCCGAGTGTGAACGACAACGCTGGCTGAACGAATCGCAGCCAATTAGGCACATATTTTCAGGAGCGTTTATGGCGAACAAAAACGTGCACATCTATTCTATCCTTCCAAACATCAGAACCGAGCTGGGCTGCTCGACCCTGTAACGCTCCCCACCCCTCTAACGACCACTTCCCAACCGAATCGGTCCGGGCAAAGGTCCCCCTCTCCCCTATTATACATAGGTTGGGTTGGCGTGTGATGGCAATGACACTATAAAACATGCCGATCACTGCTTGAGCTAGACAACCAGGTTACCGTTTTTTATTTGTTTTGGCGGTCGCCCACAGCTGGTCGTCGAGTTAAGTCATTTGTGCAAGGCGAAGAACCTTCCCTCCGGACAAAGGAATTGATCGTATCACGTAGTGTTCATCGTAAGGCAACCGAGAGGCAGTTACCTCGTGCTCCCATTCATTGCTCTTTCTCTGGAGTTGGCTACACCCGAAATAAAATAACTCATTGAAGCTATCATCCATATGCAAGTCCGCCTCACAAGCGGTTCTTAGTAGGATGCAGCTCACCCTTTACGCGACTCGCCGGACACCTCACGGCGCCTCGCGCTTGGTGCCAGCAACCAATGCCTGGCTGATCAGTGACAACCCAACATGCTCCGTCCCGGTATTGTGGGCATGCGAGGGTCTATGGTCATAGGGCTACGGCCATGCATGAAATCGAGTACATATCTCCTCTCGAGTACCCCCCCCCCCCCCCCCCCCCCCGCCCTGCTGTTGGAAGTGGTAAGAAAATGGAATTACATGTATGCACAGCGAACGTAGGAACTACGGATCACTGTCTAATATGGACAGACAGTCAGCAGACGATAGTTATCAAACATAGGCGAGGCAAGAAATAGTATAGAGGGAGAATAGACGAACTAGAAGTAGAAGACAACGGGAAGATATCCAATAAGACATGGGCAAAAGTGGATAGCACGTTTCTGAGCTGTTGGATAGAAATGTACAAAAACAAATATTACGGGAGATCATGGTAATAAGACCGGTGGTATACATAAAAGCCTATATGTTTAACCATTTCTACTAACAATATTTGGTCCTACTAACTATGGACCCCCGTAATAGATAGAGAGGGAACATGTAGGAGCTAGGATACTAGAAGGATGGGAGCGATCAGTCATGGCCACGACAACTAAAGCAGTAGGAAGGAAATTAATAGAGTGTAACAGGGCACTGAAATGGTGAGACGAGGAATTGAGAAAGGCTGTAAGAGTTTACCCATTTAGTACCGTCGTCCCCTTGTGGGTACAAACTACTCAGAAGGGGAATGAATTGTCCCCAAATTGGGACTGCAGTTCTCAAAGGGTTAAGAGAAAGGCACGCGCAAGAAGACATGCATCAAGAAAAACTACGACACGATGAGAAGAGTATGCTACAGCTAGAAATGAAGTCAACGAGATGGAAGAGAACAGGAAGAAAGAGATTGGGAGCAGACGTGTGTACGGATAAGAGGGATACTGGGCAATCAAGCGGGAGAGGCAGACACCGGAATAGCTACCTTAAGAGCACAAAGCGGTAAAAAGGTTGTTAGTTCGGAGGGGAGAAGGGAAGCACAGGTAGAGAACTACCTAAAGCTAGTCAAAGGAAGACCCCCAGCCAACGAAACATTCGACGCAGAATTCGAGAACGAAATCAACGCGGGAGAAGACGCGCACGTAATATGCATAAATAAGAAAGAAAAAAACGTGGTTCAGGAGGGTTACAGAGATACTTCACAACAAGGGGAAAGGTAACGAAGTGTGTAGCTGAAATAAAGAAAAGGAAAACAGCTGGGGCAGACCAAAGAGCAAAATAATTTTTTGAGGTACGGGGCAGAAGGAATGATCACCATGATGATTGTGATGTGTAACTGGACATTTAAAAACAAGGAGGCACCTAGAGTGTGGAGAGAAAGGGAAGAAATGTACGTATTCAACAAAGACGATAAGGCTGACCAGAAGACCTAGAGAGGGTTAAAGCGACCGAGCACCGTAGGGAAAACATTGAGTAATCGTCTAAATGACAGAATCGGAGCAATGAAAAAAGCGGAAGACAAAAAGGAGAAGGGCAACCAGGGATTAGGCCAAACCGTAGCTGCATGGGCCATGTGTACACCTTATAAAATACAATCGAAAGTAGAAAAGACGCGGGGCAACAAACGTAGTGTTTCGTCCTAGATGTACAAAAGCCCCACGTCACAGTATGGAGAAATGCAGTGTGAAAAACACTGTGGGAGATAGGAGTCAGAGGAAAGATGTGCAGAACGATAAAAACACAAATAAAATGACGTAGTGATGTACGAGAAATTCTGTGATGCTGGACGGGGAGACATTGAAGTATGATGTATGATAATCGTTTACAAGGAGTTGCACAGGGATGCACGTTGTCAACTAACCTATCGAAGACAAACATGAAACCAGCGCGTGGCCAGAGTAGAAAATGAGGCGAACCTAACATGAACCTAACATGCATAGAAAAAAAACTGTGGTTCAGTTGAGGAGGGTTACAAAGAGAGAGTTTGCACGGGAAGAAGTAAAGAAGTGTGGCAAGGGAACGCAAAGCTCGTTACAATGTTGGAAGCAGAACAGTTGAGAGCAGCCAAACAAATCCTGAGACACTTAAGTGCGACTAGTAATACAGTACTAGGAGCAGAACTGGGAATGCACCCACACAAGACAAGCAAAGACTCGAGGAAGATGGAAAGGCAATGAGAAGCAAGGAACATCATGCCAAAAAAGAGGTTGCCAGCAATAATAGTTGATAGAGCTGTATGGGAGAAAGCAACAAAAACGGCGAGCTGGAACAAGGTCGGATGACGTAAAAGAGAAAGTATAGAAGATCATAGGTTGGAACCGATGATAGGCCATGTCCGCCGGGACGTTTGAGAGGTCGAAGGCAGAAGTCGAAGAAAGGAAAGACAGAAGAGAAAGACTGGCGCTAACAAACAAGCAGGAATCGTAAAAAAAAACTCTTAGAATTATACGGGGGATTGAGAGAAGGAATAGGAATGAAAAGGTGTATGCACTGCCCAATGGACTTGGCGAAAAGGCCGCAAACGCAATTCCGTGTAGGTGGCCTGAGCCTGTAAGAAAGAAGCAAGAGGGATACCAGTAGCTGGGAGGAGGAGGAAGTAGATGCGCAGATGTGCCTCTGTGGCAAAGCAATAGAGCCTAGACCTCACATAGTACGAGAATGCGAAGTGTACAAGGAGGAACGGGATGTACTACTACGGGGGACCATAGTAAATAGGACCTACGGTACACACACAAACACCTACATGTTTCCCTATTATCACTAACAATATTGGGTCCTAATAACTATGGTCCCCCGTCATAGGAGAGCGGATGAGGGAAAAAGACAAATGCGACATTATGTCATGCAGGAGTTTGGTACACTACTAGTAGATATCAGCGAGAAAACGATCGCTACCCTAGGGGATAGATGATGGCCACGGGCGGCAAACCAGGAAGGGGATAAGATTAGCAAAGCATTTCTACAGTATGTAATATATGGAAACAACGTAATGAGCGCCCAAATATTGGTGTTGTCTCTATTAGGAGTAGGAACGGAGCTCGGCCTCGAAAGGGATGCGTGGTCAACGGTAAAATGACCAAGGCAAGCAACATGTGAGGACCTCCTCCCCCTCCCCGCTGCCCTTGCCTCAGTGTCCCCCGTCGCCCGTACCGTGTTGAGAATGCGGTGGCGTGTGGTGCTCATTTTCCACGTCGACGATTGCCGTTTCTGAGAGCGTCGAACTTCGCTGGTCGTACCTCCGCTGTGTCCTCCAGTATAACAACCGACTCAAACATCAACATATCAGCAAAAAGCCCCTTACCTCTCGTACATTTAAATGAGGCCGAAGACAAAAACCTTGTCAGAAGCCCCACCGGTGCGTCCCTCGCACCTCGACCAAGGGCGGCGACCGTGGCGCCGAGCGGACGGTTTCGCCTGGGGTATGCCCCAGTTCACATGCCCACGTCGGGACCCGAGGACGGAACGGCCTGGATCAGCGCGCCCGCGAGGACCGGACTAGTCCAATACAACAATGGCATGCTACACCTACGACCTACTTGTACAGCCTACGGCTCACATTCCGAATAGTAATCGTAAGCATATGATAAGTATTTATCCCTCTGTCCCTAAATGTATGACATGTTTTGTTCGCATGTTCGCGAAAACAGAGTCTTTATAGTCAGGGACAGGAAGGTACCATATATCCAATGATGGACAAGGTTCGGTTCAAGCCGTAAACCAAATTGTTGCGGGAATGCGGAGCACCCGGTGTGAATTGATGAAAAACTTTTAGTTGTGATTGATTGGATTACCTGAACCCCCTATGGAGTCAAAATATTCGCAGACGCGTTTATATATACTCACGTGACAATAATTAGGTTTCACATGCGTAAAGTAAAGTCGCTCACAAACCGATTGAGGAATTAGCGGCGCAAGCAATACGTAAGATCTACGCCCAACGTGATGGGTAAGCTAGCATGATTGCCCTACTTACTGTAGACGCATTGGTTGTTTAAGGTTGGAACCCCATAACAAATAGTCGTCGAAACAAATGCCTTCCAGGCCGAAAACCATAACCGTCATTACCTGGTCAGGGCCGTTTTTCACAAGCCAGGAGGTGCGTTGCTGCAATGTCAATCCTTCATCGCTGTAACTGTCGATCTCCATGTCGAGCTCGTATTCACCGAAAGGGGGGCATAGGTATAGGTTCAGCTGCACCCTGTACAATACCAGCACGTGGACGACGACACGGTGGATGGAGCAACTGGAAGTCTTAAGAGCAAAAAGCGAGCGTTAGCGATTTCGGCTGACTAGCTATCACTAAAACGTGGAGTGTAAACGTGGGGGGGGGCGTATTGTTTAGGAGAAACGCCGTGTCTTGCATTTTAGCATTATGTGCTATCACCGATGCCACATCAAACATATATATCAAGTGAGCCTGCAGGCACTTTCTAAGGATCCATCGTTTCTTGAAGGAGAGGCTTGTATTTATTGGTGCACAACCACCAATATAAAAATATATTGCGCACATCGAGTAGAAGTAAATAAACCTAGTACCCTGGTAGTTGGCGCCTACGCATATTTGGGATTGATGTCACCAAGGAAAATTCTACGGGGCGGCTCTAGACGTCAGACATCAAACCCACGGGCGCTCAATGATCGTGTCAGTATTTCTTTGTGGCTTAATGGCTTGGTCTGCCAGCTGAAAGTAATAGCGTGGACCGAGAAACAAAACGTCAGAACGTACCAAGGCAGAAGAAATGCCACCAAGGAAACACATTGTGTCTGTTGTACCACCAGGGAACCGAGAGCCGTCTCTGCTATGAGTGAAACTATGCACCAACATAACGTGTTTAAAGGATGTCGTCGGTCCCGTACACAGGCGGGACGAAACAGAATATGTACCTGCCGGAATCGCCGACGGTGGGGGGGGTCGTCTTCAGCGTCGTCCGTCGAGCCATCGTACGAAGCGGCCCACGACAAAAGCTCGGAGTCGTCGACTGCCTCTCCACAGGACCCGGTTACCTGCCTGAATACAGTGTTAGTGTTACCGTAGACGGAGGACGAGTGAGTGAGGGTTAATCTTGTACGTAGGTAAAGCGCCATGCTTATTATATCGGAAAACAGGTGAACGGACCCGTTCACATATATATGAGCAATAATCGTTCAACAAGAATGCGGGCGTCTGACAGCATTTCAAGTTCAGACATGAACAAAGACTGCTTTTACACACAAAGGAAACCCACGCTACCTCCGCCGCATGGTGAACTTGGGTTGGTCATGGTAGCCATGACCCTCCACTGGCATGTATTGTTCGGTGGAACTGTCGCCTGAACAAATTCATTGCGTGATGAAGAGGTAACAAGCACCAGCGTAAGTAAGCTGGCGATCGGCTTTCAGTACAAAAGCATACCAGGTACTTTATATGCCACAGCAGGCGGGAGACAAGTGTTTCGACCAGTACGACACACTCAACTCCTGAATAGAGTGGTATGAGCGAGGGCTGCATTGAAGGCAAAACATGCATCACGTTTGAAAGCGTTCGATACAACAAGAACTGTCCGACCTGAATCGTGCATACCAATTGGTTAAGACACACGCGCCAAAGATATCGATATACTTGTGGTAGGTATTCTTACAGCACACGGGTTGTATTCAGCTCAAACAAGGAATGGTCACTCATGGTGTCACTCGCATGACACCAACACCATTTTATATGAAAAATTACATAATGCTGGAACGTGTAAATACCCTTCAACTGCTGTAGATCACCCACAGGGCGTCTTGCGCAGATTATGCAGACCCGCGAGGCAAACCGCGTGTGCTGTATCCAACACTATCGTCCAGGGTCCGCTTGTGCACTGACTCTGTTCTGAAACTCAATTAACTCAATTGCCATTCGTGATTGCCGTTGGAACTCGCATAACTGCAGTACCAATTGCCCCACTCCCCCCCAAGACAAAATGTCTGAAAATTTAGTCAAGGAAAATAAAATCAGCTTAGCAATTTTATCACCTACTGCCACGCATGAGAATGCACTTCCAAATGTGATATATTGATTATCTCGAAGATAGGCCGCACACAGCAGTATACGGGTACCGGTGAAAATTAATTGTCATACAGGGAAAAACCAGGACGCGCTCAGGTATTTTGTGGTGGGGGGGTCGTGTCTGCTATTATTGCCGCTTCAACGCACCCTCGCAAGTCGTGCCGGTTGTACCCTACAGCACGGATCCTACGCGGCAAGCACTGATTACAATTGATTCTACAAGCAGTAGTATGTCGTTCTGTCTCCAACACCATTATTATTAAAAATATCGTCATCGTATAATATATCTGCATGATATCCTGCTAAGGCCAAGTATTATGGGAATTTTTTGAGACGTTATTTCTGTCTTTTTATTTTGTGAGTTTTCGGGCTACAGAAAAGTGTGGGTGAAAATATATAACGTGTATTATGGGTTCTGATTTTTAAAAGTGGTTTTGTATAGTATTGGTTGATCGTGGCTTCGTCTGAGGTGGGGTCCAACAGCTTGGCTTCGGCCTGTAGCATCTTCATCCAAGTTGATTTTCTGTAGTCTGGGCGTGGCTTGGCACGTCGCGAGCGTTTTACGGCAGGCGTCTCAGCGTCCTCCTCGTCGTCTTCAAACGTTGCGAAGGCAGCGGCGGCCGCGAGCGTGGTTTCAGCATCCAAACACGGGAGGATTAGCGCCGGCGACATCGAGTCGCCATCGCTGCTGCTGCTGCTGCTGCTGTTGCTGCTGCTGCTGCTGCTGGTGCTGCTGTTGCTGCTGCTGCTGCTGGCGGTGCTGCTGCTGCTTCTGCTACTGCTGGTGCCGCTGTTGCAGCTGCTGCTGCCACCGCTAATATTGCTTCCATGTGAAGGAGAAGCCATCTCTCTTTACACAAGCGCCGTAGTTACCGCCCGCCGTCGGCTTGATGCTTTCGCGTGGTGGGTGACGGGTGGCAGGTGCGCAGGTAGATAGGTGGGCTGGCAGTAGTAGTGAGATGTAGCACCCAAAATACGAAAAATCTCAGTTCTCAGAAATCAGCAAAACCTCTCAGAACTGAGCACAGTTCTGAGAGGTTTTGCTGATTTTTGCCCCCTCCAGGAACTGAGATCAAAAATATCGATGATTTCCTGTCCCATAATAGATGGTTCTGATTTTTGGGCTTCGGAGATCGCTGAAAAAGCTAGAAATAACGTCTCAAAAATTTCCCATAATACTTGGCCTAAGTACAAAAAGACTGGATCTGATACCAAATGCAGGAAGTCAACGACGAGCTCTCGGCACCCACGGTAGAACCTACGACGAGCAGACACCGCATCCCGTCAACCGGGCCGTGGGATACATCTGGTTTTGCATCAACCCATGGAGTATCGCGCGTAAAGAAAGGTGGCATACATAACCATGGAGGAAGGACTGCACGCGCTTATTAATAGATAACACACCTGATGCTTTCAAACTACGGTACTTCGGGGCACACATGTACATAGTACGGAAGTAATGGTTTCGCAAATATCTGGTCGACACATTTTCGCTGACGCGTCGCAGAGTATTCTCGGAAGAATGAGAGAATGTGAGTTTTGTACGTACGTAAGAAGTTTAGCCAATCAGATGAATGCGATGTTTCACGGTAGCATGAATCGTAGCCCTTGGTACATACACCTTGTCTGGTACGTAGCCGCAGCCTACACGCAACAGCGCAGTGAAGCAGAGGCAACGCTACAGGTTCAAGGTGTGATACAGACTAGTTTGAGTTCGGGATGTCCGACGAGAGCAGGTCGCCGGAGGCCGGTGCCAACGTGGCTACTGCGGCGCGAGGTGTGCAGGTTGCGTTGTTTGCTGCGCCAACACAAGCCGAGGCGAATGCTTATGCTTCCGTAGCTGCTGTGCAAGCGGAGGTCAACGCACGCCGTGCTGGACGAGCCGAAGCCGAGGCTCGCCAGGCCACCGACGCTGCTGTGGCCTCTCGCCAGGCCAACGATGCTGCTGCTACTGCTGCTGCGGCTGCTACTCCTGCTGCTGCGGCTAGTCCTCCACCTATGCCGGCAGCCTCGGGGGGAGTGGTATCGACAGCTGACGTGCGGCATTGGCAAAATCAGGTGTCCTCCGAGTTTTCCCGCATGGATACGGAGATCCTCTGCGTCAAGTCATCTCTGGACAACGTGCTCCTGTCTGTTGCGAGCCTTCAGGACGCCGTCGCCGGCGGCGCATCCAAGACCGCCGACGTCGAGGTCTTGATTCAGCAGTTTGTGGACAACTTTGCCGACCGTGAGCCTTCCGTGCGAGACGGCGGGGATGCGAGGGAGCGGCACGTCCAGAAATCACAGTTGACTGACGACACGGCCCTTTGGAAAAAAATGTCGTCACGCAAACACTGGCTGCTTCGGGGACGCTTGCCTCCGAACCTCGGCGAGTCGGCCGCAGATATTCAGTCATTCGTGGGTGAGAGCGTCGACGTTACGGCGGGGGTGGCGGCTCAGCTTCGCGCTGTCAGCAACTTTGACGTGAGCATGTATGGGCCACGTGCCGACCGCCCTGTCGACCACCTGGTGTTTGTCGCTGACCGCCTGGACCTTTTGCGCCAGGCTCTTATGGCAGTTCTTACAGTTGGACTCTCGGCTGACGTCGCCGACGACCGCGCGTGCCTGGACCGGCTGGCACCCGTCGACGTCTCGTTCACATCCGCGGCGGCCGGTCTTCGCCGGCATACTCTAAGCAACATCCTTTTGCGTTACGGCTCCGCGTCGCGGGCTGTTATGAGCGACATGGTGAACGACGACCTGCGCCTGTGGGTGAACGACCTCATGAGGTTTGCCCAGCAAGTTCGTCCGTTGACTGTTCCCCCTCAGTTCAACGCCGTGTTTAACGCGCCGCCTGTCCCAGCGTTTGGTCGTACACGCAACCTTTGCTCGTCCGGTGGCGACGTCCTGAACATCGTGGAAGGTCTCCAATTTCTACGCGACAGCAGTGATGGGGCACCCAAGCGGGGCCAAAGCATCGCCCCTGCCAAGACGGGTCCGGCCAGAAAGAAGAGCGCCGCGCTGTGCGGGATGTTCGCTTCCACGGGCCTATGCCGGTATTCAGACTGCAAATTCGTAAATGCGAATACCCCGGCCAACTCTTCCTCTCCTGCAGCTCTTCTCGGCGGCGGATCGGCGTCTCCAGCTGGGGGAACGCGAGGTGGAGCGGCGGCGCAAGCTAGCGGGATGCGGGCTCTGGTGCTCCGCCCAGATGGTGGTCGCGGGGGGGCCGGGGGTGGTGGTGGCTCGGGTTCGGGATGAAGACACGGGCCCTTCCTGTCGGTTGGGCCAACACCTGGGGGGGCGGCGGCGGTGCGGGCCGGTGGCGGAGCGGCGACGGCGCACGTCGCCAGTTGTGGAACGGGCACTCGGCCGGCCACCCGCGAAGGAGCGGGGGGGTTGCGTAGGCGTGCGTTAGGAGCTCTGGCGGGCGATGGCGGCGTCGGGCGTGATAGCGTCGCTGTGACTCCGGGTTCGGTTCCCTTCTCAGAGAAAGGTACGGGTGTGGGCGTGCGTGCGAGTTATTTGCCAGTTGACTCGGCGTATGTGCAAGGTGAGGTCGGCGACGTGCGTCTGGATGCGTTGCGAGTGGATGAGGTAGATGCGCGGCTTGCCGCTCGGGAGGTAGTGGTGCAAGCGGTGTCCGCGCGAGGCTCAGCGAGCCTCGATCAGGTCGCGTCACTCAGCTCCTCATTCGCGTCACTCAGCTCCTCACTCCTGCGACAGTGTCAAGGCAGTGCTCACCTTTTTTCTGTCCGCCATCGGCTCCTCAATTTTCTCTCCGCATATTAACGTTGCTGTCGTACAGCACTGGTTTGGTGAGATCAGGAAATTCCCTCGTATTTCTCTGTTGCTTCGTGTGCTGGCGCCGGGCGCGCCTGTCGGCGTCGCACGGGGGGGGGATTTGACCACAGAACTCGCGTATGGTAATCACCCGGTCGTCGCCACGCATGCGGGGGATATCCACAAAAAGATATGCACAGACGTGGTGCACGGCCGAGCGGTGGTGTTTGATTTGCGACATGCAGACGAGATTCAGGGTCTTCGCCTTTCACCGCTGAGTGTCGTTCTCGAACCCAAATTAAGGATTATTCACGATCTTACGTTTGCGCGCGAGGGCGGTCGGACCAGCGTTAATGGTGACACTGACTCTGACTCCGCACCATCGTGCGAGCTCGGCCATGTGCTTCGTGATGTGCTGTTACGGGTGCTGTTTTTGCGACAAACGCATGGTAGTCGCGCTCGAATCCTGTTGTGCCGTGTGGATGTCAAATACGCTTTTCGGCAGGTTTTGGTTGATCCGGCAGGCGCGCCGAATTTTGGATACGTTTTCGGTGATCACGTTGTCGTGGATTTGCGCTTGCAGTTTGGTTGGCGCAATAGTCCTGGGTTTTGGGGGTTAATGGCATCTGCGCTCGAGCATACTCATACCCACTCTACCTTTCAAGGCGCAGACGTTTGCCGCCGTTGCGCACGTTGAACTCTCCCCGCCGCGGGGAGTTCGGGACGTTGCTATCCCGCGTGATTGTGGGCCCGTTCCTGGTTCAGGGGGCAACACCGGGAGCAATTTGTTTGTGAGGTACTACGTGGACGGTGGCATTCTTGTCGAGTTGCTGCGCTCGAGCATGCTCATACCCACTCTACGTTTCAAGGCGCAGACGTTTCCCAACAAGGGGCTGCCGCCGTTGCGCACGTTGAACTCTCCCCGCCGCGGGGAGTTCGGGTCGTTGCTATCCCGCGTGATTGTGGGCCCGTTCCTGGTTCAGGGGGCAACACCGGGAGCAATTTGTCTTTTGTGAGGTACTACGTGGACGATGGCATTCTTGTCGCGTTACAATGGTGGCCGGACGGCCGCCGTTGCCTGCGTGCTGTACAGTCACTGGCGACGGACCACTTTCGCTTGTTGGGCGAACGTGGTGTTTCCGATCCGCCCCTCCTGTCAGCCAAGAAAATTACTAATTGGGACACGCAACGGGAAGGTTTGGGATGGTACATTGATACTGAGGCGCTTACGGTCACGTTGCCGCCCCATAAACGCCTCAAGCTGCACAATATCCTCAAGGAGTGGCCCTCGTCTCGTGCATCTGCTTCTGCGAAGCAGGTGTCGCAGCTCGTTGGCTTTCTCACGCATGTTTCCTTTGCTGTACGTCCGGGGCGCTTTTTCGTTAACCGCTTGTTAGCTTCAGTTGGTATGCCGCGCATTGCCGCCGGAGCTAATTTGTATTGCCGTATGGCAAACCCCGGGCGGCGTCTTGCCCTGGGACCCGAGTTCCATGGTGACCTCGAGTTCTGGCGGTGGTTCGTTGAGGAAGGGTGGGACGCGCGCGGAGGAACCTTGTCGGCTCCGATGTATAATTTGCTTGAGCGCCCCCCTAGACGTACTCTTTTTTCGGACGCATCTAAAACCGCTGTCGGTGGTTTTTGCTTGGAAACTGGGGTGTATTGGCGATACGAGCTTGACGCAGGAGAGCGGTCTCGATTTTGTGGATCGAGTTCCGTTCGCCATGGGGGACTGTGTGTTGTTACGTGGCGACAACGAAGCAGCCGTCGAGTGGGTGCGGCGTTGTCGAGGGGGAAAGGAGCCGAGATCTGGCGCATTAATGCGTCTCCTCGGGGTGCTCGAGTTGTCCTCTGGTTGGCACTTTGACGCAAAACACGTACGTGGAATTTTTAACGTGGCCGCTGATGGTATCTCACGGTGGGATTATGCCTCCGTCCTCGTTAATTTGCGTGCTGTTCGACCCGACATTCGGTGGCAGGAGCAGGACCTGGGGGGTGCGGGCACATCTCTCTGTACTTCGGTGTTGGCCTCGAACTCATGCGAAACGCCATTGCGACCTCGTCTGAACGCACTTATCAGGGGCATTTTGGCGCATGGGTAGACTTTCGGATGGTCCATGTGAACACAGCAGCAAGCGACGGCAGCTCTGCGAAAAGTGGTTGCGTTGGCGGGCGTGCGTGCGGAGGAGTACGCTTTGCACTCTCTAAGGATTGGAGGCGCAACTCACTTGTCGGCGGGGGGGGCAACACCAGAGGTGTTGCAGCGTGAGGGCCGATGGGCGTCCGATGCGTACAAGACGTATGTTCGCAGTCATGGAAAGGATGCCAGTTGGGTAGCCGACGTGATGGCCCAGGAAGGAATTAGCGGTGGGATTCAGCCGGGCCAGGGCACAGAGTGGGGGCGACTTAGTTCACTCTTAGATTTGACTAGGCAGAAGTGAAACTATGAAGAAGTGTGTTATTACATGCGTTCCCTATGATATTGCAAGTCAGGGGGAAAGGGGCCGTAAGAGTACATCCGTAAATAGGGTCGACTCCCATTTGGGTCGATGGAAGCTGGCGTCGAGAGTTCTATGCCGCCAGTTGGGTTGGGAGTTGACTCGAGTATACGGATGTTAGCGTGGGGTTGCTGTTGTGGCAGCCCCGGGGGATCACCCCTTCTCCAACCCCCCTTCTCCGGGCGGGGGGTTGCGCATTAATATAATACAACTTCGAAAGCAAAGTACAAAGCAGAGTATTCTCGGAAGAATGAGAGAATGTGAGTTTTGTACGTACGTAAGAAGTTTAGCCAATCAGATGAATGCGATGTTTCACGGTAGCATGAATCGTAGCCCTTGGTACATACACCTTGTCTGGTACGTAGCCGCAGCCTACACGCAACAGCGCAGTGAAGCAGAGGCAACGCTACAGGTTCAAGGTGTGATACAGACTAGTCTAAGTTTTACATTTTCGCTGACGCGTCCCACGGCATTTTCGCCCTCCCCGCTCTGAAGAAATTATTTTCCAGAGCTTGTCACATTCGTTTTGGTGATTGGCAAGGATATGTACTGCTGTACTGCAGCAGCAGTGTAGTTCGTCACGTTTTCAATTTCGCAACAAACAGCAGGACAATGCAGTGTGAATACTACGCACGTCGTGCCGGTTGGTTACAGTATAGCTTTGATTGATAAAGGGCGCATATAGGTGTACTTGTTTCAGCATAAAGAGGGAGCAGAACATGCTCTCATGATGCACATCGTCTGACGGCAGACACAAACCGTAGTCGTTCGGACACCATCAATACCAATCATTTTTTATTTTCAAAGATGCGTCAGATTCAGTGTACTTGTTTCATTATAATGAGGGGGTAGAACATGCCCTCATGATCCACATCGTCCGACCGCATACACAACAGATAGCCATTCGGACACCATCAATACCAATCGGAAAAAACTGAATGCCAGTTAGTTACAGTCTAACTTTGATCGACAGAGGGCGCATATAAGTCAACTTGTTTCATCAGCATAAAGAGGGCGTAGAACATGCCCTCATGCTGCACGCCGTCTGTTCGCAAACACCAAAAGTAGTCATTCGGAAACCATTTTAATACCAATCAGTATTATTATCAATGATGCAGCAGATTTGGGGCGGCGTTTGAATGAAGAAAATCTGACCAACGACGAAATTCGTGTGCCAAGTGCGTGGACTTCGTGCGTTATCCCAAGACTGTAAGCACAGCCAGTGCCGACCTACTGGACCTAAACGGCGTGCAACAATTAATTGGAATGCTGTGCTCCTGATCTGCATGTCGCTCATGCTGGGACTACTGTGGGGCGTACCCACAGCGTGTAGCATATAAAAACAGCAGTGGCTCAAGTGGCACCTTGGAATGTTGGCACTTCGACCAATAATGGGTTCAAGAGCACTCACCAAAGTGTTATCGTATGGCGGCAAGACTACACTCCCCACTGGCCACGGCACAAGTATAGTATGCACCATAAAACCGACCAAGACGGCACCGCCTTACAGCGCAAGCGACGACGTTGGCTCACAATCATCCGCGCTGTTGGTGAGGTCGATAGTCTTCACCGGCCAGCCCGCGTGAGCGCCAAGGCAGAACACAGAAAATAACACGATGATCTTGGAACGGGAGGCTGTCGACATGTTTCAGAAGGCCGAAATTCGGAATTACACGTTATGTGTATGCGTGTGGTGCTGCTGTTCGGTGCACCCCGGCTTCAACCCAGCGTGTACTTCAACGAGGTGTTCGGATTGGCGTCTCGACCAAGGTGTGTGACTTTTATTTTGCGCTGCTTCGGCAGCTTGATGTTGTCGGTTTCGGCTCCTGGGTATTGTTCAAAGGGTATCGGGGAGGTGTGGTGTGTGGGCGACTGGCAGTGAACTGTCAGGAATGATTGATAGTTCACCGGCTACATACTAAATGAGTGAATGATACACATACCAGAAGATGGAGAGGGAAGTCAAACCATGGCAGCATTTTCCTTCGCGGGCAATTTCGGGCTCACTGCTGAGCGTCTGGTGTATATATACTCGTATACTGCAGTGCCGCCTTCCCCACCCCTACCTCACGCAGCGCCGCAGTAGCCGTGTCCTCTACCGAGCAACATCTAGACGAACACATATATATGGTATACGTTCTGCAACAAAAGTATGAAACGTGTGGCAAAACGTGGCAGTAGTGTTCCCTCCTCCTCCATGCGTACAACCCTCGTTGAGATGGTGGCCGTTGCACCGGTGAACGCCCGGTCCCATGTCAGATGGGACGCAGGACCGTACATGTAGTTTGACTCCCGAGGCGTGCGAAAGCCCCTGCCCAACACGGGTTTTAGGGAACAGGGACAGGCTACGGCAACATATGAGCAGCATCGCACCACCCACCTTTCACACCACATGGATTAATCTTCAATGCCGCTGTTAGATATCACTGCTATCCTCGTGTGTTTCCTTAAAGTAACAACGGGGAAGAAAACACTTAATATACGTAACTTCCCATCGGCTTCCGTATATATAGTCTCTCCAGAGTTTCCAACTGAGTGGGACCCCCAGATCTTCGTACCGTGTCATCACTGTTATAGGGTTGGCAACATTTACAGTGTAGCGGCCACCCAAGTCACAGCACACCGGGCTATCGTCGCTGAGGGAGTACTCCGCAAATGAAAAAAAAGGCAATAATAATAAGAGGTCGTACATGGATATTTTTCCTCGTGTATTCCCCCCAAGTAGGACCACGAAGAAGTGGAATGGCTCTCCCTCGACAGGTAGTGCCCGCTGTCTCCACGGCAAGCCCACCTCCCATTGCCTCCACGGCGGGTACCAACCTTGGCGGTCGTGCATTGATATGATTCACCGTGCATTCCCGCCCAGGTTGAGCATGATGGAAGCAACTCCGCCCTCAGGAAGTTGTGCCCCCTTTCGACAGCGCACCTTCCCCAACCCCACTGACTCAACAGCGTACGCGTATTAGTGCTGTATCCTGGAGTGTTATCCGCTGTGTACTTGTAGCTTGTCGCAGGTGTATTGTAACCAATGATTGCAGTGCGGTTGGGTTAAGAAATAATCTAGCAATGTACGCAGCACGTGTCATCGGTATCAAGACAACGATGACTAGATTTTTTTCAGCATCGAAATGATGAGGCTGGAGTGCTTCCGACACACCTTGCTGTGGAACCCTACCACCTGCCCGAAGTGCAGTCGGATTGTAGGATATGCTACCCTTGGGAGAGCGTCAAAAACGGAGGACTCCGCTCATGGCCGGAACAAGAACCAATTGGCGCAGCTGCCGCCGGAATCTGAGAAACATACGTTCGGAAACCATCAACAATCGACATGGCCAATCACATCATCGTGTTGTTGATTGTGATATTCTCAACAATGACCCGCAAATAATCATGGAATCGATTCGATCTGAATCAAATAATCAAGAATCTTATCAACGCCGAGGAATAGGTTGTTTTTCTATTATACCGTCATATCGTCTGCCAATATGCCCCCGTCCTGGAGCCACCCCTCCCACCTCGGCATGCGACACGTCGCACATCTTCCGGCGCCTCGCGCTTGGTTCAAGAAATCTCTACCTGGTCGGTTGAAACCCGATGTGCTCCTTCGCGGCATGATGCAAAGTTCTGACCTTACGACTACGGCTCTGCACGGTATCCAGTGCGCCCCCGCTCCTCCCCCAACTGGCAATATAATGAGAGATACATTGTTATCCCCAGGGAACTTATGTTTCGTATATATATTCGACGGAGTATTTATCATATCTTCGATGTTTCAGATGCAAATATATTGACAGAAGAAGTATATCGCCCTCCGCCGGGGGACAGCACGAACGCCGCTGGGTTCGACGCGCCACCGAACATGCAACCGGGGCCTGAGGCACTTTCGAGTCTTTGGAGCCTATCGTTCGATGTAGGATGAACAACCCTCCTGGTGCGCGTGGCGACTAGCCCTGTCGACGGGTGTGAGCATCCCCAAGTAAGTCACAACGCCTTTTGCTTAATAACTCCCTGTTCGTGAGTGCAGTGAAAACCCGACCTCCCTGGATATTGAACGCGAAGTACACGGCGGCAAGAAAGCGAGATACACACGCGTCTCTGGCGGATGTGCCAAACCATGTTTTCCATTTTTCCCACCGGTGCCCTTCCCCGTTTTCGTTTTTTTGAGAAGTCGCCCGTAACTCTTTGATTTCGCCGGGGAAAATGTTGTATTGAGACAACCTATACATATGCCCTAGAGAACGTGGGCAAACGACATTCATTGTGGTACATTCTTATCACGGAGGCCCAGAGTATTCAATCCCACGATTGAATATGAGCTTTTTCAATTTTGTTTGTTTGTTTTCGTGGGCAATTAGTTTTCCAGAATATTCAGGAAAACATTTGAATGTAACTATATCAGCAGCCGCACAGACACACAGAGACACACGATATACTCATGGCTATAACCGGGTGAAAGCCGAGGATTACAGCTTTCCAACGATACTACTTGTAGCCGTAGGTATATCGTTGAAGCCGAGAGGGAAGATGATAAAAATGGGTAGTGAAAACATTGCTATTTTTAACGAGGGGAATATGTTTAGACCGGAGATTACCTCAGAAATTTGCGTAGGAAGCATCTCTGGAAAGCTTGGAGGACGGGCCACAGAATTGTGCGGTGCGTTTTGCGCGAATCCTGATTGTTCGTGATATCACGGCACATCACATGTATTTCGATGAACATGTATGTGTAGTTCATGCAGATCGTGCAGATCCCACCCAGAAGAGGTGTTCAGATAATCAATGATCACATCTATCTATCGATGATACAGATCCCACCCAGGCGATAAATAAGTGAATGATACAACCCCCGTCAAATTCCTCCTGAGCGCTACGCGTTCCTTTGAGCAATACAGAGTAGCCCATGTCTCGTACCAGCTATACGCCAAGACATGCGAGAGCATCGCAGACTAGACTACTCCTCTTCGCTTTAGGCACTGAATCAGTAGCCCATGACTCAGTTTACTCCGAGATCATTTTTACTCAAAAAAGAGGTGCAAGGGTTTTACATGCGTCTCCTCTTTCAACTTACGACACCCCCCGGAATTCACGCCACCCACATCCCGAGGAGGAACATTGTATGCTTATACCGAATAGTCATGAAACCGTCAAAATACTGAACAAGCACATTCGAACAAACGAGTATACACAGCAAGTGGAAAGGGAGAACGAGTGCACAAAGCATTGGGAGATGCGACGAGCTCGGTACTAGGGTAAAGGCTCCCATCGAGGACACACAGCACGAACGAGTGGAGGACACACAGCAAACTGGAAAAAAGACAGCCTTTCGTGGCGGCACTAGTGACAGTAGTAGCAAAATTGAAGCATCAAGAATGAACCACACATGGGACACGAGACGTGTGCGGTTCAGTGAGCCGGGCAGAAGAAGAAGGACATCAACAGTAGAACGAGTACACGTATCAGATGGGAGAGAGGGTGTCGTGGGCGGTGACATAAAGTCGGAGCATTAGGGGTCAAGTGATGGGATGTTTTGCAGGGTTTGGGCCTTGAACTACGGTGATTCTGATTCATCAGTGTCACCCGTCGGCGGGGTTCTGGCTCGGTCGCGACGAAGTAGCCTGATCGAAGTACAAATGACAGGGTGTGCACATCAAAAACATGAAGGGGAATAATACTGTCGAATCGCGTAGAATTGCACAGATTGCGATGGCTTCGACGTGCCGTGAACAAAACCGTACCGAATTAGACGCCGCAGTACAGTAACTTTCGACTTACCGTTCCGTACGTGCCCCCCTTGATAAACAATCTGTAGACAAAACAGACAATATAATTTGCGGCTGTACATAACTCGAAGGCGTTGACTCGCCGTGCAACAACCTCAACCAAAGAAAAAAACGCAGGCACGACCCTAACAGTGACGGATAGCAGAGTAGGATGACGGCCGTTTTCGTGGGCCGTTATCATCGAAAGTAGGAGGTATCGAAAATGTACGTAATGAGGCGCGACCTCGGTAATACCTGCAGTAGTCCTATCTGCGATGCATCATGCTGGGCGAATCCGGATTATTTTGTATTGTCCTGAATTGCTGAACGAACGAACAAGAACGAGCCTCAACTACGTACGTACAACTCCTGCGCGCCGACGTGGGTGCTTCTCACTTAATATCGTACATGTATTTGCATGGCCTCTCCTGCTCTTGATATATGAAAAACACAGTATTAGCAGTACGCACACACCTACAGCATAGTCTGCCTGCTGTGGGCACGCACGGTGTGCATGCTGTGGACAGGCACAGTCTGCTTGCTGTTGGCAGGCACGAAAAAAACGTTATAATTTTGTAGTTTGAACACGGCGCAGCACAGACATGTGCCTACACACGTTGCCGCACCTAGCTCGACCAACTGTGAACGACTTTCCACCCCACCAGGACGATAAAGTGTCTTGCGTGTGTGTGCGTGCACAGAACCCGCGGGGACTGGATTTGATGACTTTTTCGTCGAGCGCGGTGGTGAAAGGTGGACCAAACAAATGTTGAACCACACACACCAACCCACGCACACCACACATACATCCAGAAAAACTCGAAACAAGGCACCCTACCCTCGTATCCGAGCCGCTATGAAGAGGCTTTCCCTTGGTTTTTAACAAAGGAAAATATGGCTCGCTTCGCTCGCGCGGCTCATTATATTACAGTTCGTGGTATATTAATAGTATGGCAGCAAAAAATTAATGGGTTGTAGGTTTGAGGGAAAGGATGGTCGTATTGTGTACTGTAGGAATCGAGAAAAACAGGGCGTAGAAAGCCCGTACGTACACGTACCGTGGTCGAAAACAGACATCTCGTACTGCAGCAAGTGTGTTGGTCTTCCTTGGCATTCCATGCCCTTTTTTCCTGCTGGGTACGACTTTTGTTCATAACTGTAAGCTACGCTTTACTGTTCGTGTGAATACGAGTACGAGAAGGCGCTGGTATTCATGAACGAGAATGAGACGCAACAGACGGTCCAAACAGTTTCTCGTAGGTAGGTGAAAACAGGCGATTTGCACAGCTCCATGCTCCATCTTGGAAAACGAACCGAACGCCGCATGCCGTTCGTACGTAAACACTCCAGGTAGGATACTTACTTATTTTTTTATATGATGTACATGTATGTATGAAAGAGAACGCACAGCACGGCACAGTGGCACCGCAAAACAATCAAAGTGACACCGAATTTTTCGCAAAGGAAACAAAATCCCCGTCCCGTCTCATGTTATAACTTCCCCCCTGATTGTTGAAGTAACACTTGGCATCGGTCAATAAAAAACGAATCGAATCGAAGAGCTTCTTTCTCACTGCCCTGCACCCCGCCCGCCTGTCTCGCTAGCAACTAACCACCGATTCGGTCCGGGTAAAGCTTCCCCCCCTCTGTGCAAAAGTGAGCCCCGTCGCCGGCCTCGATAGAATTTTCCGGTGGTCACCGTGGTCCTTGTTTTCCAGCTCGACAAAGTTGGTGCCCAGACTGCGTAGGTCTCTCTGTGAACTTCACCTTGGTCCCAACAGAAGCCCCGCTTGATTTTTTTTTTTTTCCCGATCGACCTTGTAGGCTTGTACTATTTCATCGTCAATTCCTCAGATTGAGGCCAGACACAGTACATTCATGCTTCACTCGTGTGTCCAATCACACCCAACGCCTAGCCACGAACGCGGCGACCGCGTTTCTTGCAACCCCCCTCTCTACCCGCTAGGACCCGCTGACGCCCACAGCGGCGCCAGGCTCGCCCCCGGTGCCGTGCTCTGAGTACACACACGTGCACGAAAGGAAAGAAAAACTTCAAAAATACAAGCTACGCTTGACTCTTGGACAGAACATGCAGAATGCGAGGACGAGAAAGCGCTTGTATTCATGAACGCGTTTTTTTTAGTTCGTAACTATACGCCACACCAGACTCTGTTGCTCTACCACAAAGAGGTATACCATGACAGAAAATGTCGTCAAACTTGGGTCTGTTGTGCGCTGATTAACTCGTTTTCTTATTTTGTACCGTTTTTATCATTTTTATGACTTGGACGGACGGGCATTGATATTTCGACAGAAAACGGTATATATTGGCAGAAAACATCATCTAACTTGAGTTTTGTGTGACCTGATTTGCAGGTTCGAAATTTTGTGTCGCAAACTGGCAAATATAACAGGGATTTTCGCGGGTCAGGTCAAACCACACGGGCCGTGTTCGGTCGGGTCAGCTGGCTCGACCCGACCCGACCCGTGAAAACATTGAGGTGTGTTGACCTAACCCGACCCGACCCGCGAGATTTTGAAAGCCTCGTGACGTGACTTGAACCGACCCGACCCGTGAGATTTGGAAACCTCCTGACCCGACCCGATCCGGGATATTAAAAAAACTCCTGACACGACCCGCCACCTCGACTGACCCGCGAGAGACGGGTTTCATGCGGGTCGGATCCCCTTGATCCCTTGACCCCCGAGACCATGTATCTTAGCCCGAATGTTCGACCCGCGCATCTGGCCCGCGGGTCGGCACTTCGAAATACAATAGAATTTTCAGTTTAGTGCACCGCAGAGGCGTTGTACGGTATAGGTTCACCTTAAATTTTCCGAGGCTCCTCACTTGGGGAGCTCCATATCTCATGACCTCAGCAAAAACCAAATAGCTTCCCGATGAAAAATCCCATGGCCCAAGTATACAAAAACGTCATTTTTCAAAACAAGATTGACTTTCCGATGATTTTGGGTGAAGGAGGCCCGTCAGTCAGAAATAAAAAAGCGGAAATGTGCTACCTCTATCGTAGAACGCGACCGCAGCGATATATGACCTGACTGTAGGGATGCGGGCATGCGCATAAGAATTTGGCGGTGATGTTATTGTCTGAGCATCATATCAAAAGAGTATTAATGAGTCTTGGTGCGAGAAAAGCCTTTGGGTAAGAGAACGGGAAGTGATTCAAGTGACGGATCCGCGAGCCGAATGCGCGGGTCCGGTTCGTGGGTCAGTAGAAAACAACTCGCGGGTCATGCTGGCCTGACCCGCAAGTGACCCTCTACTCGCGGGTCGTGACCTGACCCGACCCGTGAGCTTTTCATCACCTCTTGACCCGAACCGTGAAGTTAGAAGAACTCTTGACCCGACTCGTGAAATTAGAAGAACTCTTGACCCGACCTGACCCGACCCACGAGATTTTCAATGCTCTTGACCCGACCGGACCCTGCCCATGAGAGTGTAACCACTTCCTGGCCCGACCCGACCCGTGACATTTTGAATACCTCGCGATTCGCAAAAATCCCCGAAAAAAATATAGTGTAACGCTTATTATCAATATGTCCAGTAGAAGAGGTTTTTAATTGTGCTTCTAGAAACCCTAGGTGAACCTACGGAATTTGGCCCGAATTGCCGCATGGGCCGCATAAATCGCACGGAATCCCAATGTTTGGACGGAAGGGGCGATTGTCTCGTGGACCACTGGGGGGGTATCCATTTTGCACAACGTGGCAGACGTCGGACACAGGACGTTTCCTACGGTTCTCCTTGGCATTGTGTTTGCCCGTGGATGAGAACTACAGTACGGGATGTCTCCTTGCCGATGCCGTTTAGTGTGACCCAACGTCGCATTACAGTCGGCGAAACCATGCAAGGGACTCAGCTACGAAACGTCCTCATACGAATTTCGTTTTGATGGGGCTCAAGGACTTTTGAGGGGGTCTCTATCGTCAAAGAACGGCGCCCGTATCGACCAATGGGCTATGTCGCCTGTTATGTTGGTTCAGTTCCGCTGTGAACCAAGTCGGCACGACCCTCAACATTCCAATGGGCAACCTCTTCCGCGAAACATGTCTACAAGAAAAGGCATAGAAATGGTCTTGGAGCTGTCCAAAAAAACACCATCGAGGTAAACACCTGCGCGGATCTTCGCGCGCCTTCACGGATAGCTGAGTCGTACCTAACAGAAAGTTTTGGCCCAACGTGTAAAATGAAGAACACCTTATAGATAGATACATATTCCCCGCAACAAGGGGGCGCTTGGCTAATAATTGACCAAATTTTGTTCGCGAGGAGGCCGTATCCATAGAGGCGGGCAAGCTATCCCACCGCGATACATTCCCACAACCCACTTTAGATACACCGCGAAGATCAATTCAGTGCCGACGAACACGTGGCTCCTACAGCCGGCTGATACAGAGGGCGCACACATCGAATCGGCTAATATCCTGCTGCCTTCCGCCCAAAGGTTGATTCGACGATCAACGCTTGTAGAAGACGTCCACCATACCGTGGAACGCATGATCCTTGCAGTATTCTCCAGTTGTTCTGCCATCAACATTGAACCTCGGTCGTTTGAGGCAGGAGTCATGTGCGCAACGCCTATGGACTACGTTCACCATGCCATCCGTAGCATGTTTCTCGCAGTAAACCGCCGTTTTGCTTCCTGCGACATTGAAGCGCGGTGTCGCCGGGCAAGACTCATAAGAGCAACGCTTGCTGCGGACATCTACCATGCTCTCTTCAGCATGCTCTCTGCAGTATACCCCGAGCATTTCGCCCAGCCAGTGGTAGCTCGGCCGCCTAGTGCAGCCCTCATGTGAGCAACACCTGGTGCGGACGTTGACCATGCCATGTCCAGAATGAAGCTTGCAGTACGCCGCCGTCTTGCTACCCTTCACATTGTAGCTTGGTCGCCTCGTGCAGAATTCATGGAAGCAAGAGAAGCCGTTCAGCAACCCGTCCTGAGAGTGTTGCTTGCAGTATGCGGCGGTTTTGCCGCTGAGGGCATCGTAACTCGGTCGTTTTGTGCACGATGTATACGCGCAACGCTTGCTGCAGACATCCACCATTATGTCGTCTGCGTGTTGTTTGCAGTACGCGGGCGTCTTCCTTCCTTCGACGTTGAAGCTTGGCCGCTTGACGCACAAGTCATGTGCGCAACGCTTGTGGACGACGTTGACCATGCCATTCCCAGAATGCTGCTCGCAGTACGCTGCTGCTTTACTCCCCGCAAAATTAAAGCTCGGCTGCCTGGCGCAAAGGCCATGTAAGCAACGCCTGTTGAGAACGTCCACCATACCTTCGATTGCATGCTGCTTGCAATATACCGCCGTCTTGCTGCCTAGGGCATTAAAGCTAGGTATCTTCGGACAAGAGTCATGCAAGCAAGGCCTGTTGCGTACGTCTACCATGTGATCCTCAGCATGCTGTTTACAGTACACGGCCCTCTTGCTGCCCTTTATGTTGTAGCTTGGCCCTGTAGTACAAGAGTCATGTGAGCAACGTCTTCTGCGGACGTTAATCATGCCGTCTTCGGCATGGCGCTTGCAGTACGTCGCGGTTTTGCTACCCTCCACGTTGTAGCTTGGTCGGCTTGTGCAGGAGTCACGAGAGCAACGTTTGCTAAGGACGTCCACCATGCCTTTCCTAGCATGAGGCTTGCAGTACGCCGCCGTCTTCTTGTCCATAAGATTAAAGCACGGTCTCCTCGTGCAAGACGGATGTGCGCAAGTCTTCATTCTCGCCCGGGTCTCTGGCAGTGAAGCGCTTGGAGCAGTTCAAAAGGAAAGCGGGACACAGCGGGGGAATACTCCGGTGAGTGCTTCAAACAAACCTCTAGCGGCATGAAGGATCCGGGGAACGTAGAATGTTGATATTTCACTACTATCACGTACTTGACAGTACACATATTTCAATCTACAGAATATCTGAAAAGGCATTAGCCGGGACTATACGCAAACGACACATGCTAAGGTCGCGAGGTACGGATTTTTTGGTGGGTTCTTCTCTATTAATAGAGGAGCTCTGTACCTCACTCAAAAACTATTTCGAGACAACAAGAGCAGTTCAACAAACTCCCGCATGGCCTGGGAATTGAAAAAAAGGGTCTGTGGCCAAAATCAGGTCCAACTACTCCTGTCGAAGGTCAATATCAGGTAACACTAAAACAAAGTGAAGAACCCGCGCCACGTGCGATGTTTTGTCCGTGAAAATCCAAAACAAAAAATATGCCCAAACGTCAAGCGTGCGGCCTTCAATATCTGTTATTTTGTTTTTCTAAAGGTATACCTGGAACCTGGTAGGTAGCACGGGCTCCACCTGGACCTGGCGAGGGTTACCAGCTATGGCTTGGTTTGCGACGGCGGAATCGCCAAGAGTATTTATTCTGGCGCCCCCCCCCCCCCCGTTGCCAGATTTTAATCTTTTCGATCATCCCCGCCGTACCGCCTGCTCGGCACGAAATTATCTTGCCGTATCAAAACTGAGACGACCTCGACACGGGGTGGGGCAGACAAACTGCCGTCGAGGACCTTTAACAATCTGGGAGAAGGGATCTTCGGGTTGGTAGGCTGTTCGGATGTTTTGGTTCCTGTTGGGTACAAGGCACGGGCGAAGACCCGAACCAACCCCTGACTCTAACCCTAACCCTAACCCTAACCCTGACCCCAAACCGCAGCCGAAACGGGCCAAAACTCGCCATAAACGCGGCTACGCCGAGTTTGCATCGAACCAGGAAATTTCTCAGATGCCGACGACGATTCCGAAGTGCAGACCACGCTACACATTTTTCAAGTAAAATACATCCCTAAATATCCCTTCTCCCAGACTGCTAAACCTACTCCGTCTGTATCCACGGTGCTGCAAAATGGCTGCTCCTGCGACCATAGACTTTTTGCTTGTTTTTTTTTTTTACCGAGGTATTTCTTCCACTCCAGAATTATTGGAGCCTGCCCTGCGACCACGGACTGCCTTGTATTGTGGCGATGAGTTCATGCGAGAACAACGACAAGAAGAAGGAAACAGCAGAGTACAAATCGCAATAACTGAAGCACATCGTACTGAAGCACATCGTACACCCCAACGAAGAAAAATTAAATCAGCTTACGTATGTATGCATAAATACGCACGCACGTACGTACGAGTGCAGAGTATATATACACAATAATTACAATGGAGGGACCGCAGCCACATACTCGGAGAAAAAAGAGTTCACCCATGGCGTTATAGGTTCGTTCAAAATTGGATCCAATCAGGTGAAAGCTAGACAAAGTACACAAAGCCAGCTATATATACACTGGCCTTTGCGAGTTGAAATCAGGTAGGCGATCAGTCTGGCCAATAGCATGGCTCCTGACGTGTGATTTGTGTTTGTTTTTAGTATGTAACTGAGTTTGGCCCCAACGTGGCTAGGTCTACTTGATTTGGGCTAAAACCCAGGTTTATGTTACAAAACAATGAATGACCTTCCGACGATTTGGGTTTTGAGGAAACCCGTCATCCAGAAAATATTCTAGACCAAAAATTGCTACCCCTATGGTAGCAGGCGTCATACACGACAAGCTAAATCCTCAAAATACGCCTCCTTGATTGATTGGTCTTGCTGAGTGACCGCTTCTCAAAACCTTACTGGTGGCGAAGGGACTTGGGATACAGAAGGTGGTGTGAGCACTCTACGCTGGAGAGCATAACAGCTAGGGGTGGCCGCTCACCGACCAGCCGCGTGGGGGGCACTTGAACGGTGGCCAGTGGGGTAGGGTGTGATCGGCGGTGGGAAGGTCTACGGTGGCTGGTGGGACGGGATGTGATCACACTTCTGCAGTTCTTCCATTTCCTGTTTTCGTATCTACTGCAGAACGTTTGATGCTGTAGGTTATATTGCATGGCCCACTGGCCTACACAGCAGTCACGTGGGTGAGTAGGCCAGTGGATGAAGCTATAGAACCAACGAAAACAAATACGTATTCTGCTTCGTTCAATCTTACCGTGCTGCGCTGATATTCGGGGTATTGCCCGCGCCATGGATTGATTTCAAAACGTACCATATCATAGCCATTCATAATGTCTCCAGCGCGAAGGCTCAATATTTCCGTTTACGAAATCGGTGAATTCGAACTGCAGACCCACCTTTGGAGATTATATAGCACCACCTGTTAGACCAATGAGCCACGTCAGCGACTATTAACCCTTAGGATTGCAGTCCCATATGTTGGGACAAACCACTCAAATTCTGAGCAGTTTTTCCCCAAAACGGGACTGCGGTGCTAAAAGGGTTAATAGCCAGCACATAGCCAACAGCTACATTCGATTTCGCTTTTCATGTTTCATCAACGGGCACAACTCACCCAAGCGGGCGTCTGAAACACATATGCTGCTTCGCGAGTTCCTAGCGACAGCTATACCACAACGATGTTGGCAGAGTGCTGTCTACAGCACGTTAAAGCTAGTAACTTGCTTGCCCTCACCCACAACACTACTAGCACTGTCTGCACCGCTGATACTTCTGCTCGACCACGCTGAGCGTAATGTGGGCCTGGTAGGCAGGCGTGTGTGGTTTGGTGGCAGGCACTCTCTGTCCAATCGTCGACACGCATAGGTTCTCCAGAAAGGGAACCAGTGGAACCTTCTGATTCAGAAAAACAAAAGAGCATCCGCCACCTTGCTCGGTATCCAGTAACGCACGGTGTCTTTTGGGCGGTTGTTCTGGTTGTGGTTATCACATTAACTCTCTGACGAAGGAGTCCGTGGTCACACAAAGGGAGGACCTTTAACAATCTGGGAGAAGGGATCTTAAGGTTGGTAGGCTCTTCGGATGTTTTCGTTCCTGTTGGGATGAAGGCACGGGCGAAGACCCAACCCAACCCCTGACTCTAACCCTAACCCTAACCCTAACCCTGACCCCAAACCGAAGCCGAAACGGGCCAAAACTCGCCATAAACGAGGCTACGCCGAGTTTGCATCGAACCAGGAAATTTCTCAGATGCGGACGACGATTCCGAAGTGCAGACCACGCTACACATTTTTCAAGTAAAAAACATCCCTGAAGATCCCTTCTCCCAGACTGCTAAACCTACTCACCCTAACCCTAACCCTGACCCCAAATCGCAGCCAAAACAGGCAAAAATTCGCCATAAACGCGGCTGCACCGCGTTTGCATCGAACCAGGAAACTTCTCGGTTACGGACGACGATTCCGAAGTGCAGACCACGGCACGCATTTTTCAAGTCAAAACTAAACATCTGACAAATTTCCTGGTTCGATGCAAACTCGGCGTAGCCTCGTTTATGGCGAGTTTTGGCCCGTTTCGGCTGCGGTTTGGGGTCAGGGTTTGGGTTAGGGTTAGGGTTAGAGTCAGGGGTTGGGTTGGGTCTTCGCCCGTGCCTTCATCCCAACACGAACCAAAACATCCGAACAGCCTACCAACCTGAAGATCCCTTCTCCCATATTGTTAAAGGTCCTCGTTAGGGTTAGGGTTAGAGTCAGCGGTTGGGTTGGATATTCGCCCCTAGTACCTTCATCCAAACAGGAACCAATACATGTGAGCAGCCTACCAACCTATGTCTAGCGTTAACGGTATCTATTTGCCGGTAGACGGTAATAATAGTTAATATGACGGTAATTTATTGTTGTAGACGGAATAGTGAACCTTGACGGAACTTTTTATCGACGGTGATGCAATACGACGGTTGTTTGCTGACGGTAGACGATATTTCTTTAATCGGCGGTACTGCCCTCGGCGGTAGACGGTAACACGAAATGTGCCGGAAAACCGCCGGAATTCCGGGACCGTCTACCTGGGTGGTAAAACAACGACGGGTGATATGCCTTGTACTATATCGTACGTTGCGTCAGTACAAGCACTGTTCCCATGTGCAGCCGTAAGACGCAACCGCCGGGCAGACTTTGGTCTCGCATCTACGGCTCCTGCTGTATGTCCTAATGTGAGAGTCAAGTAAGAAACGAAACACCTCCTGCTCTCTGCGGCCGTGGCCTGTGTTGCGCTGTGTATCACATAGTACGTTTTGTACGTACGAGTACCTCTCGTATAAGCAGAACCCTACGACCGCCCGGCAGGCTTTCGCCTCGCATCTACCGCGCCTGTACTGTGCTTTGTCGATAGTAACGAGGCGCTTCCAGCTCTCTGCTGCTGTGAACTGTTGTTTGCTGTGTATAGGAGTAGGTTTAGCAATCGGGAGAAGGGATCTTTAAGGATGTTTTCAACTTGAACAATGGGTCGCGTGGTCTGCACTTCGGAATCGTCGTCCGCAACTGAGAAATTTCCTGGTTCGATGCAGAGTAGGTTTAGCAGTTTGGGAGAAGGGATCTTTAGGGGTGTTTTTTACTTGAAACATTTGTAACGTGGTCTGCACTTCGGAATCGTCGTCCGCATCTGAGAAATTTCCTGGTTCGATGCAAACTCGGCGTAGCCTCGTTTATGGCGAGTTTTGGCCCGTTTCGGCTGCGGTTTAGGGTCAGGGTTAGGGTTAGGGATAGGGTTAGAGTCAGGGGTTGAGTTGGGTCTTCGCCCGTGCCTTCATCCCAACAGGAACCAAAACATCCGAACAGCCTACCAACCTAAAGATCCCTTCTCCCAGATTGTTAAAGGTCCTCAACGCGGCGCAGCCGCGTTTATGGCGAGTTTTCGACCGTTTTGGCTGCGGTTTGGGGTCAGGGTTAGGGTTAGGGTTAGAGTTAGGTTGGGCCTTCGCCCCTACCTTGATCCCAATAGGAACCAGAACACCTGAACAGACTACCGACCTAAAGGTCCTTTCTCCCAGATTGTTAAAGGTCCTCGTGTATACACAGTCGAAAGAGAGTAGATATGCTTCCAGGTGAATATTTTTTCCCAGGTTGCCCAAGGCTGTCGACATAGACTTCTGAATTTGCGTTAAACTTCACACCTGGCAAATATTCATCAGAGCTTTTCTTGTGGCCACTACGACAGTTGCAACTTCCTTCTAAGTAAATTTCTACCGACAGCTGTACCACCCATCAGCCTGTTGAGCTTCTAGTGACGGTGCTACCGCACCCAGTACGTGGTCCTCTCCCTATACAATCTGTCATATGTTGACGTTGACATCCCAATACGGGATGAGGCGTCCGACACGCTACGGCGTTTTCAAAACACGTCGGAAGGGTGTAATCAGTCTCCCTCGCCACACTTTGTGGTATTCCGAAAAAATCCTGCTCAACATTTTGCGCTGTGTGTCCAAATATATGTGATGAGGCGAGCCAGGCCTTTTGCTTTGCCGCATTTCTGCTTCTCCTGTTCCTCAAACATGACACGGGGTATGGGGGCATACACTTTATCATCTTAACGCTCCAATATAGTGGGAAGGGGGCATACATGCATCCGACATTGGTCGGTTGCGCGAGCTAGCTCTAACGTGCAGTAGACCGCACTCTGCCAACATTGTTGTGGTATAGCTGTCGCTAGGATTTCCTAGATGCCAAGACTTGTTGCCATCAAGGCGAGGTCACGAGTCGCTAAAGTCCTCAGACGATTTACATTCATCAGTTGTTGGCACCGTGCAGTCGAGCAGCTCTTCTTGTGGGTAAGGCGGGGAGAACCCACGATAGTTTGGATCGAAAATGAAAAATGGAAGATGAAAGGGGGGCGTTACACGAGGCTCGGTCGGGTCTATCCCCTGATTTTCAGCTTTTACATTTCCCCCGGTGTTTGTTGTTTGTTGTTTACATGAGACCTCTCAATTTCGATGTGATGGAAAAGAGAAAAGAGAGCCCGCCCGCTTGAGAGCCACGCACATATCCAACAAATGCCAAAAATCCGGTCAATTTGGTGTTTCCCGTTTTCCGCCGAGGGCTTTGCCGCCGAAAAACGAAGTACCGTCTACCGTCAACGAAATTACCCTCGTGTCCTAGTACCGATGAAATGTTACCAGCATTTTTAGTTTTACCGTTTCCGTCAAATTGGTTACCGTCAAAAAACGAAATACCGTCTACCGTCAGGAAAACCCCCGCCAAAGGCATTATCGTCCCGTCTGAGTTCCGTCTGATATATCTTTACCGAAGAGGACCTTTAACAATCTGGGAGATGGGATCTTTAGGTTAGTAGGCTGTTCGGATGTTTTGGCTCCTGTTGGGATCAAAGCACGGGCGAAGACCCAACCCAACCCCTGACTCAAACCCTAACCCTAACCCTAACCCTAACCCTAACCCTGACCCCAAACCGCAGCCGAAACGGACCAAAACTCGCGATAAACGCGGCTACGCCGAGTTTGCATCGAATCAGGAAATTTCTCAGATGCGGACGACGATTCCGAAATGCAGACCACGCTACACATTTTTCAAGTAAAAAACATCCCTAAAGATCCCTTCTCCCAGACTGCTAAACCTACTCGAACAACACCCTGATTTTTTCGAGTTTTAACATTTTTAAAATGTTTGGAACTTTCCGTTTGAAGAAACGTGCCCCTAGCAAGCTGCACCTGAACAAATATGACGGGTATCTTTGGAATTCCAACTTTATGTGGGAAGTTTGCGGTTTCATTGGTATAGGTCTTAATCCCCTAAAAGCGGTCGGACGGTGGGATGGACGTCCTATAAAATGCATCTTGGCGAGAATGATAAACCGGTCGGTGAACGAAACGCGCCGTGTTGTTAGAAACCCGACTTCGATCGTAATATTAATAGGCGAGTGATTTGGATCCGTGCTAGTGTTTGCAGCTGCGGCTGTGTGTTGCTTCTAGCCTTCGCGCTGCCGTCGAGGTTATGTCAGTTTTTATCGTACGCACGAGGAGGTAAACGTACCATTTTCCAAGTATTTTCGTAGAAGACCGGTTGTTGCTGATACTCTGCTGCTGCATCTTGAAGTGCGTCCAAGATAGGAAACGGCAAATAAATGACGCGATAGCTGCTGTTAGTATTCGAAACGTTTCGGTCGCCTTTCATTCTACAGTACGAGGAGCTTTCGAGTGGCAGTGCACTTTTTCGTCAAGAGTTAAACATTTTGTGCCGAGTCGAGAAAAATGTCGCTCGTTCCGTTCTCCTCCCTCAATCAAGCATGTGGTTGGTTTTTCATCCCCTAGGTAGTAATATCCCATTTAATAGTGTCCTCAGTTTGCTTACACGGTCATTTCGGGCATGCACGCAGCGGCAGGTACGCATCAGCCCGCGCGGCGAGGCCCCCATTGTACCTCGTATATGACTACATTATTAATAGTGTCACTCGATACACTATGTTCATGTTTTTAGCTTAAATACTTACCAGGTATCACGTAGCACATTGGTTAACTGTGGTGGCGCAAGCTGCAGAAACCTTGTCATCCATACGAGTACGTCTTCTCCTTCACAGCAGTGTTCTATGAGCTTCGAGTACGTGTAGAATTATTCAGGTGGTTTTTTGCAGCCCTGAATGTCGCCTATGTCGCCTTCCGGAGATCAACTGTACGACACGTTTTCGGGGAGTAGATAAAAAACTGGCCACTCTATGTAAACGTTGACTGCTGTCGCTGAGGGGCAGTGGTCTACACACGAGACACCTTCTAGCCTGGCGGTCACAAGACAAAACTCACGCAATACTACTCGTGCCCCCATACAGCCCATGCAAACACTCACACCTATGAAACGGCGTCGTCCTATCCCAGGCACGCGGATTCCGTCGAAGGAAGCCCCTCGCGGCTAGACCTTCAGCTCGTATTAATGTGAGCACTGCTGTGGCTATTATTAATAGTAGTGTGATGTTCCCCTGCCGAACTGCCAAAAGTATTATCTGCCCCCCATCCCCTAAAATATCCGCTTTGTTTGTTTATGCAAACCTTCACACTGAAGACTCACATCAAAATGAATAGTGCTACGAGTATTAAAATTTAATACCATGATATCCTTCATCGACCCAACACAAACAGGTCCCATCGGGCGCCTGCGTTTCGAATTACCTCGCTGTTCGTTCGTGTGCATGAGAACGGCACCACGTACTGCAGGCTTTGGTTTGGTGACTCTTGCTCTTGTCGGCGAAACTGAACAGAGGTGGGACTCATATACATCCGAACGTTTAGGGAGATCGTTCCGGATAGTCTAGGAGTTAGTTTGCCTCGTATTGGAGGTCTTGTTTACAGCAGTTTATTCGGGTACTGTACTGTATTCCTATACAGCTAACGTATACGGTTACCGCTATTACGGGGGGCCATATTAAATAGGACCTACGCTACATACGAACATCTATATACCAGGTGTATCGCTATTTTCGTCATCAATATTTATTTGGTCCTATTTACTATGGTCCCCTGTAATAGTGCTGTAGATACTCTGCGGGTACTATTGTGTTGCTGAAACCTAAACACCAACGCATCTCTTGGTCTACAGCAGTATTTGGTTGCTACTCCTCTGCCGCCTTCCCCGGCAGTACCTTGAAGCTAAGCATCAGTGCTTCCAGTGGGGTCACCTTGCTTGGTGGTGACAATAACCAAAAGGTGTGCACACTATAATATGTGCCTAAACTGCTGGCCTAAAGAAAGCGCCCATTATGATGGCCTACACCGGGGCATGCATATTGTTCTACCGATCCTGGTTTGGTGGCCATTGCCTGGTCGGCGCGACGGTCATCGCTGCTTCTGCTTCTTTTTTTTGGGCAATACCCAACTCCTCCGGGGGCGGCCTACGCCGCCTGCTACGCTCGCTCGGGAAGGAAAAGTGCATCAAATGAAGCGAGGCGGACAGAGGTCCATGTTTGAATATAGTTTTTTATATGATCGTAGTTGCAAACTACCTGGTAGGGGCTTTGATGATGCCACGAGTCCCGCCGCCGTGCTTCAGGAAAAAACACGCTTCGCGTCGCGGGCGGTTCCGCCCGCCATGCTCGCTCACATGCCGTATGTACGTACATACCCCAGCTGGAGTAATCATTTTCTTCTTTCAATATACTGATAGATGCATTCAACATTCAACAGTGAAACCATATCACAATGGCGATGACCCAACACCAACAACTACCGCCTTCCGCCGTCTACCATAAAGGAACCTAATTTGACGACAGTTACAAACATCCTGTTGCGCGAGTTTCTAGCGAGAGATCTAGTTTCTAGCGAGAGCTTTGTATTCTGGAGTGGTAAATCGCCGTAGTGGGGCGCGATTCAGTACCTGCAGCAGTCGAATCTGCGATGCATCATGCTTGGCGAATTCGGATTGTTGCACTGTACCAACACGAACGAACATGCAGTCGTATGTATCCGTAACGTTTGGGTTCATTATTTAAAGAGACAAAACTCGTCGGCAGCAGCACCAGACTTGGTGGCGGCAGCAACAACAGGAGGATTAGCAGCATTATGCCCAGCAGCAGCGGCAGCAGCAGCAGCAGCAGCAGCAGCAGCAGCGGAGGTAGGGCACACGAGGCCAAGGTCAGCGTCACTGCACGCTGGGCTAGTTAGACTTACCCTTGTCTAATACTAATCTACAGTGTAGCTGCAGAAAGGGCAGCACCCCCCCCACCACCCAGAGTTTAACCCTCGTTCATACCCCATGTCTTGCGTAGTTGATGCCGCAAGATTGTTCAGCACGTCAAAGGCGGCTTCAGCCGCCACCATGTCTGCGTCCTTCCCGGCGAACCGCGCCGGGAGACATGCCCGAATATTTTTCCCAGCGATCATGGGGACGGCCCCGTTATCGGGGATGTGCTCGAAGTTGGCCTTGAGGAGCATCGCCATATCAACCCAGCAGTACGTGTCGATGCCACTCCGATTTAGAACGAGGAGGTTACCGCAAACTCTTAAATCGCGCTCAACCGTCGGTTTATCAGCGTGCGTTGTTTATGATTTTTTGTATAGACGAAAACAAATTAAAATTGAAATCGGCTTTGAACCACCCCCCCCCCCCCCCCCGACTACGACCATGCGTGAAATGGGTACTGGTACGGTCCATCCCACTATATTAATAGTGTACGAGAGACAAAACGAAACCTACGTACGTGCGTATCATAAGTTGCGCTCGTTGTGATACCATTGTATTATTTAGATACGCATCAAACCAGGTACCATGGTATATACTACCAGGTATTAATATATTCTGGTATATATACATACGACGTATATATGAACTGTTATTATTATCCGTAATTTCCACGATGGCATGCGGGCTCGCGTGCGTACAGATGACGGCGAGCTCTCGGAATGGTTTGATGTCACGCAGGGGCTGCGGCAAGGCTGTGTACTATCACCGTTACTGTTCAACGTGTTTTTCGCTGCTGCGTTACACGTCGTACTAGTACGCTTCAGCCAGGACGAAGCCATTGTAAGGGATTTGGTCCAACTCTGTGAAGCTGGAGTAGTTCGAACAGGGAAGGAGGAGCCATTGGCGTGCGTGCGAAGGTCTGTATGGGGCATGTTGTACGCCGACGATGCAGGAATTGTCTCGAAGTCGGCTGAAGGGCTCGCAAAAATGATGACAGTCATCGTGACTGTCTTCGAAGCAGCAGGCCTCACGGTGTCGGAAAAGAAGACTGAGACAATGGTCCTACAAACACCAGACCGGACAACCCTCGCACCACCGCTCGTCATCGAAGCGGCAGGTCAGAGGTATAAGCAGACGACCCAGTTCTTATACATAGGCGGCGTTATCCACGAAAACGCTGCGCTCTCGCTCGAAATCGACCGACGGATCCGCCTCATGCGAGCATGCCTCAAACGGTTCGGCCCGGAGTTGTATGATAGGACGACCGCCCCCCTTAGCCTTAAAGTCCGAATGCTGAAGGCCGAGGTGATTGAGACCCTGCTGTACGGGTGTGTGACGTGGACCCTCAGAGCGGAACACTTTGCCAAGCTTCGAACGGCTCACCACCAAGTCCTGCTGCGAGTCATTGGCTTCCAGCGCCGACTTCATACTGATCATGCCACCCTCTCGTGCGCGAAGGCCCTCAAGATGACACGTTGCGAGAGCATCGAAACGACCATTCGTAAACGGCGGCTCTTCTTTCCGGGGGGCGTGGCACGGCGAAGCAAGGAGCGATTACCCAGTCGGGTATTGTTCGGGACGATAGCTGGTGGGGAGAACCCGAGACCAGGCGGACAGTGTAAGACTTGGCATAGATGCATAGTCGAAGACCTTAAGGAGTTCCGAGCCCCCGAAGGGTCAACGGAAGTTGCCCCCTTGGTGTTTGGAGTTGAGACCGCGTTGTGGTCCACTGCAGCCAAAAAGGTGGGCAAGTGGTACCGGGGGATCCTTGAAGCAACCGAACGGTTCATGGTGAGGTGGCACGAGGCTGAGGCTGAGATGAGTAGGCAGCGCCGCGCATCCGCCGTGGATGGTGCCCAAGGGAACGGGGGGGGAGGGGGCAACAGGAGAAGTGGCAGAAAGCCCGACCGAGGGAATGCGGAGAGGGAGGGGAACAGGAGGGGTAGAAGGGAAACGGCGGTAGACGAAAGTAGGAAGGAGATGGCAGACAGGGTAGCAAGGCACCAAGTCGACTAGAAAGTAGAACATGACCATACTACTAGTGCTACCAACCGGTGCAGCTGGTTCAAACGTGGTCTTCCCTTGTCTTATCTTCTTGTTTTTGTTTTTTTTTTCTTTCTTGCGCTGACTCTCCGTGATTTTCATATTATTTTTTCCTCTTCCTCTTCCTTTTTTGATTGATAAGCCGTACTGAAGGAGCCGTGTGGCGTGGTTGGAAGACGAACCTGCTCTGCTCGTTTCGTATTGTCTGACGCCAAGGGGCTGGGCATAGTTGACGAACGCAGGGCGGAGACGGCAGTCTGGGTAGCAAAGTAGCAGGCGGATTAGCAGGGAGAACCTGGCTATACTACTCGTACCACAAGCTGCTGCCGCCACCTGGAAGGTGCTTTGGGCTTTGGTCTGCCTGTTATTTCCCCTTTGTTATTTTTCCTTGTTATGTTTCTCCTTGGTTCTTTGTCTTACTCTGTTTACAAGCAGTGGTGGTTTTTCCTTATTTTATTTTGTGTTTCTTTCTTTTCTCCAGCTCGTTCTTTTTCAACTGTTGGCCACCTCGCCTGCGGGGGGGGGGCACGACAGATTGTTTCTCTTAGATTTTGGTTTCATTTTTCTTCTTTTTCTCTTTCGATTTGTCTACCTTGTTTTTGTTTTCTCTTTGATTGTTTCTTTTCGTTTCACTCTTTCATAGATAGCGTATGTCGGGCCTGTCGTATCTAGTATGATGACATGGCTTTGCATTGCCCACTGCAGTGCACACTGCACACGTGGCAACGTAGTATCTCTCTGGCGTAGCTTTGTGACCACAGAACTTGTGTATCATCTAGGATAGAAGAATCGGCACGGACACTGGTTGTGCTGGATGTCGACGGGTAGAAAGAACGAAGAACACACACACACGGTAAGTTTCGTCATTTTGTTTTTGGTGTGCCACTGATGAGACATGACGTCAGAATGCATAACATCACTCCTAAATAAATTGTCGGGAGACATGCCAAGCAAGGCAACACATGCGCTGTGAAGGGTGTTAGCCAGAAGTGTTCCACGCTAAAACCTTGTAGTTTGGTGTCAGTCACGGCATGTCAAAGCGAAGATGCTGTCTGTCAAGGGTTGAAAGACATGTCTCCCGACATATTTGCTCCTCAACGCCATCCTATTCTGTACCGGCACCCCGGGTATTGTGCCGAAGGTCTTACAGAACTCGCAGAAGTTCCGGGTACGGGTATGGATGTCTAATAGAACTTACAGAAGTTCCGGGTAAGGGTATAACACCCCTACAGAACTCACAGAAGTTCCGGGTATGTGGCACGGGCGTACAAAATTCGCAGAAGGTCCGGGAAAGTAAAAACACGTTGTACCGGTACCTCGGGTATTGTGAAACGGGGCTTACAGAACTTACAGAAGTTCCGGCTACGGGTATGAACGTCGTACATAACTTACAGAAGTTCCGGGTACCGGTATAAATGTGTTACAAAACTTACAGAAGCTCTTTGTAGAGTATTTCCCGGGTAAATACCCCGGGTTTGTTGTTTGTTGTTGTTGTCCTCACAATACCTCCCAATACAATGCAGTCCGTGGTCGCAGGACAGGCTCCAATAACTCTGGAGTGGAAGAAATACCTCGGTAGTAAAACAAAGGCAAAAACAAAACAAGCATACGCACTCCACCACTGTGGACACCAGGGAAGCAAAAAGGAGACTATTAATAGCAGACAAAAACCTAAAAAAGAAGATAAAGCGAAGCAAAAAAAAAACAGAATCAGAGAGCAAAACGCAAAAAAGGCAAAACGGACCATACTAGCAGAGACACAAAGAGGTACAAACGGGAATGAAAGAAAGATGAAAAAAAGAAAAAAAAGAAGGGACAAAAAAGCGGTAGTCACGGGCGGGGGAAACAAAATACGAAAGGCAGGCACTGGGGCATAAAGGCACGCAAAGTTGCCCAGGTGGCACCATGCTAGTTACTTGGGTCCCAAAGAAGGGAGTGCATCATGACGATGATGGCCATATCCCGGCTTCAGTCTGTTGGGCAGACCGCCCCCCCCCCCTCCCCCCCCCATTCCCCCTCGTCCCCCTTTCGCCACCCCCCTCTTCCCTGCCATGAGCAACAAAAAATGAGTACGCCCCCCCCCCCCCCCCCTCTTCCCTGCCATTCTGCGCACTCGCGTTGGCGTCAACGGCTGTGGTCGTGGTCGCAGCTATTCTTTGCTGTTCTGCCGATGCCTCCTTCTCATATGTATGCCATTTCCGCATGAAGGCCTCCGCCCCTTCCTCGACCCGTCGGAACCATCTGCCGGCTTTCTGTGTTGCCTCGCGCCACCCTTCGAGCTTGATGTCGAACTCCTTGAGGTCCTCCTCAAGGTACCTCATCCAGTCCCACTCCTGTCCTCCGGAGTAACCCTTACCCCCAACCATCTCCCCAAACATCACCCTCTTCGGCAAACGCTCCTCTCCCATGCGTGTCACAAAGCCCGCGAACAAGAGCCTGCGTCTGCGTACGGTCGTCTCAACGCTATGGTTCTGTAGGTACCCTACAGAACCTAATCTTGGGACGTTTCGCTTTCAGTCTTCGCGAAGGATTGTAAACATATATAAATATATCAAAGACGTCAGCTTCAGGCCTCACAGCAGTGTGGTATGCAGTGGTATGCAGTAGTACCTCGTAGTGACTACCCGGGTGGGCAGGGTAGACCGGGGCAAACTACTGGTAGAAGTGTTAAGAGTTGCCTTATTTCACTGTCCGCAGTAAGAGGCGCCACCCGCAGCAGTAGTAGGAGCCACGTGTTTTTCGGTATGCGCGTTTCGGTATATTCCCATACCTAGGAGGAACTTTGCGTCACCCAGGTCCACCGTCTCAAACCTATCCTTCAGTTTCTCGATTACCTGTAGAACTTGCTCGTCGTCTGAACCGGAGAGCAAAATGTCGTGAACATAGAGAAGAAGCAAAACTGCCCCGGAGTCCAGGTTGTAGACCCACGGATCAGCGGTGCTGGGGGTAAAACCAATCTCTAGCAAGTACGTGAGCATTGTTCCCCACCAACCACGGGGGAAAAGGCGTAAGCCATACAGCCACGCCTTCAGTCGCCATATTTGGCTCTTTTGCTTCTCTTGGCATTCGAATCCTTTGGGAGGGATGACATACACCTCCGGATCATCACGCTCCATCCTGGCCAGTAAGAATGCGGTCTTAATGTCGTCTTGCCTACGAAGACCGCCTCTATTGGCGGCGTTAGCTATCAGGAGGTGGACTGACTCATGAGATGCTACTCGTGCTGCCTTGTCAGCCCCAGTGTCAGCCTCGTGGAACCCTTGCACCACCACTCTCGACTACTGTCGACAAGGTATTCCGTCCTGGTTGTACTTCGACCTGTACAAAAACCTTGACGGGATCGCTTGAATGCCTTGGGCGGGTCTACCCATTCGAATACATCATGTTCGATTAGGGACGTTCGTTCATCTGTCATGCTTGCACGCCAGCCTTCGGCATCAACCCCGCTTACCGCATCGTCGTTGTTTCGCGGCTCAGGTGGTATATATCCGATCTCGCCAGGCTTGCCAGCTGCGATGCTTCCAACATCTTCTCCTGTAATTAGTGCGTATTCGGCTTGCTTGTACGACGCATGCGCTATCTTGTCTACGTTAGTAATTAGAGACCATTGCTGCGCCGAAGCACTATCCGGTGATATACCTTGCTGCCAGTTGCTTTTGCGCAGTATAGTCAGTTGTTCTGGTGACATAATTGGCGGCTCGGAAGATTCTTGTTGTTGAGTTTCTTCTGCTTCAATATCAGTCTCGACCCTTGGCACAAATACCGTGCTCGGATCGGGAAACGGATCATACCCTGCCTTTGGGCGACCCACGTCACGGGCGCTTTTCTCGCGAAACGATATCTTCCCTGAGTTGCTAATTTCATGCGGATGTTTAGGATCCCAGAGCCTGTACGTCATGTTTTTGGTGTTATAGCCTACCAAGCGCATTTGCTTAGCTCGCGGGGTCAATTTTCCGTTTCTGTGAGGCACCTCTATGTGCTTAAATGCCAGTGACCCCCACTCGTGCATGTTCTTCATATTACCGAGTGGTTTACCTTCCCTTACCTCGAGAGGAGCCTTGCCTCCCAGGACGTCCGTCGGCGTGTAAAGAGCTTACCACTCTTTTCGTCGAAGCGGCGACACTCTTTGGCGTGTTGCGTCTTTTGCAGCTGGGTAGCTGCTTCATCCAGGGCTGCAGGTGCAGTCTCGACGCCAGACATAATTTTGCCGAGCCCGTCCTCGTACATAAGCGATCGCTGTTGTGTAATCCAAACGTGATATTGGTTGGGCTCCCTATCGAATGCGGAGTACCCTTTTCGGAAAGGTGAGGACATTGTTGACTCTGAATCACCACCACCGCTTAGGCGCATGACCTGTCGATACTGCAGCAGTAAAGTATGTAGTAGTGACGGCGCTGCTGCAGAAGAGCATGCAGTAGCTAGCGCTGGGCAGAGTTCCGGGTATAAAAACAGAGTGAACTAGTGTTTCACAGCACAGGCCCGTCGAAGCTGCCTGTACTGACGGTTTAATATCCAAGTAAACCGCCATACCATACAGTACAACACCCAATATCCTAATGAGTCGTTCTTGCACCACAAATATCCTGACACTATTCACCCTTGCACCGAACACAAGACCTTATTGAATGCCAACTTTCAGGTTATGCGAGAGAACTTGGGTTCTATCGTGTTCCCAGGCCATATTTTTTCTCGCAGGCTTGACGTCCAGTTCAACAGCGTTCCATCGGGATAACCTGCGGTATAGGGAAGCTATGGGCCTATATACAATGGGCTCTACTACTTGCACCAGATTATCATCTTTTTGTTAAGTACTGCACCCGAGTACAAAATGTTTTGCATATCATGGAGAACGCCGGCCACTAGGTAATATACTTATCTACTACTACATACATCAGCAACGCCGTGATGATCCTCCGAGCGCTAAGTCCAAATCATGTTTCCTCTGCGTTACATCTTGAACGCCCACTTGCTTGGCCGACCCCTTCTAAGCAAAATGCTCATGCCGATGTTCTCACTTTAGCTCACTTCCCTTCAATCCTGCCTGTGGTCACAATACAGGCTGGAACTAAAAAACATCTCTGTCGGAGAAAACAAACTAGTAATGATACCTGGTACGAAAGAATGCGCCCGGCAGTATAATACCTGTGTTGCAGCGCTACGGGCTTCAGGAGTCGCCGAGGTGGGCGACAGGGTATTCTGTGATGTACGTTGACTGACCTGACCAGTGACGCACGGAGGGTGCATCGTGTAAGGCAGCGATAAAGCCGTAGGATGGCTCGCTGTCATATCGATGTAGGTATACAATGGAGTGTCCCCGGCGGGGGAGGCCATTGTCTGGGTCATGGAAACCCCGTATTGGCTGTACTGGTCGATACGGGTGCTCTCTGGCCCTACCTGGGGTTAGTCAATCCCACCAAAGAACGAAAGAAACAAGTCAAACCATATCCTGTTCACACATGTGCATGATTATCGCCTATCACGTGCCTGTCTGTTAACCACGCGTCGCACCTGCTGAGTAATACCAACACTCAACCCGCGTGGCGTCTGGCCACCTCGTGGCCAGAGAGGATTCAGGACCGAGGGAAGGAGGAAATCCCCAGAAGGACTCTCTCAACGAACGACAACAGCTGGCTATCGAGGTGAGACCAAGCCGATAGCGGCACACAAGAGGAGGCAGCTGTAACATGGTGAACCCAGGGAGATGACAGAGAGAGGGGGAGATTGGAGCGCAAGGTCATGAGCTCTGGCGGGGACACGAGAGATCGGTACCCAGGGAATTCGTTTGGTCCCGAGCACCTAGGACCGACTTTTCTCCCGGGCGGAACGAGGGCCCGAATAACTGGGCCCGAGAGTCCTCCTGGGCGGAATGAGGCCCAAACATCTGGGCCCGAGTTTTCCCTGGGTGGGATCAGTGTCTCTGCCCGAGCTTCTCCGGGATTGAATCTGATGGGTGGCCAAGTATCGAGTCCCGAGTTCTGTCCGGGATGATGGAGTCTGATGGGTACCAGCGGCGAGGGATACACGTAGAAACCACGATAGAGTACATATATTCGGGTAGCACTATTGCTGTTTATAGCAGTGACCATGCATAACGTATCAGGAAACAGTAGTCACGGCAGGTAGCCATCATCGCAGACTCGCGATAAGGCAGCACCAGAAAAAAAGAAGGCCACAAATCTCTCCGTCCTGACCCTCGATTTGTTTTTGTTCCCGCGCACGCCTTGACGATTGTTTGCGGCCGGCCTTCGCCTCAGGTGTAACTCTCGTTTTTTTGCGGCCGTTCTCCGCGTCAGGCGTCACTCTCGATTTTTTTTTGTTTTCGGCCCCGCACATCTCGTCTGTGTTTTTTGGTGCGGTCGGTTTTTTTTCTTGCTGTGCGATACTCCTCGAGTAAAAAAATGGGGGGGGTCGGCTGTATTCATTTAGACTACCATGGCAATACGTATGCGTACGACTCTAATAATCAGCCCAACCTGAGCGACAGAAGTATTTTCGTGGTCACATGTCACATGTAACTGCTGTTGTTGAAGTATACCTCGCTGCTGGTATCGAAACAGGGAGTACTTTTGAATATCGTTGCGGGAGGAGCGCTTTCCGTAGATGGTTCTAAGTTTGAAGTTGTACGCAGGAACCGATAACCTACCATGCCCCGAGCACTGAGTAATAGCTGCCTGGAGCAAAGGCGCCTCAACTTGAAAATTACACAGAAAAGCCTTATCCCCGTCTACAATACAATCAGTGAGTAGTCTATACACTAACTGGTACGCAGTTTCACACGATGCTCAAAAAGATGAGAAGATGGTATACCAGGGTTTATTATACGACGAGTTGCACTACCGTACGTACACGACTAAGAATATGAATATTAACGATAGTACATGTAATGTGGAAAAAAGATAGGAAACCATACTCCTACTCCTACTGCTCTACTCTGTACCTGCATTTTATTTTATTTTTATTTTTCTACCCCGAACAGGGTGAGCTCTTGATACACGGTTAAGCATACAGGGGGGGTGGCTCGCAGTATGTATGCTTTTGACAACATCAATATAGGGCGTTTATGGGCTATATATAATACTACACACTCCCGCAAAACTGTACCAGGTATAGCCGGTCGCCCCGGTGGTTCAAGTGGTTAACATGGAATTCTCTACTTGTTTGAGTCCTGGGTTCGAGCCCCAGGTGGGTCGGACTTTGACTTTATTTGCAAAAATAAAAAAGGATTCAATTGTTGAGAGCGCCTTACAGCGTGGGTAGGCACAATTCGATGCGAGTCGACGAGGAAAGAAAAGGCTGAAATCTTCTCGCGATAAAAATGAAGGCACGTACCGTAGCGGGAAGGGGGGAGAACAGCCTGCTATGTGACTGACCCCGGATCTGAGTTACGAGTTGGAAGGAGAGAGAGGAGAAGATGTGCGAAGATAATGGAATGGGATGAGAAGGTACCTGGTAGGCCGTATGGCAAAATCCTTAGGGACCATTTCGTACATCTCTCTTCCCATCTTTTCGAGTCATGATAACGCGTTGAAAAGCGACATAGCAGGATGTACCACACACACCGTATGCACACGAGCACCAGGTATCTGGGATTCATACGGGGCATACTACGGTGATGAAGCTGGGTAGAAATGACGAGTTTTAGTGGAAGGCCACATATCATACGTGGAGGATGTATCCACAGTATATACAGTATTCACACCACTATCAATATAACCGTTCATGGGACTGAAGGTCGCACGGCAAAAGCTCTTTAGATCATTGGGTCCATCGTTCCTCTTGCTTTCACAAGCGTGGAGACGTTTAACTTTGGCCCCACACATCCCTACACACGTACGGGATGAGTGTCCCCTACTACCAGAGCAAAGTAATGTTGTTGGGAAGCCGTTCAGCTGTGCAGTGTACGGCACGTTACTATTCGGGGGTAGATGAAAGCTATGTTGAAACAACTGAGGGCACACAACGAGAGTCATAGCGGGTTGTCATATAGTCTCCAAGTACCCGATACGCTTGAATTCCACTTGTTTCACCCATTCGGGTCTTCTCACCCGGTACGTTGGCATTTCACTGGTTTTCCCTGGTCTTTTGACCCGGTACGTGACCATAGGAAATAACCATACTCATTAGCTTTCGCGCACATAATTAGTCCGCCAATTATAAGAAAGAAGAACGGACAACCCAGGCGATGGGGATGTTTGCAAAACTGTGATATGAGGTGGTCGTGCTCTTTGTATAATCCCAAGTTCTATTTTTCATACTCTGTTCTAGCTTCCGCGCACATAATTAGTCCGTCAATTATAAGAAATAAGAACAGACAACCAAGGCGATGGGAATGTTTGCAAAACTGTGATATGAGGTGATCGTGTTCTTTCTATAATCCCACGTTCCATCTTGCATACTATGTTATCGGATACTCGTTATATGCATATATCCACATGTTTTCGGTGTTGCCTGCCTTGTAGGACGGTGATTCGTGTGGTATGCGGTTATGTATTCACGCTGCCGATGGTGCTCTGCCTGTTGTTTCGTAAGGCTTTGAAGATACTTGTCTGGTCAATGCATGCAGGCATACGTTGCTCGTGCTCCGTTTGCCTGTTGCTCGTGCTCGTATGTTCGCTTGTTCTTCATGATCGCACACACATGCATGTTCGTTAATAAATGTCTGCATGCGATTGACCACATAATGTCTTCAAACCAAATGCAACCGACAGGTGTCGATACAAGCCATAGGTGCCGTACGTACTAATACACGCATGCTCTCGTGGACCGTTTGCTCTCGTGGACCGTTTGCTCGGTTAGGTGATAACGGAAACTAACCATGTCGAGCCTTACGCTGTTTGGGCGTACATAACCACCCTTTAGAACGATGAACCCCTGGACAACAACGTGCATTGTCGGCTGGCAAACATGGAACTTTCGAGAAATCCACGTATATTGTGATGACTGTGGTGTAGTTTGTGACCACAGGAAAAACCTCTCTCTAGGATCAAATAAAGGCACGGACACTGGTTGTGCTGGATTTCGACGGGTAGAAAGAATGGTTAAGGTGAAGAACACATACACAATACGTGCAGAGTACGAGTCGAACACATACGGCCGCATTACCTTATTCATCCCGACTGCTGTAAAGAATGTATATCATCTTCATTCAGCATACCGAGCTGGTATCACATCACACTGGATACGGCAGGCACGACGCACGCATTCCGTCCAAGAGTAGAGAGAGATTGCAGTGCGACACCAACGAATAAATAAAACCTATCAACCTAGTGGCACCGGGCATATTAGTACTGGTAGTTGCAAACCACCCGGCACTAGAGTATCGACTACCAGGATGTCGACACAGCACTTTGTGTCACAGAATCGGGGATCACACACATAAATAGTTGCAATCCCGTGATCACGGCGCCCGAATACTGGGGGATGCGTGAACAGTTACTTGATAGTATCATGCACGAATATTTGAAAACCGTGAAAACAGGCGTTTTTTTTACATTCGTGCCGAAAGGACCTCGCAGCGCTGGCCTCTATCCGGAGCGCTTTGCCTGTAGCAAGGGTCACTGCTCTTCCAGAGCAAATACATGCATCCTAAGCGGTGGATACGAGATACACAATGAAAATCAAACTGAGGAGAGAAAACCAGGTAGTTTCCGATAGGAAAACAAAGCCCCTCCCCAGCGCGCACACTCACGCGCCGTCATAGTCGCTGACGCAGTGAACGGAGAATCAAACGAGCTTGACTTTGTTCAAGTATCTGACATGGTTCCCAATGACGATTGGGCATCTTCACCGTTTGAGTACTGCACTGCTGTACATGTACATAAGGTTGACCCTAATTTCCAAGTGCTTCGTCCCCGCATGGGGAGGGCAGTTCTAAAAAGGCGAGGCCACATATGCCCAATGCCCAAACTAAAGGTTTCCTTCATTTGCGAACGCGATCGTGAAGTGGTTGAGCGTACCACGCACCTGTTGTGTCGTCCGTCTCCAAGCATCGGGCGATCCGCCTGATCGGAGAAGAACGGTTGTAGGAATTCTAGATTGCATGACTAATGCTGGAAAACATGATGTAGGCATGGTGTAACCGAGCAGGATACCTCTATTTGACTCTCCAAGATTAGTGGCCCAGTGTTGGAGACACGAAGCGAAAGGTGGGATTGGGATGCCAATAGGCAGTAGGTAGTTTCCGTGCTCGGGGGGTGTTTGTCACCACCTTTCTACAACCACTTTCACGAAAACCGTTATACAAGGGGTACGATCTTGAAGTGGTGGTGGATGAATGACGTTTGAGGACTCATGAATTAGTTTTAGCACGAAAGGGTCTCACCAGTGGACACTGTTCGGGCTGGGGGGGTGGCGTGAAGGTGGCGTGAACGTCAGTGCCTTCAAACGGCTTACTTGCGCGGAGTTACGTCAGTACCTTCAAACGTGACGTGAACGTCAGTCCCTTCAAACGACTTACTTACTCGGAGGCACGTCAGTGCCTTCAAACAACTTACTTACTCGGAGGCACGTCAGTGAAGGTGGCGTGAACGTCAGTGCCCTCAAACGACTTACTTACTCGGAGTCATGTCAGTACCTTCAAACGTGGCGTGAACGTCAGTGCCTTCCGACGACTTACTTACTCGGAGTCACGTGAGTACCTTCTAACGCGGCATGAATGTCAGGGCCCTCAAACGATCTGCTTACTCGGAGTCACGTCAGTACTTGAGGGGGTGGCGTGAACGTCTGAACCTTCAAACGACTTCCTTGCTTGGAGTCACGTCAGTACCTTCAAACGTGGCGTGAACGTCAGTGCCTTCAAACGACTTACTTACTCGGAGTCACGTCAGTACCTTCAAACGACTTACTTACTCGGAGGCACGTCAGTGAAGGTGGCGTGAACGTCAGTGCCCTCAAACGACTTACTTACTCGGAATCACGTCAGTACCTTCAAACGTGGCGTGAATGTCAGTGCCTTCAAACGACTTACTTACTCGGAATCACGTCAGTACCTTCAAACGTGCCTTGAATGTCAGGGCCTTCAAACGACTTGCTTGCTCGGAGTCACGTCATTACTTGAGGGGGTGGCGTGAACGTCTGAACCTTCAAACGACTTACTTTCTTGGAGTCAAACGTCAGTATCTTCAAAAACCACACTAGGGGTGCACCAAACGTTCCTGAGCGAAGTTTCACACAAAGCTTGCAAAGATGAGTTTCGACGAAATCCTCGATTGCACAGCTGGTCTTGGGGTATTGGCAGCCAAACTCAAGATCTTCCATGAGCGGCCGAACCACATGAGGCTCGAATTCGTCCAATTTCGTGGCGGAGAGGCAGCAGATGTTCTGGAGGCTGAGAGGGATACTCAAGAGACAGCAGGGGGAAAAGAGCCCCAGAAGAGCGCGGGAGGACGCGGCAACTCAGAGGAGTTCCTCGGGTGAGCAGACGCTGGGGGGATAACAGGGTCTTGATCAAGGAGGCGGCCAGCAAACGCGGAAGGAAAGGCATCCACGCGAATCGGGCGCACGAGCATTGGACCGGGGGGTAGCGAATCACTTCCGTGGAGCAGCCCGGTGTGAGCTATCAAGCGTCTATGAGAGGACGCCGGATCAGGGGTCGGGTAGGTTTGTGTGTACCCCGTTACATAAGCGGCAAAGGATGCTAAAGCATCGTTCCATTTTCAAGTTAGATGCACGGAGCCGCAGTCGCAGTCGTGACCACCGTAGCAGCCACCACCGCCGTAGAAGGAGTGCCACGCAGGAGCGCAACCGCAGTAGCAGCAACCGAGCACGGCAACGGGAACCCGCAAGACGGGGGGGCAATCCGGTCCACCACCTCCGCCGCCGCGGAGGGAGCGCAAACAGCCGGCCCAGCAGGAGAAGGAGGAAGAGGTGGAACTGCATCAGGCGCAGCAACTGTGTCATCAGCAGCAGCAGCAACTGCAGCCGCCGCAGAAGCCGAAACAGCAGCAGTGACCGTCAGAAGGAGAAGCGGAAGGCGTAGGAGCCGCGTCACGAGCATCGGGGATGTCCGTACGTGGCCGAAGCTCGTTAATCGTCGAACGGATAAGGCAGGACGCGGCAGCCGGTTCGTCGGGGATATGGAGGAGGAGTTGCCCACGCTGTTACCGGGTAGTGCCGGGATACCCGCTGTGCACCGACGATAGTTATGCGTCGGGCAGGGGGGGTGTTGCAGCGCTACGGGCTTCAGGAGTCGCCGAGGTGGGCGACAGGGTATTCTGTGATGTACGTTGACTGACCTGACCAGTGACGCACGGAGGGTGCATCGTGTAAGGCAGCGATAAAGCCGTAGGATGGCTCGCTGTCATATCGATGTAGGTATACAATGGAGTGTCCCCGGCGGGGGAGGCCATTGTCTGGGTCATGGAAACCCCGTATTGGCTGTAATGGTCGATACGGGTGCTCTCTGGCCCTACCTGGGGTTAGTCAATCCCACCAAAGAACGAAAGAAACAAGTCAAACCATATCCTGTTCACACACCGTGCATGATTATCGCCTATCACGTGCCTGTCTGTTAACCACGCGTCGCACCTGCTGAGTAATACCAACACTCAACCCGCGTGGCGTCTGGCCACCCCGTGGCCAGAGAGGATTCAGGACCGAGGAAAGGAGGAAATCCCCAGAAGGACTCTCTCAACGAACGACAACAGCTGGCTATCGAGGTGAAACCAAGCCGATAGCGGCACACAAGAGGAGGCAGCTGTAACACCTGTCCGTAAGGGGAATGGTGCAAACGAACTGTCGCATACAATCCCGCATTACTTGCAACCAACAACAAACAGGATTATATACTACTTTGTACAAAATGGACGTTTTTTCCGGAAGAGTTCACTTTTTTCGCTTGGCCGCGGGTCTTTTCTCATGGTGCCTGCTGCGTAGGACGAAGGGAGCCCGCATGTACACCACGGTGGAAATCAGAGCCCCGGGCGGAGTCCGTGGCGCGTGCTCTGGTCCTTCGAAGTCTCGAACTCTGGCGGATGACTACGACGGGCAGTCATTCCGACAGTCATTCCGACCTGGTAGGGCCGAGCAGGACAATGGATACCCCTTACTTGTTGAAGATTTTTGTATGCTGCTTTCTGCTGCTGTATCGTGTCCGATCAAGTCGACCCTCGGGCTACCTAAAGAGGCAGCCAAGGAACAGGAGCAGTCGTTCATCAACCTCTGCATTTGTAACCGACAGCACGTCCATCGAGCTCTCTAACAAGCAGCCACGGCACAGGAGCAGTCGTTCATCAAGATCTGCCTTTGTGACGGACAGCACATTTTTGTGTGTGCGAGCGTGCGTGGGCCGTGATATGTCGCCCTACGAAGTAGCAACGATCATACGCATACATACTCTCGACAAAAGTGTTTTTTTTTCGATGCTGCGCAAGGCCGGGACGACGATTTTGTACGAACTCGCACTTTCTCCGTGTTCCAAAGCAACCGTGTAGCCACGGTGCGCACTGCTAAAGCAGCTTCAGCAGCAGCAGTGCAATATCAGTGGGTCGTGTGGAGTGGAGTGCGGGTGACGAGCTTGCTTCGCTTGTTTCGTGTTGTCTGACGCATCCTCTCCGGGGGTGGGGCAAAGTTGTCGAATGCAGGGCGGAGTCGGTAGGCAGGGTAGCAAGGTATCAGACCGCCCAGTAGGTAGAACCTCGCTTTCTCGCTATCTATGCTCCTAGTACCAACGACTGCTGCAGATGGTGTATTGTTCTTCAGCTTGGCTTGTATTCCCCTTGCTTTTTAGTCTCACTCTATTTGCATGGAGCATGTAGTGGTACCGTTTCTCTAGATCGTTCTGTTCAAGTGTCTGCCACATGTTCTGAGGGGAGGCACGTCGGGTTGTTTCAATATTTTCCTTTCCCGTCTTCTCTTTGAGTTGTTTCCTTGCTTTTTTTGTTTTTCTTGCCTTTGTTGGTTGTTTGATGTTTTTTGTCATCTCTGGTTTATAGAATATGTACACGTATCGTGCTTGTCGTATCCAGTATGATGACATGGCATTGCGTTGTGTACTTTGCTTTCTGTATTGTATAACACTACTGCAGCAGTATTTCTATGGCGTAGTCTTGTTACCACCTACCAGGTAACTATTACGGGGGACCATAGTTAATAGGACCTATGGTATACATAAAAAACTTTATACTTGACCCTTTTTACTAACAATATTTGGTCCTATTAACTATGGACCCCCGTAATAGTAGTCCTTCTATTGATAGGATTGAGGAATCGGCCACACGCACACCGGATATGTGCATGGCGACCGATCTAAAGAACTTTTCAATACCAAGAACACGTATACACACCTACACACACATACACACACATTGTACAGTGTCCAGGGTGTTATTTCGTCATCCAAGTTGTTGTGTTATGTACCTGTACAATACCAGGTACGTAGTACATATTTCTCATCAGGCAATCATGTTTAGATGCCTATTTCAATAGTTTCTCGGCCCGTTTTCGATTTAATCTCTGCGGTCACAAACCTATGATACGTCCATGCGTGCGTTCTTCACAGTAAACCAAGGTTTATCACAGCAGTGACTGAGAATCGTGGCGGGACGGGACGGGACAGATTCTTCTTGTTGTGTGGCGGAAAAGAAATGACAACGGGACGGTAAAATGAAAGCTTGAACAGTTGGCGGGACGGACAGCGGGTGCACAATTTCTCGATGGGACGGGACGGTAGAATTCAACGGGACAGATTTTCACGACGGGACGGTACGGTAATTATTTTTCCTCGCCGGGACGGGACAGTAAACATTTTTTCCCTCGGCGGGACGGTACCGTAAATATTTTCCCCGACGGCGGGACGGGACGGTGATTTTATTTTTCTTCGACGGGGCGGGACGGTAAATATTTTTTCCTCGGCTGAACGGGACGGCAAATATATATTTCTTCTTTCCTGCTGCGAGGTCGGCGAGGTTGTCCGTGAAGGCTTTCCCGCACTGCTGGTTTCGCAAAGGGAGCCGGCCCGACGCAGACGTCTTTCTACTCGACCCGCGGCTCACAAGCTCCGAGAAGTGCTACCTGTTGGACATAACCGTTCGTCATAAGTCGCACACATGTCTGATGTGTCTGATTGTGGATACGTGCGATTTGTATAAGTGGATATCCCGCCAGGCTGATGTGTTTAATCGTGCGGATACGTGTGATTTGTGTAACTGGGAAAATGTGGCGGGATTTATGATTTCTCAAATCAATGGGTTTTTAAAAAACATTATCTGGATACCTTTATGGGATCCTGGGACGAAGGGATAGCCCTCTTCGTGCACTTGATTTTTGGTGGTTTCTAATATTCACCTGGTTCAACATTTTCTCTCTGGCCTCACGGCAAACTCCCGGGTGTTCACTCACTGCCCCTCCTAACCGAGGCAACCCATTACACGAGGTGATCGACTATGCTAGCATAACGAGGTGATCGCTTACTACCACTACACGGGCGATTTTGTTTCTGATTTCTTCCCACCCCTGCCCCAAGTACTCTTGTTGCGGTGCCAGCTCATGGTGGCTGTTCTGATGAGTATTGTGCTCGCGCTGTGTTACTGGTGGTTGTGGAGGTAGGTGGAGATAGGTGGTGGTGGTGGTGGTGGAGGTGGTGGCGGCGGCGGTCAGTATCGTGCCGCTCGCTGCTGTTCGATCGACCCCGCCCGTGAGATTTAGGCATACATACATGGCGTCTCCGCACCGGTCATACCAAAGATGCTAGGAGACATCGTTTTTACCCCTTGACAGACAGCAACTTTGCCTTGTGACACATACATGCTTTGACTGACACCAAACTACTAGATTTAGTGTGGAACACTCGGCCGTATATGTGAGGTTGATAAACGCACGTTTTGCGTCTCGCTTGATGACACGTAACCTGACATATTTTTGGGCCACACCAGCATATACTGGTGGTACGGCCGTAAGTTGAGTGATATATGTTCTATTGGTGTGTGGTGCCGAGCTTGCGGCTACTGCTACCGTGTCAGAGTACTCACTTTCATTTCAAATTATAAGAATAAAGTCCAGCCATACAGACAGCTGCTAATCATCAACGCCAGAACCTTTTGTCCCAAAAAAATAACTAAATGTGGTGCGGAGCAATTTCATATTTTCCAAGATTAAAATGATGAAAATACGAAAATACGTCATCAGTCATCAGTCATCAGCTGTGAGTTCGACTGGTTCTTAATATTAATAGTTGATACACCCAATTTTCAGTTTTGCAAGAAGATGCGTAATACACCTACACAAGAACTATTTAATTTATGATAACATATAGTACCTGGTAGTTATATAGGAATTAACACTAAATATAAGTAGAACTCGATATTATTGATTTGAATTTCGTGAATCGTGGTGGGAATGGATGGGAACAGACGACCACGAATGATGAATTTTGTACTTTGCTTTCGAAGTTGTATTATATTAATGCGCAACCCCCCGCCCGGAGAAGGGGGTTGGAGAAGGGGTGATCCCCCGGGGCTGCCCCAACAGCAACCCCGCGCTAACATCCGTATACTCGAGTCAACTCCCAACCCAACTGGCGGCATAGAACTCTCGACGCCAGCTTCCATCGACCCAAATGGGAGTCGACCCTATTTACGGATGTACTCTCACGGCCCCTTCCCCCCTGACTTGCAATATCATAGGGAACGCATGTAATAACACACTTCTTCATAGTTTCACTTCTGCCTAGTCAAATCTAAGAGTGAATTAAGTCGCCCCCACTCTGTGCCCTGGCCCGGCTGAATCCCACCGCTAATTCCTTCCTGGGCCATCACGTCGGCTACCCAACTGGCATCCTTTCCATGACTGCGAACATATGTCTTGAACGCATCGGACGCCCATAGGACCTCACGCTGCAACACCTCTGGTGTTGCCCCCCCCGCCGACAAGTGAGTTGCGCCTCCAATCCTCAGAAAGTGCAAAGCGTACTCCTTCGCACGCCCGCCCGCCAACGCAACCACTTTTCGCAGAGCTGCCGTCGCTTGCTGCTGTGTCCACATGGACCATCTGCCATTACCAACACCAAAAGCGGCAAGTGGGGCCGACGAGGGAAGAAACAAATAGCAAGACATCAATTCGATCATGAGATCGACAGCACCGTCACCGTCGCCCACGCGCAACGCCGGACCACAACGTACGCGCGTCAAAACCGCCCCTTCTCGCAGTTGGTCCCCTTTCGACCCACGAAACCTAACCTCGACGCGGTCTGCAGGAGACCACTGCGACGCGGTAAGCTGAATATTCTCGCTAAAAAACAAACGCTACGTCGGCCCGTCGCAAGCAATGAGTTTCGTGCACACGCGACCGAGTTTCCGCAAAAATTTCTGACGCGCGAGTCAAAAAACAAAAGGAAGCGCAGAGGGCAAGCCACAAGACACGACCCCCCGTCTGCCATGTGGAGATCAATTTTTCGCCCGCGAACAACATTTCCCACGAAACAGGCCGACGAACGGTTGCTTGGTTACCAGCGTCGGCATGCGAACGAGCGGCTCCTTTGAGGGCATTACCCAAAACAGGATGGGTAGTGTCCAGTTCGAACCCTCGTGAACTTCGATGGAAAAACTTGATCGCTGACAAATGGCTCTCGATAGTTGCCGACCGCAATTTCTTAGTGGCAAAGGCGTACGCTACGTACTCGAACAAATGCCACACGTTAGTCATGCTGTCTCCGCCACGCTCTAGGAATACAGGCATGTCACAACGTACCCGAACGTCTACCCATGCGCCAAAACGCCCCTAATAAGTGCGTTCAGACGAGGTCGCAATGGCGTTTCGCATGAGTTCGAGGCCAACACCGAAGTACAGAGGGATGTGCCCGCACCCCCCAGGTCCTGCTCCTGCCACGGAATATCGGGTCAAACAGCACGCAAATTAACGAGGACAGAGGCACAATCCCACCGTGAGATACCATCAGCGGCCACGTTAAAAATTCCACGTACGTGTTTTGCGTCAAAGTGCCAACCAGAGGACAACTCGAGCACCCCGAGGAGACGCATTAATGCGCCAGACCTCGGCTCCTTTCCCCCTCGACAACGCCGCACCCACTCGACGGCTGCTTCGTTGTCGCCACGTAACAACACACAGTCCCCCATGGCGAACGGAGCTCGATCCACAAAATCGAGACCGCTCTCCTGCGTCAAGCTCGTATCGCCAATACACCCCAGTTTCCAAGCAAAAACCCCCGACAGCGGTTTTAGATGCGTCCGAAAAAAGAGTACGTCTAGGGGGGCGCTCAAGCAAATTATACATCGGAGCCGACAAGGTTCCTCCGCGCGCGTCCCACCCTTCCTCAACGAACCAGTGCGAGAACTCGAGGTCACCATGGAACTCGGGTCCCACGTCAAGACGCCGCCCGGGGTTTGGCATACGGCAATCAAAATTAGCTCCGGCGGCAATGCGCGGCATACCAACTGAAGCTAACAAGCGGTTAACGAAAACACGCCCCGGACGTACAGCAAAGGAAACATGCGTGAGAAAGCCAACGAGCTGCGACACCTGCTTCGCAGAAGCAGATGCACGAGACGAGGGCCACTCCTTGAAGATATTGTGCAGCTTGAGGCGTTTATGGGGCGGCAACGTGACCGTAAGCGCCTCAGTATCAATGATCCATCCCAAAACATCCCGTTGCGTGTCCCAATTAGTAATTTTCTTGGCTGACAGGAGGGGCGGATCGGAAACACCACGTTCGCCGAACAAGCGAAAGTGGTCCGACGCCAGTGACTGTACAGCACGCAAGCAACGGCGGCCGTCCGGCCACCATTGCAACGCGACAAGAATGCCATCGTCCACGTAGTACCTCACAAAAAAAAAAAAATGCTCCATGTGTTGCCCCCTGAACCAGGAACGGGCCCACAACCACGCGGGATAGCAACGACCCGAACTCCCCGCGGCGGGGAGAGTTCAACGTGCGCAACGGCGGCAGCCCCTTGTTGGGGAACGTCTGCGCCTTGAAAGGTAGAGTGGGTATGAGTATGCTCGAGCGCAGATGCCATTGACCCCCAAAACCCAGGACTATTGCGCCAACCAAACTGCAAGCGCAAATCCACGACAACGTGATCACCGAAAACGTATCCAAAATTTGGCGCGCCTGCCGGATCAACCAAAACCTGCCGAAAAGCGTCTTTGACATCCACACGGCACAACAAGATTCGAGCGCGACTACCATACGTCTGTCGCAAAAACAGCACCCGTAACAGCACATCACGAAGCACATGGCCGAGCTCGCACGATGGTGCGGAGTCAAACTCAGTGTCACCATTAACGCTGGTCCGACCGCCCTCGCGCGCAAACGTAAGATCGTGAATAATCCTTAATTTGGGTTCGAGAACGACACTCTACGGTGAAATGCGAAGACCCTGAATCTCGTCTGCATGTCGCAAATCAAACACCACCGCTCGGCCGTGCACCACGTCTGCGCATATCTTATTGTGGATATCCCCCGCATGCGTGGCGACGACCGGGTGATTACCATACGCGAGTTCTGTGGTCAAATCCCCCCCCCGTGCGACGCCGACAGGCGCGCCCGGCGCCAGCACACGAAGCAACAGAGAAATACGAGGGAATTGCTTGATATCACCTAACCAGTGCTGTACGACAGCAACGTCAATATGCGGAGAGAAAATTGAGGAGCCGATGGTGGACAGAAAAAGGTGAGCACTGCCTTGACACTGTCGCAGGAGTGAGGAGCTGAGTGACGCGAATGAGGAGCTGAGTGACGCGACCTGATTGAGGCTCGCTGAGCCTCGCGCAGACACCGCTTGCACCACTACCTCCCGAGCGGCAAGCCACGCATCTACCTCATCTACTTGCAACGCATCCAGACGCACGTCGCCGACCTCACCTTGCACGTACGCCGTGTCAACTGGCAAAAACCTCGCACGCACGCCCACACCCGTACCTTTCTCTGAGAAGGGAACCGAACCCGGAGTAACAGCGACGCTTTCACGCCCGACGCCGCCATCGCCAGCCAGAGCTCCTAACGCACGCCTACGCAACCCCCCCGCTCCTTCGCGGGTGGCCGGCCGAGTGCCCGTTCCACAACTGGCGACGTGCGCCGTCGCCGCTCCGCCACCGGCCCGCACCACCGCCGCCCCCCCAGGTGTTGGCCCAACCGACAGGAAGGGCCCGTGTCTTCATCCCGAACCCGAGCCACCACCACCCCCGGCCCCCCCGCGACCACCATCTGGGCGGAGCACCAGAGCCCGCATCCCGCTAGCTTGCGCCGCCGCTCCACCTCGCGTTCCCCCAGCTGGAGACGCCGATCCGCCGCCGAGAAGAGCTGCAGGAGAGGAAGAGTTGGCCGGGGTATTCGCATGCACGAATTTGCAGTCTGAATACCGGCATAGGCCCGTGGAAGCGAACATCCTGCACAGCGCGGCGCTCTTCTTTCTGGCCGGACCCGTCTTGGCAGGGGAGAGGCTTTGGCCCCGCTTGGGTGCCCCATCCCTGCTGTCGCGTAGAAATTGGAGACCTTCCACGAGCTTCAGGACGTCGCCACCGGACGAGCAAAAGTTGCGTGTACGACCAAACGCTGGGACAGGCGGCGCGTTAAACACGGCGTTGAACTGAGGGGGAACAGTCAACGGACGAACTTGCTGGGTAAACCTCATGAGGTCGTTCACCCACAGGCGCAGGTCGTCGTTCACCATGTCGCTCATAACAGCCCGCGACGCAGAGCCGGAAAGCAAAAGGATGTTGCTTAGAGTATGCCGGCGAAGACCGGCCGCCGCGGATGTGAACGAGACGTCGACGGGTGCCAGCCGGTCCAGGCACGCGCGGTCGTCGGCGACGTCAGCCGAGAGTCCAACTGTAAGAACTGCCATAAGAGCCTGGCGCAAAAGGTCCAGGCGGTCAGCGACAAACACCAGGTGGTCGACAGGGCGGTCGGCACGTGGCCCATACATGCTCACGTCAAAGTTGCTGACAGCGCGAAGCTGAGCCGCCACCCCCGCCGTAACGTCGACGCTCTCACCCACGAATGACTGAATATCTGCGGCCGACTCGCCGAGGTTCGGAGGCAAGCGTCCCCGAAGCAGCCAGTGTTTGCGTGACGACATTTTTTTCCAAAGGGCCGTGTCGTCAGCCAACTGTGATTTCTGGACGTGCCGCTCCCTCGCATCCCCGCCGTCTCGCACGGAAGGCTCACGGTCGGCAAAGTTGTCCACAAACTGCTGAATCAGGACCTCGACGTCGGAGGTCTTGGATGCGCCGCCGGCGACGGCGTCCCGAAGGCTCGCAACAGACAGGAGCACGTTGTCCAGAGATGACTTGACGCCGAGGATCTCCGTATCCATGCGGGAAAACTCGGAGGACACCTGGTTTTGCCAATGCCGCACGTCAGCTGTCGATACCACTTCCCCCGAGGCTGCCGGCATAGATGGAGGACTAGCCGTAGCAGCAGGAGTAGCAGCCGCAGCAGCAGTAGCAGCAGCATCGTTGGCCTGGCGAGAGGCCACAGCAGCGTCGGTGGCCTGGCGAGCCTCGGCTTCGGCTCGTCCAGCACGGCGTGCGTCGACCTCCGCTTGTACAGCAGCTACAGAAGCATGAGCATTCGCCTCGGCTTGTGTTTGCGCAGCAAACAACGCAACCTGCACACCTCGCGCCGCAGTAGCCGCGTTGGCACCGGCCTCCGGCGACTTGCTCTCGTCGGACATCCCGAACTCAAACTAGTCTGTATCACACCTTGAACCTGTAGCGTTGCCTCTGCCTCACTGCGCTGTTGCGTGTAGGCTGCGGCTACGTACCAGACAAGGTGTATGCACCAAGGGCTACGATTCATGCTACCGTGAAACATCGCATTCATCTGATTGGCTAAACTTCTTACGTACGTACAAAACTCACATTCTCTCATTCTTCCGAGAATACTCTGCATATTTCGCAGGGGAAGAGGCACGTTATGTCCGCCAGAGGCCATATTTCGCGAGAGAGATTCTATCGGCTGGACGGGACGATAATTATTGGGTTTCACGGATGGACAGGACGGAAATTGTCCGGTGTCACGGCGGGACGGGACGGTAAGGTTAAACGGGAGATATTTGATCGGAGAGGCGGGACGGTATGTGACGACGGTCAGGGAATTTGCCGGCGGGACGGGACGGCGGGACCATTCTGACGACGGTTTTACCGTCCCGTCCCGCCGTTACCGCCGTTACCGTCCCGCTGAAATACCGTGAGAAGCCTTTCTTTCTACCCGTCGACATCCAGCACAACCAGTGTCCGAGCCGGTTCTTCAATCCTTGATAGGGTACAAGTTCTGTGGTCACAAAGGTACACCACAGAGATACTATAAATACGTTGCCACGTACCTGGTATGCAGTAAGCACAGCAATGGGCAATGCAATACCATGTCAGCATTATTATTATTACTTTCCTTGCCGTCCGACAATGTGCAGCATGATCTTCAACATTGATCACTCATAACTTCCTCGAAAAAAGAAAACCTCGGAAACATACTAGATACGACAGGCACGACATGCATATTCTATTAAATAGAGAAACGAAGGGATATATAATCACGAAACGTGACGTTTTCCGGCCTTTTTTGTTATTATTTTAGAACAGAAATGTCACGGATCGTGATATTTTGGCATGCATGCTAAAAAGTCATGAATCGTGTTTTTTTTTTTAGGTCTAAGAGAAAATAAAAACAGACGAGAGAGAAGACAAATCGAAAGAGAAAAAGGAAAAAAATGAAAGAATACTAGAACAAACAATCTGTCGTGCCCCCCCCGCGAAGGCGAGGTGGCCAACACTTGAAAAAAAACGGGCTGAAAAAATAAAATAAAAATAACTATGAATTAAACACCACTGCTTGTAAACAGAGACAAAGAACCAAGGAAAAAATAACAAAGGAAGAATAACAGGCAGACCAAAGCCCAAAGCACCCTCCAGTGGCGGCAGCACACATAGATACTGATGATGTACATTCATGTCGCGGAGTAGACAACGCGCTTATTTCAGTACTGCCGTTCGTGGGCACCTTTCTATCGGCCTCTCCTCGGTGCGCACCTTATGCTGTACGGTATACTCCAAGAAGGTCCACTGACTTGTTCGTCTCTGAGAAACTGTCTGACTTGTTGTATACAGCGGCGGTACCAACCTTCCGATTACGTTCGTTTTTCGGGCACACGTATGTGTTCCACTCTATATTGTATTTACTAAAACCAACTTATTTCTCGTTCAATATATCTGTATGACTCTTGTACTTTTTTTTTTTTTTTTTTCCATCCCATTCATTATCTTCGCACATCTTCTTCTCTCTCTCCTTCCAACTCGTAACTCAGATCCGGGGTCACATAGCAGGCTCTTCTCCCCCCTTCCCGCTACGGTACGTGCCTTCATTTTTATCGCGAAAAGATTTCAGCCTTTTCTTCCCTCGTCGACTCGCATCGAATTGTGCCTACCCACGCTGCAAGGCGCTCTCAACAATTCAATCCCTTTTTTTATTTTTTCAAATAAAGTCAAAGTCCGACCCTCCTAGGGCTCGAACCCAGGACTCAAACAAGTAGAATTCGAGGTTAACCACTTGAACCACCGGGGCGACCGTACTAGGGATGTTTGTAACATATTTCACAACTGCTGTGCGTCATCAAACGTCTCACTTACTGAATGAATACCATATGAGGCGTACCATCGTGTATGTACTGCCTCAACTTGCCTCATGCGGCCCTCCCGCCGTTCCCTAGTACTGCATACACCTTGAGTAGGACTAAGAAGCAAGCAGAATAACAGGCAAGACGAAGAACAGAACTCCCTTCATTCAGCTAGCCGCAGCAGTTTGTAGTACGAGCAACTTACAGCCAGGTTCACCCTACTAGGCGGTCTGGTACCTTGCTGCCCTGTCTACCCTCGCCGTCCTGCGTTCGTCGACTATGCCCCACCCCCGGGAAGGATCCGTCAGACAACATCAAACAAGCAACGAGGGCTCGTCATCCACCCACGACACACGACGACATCTTTCGCAAGGATAAGAGCAAGAAGCATATAGAAAGGAAATAGAAATCAGGGAGGATCAAGTGCAAAAATAGAAAGAAGACGAAGGAAGACCGGGCAATGCAATGACATTGTACTTGTGTACTGGATATGAGAGGCACGATAAACACATTCTGTAAAAGAAAGAAAAAAACGAAACGAAAAAAAACAGAGGCAGAAAATAAAGTTATGTGCCCCCCGTAGGGAATGTGTGTATGTGTGTGTGTTCTGCGCGTCATTTTCCGTTCTTCCGACCCGTCGGCATCCAGCACAACCAGTGTACGGTATGTATGCCCCGATTCTTCAATCCTGGTCAGGGTCATCCTTATCGGAGAGCTTTTTTCCAAATTTTCGACATTTTTTTCGCACAATTTTTCAATCTTCCATATTTTCCTGTTTTTTTTTCCAAATATTGGAATGTTAACAAACTTGATATTTTCGCTTCTGGAGAATTTCAGAAATAGTGACAGAACGCCTCCTTATATCGATACATATCTACAAGAATTATTATTTCCAAACTTTGGAAAATTTGGGGAAAAAGCTCTCCGATAAGAATGAGCCTTAGTATCGGGTTGGGAAAATATAGCTCGTTTGTGTCATTCTACCGGTCGACATCCACCACATCCAGACAGTGTGCCGGTCGCCCCGGTGGTTCAAGTGGTTAACGTCGAATTCTACTTGTTTGAGTCCTGGGTTCGAGCCCCAGGTGGGTCGGACTTTGACTTTATTTGCTAAACTAAAAATATATAAGGATTCGATTGTTGAGAGCGCCTTGCAGCGTGGGTAGGCACAATTCGATGCGAGTCGACGAGGGAAGAAAAGGCTGAAATCTTCTCGCGATAAAAATGAAGGCACGTACCGTAGCGGGAAGGGGGTAGAAGAGCCTGCTATGTGACCCCGGATCTGAGTTACGAGTTGGAAGGAGAGAGAGAAGAAGATGTGCGAAGATAATGAATGGGATGAGCAAAAAAAAAAAAAAATGTCCGTGGCAATTCTTCGATCCTACTATTTATTGCTGTAGAGATTTGCCAGGTGCAACTTAATGTCGTGAAAAAACTACGCGACAGAGATACTACAGAGTTATGCAGTGAGAAACGTTAGACAATGCGATCCCACGTCACCGCCGGGCTGAGTACGACGGGCACGACAGACGAAATTCTGCGACAGACAGAAAACCACACCAACCAGAAACATGGAAAACTTCGTCAACCGACAGAAAACAAAAAAGGAAAAAAAACGTAAGTGTCGTGCCCCTCCCAGAGGGGGTTTGTGGCGGGCACTTCCCAGGTATAAGGGCCCATCTCGACGAGAACGTTTTTTTTACGATCCTCCGCCAATCTTGTTTTCGTTTTATTAGCTTTGCATCTGATTGATGGAAAAGTTAATCACCCATCAGGCATTTCGATGTTTGATTCAAATTAAACAGTGAAACGAAAAAAACGAATTCTACAAGAAGTCCCAAAGTCTTTTGGGACTTCTTCTGCTTCTTTTCTTCTTTTTTTGCTCTTCGTGTTATTCAAATCGGGGAGTTCGTCCAACTCGACGTGGAATGTTCCTGAAACCGAAGCAAGCCTCGCAGGCCGAGGTGATTGAGACCCTGCTGTACGGGTGTGTGACGTGGACCCTCAAAGTGGAACAACTTGCCAATCTTCGAACGGCTCACCACCAAGTCCTGTTGCGAGTCATTGGTTTTCAGCGCCGACTTCGTACTGACCATGCCACCCTCTCGTACGCGAAGGCCCTCAAGATAAGACGATGCGAGAGCATCGAAGCGACCACTCTTCGTAATCGGCGGCTCTTCTTTCCGGGGGGCGTGGCATGGCAAAGCAAGGAGCGATTACCCAGTCGGGTAATGTTCGGGACGATAGCTGGTGGGGAGAACCCGAGACCAGGCGGACAGTGTAAGACTTGGCATAGATGCATAGTCGAAGACCTTAGATAGGGAGTTCCGAGCCACCGAAGGGTCAACGGAAGTTGCCCCCTTGGTGTTTGGAGTTGACACCGCGTTGTGGTCCACTGCAGCCAAAAAGGCGGGGAAGTGGTACCGGGGGATCCTTGAAGCAGCGGAACGGTTCATGGTGAGGTGGCACGAGGCTGAGGCTAAGATTAGTAGGCAGCGCCGCGCATCCGCCGTGGATGGTGTCCAAGGGAATGGGGTGGAGGGGGCAACAAGAGAAGTGGCAGAAAGACCGACCGAGAGAATGTGGAGAGAGGGGGGGAACAGGAGGGGTGGAAAGGAAACGGCGGTAGACGAATGTAGGAAGGAGATGGCAGACAGGGTAGCAAGGAACCAGGCCGACTAGGAAGGAGAACATGACCATACTACTAGTGCCACCAACTGGTGTAGCTGGCTTGAACGTGGTCTTCCCCTGTCTTCTCTTTTTGTTTTGTTTTTTTCTTTCTTGCGCTGACTCTCCGTGATTTTCATTTTATTTTTTTCTCTTCCTTTTCTGATTGATAAGCCGTACTGAAGGAGCCCTGTGGCGTAGTTGGATGACGAACCTGCTCTGCTCATTTCGTATTGTCTGACGCCAAGGGCCTGGGCATAGTTGACGAAGGCAGAGCGGAGACGGCAGTCTGGGTAGCAAGGTACAAGACGGATTAACAGGGGGAACCTGGCTATACTACTCGTACCACAAGCTGGAGGGTGCTTTGGGCTTTGGTCTGCCTGTTATTTCCCCTTTCTTTGTTATATTTTGTTTGCCCGGTTCTTTGTCTTACTCTGTTTACAAGGAGTGGTGTTTTTGTTATTTTTTTCTTTTTTCCAGCTCGTTCTTTTTCAAGTGTTGGCCACATCGCCTGCGGAGGGGGGGCACGACAGATTGTTTTTCCTTGTTTTTGCTTTCATTTTTTTTTCTTATCTTTCAATTTGTCCACTTTGTTTTTGTTTTCTCTTTGATTGTTTCTTTTCGTTTCTCTATTCCATAGATTGTGTATGTCGTGCCTGTGGTATCTAGTATGATGACATAGCATCGCATTGCCCACTGCTGTGCCTACTGCATACGTGGCAACGTCGTATCCCTGTGGCGTAGCTTTGTGATCACAGAACTTGTATCTCCTCTAGGATTCAAGAATCGGCACGGACACTGGTTGTGTTGGATGTCGACGGGTAGAAAGAACGGTTTAATGTGAAGAACACAGGCACGCAAACTTGAGCCGTGTCGTCGACTATGATACGGGTGAGATCCACCTTTCCCGAGAGACAGGGCCACCTGAGCAGCCGCAGCGCGAGGTCCGACGGTCTCCAGCACAGAGTAGACCATCGGCGGCTCCTCGAATTTTTACCAAAGGCCAGTACGCACACCCAGTTTTTCATCCCTCTTTGCCTTGTGAACCACACGAGCACCGACCAGGTCACGACTTCGCTCAGAAAAACGATCGCTATATCCCCGTCGCTGCTGCCTGCGTGGGGCTTCGGGGCTACGCCAGTCACCCGAGGCATCGCAAGAGCGATAGCCTCTTCGGCGATGCCAGTAGAAACAACCGGCCGCTACTTGCGTCGTCCCGAGGAGGACGCGGGTTCTCGCTCGCCTCGTTGCTTGTCCTCCGGTGTCCGTTTACGCTTGTGCGCGATTCGATCTCAAAAAAACATACCTGGTACGCTATATTTCCTCTATAGGGCCCAAACAAAGAAAGGCATATTTTTCACGATATTATGTTCGAAAGAAATATTTTTTATTTTCCCATGATGTTCGGGACGATAGCTGGTGGGGAGAACCCGAGACCAGGCGGACAGTGTAAGACTTGGCATAGATGAATAGTCGAAGACCTTAGTTAGGGAGTTCCGAGCCACCGAAGGGTCAACGGAAGTTGCCCCCTTGGTGTTTGGAGTTGACACCGCGTTGTGGTCCACTGCAGCCAAAAAGGCGGGGAAGTGGTACCGGGGGATCCTTGAAGCAGCCGAACGTTTCATGGTGAGGTGGCACGAGGCTGAGGCTAAGATGAGTAGGCAGCGCCGCGCATCCGTCGTGAATGGTGTCCAAGGGAACGGGGATAGAGGGGGCAACGGGAGAAGTGGCAGAAAACCCGACCAAGGGAATGCGGAGAGGGGGGGGAACAGGAGGGGTAGAAGGGAAACGGCGGTAGACGAAAGTAGGAAGGAGATGGCAGACAGGGTAGTGTTAAGATCACGGAGAGCGGGACACTTGGTACCCCTGGACAGGTCTGCCTATTAGGCCGGCACTCGTTGGTACTCACGTTGATGTTCGCTTAGAGATAGAAGAGCCACTTTATTCGTTGTTCCTTTCGTGCACGACGGAGACTGGGACCACGCTCGTGCCTCTCTGGAAAACCCCTGGTTTCCCACCTAATATACGCCTTCCAAGTACTACAAATACGATCCCAGTGCCAGAACCCAGGTAATTACCGGGCTTTCAACCTCATACAAAGCAGTATCATAACAGTAGTAGCAAAGGCACCAAGCCGACTAGGAAGTGTGTGTGTGTTCTTCACATTAAACCGTTCTTTCTACCCGTCGACATCCAGCACAACCAGTGTCCGTGCCGATTCTTCAATCCTAGAAGAGATACAAGTTCTGTGGTCACAAAGCTACGCCACAGAGATACTACGTTGCCACGTGTGCAGTAAGCACTGCAGTGGGCAATGCAAAGCCATGTCATCATACTAGATACGACAGGCACGACATACGCAATCTATGAAATAGTGAAACAAAAAGAAACAATCAAAGAGAAAACAAAAACAAGGTAGACAATCAAAAAAGAAAAAGAAGAAAAATAAAAGCAAAATCTAAGAGAAACAATCTGTCGTGCCCCCCCCCCCGCAGGCGAGGTGGCCAACACTTGAAAAAGAACGAGCTGGAAAAAAGAAGAAATAACAAAAAACACCACTGCTTGTGAACAGAGTAAGACAAAGAACCAAGGAGAAAGTAACAAGGAAAAATAACAAAGGGGAAATAACAGGCAGACCAAAGCCCAAAGCACCTTCCAGGTGGCGGCAGCAGCTTGTGGTACGAGTAGTATAGCCAGGTTCTCCCTGCTAATCCGCCTGGTACCTTGCTACCCAGACTGCCGTCTCCGCCCCGCGTTCGTCAACTATGCCCAGCCCCTTGGCGTCAGACAATACGAGCCGAGCAGAGCAGGTTCGTCTTCCAACCACGCCACACGGCTCCTTCAGTACGGCTTATCAATCGGAAAAGGAAGAGGAAGAGAAAAAATGAAATGAAAATCACGGAGAGTCAGCGCAAGAAAGAAAAAAAAACAAAACTAAAAGAGAAGACAAGGGAAGACCACGTTCGAGCCAGCTGCACCAGTTGGTAGCACTAGTAGTATGGTCATATTCTACTTTCTAGTCGACTTGGTGCCTTGCTACCCTGTCTGCCATCTCCTTCCTACTTTCGTCTACCGCCGTTTCCCTTCTACCCCTCCTGTTCCCCCCCCTCTCCGCATTCCCTCGGTCGGACTTTCTGCCACTTCTCCTGTTGCCCCCTCCCCCCCCGTTCCTTTGGGCACCATCCACGGCGGATGCGCGGCGCTGTCTACTCATCTCAGCCTCAGCCTCGTGCCACCTCACCATGAACCGTTCGGCTGCTTCAAGGATCCCCCGGTACCACTTCCCCACCTTTTTGGCTGCAGTGGACCACAACGCGGTGTCAACTCCAAACACCAAGGGGGCAACTTCCGTTGACCCTTCGGTGGCTCGGAACTCCCTATCTAAGGTCTTCGACTATGCATCTATGCCAAGTCTTACACTGTCCGCCTGGTCTCGGGTTCTCCCCACCAGCTATCGTCCCGAGCATTACCCGATTGGGTAATCGCTCCTTGCTTTGCCGTGCCACGCCCCCCGCAAAGAAGAGCCGCCGTTTACGAATGGTCGTTTCGATGCTCTCGCAACGTGTCATCTTGAGGGCCTTCGCGTACGAGAGGGTGGCATGGTCAGTATGAAGTCGGCGCTGGAAGCCAATGACTCGCAACAGGACTTGGTGGTGAGCCGTTCGAAGCTTGGCAAAGTGTTCCGCTCTGAGGGTCCACGTCACACACCCGTACAGCAGGGTCTCAATCACCTCGGCCTTCAGCATTCGGACTTTAAGGCTAAGGGGGGCGGTCGTCCTATCATACAACTCCGGGCCGAACCGTTTGAGGCATGCTCGCATGAGGCGGATCCGTCGGTCGATTTCGAGCGAGAGGTCAGCGTTTTCGTGGATAACGCCGCCTAGGTATAAGAACTGGGTCGTCTGCTTATACCTCTGACCTGCCGCTTCGATGACGAGCGGTGGTGCGAGGGTTGTCCGGTCTGGTCTTTGTAGGACCATTGTCTCAGTCTTCTTTTCCGACACCGTGAGGCCTGCTGCTTCGAAGACAGTCACGATGACTGTCATCATTTTTGCGAGCCCTTCAGCCGACTTCGAGACAATTCCTGCATCGTCGGCGTACAACATGCCCCATACAGACCTTCGCACGCACGCCAATGGCTCCTCCTTCCCTGTTCGAACTACTCCAGCTTCCCAGAGTTGGACCAAATCCCTTACAATGGCTTCGTCTTGGCTGAAGCGTACTAGTACGACGCGTAACGCAGCAGCGAAGAACACGTTGAACAGTAACGGGGATAGTACACAGCCTTGCCGAAGTAGAACATGACCATACTACTAGTGCTACCAACTGGTACAGGTGCAGCTGGTTCGAACGTGGTCTTCCCCTGTCATCTCTTCTTTCTTGCGCTGACTCTCCGTGATTTTCATTTTATTTTTTTCTCTTCCTTTTCTGATTGATAAGCCGTACTGAAGGAGCCGTGTGGCGTGGTTGGATCATGAACCTGCTCTGCTCGTTTCGTATTGTCTGACGCCAAGGGGCTGGGCATAGTTGACGAACGCAGGGCGGAGATGGCAGTCTGGGTAGCAAGGTACCAGGCGGATTAGTAGAAAGAACTTGGCTATACTACTCGTACCACAAACTGCTGCCGCCACCTGGAAGGTGCTTTGGGCTTTGGTCTGCCTCTAATTTCCCCTTTGTTATTTTCCCTTTGTTATATTTTTGTCCTTGGTTCTTTGTCTTACTCTGTTTACAAGCAGTGGTGTTTTTGTTTTTTTTCTTTTTTCTTTTTTCCAGCTCGTTCTTTTTCAAGTGTTGGCCACCTCGCCTGCGGGGGGGGGCCGCGACAGATTGTTTCTCCTAGTTTTTGGTTCCATGGGTTTTTGCTTTCATTGTTTTTTTTCTTATCTTTCGATTTGTTTACTTTGTTTTTGTTTTCTCTTTGATGGTTTATTTCCGTTTCAATATTTCATAGATTGTGTATGTCATGCCTGTCGTATCTAGTACCAGGTATGTGATGATGACATGGCTTTGCAGTGCCCACTGCAGTGCTTACTGCACACGTGGCAACGTAGTATCTCTGTGGCGTAGCTTTGTGACCACAGAACTTGTATCTCTTCTACGATTGGAGAATCGGCACGGGCACTGGTTGTGCTGGATGTCGACGGGTAGAAAGAACGGTTTAATGTGAATTAATTAATTAAAAATATAAAATGTATTCGATTATCATGAAAAAGGTTGCTCGTTAAAGTGCCGTAAGCACGGCAGCAGTGGGCAATGCAAGGCCATGACATCAAACTGGATACGAGAAGCACGACATACACATAGTATGAAGAAAGAAACGAAAGGAAACAAAAACAAAAACAAAAACAGAAAAGACAAATCGGAAGAGAAAAAGGCAAGAAAAAACAATTGCTTCGGTGTGTCTGTTAAGTCGCTTGGTTTTTAGTTTTACTCTGTTCACAACAAGTGTTTTTTTTTCTTGAGCTTTTTCTACATTTTTTTAGCTCTCGTTTTTTTCAAGTGTCTGCCACATCCCCTTGCATCTTCTGCCGGAAAGCACGACAGATTCTCATTTCCTAAAATCAATTTATGATTTTTCTTTGTGTTGTTCGTATTTGTTTTCTTTTCCGTTAAATATGTTAGACTTATGCCAATGGAAACACGAAATTCGAAAGTTTTTTCAAACATATTGCTTTAAAAGAACCGAAAATTTCCTCGTACCGCTACTGTGGGATAAAGATCAAAAATGTGTATATATATTTTTTATCCCCCCAACGGCTGCAGGCGGCGCAATTTGTTTTTTCTGGTTGCATATTGTCAACACGCTGCTGATAGAAACCAGCTCGTGCGACGATCGACGCTCGATCTTAACATAGACTCAGCCAACGGCCAACCCGCTTGATGTCCGGCAAGGTCAACGAATATAGACGAAGGCTCCTAAGGTATCAGGTGTATCCATGATCTAGGGGGCGAGATCTTACCGCCGGCGTCCTACGGAATCCTCCCAAACCTGGAAAGAAGTCTATTTTATGCCATTCTAGACGGATGGAGAAGTTTGTTCTTTTGTTTTGTGAACACCAGAAGCCGATTGTTTTTTTTACCATACGCCTGGTCAGCTCCCGCCACATAACACCGGCCATGGTGAGAAGACGGTGACCCTAGGGTGGGTCGGAACCCCTAACGAGCGTACTCCGTTCTGAATTCATGACGCAGTCGTTGTTTTTGTCGATCGATGTCAGTCAAAGACTCGGAATCTGGCCGCTTCGAACCAACAATCGGCCTGTTGTGTTATCCTCTAGCCCGTGTTCGCCCAGAGTTGTTTTTTTCGGGCTTTTCCAAAAGCTTTCAAACATTTTTTTTCTTAACCTGCTCGTAGGAAGAGTGTTCTAAAAACTTCTGGAGGGTATCTTTGAAATTCAAGCATCGTATTGAATCTTCGCATTGGCATAGGTCTAGTAAAACAATATTTCTGTCGTGCCTGTCGTATCCAGCATGATGGCATGGATGGTTGCATTGTTTCACGATGTGTGTTGTTCTTCACATTAACCCGTTCTTTCTACCCGTCGACATCCAGCAAAACCAGTGTCCGTGCCGATTCTTCAATCCTTATAGAGGTACAAGTTCTGTGATCACAAAGCTACGCCACAGAGATACTACGTTGCCACGCATGCAGTAAGCACAAGCACAGCAGTGGGCAATGCCATGCCATGTCATCATACTCTTCTAGTAGTTATAACGACAGACACGACTTACACATTCTACCTGGTATGAAATAGAGAAACTAAAGGAAACAGTCAAAGAGAAAACAAAAACCAAGAAGACAAATCGAAAGAGCCGAAAACAAAATATAAAATAAAACTTGGAGAAACAATCTGTCGTGCATCCCCCCGCAGGTGAGGTGGCCGACACTTGAAAATGAACGAGCTGGAAAAAAAATGAAAAAAAAACAAAAACACCACTGCTTGTAAACAGAGTGAAACAAAGAACCAGCCGAAAAAATAACCAGGGGAAAAAAATATGCTGACCTAAGCCCGAAGCACCCTCCAGGTGGCGGCAGCAGTTTGTGGTACAAGTAGTATAGGCAGGTTCTCCCTGCTAATCCGCCTGGTACCTTGCTACCCAGACTGCCGTCTCCGCCCTGCCTTCGTCAACTATGCCTAGTCCCTTGGCGTCAGACAATACGATACGGACAGAGCAGGTTCGTCATCCAACCACACCACACGGCTCCTTCAGTACGGCTTATCATTTTTTTTCTCTTTCTCTTTCGATTTGTCTACTTTGTTCTTGTTTTCTCTTTGATTGTTTCTTTTCGTTTCACTCTTTCATGAATTGTGTATGTTATGCCTGTCGTATCTAGTCCCAGGTATGATGACATGGCTTTGCATTGCCCACTGCAGTGCTTCCTGCGCACGTGGCAACGTAGTATCTCTGTGGCGTGGCTTTGTGACCACAGAACTTGTATCTCTTCTAGGATCGGAGAATCGGCACGGATCCTGGTTGTGCTGGATGTCGACGGGTAGAAAGAACGGTTTAATGTGAAGAACACACACACTGACACATCAATCAGAAAGGGAAGAGATAAAAATAAAGTAAAATAACGGAGAACCAGCGCAAGGAAAAAAAAAAGAAAAAAAAAAGGCTACAAGGGAAGACCACGTTCGAACCAGCTGCACCAGTTGGTGGCACTATTAATAGTATCATGGGGGGCCATAGTTAATACCAGGACCTAACCCCGGATCTGAGTTACGAGTTGGAAGGAGAGAGAGAAGAAGATGTGCGAAGATGATAAATGGGATAAGGTAAAAATAAAAAAAAACATAGCTATGGTGTACATAATAACCCTATATATTTGAACATTTTTAGGAACAAGTAATTTGTCCTACCAGGTATTAACTATTATGGTCTCCCGTAACAGTATGGTCATGTTTTACTTCCTAGTCGGCCTGGTACCTTGCCACCCTGCCTGCCATCATCTCCTTCCTACTTTCGTCTACCGCAGTTTCCCGTATACTATTCTTCCTCCTGTTACCCCCCCTCTCCGCATTCCCTTGGTCGGATTTTCTGCCACTTCTCTTGTTGCCCCCTTCCCCCCCCATTCCCTTGGGCACCATCCACGGCGGATGCGCGGCGCTGCCTACGAAGCTCAGCCTCAGCCTTGTGCCACCTCGCCATGAGTCGTTCGGCTGCTTCAAGGATTTAAATATGCAGGGTTCTTTACTGTGCGGTTATTCCTATCGGTTCGGTGTGGTTCGGTGCGGTTAACCGCTCTGCACCGCACCGTCGTTTTTACGAAAAAAATAAACCGCACCGAACCGCACCGTAGGATTTCAAAAATAACCGAACCGCACCGTTGGATTTCCGAGTTTCTAAAACCGCACCGAACCGTACCGTGGCATTTCCGATGTTTAAAAATCGCACCGAACCGCACCGTAGGATTTATCACAAAACCGTACCGCACCGTAGGATTCATAATAAATATATCTGAAAACCGCACCGAACCGCACCGTAGGAATTATCACAAAACCGAACCGCACCGTGTTCGTCAAGAGACGGTGCCAAAAGCCGTAAGATCGGTTTGGTAACGGTGAGGTTAGGTTGAAACCGTAAAAAAATCCGCCGTTCCATCGGTTGCGGAACGGTGCAACAGGGTCACGGTTCCGCACGGCTCATGACGGTTTCGCACGGTTTCGTGTCAAATGTGATCCCGCTGGCTTGGTTGATCTTAGTACGGTATTTCATATTTTGAATATTTTTGTGGTTGAAACACAAAAAAAGTAAATTGTATACCATGTATATATATATATTTCTGATATATTATACCTTTTTAGTTTTTTTGCTCATCCCATTCATTATCTTCGCACATTTTCTTCTCTCTCTCCTTCCCACTCGTAACTCAGATCCGGGGTCACCTAGCAGGCTCTTCTCCCCCCTTCCCGCTACGGTACATGCCTTCATTTTATCGCGAGAATATTTCAGCCTTTTCTCCCCTCGTCGACTCGCATCGAATTGTGCCTACCCACGCTGCAAGGCGCTCTCAACAATTGAATCCTTTTTTATTTTATTTTCATGTTTGCAAATATAGTCCAAGTCCGACCCACCTGGGGCTCGAACCCAGGACTCAAATAAGTAGAATCGATTCCAGGTGAATAACTTGAACCACCGGGGCGACCGATACCCCGAGTCTCCGGAAGTACACCTGCCGGAAAATAGGAAATGGAACATACATATTGAAATACCGAGAAAAAAAAAGGCATCTATCTGTAAAAACTGAACAAATTACCAGAAACATTAGAGTGCCTTCGCATACGTAATATTTTTGTGTACTGGTTTCGAGGATTTCCGTCATGTGCGCATAATCGGAGAACCAAATTGCTACTGGATTATCATGTTTAAAAAAAAAAACACTCGCAGCAGAAGCAGCACTTTCGCAGCATCCAACGCGCAGAACCGAAGGCGGGCAAGCAGCAGTACCTACCTGTGCAGCACAGCACAGCACAGCACAGCAGCAGCACCAAGCCGCAGAAGCAGTAAGCAGCAGCCAGCACCAACAGGCAGACGGGCGATCTAACTTGCGCTCTTCGATACTCGCTGTGCAAGCAACGCCGTCACAACGAGAATATCGGCCCTCCTTCTTCGTTGTCCTCTCTCCCCGAGAAGGGATCGGAGCGGCGGAGATCACAGGAGCGTGGCGGCAAGGGTGCGCGCGCTTGAAGCAGCAGCAGCAGCAGCCGCAAGCAGTAGCGCTTGCAGCGCTTGCTAGGGGTGGCTCTCTTGCTTGCAGCAACACTTGCTTGCAGCAGCGTTTGCTTGCGGCAGCGTTTGCTTGCAGCAACGTTTGTTTGCGCAGCGCTTGCTTGCAGCAGAGCTTGTGCAGCAGCGCTCGATTGCGTTCTTTTATTTTATTTTTTAATATTGTTTTTTGCTCATCGCATTTATTATCTTCGCACATCTTCTTCTCTCTCTCCTTCCAACTCGTAACTCAGATCCGGGGTCACACTGCAGGCTCTTCTCCCCCCTTCCCGCTGCGGTACGTGCCTTCATTCTTATCGCGAGAATATTTCAGCCTTTTCTCCCCTCGTCGACTCGCATCGAATTGTGCCTACCCACGCTGCAAGGCGCTCTCAACAATTGTTTTTTGTTTTTTTTTTGCAAATAATGTCAAATGTCCGACCCACCTGGGGTTCGAACCCAGGACTCAAACACAAGTAGAAGTCGAGGTTAACCACTTGAACCACCGGGGCGACCAGCTGTGACGCCGTGTTGTGACCGCAAAGCTTGTATCTCTCAATCTAAATGGTTGAAGAATCGGCACGGACACCGGTTGTGATGAATGTCGACGGGTAGAAAGAACAAACACACATCGACAGTAGTGTGTCTTCAACCGGAGTTCATGACAGCGATATCGTGTCACAATGTAAAAAAAAATGTTTTTGCGTGATCTACGTTAGATACATGATATTCATGGTGGTCGCTGCGTACACAATATATCCCATGACGTATCTGGTATTTTAGTACTCCTCCCTTCCTGCACAGCGGACGAAAAAAACTATGAACAGCAAACCTCCAATCGCGTTGGGTGGTACACACACGGGCACAACATTTTCCCCCTACAATCTAGTTGCGCGAGGCCGATCGGGAGTGATACAACAGACCAAACTTATAGTCAGAGCGCCTCCGAGGCTAGTCGAGCCGTTTCCTGGGCTGCGTCCATGTGCGTTGGAAACATGCGAGTGGGCTCGAGCATGAAACTCGTCGTGGGGGGTTATTTGCTGATGGCCCTCGGAGCTCGAGCACAGAACTGGCCTGTGAAGACCGTCGACCTCTCCGACGACGGTGCAAATTGTGAGTACGAGTACGAGATTCCGCTGTTTGATGAGATTATACGCACCCCCTCTCTTTTGTGCCCCTCTCTTCTCTCCCTCCCTCCCTCTATCCCCCCCTTCCTCGCTACTGTCTCCCTCCCTTCCTCCCTCTCTCCCTTCCTGCCTGCCTGACTCCCTCCCCCCATTCCTCCCTCCCGCGGAGTAGTCGTCAACGAAGCGTCTCGTATGAGAAAGAGCTCGGGCGAACGTACAACTGAAAGAATGAGTATCATCGTGCTGTGCATGCGTGTGGTGCATCGTACAGTTCCTTATATGACAGCAGTTCAGAAACGCACACCCTATGAGCATGATCGCATCTAACCTCTCCCGACTCCCGACAGCATGGATTCCTCGGTTTGTATGTACTTGGTACGTATTCTTACCGAGTAAGTATGTTTTCATCCAACACGTAAGTACATTGGGAAGCTTGATGCAGGGTGGTTGGAGACGGCTAGCACTTATCAGTAATTAAATGGGTTTTTGCCAAAATCAGGTATACCTGACCACTTTTCGGGAAAAAGCAGTGACAGACTAAGAACAAGTCCAAAACATACGCCAGGAGCCCTGCTATTGGCCAAGCTGGCATTGGAACTGATATTGGCTCGAAAATGCCAAGTTAACACCTGCGTTTTTTACTCTCTCTAGCTTTCAACTGACTTTGCTCAACTTTGAACCAGTCAGGGAGGCCATGGGTTCACTGTTTTTTCTCTGTGTATATGCGTCTGCCCTCCCTCGGTTGAAATTCTTCAGTATTCACGTATAAACTCTGCACTCGTACGTCGTACGCTGGTTTCACGTTTTCTTTTTTGGGGTGTGTGTTTCAGATATTTCATAGTTTTAGTGATGTGGAATCGGCACGGACACTGGTTGTGCTGGATGTCGACGGGTAGAAAGAGCGGTTTAATGTGAGGAACATACTCGTACAAGAACTCTGTGTTGTTTTCTATGGCCACAGCAGTCGATACAGCACCATGGTCTTTGTGTGCACCACCCCGCGTCGAGGTGGCCTCTGGTTTGGGAGGACAGGATAACAAGTTCGTGCCGAGGTAGCGGTTCCACGAGGACGGTCTAGAAGATTTAAAGCTGTCAACGGGGAGGGGGCGCCAGATACTCTTGGCGCCCCCGCCGTGGCGAAATGAACGAAGCCTATTATTAGTGCATACCCTAAACCAAACAAAACAATGCAGATTTTGGAAGCCATGGCACGCTTTATGCTTTACGCATGCTTTTTTACCCTACTTTGTTATGGACAGAACACCGCTAGAGTCGGGCGTTTTTACTTGGTTTTAGTATATAACTGATTTAGGCCCAAACAAATCAGGTACACCTGATTTTGGCATTTGCCCTAATTAACTTCGAAAAACAAGCAACTTATATCCTCGCCAAAAAAAGGGTGGATGAATGAATATTAAGAATAGCACGAGATACCTGCGCCTGAGGTACCTATCACGAAAAAAGTGGCGTGATGGAGTTGGAAGGATTTTCCGCCAAACGTTGTCGACCACGTGTGTGTAATGTTTGTCAAGATTGCCACAACTTGAAGCAACCTGAATTTAGATCGACAGCAACAACGAGACAAGGTCGTCGAAAACACGTCTTGCGTCGTGAACAGGGTGTTTTTCACTTCGCCTACGGTGGTGAGCCGTGCCTGGTTTGCTCACGATAGGTAGAGCATAATAGTTTGTTAGCAAGCTTCTTGGCGACTTCGACACGTCTGTTCCCGCAGATTAGAGGATAACAACAAGCTTCAAAGGAAACAGAAAGCAATCACCTTCGACACACTAGGCTTGGAATTTGCGGACCCTCTAAAAAAGAAACCTTGTACCATTTCATGTTCCTGCGCTCACCTTCCCGTACTGGTTCTCTGAGATGTGGGCTCATGGCAATTTCTCAAAAGGGGAAAAAAAAACTCGTACGAAAACAGATCAAATAAACGATGTCATTGTATTCTGTTTCATTTCAGATTTTCAGTTTTGGTTTTATTGGTTTTTCTTTTTTTTGAAAATTTGCGAAACGAAGATGTGTACGGTATGTGGTACTCGTGCCGTCAACTGCCGCAGCATACTTCGTGGCCATCTTGTGCACCGGTCGCCCCGGTGGTTCAAGTGGTTCACCTCGAACGATTCTACTTGTGTTTGAGTCCTGGGTTCGAGCCCCAGGTGGGTCGGACTTTAGACTTTAGTTGCTACCTGGTAAAATATAAATAAAAATGACCTAATTCTTGAGAGCGCCTTGCAGCATGGGTAGGCACAATTCGATGCGAGTCGACGAGGGAAGAAAAGGCTGAAATATTCTCGCGATAAAAATGAAGGCACGTACCGTAGCGGGAAGAGGGATGAAAAGCCTGCTATGTGACCCCGAATCTGAGTACGAGTTGGAAGAAGAGAGAGAAGAAGATGGGCGAAGATAATAGATGGGATGAGCAAAAAAGAAACAAAAACGAAAAAAAATGCGCTTGGATCCTCGGTGATTTCCTTCTTGTTACTTGTACCATTATGATCTCAATATTTGTTTCGTCTTGTCCACAGGAGTCTTATTGCGCCAGTGGATGGCTAAAATAGCCTGCTTTGTTTCGAATTGTCTGACGGATCTTCTCCGAGGATGGAGTATGGTTGACGAACGCAGGCCGTATTTATATGCCATACAGAGTTGAAAAGTACCGCCTAGTTCATAGAACCTGTCTTGCCTTATTAATATATACTGCCGCCGTGGCTGCCTGCAGGGTGCTTGTTTGTGTGTGGTTTCTGTTGAGCTTCGGTTAGATTGATATGTCTCTGGTTGTTGGACTTGCTCTGTTAATGAAGAGTGACATTGTTTCTCCAGCTCGTTCTGTATTGTCAGCCACATCATCGGCTACGGGAGGCACGACACCTTTTCGATTTCCTGCTTTGATCGATTGCCTTTTTTTGTTTTTTCCTTCGGTGTATATAGTCCATGCAGTAAGTTTTTCTCACAATTCCGATGTTCACATATTGGATTGTTGTGAGGTGGTCACTTATTTTCACAAGACATAAAATATAGTGCCGGAAAACTCTCTTTCAGGCGGATCGAACCATCGTGGCAGATAGATGTTTTTCCTCGTCGTTTTGTATGAGTTATCCGCTTTTCGGACTAAAATTGGTCAAGAGTTTGAGGTCGACACAGCAGTGGTCGTCTTTTTCTTTTGACACCGGATTTGAACGTATCTCGTCGAGGGGAAAAATTAGGTATGGACCATAGTACCTCCTTCATAAAGTGCGCTCGTTGTGCCAGTCAGTGTTCACTTAGCATAGTTTTGATGCCACAGAACTTCAATCTCTCCAGGACTATAGAATTGTCTCGGGCAATGGTTGTGTGTTATGTGTTGTGTGGGTGTTGTGGGGGATATCGACGAGTGGGAAGGACGGCTGACTGTGATTGGAGAAACACACGCACAACTCGGTCGCGGACGCTGTCCTTGCTCAATCTGAGGTCGAAGGTCTTCGGCCAGCGGAAAAAAACGCCGAGCAACAAAACTCGGAGCTGCTGAGGCGCGAATCCCAACTAGGGTTGGTAATCAACTAAAAAAATTATGATTCATCGCGTATTTCAACCGTGATTTTTTTAATCCTAATCATGATTATATTTCCGTGATTATTCGAATATCTCAAAAATAATCATGATTAATCAATGAACTTAAATTTGGTGATTATGGTTGGATATTTTTCGTAAGAAGTACTATTTGCTTCGTATTGGCGTGACAGCAGCTATTCGAATATTATGCCTATACCAGGTATATTGGTCTGTCAATAGGTTGGGGTGCGTATGGCATATCGATACCTACTGCCCCCTGCAATATAACTATTATCAATATGTTCAGAGCAATATATACAATTAGCTTTTGTTGTTTGGATGGATATATGGATTCGTCTATCGATATCTACTTATTAGATCAATACCAGGTACTAGGTTCGGAGCAATAGGTACAACACACTACTATCTGATCTTTTTAAGGATATATGCGGAACCGTCTATTGATACCTATTGATTTCCCAATATGTTCAAGAGACGTATCGATCGATACGAAAGTATTCTATCAATGTGTTCAATTATTTTACCAATGTGTTCCGGTAATTTTGTGCAATAGGTTATTGTTCTTGGGATAGGTGTGAGGTTTTGTCGACCGATGCCTACTTCTTTCTCCACACTATGTCAAGATAAAAGGCTATATTGTTCTTCGGATAGAGATGGATGCGACATTGTCGAACAGTACCTACCAGTATCTATTTGCCTATTTGGCCCATAGGTTCAGATAAATAGATGCAATAGTCTTAATATCTACCAATATCTGGTATTTTTTTGACCAGCATAATCAGTGAAATATGTTTAGGTGCAACAGGCTAAGATAGGGATGCAAAAAACTGTCGGTCGATACCTAATTATTTTATCAATATAGAAGGGAGGTAGACTTGGTGCGTGGGTTTCCTTTTGTGTCCGAGGTTTTCTTATTTCGGGAAAGTTACAAGTGATCAATGTTGGACATCATGCTGCACATTGTCGGATGGCAAGACAAATGATAATATAGGGTATCATTTTCGTGTGCCCGAAGACGGAAACCGAGATCAATTTGTTGAATAGTTTTGGTCAGATAGCATTTCCAAACCGGAGAATAAATAATTACAGCCTTCCTTGAAGATTTTGATATTTGAAACAAGATTTGCACTTTGCATGACACCTTGGACCTCTAGCTTTTTTTTGTTCTCCCTGAAAACGAAAAATAAATAATTTCGTCTCCCCGAATTTGAAAAAAAACTAAATACCAGGTATTAAAATACCAGGTAAGTAATATTTTTTACAGATGTTTATCGAACACAATCTGCCATGTACAACACGTACTACGGTATAAACGAATATCAGTACCGCAGCAGTCGCGACAGTCACCCTCATTCTCTGTGGGAGGTATGGAGATCTTTACTAACAATATTTGGTCCTATTAACTATGCTCGCCTGTAATAGTAGTAGTAGTAGTAGTAGTAGCCAGCAGCCCTATTGCTTCGTACGGCATGGTCGATGCTTCTTTTTCTGTCCTTCCCCCTCCCCCCTCCTGAATGAACCCACCACAGGGACCGTTTGCCTGCTGCTGTCATACCTCGCACCTGGTACATGCGCCATGCACCATGCACGTTCTCAAAAATCTAACTAGAACGTAATGAGCAATAAGTAAAATGCCACTCGTACCGTCCTTGTGCGCGCTTGTTTGCTTCTTCATGAAGTGGCGTAGGTATGTATATTTATATTTAGGGTCGCCCTTGCCCCGTGCTGTCAAGCGAACCCATTCACCCATCCATCCAGGCATTCACTGCTACGACTCCCATCGTGCCAACGACCGAGCACCGAAATGAACAAACCAAGAGGAAGAAAGAAATAGATAATATGCACGCCTCGGATGAATCAAAATGCATCTTATCTATCTGCAGTACATAGATCATAAAGTTCCCTCGCCTACAATACCCGCCGTTCGTCGATGGGAGAGGTAGTGCAGGGATCTGCATCTTCTAGTACAGATCCCACCCAAGAATCAGGCGCTTGCTACTACGTACGGTAGATCATGCAGATCGTTCCGCTCCCACGCCTGGCAACATGAGCTAGATCATACAAGATCCGGGATATATCTATATGTCTTCAAATATCTGCAACAACAACCTATAGATAGATGATACCAGGTACTTATGCTCTTTGGAACCTACTTGAGGAGTTCCAAAAAACAGTAAGCATGAATGGACACCCTTGCAAACCCATTTTATTGGGCAACGTGTATGTGTCGACCCATACATGTGTGTGTCGATCGCCAGACTTGCAAATCCTGTTACATTTCGCAATAAGTATCATATCGATGGACACCCTGACAAACATATTTAATTGGGCAATAGGTGTGGATCGACACCCTTGCAGACCTATTCAATTGAGCAATAGGTATTGGTCGACATTTTTGCAAGCCTACTGAATTGACCAATAGAGGCATCGATCGATATCACTGTAAACCTATCGCGTTTATCATTTCTTATCGATAGGGTTACTTTCAAACAATATTGGTGTTCAAGATACATTGAGTGACACCTTCACAATCCTATCGGACGCACGATAGGCTATTGTGGCCGCTGCGCCTGCCCTGTTTTGTGTTGATTGCAATACCTATCGATATACCCCGAAACCAACCCATTCTGTGGCTCGCAATAGGTATCGATATCCATCATATCCGACCTGTTGTCCGTCCGATAGCCTATCTATGCCTGGTATATTAAATAGTGTATTGTCCAGGGTATAAAAGAAACCACACGGCACATAAACATGTCGATCTAGAACACTACAGGCTCGTACCTCTCACCACGTTGTTACGGATCCACCTCAAGCTATTCAGGAACAACAACGACAGACGGCGCCGGATGTGGGGATGCTGCGCCACCCTGAAGGGGCATGCCGCGTGGATTATTAACCCCTTTAGAACCGCAGTCCCGTTTTGGGGACAAACTACTTGAAATTTGACTGGTTTGTCCCCAGATATGGGACTGCGGTTCTAAAAGGGTTAAGCTCTATGCGAACTGGAGGTATATTAACAACGAACCTATCGGAGATACCGCGCCACAACTACTTGGATTCGTTGGGCAATATGGCCTACCAGGTATTGAATATGCCTATAGGTCTGTCGACAGGTCGGGGTATTGCGCATCGATACGATGTACCAGGTAGCTATATTTTCCCCTGCAGTGGGAGGGTAAAATGGTCTATCGATACCTTTTTATTTGACCTATTCTTTTCTTTTTTTTTCTTTTTTTTTTCATCCCATTCATTATCTTCGCACATCTTCTTCTCTCTCTCCTTCCAACTCGTAACTCAGATCCGGGGTCACATAGCAGGCTCTTCTCCCCCCTTCCCGCTACGGTACGTGCCTTCATTTTTTATCGCGAGAAGATTTCAGCCTTTTCTTCCCTCGTCGACTCGCATCGAATTGTGCCTACCCACGCTGCAAGGCGCTCTCAACACTTGAATCCCTTTTTTTATTTTTGCAAATAAAGTCAAAGTCCGACCCTCCTGGGGCTCGAACCCAGGACTCAAACAAGTAGAATTCGAGGTTAACCACTTGAACCACCGGGGCGACCGGCTAATAGGCTCAGAGCAATAAGTACAATAACGTTTTTTTCTTAGGATGGGTAAGTTTAATTATCTATCGATACCCATTATTTTACCAGCATGTTCAGAGACGCAGCGATGGATGCCTATTTATTTTATCAATGTGTTCAGATATTTTTGTGCAATAGCCTATCGTTCTTGAGATAAGTGTGTGGTTTGGTCGATCGACACCTGTTTATTCGACCTACGTGTTAAGATGGATAGGTACAAAAGGCTATTGGCCGAACCGTAGATCAGTGAAGATGCCATTCGATACCCATTGTCGGCCACAATAGGCTTAAACCAGTGCCAGTCGATATCTATCGCAATCAACAATAGCCCTCCTATTTGAATAGGAACCTATCGATTGCCTGTGGACCTGAAACCTATTGTCCAGGGTTTGCTCGAATAGCGCCGTGGCACTGATGCTAGCCTTTGCTGGCATGGCAGGAACAATGGAGGCCGCCCTGCTGGTTGTCGTGGACAGCATAGATGGGAAGCAATGGTACACATCCACAAAGCAACGACAAAAAACTTCGCTGCAGCTGTGTGCAGCTGTGCGAAGGTTGTCGCGCGACAAATTGGCCGTGCTCTACAACACCCCCCACCTACTGCCGGTGGTGGTTGTAGACGGGGGGAGTAGCGGAGAAATGGAGTTTGGGTTGGTCGCCCTCTGTTCGAAAAAAATTATGCGGCTTGGGCCGAGATTAGGTCACTGATTACCGACATAATTGCCCCTGCGGATGTACCAGGGTTAAAACGTGGAAAACTCCGTGGAACACATCCTCTAAATCATACTGGTATGAGAAAGCTACGTGGCCTGGGCCAGTGCATCGGCACAAACCATGGAGATGAGGTTTGGCGGATGGCGGCTGCGCAGAAGCAGTGCGTAACGTTTAGATCCTAACTTCAAAGAATATCAGGGAAGTAGTGTTGGTTCTGAGGCGTAGATGGGGTAGGCGATTGGTTATCCGTTTACCTTTAGCCCAACCGACTAATAATAAGGCCTTCACAAATGGCGTCGACGGCAGGACATGAGTCGCTAATCGTGGGTTCGAATCTTGCGTCAACTACAAAATCGCGTTGTAAAAGAAAAGTGAGTTTCCTCATGTCAAGAACATGAAAAATGCTTCTAGATCCCCGTAAATTAGAACGGCGTGTGGTGGCGCGTCGACCTGTAAAATCCGGTCCGTTCCAGGGGGGGAGAGTGTTATTAGGCTTAGATTGGGCAGGCGATTGGTTAACCTTATGCCTTTAGCCCTACGAACTAGGACCTTCACATGTTCCTACAACCAACGACAAGTGGCTCTCGGCGACGCTCTGCGGCCCTCGGCGCCTCTGCTTTGCGCTTGCCGGCGTTCGTCATGACTCCAACGGAGAAGCCCGATTGCAGAAGGCACGACTGCCGTGGCGTAGCTGTTCCGGTAACTGCGTGTGCTGGGTATGCTGTTTTCCCCTCTGGTCGGGTGTCGTGGTGTTGTAGCCGCAAGTAATATTATCCCGGCATGATAGCGCCTTCTATTTCTCCACAAATAATGAAAAAAAGCATGACCAATCAATCAGGTTTTATTTTTGGTGATTTAATAACGACCAGATGATTACAATCAAATAATCATGATTAATCAAAAGCCAAAAACAACCGAAATAACCAATAATCAAATCAAGACCGTATTTGAGTTGACTACCAACCCTAATCCAAACCAATGTTGGCGCGTAACTGAATACGCGGCGTCCACGAGGAAGCGACAACGCGTGCAGCTCAAGCGGCGTTGGATCTTGAGGCGGAACAGACAAGACTGTAAGAAGCACCAACCGCAGCCCTGGACGAGTAGATTGCTCGTCTGTCGATGATCAGGATATATTTGCAAAAATAAAAAAGGATTCAATTGTTGAGAGCGCCTTGCAGCGTGGGTAGGCACAATTCGATACGAGTCGACGAGGGAAGAAAAGGGCTGAAATATTCTCGCCATAAAAATGAAGGCACGTACCGTAGCGGGAAGGGGGGAGAAGAGCCTGCAGTGTGACCCCGGATCTGAGTCACGAGTTGGGAAGGAGAGAGAGAAGAAGATGTGCGAAGATAATGAATGAGATGAAAAACACGAATGATAATAATAACATGGTCGAGAAAAAAGAGACAATATCATGTTGGTTGTATTGAGGTGATGACTAAGGAATACTCTTGACCCAGCAGGCGAAGCACCCCGTCATGCGTCTCCAAATACGGCTTGGCTTGCATGAGATGCAGCATGCACATACATGCACCACACCACCCGGAGGAGGCACCAGCGGGACCGCGCCTCAACCCATCTTGCGCTTCTGCTGCTGCTGCTGCTGCTACTGTGCCGTGTCGCTCTGTTCAGCTATCGACATAGTACGCGTTTGCATGTACGTGTACACAATACCGCTGTGGAAGACAGGGTACATAAATTCCGTCAATCTCCGATCACAAATGTCAACCATGAAGATACGTCAACCAACGTCCGATCAATGAGATCCGCCATCACTGTGATGGCCATTTATAACGGTTGGCGTTCGGGCCATGAAGTCCGGACGCGCCAGGGAGAAAAGAGTCTTCGGATAAGGAGAAGGACCCGCACTCTCACAGTTTCTATAAGTTCTCTCCTTGCGAGACGCGAGGGAGACTCGTGGAGGCACCTCCTTGCCACATATCACGGACGAGAACGTGCACGTCAAGGCCTCGGCCAATCCCGTCCAAAACGAAGACATTAGGCCGACACCTCCAACGGAGGCACCCTCCATATTGGCGTCGACGATTACTGGATTCACAATAGGAAGAAAGAAAGGCAGCAAATCATACGCTGCAGTGGCAGCTTCGGCAGGTCCTCAAGCCACAGCTGCCGACCAGGGAGCGCCTTCCGGCTCCGACCCGCCCAGTACCCCCCCCCCCAGACAGACCCCGGCTCCGACGCCGGGGAGAGGAACCCCATCCATCCGCACCCCAGCCGTACGGCCCGACCATTCCAAGTCGTCAAACACATTCGCCGCAGTCGCGGAAGCAGATGAACTCCCCGATGGCGAATCGACGTCGGAACACGGCGAAAACGATGTTTCCGAAACCGAGGAGGAACAAGAGGAGGGGGAAAGTCTACAAGACGCCCCGGACCACTTCCAAAAAAGCAACGGGCGCCAACTCGCCCTCGAGGGAAGGAGAATGGGTGTGGGACCACCTCCAAGAACACGCCATGGCCGAAACGTCGCCCCAGAAATGGGGCATCCACCTAGCGATGGGACGGTTTGGGGGAACTCCAGCGGATTACCCACAGGTGAAACCCCGTGCGTTACTCTCAGATACCAGGTATGACTTTGGAACCGCTGTCCCCAGAATCACTCGAGACTAACCCTCGCACCGCTAACAATGCATCCCCCGCTCTGCCCGCAAGCAACCCGACTACCACAACTAGTTCAACTGCTGCGATCCAGACTACTACGAGAAGCCCAACTGCTGCGACCCAGGCCACCACGAGTAGCTCAACTGTGACCCCTGCTATTTCGAATCGCACAAGCACCACCGTGACTAATCCGGGTTTTACTACGAGTAACCCGTTTGCGCCACGACTGACTGAATCGAAATTTTCGACGAAAGCATCTGATGTGACAGTCTCTCTCCAACTCACTGGTGGTCCCAGTGAAGACATACCAGATATTATGCAAGAGTTCCGATCCCGAGTACGCTTGCACTCCTTAGATGGATCGCCAGAAGAGGTGATCGATCGATGAGCAATGAAACACCTGCCTCTGATGGTGAAGAAAACTGCAGCATGTAGCCTACAGCACCTACTTTCAGAAACACCAGAGTGGAGAACAGCGGGTCAACTTGCAACCCTCATGTTACAAAACGCAGACACAATAATTCGATCTCCTATTAGTTGGAGCGAATGGGTGACGGCATGCACCAACCTTTTTTCGCCGGCAAACCGCGTCTCACTATTAGCGCGTACGATCGCATCACTGCAGAGGGTTGAAGGCGAGTCAGTTGACACATTCAGCCTGCGCGTAACACAAGCATACGCGTGCGTGCTCGCTGAATCTCAACGGACAGCCCCGACGAACACTACAGCTTATGAGCACGCATGGCACAAATCCATGATCGTATCGTTTGAGAACGGTCGCCCCCCCCCCGACCTTCGCATCGAAATGATAACGCGAAGACGCGGCATCATAGTTTCAAGCAACTCGAACACGCGCGAAAACACACGAGCGAAACGCAATACACGGCAACACGACTGAACACCAGTCCGCTACCTCCGCTATAGACGGCTGCCGGAACCAAACCCCCCAGTTTCAGGCCACCCTGGCGGACACTGTCAGAATGGAGGCACTGAAGAAACAAGTGTCAGCTCTGCAATACTCGCGGGGCCGCGCTGGCAACAGCCGCGATGACAGGACGATTGGTGGGGGCGGGACCGAAATTACGGCACGTCGCGACCGCTCGCTCAGTCGCGGAATCAAAACAAATGGCTCCAAACGCAGAGCGCCTTCAACCGCCACCGTGTTGCCCACGCAGGCAAAGTGTTGTTGAAAATCGTCGCGTCCCGCCTCAGCAACTACTGCGAGACCGAGGAACTACTCCCCGAGGAACAGTGCGGCTTCCGCCCCGCACGATCAACGATTGATATGTTGTTCGTCGTGCGCCGGCTGCAAGAGCTCGGACGACAGAGGAAAATCCCCTTATACGTGTGCTTCATCGATCTGCAGAAAGCGTACGACTCTGTCGACCGAGAGCTGTTATGGAAGGTACTCACACGCTTTGGCGTACCAACCAAGATGCTGAGAATTATCCGTAATTTCCACGATGGCATGCGGGCTCGCGTGCGTACTGATGACGGCGAGCTCTCGGAATGGTTTGATGTCACGCAGGGGCTGCGGCAAGGCTGTGTACTGTCACCGTTACTGTTCAACGTGTTCTTCGCTGCTGCGTTACACGTCGTACTAGTACGCTTCAGCCAAGACGAAGCCATTGTAAGGGATTTGGTCCAACTCTTGGAAGCTGGAGTAGTTCGAACAGGGAAGGAGGAGCCATTGGCGTGCGTGCGAAGGTCTGTATGGGGCATGTTGTACGCCGACGATGCAGGAATTGTCTCGAAGTCGGCTGAAGGGCTCGCAAAAATGATGACAGTCATCGTGACTGTCTTCGAAGCAGCAGGCCTCACAGTGTCGGAAAAGAAGACTGAGACAATGGTCCTACAAACACCAGACCGGACAACTCTCGCACCACCGCTCGTCATCGAAGCGGCAGGTCAGAGGTATAAGCAGACGACCCAGTTCTTATACCTAGGCGGCGTTATCCACGAAAACGCTGACCTCTCGCTCGAAATCGACCGACGGATCCGCCTCATGCGAGCATGCTTCAAACGGTTCGGCCCGGAGTTGTATGATAGGACGACCGCCCCCCTTAGCCTTAAAGTCCGAATGCTGAAGGCCGAGGTGATTGAGACCCTGCTGTACGGGTGTGTGACGTGGACCCTCAGAGCGGAACACTTTGCCAAGCTTCGAACGGCTCACCACCAAGTCCTGGTGCGAGTCATTGGCTTCCAGCGCCGACTTCGTACTGACCATGCCACCCTCTCGTACGCGAAGGCCCTCAAGATGACACGTTGCGAGAGCATCGAAACGACCATTCGCAAACGGCGGCTCTTCTTTGCGGGGGGCGTGGCACGGCAAAGCAAGGAGCGATTACCCAATCGGGTAATGCTCGGGACGATAGCTGGTGGGGAGAACCCGAGACCAGGCGGACAGTGTAAGACTTGGCATAGATGCATAGTCGAAGACCTTAGGGAGTTCCGAGCCACCGAAGGGTCAACGGAAGTTGCCCCCTTGGTGTTTGGAGTTGAGACCGCGTTGTGGTCCACTGCAGCCAAAAAGGTGGGGAAGTGGTACCGGGGGATCCTTGAAGCAGCCGAACGGTTCATGGTGAGGTGGCACGAGGCTGAGGCTGAGATGAGTAGACAGCGCCGCGCATCCGCCGTGGATGGTGCCCAAAGGAACGGGGGGGGGGGGGGCAACAGGAGAAGTGGCATAAAGCCCGACCGAGTGAATGCGGAGAGGGGGGGGAACAGGAGGGGTAGAAGGGAAACGGCGGTAGACGAAAGTAGGAAGGAGATGGCAGACAGGGTAGCAAGGCACCAAGTCGACTAGGAAGTAGAATATGACCATACTACTAGTGCTACCAACTGGTGCAGCTGGCTCGAACGTGGTCTTCCCTTGTCTTCTCTTTTAGTTTTGTTTTTTTTTCTTTCTTGCGCTGACTCTCCGTGATTTTCATTTCATTTTTTCTCTTCCTCTTTTTTTTCTGATTGATAAGCCGTACTCAAGGAGCCGTGTGGCGTGGTTGGAAGACGAACCTGCTCTGCTCGGCTCGTATTGTATGACGCCAAGGGGCTGGGCATAGTTGACGAACGCAGGGCGGAGACGGCAGTCTGGGTAGCAAGGTACCAGGCGGATTAGCAGGGAGAACCTGGCTATACTACTCGTACCACAAGCTGCTGCCGCCACCTAGAAGGTGCTTTGGGCTTTGGTCTGCCTGTTATTTCCCCTTTGTTATATTTCCTTGTTACTTTCTCCTTGGTTCTTTGTCTTACTCTGTTCACAAGCAGTGGTGTTTTTTGTTATTTCTTCTTTTTTCCAGCTCGTTCTTTTTCAAGTGTAGGCCACCTCGCCTGCGGGGGGGGGGGCACGACAGATTGTTTCTCTTAGATTTTGCTCTCATTTTTCTTCTTCTTCTTTTTCGACTTGTCTACCTTGTTTTTGTTTTCTCTTTGATTGTTTCTTTTCGTTTCACTATTTCATAGATTGCGTATGTCGTGCCTGTCGTATCTAGTATGATGACATGGCTTTGCATTGCCCACTGCAGTTCACACTGCACACGTGGCAACGTAGTATCTCTGTGGCGTAGCTTTGTGACCACAGAACTTGTATCTCTTCTAGGATGGAAGAATCGGCACGGACACTGGTTGTGCTGGATGTCGACGGGTAGAAAGAACGGTTTAATGTGAAGAACACACACACACACACACACACACACCGAAACCTCAGCCCGCCTGTCGGTTGACGACCCTTGCAACTACATGGGTTGCCACCAACCCTCCTCACCAAGATGCTGAGAATTATCCGTAATTTCTACGATGGCATGCGGGCTCGCGTGCGTACTGATGACGGCGAGCACTCGGAATGGTTTGATGTCACGCAGGGGCTGCGGCAAGGCTGTGTACTATCACCGTTACTGTTCAACGTATTCTTTGCTGCTGGGTTACACGTCGTACTAGTACGCTTCAGCCGAGACGATGCCATCGTAAGGGATTTGGTCCAACTCGGTGATGCTGGAGTAGTTCGAACAGAGAAGCACGAGCCGTTGGCGTGCGTGCGAAGGGCTGTATGGGGCATGTTGTACGCCGATGATGCAGGAATTGTCTCGAAGTCGGCTGAAGGGCTCGCGAAACTGATGACAGTCATCGTGACTGTCTTCAAAGCAGCAGGCCTCACGGTATTGGAAAATAAGACAGACAATGATCCTACAAACACCAGACCAGACGAACCTCGCACCACCGCTCGTCATCGAAGCGGCAGGCCATATATATAAGCAGACGACCCAGTTCTTAGACCTAGGCTGCATTATCCACGAAAACGCTGACCTCTCGCTCGAAATCGACCGACGGATTCGCCTCATGCGAGCATGCCTCAAACGTTCGGCCCGGAGTTGTATGATAGAACGACCGCCCCCCTTAGCCTTAAAGTCCGAATGCTGAAGGCCGAGGTGATTGAGACCCTGCTATACGGGTGTGTGACGTGGACACTCAGAGCGGAACACTTTGCCAAGCTTCGAACGGCTCATCACCAAGTCCTGTTGCGAGTCATTGCCTTCCAGCGCCGACTTCGTGCTGACCATGCCAACCTTTCGTGCGCGAAAGTCCTCAAGATGACACGTTGCGAGAGCATCGAAACGACCATTCGTAAACGGCGGCGCTTCTTTGCGGGGGGCGTGGCACGGCAAAGCAAGGAGCGATTACCCAGTTGGGTAATGTTCGGGACGATAGCTGGTGGGGAGAACCCGAGACCAGGCGGACAGTGTAAGGCTTGGCATAGATGCATAGTCGAAGACCTTGAGAAGTTCGGAGCCACCGAAGGGTCAACGGAAGTTGCCCCCTTGGGGTTTGGAGTTGAGACCGCGTTGTGGTCCACTGCAGCCAAAAAGGCGGGGAAGTGGTACCGGGGGATCCTTGAAGCAACCGCACGGTTCATGGTGAGGTGGCACGAGGCTGAGGCTGAGATGAGTAGGCAGCGCCGTGCATCCGCCGTGGATGGTGCCCAAGGGAACGGGGGGGGAGGGGGCAACAGGAGAAGTGGCAGAAAGCCCGACCGAGGGAATGCGGAGAGGGGGGGGAACAGGAGGGGTAGAAGGGAAACGGCGGTAGACGAAAGTAGGAAGGAGATGGCAGACAGGGTAGCAAGGCACCATGTCGACTAGAAAGTAGAACATGACCATACTACTAGTGCTACCAACCGGTGCAGCTGGTTCAAACGTGGTGATCCCTTGTCTTCTCTTCTTGTTTTGCTTGTTTCTTTCTTGGCCTGATTCTCCGTGATTTTCATCTTATTTATTTTCTTTCTTTTTCGGTTGATGAGCTGTACAGAATGAGTCGTGCGGCGTGGTTGGGTGACGAACCGGCTCTGCTCGTTTCGTGTTGTCGGACGCCAAGGAGCTGGGCATAGTCGACGAACGCAGGGCGGAGACGGCAGTCTGGGTAGCAAGGTACCAGGCGGATTAGCAGGGAGAACCTGGCTATACTACTCGTACCACAAACTGCTGCCGCCACACCTGGAGGGTACTTTGGGCTTTGGCCTGCCAGTTATTTTTCCCACTGTTATTTTTTCCTTGGTTCATCGTCTTACTCTGTTTACAAGCAGTGGTGCTTCTTTTTTTTTTTCTTTTTTTTTCCTGCTCGTTCTTTTTCAGGTGCTGGCCACCTCGCCTGCGGGGGGGGGGGCACGACAGATTGTTTCTTTTAGTTTTTGCTTTCACTTTTTATTTTTTCTCTTTCGATTTGTCTGCTTTGTTTTTTGTTTTCTCTTTGATTGTTTCCTTTCCTTTCTCTATTTCATAGAATGCGTATGTCGTGCCTGTCGTATCTACTGTAGTATGATGGCATTGCATTGCATTGCCCACTGCTGTGCTTACTGCATACCTGGTACGTTGGTCGCCCCGGTGGTTCAAGTGGTTAAGCTCGAATTCTACTTGTTTGAGTCCTGGGTTCGAGCCCTAGGAGGGTCGGACTTTGACTTTATTTGCAACAATAAAAAAAGGGATTCAATTGTTGAGAGTGCCTTGCAGCGTGGGTAGGCACAATTCGATGCGAGTCGACGAGGGAAGAAAAGGCTGAAATCTTCTCGCGATAAAAATGAAGGCACGTACCGTAGCGGGAAGGGGGGAGAAGAGCCTGCTATGTGACCCCGGATCTGAGTTACGAGTTGGAAGGAGAGAGAGAAGAAGATGTGCTAAGATAATGAATGGGAGGGAAAAAAAAAAAATATATATATATATATATATATATAGCCGGTCGCCCCGGTGGTTCAAGTGGTTAACCTCGAATGCTGCTTGTGTTGGAGTCCTGGGTTCGAGCCCCAGGTGGGTCGGACATTTGACTTTATTTGCAAAAATAAAAATGAGAAAATAAAGGATTCAATTGATGAGAGCGCCTTGCAGGGTGGGTAGGCACGATTCGATGCGAGTCGACGAGGGAAGAAAAGGCTGAAATCTTCTCGCGATAAAAATGAAGGCACGTACCGTAGCGGGAAGGGGGTAGAAGAGCCTGCTATGTGACCCCGGATCTGAGTTACGAGTTGGAAGGAGAGAGAGAAGACGATGTCCGAAGATAATAAATGGGATAAGGCAAAAAAAAAAAATATATATATATATATATATATATAGCTTCTTTGCCTGACTTGATTTTTTTTCATTTCGAGTTTTCGACGTCGAGTTGATATTTTCTTCCTGTGTATTATTTCTGGGTAGTATGTGGTCTGCTTGATTTCTGTGGCGACTTGAACAGCGTACCGCATGTATTCGATACGTACGCGCGCGGACCTCCTGTTTTCATGTTTTTGTCTGAAGTGTAGATGTGCTTCACCTATCGTGTGTACTACTTTTTGTTTGTTTGATTTTTCCCCGAGATATTTCTTCCACTCCAGAGTTCTTGGAGCCTGTCCTGCGACCACGTACTGCCTTGCATTGTGGCGTTGAGTTAATGTGAGAACAACTACAACAACAACGTAGTATCTCTGTGGCGTAGCTTAGTGATCACAGAACTTGTATCTCTTGTCACGGATAGTAGGATTGAAGAATCGGCACGGGCACTGGTTGTGCTGGATGTCGACGGGTAGAAAGAACGGTATAATGTGAAGAACACACACACATTCACGCCCCGACTGCCGATACGAGGAGTCGGACAAGAAGAGGGAGACTGAGGTGGTAAAGTCGAATAGATGACGGGGCCCATTCCGTGTCCCCTCACCTCGTAGTGGTTGTCAACCAAAGGGTTCTGTAGCGGGAATCGTAGAACTGCCAACAGACATTTTCGACGGGTCTGCAGCCGTAGCTATGCAAGAAGCCCAGTTTGGTGCTAGGGGAAAACGGAGGCGTACGACGACGGCCGAACCTCTGTCTGGCGATGAGCAACCACAAGAAAGCAGATATTTCGAGACAAGCTAGAGCAGACCTGGGAGTGCTAGACATAGATCCCCAGGTAGCTCATTAGACCACCACAGAAAGAGCAATGTTAGGAACCCATAACAGAGCTCAAGGAAGTGCGAGGCGTCATGAACGCACGATTTCTCCAACAGTCATACAGAAGCACGAAGTGTGTAGCTGAGGAAAGAGAAGAGCTGAATGAATGAATGTTTTCCCCTGTGGCGCCACAAGCCTTGCATGTGCATGGTGTCCGAACATGATCTGCAAGAACGGTCCACAGGTGCGACCACGACTCGAAATAAAGTCACTGTGCTGTGCTACCCCCATGCCCTGAAGGCCTCATCAAAACGTGTTCGCGATCCAGCCAGAGTAAATCAGTGGCTAGTGTGCAGTGGATGACAGAACGGTCGACACAGCCTCCGATATCCCATGCATTGCTGAAAATTTCGTGCATGTTCACCCACCCTTGGACGAATCTGAAATCCGTCAGATCCCACCAGGCGCGTTCAATTTGAATAGCGCCGATGGATCTCCTCTTAAGATAGTTTGTGTAGTATTAATAGGATATTTCCGCTTCCACCTCACGCTAGGAGACATTACCTTGCCCATAGAGGCCGTTTTGTTTCCTTCCTTATGACCACATAATACTAACTTGTCGCCCCGGTGGTTCAAGTGGTTAACCTCGAATTCTACTTGTGTTTGAGTCCTGGGTTCGAGCCCCAGGTGGGTCGGACATTTGACTTTATTTGCAAAAATAAAAATAAAAAAGGATTCAATTGTTGAGAGCGCCTTGCAGCGTGGGTAGGCACGATTCGATGCGAGTCGACGAGGGAAGGAAATGCAGAATTTTTCTCGCGATAAAAATGAAGGCACGTACCGTAGCGGGAAGGGGGTAGAAGAGCCTGCTATGTGACCCCGGATCTGAGTCACGAGTTGGGAGGAGAGAGAGAAGAAGATGTGCGAAGATAATAAATGGCATGAGCAAAAATTTAAAAAATTAAATTATAGGCTCAGATAAATAAAGTGTTGCTCGACAATAGCATCATGGGAGCCCATGGTGCTGTACTTGATTGGCGCAGGGAAGAAATATCCTTCAAAACGTCTCAGATGGGAAAAAAAAGGCAACGCATCGTTAAGTTCGCCCCTCTCAAGAAGACACTTACGCAACACAACGCTCAGAAGCGGTATGACTGACTGGAGATAACAGCTAGCCCGGTGCCTGTTTTTCTGAGTAAAAAATGCTGTAGACGTCCGCAACACGAAATGGCAGTCGAGGTAGAAACAGCAAGCGCGCACCAAATGAAACAACGGCTGCGCTAATCGAACCGCTCATGTTGATGTGCGATGACGCGCAATCCACAGACGTACCCGACGCTTTCCACAGAATCATAGTAGCGCGAATGGTATGCCAATGGTCATCCGTCAATAAAACCGCCACGGCGGTACAAATCGCTAACCCGTCCGGCAGACACGTCCACCTGAAACGAAAAAAGGATTTAGGTTGTATCTCGCCAGTAAAATCAGTTTTGGCCCAGAGTGTCAGCACCATCCAAAAGGGTAGCGCCAAATCGGACTCTGCTCGCGAAGAATTACGCACCGCTTCGAAAGACTCATTCAGCAACACCACCTTTTCCGCTGATCAATGTTCACAACAGCTCGATTTGTGCACGCAGGAGTCACCCCACGGTAGGGGTTGCATGTTTCGGGCCAGACGTTCCAGACTAATTGAGTTCCTCAAGTGAGGAACTGCCAGCTAGGATGAAAAATTTACGCGTATATTCGTTTCAGGACTACTAGCACATACAAGTACCGGTCGGGTGGTACAAAATAATTTCTTCCAGGTATTGGATCGGGTGAGATATTGTGAGGGGCTCAGGAACTTCTGGCGCACCCCTACCGTGGGATGGCTAGAAGTAACGGTCGGTATTTTCGCTATCGCCACAGGAACTAAGTAGGAAGGTGAACAATCGCGGAAGCTATCTTCCCCTTACAACCAGGAACACAACCTACCTGTCGATCGATCAGCGTATCGCAGAAATCCACGTGTACAGGAAGTAATCGAGAAATGAATGAAAAAAAATGGAAAGAGACGGAAATATTGAACAACGCCCGAGTCCATGAGCCGGTCGCCCCGGTGGTTCAAGTGGTTAACCTCGAATTCTACTTGTTAGAGTCCTGGGTTCGAGCCACAGGTGGGTCGGACTTTGACTTTATTTGCAAAAATAAAATAAAATAAAAAATAAAGGATTCAATTGTTGACAGCGCCTTGCAGCGTGGGTAGGCACAATTCGATGCGAGTCGACAAGGGAAGAAAAGGCTGAAATCTTCTCGCGATAAAAATGAAGGCACGTACCGTAGCGGGAAGGGGGGAGAAGAGCCTGCTATGTGACCCCGGGTCTGAGTTACGAGTTGGAAGGAGAGAGAAAAAAAAAGATGTGCGAAGATAATAAATGGGAGGATAAAAAATATATATATATAATTGAAGAAAAAGTAGCAGGTTTAACCCTCGAACCGACAAAATGTAGTTTGGACCTAAAGAAGTGAAATACTTGGGGCACATATTATCTGCGGACGGAATCCGAATAGGGGACGACCGAATAAAAGCTATACCTGCACATTTGCCAACACGGAGAAATATAAAGAAGCTACGATCAGTGATGAAAGAAAACGTTTCGAGCATCGGTCATATACAGGTACTTTTTACGGAAGTAGGATCGTCCTTAATCAGAGAGCTTTTTCCCAATTATTTTCATTTTTTTTTCGCGCAATTACTTAATCTTGTATTTTTTCCCGTTTTTGTCCAATTACATGAACTTTCATAAACCTGACATGTATTGCTACTGGAGAATCTCACGAATAGTGACAGAACGCCCCCGTGCCTTGATACAAACCTCAATTTTTTCCCAGTTTTTTTAAATATAGGTTGCGGATAGGAATGACCCTTCTTGGTCAAGCTTATCGGAGAGCTTTTTTCCCATAATTTCCAAAACAAAATCGCGAATTTTCCAATCTTCCAGGTTTTCCTGATTTTTCCCTTGAAATGTGAAATTTAACAGACTTGTTTTTTTTCTTCTGGAGATTTCACGAATGGTGACAGAACGCCTCCGTATATTGATACACATTTTCAACTGTTTCCGAACTTTGGGAATGATGGAAATTACTCTCCGATAAGAATGAGCCTGTATACGCGTTTGGTCAATTCCTTGCCACTTCCTGCAGGGAGGTGACCTTTGGATATTTTCTTTTTTGGTCATACTATTATTAAGATGAAAGGTTGGACTTGCGCTGTATTTTCCATCGTCATTTCTACTTGACTGACGTTTTTAGAACAACAGCCCGTTTTGGAGGGACGAACTACAGTAGTAGTAGATAAAAACGGAATGGTTTGTCTTCGAAGCGGAACTGCGGTCTAAAAGGGCTAACTCGCACTGGGTAGGAGGTTTTATCCCAAGAATAGGCGATCTTCTGGGCAAAGGCCATGGTCACAGGCGTCGCTCCTTCTCGCCCCCCGTTACGTGCCGAAGTTTCATCGCGCATAGAGTTCAGCATTCATTCCCACTGCTCCTCGATTTTCATCGAATCTGACTAACGCACGCTCACTTTCCGCTCATAATTTTAGATGCAAGAAAAAGCCCCCACGGGCATGCAGGTGGTGAGACTCGAACCCACGAAATTGATAATATTAACGCAGGCACGCAGACCACCTAGAGCAGCAGTAGTACCAATCCACCGGGCTTACAGGGGGCAACCCCTCTGTGTTATTGTGTGTTTTATTCATTCGGACAAAAGAGGAAGACGATAGTATATGCTCCGGAAGCTATTCGCCGTGGTGTTCCATGTCCCTCCGTTTTGTGACGCAGACCCGAGATCACATGGAGCAGCTAACTGCTGTGCTCTCCCCTCACCGATATACCAGGTATACGACACGTGCGTTCATCGTTATCGTGGCAATAGTATAACATTTTCTCGCCTACTCGTAGAGTAACAGCGGTGTGTGTGTGTATTTTCAGATTAAGCCGTTCTTTTTACCCGTCGACATCCGGCACAAACAGTGTCCTTTCCAATCTTTCAATTCCTAGAGATATATGTGGTCACGAAACCTCGTCACAGGTACGATGTATACTAATTTATTAGGTCTGCATTAAGCGCAAGACATTGGAATGCCAAGTCATCATACTGAATACGACAGGCACGAGACGAACTGGGTAGGCACAATTCGATGCGAGTCGACGAGGGAAGAAAAGGCTGAAGTCTTCTCGCGACAAAAATGAAGGCACGTACCGTAGCGGGAAGGGGGGAGAAGAGCCTGATAAGTGACCCCGGATCTGAGTTACGAGTAGGAAGGAGAGAGAGAAGAAGATGTGCGAAGATAATGAATGGGATGAGAAAAAAAATATATATATACAAGCCATGAATCGAAAGAAAACAAAAATAAAAACAAAAACGAACAAAAAACAAAGCAAAAAGAAAAAATGACAAACAAAACTGTCGATTCGTCTCCCAGGGGATGTGGCCACCACTTGACAAAAAAGAGCTAAAAAAATATGCCACTAATTATAAACAGAGCAATGTAAAAATCAAGGGGAAACAAAGGTTCCTTCTTATCGGAGAGCGTTTTTTCCAACATTTCCGAAATTTGGAAATAATTGGGGATATGTATCAATATACAGAGGCGTTCTGTCACTACTCTTGAAATTCTCCATATCCAAAAATATCAAGTTCGTTAACAATCCAATATTTGGAAAAAAAAAATATGGAAAAAATTGGAAGATTGAAAAATTGCGCGAAACAAATGTCGAAAAATAAAAAAAAAAAACTTCCCGTTAAGAATGACCCGCAGGCAAACCGAACCACAAAGCACCCTCCAGGTAGCCGCAGCAGTTTCTGGTGCGAGTAGCATAGCCAGGTGTATCCCACTACAATAGTCCACTTAGTACCTTGCTGCCCTGTCTGCCGTCTCCGTCCTGCGTTCGTCAATCATGCCCCTCGGCGTCAGACAAAACGAAACAAGCACAGCAGACTCGTCATCCACCCACGCCACACGCCTCCTTTGGTGTGTGTGTGTGTTCTTCACATTAAACCGTCATTTTTACATGTCGACATCCAGCACAACCAGTGTCCGTGCCGATTCTTCAATCCTATTAATAGAAGAGATACCTGGTACAAGTTCTGTGGTCACAAAGCTACGCCAGATATACTACGTTGCTACGTATGTATGCAGTAAGCACAGCAGTGGGCAATACAATGCTATGTCATCATAGTAGGTACGACAAGCACGATATGCACATTCTATGAAATAGAGAAACGAAAGGAAACAATCGAAGAGAAAACAAAAAACAAAGTAGACAAATCGAAATAAAAAAGAAGAAAAATAAAAGAAAAAAACTAGAAGAAGCAATCTGTCGTGCCCCCCCCCCCGCAGGTGAGGTGGTCAACACTTGAAAAAGAACGAGCTGGAAAGAACAGGAAAACAAATGACAAAAACACCACTGCTTGTAAACAGAGTAAGACGATGAACCAAGGAAAAAATAACAGTGGGAAAAATAACTGGCAGGCCAAAGCCCAAAGTACCCTCCAGGTGTGGCGGCAGCAGCTTGTGGTACGAGTAGTATAGCCAGGTTCTCCCTGCTAATCCGCCTGGTACTTTGCTACCCAGGCAGCCGTCTCCGCCCTGCGTTCGTCGACTATGCCCAGCTCCTTGGGGTCAGACAATACGAAACGAGTAGAGCAGGTTCGTCACCCAACCACGCCACACGACTCCTTCAATACAGCTTATCAATAAAAAAAGGAAGAGAAAGAAAAAATATGAGAATCACGGAAAATCAGCGCATGAAAGAAAAAAACAAAACAAAAGGGAAGACAAGGGAAGACCACGTTCGAACCAGCTGCACCAGTTGGTGGCATTAGTAGTATGGTCATGTTCTACTTCCTAGTCGGCCTGGTGCCTTTCTACCCTGTCTGCCATCTCCTTTCTACTTTCGTCCACCGCAGTTTCCCTTTTACTCCTCCTGTCCCCTCCCCTCTCCGCATTTCCTTGGTCGGGTTTTGTGCCACTCCTCCTGTTGCCCCCCGCCCCCCCGTTCCCTTGGACATCATCCACGGCGGATGCACGGCGCTGCCTACTCATCTCAGCCTCAGCCTCGTGCCAACTCACCATGAACCGTTCCGCTGCTTCAAGGATCCCCCGGTACCACTTCCCCGCATATTTGGCTGCAGTGGACCACAACGCAGTCTCAACTCCAAACACCCAGGGGGCAACTTCCGTTGACCCTTCGGTGGCTTGGAACTCCCTAAGGTCTTGGACTATGCATTTATGCCAAGTCTTATACTGTCCGCCTGGTCTCGGGTTCTCCCCACCAGCTATCGTCCCGAACATTACCCGACTGGGTAATCACTCCTTGCCTTGCCGTGCCACGCCCCCCGCAAAGAAGAGCCGCCGTTTACAAATGATCGTTTCGATGCTCTCGCAACGTGTCATCTTGAGGGCCTTCGCGTACGAGAGGGTGGCATGGTCAGCACGAAGTCGGCGCTGGAAACCGATGACTCGCAACAGAACTTGGTGGTGAGCCGTTCGAAGCTTGGCAAAGTGTTCCGCCCTGAGTGTCCACGTCACACACCCGTATAGCAGGGTCTCAATCATCTCGGCCTTCAGCGGACTTTAAGGCTAAGGGGGGCAGTCGTTCTATCATACAACTCCGGGCCGAACGTTTGAGGCATGCTCGCATGAGGCGAATCCGTCGGTCGATTTCGAGCGAGAGGTCAGCGTTTTCGTGGATAATGCAGCCTAGGTCTAAGAACTGGGTCGTCTGCTTATATATATGGCCTGCCGCTTCGATGACGAGCGGTGGTGCGAGGGTCGTCTGGTCTGGTGTTTGTAGGATCATTGTCTGTCTTATTTTCCAATACCGTGAGGCCTGCTGCTTCGAAGACAGTCACGATGACTGTCATCAGTTTCGCGAGCCCTTCAGCCGACTTCGAGACAATTCCTGCATCATCGGCGTACAACATGCCCCATACAGCCCTTCGCGCGCACGCCAACGGCTCCTGCTTCTCTGTTCGAACTACTCCAGCATCACCGAGTTGGACCAAATCCCTTACGATGGCATCGTCTCGGCTGAAGCGTACTACTAATAGTACGACGCGTAACGCAGCAGCGAAGAATGCATTGAACAGTAACGGTGATAGTACACAGCCTTGCCGCAGCCCCTGCGTGACATCAAACCATTCCGAGTGCTCGCCGTCATCAGTACGCACGTGAGCCCGCATGCCATCGTAGAACTTACGGATAATTCTCAGCATCTTGATTGGTACGCCAAAGCGTATGAGTACCTCCCATTAACAGCTCTCGGTCGACAGAGTCGTACGCCTTCTGCAGATCGATGAAGCACACGTACAAGGTGATTTCCCTCTGTCGTCCGAGCTCTTGCAACTCGCGCACGACGAACGACATATTAATCGTTGATCGTGCGGGGTGGTGAGGGTTATTCGACATATATAAAATTCAAGAGAGGGTGACGGTTCGACTCTTTGCGGCGAATTCAATATCACGATCTTCGTAGACCTCGATATAAAAGCTTAATATCGGGTTCTTTCCAGAACAACGTGAGATATGGGTGAAATAAATAGTGTCAGCAAGTCCGCAAACACGTAGACCACCGCATGGGCTGGCGGCTTGAGGACCTCGGTGCTGCTGCAGCTGCCTCTCCAGGTAGCTCGGCGAATTACAGTGCCCGCGTACACCATGGGCTTGGCTCTAGGCATGGGGGAGGGCGCAGCGTCTCGTGCTCGTGCTGAAACGTGTCCGACGCCCAGCCAGAAAAAACGCTCGAACCAGCTGCAGCAGTTGGCGGCACGACTACAGTAGCATAGAGATACATGTTCCACTTATTCATAGTAATCGGCCTGGTACTTTACTACCCTCTCTGGCCTATATTTCCTACTTTCTTCCACCACGGTTTCTCTTTTACTCCTTTTGTTGACCCCCCTCCCCCCATTCCCTTCAAAACCTCATACGGTGGATTCCTGGCGCTGTCTGCTCACCTGTGCCTCATCCTTGTGACACCTCACCATGAACTGTTCGGCTGCTTCAAGGACGTCCCAGTACCACTTCCCCGCCTGGTTCGCTGTAGTTGGCCACAGCACGGTTTCCACTTCAAACACCAAGGGGGAGTGATCCATTGAACCTTCGGTGACACGAAATTCCCCAAGGCTATCGACTATGCCTGTACAGTTTGCCAAGTCTTGAACTATCCACCAGGTCTCGGGTTCTCCCCGCCACCCATTGTCCCGAACATTGGCAAATTGGGTAATCGCTCCTTGCTTTGCCGTGCCACGGCCCACGCGAAAAGAAGCCACCGTTTACGGATGGTCGTATCGAAGCTCTCGCAACGTGTCAACCCGAGTGTTTCGCATAAGAGAGCGTGGCGTGGTCTGCCCAAAGTCGGCGCTGGAAGCCAACGACTCGGGAGAGGACTTGGTGGTGAGATGTCTGTAGCTTGGCAAAGTGTATGATCTGTACCAGGTACCTGGTAGTGCGTAGTACATAAATGCAGCAGTGTTTGCATCAAACAATCATACCTGGTAAAACATAAACAGCTGGCGCTTGGATGACCTTTTTCCAATACTGAATACCAAAACCTGATACTGCTATAATAATAACACGCCATGGAAATACTACCTCGAGTATAATAAGCGGCAGATACACTTATATCTGCTACATATTACATGTCTGGTGTGTGTGTGTTTTTCACATCAACGATGTTCTACCCTTCGACATCCAGCGTGACCAGTGACCCGTGACGATTCTTCAATCCTAGAGGGACGAAAGTTCAGGGATAGCAAAACCACACCCCACAGATAATACATTGTTACGTATGCGGTAAGCACAGCAGTATTAATAATGGATAATGCGATGACCTACTCTATAGTGGGGGGGTTGCTCTATAGTGCGGTTTATATAGAGGGGGTGCACGGTATATTTCGGGTGAAATTGCTTGGCACAGCTTAGACCCCTCTATGGTGCGAGTTCGTTGCCTCTGAAGACCCTCTATAGTGCAGATTTGACATCACGTCTCGTCACCACCCGCCAAATCCACGCAAATCCGGCACACGCATACAAGCCCTACCGCATGGCAGCGGCAGCAGAGAAGCGCCGGGCTAATTTGAGGGAGCTTCTTACTCCTCGATCAATAAACCGTTGTGCCCCACAGCAGCTACCCCAGTAGTTTGTTGGTAGCGGACCGATGTGGCCTGTGTTTGATATTGTATGTGTCTTGAACGACTCCATTGTTCGCGAGTTTTACTTCGCCGTGTTTTTTATTCAGGTGCATTCAAGCCGCCCAACCCCAAACAGCTAGGTAGCGTTGTGGAGTGTGGGATTTTCTTGGAAAATCTGAGGTAGAGTGTGCGGGAAGTAGGGGTTTTTCGGGGTCCTTGTTTCTGTTGTCTTTTTCATCTACGAGTGTCCCCCCTCTTTTTTTTCTTCGTGGGTGTCTGGGTCGTGATGAAAAGGTGTTCCGTTCGTGTTATGAACGGACATGTTTCGTACATGAGAACTCCAGGATTCATTGTGTAGTCTTGTATATATATATATACCTATACATATTATATATATACCAGGTATATATTAAGCACATTTACTTTCCAGCCTAATTAATCGTAGGAGGTTTTACCCTCGGCGATCTTCTGGACAAGCCGTGGTCACAGGTCTCGTCTCTTTTCTCCACCGGTACGTGTCTTTTGTTTGTCGCGCTTAGGGTTCAGCATTCCCACTGCTCGTGGATTTTCACCGAATGTATAGCTAACTCACGCTCTCGCGCTTTTCTGTATTCATTTTTTTATGGAACAAACATTCCCTACGATCATGCGCTCGGCGAGACTTGAACCCACGAAATTGATCTTGATAGGCACGCGGACCGCCTACCAAGCCATCGAGGACGCCGGCCGCACAAGCGGAACTATCAACACAGAATGAAGCAAGTAACAACAAAATGGGCAGTGCAGCAGCGTCCACTTTTGGTAACTCAGCGTACGTTGCGCATTATCGCATGGACCAAAGATCCGGTCTGTTGGCGGATCAGAAGAGAGCAGCGTGTTGCAAATACTCTATAGAGGATAGGATGTGGCTCCTCCCATGTTAGTAGCATTTGCTACAGTCTGTTCTCTTTTCACCTGCCAACGGGCCCAAACTCTTACCCGTAGAGATACTACATATGATTCCATACCCTCACATATTACATGCACTACGGTGCCACCTGCATACAGGCAGTAACCTTTGATATGGGCTACGTCCTATACTGAAACTCAGTGATAACGCGAATAGTGCGCCTACACGCACTATTGAGGGTTCTGAAAACCCTGGATAGTGCGCCTACCCGCACTATTCAGGCCCGAAATCATTTAGTGCGGGTGCCCGCTGTAGTACATACAGTGGTACACGTTCAATCTTTTGTTCAAACCGGCCGAACCAAAATTCAAATCAGTGCTGGAGTCCCGTTTTGGGGGCATTATTAGCATTGAACCGACTTGTCCTAGAATCTCGAACGGGACTGCAGTCGTCAGAAAGAGGGGGTTGAACCGGTTTTCAGTTTTGAGAGCAACCCGTCCTTCCCCGGTTTTCGGTTAATTTCCCTCCAGGTGCCCACCTCTACTACTTCCCCCTCCCCTCTACGAGTATGGTTCGTGCCTTCGTGTCTAGCGCGAGAAAACGTGACGCGTTTCTTCCCCGGTCTACTCGCGTCGAAGTGCGCCTACCCACGCATGTGCTCTCAGCGGTTGCGTCTATTTTTTTCTTTTTATTGAGGAGCAAGCCATTCTCACCGCGGGATGAGAACTCGCGGAATGAGAATCAAGTTTGTTAGTAGCAGCATCCGAAGGCCTGATGCCCCTTTAGACCACAGGGGTGATCGCTTTTGATGCGTATGATTTGAATCAAGCTGTCTGTCTACGATGGGTTCAAAATTGTTGTAGTGTTATGTAGCCGATTGGCTTTTACTCATTTCGGTCGGGTTGTTTGCAAAGTGTGCAGGTAGCACTGACTATTTGTGCCCTGGTTGTTCGAAATTTGTGCAGGTGACACTGACACGGAGCAATATCTGCAGGTGGAGGGCTACGACTTCCACGACAACCCGAAGTTCACCATGCGTTGGAGGTAACCCAGGCGGTGGGCCGTAAAGGCAGTTCTGTAGTACGTGATGGCCCCCTATAAATCGTTCGTTCATTGTGATGACCCAAACTTGTTGTTGTACGTACTAGATTTTCGCTGCACACTCCGATGCTGCAACAATCACAGCAGCCGCGCCGCGCGTGCAGGAGCATACGAGTGGCTAGAAGAGATAGTCTAGACTAGTCACTGAGCTAACAGTCGGCCGAGTGGTCATTAGAGATACCCTCTAACCACGCACAGGCGGACTGTTGGTGTTATGGCATGTTAGCAAATGATCATGTATGAGTCTATGTTCAAGTAGCACTGCTCTTCTTGTATCGTAGGTCATCGTCTATGTACCGTCTCGGCATGTCACGTATTTTATGCGGAGAAATAGCAACCGTATCGTATCTTCTCGTAGGATTGAGGAAGAGCAACCGCATCGTATCTTCTCGTAGGATCGGGGAATAGCAACCGTATCGTATATTCTCGTAGGGTCCAGTATCTCACTCTCTAAAGTGATCTCTACCCGGATCTTGATGGCATCTTAGCTGCCTGTTCATCTCTGGAAGCTGCCGTCGTCTGGACTCCTGCATTCTCTGTGGAGTACATCTGTGTGTGTTGGCCATCTAAGCGCCAGTGTTTGCGTGTTATCACGTCTTCTGTCTACCGCGCGGAAGTATCTTACTTCCAGGGCCACCGCTTGCCCGGTGTCATCTTTCGGCTAACACCGAGGACACAGCCTCTGTCCACATTGTCAGGGTACAACGCAAGCACCATAATAGGTTATTGAGCCTCGCGTTTTGCGAGTAGTATGCACACACATCTTCTCTGCGGAGGCTTCTTCCGCCGGAGAGAGCTTTTTGCTGGGGGTCTACATTGAGTCAACCCGTCTGCTGTTGGATCTGGACTGATCACCTGGATTCTCGGCTGCACATTCGGTACGCTACTACTGCTGTGTGTAAAGCATGCGGGAGCATAACTGCTAGGCGTTGATTCAGGTCGTCGAATAGAGTTGTGCAGGGTTGTTGGTTGCACGTGCAGAGTACCGTTTAGGTGTTCCGCGTGTGTGTAATTGACTTCTCGAAATCGCCTGCGTGTCGTATCGCGAGGCAAAGTCTGTCCAAGATACCTTCCAGCTGCTGGGTGCCGACTTAGTAGCGTATGTCGGGGTGAGGATCTGGCTAGGCTGGGTGCGTCCGTTGCGGCAGCCTCATCAAATATATACAACGTGCTTGACGTTTCTAGCGCGTGCGTCGTCACGCGAGGTAGGGTTTACATCCAAGACTAGCTTCTCGTACGGGTTTGTGGTGCGTGCGTAAGGTTGAGTATTCGACCAGTCTAAGCAATCCATCTGACCCGTGTGACTACAGGACGTTGATACCTCCGACGCCATACACCACAGCTTAGCCACCTGTGGTAGGTTATTCCTGTGTCTCCCGGAGCATAGGAGTCTGGGTGGAAACTGGTGAGTGTCCGGCGGACTAGGGTTGTGAGCTTCAGGGCTGCAATCCTGCAAAGCCTACATCCGTGTAGCAAAACTATATTGCACCGTCCCTTGCGCGCCGAGCTCTCTCAGGTACTCGCGGCGTTATACGTGTGAGAAAAGCCTGCGCGCCTTGCACGTAGCCTCGGTCCTTGGCTAAGGGTCGAGAGGCGATGGCAGAATCGTCCTACACCGCGTCGAAACGACGCTCGAAATGGTGGGTCAGTGCTAGGATCAATGGGATTACCGAGAACGGGCGGACAAGTTTCGTTTGGCGGTGGGTCTCCATTCAATGGAACTTCTGAAGATCCTCGTCGGAGAAAAGTGCCCTTTAGGCGAGGGAACCGGCGCTGCCACAGCAGCATCCAACTGGAAATGTCATAACACCAGTTGTAGTCCCGTATCTACTTCTCCACCGTCGAATCTGCCAACATCACCACGAAGCCCTTCCAAGGCAAATCTGGGGGCAAAATGGGCAATGGAGCTGCGGCCTGGGCGGCCATCAAGGAGCGTTTCGCCGGCAACACCACAGAATCCCGGCGAGTCCTCAGGGAGAAGCTCCACGCCGCCAAGCTCAGACATGGTCAGGACGTCATCGACGTCCTGGCGACCATGGACGACCTCGAGCTTCGGCTTGAAGATATGGGGGAGTCCACACCGAAGGAGACGTTCGAGGACGTGGTCTTAAATGCTCTCGTCCTCTCGTCGGAGTACAGGTTTCCTGCGGGACATGCACTACAGGCAACCCTTCCCAGACGTCGTGGAAATCAAGCGAACAGCTCTAAACCGCTTTATCGACGCACAGTCGAGGAAGTCGTCGGGGCCCGCGGTCTCAGGCCGTGGTGTGGCAATGGCTGCGACCAACAGAGACCGATGCCACCACTCCAACGAGTACGGCCACTCGCAGAGAGACTGCCCTAAACCGGGCAAGAAGAGCCGGTCGAAGCCGGGAAAGTCGCGGTGGAAGAACATGGGGAAGCAAGGCGGCGGAAACCCCTCTCCAAAGTGGTGCAGCTACCACAAGGAGACCAGTCACAGCGACAACGAGTGTGAGGCTCAGCGAGAGATCCAGTCGCCGACTGCGCGCCTGGCGATGCTGCAGCCTCCGGGGCAAGGCAGTTTCGCTCACGTCGGGAGCGCCCCCGTGGCTCCGCCTCCTCCGCAGACACAGAATAATTTTGGCTACTCGTTCACCGCTATCGGAGTGCCCCTGCCAGCGGTGGCCACGCCGTCTCGTGGGGCTCTCACCGCGGAGTCCCGTGCTGAACCGGCGGAACCTGCGTCTGCTCCAGCGGCGTCACTGCCGAACTACCGTCTACCCGATTGGGTATTCCGAGCGCTCATGGCAAGCACTCCCGACCTGTCAGGTGAAGGTGGACTTCCTACCGACGGCACCTACATTGAGCTGCTAGTGGATAGCGGGGTATCATTCAATTTCGTCGACCCGGAGCTGACCCCGGGACTGCCAGCCTCAATGCGGGACCATGAACCTCTACAGGTTCCTCACCAGATCGTCGCGGCTGGCAAGCACATCTTGTATTGGGTAGCTGCGGGTACCATCAACGGCACAATTTTCCGATGAGGGTGGGAGCAAGCGGGACTTCTCCTTCCGTGCAAGCATCGTCCCTGGGCTGGGGGCGAACCTGTTCTCCGTCTCCCTGGCCATGGTAGAGGGGAGGGCTACACTGTTCTACCAGGACAAACCGCGCTTGAAAAGCCGTGCTGGGATCTCCGTCAAGCCAAACAGTGCTGCCTTACAGGTGGCTTCTGCTGACCTGTTGCATCGTCGCATGGGTCATCCCAACCGCAACAGCATGGAAGTTCTGCAGAAGATGCCGCACAGCGGAGTCGAATACAACGTCAACCTGACGCGGTGCGACGTCTGCCCATTCGGCAAGAGTGGTAAACAACCCAACCCGAAGCAAGCATCGTATGACGTCCAGCGGCCGTTTGAGCATGTCACTGTTGAAACCATGGGGCCGATCAACCCTCCGGCACTGGGCGGCTACACGTACGTCACCCTGTTTGTTGACCAGGTGACGAAGTGGAAAAAGATCTTCCTCCTCAAGAGCAAGACGCACGCTATCGACTCCCTCGTGCTGTTCTACACGGCCGTCGTGATTCCGTCCGGAGAGCGTTTAGTCCGCCTCAGAGGGGGTGAAGGTACGGAGTGTACGAGTGAGGAGGTCCGCGGATACAGTCTAGACATCGGCGTCAAGTTGGAATTTTTCGTCTACGAACTCCCCTCAGCAGATCGGCGCGAACGAGCGGGCAGGTCGAACGCTTGCTGGTATCGTGGGCTGTTTGCTTGCTGAATTGGGTCTCTCGGGTTTCCTCCGGGAGGGAGTGGGTGGAAACAGCTGTCTACCTGAGCAACCGGGTCCCACATGCGGCGTTGAGCAATTGTACACCCTACAAGGCACTCTACGGCAACGATGCTTACCTCGGGAACATTCGAGTGATCGGGGCTATAGGTCGTTTGTACACGTAGAGGCCCACGCCAAGAAATTGGAGCCGCGTGCTTGGGAAGGACACCTGATTGGATACAGCACGGACCGCAAGTCTTACCGGGTCTACAATCCAGCGACGCAACGTGTCAGAGAGAGTCGAAATGTTATCTTCATTGAGACCCTCTGCACTACCTCGTGTGGAGGTCGGTGGTATTGACGACGGAAAGTTCACGTACGACGAGAGTGACGACTTGGCAAGGGATGTGCGCGAATTCACGTCTAACCAAGAAATCGGTTCGCCTTCTCCTAACATAGACGCTGCAGAGCCGTTAGTGACTGACCTCAACGGGGCAAATCCGTGATGTCACCGACCGCGACCTTGGCATTAGCCCAGTTGCTCCTACCCCGCCTGTTTCGCCTGGGGGAGTGAGCCCTTCCAATCAGAGGTCTCCGTCACCCGACCCTCAGCCGTCCGCTTTGTCTTCGGGATCTACGCCATCTGGTGATGCGCCCGGTGGTTTTTCCCGTGGTGGTTCTGCGTCGCGCGGAGGTCGCGCGATTACATTGGCCGTACCGAGATCTGCCGCGAGCCAGCCCAACGCCAGGACCCTCAGCGAACTGAGACGGCTCGGTTTTGGGTACTTCACGAAGGGGGAGTGTCAAGAAGTCGCTCACAAGGATGGTCCATGGTTCGATTTGTTGAGTACGCGTATGCCGCGCAGACTGCAACCGGGAGTTCCGAAATCGTATCTGTTATTTGTGCAAATCAGCTTGTTATTTCAATGGTCAACATTCGGTCTCGCACCATTTCTGGTTGAACGAGCCATGAAGGATTTAAGGTTATGGAAAAAATTGTTTGTGCAGGATACGATAGCAGTGTACTTTTGCAAGCACATGAATGTATGCACGTAAGGCACGACATATTGTTCTTATTTCTACTAGTTAACGCATCGAATGAACTGCTTGCTTGCGGTATGGAGTTGTTTCTTGACTTCTTCTATTATCACTGACTTGATTTGTTTTCCATGACTTTCTTTCCTATCATCAAATTTCGCATTGAAGGGGAGTGTTCTGGAATGTTAGCACAGGACCATGTAGAGTCGATGTTCAAGTAGCACTGCTCTTGCATCGTTGATCATAGTCTATGTACCGTCTGGGCATGTCACGTATATTATGCGGAGGAATAGCAACCGTATCGTATCTTCTTGTAGGATCGGGGAATAGCAACCGTATCGTATATTCTCGTAGGATCGAGTATCTCACTCTCCAAAGTGACCTCTACCCGGATCTTGATGGCATCTTAGCTGCCTGTTCATCTCTGGAAGCTGCCGTCGTCTGGACCCCTGCATTTTCTGTGGAGTACATCTGTGTGTGTGGGCTATCTAAGCGCCAGTGTTTGCTTGTTATCACGTCTTCTGTCTACCGCGCGGAAGGATCTTACTTCCAGGGCCACCGCTTGCCCGGTGTCATCTTTCGGCTAACACCGAGGACACAGCTTCTGTCCACATTGTCAGGGTACAACGCAATACCATAATAGTTGGCCCAGTGGTTAGAGTGTATCTCCAATAAAAACACAACCCTGGGTTTATATCTCTCCGGCGTCCTTCTTGCTAGTTTTACTGAAAATGAAAATTAAGCCGCTGACGGTCAGCGGTGAATGTGTTAGCTGTTATCCCAATGATGAGGAGTCAGCGTGTATCTCTACTGTAATTAGTGTTGGATTTCGTATCGAAATTTCCGCTATATCGTATCGAATGTCGTATCGAGTATAGTGTAGGATTTTCGATACGATACGACACGATATTAAAATCTAATACGATAAATCGATAAAGCCACCCACGGAGCCCTCAAAGGGATGCACATGGCCCGCACGGAACCCCCAGGCACGAAGGCCCCCGCCGCAACACGCGCACACAGCACACAGCACCCCAAACAAACCTTATAGCAGATGGATTTTTCAAGAAAAACTCGTCCGCGAGGGCGGCTGCGACTGCCGCAAGTAATGACGTACCAGGTAGTCGACATAGCCCGCCTACCGTAGACATGAAGACGTACCTTGTTTAGCGTAAGAGGCGTTCGCGTGTGTGTGCAATGTGTTATCACGCTACCACCGAATTGGCGACACGGGTTGATAAGCTGACATCAAAAAACAACTAGACACAAAAAAATCGTTTGCCCACACATCCCTCAACCACTAAACACGGCCGGGTGCAGTGGCCCATTTTACGTTATATTTCGATGGGGAATGAAGCGAAAATGACCCATTTGTTTGGCTCCCGGTGACGCCTCCAGCACGGCCCCCTCGCCAGGCAGAGGGGGCGTTAGGGCTCGCATGGCGAGCTGACAGCGCCTTTGCGCGTCATTTTCACTGTGACCGCGGGCTCGCCAGCTCGCCTGCTGCTCGCCGATATATTCCGGCGTTGTCGTTATCGATATCGTATCCAAGTTATTTCCGGTACGATATCCAACAGTAATTGTAATACGGCACAATCGGTGGCTCAAATCCCTCCGATGTCCTTCTAGCCATTTTTCCTGAAAAGTCGCGGAAATGAAGCCGCTGATTGTTGGCTTTAGGGTGTGTCTACAATGAAAGCACAGATAGTCCCCGGTTGAATTGTCTCCGGCGTCCCTCTTTCCATTTTTCCTGAAAGTCATGAAAATCACGGAAGTACACCTCTGAAGGAAATCGTGCACACTTCCACGCAAGACACAGCGACCTGTTACCTCCTGTTCGGCGCAGTGCTGACTAAAGGGATTGCAACGCTTAAATATATCCGAGATCCGGCCTTGACCCTTTTGGAACCGTAGTCCTGCTCTGGGAACACATTACAGTCAGCGCTGACTTTCTGCTCAGTGGGTACGGTGTCTCCCTTCTATTGTTTCATAGCTTGGGTACCAAACAGCTTGTTTCTCTCTAGGATTGAAAACTCGGCGGACATCGATTGTGCTGGGTGTCGACGGGGTATAAAACACGACTTGGTGTGAAGAACAAAAGTCCCACATACACATATTTGTCCTTTAAAACCACTTAACCCTTACGTGGTGGCTTCGTCGCTTCGTGACAGTGACTGCACACTCCTAACAGTCACGAACTCCACAAGCTTACCGTTGCTTCATAGTGTCGCCTCTGCTCTGCTCGGCTGTTGTCTTTTGTTGGCTGTGTGTCATTTCAGGCAGATAACCGGACCATGCGGGGTGGAGCTGCCTGAGTCGGAACTGCTGTCGTGGGAGACCTCTTACGACAGCAATAACGGCGACAGCGGCCCTAACACCAGCTTCGGCAGGTGACTTTTGTACCTTGGTATGAAATTGTACACCTCAAGACAGATACCCGGTCTCCACATCATGACCTACAGCAGGGGTAGATGTTATCCTGGCAGAAACGTATAGATCGATCTGCCCGGCCTGTAGAAAGTTGGTCAAAAACAATAGCCGATATGAGCGTAAGTCTCTTGACTCAGGCCGACGCTAAAAATGGAGACGATATTCTAATATTTCGGACATGTCTGGGCTCATACCATTTCGTCAGCGGCTGTCTCTCGTGGACATCTGCGCTTGAGTTTTGCTCAGAAATCTTGACTCTTCCTTTCTGTTCGGCAGGGTGCAGCTGAACCTGTTCTTATGCTGCCCGTTTGGCGACTACGAACTCGAGCTGGTCGTCGAAAGTTTCAGCGACGAAGGCTCGGAACTACAACAACGCACCTCGTGGGAGATCGAGAATGGTCCGGACGAGGTATATATATACAGTTCAGCATATCTCCCTGCCAAAACAAATTGTTGTGTTAATCCTGCTACACCCGCCGCCCGTTTGGAGAAGCCATTTTATGCGCAACATCTAATAATATAACATCACATGTTAAAATGGGTCCACATGAAAGCAAGACATGATAATAATGTTGAGACGCGAGGCACACGATGTCAACAAAATTAACGAGGGAAAACCCAGGGGCTGTATTAGCCCTTGGTCCAGCTTTTAACCCTTTTAAAACCGCAGTCTCGATTTGGGGACAGACTACTTGAAACTTGAATTGATTGTCCCCAAAATGAGACTGCAGTTCCAAAAGGGTTAAGAAAGAATACGGAGGTCCTTCAGACCCTGGCCCATCTATATTGAAAGAAGAGCAGAGAGATTTTTAGACCTTGGCCTTCTACCTGTATTCAAAAAAGGACGCCGGGAGCTTGGCCCAGCTATGTCCAGAGCCGAATACGAGGGGTGTGAAGACCTGCGTCTGGCTAGACTCAAGGGAAAACACGAGAGCTATGCTCTTCGTCAAAGCTGGTTGATGCTTGCTTGGCTTCAAACCCCACCCTTATCCCCGACCGCCCCAACAGTGTGACGTATATATAGATATCGTGACGGTCATTGATTTTGTCGAAGCCGAACCTATTCTATTCGTCAACACTACGTCCAGACGAATGCCCAACAAAGGAACACCATGTTTGTCTGGTCTCTTTAGCTGACAGTTACGTACCGCTAGGTGCATTGCATACTGTGGATCATGTGGGTTTTGACTTTTGAGGAGGCTATAAGTGGTGGCCCACGAGGCTCACTTCTTCTCGGCCCCTATCCTGTGGAACACGCATCCGTAGACAGAAATGCACTCTGGTCTACCGTTGCCCGGGGCTACGGTTTTCCATAATTATGCTGGTCCGCAGCCTCGTTAGGGGTGACATTGAAGACCATCGGGTTCTATTTTCGAGCGGCTGAATCTACGAAGCGCAAGATGATGGGGAGCACGGCACTGAGCCCGGTTCCGGAGGGGGAGCTTCAAGTGGCAAACGCGGGAGTAGTCCAGTGGGAAAATCATCAGTTAATCGTTGCTGGTGCAACAGAGAGAGATGCTATACCACCATCGTCGACGGCACTCTCCGATGGTGGATGCGGGAGTCGGGTGAAGGATCCCGCAGACGATGCCGTAGAGACGACGTCGCAGCTTCTGCTGTGCAGTAGCAACTAAACCCTACGTCGAAAGTAGAACAATCGGAGGCAGGGATCAGCAGCAGCTTTCGTCGTGTGTATGCGCCTCTGCCGTGTGAAGCGGAAAAGAGGAGGACCTACAGTGGGCGCCCGCAGTTAAGAAACATGATGTTCAGAAAAATGGAACTAACTCTAAATCCTACCGGTAGAGTTGGATCCAAGGTCGGAAAAAAAAGAGGTTGAGCCTGAACATGAGCCTGACGTTTCTCAACACCTGACGCCCTCTACAGCAGTACAGCAGCACCAGCTGAACGTCCCACGGTAGGAGTACAGCCGTGGGCACCCCCCGCCGTGGGGAGATGGCAGATGTGGGGGTAAACGGGAACGAGGGCAACCATGTCTGCGTATTCCGCGGGAAAGTTGCGCTGCCGCCAGCCGTGTGCGCCCTGCCGGGAGGAGGCTAAGTGGGATACAGTCATCCTATGGGCAACGGTGGAAGCAAACGGGCGTCGGGCGATCGTGGTCAGTCTGCAGCAGTACCCATTACGATAGGGTTTCGCTCGTCTGGCAACAAGTCGAGCAGCATGGCTTCCCGCACTCCACGACGAACAGCAGCTACATCAGCAGCGGAAGAAGCCTCGGAGAGGGCAGATGTGGGTGTTTCGTCAGCCGGCGCTTGAAGCGCGGTTCGGCAACAACTCGGGGCGAGGGGGGGCTGGTCTGGTCATCGTGGTTGGGGTTTTCGTAGAAATGATAAATGAGATTGTAAATACGCCTACCAGGTATCAAATAAAAAATGTCTTTTGTTGCGGAAAAATGGGGCTGACTATATATATACGTACCTGCGGCCAGGGTGGAGAAGCTGTGGATGATGAACGATGTATCGATCGTCAAAGATAAGATTCGTTCTTGATGGGGTGTATAGTTCGTCTTTTTTTTCCCCCCCTGATAGAGTTGAAATGGGTTTTCATGTCCAAATCCGTCTTATTTTCGACTGTAAAAATAGGTACCAGGTATGTAATGTATGTAGTGACTTTCAGACACGGAATGCTTTTCTGGTACGGACAGGACCAGAAGGGGACTGGCTGGTGAAACTGGTCTATATATATTTCAACGGTTTATAGAAGAAGTAAGGGTACGTACGTGAAACCTTGAGAGTTGCACAGCCGGTACGAAAATCTACCGTTCATTCCGGGCAAAGTAAGTCGTATAGGATAGATACCGCATGCGACGTGGTGGGATTTCTAACTTGTACCTGATGTGGTATTTCTAAGTCATACCTGGTAGGATTTCTAACTTGTACATGTACCTGGTGTGGTATTTATCGGGTTCCCCGTGTACGTGTAGCGGATGATAAGCAGGAGAACGACGCATCGCTTTCACTCGTTTGGAGGCTCGGAAGTGGGCGGATTGTACCTGGAATTAACTAAGCCATCCTGGGAAAGTCGAGCATGGTACGAAGGCAGAATACCGTCGACATAGAACCATCCTAAATGGCATACGCTGCCCTGCACCCCTGGTTTTTTCAAGAAACGTGGTTTTCATTCTCAATAGAAACCGTATTGTGAATGAATGCCATGATGTGTTCCTGGGTGGAAAAATACCGGGGGTGACTGGTCCGACTGAAACACCCCTATATATTTCAAATGGTGTTGCGGGGTTCGCGGGTGCATACGCGCGTAGATATGCCCTGAGGGGGGTGTTCATGTGTTCTTGTTGAATGGTGTTCGTGGTTACTGATCGCTTTGACCTCTGCAGCTACCTTTGGTCAGCGACCGTTCAAGTATTGCTGAAAATGGCCGTGTCCCGCCTCAGTACCTACTGCGAGGCCGAAGGGATGCTTGTCGAACAGTGCGACTTTCGCCCAGCACAATCAATGGCCGACATGCTGTGGTCATCATGCGCTGGCTGCAAGAACTCGGACGAGTTAGAAAGATTCCCCTGCTGTACATATGGTTCGTCGACCACCAGAAAGCATATGACTCCGTCGACCGAGAGCTGTCGTGGGTGGTGCTCGCACGCTTCGGCGTACCAGAGAAGATGCTAACCGTTATACGCCAGTTCCACGAAGGCATGAGCACTCGGAAAGGTTTGGCGTCAATCAGGGGCTGCCGCAATGATGCTTCTTGTCACCGCTTCTGCTAAATGTATTCTTCGCTGCTGTGATACACACCATGCTGGCACGCTTCAGTGAAAACCCAGACATTTTGAGGCACTTCGTTCACCTCGAGGAGGACCTCGGGGAGGATGGGGTGATGGTCGACCCACTAACTTGAGTATGGAGGGAAGTACGGGATATGTTGTATGCAGAGGGTGAGGCATTGTGCCTAAAGTCGGCAGACGGCCTTGCGACGATCATGACCGCCATTGTCACCGTTTTCGAAGCAGCGGGCCTCACCGTACACGAACGAAAACGTAGGATATGCTGCGCACACCGAACCAGGTACCCCATACCTCGCCGCTAGTCATCGAAGCAGCGGGACAGAGGTATAAACAGACGACCAGTTTTTGTACCTGGACGGTCATGTCGGCGCGAGGGCTGACATTATGCCATAGATCACACGACGGCTTCGACTCACATAGGCATGCTAGAAGCGGTCCACACCGGAGCTATATGATATCGAGCATGGCTCGCTCACTGCGGACACCGAACCAGGCACCACAGGCATCACCACTCGTCTTTGAAGCAGCGGGGCAGTGGCGTAGACGGACTGTGCCGTTTTTTTGTACCAGGAAAGCTTTGTCGTTGCAAGCGCTGACGTTATGCCAGAGATCATACGACGGATCCGACTCGCATAGGCATGCTAGAATGGGTTCAAACGGGGGCGGTATGGCATGGAGGGTGCCCCGGTCACTTTAATGGTGCGCATGGTAAAGGCCGAGGTGATTTGGGCCCTGCTGTACGAGTGTATGACTTGGACTATTAACCAGGAGCACTTCGCTGAGCTCCGAACGGCACACCACGAATTCCTCCTACCGATCATTGGCTTCCAACACCGGCAACGCACGCCGACCCCCTCATGTTGTACGCCAAGGCTCTCAAACGGACACAACCCGAGAGCACTGAGACGGCCATCTGCAAATGATGCCTCCTCTTGCAGACGGCCAGACAGCGGCTGACCTGGCGGGTGGTGTTTTGGACGATGGCTGGTGGGAAGAGCCCTAGACCAGGTGGGCCGGAAAATATCGAGGCCCAATGTCTAGCTGACGACCTCAGGGTTTTTGAAGCCACCGAGATTTCCGCGGAAAACTCCCCCTTGGCTTGCTGTTCGGAGAGGAAGCGGTGTTCTGGCCTAGGGCAGCTAAGAAGACCGGGAGGTGATACCGGGGGGTCGTCGAAGCGGTAGACTGTTTCATGCAAAGACGACATGATGGATCGGATGGGTAGGTATTGGTTCTCGGCTGGTCCTTGCATTCCAGCAGTGTTTGTTTGCTCGTCTCTTGTTGAGTTGGTCAGCGGAGGGGGAGACGACAGTGGCAGTAGTGTCACTTGACACCGCCTCCGACGAGAATAGGGGGGAGATGGCAAAGGGTGTGGCTTGGTTCCCAAATCGATTGTCTGGCATAGACGGGCACCCATGTTGGCATCCCCGCCTGTAGTACGTTTTCTCTATATACATCCGCCTTGATCCCTCTTGTCTCTTGCCTTTTCGCTGTTTGCCTTGTACCTCCCTTTACTTCCTCCCTTCCCCTCTCCGCCGTCCTTGCGCCGGTACAGTCCTCTCTTAACAGACAAAACGGAAGAATGGGAACGAAACAAAAAATGGGAACGGACGGGTTTTTTTAGAAAGCAAACCAATTGTGTACAACTCCAAGAAAAAAAGTTGACAGTCCTGTGGGGCTGTACAGCAGCCTTCGAATGAGCTGTCGCTCAGGCTGGAGGTCCTCGGCATCGCCGCGGTAGCCAGCATCTAAGAAATCACAATAGAGCCAGCGTATATCGCTTTTTGCGCCCACCCGAAGGCACGAGATGGAGCATGACCGTTCTGACGAGCTCCTCTCACAGGGCTGGCCAAGGGGTTTCGCAGGATCATTTTGGTTCTCTGATACACCACATGGTTCTGGAGATACGGCTTGGCTCTCATTTTAGGCTTCGTTCCCATTTTTCCGATTTGTCTGTTTCTTTCGTGTTGCTGCGTCCGTGCAGCAGCTACCCATGTTGAGTATGCGTATGCCTTCCTTCGGCCAATATTTCTAATCTCCTTATGCCTTTTGTATTATTTTTCGGTTCTGGGTTATGTTTTGCCTTGTTGTCTTGGTAGTCTTATGCTGTCTGTGGGCTTGCCTTGTCTTGTAGTCTCGTACCTCGTTCACTAGCGTTTCACTTGCTTGGACCGTGAATTTCCGATTGTTTCCGATTGTTTTTGGTCTTCCGCTGTCTCACCGTCTGTGTACACATCATCATCAGTATCTCTGTAGGACAAGGAATCGGGACCGACGCTGGGTGTACTGACGAAGCTGGGTAGAGCGGACGAATTTGATGTGAAGACAAAACACACGCTGGTTGCGGTGTTGACTCATGATTTGGTGTTCTACCACCAGTATAATAGGGGCTCGATCTATGTGCAGCTTCATCCAGCACCCAACACTGAGCAGGATGCGGGTCGTATTGGTCAGGGCGGATGATTCCGCCGCCAGGCGTTTTTTTTGGAAAAACGCCACCAAAACACGCGGCGGAACCGCGTCACTGCCGCTGCCCACCTTCAGCCCATCAAAACGACGTTGGGGTTAGGGTCAGCGCTAGGGTCACGCCTGGGGTCAGGTTTGTCTGGGTCCACCTGCAAGGTTGAAATTGACGACACACGTCCTGTGCCCAAAGTTTTTTTTGTGCTGGATGCAGCTGCACATAGCGCACGCTAAATTATGGGGGGTTTGCACCTTGGTCATATCCAACATGTTCGCGAGTGAGAAAAATAGAACACAAGATGTTCCGCGGACTATCGAATAGCTCTATTTGCCGGGAGGGCTTAGTTATCTTGTTCCATGTTCACAGTTGCAGCTTTGTATGTTTCTTTATTCGGTTGTTAGGAGCTAGAGTAGTATAAAAAATCCAAAAAAGGGGTTATGTCGGTTTTTAAGATGTACGCTAGATGTACAATATGTATGTACAAGCGACAATTATTTTGCTATTTTTAATGCCAAACAAATATATGTGAAAAATAATGTACGCTAGAATCGCGTTCACCGTTGCGATATGTGTATATATGGCGGTGATAGCAAGGGACAATGGAAGGTTTTTGTCCGCGGAAGCCTCGCGATCGTTGGCATGATTTTTGACCGTCCGGTTTTTTATCCTTTGGCGCGACTACTGCTGTAATATTTTCCGTTATTGCAATGATATGTGTGTAATTAATTGTGGGAGAGGTTTCTGCTTCACATCGGGATGAGTTTCCTCTTGCCTTGACCGCTATGGTTGATTTCGACGTAGAGTTTGCGTTCTGGCTAATTTGGCTCTGTCGGTCTTAACCCTTTTAGAACCGCAGTCCCGTTTTGGGGACAAATCACTCAAATTTCTAGTAGTTTGTCCCCAACACGGGACTGCGGTTCTAAAGGGGTTAAGTACCTGGCAGTGAACCAGGGAGGGTGTTCGTTTGGTCTGTTTAAATGACAGCTACGTACCGGGTGGTAACATTGCGTATTTTAGATTACATTGACTCATGACCCCTGAGGTTACAAGTGGTGACACACGAGACTCACAAAGTCTTCGACCCCTACCCTCTGGGAGACGAACAATACTTTACCTAAAACATGCAGTCGTAGGCTGCCATGCAGTCTACGCTACCGTGGCCTGAGGCTACGAACACACCGGACTCTCAACAACCTCTATGGATGGAAGGACTTGCCATTATCATGGTACCCGCCACCGTTCGAATGGGCGACTACTTGCTCACACGAAACGGAGGTCGAACTTATTTGTGCAGTATGCCTTCGAGCGTTCTTGAGTGCAGTGCACGGCCGGTGGAACGATACGGATGGTACCTTCGGGCCAGAATAGTCACGACTGACGGGGCTCATCAGTTGAGGCATTGCCCCGGTGTCACTGGGAATAGAATTTGGTGGTTTACACTGTTTTTGGATCATTATCTCTGGGCGTGTCATTTTTCATCGGGTTCAACTCTCCTTTTTCTCAAGGTCGTTTTTTTGGTGACCCACAAATACTACTGCTACTAAAAGCAATATATATGTACCTGCTTAAGTGAAAAGTCTTATTTATTGTAATAAATGCACCCTTTTCGTAGCATGCATCCAGCCTAACCTTTCTTGTCGATCAATCAACATGATAGCGTCACCTCAAAGCCCTCTCCCATTCCCGCGACCCCTTCCGCCCCGTAACTATCAGTTCCACATCTGGGACACCGTCAACACCAACCTTGCCGACGACGAAGCCTACAGTCCAACCGTGCCAGGCGTATACACCTGGCCACTCGAGGGTGAGACGGGCTACTACAAGACCCTCCACGCGGGCCCCCTCCCCCCGCTGGAGTGCTCGTCCAACGCGCCTTTCGGCACCGTGTTCGCTGGCTGTTTCCAAGACTCGAGCAACAACCGGTTGCTTGATTCCGATTCCATGACCTTGGAGGAGATGGGGCCTGACGGTATGACAAACCAGGTGACGAAGTGGCCTGAGGGCGTGCGTGTTGGCCTTCCTTCGACATGCCACGCCATAATCAGACCCAACCGCACTCTGATGTTCTGAGCGATTCTGGTGGAATCAGGTTTATACCGCTAAATTCGAGTAGGTTGCAAACCTAAGTTCAGATTCTTCAGAAGGTCAATCTGGAGCAGTTTCCAAGACCAACTCAGGTATCTGGTATCTGGTAGTACAAACGGCCAGAGCAACACACCAGACTCCGGTCGTTTTTAGGAGAAACATTAGGGTCGTTGAGAAGGAAAAATCGAAGAACCCAAAGTGTAGAAGCTACATTTCGATGAAAATATCAGAGCATCTTGGTGTGCACCGATATCGGTGGTTGTTTCCATTCCATTGGCGTCGTCGGTAGGACATATATTTTGAACAGCGTGAGCTTGCTGCTAAGTTTCGACAACTTCATCATATGGGATCCCATGACACGGTTGCGGTTAGGAAGAAACGTCTGTCCCGACATTAAACCGCCGCTCGGTAATGCTGAAACTCAAAACGTGTGTCACTTGATGGTGCGCTGGGGCTTGGCAATATGTGGAGGTGAAATTTCCTTCAACCTATCTATGCTGGGGACAAATTATATGGGCATTATAGTATGTTCTCCTTCGTGTCCACACTGGGAAAGTGCACTCCCCCCCATATAGGTTGGGCTGGCGTCGGTTTGCAACGACACTACTGTAAAACATGCCGCTCACTGCTTACACTACAGTAGACAACCAGGGTACAGCTTCTTTTTTGTTTTTGTTTTTTTGGCGGTCGCCCACAGCTGGTTGCCGAGTTAGATCATTTGTGCGAGGTAAAGAACCTTTACTCCGCTCAAGGGAATTGATCGTATCACGTAGTGTTCAAGGTAAGGCACCCAAGAGGCAGTTACATAGTACTCCCATTGCTGTCTCTGGAAACGCCTACACCGGAAATTAAATTAACTCATTAAAGCTGTCTCACCCATGTGCAAGTCCGCCTCACAAGCGGTTCTGAGTAGGATGCAGCTCACCCTCCATGCGACTCGCCAGACACCTCACGGCGCTTCGCGCTTGGTGCAAGCAATGTCTACCTGGTCGGTGAAAGGCCGACAGGCTCCGTCCCGGATTGCAGGGATGCGAGGGTCTATGGTCATACGACTACGGCCATTCATGAAATCGAGTACACCTTTCCAATCGAGTACACCCCAAGGCCTATAAAGAGCGTGAACGTGTTATTTTTTAGGAAGACACACTATTACCAAGACAAGCACCGTTGCGTCCGTCCTCAACACAAGATGTCGATATATATGCCAATATATGTATACATGGCTCCCTCCTTTATCAACGTGTTTTCCTCGTGGTCAATTATCGATTTGATCTTTCGTTTCCGGCTTAATAACGGCTACAGATATGCTCCGACTTTTGCAGCGAATTCGAGTACTTCGGCCTGGAGTCGGGAAGTGAGGTGAGAGACGGCGTGCCTGTCAGGGACAAGGAGGCTCTGTACGAGGAACGAGGTAGCGCAGTCCGGAGAGCAACGCCCAAAGCCACTCTAATCCCTATCACTCCCGCCTCGCCTTATCGGTCTTGCATGGAAATAGTTGACCCCTATTTAGAACTGCAGTCCCGATTTGGGAACAATTCAGTCAAATTCGAAGTAGTTTGTCTCCAAAAGGGGGCTGCGGTACTACATGGGTAAAGGAAGTTTCGAGAATATTTGCCTATTTGTACCGCATTTCGATGAACAATATCTTTGTAAAGATAGTAGTGATACATTTGCTTTGCAGACACTCTTATCGCCCGTGTCGGGCAGGCCGACACCCGCGCCCGTGGTAGCCGCATTTTTACATCCATCATTCGCACACACCTCTTAGGATTGCCGATCTTGTTTAGGGCCCATTGAACTGCCCATACGGCGCTCAAACAGTCGCGGTCTACCTTACCGTCGGTTTGGATCGGCGGCCGACCTCGTCAGGAATATAGGTGGTCAGTATTCGGAGTGGGTTCAACGGAAAAATACCCTCTCCCTGCTGTCGAGACTCTTGTCCCCCCGAGTACTGTACTGTGCTGTACTGTACTGTACTGTACTGTACTGTACTGTACTGTACTGTACTGTACTGTACTGTACTGTACTGTACTGTACTGTACTGTACTGTACTGTACTGTACTGTACTGTACTGTACTGTACTGTACTGTACTGTACTGTACTGTACTGTACTGTACTGTACTGTACTGTACTGTACTGTACTGTACTGTACTGTACTGTACTGTACTGTACTGTACTGTACTGTACTGTACTGTACTGTACTGTACTGTACTGTACTGTACTGTACTGTACTGTACTGTACTGTACTGTACTGTACTGTCCCGTTCTGTTACTTTCTTTTCTCGTACATTCAGATTTTCGGTGACCGAGGAACCCGACTCCTAAATTAGGAGCCGTCCGCTGAAACACTACTGTAGACGCCCCCGTGCCGTCGCAAATGGCGGCGGGGAGCGAATACTGCAGTTTTGACATTTATTCCATGGACATGTCGCTTTCTCCATGCTCAATACTTGTTTCTGTATAGTTTCCGCTCTACTTCCTGCATGCATGTGTTTCGTTTGCATCACTGCGCGTCTTGCGTGTTAGTCCATAGTTCTGACTGCCCCCCCTCTGTGGTTGACTCCGGCTTGCTTCCGATGTGCCCTACCGGTATGTTTGTTTCTGTTTTGCTTGAAGCGATATGCTTGTCCAACAAGATTCTGTGTATCCCGCTTTTCGTTGTTTTTTTCAAGTGCGTTCTCTTCTCTTGCTTTGTTTCTGTTTTTTCTATTTCTTTTTGTGTTCGCCTCCCACCACCTACACGACCGATGCACAGTGTTTCTGCGGCACCGCGGACGAGTTCGAGGGTGCTGTGTCCAGCGATGAATGCGGTGCCACCTTCGCGTCACTCTGCACCGGTGACTCCACCACGGCCTGCGGCGGGAACGGCGCCGTCAGCATCTACCAAAGGACAGGCGACGCCGGCCCCTCCCCGACCACCGCCCCAGTTGACCCCACCCCAGCCCCAGTTGCGGCGATCGACCCCACCCCAGCCCCCGTTGCCACGATCGACCCCACCCCAGCCCCAGTTGCCGCGATCGACCCCACCCCAGCCCCAGTTGCCGCGATCGACCCCACCCCAGCCCCCGTTGCCGCGATCGACCCCACCCCAGCCCCAGTTGCCGCGATCGACCCCACCCCAGCCCCAGTTGCCGCGATCGACCCCACCCCGGCCCCCGTTGCCGCGATCGACCCCACCCCAGCCCCCGTTGCCGCGATCGACCCCACCCCAGCCCCAGTTGCCGCGATCGACCCCACCCCAGCCCCAGTTGCCGCGATCGACCCCACCCCGGCCCCCGTTGCCGCGATCGACCCCACCCCAGCCCCCGTTGCCGCGATCGACCCCACCCCAGCCCCAGTTGCCGCGATCGACCCCACCCCAGCCCCAGTTGCCGCGATCGACCCCACCCCAGCCCCCACTTTCGTGGTTGGTGTATCTCCAGCCCCGGTGACATTCATTCCGAGCTCGGATGATCCGACCCCAACTTCTGTTCCGCTGACGCCGGCCCCTGTTGAGCAAGATGGACCGACCGCCGATTCGTTTTCGGTTCTCGGATGCTTCGCTGACAGTAAGTCCAACCGGGTCATGATCAGGGAGCCTACGGACGTGGCCATGTCTGCGGAGGTAAGCTGAGCCATCTGTCAGAGCAAAGGCTAGCTCATAGACATAAATATATGTCGAGCTCTCGTATCAGACAAATGCTGCGCTTGGGATCTTTAGCATGATGTCGGAAAATATGTTTGACTGCCGACACATGCTAACGTAGAAATGCACCCATTTGTTTCTGAGTTCCTCGGTTGGGGATATAACTGTTCATGTCTGCACGATTAATAACTCACCCAAATACTGATTTTGATACAAAAGGAAGTGCAAACCGATGAAAAGCCCGTGGTCCGGGTATGCAAACTATAATATTTGAAACACAAAAAAGGTATCCCGACGACTTTGGCTTATGGAGCAACGCAATTTCAGAAAATACTTGTCTGCGGGCCTAAAGTGCTAGCCTTGTCGTTGCACACGAGTCTTCCGGGGCTCCGAAACCGGGAAATTGTATCGGGACGAGGCGTTCTACGAAAGACGTTCACCCTACATTTTCTGAGGCTCCTCACTTGAGGAGCTCCATACCTCTTCCGAAAACTAACTTCAGGAAAAATCTAATTGCATCGCGACGGATAATTCCATGGCCCGAGTCTACAAAACGTATTTTTTCTAAATCAAGATTGACACTCCGACGATTTGGGGTCGAGGAACCCCGTGTTTCAGAAAAAAAATAGCTGAAATGTGCTACCTCTATCGTAGAACGGGTCGAACAAGAAGGTGCACCCCTGTCATGGCGACGGTCTTAAAAATCGCACTGGTAGTCAGATTCATCGAAATCTACGGCTGGCTCATGCTAACCATGTTGTTGCGTCGGTGTACTGCTGTGCTACGGTAGACTCCGTACCACTCAGCTCGATCTACAGCAGATTTCGTCAACTGTATAGATAGGCCCCGTTTGCATCAGAGAGGATTCACGCGTCGTGCAGACCACGTGCTCAGTTCGTCTAGGTCAAACGCTTGCCGTGCCGTGAAGAGGTGCCGAGTGCAGCACCGTCCTAGAGTCGTACCAAACACATATCACCCGGGGTAAGCATTTGTATTCGGTCAGGGTTGCTACACCTTTCGTTCGCCACGCTCCTTTCTGTTGCGTGTTTGCTGAGTTTGGTCACGACGGATTTGCTGCAACCTGTGCCGTGCCCGCCCAGGTCTGCTTCACGCTTTGCAGAGACGGAATCAACACGCACTTCAGCACCCAGTATGCCAGCGAGGTACGTACGGTCTCAAGGGGCTGGTTTGGTCGAAACTCACGGCATTCGTCAAACGACATCTCCGAGTATCAACCCACTAGAGACTCGTTTTTACAAAACAAGCACGCGCCGTTTTCGGGACAAACTACTCGGAAATTCTTCTGGGTTTGTTTGGAAGGGGTGGCTACATTCGAGGGTGTTACTTCCTTCTCCACTAACCACTCGCGCATACAGCACATACAGTGCCCCCTGGGTACCATGCAGACGTTTTTACAAGTGCTACGGTAGAGGTATCACCTGGCTTTTTCTGAGGCTCCCAACTATAGGAGCTCGATATATCTCCCGAAAACTATTTTCGAGAAACAAATGGCCTGTCGTAGGTGCTGTTCGAAAACATTTGTAAGGAAAAATGACACTAACGATAATTGGGTGAGGTAATTACTCAGGTGACGAACCCGTCAGTCAAAAGTGGAATGGTGAAACAACGCTACCTCTAGCGTAGCACGCGCCCGCATACACTATTACGGGGGACCCTAGTTAACAGGACCTATGGTGTACATAAAAACCTATATATTTAACCATTTTTACCAACAATATTTGGTCCTGTTAACTATGGCCCCCCGTAATAGTTGTTTGTCAGCGCAGCGTAGCAAAACGCTCCCACAGCCGTTCTCAACAACGTGAAAACAAAAATATCTCGAAACAGCAGGAAACCAATGGGTAGGCATGATTCTGCGCCACCGAAAAACGCCCGGCTTCGCTTTCGATTTCCTGTTTATCTGCGGTAGGGGCAGCTTTGCTTCGTTGAATCTCACCGCAAATATTGAACTCCATCGACAGGTTTGACGTACGCGTGCACGAGGTAGTGTTTAGGGTGGCAGTCAGTCGGTATCTGGAGACTCGACGTATATTTTTAACCGACACTAGTCGCATCTCACTCGCTGTTGCCAGGATACTTCCATCTTGACGAGGTGTCCTCTCTCCGTGACGCCCCTCGCACATCTATTATTTACATATCCCCCCAAAATTCAGAAGTATGATTCTCTAAACTACACACAGTAATAGTGATGGTGCGCAACAGATCCCCAACATCACGAAAAACGGCGAAGCGCTAAGTTTAGCCCTGTAGCGCTGGTATCTAAAAAGCCCGATCTGACCAAGACCAACGAACAAACTTGTACCGTAGATGATTCTTCACCCCCCTCCTCCTCCCGCAACCCCCCCCCCCCAATGTGACACTGTTCACTCCTCTATACAAACCCTACTTCACAACAGTGCTGGTGCGCGGTAGACCCAGACCTGACGAAGAACGGCGATCTGCTAGATACCGACGAATGCGATTTTGAGTGCACGGGCACTTCAACAGGCGAGCAGTGCGGCGGCAACGACAAGTTCACCGCCTATCTCATTGGCGATGCCCCCCCCCCGGTCCCGACCCCTGAGCCCACCGGTGCCCCGGGAGCGGGCGTTTTCGTTGGGTGCTACGAGGACTCGAAGGACACCCGGGTGCTGAATTTGGAGGGCTTAAATACCTTCGGGGATATGACGAACGAGGTTAGTACCCAGTAGTAAATAGCTTCAAGAGTGCTCCGAAAAGAGTGGGTGTCGACTAGAAGTTTGCCTGAGGATTAATCGCTGCCTGGTTTCGGCGTTGCGTTCGGCCCGGCGACCAGTACACAACCTATCTGAACAAGAAAGTTTGTGTCCCGAACGAAGTTTCGTATGTAGTGCATGGCGTTCCGTATTCCCGATGGGGTTAGAGTTAGCCACGGCTTGCAGTGCTCCAAGCGAAGCTACAGCAGTAGTACAAGCATTTTGAGCGTTTCCCAACCTTTTGGGACCCTTTCATAGCGTCGGAAACGCCTTTGATATTACCGAACAAAACATGATGGAGACCAAACCAATCACAGCCATGGCCTTGTCAACAGTCTACGGGCAGTACGGGTAGTCACATGCCGCATCCGTGGCGTACGCCTCGTTACACTGTAAATCGGACACCACTTTGTTCGGTCGCCCACCCTTGCAGCGGTCGTTGTATTGGAGGAAGAATGAGGTAGAGAGTGGAGCTTTAAGAGCCCCACCCCAAGCCAAGGCATGCATGATATCGCTTTTGCGAAAGTGCATGTAATATTCTTCAGCTTGTAACCGTCATTGCCGGAACGATCCAAACGAGCCTCAAAAGAGCTGTCGCGCACCGAAGGGCCGCTTGAGCGATAAAAGGGCCTGTTGTGAAAATGCCTACGCATCTTCCTTTTGTTTGTGATCAATGTTCAGTAGCACTCTTGTATGCACTTCATGTAGTAGAAGCATGTGTGATCGGTATGATTAGTGCCGGTTGGCATGCAACGTATGCGGAGGAATTACTGTTAGCATTCGCAGAACACCCGATGCTGTCGGGTACACCAGTTTCAGTCTTTGTGAACTCTCTGGCTCTTCTAGGTACCGTAGCTACCCTCCCTGACTCCCGAGTACTGCCCTTGTCCTGCCTGGACTATCACCAGTCTTAGTGTTCTGTCTGTCTGTGTTGGCTGCAAGCGCCGTGTTTACAATATCAAGACATCTTCTGCACTGAAGTGCTGCCGTACTTCTGCTGCTACAAACTCTCCGAGCTACAACATCGACTAACGTCGATGGGCGTCAGCCTCTGCCACCATCTGCGTGGGGACACATCACAACTCCCACAATCGACAATAGGGCCGCTAAGCTGCCACTGCCACAATCCGACCGCATCTGCTGCTACCTGCGATGAATGCCTGACCGACGGCTCACACTGACCCCTTGGGTCTGTTCTTGTTTCCTTATGGTGTTGTTTCCAGGCGTGCATCGAGTTTTGCGCTGATAAAGGTCATCCCTTCGCCGGAACACAGTACTCCACAGAGGTATGTCTACATGTATACGACGAGCGTAATCCAAAAGAGGCATGCTACGATACCTACTGTAACGCGTCCGAACGCGTCGAACAGATCACCGACAGATAGATCAACCAGATCATCTACTAGATCCTAACCTGCCGTTGTGATATGCCGTGCAGGATCTGCGTATTTTGACTGCACGATAGACGAATCATTCTTGCAATACTACTCTGATTATCGAGTACAGGGTCCATGCCAGGAAATATAGGTCCTACTGTAGATCATGTATATGCAGATTACTCGGCCGCCACGCGAAACATGAGCTAGATCCTAACGATCAGGAGTATATCTGCCCTGGGGTTCATCCCTCGGCAGTGAGCAACTACCGGCTGGAATGATACTGTTACGAGTAATAAGCGCTAAGACTACCCCGTAGGAATCCTAGTCGGGTCGGTTGAGCAAACGTTCTTCGGAGTCAGGCCACGGGTTCCGTGTTGGGCTCCCCACGTTACGAGCTCAGCAAATAATAAGCCGCCATCCATAGAAGGCATTGCTCCTGAAAGAGCTAGATACTGCAATCGGGCATCAGGAGTGCCCCTGCACAATCTCAACCAGAATCGGCTCTGAGACGGTATTTCTGGCACCAAAAAGCGGAAGAGTCGTGTCGTTCTGCGGTTATGTTAGTGTCGGGAGTTCCCGCAGCTTGTTCGACTACGTGCGGGGTTGCATATCACGACCAAAAACAGACGTTGAGGAAAAACAATGTCTTGGGAAGCGATGACCGACCTCATGGGTCAGGCATATAACGAAATACTTGTATATAGAGGTAAAAAGCTAAGGGGATGGAATCGCAAAGAGCTACAAAATTGGATTGAAATTAGTTACACCAGTATGGGAGTGCACATGGTTTGGGTACTCAAAGTCGCATGCTGAAGAGGACCGCCAGTCAGGGTGGAACCGATCGGCGTCATGTTACGCCGGAAACACTTCCCCCATCCCATCGTATCGGTGTTGCCCCCCCGTCCTACCGTCTCTCTCTCTCGCTCTTCTGCAGTGCTGGTGCGGTATCACGTTCGACCTTATTGGTGAAGCCGCTGATCCTGCTGACAGGTGCTCCTTCGCCTGCGAGGGCGACTCGTCCCAGATATGTGGTGGTTTCTTCAGCTTGAGCGTCTACACCACGGGCAACTAGTACCTCACAGACAGGGCACGCGGTATGATACAAGACGGGCAGTAATTGTCGATCGAGCAAATACGACTGAGGGGGGGAGAGGAGGAGGATATGCGGCAATATCATTGCGAGTGTCCGTCGATAGGTAACAGTGAGGGGGGGCGGAGAAGGCTGACCGGAAAAGAGACGGGACAACAACACTAGAAGCTGTTACTCCTGTGACTACTGACCCGATGCTACGGAAGGGGGTGGGGGGGGGGGGGTGTTTACGCTCAAATGCTTGAGACTGACAGGGGCCCCCTGGAGTGACGAGGTACCCAGTATATTTGCGTCCGGTGTGGATTTTGCGAGAAACTTTGTTACAATCCCAGGCCATACGGTCCTGTGTACTGATGGGTTTCACCCCCAACACGTTTTGTTTTGTAGGGATCGGGGGTTGCGCGAGAGGGGTAGACCTTCCCAAGTATCATGCCCTCGTAAAAACGTACCTTCCACGCCTCACCGTAGGGGGCGTCTACCGGTGAAGGGAGGCCTTCCTCGAGAGTGGAAAGGGGTTGTTGAGAAGTCCTTGGGTGTGTGCTCTACGGGCAGCTATGTCTAATGACAGAGACGATCGTATGCCACACCGGCCGTGTTTGGCGTTTAAACTGGCCAGGAGGGGGAGTGTTGGGGACGTCTCGAAACTCCTGTGCTGCACGTCTCACGGGTAGCCAACTATTGGCGAGCGGTCGAGAACCAAATTAGACTAGCAGTATTGAGTCAGTCGGTCGGTCTGACCACTATTAATAGCGTAGGAGCACAGGGGGCGGGGGCAGGGGGGGTTCGTCGAGAGTGCATGGCATATCAGGTGCCATCCAACGTGGAAGTATGGTATACTGTAGGCCGAACCAACGTATTGCACGCAGCACGGGCAACTAACGGGTGGCAAATGGTCGTGTGCAAGAGACAGACGCGGTTTAGGTCGATCGATTGACCTGTCGACGGGTGGAGAGGTCGCGAAGGATAGGAGAAGGCATGAGTGGCCAAAGGTCGTACGTATACTAGAGAGCAGACGGCCAGTATTTACCGATCGACCCGACCAGTGGTGGCGCGAATGAGCGAAAGGAGGACTAACGTGACGAGTGGACTGCGATATCGATTGACACCAAATGAACGGTGTGTTTCGTAGCCTACACGAGGGGTACCTGGATATCCACCCGGGCATGATGAAACTCTACTAGGTTTTCTACCCGAGTATGGCGGCAGTTTATATACGCTCACCTTTATTTAGGAGCGAAAGGCCTGTAGCGGTAAAACGTGCAGCATTTTCACGTGAGCGAATGTTTTAACTTGAAACGATTTCCTTCGTTCAAGGCACAAACGGTTAGGACCTTCGCTGTGGCTCAGGCTCACGGGTATGTGGTACATTCCACAACTGATTTAGGTAGCACCGTTGATGGAAAAAACAGGCCACGGATGGTTTAGGGGGTGGGGGGGGGGTGGTCATTTGATCCGGACATATATACAGACTGACGAAGGTCTCCATAACTGCTGTACCCGATATACTTGCAATCGCTTAAAGATTTGTCTTGAAAATGTATACTGTACCCATTGCATGCTAAACTCAGCATGAACATTGTTCGTCGTGTTTTGAGAACGCAGTGTTTCTCCGAGTAGGTCAAGAGGTGAAGTAAAGGAGCTCTTAACTAGGGACTGGAGACGAACTAGGCGCGTTACACCCGGCTTGACTTCGGCGTCTGAATTGTGTCATGACGAGGGTCTCCATAACTGCTGTACCCGATATACTTGCAATCGCTTGAAGAGTCGTCTTGAAAATGTATACTGTACCCTTTGCATGCTAAGCTAAGCATGACCATTGTTCGTCGTGTTTCGATAACAGTGTTTCTCCAAGTAGGTCAAGAGGTGGAAGTAAAGGAGCTCTTAACTAGGGACTGGAGACGAACTAGGCACGTTACACTCGGCTTGACTTCGGCATCTGAATTATGTCATCCATCGGATTTCGTAGTGACTGTCGCGGTCGTTGGAGACGGGGGGGGGGGTGGTATGATCGTTTTTGGCGTCTACCTCGGGGATGCGTCTATTGTTACGAGTGGCAGGGTTTACCTCGCCGCGCATGACTTTTCACATCGCCTGGGAGTGAATAGTATATTATCGTACCCCGCAGATGCGATGAGGATATAATATCACGCGTGGTGGGTATGATACGTATCATACATTGATATTTATATTCACACGTAAATATAAACCCTATGGTAAGTATGGAGAGTACGAAGTTGTGATAAGAATCCCATATCTTAGGTTTGATAAGTATCGTCCTACCGTGTCAGGTGTGATAACGCATCATCGCGTGGGTACGACCAGTTCCAGATCGCGTGGGCGTGACGGGTTTGTGGTAAGATACCCGTATTGCATGCGGTGTAAGCGATAAGTACGATACACTACTACTGTATACCTGGTCCATAGCAGTAGTACAAAATGTATGTGCACGGCAAGAACGACGTCGTGGTTTCTTCTTGGTTTCAATCACAAACTTCCACACGTGCTATGCCGAAGGCCTGACCCGGGGTGGCTGAGGGACGTAAAATATAGCCCTTGCGTTGCTTGCTGCTTGCGATTAGGAAGATATCCGATATGTCTGCCGCTGCTACCGTGAGCAAGGGCACATTATGCACCAGCATGTATGTGTGGGGGTGCATTCTGTTGCCGCCTTGATGAAAACAATAGGCAGTCCTCATGATCAGTTGCCCTGTCGTAGGAGCATGAGTAAGTGATAACAAACCCATACCATTGCTATACATTACCCCTTCCACCATGCTTGCTAGTGAGTTGTTAGTGTTTCGATGTGCAACGATGACCAACCAATCGTAGTGCAAAGTATATGTTTCGCAGAGGTCTCCATCAGTGTTCAACATATTGGTACACGAGAAAGCTATGCTACCAAACAAACCACCGCCGACTGTGTGGCCTCACGCATGCAAACAATATTATGTTGAAGAATGTCTACAGTGATCGACTGACTATCGGCATACGCTAAAGTGCAGAACTTGCTCTAACGACATTGGGAAAAGCGATGAACACGCCGTAGATCTCCCCCCATCGTATTCGCCGATGACAGTGAGATGAGGGCTGCCGGTTTGTTCACGTGTATAGCCCCACGGGCCCGCGTCAACGAACGGTCCCGATGCAAAGCGCACCGTGAGATAAAATAAGAGCGTAAAGCATCCCGTCGAAATCTCGCCATCACGCGGTCGGGATGCACCTGCAATCAAGGCCATGCAACGTGTTGCCCAACCCGACGGGACCCGGCTCCTGACGAAACAACAGTAAAACGATGTGGTAGGTGCTTCAGTACGGTCCGGCAGTACTTCTTGATATCCACCGGACTGAGGACGCGGCAGAACTTTCATGATGGGAACACCAGCTCCACTGTGATGGAGGATGTGTATCCCAATCGGTAATCGTTTGTTTTCGTGACAAAAGATACCGCCTACATTCACACCAAGCACGGTTTCTGGCAACGTAGAAACAACGCGCTCCCTCCCTATGCATCGCCTGAACCCCACAATTGCTAAACCAATGTTTAGGGTGTGCTTCCACCAACTAAAAAATCGATATCAAAGCAGTCGCCCTTGGCTTCTCGCAGGGAAACTGGCAGTAATACGCCCCTCATGCAGGATCACGTGCCTCTGTCATCGCTCAGCGGAATATCCTCAACCCATTCTACGTACGGTGGGGGGACGGGGGTACCTGATTTGGTTTGTCAGGTTACTCCTGCGAGGAGCTCTACTACTCGCGCAACCGTTGGTGTTGAAGAAATGTGTACGTTCGATACTCAATGAACGGTCGCATTGATTCACACTGTAGGCGTATCATAGATATACGTATGGGGCGCATGCGCGTCGGAACATCTTCGGCCCGAGCAATATTCCTTAGACAATCCCAGGTCTACTTCGGCCCTCCAATTCAGCTTACTGCCTAAGGTTGGCACGAACGTATATCAAGCTATTGGTACTGCTTGCAATGCCTCTCCGAAATGAAAATACGCCAGCCCCCCCCTCATGCTACCACCAAGGCCCTATGAAGACAAATCTTAACGTGGCCGTAGACGGGACGTCGGGAGCGGCATGCTCGCTCATGGCTACTGGACGCTGCGCTCGGGTACGCTTGAAATCGATAATTCAAATAGATTACATGTTGTGCATCACCCCTCCAATACTCATCATCAATAATACATCCTAGCCAGACGGACCGTTGGATCTTGCCGTGGAATCCCTAAGCCCCGAAAGCATAAGCGTAGGATCCTGTGCCTCGTCCTTCAGTCGCGCATCCTCTGTTGCATCCCAAGCATGCCGCATCGCATATCGGATACCACGTATCACGTATCACGTACCCCATATTGCGTATGGCATATGGCATATCGTGTGCGTAGCGTTCGTGGAAGCTGACACTGGATTCTCTCTTGTACCAGTATGCTCCACACCTTGCGAACACGGCATCTCCTACCGCTGCAGCGCCAAGGTCGCTTTGCCCTACGTAGTACAAACAGGGCATATATATGCCGGGAGTTCGTTGGTTTAAGTGTGTGCCTGAGATATCATAAATCGATGCCCTCCTGTTTGCTGGATCTACCACTGGCCGCTTGGCTTGCTCGCTCGGGAGTACTGCCCTCACAATCGCATGATGTGTTCTGAGCATAGTAGAAGTGTGTGGACCATGGGCTAACCTTGTGGGGTCTCGCTCGCATGCTCCGAGGAATGTATAAGCCATAACAAGGCAGTTGAGAGAGATATTGTAAACCACACATCAAGTTATGCCGAAGTCCCTTTGGTTCAAGGAGTCGATCTTCCACGGGTGGTACGGTGGTATGGGTTCACCCGCAATTTCCTGCTTCTTACTTACATTAAGAGCCCTATACTATCTCGCCCAAGAACTGGAATTTTAGATAATGCAGGCCTAACTCGATGAGCAGTCGAATGATCTATTTTAGGTCTGTGACGAAAGCAGCGATAGGAAGGCATGCCTTATTGGCTATAGTGTATCAGGGCCGTTAAGGAGTCCCATTAGTCCCGGTGACCCAAACGTGTTCCCTCCGGCATAGGGCGTGCGCTCCTCGCGGCGAAATCAAAATGGGCACGTGTGCCACTTACCTAGCGTAAGCACTCCCCCGGGGACAAATCATCCAAGTTTTTCGGCCATTTGCTGCGCGAAACCATCAAGGCGAACGAATACAAGCTGTTGATCAACTTTGCGACAGCGAGTATTGTAGTAGCATGAGATGAGCTAAGGTTTGATATGAGCATTGTGGTAAGCAAAACGTCACAAGGACCAAACGAGTCTGAACCTCTTGCTCAAGGACGCGCGGACGATATGGGGACCCTTCGAACCATCGTTTCACAAGTAAGTGCAACGACCGCGCTCCATAAGCGATGTCATTTTCCGTGGATTAGTGTGCTCCAATAAATGCGGATCACTGTTTAATATTCCGCAGTGTCCGGAAGGACCGCAGCTTAATAGCATAACGTAGCAATCGGTTCGTATCCGTCCAGGGTGGACCAACAGTTGAATAATCTATACGTGCACGAACACCGATATGCAAGTAACCTAGACGATATGCAGTCCAAAATGACTAGCGGCAAAACACGATTAGAAGCCCCAAATGGCAACTAGTCTACGTACAACAATACTTCATGTAGCTCAAAAACAATGTGTAGCCTGCGACCAAAAGGTAAAGTAGAATGCTGCAGCACGCGATGCTGCTCTTACATGCTGTCCTCGGGCGCGTGAGCGTCCACCTCGTACTTGCACAGCAGGGCGATGTTACCGGACAGGTCTCTGCATCAACGCGACGGGTGGCGTAAAACATGATGTGTTCCGATATGGGATCGCAAAATGGAGTTTCTCGTGCAATCAGAGTTGGGGCACAGTAGCCCAGCAATGCATGCAGAAGCAGGCTAAATCGACGACCTGTTCAATCGGTCCAATACATTTGAAGTTTCGTCTAATAAAGAGCCAAGGCATACGTACGAGCGAAATAAGGAAGGGGTCTGGCGCGAGACACAGGTGCATCGCTTCCGACGCTCCAAGTAACGTACCGTTCGGTCCGATAGAGGCAACGGAAGACCTCTGCGATAGGGGAAGCGCTTGTTTTGCCTCATGGGGAAAACAGATTGACTGATGGGGCATCTCAGCTGACAACACTACCCCATAGGGCCGGACATGCATCATCGTGTGAAAAATACTAAAATTTGCTACTCAGCTAGGTCATGGGATCGGTTGCTCCTCGCGTGAAGTGCGCCATTTCTTCTGGAAGCCAGTTTTTGGGTTCGCTGGGGCAGAGGGCTTCCTCAAGTAGTAAGTGATGAACCTCAAAAAACGGCAGGTGCGCCGTTACCGTAAGATACGTTCCGACTAGTTTGTCTTGTGAATGACGGGGTTCCTTGACCCTAAATCGTGGGGACGTTTTTCTTTGAAGACGGGAGTAGTGTTAGTTCAACGCGTCCATGGAATTGTCAATCAACCATTGCACTTTCATTTGTTGTGTCAAATGATATTTTTTTGAGCGAGGCATACAGCTCCTCGAGGAAGGAAACTCAGCAATAGATCGGTGTACTTCTCCTTTAGCATGTGCCCACGTGTCGCACTTATCTACGCTGACAAAAGTTTGCCCGCTATCGGCTGACCGTCGACCGTCCGTAGTGACAGACCGATTGCACCGATTGTAACCGTAAATTGTAAACTGCCTCAGGTTATCCCCCACATGTGACACGCCTTTTATTTCACGACAAACAAGCAAAATGTACTGAAAGACAGAAAAACGATTGCGGATACTCACAGCCCAGTGAGTGCTGGAAGGTCCGTGAATGTGTCCTTGGGAAGTGTGACGAGCTCATTGTTCGAGAAATCTCTGACGGGCGGACGGGGGAGAGGGGGTGGGGGGGAGGGCACAGCAAACAAGTTTCCCTTTAGAGCACAAACAGGCCGTCTTATTTATGCGAACACAGAAAAGCACTCGAAACGCTGTTTCTGTTGCTTTTCGCTCCCCATATTTTGGTCCATATGAACGATGGCTGAATATTTACACCCGTTAACCTCTTACGAGCTGCATAATAAGTAAGACGGCGGAAGGCTCCCATCACGGGCAGGTGGGTCCGCTCCCAACTAACCACACAACATACATTTATTTGCCATGTAAGTTGGAGTTTGTGGGACGACTTTTCCCGTAAGTCACCGCGCTATGCACCCACATCGTCTGTAGCCGCGATGTGTCGTCGAAGAGACCCTTGGGCAACGTGCGGAGAGCGTTCCCGCGCATACCCCTGATGAACCGTGGGGGAGAGAAAGAAATACCAACAAAGGGGAAGCTGAAAATGGGTTCGGTCGAGGTCGTGTCGCCCACCAGTGTGCGTACACACTGCACAAAACCACTGTCGCAACACCTTTGAAGCTATTGCGGCTAAAAGAAGGGAACAAAATATTATTTTCACACCAGGAAAAATATCGGAGGCCTCTCGGTTCGAACCACCACGTACGTGGAGTATTCTTTCTAGCCTGGATGCTACCAGTGCAGTAGCTAACTTACACACCTTCAGGAATGTTTTCCACGGACAGTTTGCGCAAGTATCTAGGGCACGGTAAAACCTCACGTTACACGCATGCATAGCTTCGCAGACGCGTCGAGGCTCGCCGAGGTCATCACAGCAACGACGAGATTGAAAAGTTTCGATCCCGCGGCCGCAACATCTATAGGGCGCGGTAGAAGGCGCACCTACAGGAAGTAATTCTAGGATATGATTATCACTTGAATATAATATAATGACTCTATATCTAGCCCAAAATACTATTTTGATTGGAGGTACTGACGTATAAGTGCAACCCGATGGAGTATGCCGAAGCCTACTGCAGCAGCTACATCACGATTAATACTGTAAATCGCCAATGGCACCACAACGGCACTGGGTGGAGGAATCCGGCGGTCAGTCCAAAATATTTGTCGAAATCGTGCTGCGCATCCCGAATATAGCTCGGGTCATGGGCTACACACACACATACATACATATATACATACATACATACATACATACATACATACATACATACATACATACATACATACATACATACATACATACATACATACATACATACATACATACATACATACATACATACATACATACATACATACATACATACATACATACATACATACATACATACATACATACATACATACATACATACATACATACATACATACATACATACATACATACATACATACATACATACATACATACATACATACATACATACATACATACATACATACATACATACATACATACATACATACATACATACATACATACATACATACATACATACATACATACATACATACATACATACATACATACATACATACATACATACATACATACATACATACATACATACATACATACATACATACATACATACATACATACATACATACATACATACATACATACATACATACATACATACATACATACATACATACATACATACATACATACATACATACATACATACATACATACATACATACATACATACATACATACATACATACATACATACATACATACATACATACATACATACATACATACATACATACATACATACATACATACATACATACATACATACATACATACATACATACATACATACATACATACATACATACATACATACATACATACATACATACATACATACATACATACATACATACATACATACATACATACATACATACATACATACATACATACATACATACATACATACATACATACATACATACATACATACATACATACATACATACATACATACATACATACATACATACATACATACATACATACATACATACATACATACATACATACATACATACATACATACATACATACATACATACATACATACATACATACATACATACATACATACATACATACATACATACATACATACATACATACATACATACATACATACATACATACATACATACATACATACATACATACATACATACATACATACATACATACATACATACATACATACATACATACATACATACATACATACATACATACATACATACATACATACATACATACATACATACATACATACATACATACATACATACATACATACATACATACATACATACATACATACATACATACATACATACATACATACATACATACATACATACATACATACATACATACATACATACATACATACATACATACATACATACATACATACATACATACATACATACATACATACATACATACATACATACATACATACATACATACATACATACATACATACATACATACATACATACATACATACATACATACATACATACATACATACATACATACATACATACATACATACATACATACATACATACATACATACATACATACATACATACATACATACATACATACATACATACATACATACATACATACATACATACATACATACATACATACATACATACATACATACATACATACATACATACATACATACATACATACATACATACATACATACATACATACATACATACATACATACATACATACATACATACATACATACATACATACATACATACATACATACATACATACATACATACATACATACATACATACATACATACATACATACATACATACATACATACATACATACATACATACATACATACATACATACATACATACATACATACATACATACATACATACATACATACATACATACATACATACATACATACATACATACATACATACATACATACATACATACATACATACATACATACATACATACATACATATACATACATACATACATACATACATACATACATACATACATACATACATACATACATACATACATACATACATACATACATACATACATACATACATACATACATACATACATACATACATACATACATACATACATACATACATACATACATACATACATACATACATACATACATACATACATACATACATACATACATACATACATACATACATACATACATACATACATACATACATACATACATACATACATACATACATACATACATACATACATACATACATACATACATACATACATACATACATACATACATACATACATACATACATACATACATACATACATACATACATACATACATACATACATACATACATACATACATACATACATACATACATACATACATACATACATACATACATACATACATACATACATACATACATACATACATACATACATACATACATACATACATACATACATACATACATACATACATACATACATACATACATACATACATACATACATACATACATACATACATACATACATACATACATACATACATACATACATACGTACATACATACATACATACGTACATACATACATACATACGTACATACATACATACATACGTACATACATACATACATACGTACATACATACGTACATACATACATACATACATACATACATACATACATACATACATACATACATACATACATACATACATACATACATACATACATACATACATACATACATACATACATACATACATACATACATACATACATACATACATACATACATACATACATACATACATACATACATACATACATACATACATACATACATACATACATACATACATACATACATACATACATACATACATACATACATACATACATACATACATACATACATACATACATACATACATACATACATACATACATACATACATACATACATACATACATACATACATACATACATACATACATACATACATACATACATACATACATACATACATACATACATACATACATACATACATACATACATACATACATACATACATACATACATACATACATACATACATACATACATACATACATACATACATACATACATACATACATACATACATACATACATACATACATACATACATACATACATACATACATACATACATACATACATACATACATACATACATACATACATACATACATACATACATACATACATACATACATACATACATACATACATACATACATACATACATACATACATACATACATACATACATACATACATACATACATACATACATACATACATACATACATACATACATACATACATACATACATACATACATACATACATACATACATACATACAGCACCACGAACTTATATAGCGTCAAGAAGAGCGTCGTGTAGACCCCCTTTCGAACCTCTAACGGGGGCGTTTTACCACAGAGGTTCGTCCTAAACATTTTTGGGGCTCCTAACTTGAGGAGCTCCATACCTCATCAGAAAACTGACGTCCACAAAGATCAAAATGCATCCCGATGAGTAATCCCATGGCCTAAGTATACGAGCACGTCATTTGTCTAAACAAGATCGGCATTCCGACGATTTCGGGTTAGGGAGCTCCGCCTTTCAGAAGGCATTTTAGCGGGAATGTGATGTCTCTACCGCAGAACACGTCATCGACTACGAATCATCAGCTGGGGCCGCGTCACTCACACATTCTTGAGCGTGGTGAGCCCCGCAAAGAGGCCTGCGGGTAGCTCCTTGATATGGAATCTATGTCCGTTGTCGTCATCTCCAGGCTTGTTGGACTGGGTCACGGATCTGGGATGGTGTCAACGAAATCAAACAAACGCCAAACGGATGCATACGCCGGTTTCATCGACAAAGCTTACGGGCTGAGTTTGTCGACAGGGTTTCCCGATATATATCATTTATTTACCGACAGGGTTTCCCGCCATAATTTACCGATCGGGTTCACCGACCGGGAGAAAGTCTTCAGACTCCGGGGTGTCAGTGAAATGTACCCTGCTACAGCATAGGAGACATTAAAAGCCAATTGTCCAAGTCAGCATTTTATTTGGTTTTAGTTTATGTTCCCACGTAGGGCTGCAATACAGGATGCACATGTACCGGGCGTAAATACTGCCCCCCGGGCGAACGCGAACATGAACAGATGCCCGTCATCCCGCAATCCATCAACGATATGTTAAACCGCCAATATTGGTTGTATGGTACACACAATAGGTCTACCTACCTGGAGATACCTCGACCGAGGCAAACCAGAATATAATATGCGGCGAGGCGAAGGCCGTCCCCATGTCCGTGTCCGACCAACGTCGAATGAAGTCCACGTATGGCACCAAAAAAAGCTGAACCTCATCAACCCAAGTGCTATTTACTTAGTCCGTGCCCGATGATGATTTGATGAAGCTGTTTATTACGGGGGACCATAGTTAACAGGACCTATGATATACATAAAAACCTATATGTTTAACCATTTTTACTAACAATTTTTGGTCCTGTTAACTATGGCCCCCCGTGATAATAGCTGTATAGCATAGTCCGCTGGTGTACTCGACCATGGGACCCACTACCTAGAAGGGTAGATCGCCCGCTTTCGAAGCTTGGTGTTCGCGAGTTCAATCTCCGGCATACCACTAATTTTTTGATGTGAAAACGGTTCGAAGGTATTTGATTGCTCAGAGTGGCGACGTTTGCCGAGGAGAGTGCCCAGGAGTTCAATGCACTAGGATGGCGTGCAACGAACTCGAAAGTTCTTATTTTGTCGGCTACTGAGTCGGCCAGTGAACAATGCTGTAAACCCAACATAATCATATGTATGACACGTAACTGGACCTCACATCAACCATAAACTAATTGTGAAACCCTCACATCGTGTGGAGGAGCGCCAACCCATTGAAGATGGTCTCTGGCAAGGAGGTGATCGGATTGTCGCTTAAATTTCTGCGAGGCAAAGGCGGGGGGCGGGGTGGTTAAGCTCCAGCGGAGAGCAGGCAATGTGAATCTGCAGGCAAGGCTGTCTTTAGATTGCATGGACGTCCGTGGTGCATTGATTCACGTGGCAGGTGCTCTACGAACGACAATGAGAGCTCTCGTTGTAGTCATCAATAGAATCTGTGTCATGCCACATACACTCTTGCCCACCAAGCCCTGCGCAGTACTCCCCACACTCCCCACCCGAACGCTTGCATCAACCTTCGAGTGGACGCGGTGTTTCCTCGCGTACATAGGGCAAAGCCGTCGATCTACATGATGTGTTCTTCGCACCATCACACCATTCTGCTTGCTTGACACTGCTGCCAGGAGGGCACGTTTCGACCAAGGTCTCCTCTCAGCATCAAGGAAGACCGCAAAAACGTTCGAACTCATTCTCACAGAAACGATAGCCTGGTGTTGGACGAAAAAATCCCCGCCGGCAGAGACTTGATCCCATTGGCGTTCAGAACCCTGGAACGTTTCACGAGGCGAAGATATGGGGATGTTACTTGTTTTTATTAGCACGTACGTGTAGACCTGCCAACGGGCGCGGGAGCAACATGCTGCATATATGCGGGTATGAGCCTGAATCGATTGGGTGACATTCGTCTATAGTTAAGCCCTTTACTACTGTACACGCCTCGGACAGATCATCTAGCAGATCATCGATTCCCACTAAAGTCTAAATGATCGACATCTTCGAAGGCAGGTATGTTCTCGACTTTGTATTATCTAGCCCGTGTCGCCGGAAAAAGCCCGAATATCCTGTGAAGTCAATCAAGTACGTGCTTCCTGGGCTTGATCTGCGGTATGCAGATCCTGCACAATATCTCCTATTATAACGGCAGAGGGGGGACTACAGTAGATTATCTAGATCGTGGTTCGTCCAAAGTATGCGAATGTGCACCCCTGTTTCGGGGGGGAGCGACATATTATCGTGTTCGTGCAGGGTATCGCATGTAGTAATATGATGATGAAGGCACAACACTCTGGTAGGTAGCCGACTGCGATGTCGGCCCCGGTGAGTCCGTCCCTTGGACCCGGCCTGTACGTTGTAGCTACTACGCGCACGAGTATTTACAGCGGCTTGGCTTACAAGCGTCGAAGCCTGAGTAGACCCTCGAACAATCCATCGGGGAGCTCCGTGAAGCCGCGGCCCTGGTCTCCTAGTCCCCTACCGTGATAGAGTGATACAGTGATGAGGTGGATACAAGCGACCGGAAAGGTTGAAGTCGGACACCAAGTTGAAAACAAAACATTCTGGGTAAAAGGGCCAAGACTCGGTCAAGGTGGAAGCAGTCTTAGCTCGTACAGTGGTATTAGACCGAGGTACGGCCTGCGCATTGACAATACTGTAAACCCTCGATGAGCTTCCCTAACAAAGTTGACGTAGCGCTTGCTGTAGATTATTTGCTGCACGGTGTGTGTAGCCAGTTACGGGAGCTGTCCATGTCCATGGAGGTCCACACGTACGCACTGTTTCATGTTGCCTTTTGTTTCACCTGACATTCTCGCCCGTACTCTGATGAGAAGGTATATCAGTCAGCAAGAGGGCGAGAGGGCATCGCAACACATCTGCAGGTGTCTGTGGATCAAATAATCAGCACGCACTTAATCGATCGAATCATGTTGACCAGCCCCATGGTTAAACGCCGAGCCGTCAGCAATCGAAGATCACGCGAATAAACAAGGTACTCTCTGACAATGGGATCGGTGAACAACGCTGATAACGCATGATGAACGAAGTCACGAAGAACGTCCAGATCACGCGCTTTTCAAGGCCGCTATATTGCATAATGCACGAGGATATAACAACGGGGGGCGAGAGGCGAAAGGCGTGTCGGCCATCCAGTTTATTTAGAGTGCTCCTAGTTCTAGGCATCAGCCTCGTGCGGTGGTGCTCACAATATCTGTAGCTTCTTGACGTCGTCGAACAGTCCCGCCGGGAGGGACCCGAGGCTCATCCGCCCGAGATATCTATGGAGGGGACGATAGAGGTGTAGAGGACGAACCCAACATAAGCACGTGTAACTGGTGGAGACGCAAATCATGTGCCTCCTAGGGCATGGTGAGCTCCGCTTTGACACGCTCAAGTGTATGGGAATAGAAAGGCATGCTATGTTATGTATCGGCGGGTACACCTCTCTCTGGGTTCCAATTCACAATTGGTGAGCAATGCTGTATCGGTTTATCGGCTGGCAGTACCCGTGCAACGGCATTCTACGCCATACACCTCGTTCTCTCTGCCGTGTCCTTTCAGCATGCGTTCCGTAGACAACGCCGTGCGCCGTGTAGCGCTTTTCTAAATGCCGAGCGGCCGTGTGGGTGGCTAGTTTTCAGATATCGAATCCCCCGGTGCAAGTTACGCGTGAGAGTGGACCCCCCAAAATGTGAAACTCTATAAACGGTCAGAATGAATCGTGCGCTTCTGCGTGGAAAACAAACCCATGTCGTACGCACAGGTACTTCAATCCCGTTAGGCCAGCGAAGGTTCCCAGAGGTAGCGCGGTTATTGCGCGGTTCTTCAGCAACGACCTGAGGCGGGCGAGAGTAAGTCACAGACGGGGTTCAGTTACTTTAACCAACCAATCGATTTAGCAGCAAACCCTGTGTACCTTTAAAGGGCTGGTGCGATCGATGCCCTGGGGTGTGACAGGTCTTGAGCAGTTAGAAGAGGTATACAGCAAGCATGACCATGGTTAGAAAGACTCACGAACAGGATTACATCGTAGTGAAAAAGGGTCCACCTGAGAATTCGGCAGCCGGTCGTCGGGGGCAGTAACATCACATAACTGCGGGGATTACGGCCGGAATAAACAAGCCTTCCATTTGTATGTGTTCTTCCGTATGCGTGTGCGATGTCTCACATACATCTGCAACTCGACGCATGTTCAACACGGTGTCAGAACAGACGACGACTAACTCAAACATAAAAGCAAGGAGAGCAGAAGGGTGTTTTGCGGAGGAACAAACTGTCCAAACACCGTTCATGAACATAAAGCAGGGGGATACGTGGATTTTGGCAATGTACTTAGTGTAGGTCTGATTGCAAAAGCGCCCCGATAATATCGCCCCCTACAATATACAGTACGTCTTGCGAGTGGTCGGCGACACGTTGTCTAGACTCTCTCTCGCGTGTGCAGACTGGCAGTGCCCCGGAGCACTCACAGCTCTTTGACGTTGCGCATTCCCGTGAAGAGGCCTTCGGGAAGCCTCGACAGACCATTGCCACCCAGATCACTGCGGGCAGGTGTGCAAAAACAGAACGTGCAAGGAAGAACGCAGAGAGAGGAGGGCAGCAGGAACTTTGAATATCTTGGACTCCCTGCACGGTCCCCCGACGACAGCGATAAGGGTGAGATTGTACGTTTCTGGAAACCAGAGTTGACGGTACGGATGGAAGGTATCACTGCCTATCAAATTGTGTGACCAAACATGGTTTGGAGCTCGAACAAACTCAGGGGGCACATTACGTCACCCCCAGTGCACTGCTGCCCAATCAGGTTGCCTGTGTTCCAATACGCGGCAGAGAAATACACCTCGAGCAGAAGTCTGTAGCAACAGGAGGGTTGCATGCACGCCCTCAGATTTTCATAAGAGGAAACCCTGCCGACAGAAGTAAGTGCGGGTTTGCAGTATATCCTCGAGAATCGGCCCACGGAGGGTTGAGTGTGCGGCCCAGGTTCTTGCCTACGTAATAGAGTGATGCAGAGCTTAGTCGATGCACTCCTCAATGAAGCTTAGTCGATGCACTCCTCAATGATGTGTCGGGATGGGGTTCGCATGGTTGTCCTAGTGTGGAACTCCGCTACGGTTGGGCGTTGTTTCCGAAGATACAGTCGTGTGCGCATGCGTGCTATGCTACTTTAAGTTGTTGGCAATGCCGGGAAAAGTATCTGTCGGAAACCCGAAGCATGAGCAATGACCATGTGAAGCAAGAGGTAGGACAGGCGTCGGGAGTAACATACGCAGTGTGGATATTTTGACCCTGAAACTTTGCACACGTGCTATTTAAATCGTTCCAGAGAACTGACCTGCGGGAGGGAAGGGGGTTGTTTGGTTTTTTTCACTGAAAAAAAAGACACGTGCAAAAAAACACGGTATGGCTCGAAAAACATCGTGGATGTTGGTCAGGCAACAACTTTCCGTCCTTGAAGTTAAACCAGACGGTATGGTCAGTAAGTTCTTGCTCGACGTCGGCTGAGAAAGTGTCTGGTGTATTCGTTGCTCCGTTGGAATGCCACGTAACGTTTCGTCCACGTGAGGACTGTACCATACATCCTTTATGGGAAGGTGATCTTCCACAGGAGAGCGAGGAGTGTATTTTCTCGGCTCTCCTTTTGACCATAGCGCGGGCATTCATAATTAATTGGTGCCGTTGCCTTGATTTGGGGGTGGATGGGAGCATGAGGGGGGGTGTACTACTCGCTAGGAGAGATGTACTCGATCTCATGCTTGGCCGTAGTCGTAGGGCCATAGACCGTCGACTGGAGCATGAGGGAACGGCAGAAGATGGCGCAAAATATCTGTACCGGTAGCCACCCCCATACCGGGTGTTTGTGTGGGCATACGTTCACAATGCATCTACAATACCTGTTAGAAGCGTTCAATATACAGCATTTTATACCAGGTATACATAATATATATGTGTTTATATCTACGTAAATATATAGATAGTGCCGGCGTCCCCGGAGGTTTGGTAGGTGGTCGGCGTGCCTATCAAGATCAATTTCGTGAGTTCGAGTCTAACCGAGTGCACACTCGTAGGGACTCTTTCTTGCATAAAAATTGATAGCGGAAAGTGCGAGAGCGTAAGTCAGCAACATTCGATGAAAATCGACATGCAGTGGGAATGCTGAACCCTACGCGCGACCGAAAAAGTAAAGGCACGTACCGAGGGGGGGGGGGGGGGGGGGGGCGAGACCTGTGACCACGACTTGTCCAGAAGATCGCTGAGGGTAAAACCTCCGGCGAGTTATACTGGAAAGTAAAAGTAATTACAAGCACATATATATACCTACAGCAGTACTGTAGTAGTTACTACATACCAGGTATATGTATACCGATATGCTCAATAACCGTGTAGAAAATTTGTCTATCGCACTCATACGTGGCGTTGCGTGCCCACGATCGAAACCGTGGCATCGAGGTCACGAGACCGTGGAGACCAACGCAACAACAACGAATAGCCCAACCCAACAAGTAATTCAGATTCCACCAATTACGGGGTGTGAACAACTACCGGTGCGCATGCACACACGACACACTCTAAGAATAGGACACGCCCGAATAGGCCGACGGATACTACCGTTGATGTATGTATCTATATATATGGTATGTGGCGTCCAGTCCTCGAACCCTCTGTCCCATGTTTTTCACAGCAGATTGCCACGTACCTGGTATAATAGAGTGTAGAGTAGTTGCATCGACGCAGGTTTCGGGGCTAACATGGTTGCGAGGTATACTACTTCTTTCTTCAGGTGAGGTAGAATTTGACGATCGAGGCGTTCCACGATAGACGCCCACCCTTATTTTTCGGAGGCTCCTCACTTTAGGAGCTCCATACCTCACCCGAAAACTGACTTCTTCAGCAAAAAATCAGGTTGCATCCCGATGAATGGTCCCATGTATGTCCCAAGCAAACAAAAATGGGATTTTTTCGAAACAAGATTGTTGGCATTCGGACGACCGTGGGTTGAGGAACCCCGCCATTCCGAAAACATTTTAGCGGAAATGTGCTACCTGCCTCTATCATCGTAGAACGCGTCGATCGCCTTGTTCATCATGCAGAAGATTTGAAAACAATTTAAGTTCGCTATTGATTGATAGTTTTATGTTCGTTGTCTGACCAAGTAAGTAAGTAAGTGCAGAATGGACTTTGACGTCGATGTTTCCTACTACTACTACAGTAGTAGTAACTGATGTGCCGTAAAAATATCCTCAGAAATAATAAGAAAACAAAGAGAAGCAAATTGCTACCTCCTGGTGGTAAAAATAACTGTATGATACCAGGTATCACGTATTATTACAGTTTCACGTAACTACTGCTGTATGTATGTTAATAGCTGTTGATGGAATTCCACGGTGTCTCCTGCAACAACAGTGCATACAGCAGTAGTAGTACAACCACTGGGAAACAGAGGCGCTGGGCTCGTATCTAGCGATTCTCTTCCACCCCGGCAAGAGACTGTTGGCGCGCCTTCGGATAGCCCCGTTTCGGGCGTGGCGAAGTGGCCGTGATAGCAAGGTGCAAGGCTGAGTTTTGGCCGTTCGGCTGTCCACACCTACCTAGCGGATGGGTGGTTACAGCGATAATCATTGTAGCCTCTCTGGTGTAGCCCGTACCCCTGCTTAACACGGCAGCATCGATCGGCCCACATGAACGAGCAACAAAAATTAACACATCATAATAATAAGAACGTATGGTCCACGTTTGTTTGTAGGGGTAGGCGAGGCGTGCGTATGGATGTTTGACTAAGATCGCTGCAAGAAGCCGTGCCTAACAGCCTATACGTCCGATGGTGCTCCACAGGATGGTGTCAAAATGCAATACCAAGGCTTTGCTGTTGTTGCAGGTGTGCAATAGGTGTGCAGTAGGCGGACTCATGCCGCCTTCCTTTCAAAATCAGTATGTATGTATGTATGTTTTTGTTTTTTTTTTGTTTTCTCATCCCATTCATTATCTTCGCACATACATCGTCTTCTCTCTCTCCTTCCAACTCGTAACTCAGATCCGGGGTCACATAGCAGGCTCTTTTCTCCCCCCTTCCCGCTACGGTACGTGCCTACATTTTTATCGCGAGAAGATTTCAGCATTTAAATTTTTTCTTCCCTCGTCGACTCGCATCGAATTGTGCCTACCCACGCTGCAAGGCGCTCTCAACAATTGAATCCTTTTTTATTTTTTTTGCAAAATTTAATAAAGTCAACGTCCGACCCACCTGGGGCTCGAACCCAGGACTCAAACAAGTAAGTAGAATTCGAGGTTAACCACTTGAACCACCGGGGAATAAGTTGAGCACGCGCGGTCGACGTATCGCACACAGCTTGCAACGAAGGGGTTTCGACGAAATCCTCGATCTTACAGCTGGCGTTTTCATCCTATTTTATGTCAATAAGATGCAACTTTGGACATAAAATAATAGTGTAAGCGTCGTCACAGTGGCAATGAATGGCAATAATAGCCCGTAAAGACGAACCGGGCGGCACCAGCGTCTACTTCGAGTTAACAAATATGTCCGCCACTGCTTTGTTGGAGTAATTTCGGATTGCGAGCTGTCTCGTCGGCAGTCGCAGCAAAGCAGTGCACGCCTCTCTCTGTTAGTCTCTGTAGATGAGAGACAGAATTAAGGACGCGTTGTACGATATCATAGGGGCATACCCTGGCTGAGACTTAAATTTTATCGTGCCTGGCTTTCAGGGCTGCACTACTTCCTTTGTGGGAGACCATTACTTGGAAGTTTGAGCCAGATGTACGAGTATTTACTACTACTACTGTCAAAGCAGCAATACATATGCTACGGTAGAGGCGTACCTAATACTTTCGCAGGCTCTTCTCACTTGATTCTAGTACAGGATTGCCATCTCTCACCTGCAAAGCCGACGTTGCGAAAGCTTAAAGCGCGACCTGAGGAGCAATTCCACATCTGAAGATTCTATCTAGAGGGTGATAATCGATTGCGAAAATATGGTAGAACAGAAGAAGCACAAATAAATGTTATTATTCCAACGATAACTAACCCCGTCAGTCAGAAGATATTTCGACCAAAAAGTGCTACCCAGATGGTAGCATGCCTCCAGTGGGTTGCATAGAAGGGGAGGAACCATACCCAATGTTGTGGGGGCGCCATTTGTACTTTACCAAGCGCACGTAATAATTCGTTGTATACATAGGCCATCGGGATATACTTTTGTAATAGTTTCCTTTTTGCTTCCCTGATGGTGTCCGCAGTGTGGTGGAGTGCGTATGCTTGTTTTTTGTTTTTGCCTCTGTTTTTACTTGATGAGGTATTTCTTCCACTCCTCCAGAGTTATTGGAACCTGCCCTGCGACCACGGCCTGCAGTGTATTGTGAGTTAATGTGAGAACAACAACAACAACAACAACAACAACAACAACAACAACAAATTTCATGTTTTCTTCACGTCAGGCCCTTGGTGAAGTCTGTATCTCCTCTATGCGCGCATTTGCACTGAACAAGTCCCAGAAAAGGGTAGTAGGCGCACCACTCTCTATCGTGCCATGAGTCCATGAGTCAAAGGAATCTTGGGACAACAGAAGAGTGACCTATTACGGGGGACCATAGTTAATAGGACCAAATATTGTTAGCAGAAATGGTTAAATGTGTAGGTTTTTATGTATACCACAGGTCCTATTAACTATGATCCCCCGTAATAGTGACCTATTACACACCGGCATCGAACACCGAGAATTCAAAGCATGCCCGACAAAGTCCGCGGGGTCCAAAGCTTCAAGTTCGAAACCGACCACAGACTACAGTAACCCTTAGGACAGTGTCAAAACTTTGTTTGGGTTTTCTTGAAAAAAATGCGTGTTTGGCGATATTTTCACGCTCACAGTTTGATAATTGTCGAAGGGCTGACCGAAAGGCAGGCTGCCAAGGCTTCATGGTCTCCGTTTCCTATGTCGCACCCAAACAGATTCCTGCGATCGCACGAGAGGACGACAGCAAAAGAGTCAACTATCCTGCTACACAATTCGCACAGTGTGGTTGCCTTTGTGCTACCTTGCAATAATTACTGTAAGTGTACATCATGCAGTCTGAGGTTGAAAAATATTTGGTACCAGGTATATATATATATATATATATATATATATATATATATATATATATATATATATACCAGGTACAGAGTGTCCTATGGTGCCAACTCTAGGGGGGTGAAACCCCTTTGTGTGGAGAGTCAGGCTCTTCGTTGGCAAGCGTTACCGATTATTTGATACACTAAAGCGCATACGAGTAACTCCGGCCCACCCGTGAGTGGCATTCGAAAGCATCCAAGGGGATATGATGAACATATGGAGCGCACTAGCTACCGTTACGCAGGGTACTCACACGCCACCGTCCTCGTCAGGCGTGCACCCGGCAGCCAGTGTAAGCACGTCTTCTGCTTCTTCTTTCTGCAGACACTTGTTGTATCCTGAATAGGAGAAAAGCGATGGAAGCGTCCACAAACGCGCTTGATGAACATGCCGAATGCATGAGAGGAGCTTTTTTCCAAACTGTTTATTAATAGTAGTCACGAGTTGAACACCGCGGTATGTTCAACCATAGATAGATGCATGCGTTCACAGTACCAAGGCGCCGAGTGTGGCCCTACGTCTCTGTTTCGCTCCAACATATTTTGTTTTGAGCTTTACGACTCAGGCGTACTACTACTACTACTGTAGACCACGTATTGTAGCGCGTATTTCTTGTGGTATGGCGTGTACGAATAGAGAGTGGGCGAACGACACACAGCCCGTGGACGGACCACGCTTGCATACCTTCAACCCCGAAGCTGACCAGAAGAGTTGCGACAACTGCTGCGAAAAGCATCCAAGACTTGCCGGGGGAGATCATAGTCTTACTGGAGCCCACTCAGCTTGAATCCTTGTTGCCCTAGTGGTGTTTGTGATGATGTGCTCGTAGCTGCTGCGATAGAACCCAAAGCGAAATTTCGTATTTGAGAGGCGACGTCTCTGGAAAGGTACGTAGACTGCAGTCAGTACGTGGCGTTATAATATGGCATAATGCCGCTGGGTCGACTAAACGATATTGTACTTCCACGCCAGACTCCTGTGGGCATGCCCACAGGTGTTGGGCAGGTCGCCCGATTATTTTGAGGGCGATATTGCTAGATGACAGTGGCTTACACGGCCAGGCCAGTGATGAGGAGGCCGGAGGGTATCGGGGTCGACACCCAAACTACCTCCGAAAAAATCTGCTCTGAGCGTCTTGCTGCCGTCTTCAATACCCTTGTCCACGATATTCCCAGGCTTTCGTCCACGAGGTGCTAATCGTCCAAGCTGACCGAACCACGACGCGGAGAGAACAGACATCATCAGGGTAAGACATACCTACCGGTTGGTGCCGACATGCGACCCATGATTGATTATGGAGAGCGTTCACCCTAAAGCCAATAATCGTGTGGGCACAACGCGCACAGCCCAAACCTGCTCGGTGTGTAAAATGCGTGGATCAAGGCCGAGTGGGATGGGTAGCTCCGACGAGACGGCATCGCCACTTTTTAAGCCCCTCGCAACGGGGAGTATGCCCCTTCACAATATTTTGACTTCGATTCGTTCTTGCTCGAAACTAGACGTGTGAAACGATGTAACTACACTGTGGTTTCCCCGAAAGGAAACACTAGCGTTGGCAAACAACCCAACGCATTTAACAGTCAACCGTAGGGGTGGCCACGACCTCCGACCCCACGCGGAAGAGTCTAGGAAGGGGACGCCGGTGTTGGGTAGCCAAATCAGAGCCGTTGAGTGGCATGGCGGCTCAGAGATGCAGAGGACAAAGCACTTGAGTGTGTTGAAGGGAGGCGTGCGATGTCAACACAGTGATCGAAGCCATTCGATCGCTACCCAGATTACCGATTTTTGTTTGTCACAAATGGGCAAGAAGAGTATTCCTGCCGGCTGCTGATGGGCGGACTATGCTCCTGCAGCATCGGGGAGACTAGGCAGGCGACGAATGGTGTAGTCTGGGTAACCTCAGGGTCTCTGACGGTGGCAGGGACGTAAAAGGGTAGGGGGGGCATCCGTGTTCGCTTGCTGGCTTGAGTGAAATAAACGTTGTGTTCCATCTAGAGTTTACGAGCGATAATAATGTTGCTATGTATGGCCTTACTACCAGGCGTACACGCACTGAAGCCGACCCGAGCTCGTGACCTAACTGGAGCCTATGGCCGTGTTCATTCGAGGAACTCGCGATGCTTTGTGCCCCACCCAAAGGTAGGTTTTGAACCTACGACGGCCATCGCTTCTCCCACCACTACCATATTTTTCTCAATGTGTTTTTATTGCGCAGCAAACAAACCGTACACTGTTGCGGCACATCTACCGCATCCACACTACGTTTACGATGTGCAGAGGCTCACGCAGTATGTGGGGTCGTTGACCGTGAAAGAATGATGCATGTATCGAGGTTCTGTCTCTAGGAAGAGAGATGGCGATATCTACGTTTTGGTTCCACTTCTCCGATAAGACTCGGCCGCGCACCGAATTGGGAGGTGAATGAAATCTTGCACCTCGTGACACAACGGTTAAACCCTGCAAGACCATATCACCTACCTAAACTGCCCTCACATCAGATTTTTCCTGTGCGTTATGTTTTTGGTACTCGTGTTTTCGATGACTGGTGGGTGAGGCTTCAACCACCTGATCGCAACGGGTGATGTGCTTACTCCGACACGTCAGTAAAGTCGGTAATAATGGGGGCACAGGCCACAGCGTTCGAATGGCAATGAATGTGCACAGTGCTATAATAGTTAAGTTCTTTGCAAAGATAAAGTCACAAAAATGCTCGTGAAAAAAAAGAGAAAAAAATCCAAGTTGCTATGTTTGAGAATATGTGGGTCATAATATCTTGGCCAATAATTTGAAGGGTTTTTTTGTTGTTTCAAGGTTTATAGGGTCGATCTTAACGAGGAGTGTTTTTCAGTTTTTTTCAGTATTTTCCCGAAATTTCGGGGTTTCTTGTTTTTTTCCTATATATAGCTATTAGGACGAAATTTCGGTTTTTCTTGGTTTGTTTCCTATAGGAAAGTACCGAAATTTCGGGAAAATACTGGAAAAAACTGAAAAACACTCCTCGTTGAGATCGACCCTTACAATCAAACACTTCGCAAGTTGGACGATAACGACTTCCGTGTGGATCATACCACTTCCGTTCCCCTCGCTGCCTCGGCAAGGAATGCTGCGAGGCATGCCCTATCAGGCTAATAGCGAGTGGGGTAGACCTTTCTGGCGGGTGTAAGGCCGGACTCACCCTCAAGGAGTGATACCTTCTCGCTGCTGTCTGTGGCCGCGAGGCTCAGGCGGCAGTAGAGTTGGGTCGTACGTGGTGGCACGGAGACCTACGATTCGCGTGTTTTTTTTTAGGCAGCTGCAGCAGAGCAGCAATGCTCAATCGGGGTGTCCGTGCGCGGAGGCAGGCGCCACCACAGGCTACACTACGGCACAGTCTATTGCGCCGGTAGGAGGCTGGATTCGACGACGAGGGAGGAGGGAGACTGAGCGTCGATGTGCGGGGAAGAGACGGATTGAACTCCCCCTGCTCGAGAATTTTCATTTTTTACGTCATCAGAACCGCAAGTGCGAGGAGCGTTTTGTTTTTTCGGGATGGCGGAGAAAGGGAACCGATTGGAAGGGAGCGGCAACGAGAGCACATACATGCAAAGGAGCGGGCAGATTGAGCTAAGGCGATGAGGCGGCCATGAAGAGCGGCAGCAAGACGGTGCACGGAGACCCATGACCGGCGCGCCCACCATCATTACGAGAGAAGCAGTCATAGTTTGTTTGTTTTTCCTGGTTTCGTTTTTCACGAGGCAGAATAGTATCTACTCGTTATTTACGTCACTGGTCTTTGTTGTATACCCTTCTTGGGGAATAACCCCCGCAATTATCAGGGACGTGGTATCATAGCTGTGCTGCACCTTTTTGTGTCAGACAGCCCAGGAAGAGATTATGGCGATCGTTGATATTCGTGTGGTAGTAAGGTTCGATTGCTATTTTTTTTACTGCATATCCGCGAGTCTTCACTCTGACAGCACCCCAGATAGCAGGCAGGTGTGTTCCTCTCTTGCGTTCACGACTATGATACCGTGCGTTTCGTACGGTGCAGACAGCACGCCAGACAGCATCCGCTGTAGTCAGCAGCCACGAGTTGGTTGGTGGTGGGAACGGGGGTACTCTATGTTATAGTTGAGAGGATATACCCGCGGCCATGTTAGTACAGTTTGCACATTGGTTTTATCTCGTGTGCGCTTTCTTCGTCTCGTGTATTTTGAGGCAGCCGAATTTCGAATTTCGATTTTTTATGGGTTTTCGGATCTTCCTAGGGCTTCAGCACCTTTGTGTGACCGCGGACTCCTTCGTCAGAGAGTTAATGTCATAACAACAACAACAACAACAACAACAACAACAACAACAACAACAACAACAACAACAACAACAACAACAACTACAACATACCGGGGTATCGCCACGGCAGAGGGCCGGAACGTTGGAAAGGGTGGTAAAATCTGACGTGGAAGCCTTCAGCGCCGCGTGGGACTACCTAGCGTCCAGTGACAACGAGGACTAGTTTTTTTTTCATTTTGTATCATCTGGTGTTTTTTTGCCCCTGGATAAGGGGCGAATTACGGCCATTTTTCGACCGACTGTTTTTATTTCGGCCGCTGGCCCATGTAGGAGGCTGCGCAAAAACAAATGCCTGGTACGGGTTTCAACTAAAAAATGAAAAATATTTCAAAGATATCGTTGCCAAAGCATCGGACACGGCGAAGGGCCGGGGTAAACATAACCGACTCTACTTATGTGTCGGAGGCAGTATGGATCTTGGCATTTTTCTCTCAAGCCCCATGGAAGTCTTATCGGGCACAGGTCTATCGGAGACCCATGCATCACCCATGGGAGATGGAAGACCCGTAGTCGCCCATCGGACGCATGCCAGGTCCATGATGAGTCACCCATAGAACAGCACTATATCAATATGGGAGGCCGATGGACGGCGACCCATGAGCGACCCATGACCCAATACAATAAAACGCAAGGGATCCCCATGGGAGACCCAAAACCTCCATGACCGACCCATAGGAAAAAGATAGATTCTTGGGCCAGACCCATGGGCGACCTATGGGCGACCCCTGGACCACCGCCCAAACACCCACGGGAGACCCATGGCCGGTTCCTACGTCGCATGTGGGAGGCCCATGGGTTACCCTCCTCAGGCCAGTTAGATGCACCAACGAGAAGCCTATGAGGGGTCCATGATCGACCCATGGACCAACAGCGTATGTTCAATGGGAGAAACAAATAAGACTCATTTTTCAGCTGTATACATAAATGTGAGCCCCATGGGTGACCCATGGGTCAGCAACGTACCGGGGCAGACCCAAGGGCGACATATCGGGCAGCGCGTAGGTCATCCATAAGCCTCCACTGGAAATTCCATGGCCATCCCATGAGTGATCCACGGGTGACCCATGGGTGTCCCATAGGCGACCCATTATTGACCCATGGACCACCACTACTGTTAATCTATGAGGAACCCATGGTTACTCTGTGAGTGACCTATGAGCAACCATGGGTGGCCCACGAGCCGGCATCGCTAACCAGCATGAGGAAGCCATGAGTGGCACACGGACGACCCATATTGGGTCACGTACGCATACCGATGGACGACCCGTGTATGTCCGATGGGTAACCCATAGGTCGGCTGCATATATATAGCAACCGAAAACCCATGGATCATACATGGGCCGCCCATTGGTAGTTCATGCTTCACACATGGATCGCCTATTGATCGCACATAGGTCACGCATAGGTTTTCCCTCGGTGGTACAATAGGGTCAATGGGTCAACCATGGGTCACCGAAGGGACATCCATGGTTCATCCATAGGCCATCCACCTGGTTCCATGGGTTCCCCGTGGGGTCCCCATGGGCTCCGAGTGGGGGTCCATGGGTGGCCCATGGATTTATAGTGGTGGGGGTATGTAGTCCATGGGTCATCCGTGATGTCACCCAGGTCAACGCATGCGTCGCCCATGGGTTTGGGCCTCCCTTTGATACATACCTGAATTTTTTTATGAGTCACCCTTTGGGCCCCTCGAAAATGATGGCCCATCGGTCACCCGTTAGTCACCCATTCCATCGCCAACAATGGGTCTCCCATAGGATTCAAGTGGTAGCGCATGGGTCGCCCATTGTTCGCCCAGGGGTCACATCCCATGGGCCACACCCCGTGGGTCTCCCATGGGCTTCAAGTACTGGCCGAATGGGTCGCTTATTGCTCACACATGGGTCTCCCTATAGTATATACGTCTGATGCCTGCGCCTTCCCCGTCAACATCTGATTCAGCGCCAAGCCGTCGACCGAACTACAGTCAGTCGCACGCACCCTGCATGTCGGCGTCACCGTCGCCCTTCTTACCCCTCCTTTCGTAGTGTAGAGCATACCGTCTATCTATGCAGCGAATTCCCCCCGCTTACCCCTACGATAGCTCCCTATGATTGTCCTTGGAATGAAGCCCGTTCTGGTGCCCACTCATCAACCGATGCAGTTGGACTGAGGTCTGGTTTCCGCGGTGATCCCCCCCTTATGCCTACCCTTGAGTCGTGCCCACGTCTTCTGGAGTCGCAGACGTGAATTCCCTCCCCTGAAAAAGTTGTTGTGTTTTTCCTTCACTCTGATTTTTCGCCGATGCAGTATTCCACCCATCAATACGCAGCCAAACCAGAGGTGTACATAAGATGCGTAGCGCGTTATTGGGCTCGGCTCGGACAGCAGATGCCGGATCGCGCAGCTTCGCCACCGCCCAAACGTTCCGTACAGCTCCGACCCATTTGAACGCAGTCCTTGCCAGCCGCGAGCACCGTGAATTCCCCCTCATGCTCACCGATATTCCCCGTTGATACGTCACCTCTTCTCGCCCTGCGTATTCTACCCTTCCGGCAGTCCCTACCCAGCTTTCCCGTGCGTTTCCCCTCGCCAGAAGGCATACCTCCGCGCACGAGTGAGCTAAGCGTCGGTTAGTTTTTTCTCTCCGTAAACTAAGTGCGATTTGATGAACCTCCGTGGCCAAGCCGCTCGCCCATATGCTCGATGAACCATGTCAGTGGCCACACAGCTCCCTGAGTTTTCATCGCCTTGTCGCGCCGCATGCATCGCTTCTTTCCCTCTCCTCCAAAACACTGAGCTCTCCTGCACCAAGACGGGTCTCCCCGTCCCCCTGGCTGGGTCGACGACAAGAGCCTATGCACCCGCCTTCGTTTCGATGGCGGTAGTATTCACCAAATCAGGGCATGGAAAACATATGCAAAGCGTGCCTGCCAATTTACAGGAGGTACAGGACGTGTTGGTAGGGTTAACAACAGCTAACTGTATCCCTTTGTATCCAACGTATGTCTCAAAGGTTCCGCGATACGCGACTGTAGTTTACCCCAACGATGCAACGATATCCTCTTTCGGGGAGATACCCCATGGCTGCCTCTTTGCTGAAACACTTGCTTGAGTTCAAGAACAAACATATTGTACAGATAACTTTCAAAGCGAATCGGAAATACTGGTTCACAGGTTAGATTTCAATATTTGAAAAACGAATGTGTTACACATTACTACCTGGTAGTGCAGTAGCCTTAGCATAATCGCTCCAGGGTTACATATTTCCGCGGACCGCCCGGGTGGGATAGTGGTTGCCCTGAAAGGCTACCACAGTAGGGTTGATCCTGCTGTCGTGAATTGATTTTCCAAGACTAAAGTAACCAATTGCTGAGAGCGCCCAACGTGCGTGGGCGCAGTTTGACGCGAATGGACCATGGAAGAAAAGACTGAGGTGTCCTCGCGATTCAAAAAGCAAGGCACGAACAGCAGTGGGGAGGGGGCAGGAGAGCCTGATATGTATCACCACATCTGAGCTGCGGCACGACTATCCAGTACCAATAACAAGTTTCCTTCCGTAATAATAAGGAGAGAAGGGCAAATATTTGAACAAGGAGGGCGGACAACAACACAAAATGAAATAAAAAAACGCACGTAAGGGGACATTTTTTATGATACTCCGCCAAAATGTGTTTCGTTTGATTCGATTTGCATCTGATTGGTCGAGAAGTGAATCACCAAGCAGGCATTTCGAAAATTTGATTCGAATAAAAAAAAACAAAAAAAAACGAATTCGACAAGAAGTCTTTTGACTTGTTTTGCTCTCGCGTGTTATTCAGATTGGGGACTTCGTCCTGCTCGACGTGTTCCTGAAACCGAAGCAAGCCACGCACACGTGAGCCGTGTCGTCGACTGTGTCACAGGTGGGATCCACCATTCACGAGAGACAGGGCCACCGGAGCAGCCGCGGCGCGAGGCCCGACGGCCCCTTGCCCAGAGTAGACCATCCGCCACCCCTCAACACTTTATTACAAGGCCGTCGTAAACCCCCGTAGTACATCCCTCTTTGCCTCGCAAACCACACGACGAGCACCGACCAGGTCACGACTTCGCTCAGAAGTTCGATTGCTCTATCCCCGTCGCTTCTGCCTGCGTGGGGTTTTGGGGCTGCACCCGGCACCCAAGACGTCCCAAGAGGGATAGCCTCTTCACCGGTGCCGGCAGAAACAATCGGCCGCAGACCGTGGCGCCCCGAGGAGGACGCGGGTCGTCGCTCGCCTTGTTGGTTGGCCTTGGGTGTTCGTTGGCCCTTCCTTGTGCGTTATTCGTTTTCTTCTTCAAGTAAGTACGCTATTCCTTGATAGGACCCAAAGGCAGTTTTTTTCCCGAAATTCCATTCAAATCAAGTCAAATTGATTTGTTTCTATCCGATCATCCTGAAAAAAGGCTTCTCGTTCGGACGGGCCCTAATGAGTCTAGTGGACCTTTTTTCATGAGAGCCCCGGTACTACTATACTCGTATTGCGCGCGTGCACACACACGTCGTTACTCCGAAGGAGGACGGTCCTCGCGATAGAACGGTGTCGACGTCGTGGTGCACCATTATTAATCTAAGGTATCAATTCGAGATGGGGCTATGAGGGTGGGCGGGTTGACCACCGATGATGCGGACGATGTACAACACTTTGTGCTGTGGGGTGTGGGGGGTGGGCAGGCCAGCGTCGAGGGCGATAAGTAGATTGAAAAAGGGGAACTCTCGGGCTTGACCACGATATAGTGCGTCGAACGTCTATTTACGGGGGACCAAAGTAAATAGGACCCAATATTGTTAAGAAAAATAGGATATAGCTTTTATTTGTACCGTAGGTCCTGGTCCTATTTACTATGCCCCCCCTGTATTAGTACTGCGCAATCGTGGCTACTTCGAGCCAGGAAAGTGTAGCGGTATTATCGCAGCCATCCAGCATCCAAAGTAAAGGAGCATCGGTTTTTTCTAGCGGACCAAGATGCCGAGTATGAGGATGGATTTTCCTGGGAGATACTCTACGCATCGACGAGGCATGGAGCGAGAACTGGACATGCGCGGACTATTTCCCGGTGGGCATTACAGACAGACAGGTCGATACCAGATTCGGACAAAAAAAAGGATTTTGAGTTTTCGAAGGAAAGAAGGCTGTTGAGTTTAGAATAGGTCGGATTTCTGGCCCCGACGAGTAAGCCGCTCAGAGTCTCCTTCCAGGGTCGCGCAGCTGTGGATGTGGGATGTCGCTACGAAGCCTGGGTATCTACTGTCTGTGTGAACAACATACCGTGACACCGTGACAAGATTTCCCTCGTGTCTCAGGGAGAGGGAGTTATCAAGTTGTTCGACGAAGACGCGAATGAATACAGGTGTGCGCGAGGTACACAGCTGGAGTCGTGATTTCTTCCAACAACTCTCACCATGGGCATCCGTGGCGTTCCACTTGGCGGCCCGAACATACATTATATCGTCGCCCGTGGCTTCCGGCCCTCCAAGCTCATCGCACGGCTTAAGAATCTGATGCTCCCTTGGGTCCGCCCAAGAAACAGTCGCCCTTGCGAAAGGCGTTGTTGGGCAGAGCGTGTCTGCGTCTCCTCGGGAAGAAACATCAGGTGCGACCCGTCCCTTTCTGGCGGCGATCAACAGCTGTGTAGCTGATTTCACGACACAGCTCCGCGGTCTATGGTGCCCAGCACCATCACTTCGATGCTGGGTTCAATCCCGGGGTTGCGACCCTTTCTTTATCCAACGATTTTCACCGTTCGACGGTTCCTGACAGTTTACGGCTCGCGCTTTGCGCTCACCGCCTCCGGCGGCTCCTGCGGAGGGCTATCTCTGCGCCTTGTAGGCTCCTCAGCACTGACAGCAGTAGTTGTGAAGACAGAGTTTACTCTTCTTATTATTATTATTATGCTTGCCATCCGACAATGTAATGTGTAGTTTTTTGGGGGGTTTTTCGTCCCATTTATTATCTTCGCACATCTTCTTCTCTCTCTCCTTCCAACTCGTAACTCAGATCCGGGGTCACATAGCAGGCTCTCCTACCCCCTTCCCGCTACGGTACGTGCCTTCATTTTTATCGCGAGAAGATTTCAGCCTTTTCTTCCCTCGTCGACTCGCATCAAATTGTTGTGCCTACCCACGCTGCAAGGCGCTCTCAACAATTATTGAATCCTTTTGATTTTTATTTTTGCAAATATAGTCAAATGTCCGACCCACCTGGGGCTCGAACCCAGGACTCAAACACAAGTAGAATTCGAGGTTAACCACTTGAACCACCGGGGCGACCGGCTACCAAGTGTTGCTCTAATATTTACTAACAGAAAATGAAAAACTCTCCAGAACAAAAGCGCGGCAGTATCCTGCGACAAATCAGAACTGATGTGACGCTCATGAAGACTACTATTAATACAACCAACATCCCTCCATATCACCTCGAACCGCAAGGGCCCAGTCCTCCTTCCTAAGCACCCCCGAAGAAGCATCTACCAACACCCGCTATCCATCGAAATGGATGGTTTATTACTACTGCTACGCGCATGTTTCAACGCGCAGATAGATATTGAAAGCACCAGGCCACAGAGAAGTTACATATTTATTTTACGAAATGCAGCTGAATCTGACTGAATCAACAATCTGATTGGATCCACATATGCAACCAATTGAAGAAACTCGATCCAATGACATCAAACACTTTTTTGTATTAGGGTCGATCTTAACGACACGTAAGGTATTTCGATTTTTCCTGAAATTTCGGCATTATTTCACCAAATTCAGCGAGGGTTGAATCTTATCGAATAAGTGCCTCAGTTGGCTCGGGAAATAATAGTCCACCCGGCACAGAACCGTCCCTACAGCAGCTGCGCTCGCGGAACCCATGCATGCGGTGGCCCCACAGGCATCGGCCTGACTCGTAGGCACGTCAACAGACAAATCTGAAAAATGGGAACGAAACAAAAAATGAGAACGGACGGTTTTTTTTAGAAAGCAACTCAATTGTGTACAACTCCAAGAAAAAAAGTTGACAGTCCTGTGGGGCTGTACAGCAGCCTTCGAATGAGCTGTCGCTCAGGCTGGAAGTCCTCGGCATCGCCGCGGTAGCCAGCATCTAGAGAAATCACAATAGAGCCAGCGTATATCGCTTTTTGCGCCCACCTGAAGGCACGAGATGGAGCATGACCGTTCTGACGAGCTCCTCTCACAGGGCTGGCCAAGGGGTTTCGCAGGATCATTTTGGTTATCTGATACACCACATGGTTCTGGAGATAGATACGGCTTGGTTCTCATTTAGGCTTCGTTCCCATTTTTCCGATCTGCCACGTCGTGTCGGTGCCTTGGGGAGTGAAATCCACCACCAACTCGTCACGCAACAACGCCCAACGCTTGCCCAAAGCGACAAAGTCTCAGCTTTTGCCGTCACCGAGCTCAGTCGGTCGGCCACCTCGGTGCGGTCACCTTGTGAACTCGGCCACGAGAGCCCAGAAAGCTATTGTATTGGGCCTTCTGCGTTTGGCCATGACTTGCGAATGACCTTAGGAACGACCCCTGTCAGCTCTGTGCGCTCGCGAGTGGTGGCACAGCTCGAGCGGTGGGGTTGCCCGATCCTCTACGGCCTTGTACCTAAATTTCCTGAAAACCCCTAAAAACTTCGAGGCGACTTTTTGGGGGGGTGAATGTTTTCGACTTTTTTTCCCGAAAATATTTCGGGAAAATAAATACCGAAATTTCGGGAAAATACCGAACAAAACTGAAAAGCACTCGTCGTTAAGATCGCAACCCTTAGGCGATCGACTTCCATTATATTTTCTGGCGTACATACTGATATCCGTTGTGGCCGGTGGAGGACTGTACATTGTATGTATAGCGATATCACGTGACAGACTACAACAGGATGCCAGCCACATTTTGATGTTGCGATCTTGTGGACATGATGTGACTTGCGGACGTGGACGTACTGTGTACACAACTAACTGGTACCCATGTACTACAGCGTAATAGTACTTGTGTTCGGTACTATCTCCCTGGGATCTTGGTGCGTACCAGGTGCGTGTTATTTCTCTGGGATAAAGAAGACAACGGCAACTGGGTGGGCTGATGTCCGTTGGGCAGATCGGACGGTTTAATGTGAAAACAACAAACACGCGGGGTCCGTGGAGTACCTGCCGACTACGGAAAGGCAACAGAAAAACAATGAAACCGGCACGAGTATTTTTCGGTGTGTGACAGCTGCCACATAACGGCAAGGGCGCGAGCGGGGGAAGAGGGCGAGAGTGAGGATGGTGCAAGCGCAGCGGACCCTATGTTAGGTGAGAAGATGAAAAGTGATCAAGCTGGCGGAGAGTGGGGCGAGCGTTGCGTTCAGGTCAGAGAGGGGCAATCGTTGCCAAGCGCACCTACCAGGTACCAGGTATGTGAAAAATCAAAAGGCTTGTGTAGAGCAGTGTGGTGTGGGGAATTATTGTAGTCTGGGTTGCTGGTGGCGAAAAGGCGGACGAGGGAGAGAGCGAAGTCCGACCCAGATCAAGGGGCTCGAATGGGAAGGGGGGTGTTTTGTTTTCGTCAAGAAGGGCTGAGTGGCGACAGAAATAAAATGTCACGCAACACCGGCAGTAGTAGGTGGCCTCGTCGTGGTCGGGGGTGTAGGCTACCCACGCGAGGGGTTGCCAACGAGTTGTTTTTCTCTGAGGAACATGCACTGCTGTTGAGATTGATCGATGCGGAAGTTGCTAAATGGGAGTTTGTACCTGCCCTCCCCCTCCCCTCGTAACGCGTGGCGAGCCAAGCAATCAATTCAGTAGCAAGAGACCAAGCAAACCGACAGCACGTCCGTTTCCTTGTTGTGCTGTGCTGTGACTGTGCTGTCGTTAGTCGTGGGTCATCGGCCGTCGACCCATTTATTTGTTTGGTGTTGACGCATCTCAAAACACAACTAACTCAAAAATGATGTACACTCTCGGTACAGAGCACTGCAAGAGGGCCACACGAAAAAAAGGCGTGATGTCTGCCGTAGATAGAGCGGAGTTCAATGGCGCTCCGAGTCGACAGGTTACCGCTGCCGGTGTTCAGAATAGAGTAAATAAATGAGTCCATTCTCCCGCTTTTCTGTTCAATGGTCGCTCGGAAACCGTCGTCGTTGCTCTGGTTTCACTGCTGGAACTACTGGATATCGGCGAGAAAGGGGACTCGAGGCACTAACTGCTGTAGCCCGTAGGAACGGTGGCTCCGCTGAGACAGCGAGGAGTATGCGCGTGCTCTTCACATTGAACTGTTCTTTCTACCCGTCGACATCCTCCAGCACAATCAGTGTCCGTGCCTCTTTTTCAATCCTAGAGAGACGCAATGAGTTATGTGGTCACAAAACTACCCCGCAGAGATACTGCGTTGCCACGTATCCAATAAGCACAGGGGATAATGCAATGTATCTCATCCTACTCGGATACGACAGGCGCGGCATACATATTCTATAAAATAGAGAAACGAAAGAAAACAAAGAAAAACAAAAACAAGGAAAAAAAATCGAAAGAGAAAAAGAAAAAAGAAAATGAAAAAAGAAAAGTAGAAGAAACAAACTGTCGTGCCCCCCCGCAGGGGATGTGGCAGACATTTATTTGAAAAGAACGAGCTGGGAAGAAAAGAAAAAGAAGAAAAACACCACCACTTGTAAACAGAGTGAGACTAAGAACCAAGGGAAAATAAAAGGCAAACCAAAACACAAAGCACCCTCCCGGTGCTGGCCACCAGTTCTGTTTGTGGTACGAGTAGCATAGCCAGGTTCTCCCTGCTAGTTCGCCTAGTACCTTGCTGCCCTGTCTGCCGTCTCCGTCCTGCGTTCGTCAACTATGCCTCGCCCCTCGGTGTCAGACAATACTAAACAAGCAAAGCAGGCTCGTCGTCCACCCACGCCACAAGCCTCATTTAACAATAATCAGGCTTGTCAATAATAGAAAAAAGAAGGGAGAAAAAGAAATATAATCAAAATCACAGAGGGTCAGCCCAAGAAAGAAGAAAGCAAAAAAAAAAAAAAACATTCGAACAAGCTGCACCAGTTGGCGGCACGAGTAGTATAGGCATATTCTACTTCCTAATAGTCGACCTGGTGCCTCGCTGCCCTGTCTGCCATCTCCTTCTCACTTTCGCCCGTCTCAGGTTCCCTTCTACTCCAACTGTTCCCCCCCCTCCCCGCATTCCCTTGGTCGGCGTTTCTGTCACTCCTCCTGTTGCCCCCCCTCCCCTCATTCCCTTGGACACCACCCACGGCGGATGAGCATCGCTGCCTACTCAGCTCAGCTCCATTCTCGTGTCACTTCACCATGAAGCGTTCGGCTGCTTCAAGATCATTCCCCGGTTCCACTTCGCCGCCTTTTTTGCTGCAGTGGACCGCAGCGCGGTCTCTACTCCAAACACCAAGGGGGCGAATTTCGTTGACCGTTCCGTGGCTTGGAACTCCCTAAGGTCTTCGATTATGCATATATGCCAAGTCTTAAACTGTCCGCCTGGTTTCGGGTTCTCCCCACCAACCATCGTCCCCACTGACTGGGTAATCGCTCCTTGCTGTGCCGTGCCGCGCCCCGCGCAAAGAGCCGCCATTTACGAATGGCCGTTCCAATGCTATCGCAACGTGTCGTCTTGACGGGCTTCGGGTACGAGAGAGTGGTATGGTCTGTACGAAGTCGGTGCTGAAGGCCAACGACTAGCAACAGGAGCTGGTTGTGAGCCGTTCCAAGCTTCGCATCATTGACGATCTATTCCTGCCCCCTAAGACTAGGTTTGCCTTTCATTTTATTTTTGCGTACTTTGCCGGCTTCGTTGCCTTGCCGTTTAGAGGTGAGGGAGTGGGTTTTGAGGAGCCGCATCTTCGACTCATGTTCTACTTCGTGGAATCGGGGTTTCCATGAATTTCCCATAATTCTGCATATATATACGGCTCATCAGAGTGGGCTAGTGTTATGATACTGCCTTGAATGAGGTTGAAACGCCAGTGATTACCTGGGTCCAGGCTCTGGGATCGTATTTGTAGTACTTGGAAAGCGTATTTTAGGTGGAAAACCGGGTGTTTTCCAGAGACGCGCAAGCTTGGTCTCAGTCTCCCCGCCGTGCACTAAAGGAATAAACCTAGCTGCTCTTATTATAGCTCTAAGCAAACAACACACGTGAGTATCAACGAGTACCGACTTAATCGGCAAACCTGTCCAGGAATACAAGGTATCCCGCCTGCTCATCTTAACATTCCGCTGTGGGGGTCCACGTCACACATCCCTGCAGCAGGGTCTCAATCACCTCGGCCTTCAGCATTCGGACTTTCAGGCTAAGGGGAGCGGGCGTCCTATCACACAACTCCAGGCCGACCTGTTTGGGGCATGCTCGCGTGAGACGGATCCGTCGGTCGATTTCGCGCGAGAGGTCCGCGTTTCGTGGATAATGCCGCCTTGGTATAAGAACTGGGCCGTCTGTTTATACCTCTGGCCTGCTGCTTCGATGACGAGCGGTGGTGCGAGGGTTGTCTGGTCTGGTGTTTGTAGGACCATTGTTTCTGTCTTATTTTCCGACACCGCGAGGCCTGCTGCTTCGAAGACAGTCACGATGACTGTCATCATTTTCGCGAGCCCTTTAGCCGACTTCGAGACAATTCCTGCATCATCGGCGTACAACATGCCCCATACAGACCTTCGCACGCACGCCGATGGCTCCTCCTTCCCTGTTCGAACTACTCCAGCTTCACTGAGTTGGACCAAATCCCTTACGATGGCTTCGTCTTGGCTGGATCGTACTAGTACGACGCGTAACGCAGCAGCGAAGAACACGTTGAACAGTAACGGTGGGGTGATAGTACACAGCCTTGCCGCAGCCCCTGCGTGACATCAAACATTTCGGGGTGCTTGCCGTCATCCGTACCCACGCGAGACCCCATGTCATCGTGGAAATTACGGATAATTACGGTATTTGTGCACCTGTCGTCGTGGCTGGAATAGACTACTATATGTAGTACGGGTTTGAAAGTGCCGCGTTTTTGTTGTGAGAAGTGGTGAACTCATAATAATGCCATCAACAAACGAAAGACGCTTTCCTGCAAGCCTCAAGTCACAAAGTAGTGCACTATAGAATCGCCTCTGCTAACGCCAGCCATGATTGAAAACCCCCCTCTTTTTTCCCCTTGGCAGTGGCGGAAGCCGTGCTGCTGCTGTGTTCTGGTCTTGTCTGCCCCACGGTACAAGGAGTGGCGATAGATGTCTACTCGGAAATCCCGAAGGTACCATTAGGGGTACCGGGAGCTGAAATGACTGAGCCCTCGTGAGTCCCCAGGGTAACTAAAGGGAGCTGAAATGACTTCATTGGCGTGAGTCCCCAGGGTACAAGGAGCTGAAAATTACTGTGTGTCCTGTAAGTACGCGCTGCACAACAACAGTAGAACGGCACAGCAGCACGATAACCAGTACATAAAGCAGTAGCAATACAGAGCTGCACGGCCAGTACAGCAGCAGCAGCAGCAGTTTTCGAGGTAGCAAAAGGCAAGTTCGTTCTGGAACGTCCACTGTTTTTTTCGTTACTTGAGCAGAAATGTGGTGCTGATCACCTGTGTTGCAGTGCCCACCATATATTTTTTATAAAAATGAGTATCAGCTGTGGGTGATATCGAGGATTTCGTCGAAACTCATCTTTGCAAGCTGTGTGTATTACTCGATCGCGCGTACTACGGGTCTTATTTGGCATAATGCATTATAATATACAGTCCGTATGTGAGGAAGACAAAATCTGAAGCTGCAGAGTTCAAGGAGTGGGTGTGTATATTTGGAAAATTAAAATTAAAAAAAAATAAAAAAATGTACCATATAGTGCTGTGAATCTCATCATTACAAACAACGGGAACCACCTCTCCCCCTGTCTCCGCTTTCGCTGTTCCTCGTATTAATAGGACATTCTGGTAGGTCTGCTCGAGCCCCGAAATTTCCCATTGGTCCATAATTTGTGAAGGCGGATATATATATGGACTCCTTAGTGCACTCCCATGAATGCGCCGAATCGGATTGGCAGCAGCTTCCGTATCCCCCTTCGAGGCGGATCTCATTCCTGCACCCCTCAAGTCAGTGTAGCACACTACACGGTGCACTTCATCATATTAATAGTTTAGGATTTAAGGATAGAACGTAATGAGAAGGAAGGAGCAAATACAGCAAATAGAGTAGGCAAGCTGAAAGTTGGCACGGAAGGGAGGTAGACTTGGTGCATGGGTTTCCTTTTGTTTCCGAGGTTTTCTTCTTTCGGGAAAGTTATGAGTGATCCATGTTGAAGATCATGCTGCACATTGTCTGAATGCAAGAGGAACAATAATAATATTAATAGTTCAATAATAACTCAAACAACCAGAAATCGATCATCGACGCGACTCGAAGTCGACCCCGTGCGCCAGTCATCAATGGTCCGTTGCTTGGACTAAGTCTTGGCAATCATTATGGCCGAGGAAAGCATTCATACTGCGGTAGCATCATATAGCTCAAAATAGAATATTTCGTCGCATAGCCTTCCACGGAACCGCGTTCGACCAGAGTTTGCTGCGGAGCTTCGACTACAAACGGCAAATGGCACGACGGCGGTACGTCGCCTCCGCGAGAGGGGAGCGGGGGGGGGCGGGGGGGGGTGTACTCGATCGGAGATGTGTACTCGATCTCATGCATGGCCGTAGTCGTATGACCATAGACCCCCGCATCCCTACAATGCCGGGACGGAGCACGTCGAGCTTTCACCGACCAGACAGACATGCTTGCACCAAGCGCGAAGCGCCGTGAGGTGTCTGGCGAGTCGCATGAAGGGTGAGCTGCATCCTACTAAGAATCGTTTGTGACGCGGACTTGCATATAGATGACAATGAGTTGACTTAGTTTCCGGTGTAGGCATTTCCAGAGGGAGTACTATGTATCTGTAGAGCAGGGCAATCGTTAAATACCCTGCTGTTCCCTAGGTGTTACCATTACCTGGTAATATTTCCGTAGTTTTGTGTTGTTGTATTGACTAACCCTACATCATACAGCAGCGCGCAGAGTAGACACGTCCAATAAGGACACGACCGCCGCAACTTATTCTTCTGTATAAATACTCGAAATATATTAGGTACAGCAGCAGCCTAACACTCGGAAAGAAACATCACGAGCCGATCGAAAGGTGCTGTGGCACGGTATAGGAATAATAGTCAAAGCACATGGCACCGTCACAGGCGTAGAAAAGCGCTGCATCTATTCTACGCGGGAGCCATCCCACAGTAGGGGTGCACAAGAAGTTCCTGAGCTCCTCACATTAGGAGCTCAATATCTAACCGGTACAGTACTTGGAGAAAATCGTTCGTGCCACCCGACAGGTACTTGTATGCACTAGTAGTCCTAAAACGAATAAACAAGTACCTGGTAAAAATAATTGTAGTTGTTCCTTACTTAAGCAACTCCACTGGTCAGAAACCTTTGGCCCAAAACGTGCAACCCCTACGGTGGGGTGACTCGCGGGGCCGTTTACTCTAGCTCCCCTGGCCACGCAGGCCCCTAACGTAACGCAACGCAACCCAACCCAACCAAACATGCCGTGGCACGTTTGCTACACCAAACCCAATGCCGATGCAGAGAGGCAGATTGGGCAAAACGAATCCGATTAGAAACGCGCTGCATCTACGCCACGTGGGGCCGTTTTCCCTTACCCCCCCGGACACAAGGCCCCCCAGCGGTCTGGGTTGCAGCCGCGTTCACGAGAGACCCTGCGCCCTGGATTGAACCATCGTCTTTCGCGCCAGTCGGTGAGGTCGTCATCTTCGAAATCCCGCTTGCGGCCGGAGCCCCGCTTGCGGACGAAATCGCTATCGCGGATGAACCTGCGCTTGCAGGCAACTCCACCGTGTGGTTTGCGCTGTTTGGCGAACCAACGCTCGCGCCAGCGGGAGGCCCCACCGTGCTGTATGCTCTGCTTAGCGATCCAACGCTCGCACTTGCGCTCCGATAAAAGGATGGCGTGCGCACGCGCGATCTGTTCAGAACAGCGAAGCGGACGGCGTCCGCCCTCTGCTCGTAGAAGCAATATTCGAAGAAGCAGAACTCTGTCTCACCCTCACCCGACACGTCAAAGACAGCTGAGCGTTCGCAAGTGTGGCACTCGAACGGGGTGGTGGTCTCCGTGATGGCAGGACGCCGGCAAGCCTCCCCATCATAGTGAAAGTACTCCCGTCAACCACGCCCAAAGGATGGTCACCCGCCAAGACAGGAGTTAGTTGCCTTGACGATGGGAGAACGGGGTACACATTTGCGACGGCTCCTGCAAGACCCGCAATAGCAAAGATAAGAAGCCAGGAAACAACGGGCAGTCAAGCGGAAACCATCAGAATCGTACGAGGGCTTATAAATAGAAATTCATACGAATACCACTACAGTAGTATAGCAAGAAGCATCGGAAGGCGTGGCGTAGCAGCGGTCGTACTACTAGTGTACAGTAAGAACCATCGGAACGTCGGTGGATTCGTGGGCGGATTGGGGGTGTGGGTGGTTCGAGTAGATAGGTGAGTTGGGTTTTCGCCGCATGGCGTTCCAGCATGGGGTTGTGGTCAGCAAACCCAACCCGAAGCATGAGCAAGCATCGGAACGTCGGTGGTGAGGGTATATACGTATGCCGGCCCCGCCAGCGTGGCAGTTGTCGGCAGTCGTACCACTACCAATAGCATCGGAAATCGGTGGGTAAAAAGAGGGCGGATTAGTCCAAGATAAAATGTATGTGCTGGGGGTATAGATGGTTTGAGTGGAAAGGTGGGTTCTTTTTTCGCTACATATATATATAGCGTTGCAGCAAGGGCTGGGGGTCAACAAACATAGCCCAAAGCGTCAGTACGCATCGGAACGTCGGTGGTTTGGGTAAATACGTATACCGGCCCCGCCGGCGTGGCAGCTGTCGGCTGTCGTACCAGTACAGCTGTAAGGATCGGCACGTCGGTGGGTTAGTGGGCGGATTGGTTGGAAAGCTATTGGCTATTACACCCTCGCCTGCTTATCATGGCAAGATACCAAAAACATGGCAATAAAAATGAGGTAGAGAAAATTTGGGCGGTTTGGCGGGAGGAGGTACTACTGTAGGTTGGATTTTCGCCACATAGTGTTGCAGTGTGGGCGGGTGGTCAGCAAACACAACGCAAAGTACGAAACGATGATACGGGGCGTTTGGCACACCTTCTCGCAGCAGCAGCAGCAGCGCTCAACGCACACGGCACCAATGCCAGTCCCGGCGGGCTCTGTGGACGCACAAACGAGACTTTCTCGTGCCGGTGCGGTTGTAGTCGTGAAATACCAAACGGATTTTGCTTTTTGAGTTCTACCTAACGAACTCCAGCTCTCCGAGTACTCGTAGGCAGGTTGTGCCCGTCCACAGAAACGTTCGGCCCGTGTCCCTAAGACATCCCGCAGGCGGTATCGCCAGGCCCACCTTCCTTCTGACGAGGGGACGGAGAAGCAGAAGAAATTCGCTGGAAATGTCGAACAGCAGTATTAATAGTAGTGGTGGCACCTGCTACGAGAAGCTCTCTTGGGCACTACATACACATGTTTCGTCTTCAAACTCTGCCGAATTTTGAGGTGGGGAAGTAGGAAATACAAACCAAATTAAAGTACGTACCTGGTATACACAAAGTACTCAAGACAAGCCGAGCATACAGTGATGCTTGACTCGGGCCTGCCTCGTGTGTCCTGTTGCTGCTGCTGCTGCTGGTTGCAGAGAGTGTTTTTGGCTTTCCAAGGGGGAAAAGCCTCTTTGAAACGAGTCGTACGAGAGTAGGGTGCCTCGTTTCATAGTTTATCTGTAAGTGTGTGCGTCAGTGTGTCATTGTGTGTCCTTCAACATTTTTCTCGGCCACGGTTGTCCGCTGCGCTCAACGCACACGGCACCAACGCCAGTCCGGCAGGCTCTGTGCACGCACACACAAACGAAATCTTCTCGTGCTGGTCCGGTTGTAAAATAAGTCGTGAAAAATTAAATATCAAACGTCTTGTTTAGTTTTGAGTGTCTACCTGGCGAAACCCAACTGCACAGGCACTCGTAGGCAGACTGTGCCTGCCTGCCTGCCCACAGCAGCAACGTTCGGGCGGTGTCCCTGAGAAGCATGCTGCAGGCGGTGCCGTCAGGCCCACCCTCCTACTGATCAGGGGACGGAGAAGCGGGAGAAGAATCTGGTGCATGCAGATGTCGTACAGTAGTGGGCAGCTACCTGTCATGACGGTTCTTCTTCTCCTTTGAGTTCCACCTAACGAAATCCAAATCTACGAGTACGTACTCGTAGGCAGAATGTGCCTGCCCACGGCAACGTTCGGGCTGTGTCCCTGAGACATGCTGCATGTGGTATTGCCAGGCCCACCTTTCTACTATTGAGGGAACGGAGAAGCAGGAGAAGCTCTGCTGGAAATGTCGTACAGCAGCAGCAGTACAGTAGTAGTAGTGGCACCTGCTACGAGAACCTCTGTTGGCCATCAAAGCAACACTGCCATATTTCCCTCGCAACAATAATTGGTGACTGCTCCGACGCTATTCGGGGAACGGTACGGGTAATCGGGGGCGTTTGGCACACCTTCTCGCAGCAGCAGCAGCAGCAGCAGCAGCAACGACAGCCTCCTCCCGACCCTTGCTGCGCGCGGCGTGCTCCCGGGAGGAATTTTGAAAATTGACGCCCGTGCGTCCTTTACTCTTTGCACGCGGGCTTCCACGCTTGCGAGTCCTTTTCCTATCGAGCAGCAATTAATTGCTCTGGGACCTTGCACGGCGTCAAGAACTTCCGAATTGCTGGTGTTATTGTCTGTTTGATACCACGTACTACTACTTATTCGCAAACCCCGTGAGGTCAAGACCCTGCAGCGAGAAGCGACCTTGCACGGCCGTTTGCGAGCGGCGAGCAACAACCTCATTAACGCCGGTACCCGACCCCGCTGAGAGACCCATGCTTCTACAAGGTGACCTCACTTTTGTTACGATGGATGCACTATACATACCTGGTAGCTAATTTGCGGGAAAGATTTCGCTGCTCGTACCGACTCTGGCACACGCGATGGTCTACAACCGATGGTCCCGCGGGTGGAGCTGGGACGTGTAGCTCAAGACACAGGGCTCAGTTGAATCCGAAAGTTGGCCCAGACTGCGTGTATGCGTGTCCGCTATCGATTCGCGCGATATGCACGTCAACGTCGGGGGCGGTTTGGGACCACATTTTGCGAGCATTGGAGTTTCCTTTGAGGGGAGACAGGCAAGTTTCGAATTTCCGCCACAAAACCCCTGTAGGTATAGGTAAACCTAGGGAACTGCCTCTTGGGTGCTTTACCATAAACACTACCAGGTACGTGATACGACCATTTCCACTTGTGCGGAGTAGAGGTTCACCTCGCACAAACGATCTAACTCGACAACCAGCTGTGACCGACCGACAAAAAAAAAAAAAAACGGTACTCTGGTTGTCTAGCTCAAGTAGTGAGCGGCATGTTTGACTGCCATCCGATGCCTACCCAATCTTTAGTATATAATAGGAGGGGAGGGGGTTATTTTCAGGTGGGCATGGTTGAAGCACGGGGATCGCTCACATTGATGGCAGGCTCTCCAATACTGACTGCATGCAACGCATAGTTGAGCACCACAGCGAACGTCAACAAGCAGTAATTTTCCCACCATCAGGGTCGCTGGCGGTCCCCACCGAGACACTACATCGGCAGTAGCTGGTGCCTGGTACCTGGTACCAGGTATGTATTTATCGTACAGGGATGCATTGGCCGCGGGGGAAAGCTCACTGTCTGGAGCAGAAAAAAAGCCAAATAGTCTCTCGTCATATTTGCCACTGCAGTTCCGCACAAAGTCGATTGAGTGTACGGGCCCAACACCAACGGGTTAATGCCCCCCCCCCCCCTTCACCCCTCCATCCCCACGCAAGGGTTCCGTAAAGACCAACACGTACGAAGATTGAAACCCGCGGGTACCCAGCAAGCGAACGCCGCGTCAAGCATAAGAGAGCGTTTTTACTTGACAACCAGCCACGGCGAACAAGTAGTCGAACATACGTAACTGTAGAATGGTGCACTGTATGTAGTGGTAGAACGTGTACCGTACCTTCGCGGGCGAGTCCCGCTATGCTCCGAGGGGAGGGGTTAGGCATTGAGCGTACTCGTATTATTGTGGTAAAACACACACACATAAAAAGACAGTCTCGTCCTGAAGGGCGAAGCAAGGTACCACGAGCTACAAGATAAGAGTAGAGAGTATTCTCGTACAACACACAGCTACCGTAAGCAACAAGGACACCCATAAACAACATGCATCGCATGCGACAATGACGGAACGGGCCATCGCCAAAATGCGAAACAAAAAACAGAGGGTCGAGACCTCCATCCAATGAAACCTAGTACGTGTTCGGCTCCCCCACCTCTCACGCGCCTCAAAACAATACATTGCTACCTTTCGGCGTCGCTGATACCTCTTTTCTACTGTAGTGTATCCCTAGAATACCTACCATTTGTATGCTTAACCTGCCAGAAAAAAAAAAAACAGAAATGCAACTCATCGGCCGCCCGCTACCTTTTGCCATGAGAGCGTCAAAAGCTGTGGCGCATCAAAAAAGAACAACCCACGAACAACGTGCAGATGCCGAACGGCCCAGTGTCACTAACTGCCGTTAAATCTGGAAAAAAAGGAGGCCGATACCACACCACAAAAAAAAAATGAAACCGTCGCATGTACGGTGTATGTAAGTACGTACGTACGATTGTAACGGTAACAGCGGTCACTCCACAGGTCAGGGACGAAGAGAGGGGCGAAGGGGGGGGGCTAAACGATGGTCTTTCAAAAAAGCTTCGCCAAATTCCTACTAATACTGTAATAATTACCTGGATAAGCTGACTAAAATAGCACACACGACAGCGCCTGAGCAAGGCACGTGGACAAAGAAACTCACCAAACAAACGAAAAGACACAACAACAGGGCAAAAGGACCTACTGATACGCAAAACATCACCACCTGTGACACAAACTAAACCGTAGATAGGATATATCCTCATGCTGCTACATTGTGGCAAAGGCCTTCTGACCAATGCTCGACAATCGCCGTCTCTCTCAATCCGATAACAACAAAGCAGACCGCCACACAACCGGCTGTGCTAAAAACCTCCAGGTGAGGATACGCAGAAAATTATTACCGTCAGGACCTTTTCAAGAACGAAGCAAATCGACCGATCAGGAAACTGCGGGTACGATATCCCGTCAAATCTACTCCGATCCCCCGCTTTCGCGTAAACCCACGCCGTTCCCCTTCAGCTGGACACCGCAGAGGTTGCGGCCGTCGCAGACAGAGAATACCGTGCGACAAAATAAACACACAGACACCAAGCACGAGACAAAGTCCTGACCGCCGTCTGCCCGTAAACCCCGCGAACGCATCAACACAACTGCACTCCCCTCCCCCTTACCCTTCCTCTCTGCTCGGCTCCCAGCAGGCATATACAAAGCAACTACGTGTGGATTCTATTTTGTGAACCATCGCGTGTCTCCCACAAAATTATTTCCAATGATTTTCCAACTGCAACGCCGCACCGCTCGGGCCCGCTCGCTCCCACCGCGGACGCAAGAGCGGCGACCGTGTTTCCGAAGCTACAAGTTGCCCACAGAAAACCAACATTGAGAACGAACAAAAAACAACCGCGTGAATACATCACGTTTAACCCATCACATGACGTCCACTCACGCGACAGGGGGAGGGGCTGACTCTTGTAGTGCTGAAAATGTATCCCACACTATTAATAACTGATTCCACGTACGAGCATACAGTGTATCTCAAAAAAAAGTGAGTGCGGCTGTCAAGAGGTGAATGAAAACCCCGGTCGGCAACAGGCAGGCGACCTTACGAAGGCAATACCCCTTTTGCTTCTATAACAACGATTCAGGAACGTTTATGGCGTCGTAACAAGTAGCTCGCTTCAATCGCCACTCGCCCGCTACTAAAACACGCTCCCCCCCTTCGGTGGATCCATCCATGGAGCCCACCACCCACTCACTTGGTCAACCGGACCCATCGGCCGGACCGGCCGACAAACCAATCAATCAAAAATGTAACCAACCATGCAACAAAACCAACCACCCACCCAACCATTTGTCCAACCAAACTATTAGCCCACTAGCTTAACTCAACTCAATCGAACTCACCAATCATGCTACCACCCAGTAAATAAATTAACAGACAACCGCATTGATCTGTCCAACCGATTTTTTTTCTCCTCCTCTCTCTAAAAAAAAACGGTAAACGATCAATCAACATCGACCAAAACGAGAACCAAAAACAGCAACAGCAAAAACAACAACAACGACAATAACAACGACAACAAGCACGATCACATGGAGCACGACCAAATAAAATCGATAACACGCAACGCGAAAAAAAAAAAAAAACGGTCGTAAGGTAAGCTCGACCAAATAAAATCAATCGATTCGTCGCTCATTCCTCGAACAGCTGCTCGTAGCAATCGACCATCCAGCGTACCGTCTCGATCTGAAAGCGTAGGTCTTTCAGAATGGCGAACGGGTCGTCATCCTGCAGCGAGGGGGCGTGCAGAGGAAGAACAAGAGCTCATATTAACGAATACATGTACAAGCTTCTCCTTCGGGGTTGTGGTTGGCTTGAAATACAGGGGGTGTCCCAATATGTTACTATATTCGCCAATATTTTTCTCTCTCCCTCCTACCGCAGTCGTAACTAAAATCAGTGTTCAAGCCGGGTCGCGTAGCCGGCTCATGTGCATCTCCCCCTTCCCACTACGGCACGTGCCTTCATTTTTATATCGCGAGAAGACTTCGGCCCTCTCTTCCTTTGCCGCGTCGCGTCAACAAATACAGAAGGATATGCGCCCTTTCTTCCTTTGCCGCGTCGCGTCAACAAATACGTAAGGCTATCCTTCCACGCATACAATGTGCGACAGGACTCGAATGGGGCGCAACAGACACGACGGTGTGCATTCGTTCCCAGAACCTGGTTTTCCGACTGGATGGAACTCCAACAGTTCGAGTTCAGACCGCAAAAAATCCATGTTCACGCTCGAAATTCCCGGGGTTCCATCCCGTCGGAAGCGACGTGCTCCACGCGAATCCACGCCTGTTGAATGTGTGTGTTTCGTACACACCCTCGTCCTCTCGTATAGGAGCATGCATTTGTGGGCGTGACTGTCCAAAAAAACAAACGTGGACCTCAGTGCCGGAGTCTATTTTTCGTAACACGCTTCTCCATCCAGGCCACCACTGGCACAGGCACCGTATTCCAGGTAACACGGAAGACAACACACACCCTGGAATGAACTTCAGGGCCGATTTTCTCGAAAATAAGTATGGGGGCGGGCGGGCGGGCGCACACGACGAAAGTAACGGCTCTGGGAAAATCTCATCAAGACGTTCCATAGATGCGTCACTCCGCGCTTGCACCCTACCTACCCGTTGCCGAAAAAAGTAGCTTTGGGGCTCGTCCAGAGAGGGTGCGTTTTCTTCTGCGCGTTGTACTGTATTTCGCTATCTCGTCGAAAAGAACGGCTCCAAATCCCGATTTTATAGTCACATTGAATACCCGACACGGGTCCTTATATTTTTGGACAAGAAAGACAGCCGGCAGAATAAGCGACACAAACGACAGCAGCGAACAACGACAAAAAACATACAGAAGGAACATGCGTCCGGCGCCAACCACAACAACTTGAAAATAAAAACTGCACTACGGCGCTGGGCAGGTCGGATTTCAAAGAGAGGTGTGTCAAGGCCACAGCAGTAGCACATCTCTGGAACCCGCCATTCTCCCAAAACCAAAATGGGTACTAACTAGATGTTAGCATGTCCGCCCCGACCCATTTGGCCTCTCCCTTAATCGGTGCTTCTCTTGGTCGGGCCGTGAGGGTCTCACCTCAGGACGCACGAGATTCGGCGCCCAGACGATGGCCAAGTTTTCCGACGTCATCCGATTGGTTGCGCTGTGCGCTGCAACTTTGCGGAGGAACGCGAACAGGAATCTGCCAAACGCATAGAGAAGAGACGAGCGACGATCGGCATCGGGTCCAAACGATGGACGTTATAACCAGTTTCAGTTTTCTTCCACGTAAACCACACGGCAGTTAACCGGTTTGATTTTCTTTCAGCCAGTGCCTACATATCATGAAAAGCCTATACCAGATACGTACGATGTATTTATACGCCACCATGAGGGAAACAACTATATATTTGTTTCCATTTGATGTTACAATGGACAATCTCAACCCATACATGGTATACTTTGTGTATGTCGTTTATACCCTAATCCATGATGTACCGCTAAAATATAACATGGAAACCAAGGCCCGGTTGATGTGAATAGAACTTATTTCAATTCAAACATGAGCAAAAAAGTTATTATGATCATCCTTTTTTCTTCATCCCCAACATTAGCTGGGGGGAGCGATAAGGGAGAGCCACCGTGTCTGACGCGGAAACTCGCCTGAGGCAATTGTAATTAGCGTTGGGGATGCTCCACAGGATGTTCTTCATCGCCTGCACCCAGCGGGCGTCAGCAACTCCAGCCGCCTTAGCGATGGCCACTACCTTGCTGTAGGCGCTGGTAATGCGAAAAGAGGCGTTCCCATCCCATCCCATCCAGTTCATGTTCAAAGGCACGAAAAAAAGCGCAGAGGGATAATTAACAATATGGCATTACTCCATACCTTGAACAGACCATCGATTACTGCTGCACCAGCTAGCTCGCTCAGGGAAGATGTACCCCTGCTCTGCGTGATCTACTTCACGTTGCCGGGTGGGAAGCCACGAAAGCTGCGTGATCTACGGTAGTACATGCTGCCTGGGTTGGATATGTGCTGCTCACATCCTGCTCAGCGCCTAAGAACGGCAAGGTTACGACCTACAGCAGATGATATACAGCGTGACCTATCCGACGCGCGCACTAGATAAATTGACGTCCCCCGGTAAAGCGTGTTGACACGGTGTGGCGTACCAATGGAAGAACAAGGCATCACATGGAGTGTCCGGTATGGTGTATCCTGACAGCATGGTACATTAGGTGAGGGGTCACATGGCATGCATGGGCACGAAACAACGTACCAGGTATAGCGGCAAAAATGGGTAGCGTAGAAAGGATTTATTTCTTTGATAGAAATCCGAAAACATCAAAACATAGATAAAACAAAAGCTGGCATATAGAAATATCGACTTATTAATAGTTGGAAACAAAGAAAGGTCACAAGATCGCCCTATAACTAAAAGATCGAAAAGATCAAAAGGTTGAAAAATCGAAAGATCAAAAAGAGCAACAAAGCACTACAATAAATGGAAAGATCGAAAGATCGAAAAGACGAAAAATGGAACGACCAAAAGGTCGAAAGATCAAGGCATCAAGACGTGATCGAAACGTCAATACGAAATCGCACGCCCGTGGGTATACCCAAGTATAATACAGTAACAGTCCGGCCCACCTGAACGGCACAAGCGGCTCTGGAAGCTCCCTGAAGAACGCCTTGAGTAGCTGCGCCACCATATTTACGTCGGTAAGGGAAAGACACTCCTTCTCGCCCTCCACTTCTTCCTCGGGGTCCCAGCACACCTAATGATTTTACAACACATGGCATATATGCGATGTGAGAACACACGAGAAAAACAAACACTGCCACCCCCATCAGCAGAAGCAGTTGTAGCAGTAGCAGAAGCGACTGCAGCATTCATACAGACCCCGCCATCAATAGCAGACCGAAGAAACGCGTCAGTACCTGCAAGTACCACGATCGACACACTTGGAATCCCGAGTTTGGTTCCTCAGTGCCCTTAAGGACCAACGTCAGCCAGACTTTTTTCCGGCCATAAAGTGGTATTCCTATCTCAGACAACTCCCACTTGTGCGCCAATTTCAACTTGTGCTTCAAACTTCGGCGCAAGAACCAAACTGCTGCAAATTTATCACGGGTAATTAAAATCCAGCGGCAGCTTCCAATTGAGCAATACCACCACCTGAGACTTCAGCAAGACTCGTGCTAATAGTTGGCCTACCTGGTTACCGTCGTCCAGCGCCGCTCTGAGAATTGCCCTGTCTACGCCATCTCCGGCTAGCCTGAACAGACCAACGGACTTTTCGTTTACCGACCGACATTAGCCGAAGAGAGCGGAAGGTAGGGCAAGGGAAGGGGAGATAACTTAAGACGACGGAAGCGAAGCGAACACAAGGTGAGTTAACGGATGGAAACGATACGCGAGGACGGGGTAAGGAACCACGAAACACTCGCACACGAAAGAGCAGCGGCACCTCAGGCTGGAGCAGCGGCGCAGAGACTCTACCAAGCTGTATCCCAATCGCGTAAAGTTACCACGTGTACTACCTTGTCCGGGGCGCTATCAAGATTGTGCTGCCGACAACGAGCACCAAGGCACCTTGTTGTTCATGTTATTCTGTTCCTGCCTGTGGCGCCGCTTCAGGGAACCCAAAGGCCATACCTGAGGCGTTCTACGATAAAGGTTCACCCTGATTATTCTGAGGGTCCGCCCTTAAGCAAGCTCCACACCTCACCCGGAAGCTGACGTCAGCAAAATCAAATTGCATCCCGATGAATAGTCCCATGGACCAAGTGTAAAAACGACGTCATTTTTCGAAACAAGTTTGGCATTCCGACGATTTTGGGTTAACTATAACCCCATCATTCAGAAAAAAAAAAAACGGAAATATGCTTGCTACCTCTATCGTGGAAAGCGTCACCTCCACAACCGACGCGCCTCACAGTATTCACATCTCGGACAGATCATCGTATCCCACTTGTCGATCCAGATATTTCAGGGCAGATAGATACACCTCTCATCTGCATGATAAAACCTCACGTTGACGGGTGAGAGCCATATCATCTGCATGATCTATAGCAAATGTTCCCTGGATTGGATCTGTATCACGCAGGTCGTGGACACCCTCTCACTCATGACGGCAGGCGAGAAACTAGATCATCTACATTAGATAGATAGATAGATAGATAGATAGATAGATAGATAGATAGATAGATAGATCATGATCTGTCCGAGGGATTTCATATTCACAATGTGAGCTGTTGTGTCATCCCCTCACCTCGAGCCCGAACTTGCTCAGAAAGCCGACGAAACGCTTCAGCACCCACGGCACGTCCTCGGCGGGCGTGACCTGCATAACCTCCACCAAGGGAACTCCAAACACCTGTTTAGCAAGAACATCTCTTGTCATTGGTAGGCTGGATACCTAACGAGAATCGCTTCCACTTGATACTAATACACGATACCGACCAAGCAAAAACCGCATCGATATGTGGACGATTTCGACATCCCGACCCTTTTACTACCACCTGGTATTTAACAATAGGACTGCAGTCCCGTTTTGAGGGCAAACCATTTTCGTCTGTCCCCCAGATGGGAGTGCAGCCTCGAAAGGGATAAGTGTTCGGCGTGGGCTCGAAAAACGCCGGGGGGCGCCAAGGGATGTCAAGCGAAAAACCGAGGTAAATCAAAGTTAAACATATCTCACTACAGCAAAATTTAGAGTTTCCATGCGATATATGACTCTACATACTTACATATACGTCACTTGTTTTCACCGTAACGGTTATCCAGGGGCCAACCTCGGATGCAAATGGCATGTCCGGGCCGGGATAGGAATTCGGGCCGGTTTCCAGCAAAAAAAAAAAAAGAGTACTTTGTACGCTTTTATTTCATCGCGGAAAGCGCGACAGCTAGAGACAGCAAAATTCGATGAAAATCGACGAAAAGTGGGAATGCTGAACCTTCACCTTCTGCGAGATGAAATCGAAGGCACATGTGTAACCGGGGCGGGGGGCGGGGGGCGGGGGGCGGGGGGGGGGGGGGTACTCGATAGGAGATATGTATTCGATCTCATGCATGGCCGTAGTCGCATGACCATAGACCCTCGCATCCCTACAATGCCGGGACGGAGCATGTCGGGTTTTCACCGACCAGGCAGACATTGCTTGCACCAAGCGCGAAGCGCTGTGAGGTGTCTGGCGAGTCGCATGAAGGGTGAGCTGCATCCTACTAAGAACCGCTTTTGTGGCGGACTCGCATATGGACGACAGCTTCAATGAGTTGATTTCATTTCCGGTGTAGGCATTTCCAGGGGGGGGGGGGGGGGGGGGGGGGGGAGACACCTGTGACCATGTATTGCCCACAAGACCGGAAAGCAAATGTGATGAGGGGAAAATATATATATTAACACATCACTCGCCGGTGGGAAAACGTCCCCCCAAGACACCACCACTGTGAATGCAACAACTATAGCGCCTACACCGATAGTGATGCGACTACTGTAGCGCCAACAACAACCGCGCTACCTCAACCATCCACACCACCAGAACGAAAACGTAACCACGCAACAACAAACTCCACCAACACCAAAATTGCAACAACACCGACACCACCTGCACCAACACTAATCCCCCCCCCCCCCAACACCCACTGCACCACAAACTTTCAACACGAACATCGAACGCCGACAATAACACCAGCATCAACACCAACCAAGACCAACGCCAGCACCAACACCAACACGCACTTGAAGCACCAACACCAACACCAACCAAACATCTCACCTTTCCCTTGGGATCCGGCGGTACCCTCCTGCGCACACGAACATTCGAGTTAGACCCGGCACGTTCCCCCTTGACGGCGCCCCCACGCTCTGCCGCCGCACGCTTTTCCGCCTCCACCACCGCAGCCGCGGCCAAGGCCGCTTTCCGCAACGCCTCCTTGTGCTCTCGCACCGCCCGCCTCATACCGCCCGCGTCGTTCCGGTGCTGACTCCGATGCGCCTTTGTCACCGCAGCGCTCTGGCCGCTAGCACCGGCAGCGCCGGTAGCTCCGCGAGCTCCGTCTCCACCCCTGCCCGGCACCGAGGCGTGGCCTCCAGCACCGGCGATAATGCTGTCAAATACCCCGGCCGCATCTAGAGGTGGCGTGTCACCACCCGTACCACCACCATCCCCACCACCACCACCACCACTACCACCATCACCACCGCCACCAGACGAAGTCGGGTCTGCGCCAGCCGCTGCACCACAGTTAGCGATAAGCGCCTGAATTCCTGGAGAAATCCTCGCCGATGTCGAGATCGGTCGACGAGCGACGGGCACAGTGGCATTCCCGGCGACTTTCCCGCCCCCAATCGCATCACGCACCGCCGAGCCCACGCCTCCCCGGGCGGTGCTTGTCGAAGCGTTGGATTTCGACGCAGCGTGGGGTTTCGACCCGGCGTGAGCCTTCGCTCCAGAGTGGGTCTTCGATCCACGCCTCCGGAGAGGCGCCGGGTGGTCGGCCGGGCCGCAGCAGTTGCCCTTGTCGCCACCTGCTCCACCACCCCCACTACCACCGCCGCCAGCCCCTCCACCACAACCACCGCCGCCACCGCCGCCACCGCCGCCACCGCGAGATGCCTCCCTCGCCGAGGAAACCTTGCTAGTAGCGGTTGTGCCGCTTGGAACCGAGGAGATTGTGCCGCTTCCGCCGGTGCTGCCGCTGGCAGCTGAGCTGGCGGCGCGCGCGCACTGGGTCATCATCACCTCGCGCTCAAGCGCCGCAAGCTCTTCCGAGTCTACGTTGTTGCAGGAGCTGAGAGGGGAGTCGTGGCTGGATCGCCGGGAGTAGGAGCGCGTGTTTTGGGAGAGGCGTTTTCTGGAGTCGTTCGGGGCCCCGCTTCTGGTGTCGGGAAAGAGGGAGAGGGAGGGAGGGAGGCAGGGGGGGGGTATTTCCTGCATTGTTGAAAGGATGCACGCTCTCGGAACACATCATCCACTTCAAATACCACTTAAGAGCTTCTGCGGCTGATAGATCCCGGATGTTTCGTACATGTGACCTACAATAGCTCGTGTCGCTGCCGGGTAGGAGCCGTATAGTCTGCATGATCTACAGCTGTGGCTCATGTTTTTCTTCCGTCGGATCTGTCTATACTGATTCCGCACGACACTCGATGAAGGCAGGTCAGCACCTACATGATCTATCTGATCTATCTGATCTGTCCCAGCTGTGAAAATGATACAGTAGCACGCTACGTACAGGTTCCGGGTGGTATCATATACCCTGGTACCTGGTACGGCTAGATGTTGCTATCCAAGAACTGGCACGAACAACACTGCCATACGTACCCACAGGCCTATACACCCGTGGTCCCCGAGTGGTACGAGTAGGTGTTTTCGTTTGTAAATCTCACCGCAGATTTTTTTTTGTTCACTTCACGACGACTGTTGTAGGTAGTATCACGATGCACAGCAGTGTAGCTTGCGCAAAATACCACACTACGACTAGCGTACTCGCCACGGAGAATCCGTCAGTCAAAGTCCTCTTCTTGCACCACTCCGAATTCACCCAACAGACTCGGAGCCCCTCTCCCCGCAAAAAATACCGAAGGGAGACCTCGTTCGTCAAACACGTAAGCCGCGCTTGCTTGCCCTCACATGGCGGTGTCAGTCTTGACTTTGTCCGACCCCAACGAGTCCGTCCTGCCGTCCGCAGGCCACTTCGCCCTCGGGGACTCCCTGCTTGGCGGCCGCGGAGACCGTTGCGGCTGCCCCTGGCCTTGTCCTTGGTGTGGTTGGCTGGGCGAAGAGCCCTTGGTCTTTTGGGAGGCGGCAGCCCTCGCTTCCGCCCGCTGAGGAAGCACGATGGGGTTGGCGCCGCCGTGTTGAGAGCGTCGGAGAGGAGGGGGGGGGGGGGGGGGGGGGGGGGGGTATAAACAACACGGCAGAAAAACAAAAGGAGAGGAAGCGGCTAAGCAAAGCAAGTGGCGATGACTGTGTATGTCACGACTGGAACACAGCCCTCTCCACCATCCTCCTCTACGCAAGTTTATCGCTTTCGGGGTCTCTCGCTCTTTTTTTTTGTTAGTAGAAGTCAGGAAGTAAAAAAAGAGGAGTAAGACACGCACGTAAACAAGAACAAAAAAACGAGTAAAAAAAAAACACAAAACAAAAAACGAACGAAACAAAACAAAACGCAAAACAACTCGACCCTCACATCAAATCAAACCGAATAAAAGTAAAACAAAACGCAAGCAAATCAAACCTATATCCGAAAAAAAAAAAAACTTTACACCAAAAACAAAACCACCCTTGGATCGCCTCCAAAATTACCACGTGCTGATGTACAGTAGGTACCTCAATAAGCCCGGAAGCAGCCGCCTGAAACCCCGACCTGCTCCACCCCGACCCCGCCGCCATCGCAATAGCGTTCGCTGCACCCGCTGATCCAACAGATCCACTCCCACCGCCACCACCGCCACCGCTGCCAACACCGCCACCACCACCGCCACCACCGCCACCAACGCCACCTTGTGCGGAAACGGTACCTGATGACCTCGAAGATTTTCGTGCTGCCGCGGCAGGGGCGAAACTTTGATGCCCACCCGTGGTTGGCGTTGTCGGGCCGCTCCTGGGGTGCACCATACGTAGCAGGGGTTTGGAAATTAAGAGGGGAGTAAGTGGGGGCAGGGGCAGGGGCAGGGGGGGGGGGGGGGGGGGCGGGGGCGAATACCTGAGTCCCACCCATTGTAGGCGTTCGTGGGCCGCTCCTAGGGTGTACCAGGTACGCATGTAGCAAGAATTTGTCGAAATTGAGAGCGAGGTAAGTGGGGGCGGGGGCGGGGAGGCGTTGCCGGGGCGGGGGCGAACACCTGAGTACTGCCAGGCTTGGGCGTTGTCAGGCCGCTCGTCGCTCGTGGGGTGTACCAAGTACGTACGTAGCAGGGGTTTGCCGAGATTGGAAGGTAGATAAGTGTGTGTTGGGGGGGGGGGGGGGGGGGGGGGGGGGGGGGGGGGGGGGGGGGGGGCTCATTTGTTGCTTGTCTTAGATATTTGACCTTCGAACATACATTCTGGCGGAGTTTTCAAAGACTCCAGATGTGTACCCAGCAGGGTTTTGTACGTAGATATGTAAAGGAGGGCGAGTCAACGGGGGAGCGGGGGCTGAGATTTCCGGGGGCGTAGCAGGATTTTGTAGAGACTAAGCGGGTAAGTGGCGGGGGGAGGGGGGGCTAACGACACCTCGTGTGTAGGCGCAGTCAGGTTTTGCAGAGATTGAGTGGGCGATATGTGGGAGGGGGTTGAGGGTGTTGCTAGGCGGGAGAAGCAGTACGTGCGTGGGATACCGATGTGAAACACCATGCGAAAAACACCACCAACACGCACCATGAAAAATACGAGACCAGAAACACACCTTCAAAAACACATGGACACCATCAAAACCCACCATGCAGAACACACGGTCAACACGCGCCATCAAAAACACACCCATATCAAAAATACACCATCAAAACACACCATGCGAAACACACCATCAAAACGCAATCATGAAAACCCACCATCAAAAACACGCCATCTAAAGGCCACCATAAAAACCCACCATTAAAAACGCGCCAACAAAAAAAACACATCAAAAACACCCCCCATCAAAACGCACAATAAAAACCCACCGTAAAAAAAAGCACCATCAGAACCCACCACCACCGGACACACCATCGAAAAACGCACCATCTAAACTACAAAAAAAAAAATCACTGAAACGAATACCTTATACTATTATTGTAAAAAAGCAGCAATCGCAGCAGCACCGCCACCACCACCACCACCACCACCACCACAAGTGTTCTCAAGACAACAATGCAGACCCCACTCGGCATCATCCAAGCGAGCGACAGCACTCCGCTCCCCTCACCTCCGACCCCCTACCGGGGAACCTCCCCAGGAGGTCCTCGTAGTACCCCTGGGCGTGACGGCGGCCCGAGGGCTTGCCCGCGGACTGTGGCGATCCGCCGCCCAAGGAGCAAAGGGAGCATTCGACATCGACGATCGGCGACTGGTGGGCCCCTGCGGAGACGATTTGACATGATTCAAGATAAGGCGGCCAAGGGCGATATCGTTGATTACTTAAAAAGAGAGTGGGAAGAGGGGGCCGCCGTGGAAGGGACAGGCGTCAACGGCAAGGCTGAGCAAGCACGAGGTTAATGAAGAGGAGGTGAAGACGGGCGGGGGCGGGGAGGGGGGGGGGGGGAGGTTCATGGCCTGCATGGCAGTAGCCAAACTCAGATAAAGTTGGCTACAGGGAGAGCGAGGGTGGGGAGAGGAGGCCGCCGGGGAAGGGACAGGCGGGACGGGACGGGGGGGGTGATCATGACCCGCAAGGCCAGCAGTCGTACTTCGCATGGCCAAAGAACCTCGCATCCCAATATACAATGCTGGTGATGAATAGAGAATACTCGTGCCTCGTACGAGAAGAGAAAAATCGAAAAAAACGTTCTCCAGGAAATTTCGAAAAGGAAAACAGCTAATAGGGGGCAGTCAGCCGCCATCCCCACCTTCGTCCCAATCAGGGTAAAGGCCTCAGTACTCTCGCAAAACCGTCCGCAGAATCCGTCGCCCACTTTCCTCCTCAACAGCCTAATAGGCACCGGACTACCCCTACATATATATCGCGAAACAAACCGGACGAAACGAAAATACGTACAAAAAACGAAGAGAAACAATACATACCAGGGGTATAAAGAAAACAACAAGCGAGGCACAACGAAACAAAAAACCAGCGAGGGCACACCCATCCGTCCACCATCCCCCCACCAGGAGGCTGGTCCGACAGAAACACGCTCAGTTATCCCGGACACCCATGAGGCACCCAATGAAACAAAAAACAAAAAAAAAGACAAGAGGCGGGGGGTGAGAAAGAAAAATATATAGAAGCAGAGACAAAAACCATATCAACACACAAAAAAAAAAAATGTCTAAAAACAACAAGGGACACCCGTCTATCCCCTATCTCCACACCTTCGCGCTGGTAGGAGAAAACCCCGCAGTTCTACCGGAGACCCTCCCCCGCTCTGCGCCGCCGCCGCCCCCCCCGTTCCGCCCGACGCTCAGAGGCCCGCCAGGGGTGGAGCAGAACATTACCCCTCCTGCCGCCACCACCACACCGGACCCGGACCCATCGCCCCCGCTAGGCCCTCTCCTGTGGGAGGGGTGGGTTGAGTGCGCCATGGGTGCGCTGCCGGCGTGCCGGACCCTCCTGGCGGGCGTGCCCCCTGCCGAGCTCGAGGGAGAAATGCCGTAGGTTCCGCTGGCGTCGGAATTGGGGGAAGGGGGAGAGGGTGTGGGGGTTCGGGTTGAGCGAAGTTTGAAGTTTGATGTTGGATGGAGGCTTTTGGTTGGCAATGGGGGGGGGGGGGGGGGGTCAGGGTGACGTTGAAGTTGTTGGTTGAAGTTGTTGGATGGGGCTAAGGGTCAAGTTGTTGGGGTTTAATGTTGAAGTTGTTGGATGGGGCTAAGGTTCAAGTTAGGAGGTTGAAGTTGGACGGTCGGGGTTGGAGGTATGACGAGGATGGGGCTAAGATGGACCTGGAGAGGTAGCTTGCTAAGCTTGTCAAAGGCGTCGGTTCTCCTCGCTTTGGTGACAACGCGTGTTGATCATCGCTCAGTCCTTCGGTGGAATTTTGACTGATACGTTCAGACTTTTAGAAATATCCCGCAAAAAAAACAAACATTGTAGAACAAATAATATGGAGTACTATTTCAGAGGACGGCCACCGCTGTAACGAAGACTAAAGTCGTAGCTTGTCGCTTAGCGCCGACCGAGTACGTAGGCTAGTAAGGTATCCCGTGTAAGCAACACTTCCTTTGCAAAAAAGAACGACGGTATATATGTACGAATGTTCGCCAAAAACAATTCGCTATTGAAATGCATGTTTTTAGCGCAACACTAAATATAGTACACAATCACGATACTCGACTTGAAAAAGGAAAAGTATTTCCGCGGACAAAAAAAGGTGAAAACTGCTGAGAGATACAAACGTAGAAACAGAAGCAGAGAGAGGTAGCAACAGAGGGATAGAGAGAGAAGGAAGAGACACAAAAAAAAAGGAAAGAAGAGAGCGAGAAAGAGAGACGAAGAAAACAGAAAGAGCTTTCAAACCCATTCCGAACCAATGCACGTCTCCGACTTTCATGCCCCACAGTAGGCACTTCAAGGCAAACTTCTATCCTCGACATCTTCCACATAAACACTGGTATGATTCAGCTCATGTTACCGGGTGAGACCCGCACAATCCACGTCACTGCGGTAAATTTTCTGGGCAGGATCTGTACCACTATACGTACGGGTCCTGCATATCCTAAAACAACGGACGGCAAGTGACGAACTAGATCATCTACTGTACAGCAGTAGATCATGATGTATCTGTGTAGTAGATCATGACCTGTCCAACCATTGCTCACGTGCTGCTGCCTGTGGGGACGCTGGCGAAGACGCCGCCCCCAGGAGAAGAGATGGACTTCCGGCTCGCCGAAGCAGGGGTCACGGGCCGTGCCGACCCCGACCCTCCCCCAACCCCTCCCCCCTCCCCCTTCCCTCCGGATGCAAACCCCGCCTTGGCGCCACCATTGCCGTTGCTGCCGTCGCTGCTCATGTTTCCGTTGGCATTGCCGTTGAAGTTGCCGCTGAAGTAACCGTTGGTACTTCCGTTGAAATAACCGTTGGCGTTGACAGCTACGCCGTTCAGCGTCGTCCTCGGCTGTCGGGCTGAGGAACAAGAAGTGTTCGACGTCTTACCCCCACCCCCTCCACCACCGCCATTACCGCCACCGCCGAAGCCGCCGCCGCCGCCGCCCAATGAGTGGGCGCGCTGAGCCTTGGATCCCCTGGGGGAAGGGGTACCGGAGCTGGTGGAGAAACGCCTGTCTAGCGTCACGCGAGGCGCGCGGGCTTTTCTCGTGGAGTGGGAGAGATAAGTTGGCGGTGAGGGGCGTACAGGGGGAGGGAAGGGGGGGGGGGTTTAGGGGTGGAATGGGAAGGGTGGGGGTTAGGGGGGGGATGGGAAGGGGTAATGGGGTGGGCGACATGATGGGGGGAAGAGAGGGGGGGGGCGCGGGCGTGGAGGAGCTGGGTGGGGGGGTGTGGAGGGGCTCGGATTTACCTATGGCGGGATCGACTTAGTCTCTACAGGAGCTTAGTGTGCCTTATCTCACTATGGGCAAACATGTAAAGACCGCTCGGTGTTCATTTTAAATGCCTACGCGCTCCTTCATGTTTTCACGCAGAGTGGTAACACCCAAGACAGCGCACAAAATGACACACCTTCGGACTACCTTGCACGGTGGTGTGCCTGCCCGCGGCAAGGGTGCAAACGCCGAGCGACGCCGAGCGATGTGTCTGGTGGAAGAGCATCTCGGCGGAATTTTCCCCACGCAGGCCATCTTTTCGTTGTGTGTGTACCCCCACTATTTATCGTCGCAGAGGAACTCGTCTCAAGAACGTTACAGGAAAAAAAAACTACAGTAGATAAACCCTCCTAAGAAATTTCCAAGAAAACTATTCAAGAACTTTCTAAGGAAAAAAAGGTCGAAGTTTCTTTCCCTTCTAGGAAATTTCAGGGAACATCTTACTCTCAGGACCATCTGGTAATCTGTAGCTCTTTATTCCTCACTGGTGGGAGCGCCTCGAGCACCGCTGGTCGTCGGAAGCACGGAAGGAGTCCCTGGAGTGGGCTGTAGAGGAGGCGGTGCCATGGGAGGGGGCGTCCAGTTCTCGTCCCCTTGTACCTAAAAACGAAACAAAAAACACGATGAGAATACGAGATGTTGCATTTCAAGTCAGAGTGAACAAACCTCTACAAAATCTAGTCTGATGCCTGGTACGCCCCAACCACGCTCACCCGGAACAACTCATCGATTTCCACTTGAATTACTTATATGGATCATTCAGGGCGGATAGAGGTTACAGCATAATATACCAGGTAAAGAAAGGTTGGGTTGGCGTCGGTTGGCAACGACGCTATAAAACACGCGTCTCACCGTGTGAACTATTAATAGACAACCAGGGTACCTTCTTTTTTTTTTTTCGGGGGGGGGGTGGTTGCCATGGCTGATGGTCGAGTGATATCATTTCTGTGCGGAGAAGACCTTAACTCCGCACAAGGGGGATGATCGTAAGACGTAGAGCGTAAATATGGCGAGGCACCCACGAGGCAGTGGCCACAACAGAAAAAAAAACAATTAATTGACGTTGTCATCCATATGCAATAAAATCCGCCCCATATAAGGGCCGCGATCTTGACGAGGACCGTTTTTCAGTTTCTTTCCGAACAATACCGAAACGTCGGGAAAATACTGACAAAAAAACAGAAAAAAAACAGAAAAACACTCCTCGTTAAGATCGACCCTAAGCAGTTCTTACTAGAATGCAGCTCACCCTTTACGCGACTCGCTCAACACCTCAAGGCGCCTCCCGCTTGGTGCAAGCAATGTCTGCCTGGTCGGTGAAAATCCGACGTGCTTCATCCCGGCACTGTAGGGGTGCTAAGGTCTATGGGCATACGACTACGGGTATGCATCGTAATCAGTACACCGCCGCCTCACCCCCCCCGCCCACCCCACCGCGTAACTGCTCAACCCAAACAACGAACCGTGTCCGGCCAGCGATCCCTACCTGCAAACCGCCTCCGAAAGTCCTGGCCACGTGGACAGGGGACGGCGGTCGCCCACCGTGCCCCCCTGCCGCCACCACGCCTCCTGCCCCCTGCAAAACCACTCCCACGGCACTGCCACTACCACCACCACCGTCCCCTCCGCTGGGGGTGCGAGGCGTGCGAGATTCTCTTGCGGGGCGGCGTCGAGTCGTCGACCGACCCCAGGCTACCGCCCCCACGGGTAGGTTCTGGAAGGCCGATTGGGTACGGGGGGGGGGGGGGGGGGGGGGGTACAGGGAGGTGATAGGGAGGGGTAGTGATTAGCAAAAGTAATTATATGGTACGGTATGATATGGTGTGGCATGGTGGGATATGCGGTATGGTGTGTTATGGCATGGTACAGTATGGTATGGTATGGGATACCAAGTACCTGCTATTAATAGTGCAATATGGTATAGTATGGGCATGGGATGGCATGGGATGGTATACAATGGGTATGATATGGTTGGTATGGTGTGTCACGGCATGGTACGGTATGGTATGGGATACCTGGTAGTACAATATGATACGGGCATGGGTATGGTATGGTATTGTACGGTATGGCATGATAAGCCGTGGTATGGCATGAGCACGATGCGGTACAGCAGTAGGTAGTCCACGGACAACCTTCCACGGACAGGTACAATACCATCATGCTATCGCTACAAGCCCAGTACCACAAGCATGATCCCGGTATCGTGCGGCGACAACACAGAAAGACGGAACGGAAACGCCAGAAAAGCGCGGGGCTGACGACTGTGGTCTAGCTACTATATTGAGCAGGGTACAACACTACAGTCAACCCCTTTAGGAGTGCAGTCCCGTTTCGGGGACAAACCACTCGAAATTCTGAGCAATTTGTCCCCGAAATGGGACTGCGGTCCTAAAAGGGTTAAGGGTGACCTTTTGTCCGTAGCGACCACAAACAATGACGACAGCGACCAGAGATAAAAAATTATATCCCCGAAAGAAAAACACGCCTTCGGCCACCGTAGAGTTACTTGACTTTAGTGTGTATGATTCCGAAATGATTACGGGCATAGTGTGGGACGCCGCGTATGATGATACTACTGCAAACTAATGGCATGTCCGCAGACACGCTAGGTCACCTGAACGCTGAAAGTCGATTTTTTATTTGGAAAGCGCGTGAAAAAGAGAGAAATGGTACAAAAAAAAAAAACTCGTTTTTTTTTCAGGGTTTTTCCAAGGTACTGTTATCTCTGAATCACCGTATGTAACAAAACACTCCCGCGACTTGAGCGTTTAGCACCCTGTGACACAGCGCATCCAACAAAGCGATCCGCACACAAATCGCACATACCCTGGTATAGCTTACTCACACTGAGTGTACATAGAATCGACCAAAAGGGCTAACAAAACGCAAGCCTTCCTTTGGGCCGCGCTTGAGAAAGGCAGCAGCGGAGCAAAGGGCAATCGCCTTACAGGGAGCAGGACCAACGGCGGTATTATCCAACCAAGGGGTGGGGCGTGCAGCCCGCGACAACGCCATGCGGGGTGGTGGTCTCGAAGCCGGCGAGCGAAGCCGAGACAAAGCACTGCAGGAGCGGGACAAGAGCCCGTGTACAAGCAGCTGGTGCCGAAGCGAAGAGTCGCGATGCAGCCGCAACAATTCCAGAGATGAAGGCGCCCGAGCGCGCCTTCGGAGAAAGAGCTCAGGCTTGCGGCTGAAGCTGTAAAGATGAAGGCGGAGGAGAACGGGCCGCAGGCGGAGTTGGCAATGCGGTAGGAGCGGCAGCGTCGGCGTGAGCTAGCTGAGGAGGAGGCGGCCGCATCCAAGGCGGATGCGGAAGCCTTGCGCAAGCTGGTTTCTAACCTGAAGCAGCAAAAGCTTGGCTTCCTGGTTGCTGGCGGTACGGGCAGCATCCCTTGGCGAGGACGACGGCGGTTGTTGAGGGATCGGCGCTGATGGTATTTCGTCCGCAGGCTCGGCGGTCGACATGCTGACGCCGCGTGCACAACGCCCTTGCGCTCGAGAAGACCGCTGCGGTGTTGTTTTTGCCGATATTTTATACTCCGATGCTCGCGCGGTGCTCCAGGTTAACCCAAACAAATTACCCCTACCTTTGAGTGGAGTACTCAATTAATATGCTTTAGTTCTCACAAATTATTTTTGACTTACACTAAACATGCAATATCGGTTCTGCTGCTGCAGCGGCAGCAGAAAAAACTTGCTGGGGAGTACCACTTGCGTTGATATCTTCCGCCTCATTTAGTGATGTGTGTGACATTTGGTTGTCCTTTGATTGGCTTGGAAATGATGAAATAAATTCAAATAAGAACGACCAAAACCACTTTTTTCGACAAAAATATTGCAAAAGCGCACCCCTAACAGTAGTAACATTTATTACCAATAATATTGGCTGTCACGCTGTCACCTCTGCTGGCGGTTGCGCTTAGGCCTTGGTTAGTCCATGTACTGGACAAAGCGCTTTTCGCTGAGTGATACATGCCGTGAAACACGTGTGATAAGATGAGATAACACACATGTGATAAGATCACATTCGAGTGATAATAATAACACACGTGTGACAAGAGAACACACGTGTGATAAGACAACACACGTGTGATGAGATAACACACGGGTGACAAAAAAAACACCCTAATGATAAGATAACACACGTGAGGTAAGAAAACACACGTGTGATAAGATAACACACGCGTGATAACCTAATAGTAGCACCCGTGTGATGGATAACACACCTCCTTGCACGATTTTCGAAGCCGTTTTCTTCGACAATGGAAAGAGTGCAAACACCCAAGCGACGCGTCTACGGAAATATTGGTGGTACCCCTCCTTCCCTTGTGTCTGCTATTGATACTATCGATACTACTTCAAGTAACCCCCTGGGTTTTGAAAAACTCGGCCCGGAAAATTGCCTCAGGGGGGGGGTGTTATCTTATCACCCTATTTACGGGGGACCATAGTAAATAGGACCTACGGTACACACAAAAACCTATACACTTGCCTATGTTTACCGTCAATATTTGGTTTTATTTACTTATAAGTCCCCCGTAATAGTGTGATAGTCTTACACGGTACCAGTTGTCATGGACGACAGTGGGCCAAAATGTGATGACCGTTCGGTCTTCACATTTATACATAACCGGTCATTACATTTCCGACCAGACTAGAATACCTGCTACATGGTACCAAGGTATATACTCTTAATTATAATATTACGGGGGGCCATAGTTAATAGGACCAAATATACTCAGTAAAAATGGTTAAATATGTACCAGGGTAGATTTTTATGTAAACCATAGGTCCTACCGGTATTAACTATGGTCCCCCGTAATAGTAGTACCCTTGTATTCGCATATACAGCAGGTACCAGGTAGGTCCTGACTCTTTAGTGCCGTGCACCTATCCCGAACGACATATCTGACTCCTACGTCAAGAAACGTGTCTCGAGACTGTAGTCTCATAAAGGGATCAAGGCAATATTAATAGTATGTTGGGGCACGTACTGGTAAAAGGCTAACCAATTACCTCCCCAAACTTAAGGTTTAACCGATTGAACAGCCGCGGGGTCTTCGGTCTTCGTATGTTGTGTGGGGCCGTACGAGCCTATAGTCCCGTGAAGTCATCAGCAATCCCTGGGGACTCAGAAGGTATCAGTCTTTTATCACATTAGTGGCACGATAAAATTGACTTGAAAAAAAAAAAGGTATCCGATCATGGACGTGAGACTCGGCCTCGCGACTATTAATAGTATAAAAGGTAATCCATGTTGCTCACGAAGCCTACCTGGGGGCATAGCGCATCATGTCCCTCAAGTCTTGACAAAAAAAAAAATGAACCTACCCTTGTGTAGACTGTCAGATACGCTACACTACGTAACAACACATCGTTATCGTATACCTGGTATCTGGTATCTGGTATCGTACGATGGGACATACCCCTCTACTAGTAAGGTCCAGGCTGCAGCGATCGACGCGGGATCGTTTTGACCAACTCGCCGATGCGCTGAGCATGAAATGACCACTCCCTTGCGCCCCGTAGATGAACACCGACCGGAGGGCAGGCAGCCCGCAAAGTTTCATTGGAAGAAACAAAGTATAACGCCTCCACAACAAAATAAGAAGGGAAACGGGGATACCATGATATATACCTACCTGGTGATGACATAGATACACACATATATCCGGTAAGTGACGCGTATTGTTGTATATCGTATCGAAACTTGCGATATACCGCCCTTCCGATACATCGTAGTGAAAACGTTCGGTCTCCATCCCCTGCTTCCATCCCCGTGTTACGTACTATTAATAGTATACCAGGTATATACCAGGTATATATATATATTCTTAAACAACGAGATCGAGGATTTCGTCCAATAAACTCGTCTTTCGTCTTGTTTGTGGTACTTCGAACGCCCGTACGAGGGTTTTAGATAGGGGATGGCCCCGTACATGAGGGAGAACAAAATATGAAGCTGCAGAGGTCAAGGAGTGTGTATGTGTGTGTGGATATGCTGTTGACACCGAACGACAATTTCGATCCATCGCTTACTGGTACTGAATCGGATGGATTTTTTGTTCATATCGGCATCGTACACACATACCGAACTCGATTATGATCACCGACTTCCGATAGATACCCAACAGCAGGTGTGACACGCCACGCCGCCGAAAGCGCGAAAGACAAACAAAAGGTTGCGAAACGGCGACCAGAGGAAACGGCTGAACCTTCCTCGTCGTTGGTTGTTTTCTCTCTCGTAATACTATTAATAGTAATGTGAATTAATAATGCAGTTTCAGTCACCACGGCCTGCTTCAAGTCCAAACAAAAAAAAAAACGCGATCATCATCCATCATTTTTTTTAAATTTTATTACGAGAACTTTCCCCCCTCACACTCACACGGGCGAACGTGAAAAAAAAAAAACGAGAAATTTCCACAAAATTTCCCCCCGACCACTCCGTGAAAGCCATTGGAGTAATAACTGCATGTCCGGCAGGATCTTCCACGGGTCGGGCTATTCGTTGTTTGGGGGCTGTCAATAGGAAGCACTTCCTGGCGGGGGTTAACCCCTTTAGAACCGCAGTCCCGTTTTGGGGACAAACCAGTCAAATTTCAAGTAGTTTGTCCCCCAAACGGGACTGCGGTTCTAAAGGGTTAAGGCATCAAGGTAGAGGAGGTTCCATCGTATCCATAACAATCTGGGAGATAAGATCTTTAGATTGGTGGGCTGTTCAGGTATGTTGGTTTCCTGTTGGGGTCAGGGAACGGGCGAAGACGCAACCCGCCCCCTTACTCTATAACCCCAGCCCTAACCCTAACCCTAACCCTCACCCCAAACCGCAGCCAAAACGGGGCAAAACTGGCCATGAAAAACGCGGCTGCGCCGCGTTCGCATCGAACCAGGAAAATTCTGCAATGCGGACGACGATTCTGAAGTGCAGACCGCGCGACGCAATACTCACGTCCAAAAAACACCCCCACAGATCCTTCCTCCCAGATTCCATGAACCTACTCTCAAGGTACGTGCGGGCGTAGGAGACCGACTGTGAAGGTTTTAACCTTTCCCCTTTTAGAAGTCATGTCCCGTTGTGGGGACAAACCACTCGAATTCCGCGTAATTTGTCCCCCAAGAGTCCTCAAAACGACACTGCAGCTCCTCTAAAAGAGTTGACCCTACTGGGGCAAACCGCAGTGCCGTGATAGGTAGGGGACAACCAAACGACCAAAAATTATAACCAGTTTGCCCCCAAAACGGGACAGCCTGTGCTACTTCGTACAACAGAAAAAGGGTTTTAACCAATTAATCAGAACCGCACCCTCGTTTTGGGGACAAACTACATAGAATTTGAGTGGTTTGTCCCCCAAAACGGGACTGCGTTTCTCAAAGGGTGTATTTAACACTGGCCCCCAGCACGGACCCAGAACGGTCCAAAAATCGGTCGAGAAACGCGGGTATGTTGATACGCCGCCTTCGCAATTGTTTTACGAACCATTATTCCGAAAATCGCCGAAAAAGATTCCCCCCGCCCCCGCAAACACTTTACCGCAAACACTTTACCGCAAACACTTTACCGAATGTACGAACAGCGTGCGAGATAAGACGTTACCAGGTATACTCCTAGTATACCACCACACACGCGCCCCCGGACGATTCTCGAAAGCTGATCGTCTCGACAACACGGCGAGAAGCCAAACGACGAGGGGTGTGTCTACGGAGAGGTCTCCCCAAAGCCGCCTTTCTTCGTTGTGTGCGTCCTCAAAGCCCTGAAGGCACGTTTCGTCACCGAAATGGGGGTGTGTTTGTCTTGCGCGTGGTACGCGGTAATAACCCCTTTACGACTCCAGTTCCGTTTTGGGGACAACAACCACTCAAGTTTCAAGTAGTTTGTCCCCAAAAACGGGACTGCAGTCCTAAAAGGGGTTATAAGTGACCGCTGCGAGATTCCTGAAAAATTCGCGGAAAATTCCCATCGACCACTCCCTGAATAAAATACTATTATGAAAATGAATAATACTGGTCAAAAAGCCCGTTGAAATTGAGCTGGAAAGTAAGGGTGGCCCAACATATTGCTCGTACTTGTGATACGTAAAAGAGCACAACGGAAAACATAAAATATTGAAATTTCGTCAGACCTTCTATACGAGTGTCTTTACGTCTTTTCGGGACACGGGCGATACGGGGAATACGAAAAATATGCTGTCACTTTGACCGAAAATATAGCCCCGATTGGACTCTGATATGCACATAAAATGGAGCTCATATTCCCGGCTAGGGTGGCACACTGATTTGCGTGCCGTTACACAGCAATTCGTAGTATTACGGGGGGGCATAGTTAATAGGACCCATGGTATACATAAAAACCTCTATATATGTAACCATTTTTACGAGCAGTATTCGGTCCTATTATTTACGGTCCCCCGTAAATAATATCAACAGCAGCATTAAATAACAGCCGTGGAGACGAAAAGTTCCAAATTCTGGAAGTCGGAAACAATATCGCAGCTATCGAATTTTTCAGATGGTCAAGGGCAGGCGGGATCAGTATGAATACAACGCGCCAAGCCACGACCATCGTTTGTATGATACTGTTTGCTGTACTATGAATATTAACAACGTATATACGCACTACAACGGCAATCACATAGCCGTTGAAAACGATGTCAACAAATCGGAACAATAGCAAGCTTTGATAGAGTACTGCTGTACACACGTTATCGTACCCGTACCACATACCAATCACTTCGCAGTGATGGCTCCTGAGCAGATGCTGAATACGTTGGGCTGCGACCTGGCTGGTTGTATATCGACTATTTTCTATTAATAGTTGTCTGTGAGGTAGAGTTGCAGCGGTGCCAACAATCCGATTTTCTCGTCTTCCGCTCAAGACACAGCGCCTTCCGGCAACCAAAAAGAGGCAAAAACTAAAAAATAATACGGAGGGACACACATAATCCGTAAATCTCTAGGGTAGGGAATCAGGACGGACACTGGGAGTACTGGTGAAGCTGGGTAGAAAGGACGATTTAATGTGAAGACAACAACAACAACAACAACAACAACAACGACATAGCAGCCAGAACCAAATACTACTACTGTGTGGGAACGAACACAATGGGGATACTTTGTGTCAGGCAAATGGTCTTGGGGTCCATCGTAGATTCTGATCACCAGGTACTACGCATTGACTGTGCCTCTCGCTAAGAGCTGAACAAGCACAACGAGCACAACGAGCACGTGGCAGCTTCAGTTTGTTCTGCGCATGCACATTCACTCGATACGAAACACAAGCTGCTCGTCAGCGGCCACGGGACAGGCTCCACTACTACTGGTAATAGTGCTGCGTGACAGCTTCACAAATCGGACAGGTCCTTCAGGTCCTAACATGCCGGTATGAGATGCTGCGCACGACCTATCTGTACAGTACAGATCTAACCCGGGAAAGCGATCTACTATTTCGGGGGATCATAGTAAAGAGGACCAAATATTGTTGGTAAAAATAGCGTAACACAAAGGTTTTTTGTATGGGCCGTAGGTTCTACCTGGTATGTAATATTGCCCCCCGTAATAATAGGACCATGCAGAGTACGCGGCAAAATGATCTGTACCATACGGACCGGGGACATATCTGCCCTGAGGGACCTTAATACATCACCAAGTGAGAATCGACGATCCATCTCACATGTCCGAGGCCGGACGGCTTGAAAGACCATCCACTCGAGCTTGGATTACCACGTCCAACGCACTCCACCCCCTACCTTTGCACGCATTCCACTTGTTGCTGTTACCTCGTCGAACGAGTCTCCAGAGCGGAATGTATCAGTGGTGCTGTACCAGGTACCCGCCCTTGACACCGCCACAATCGCCGTGACCGTCATCACCACCCCCTACAACCGGCGCCATCGCCATCATCACCATTGCATCAACGATCACCTACGAGCTCAGCCCCGTCATAATCACCGCCACCACCGCCACCACCAACACCATAAACTACAGCCACCACCAACAACCCCAGCACTACCACTGCCAACACCACCACCAACACCGCCAACTTACCTCGACGACCTCCTTGGAAAGCCTTTCGGACAGCTCCCCTCTCTCGTCGCAGTACTCCAGCTTGCGGTAAAACTGCAAAAACAAGAAGAAGAAAAAAATCGAACACAAAGCAGGGTGCACACACAATTTTAAAAACCATTAGAGGGAAAAGGTCAGCTGTGTACAGCGAAGCGGGGATATGAGATTTCTTGGTTTGGTTAAAAGCCTAAATAAGGTGTTCCTGTTCCATTTGAGCAAAAAAAAAAAGGTACATGTAGGACCAACAAAAGCAACAAAAAAAAAAGTTCGAGCACTCGTACAACAAAGTAATTCGGGGAGATACAGCACAAACGTGTACCTGGTACGTATTTAGTTCTATCCTCTACCTTTCGTTCCCTCAAAAAAAAACACGTATATGGCTAAAAAAACGTGACCACCTGTATTGGGCTACATACAACCCATCGTGTTTTTGTACCAGTATATGCGTACGACGGAAACTGGCAATCAGATGGATGATGTGGGCGACGTGATTTCGTCGACGAGTCAGAAGCGCACACACAACACCACCACTACGGCACTTGTGAGTGTGCGTAGACGAGCAGAAATCAAGCAAACAGGCTGCCATTTCAAACGATCAAGCCAACATCCTGGTGGGGAGATGCCCAGGGGACGGCTATTCCCTTTCGACACAAGGCGTATGTGGAAGGTATAGGCTCACCACTAACAAAGAGCCCGCAGACAAAAGGTTATGAGCCTCGCGTTTTGAGGGACGACACCAGATAAATGGGTTGAGAAATCGTGCTCAGCGACGCGACGAGCGCGCGCGCTAGACTGAATCCTCCTGGTACACAGTACCTTGATCTCAATAAAGGGAGCAAGGATGGTGTCAAAGTAAAAGCTTCGAAGGCTCGGTCAGACTATAGGTGCTTCTTGTTGTCTGGCCCGTACCGGTCGGTGACATAAGGATGCAAGGAGATCAGAAAAAAACCGTTGTTCTTAGAAAAACACACACACATACACGCGCTCAGGAGGAACAGATAACTAACTGCTCGACGGACGAAGCAACACGAAGGACAGGGAGATTACCGGCACGAGGACGGCGGGGCGGGCGGACAAAGACAGGAACAAGGCGTGAAACAAGATTGTGTGTGGGAACATACTGCTGTAGTAACCATTCCGAATATCCCTCTACAATGCCTCCTTGAGCAGTGGCGGCCGCCTGCTGCAGTGCCCCGGTAATCGCTCGGTACAGATGGGATTACCGCCAGCGTAGCAGTGTGCTGCTAATAGTTCCGGTTGCCGCAACAGCAGCGCCGGTGTTTATCGGCTGGCGCACACACGCACTATATAGAGGGACCACAACTACTACTGCTGCTGTTGCTTGTGGTAGGAAATGGGGATTATATATTCCGGGTCATCAGTCATCAGGAGTTGTCTTATCATGCGGTACTACTTGAGATAATGTGCACACGAAGCTCGACGCTCTTTGTTGTTGCTGTTGTCATCGCATATATGCGTGTGTGCTGTTTCGTAGTCCGGGGTCACTATTAATATTAATAGGACAGGTTCCAACAATCCTGGAATGTGCAGGAGGGGGAAATATATACTTCGAAGTATATACCTGGTACCAGGTTGGTACCAGGTATATATCTATTAAAACAAGAAACAAGCCCCGAAACATACTGTTCATACGTGAAAAAAACTAGAGGGATGTCGCTTCCAGCAGATATGTACACTGGCACCACTCTAGTAATACCAGAAACAGAAGGAATTCATGCATGAGCCACGAAGCCCCAAACAGCACTCACATACACATCCGTCAGAGTTGGTGAAGTACATGTCAAACGAAAAACTAAAAAAAGGTACCGTAGCGTACGTACGTACGCACATGACATGTAGCGGTGGTGACCCTACAGCAGTGCGGGTTGAGTAGTGTGTCAGCTGCCCTTTACGAGCAGCGCCTGTGAAATCGCTCATCAGACAGATGGCAGTGTGGCAAGTGTCCGGAGTAATTATTACGGGGGGGGCATAGTTAACAGGACCAAATATTGCTAGTAAAAATGGCTAAATATATAGGTTTTTATGTACACCATAGGTCCTGTTAACTAGGGTCCCCCGTAATTAGTACCGGTTGCCGCTATAGTGCCGGTATTGTCGGCGGACGTATACCGGCACCACAGAGGGGCCGCTACTATTTTACGAGGGGCCGTAGTTAACAGGACCAATGGTAAACATAAAACCTATATATTTAACCACATTTACAAACAATATTTTGGCCCTATCAACTATGGTCCGCCGTAAACTATACTGCTGTGCGAACAAAACGGTATCCGCCCACGTACGAACAATAAAGCGTACCTTGGGGGTGAGGAATAGCTTGGCAAAGTCGAAGAAAGTGCGGAGGACGGGAGAGGCCTGGATCACGATCAGCGCCGACAGATTCTTCTTGTACCTGGACCGTGCACGGGGGGAGAGCAACAACACGCGGCAATTTTCACGGAAGGCAGTAGGTAACATCAACGTCGACAGGCTGAATGTGAAAGACGCACAAGAACATACGCCAACAAATCACCGTGTTACATTTTTGCCTTACCAACAAATAAAAACGTTGTTTGGGCGATCCCGGAATCCTGTCGACAACTGGAAGCACCTCTCTACGAGTGCCTCCTAATTGTGTTCTGCAGGACTTTCGCGTTTTCGCCACAACTCCGTCTGTAGTGTCTATCGGAACGCCTCCCGCCATGCAAGAACCCCTTTGGTGCACTGGCCACAGCTAGTGTGGCAAAGCGGCAACGAATCCCGTGTCTTCTTTGAGGCGCAAACTCGTCGCAGAAGCTTGAAAATGTGGTTCCAGGTCGCGGTTCTACAGTAGTACTCCAAACAAGTTATACTTCACAGCTCAATCAAGATTTTTTTCTCGAACAAATACATATCTGAGCACTCGCACAAAGCAGGAAACATACTACTTGCGTTTTTTTTCCAACGTTTCTCTAGACCTTTGAGGCGCACTTCTGAGGCCGATTTCGGCGCCTTAACCCTTTTTAAGAACCGCAGACCCGTTCTGGGGACAAACCAGTCAAATTTCAAGTAGTTTTGTCCCCAAACGGGACTGCGGTTCTAAAGGGGTTAACCCTTTTAGAACCGCAGTCCCGTTTTGGGGACGAACTACTTAGAATTTGAGTGGTTTGTCCCCACAGTGGGAAGTGCGGTGCTAAAGGGGTTAAGCATCGATCCCCATGTCTCCCACGCCCTGCGATGCCTCCGTCGCTTGTATACGCGAGCACAGGAATATTCCTGGACGATTTCATCCCGGGCTTCCCACCCTTGACCATGAAGGTTGTCTAAACAGGCGGCGTAACTGCCTCAACCGGAGCTGCTAGTACGGGGGGCCATAGTTAATAGGACCTATGGTTTACATAAAAACCAATATATTTGACCGTTTTTACTAACAATATTTGGTCCTATTAACTATGGTCCCCCCGTAATAGCTGCTTCCATGTGCGGAGGGAGGACCGAATATATCCAACTGTGGGAGGACAAAAGACCCCATCAAGCTACAGAGCAGGCTCTATCACGACTTGATTGAGTTCCTCTGGAGCGACGTGTGTCATTCTGAAGGACTGTGTGGGGAGCACGGCGGTGTCTGTGAAAAAGACCTTGTGATGGGGCTGATATTGAACCCAACCTCGCCTTCTCCAACTCGAGTCGTTATTCGATGGCTGTTCACTTTAGGTTTCGTGGGCAATGCAAATGCAACACAGGTGAGACCCTTAACCCCTTTAGAAACCGCAGTCCCGTTTTGGGGACAAACCAGTCAAATTTCAAGTAGTTTGTCCCCAAAACGGGACTGCGGTTTCTAAAGGAGTTAAGTCAACTAACAGAGGAGTTAGTGCCGGACTGCCCGCAATAAAAACGCAACCAGGTCATGGTGAAAGCAACGTACTGCTGTACAAAAAATGTCTCCCTTAAGGGCGTCGACTTCGCACCGGGATGCGATCGTTTTTCAGCGCTCGTTTCCTCTTTACGGAGAAAGGTAGGGTGCTAAAGTCGCACCAGGTACGTTACATCTTCGCAAGGTTCTCGACCAGATCCTTCCGAAAACGCCTCCCTTGTTCGGTATCGGGAAACCTTCCCGTTCTGGAATCAAAAACGCGCGGTGCAAAAACCGATCGCTTTACCCCCTGTGCGAAATCAACGCTCTTGAGGTACGCAGCAGTAGCAGCACTGCCGGTCACTCTGTGGCGCAGGCATGTATGCGCCAGGCAACAGCAGTACCTGTACTATACGTAGCGGCAACAGGCACTATATACTCCGCACCTTGCCACACCAGTTGATTCCAACCAGTGCCAAGCGATTCCACTATTCCAACCAGTGCCAAGCGATTCCACTGGCATTGTAGCGGGCAGCCGGCACCACTCGAACGTTACTACGGGGGACCATAGTTAATAGGACCAAATATTGTTGGCAGACATGGTTAAATGTGTAGTTTTCTATGTATACCACAGGTCCTAGTAACTATGGTTCCCCGTTATAGTACCAAAAAGGTTCCCCCCTCCAGTACTCAGACCACTGCTGATTGTACCCGAGGGTAGAGGATACGGGCGGTGGGCGCACTCGGTGACTGTACACCAGTACTTACTGCTTGTGTACCCTGGCATATTTACCGTTTTGGGACTGCAGTCCCGTTTTGGGTGCAAAGCACTCGAGTGTGATTGGTTTAATCACATGGCACACCCCTCGGGATGATTTTCCGAACCGCCTTTCTCCAAAAAGCAGGTGGGAAAAAACGAACACACCACGAAATTGATGGTGTTGGATTGAAGATATCGTCGAGAGCTTCCCTGTATACTACTGTAGACACGCCTCTCTCGAGGTTTGCACTTTTGGATAGAAGATATCGTCGAGACTTTTCCTGTATACTACTGCAGACACGCCTCTCTCGAGGTATGCACTCCCCCCCATTTTCGAGTAAAATCAGCTCAGGGATATTCGCCCGAAAACGATGGTTGTGGATTCAAGATATCGTCGAGGGATTTCGTATATTTTGCTGTGGACACGCCTCCCTCGAGGTTTGCACTCTCCGTCATTTTCGAGAAAATCAGCTTTTGGAAACTCAACGGAGCGGGTATGTTGTTTAATCACACGCGTTACACGGCGGAGTTAACCCTTTTAGGAACTGAAGTACCGCGTTGGGGACTAAATTAAACACTCGGGTTTCGAGTAGCTTGTCCCAAAAAACGAAACTGCGGTCCTAAAAGAGTTGCACGTAACACTTCCGCGACAAGGAGAGAGCGACCAAACGAAACGTACAAAACCAACGTCGGTTATACCAATGTCAGAGGGATATCCCGTGAGGTGCCAGGTACAGTACACCAGCGAAAAGGTGGGAGGTGGAAGGTGAAAGGAAGGGTAAAAAGTCTCCCGTGTGATATTGCCAGTATATACGTACATCACATACCAGAGTACGTATATACAGCAGCAGTAGTACCGCCAGTGCGCGGTGCAGCCCGCTCCATCAATCCGACACAATCGCTCGACAGCACAATGCAATGACACATTATTTCCGAACACTTTTCATCTCACAACGGCACACAAATTCTTCACAGCAGTACTGCTCTAACGGGTATACCTGGTATGGTGTATATATGTACGAGTGGACCATACGACGATGACGATACGTGTGCAGTGTAAACGAGGGGCGGGGTCGGCCCCGAGCCGCGAGGTACGAGGGTGGGGGCAGGAACCATACACCAATACAACCAATACGCATGCTATCTCCTGCTGTAGTGAACCAGGGGATACATGTATACCCAGTATCATACGAGCGTTACTGGCCTTTCGCGTCACCCTTTCAGGACCGCAGTCCCATTTTGGGAAAAACCAGTCAAGTTCTCAGTACTTTGTCTCAAAAACGGGACTGCGGTCCTAAAAGGTAAATAAAGTCAGTATCGCAAAGGACAGGGGTATATAGTGCGCTAATGGGCAGGAGAAAAAAAGATCGACATACTCGCATACGTATGGTCCGTTTTGCCTTTTTTTTTGCGTTTTGATATCTGCTTCTGTTTTAGTTTTGTTTTTGTTTTTTTTTTGCTTAGCTTCATCTTCTTTTTTTTTAGGTTTTTGTCTGCTATTAATAGTCTCCTTTTTGCTTCCCTGGTGTCCGCAGTGGTGGAGTGCGTATGCTTGTTTTTTGTTTTTTGCCTCTGTTTTTACTTGAGGTATTTCTTCCACTCCAGAGTTATTGGAGCCTGTCCTGCGACCACGGACTGCATTGAATTGTGAGTTAATGTGAGAACAACAACAACAACAACAACAACAACAACAACGTATACATGCTGTTAACCCCTTTAGCACCGCACTCCCATATGTGGGGACAAAGCACTCTAATTATGAGTAGTCTGTCCCCAAAACGGGACTGGGGTCCTAAGAGGGTTAATAGTAGACCATACCAGTATGCGTCGTACATCAACACTTCAGTATTTAACCATGAATACTGGTTTTTGCCTCCCGCTATCCTTTGGCTACCGCTCTTGCGATAAGGGGCCTATCTCACCGCCGGCTGATGAGCGGGACTGGAGTCTGGAGTGAGGACTATGGCAGCAGTTGTTGTTGTTGTTGTCTTCACATTAAATCGTCCATTCTACTCAGCTTCCATCAGTACACCCGTAGCGGGAAGGGGGGAGAAGAGCCTGCTATGTGACCCCAAATCTGAGTTACGAGTTGGAAGGAGAGAGAGAAGAAGATGTGCGAAGATAATGAATGGGATGGAAAACAAAAAAAAAAAAAGTGTCCGTCCTGATTCCCTATCCTAGAGAGATACTTTTTCTGTGCTCACAGACGGCTGGTGAAACAGAGGAACAAAAATAAAACGAAATCGCCAATTCAAGTGTCGAGCTATACAGTGAAGCGTCAGCGTACCGGGTGCGAGAGCACAACAACACACAGCAAGACCGGAAAAATCAGAGCAAAAAGACAGTAGAATAGCATAATAGTAGGACAGGTCGGGACCCATACATCAAAAATGCGTCGGGGAGCTCGCGTAGATCTAATCTGCCCGTACAGGCGAAAATCCTTGGATGTATGTATATATATATGCCCGCATAGCAGCTGTAGAGCATTTCCAAGCACAACAACCCCACGGGACACTAACCAATCAGGCTTCTGGTTAGGGTTACAGGGCTAAGGTTTCACTTCCGGGTCGGGGCGGCGGCAATATCACCGTCGAGAAGAAAAAAAAAGTCATGTACGATACGAGTTAGTCTCGTGGCAAACCCCTTTCAAGTACCGACCTGGTACATACTATTAATAGCGTCATTTAATGCGGGCCGCACAAAATAATAAGTATCGAGCAGGTCGGGAGTCAGAGGGACCATAGTTAATAGGACCTATGGTATGCATGAAAACCTATGTATTTGACCATTTTTACTATTAAATTAAAATATTTGGTCCTATTAACTATGGTCCCCCGTAATATTACGGGGGACCATAGTTAACAGGACCTATGGTACACATAAAAACCTATATGTTTAAGCATTTTGACTAACAATATTTGGTCCTGTTAACTATGGCCCCCCGTAATAGTACTGCAGTGAGTCAGAACGTCAGCTGCTCAGGAGTCGCGAGGCCCTTGAAGGCGAGGAAAAGCTGCACCCGCACCGAAAAAACGTGGCCTCGTGAAGATCACGTCGATGTCTTTCCATACAGACAGACGCATCGCTCGGCGGAAAATCTCTGCCCGAAGTCGGGAAAACCGGCTTCGAAAATAGTCCGAGAGGGTGCCTTATCTTCTAACCCTTTTAGGACTGCAGGCCTGTTAATAAAAGGATTATACCAGGTAGGTAGGTGTTACGTGGCACTGCTGTGTTGTTCGTCGTAAAAAGGCACGGGAACGAAAAAAAATGGAAAGAAGAAAGAGGCGACAACACAGCACACAGCACACAGCAGACAGGACAACAGAATTCAGGAAACTGACGACAGCAGTAGCGGCCACTGCTGTACATACATCGCCATACACGACAGTACAGTAGTACGCGAAACTAAAAACCACGACACGCTACGGCAACATGTACGAGCCATCCCCGTAATTCGTGTATTTCGGTTCGGGTTGGAGATATTAATAGGAGACAGGGTTACTATAATATCACGGGGGACCATATTAAATACCAGGTAGGACCTACGGTACACACAAAAACCTATATATACGTATTTTTACTATAAATATTACGGTGAACCATAGTAAATGGGGCCAAATGTTGTTCGTAAAAATAGGTAAATATATAGGTTTTTAGTGTTACCGTAGGTCCTGTTTACTATGGTCCCCCGTAATAATTTCCTACCAGGTATTTGCTATGGTCCCCCGTAATATTAACAGTGTTAGATGGCGGCCATTACGGCTGTGAGAGCTGTAGCGAGGGGGTATCACGCGTACAGTATGGTCAGGGTTGGTCCAGTGAGATGAGACTGTACTCTGTACTCGTAGGGCTCCATTGTCTTCGCGCGCTGATCTGTGGGAGTTGGCTGGTGACCTGGAGAGGACGCGCTTAGAAAACCCAGGGCCTATGACCCGGGGATAGCTGCTAGATGCCCCCGTGGTCCTAGTATGGGAGATGTTCACCCTTCTAGGACCGCAGTCCCATTTGGGGGACAAAGCAGGCAAATTCGAAGTGATTTGTCCCCAAAACAGGCCTCCGGTCCTAAAAGGGTGAACATCTCCCATGCGGATCAATCAACACTCGCGACCATCGCTCCCCCACTTTTCAGCCCCACTTGCAAACTAAGCTCGTGCGACCCCGCTGGCTGTCTGAATATAATATAGCCACAACAAAAACAACAACAAAACGGCCCGATACACATCATGGCATGTATGTATTTGTCTCGTTGTCGTCTACGAGGGATGCATGTGACCATTCCAGCTACGAGTACGATGTGCAACCTGACTGTATTAGCTAAGATATAGGGCCCCCCGTAACGGTCAAGATATAACGGTAAATATACATTGATGTAACTGCTGTAAATATATTACAGCAGTACAAGGGCTCCGCATGGGTACCGGCATTCATGTTTCGGCCAGGGTCGGGGTAGCAGTTCGCCTCGTTCAAAAGATAGCAAACAACAGCAGTACTCCGCACATTAAAAAACAAATCCTTGTAGTAATATTAATAGTATGGAAAGAAATGCCAAGGGTTCGATATTCGAGCCAAATCGTCTACCAGGTACACTTCTATTGGAAATGCTATTCTAAAGCGAAACCGATGCCAAGCTTCAGATTTGGATCGGATTATCACACCAAAACCAATACGGCAGGTGGTGTATGTACAGTACCTTGTATCTGGTACAGGTTGATATATGCGTTTGACTCGGAATAGCCTTCGCGTTTTCGCTAATTCCGAGCCCACCCCGACTGACTTTCTCGTCCCGCCACGAAGAGACGTGTCGATTGCGTTTAAGGGGGACAATTCGACTCAATCAAACATCCGGGACTGCTGCTGTAGCACGCTCTGGCTGACCGCTGACTGCTTGCTGCATGCTTTTTTATGTAGCCATGGAGAGCTTCTCTTGCCAGATCCGACCCTCACAGACCGATTTTTCACGTAGACAGAGCACAGAGAGACGAGCTGGCGGCCTTCTGCCTTTGTCGTTCAACTCTTCGATTGTTAGAACACAAAGAATCTGCTGGTTTCTGCTGCTGGTGTAGATCACACTCCCCACAGAGGGCGGCGTCCAACACAAGCTACGAAAAATCGTAGGTTATCGTCGGGCAGCAGACATAGCAAAGGCCAGCGGTAACTCGTGGTCGTGCTACAATTACACCAGTGTAATATTAATAGTCGCATGCAGCTTGTCTTTGAAGCTGCCGCGTATTCGCACGTGTTTCCTTCATGCTCGTGCTCCTAAATGCACCCAATTTCAAAAAAAAATTAAAAAAAACTGGGATATACTTTTACATGAAAAATCCAAGTTCCGGGTGTAAAATAAAGATTCGAAAACAAAAATCCAAATATCAGACCAAGAAAATCTATGAAACAATACCCGAGAAAATAAAGAAGATACTCGCATAATATCGTACGTGGAGGAATAGCAGAGCGTGCGTACTCATAGTCGTAACTACTGGAAGTATGTGCTCATACTCGTACAACGCTCGAGCTCTGAGTTAAGCTACAACTCATCGGGGCATGCATCTGTTCTTCAAGCCGTACTGGTATACTCGTACGAAGTATTCATGCCAGGGTACATGCTCGTTCATTCATACACTCCCTCCCACGTGTCCTCGAAACCGAAAATCTTCAACTCACGGTAAAAGGGGTAATATGTTATGAAAATCCTACATCCAGCCTTAAATCCCGAAAACCAAAAAAAAACAGTTTTTTTTTTCAAAAGTCATTCCATGTTCATACTCGTACTTCCGTTCCCCTCTCTGCCTCGGCAAGGAATGCTGCGAGGCATGCCCTATCAGGCTAATAGCGAGTGGGGTAGGCCTTTCTGGCGGGTGTAAGGCCGGACTCACCCTCAAGGAGTGATACCTTCTCGCTGCTGCCTGTGGCCGCGAGGCTCAGGCGGCAGTAGAGTTGGGTCGTACGTGGTGCGTCAGGCACGGAGACCTACGATTCGCGCGTCTTTTTTAGGCAGCTGCGGCAGAGCAGCAATGCTCAATCGGGGTGTCCGTGCGCGGAGGCAGGCGCCACCACAGGCCACACTACGGCACAGTCTATTGCGCCGGTAGGAGGTTGGATTCGACGACGAGGAAGGAGGGAGACTGAGCGTCGACGTGCGGGGAAGAGACGGATTGACCTCCCCCTGCGCGAGAATTTTTATTTTCCAGATCAGAACCGCAAGTGCGAGGAGCATTTTGTTTTTCAGGATGACGGAGAAAGGGAAACGACTGGAAGGGAATGGCAACGAGTGCACGCGCAAAGGAGCGGGTGGATTGGGCCAAGGCGATGATGCGGCCATGAAGAGCGGCAGGAAGACGGTGCATGGAGACCCATGATCTGCGCGCACACTATCATCACGAGAGAAGCAGTCATAGTTCTTTTCTCCTGGTATTGTTTTTCACGAGGCAGAATAGTATCTACCGGTACTTGTTATAAACGTCGTCACTGGTCTTTGTAGTTTAACTAGTTGTATACCCTTCATGGGGAATAACCTACGCAATTATCAGGGACGTGGTATCATAACTGTGCTGCACCTTTTTGTGTCAGACAGTCCGGGAAGAGATGGCGATCGTTGATATTCGTGTGGTAGTAAGGTTCGATTGCTCCTTTTTTCACTGCATATCCGCGAGTCTTCACTCTGACAGCACTCCAGATAGCAGGCAGGTGTGTTCCTCTTTCGTTTTCACGACTACCGTGCGTTTCGTACGGTGCAGGCAGCACTTCAGACAGCATCCGCTGTAGTCAGCAGCCACGAGTTGGTTAGTGGTGGGAACGGGGGTACTCTTCTATGTTATAGTTGAGAGGATATACCCGCGGCCATGTTAGTTCAGTTTTGCACGTTGGTTTTATCTTGTGTGCGCTTTTTTCGTCTCGTGTATTTTGAGGCAGCCGAATTTTCGATTTTTTTTTGGTTTTTCGGATTTTCCTAGGGCTCCAGCACCTCTGTGTGACCACGGACTCCTTCGTCAGAGAGTTAATGTGAGAACAACAACAACAACAACAACAACAACAACAACAACTCGTATGCAGGACCTCTCCATACTCGTACAATATCAAGATCCCCCGAAAAAGCTCGAGAGAGCGTACTCGTACAGCTCGAATATGTATGTCCTTGTACTCGTATGTAAGTATGTGCTTGTGCTCGACTACATGCTCGTGTGCGCTCTTGCTCGTACGGCAACGCTCAAGCCCGGGCTGAAGCTACTGCTGCCACTGCTGTGTGCAGCTTGCTTACTCATTCACTTACTTTTGTGCTCAAAAACGCATCAAGAACAAAAAATCAAGAACAAAAAAAATGCCAATTTGTTTTCAATGTCATTCCACGTTCATTTTTTGCACGACCTCTATACACATCAAGATTCAAAGAAAAGCTCAAGACTGCCGCCAAAAATCCAAGATCGTGTGTACTTCTCGCTTGCCCCTCTCGGCCCACGTACGTGTTCACGGTGAGGTTATGCAACCGAAAACAAAAGGCGGGGGGCGCAGGAGCCGATCCTCGAAGACCGCGCTCGGAGAAATGACAAGACCCTAGCGAATTCGAGGTTCAAGTGTCCGATATATACTGAGTCCGGCATGATCAAAAACTCCCTGCCAACCTTTCCTTCTCGTTGGCCGTACATCGTCTATACTTCGTATCTATATACTGGTAACTGTACGGGTGTCGGCAGGGACTCGGGCAGCAGGATTTTTTGTAACTGCCGTGAAACGTGTGCGCGTACCACGTACGCCGGATGCTTCAGACAACCAACTCGAAAGGGGAAAAGGGTCCCTTTTTATTTTGGCGCTGTGGGAACTTATTACATTATTGATTGCGAAAGCAAAGACAAGGGGGGGATGGCGGCGAGCAGCCGTCTCTAACGCACAAGTTCGTGGAGGAAGTGGAGTTCGGGGAGAAAGTGGAGTCCACCAACCTCCGATACCCACGGCTTCCGCCGCTTTGGCGGAGGATCTATCTGCGGATCATGTGCATGAAGACGGGAGGAAGCGTACGCGGCTGGCTCACCCAGCTCTGCTAGGGGCCTGATAACCCTTTTAGAACCGCAGCCCCGTTTTGGGGGCAAACCACTCAATGCTTCTCAAGTAGTTTGTCCCCAAAACGGGACTGCAGTCCTAAGGGTTAATAGCTGGCCTAGCGACCATCAGCCACGGCTATTGCCTGCTGGCGGCCGCAGGTAGCAGTCTTCGACGGTTGCCCTCATCCCACTTTGAGGGCGGAGTCTGGCCGTCCCTGGGATAGCTTGGTCCATAACAGAGCTGAAAAGTCAGCTGCGTGCGCTTCCTGCCTTTTTCAAGCTCACCATCCGCAACTCCTTCGCCAGAGCGGTGGGAGCCTTGGATAACGGAGGGGCAAACACCAGGGTGGTGGTCAGCTCCTCGCCGAACTCCTCCGCTCGAAACGCCTGCTCGCCGCCATCCCCTTCGACGTTGCTCTCGCATTCCAACTTCTCGAGACTAGTCTCCCGGGAAAGCCAAGCTCCTCCTGCTCGAATTACAGCAGCAGGAGAGGCAGCGCTCCCCGAGCGGCACGCCGAGAGACCTTCCTCGGCCTTCGTGCGTTTTGATGCGCGGGGGTGCCAATCGGCCATGATCAGGGAAGCGAAGTATAGATATAAGAGTGGCTGAAGGCTAGGGTGAGGTACGGCGCTGTTTGTGTCTTCTTGGGTGATGCTACAGCCAGTCTGTATCCGTACTGCTTGCTGAACCTGCTGCGTCTAGATCGCGAAAGTCTATTTTCTTCTTACTTGAATTTTTAGTTGCGATTTCTAGTAGGGTACACCCGATTGACTTTAGACCGGGTCGAAATGAATACGCCCTTCCTCTACAAAAACCAGGTGTGTTCCCTGGCCGTGCCAGCGTGGCCTTGAACCTCTGACAACTGGGTCCGAAATTTGAGGACAAAACACTTGGAATTAGGGTAGAGGTTCTATTTTTGTATGTACGTAGAAGGAAAAGGGCCACTTAGCGACAAAAAAAGGCTAATCCCCTCTACGCATGCACATACTTACAGTATTAATAGTACGAGCCTGACGTTACAAGATACCAGGTGTAACTGCCTTCCGGATTTCAACAGGTGCCAGGTATTGCTTCGTGAAACGTAGCCCAAAGTCGGAGCAAATTGGGCACCTCCTGTTGGTCACTGGTCGCTTGGTCGGTGGCTGAGGCTAACCAAAGCCAATCAGCACAAATTAACGCCGAACGAAGAGCATCAAATCCAACCAACGCCAATCGTACGGCCATCAAACAGGCAATCAGCCAAGTCAATTCAAACCAAGGCGAATCAAAGCATCACAACCAACTGGTCCTTAAGGCCAAGAACATATAATCGGTCATCAAGGCCTGAATGCAGAAAGCAGGGAGCATCGACTTGCAAAAAAATGAATTTCAAATATGTAGAGCAGTGAGTTGACACGACTTCAGCCAGCAACTGTCAACAGTTATTACTGCGGTGGTCAAGCTAATAGTTGTGGGCAGTCTAACAGTCAGTCGTTCCCCGGAGGTGCCGACTACCGGCATGGTACGCATCCTCCTTCCCACTTACCCTCGGGTATTGGGTTTCCATACTTGAACGAAAGAAGCGTTGTTGAATGAGGGAGATTTGCTTTTTTCTCCGGCGAGGTCCCCTCGGCCGAAGAGGACTGGCTGCCTACGCTCTCGCTTCGCATCTCGACTGTGGTCATCAGCTGGCTTTGCCAGCAGACTTGACAACTAAAACTAGAGTCAGCTACAGCTAGTACTCGTAGTAGTTTTGCCAACGGGACCTACCGACTACCGGTAATTTTATTAGTCGTGACATCCTGCCGACTCACTGCTGCGAAAAAAAACGCCCCTTGGCAGCCCCAACGCCCTGAACTACTGTACATGTACCAGGTAGAATATACCAGGTAAACGATAACTACTAGGGCTGGGCACTGGCACGCAGCAGTATGTACTGGTCAGCAGTATGTACTGGTAGTAACAATCAACTGATTGACCTCGCCAGTATAGTCGCCAGTATTTTGTATTGTGCGTACGCCCAGGTGACATTATAGTAACTACACCCACATAATGCGTTTGCGGAGGAGAGGGGAGAAGGGAGACAGTATACTGCTGCAATCCAGTATACTGATTGATTTTGACGACAGTATGACTGAGCCAGTGCCCAGCTCTATTCACATACTGCTGTAAAGAGCGTTAAGTTCGCGCAGGGATTTCACCATTTTTCAGCGCCTGTTTCTCTCTCCAACGGGAATTAACCCGTTTAGTACCGCAGTCCCGTTTTGAGGACAAACCACTCGGAATTAGACTGGCCTGTCCCCAACTCGGGACTGCAATACTAAAGGTATTGAGGGGGGTATCTAAGATCTAAGATGTAAGGTCGAGCATTGTATTCTCGGAGGGCTCTCTCTCGATCGTCGTATCTCTCCAAAAAACACGTTGCTCGATACTGGCAACCTTCGGCGCCTGGAAAAATCTAGCGCAGCGCTGAAACACGATTCCACCCCCCAACGCTTTTCACGGCACTAACACCGCGATACTTCGTATACGTTGATACTGCTGTCCAAGCTGCCTGTACTCCGAATGATAAATAACAGATACCCTGGTACAACCTTACATGAGATTTTTCTGTTTTCTGTACCGTTTGATTCGGTTGTTTTTTTTCCTCCTGAGGTAATTCTTCCACCCCGATTTCTGGACCCTGTGCTGTGACTTGTGATGAGATCACGGACTCACTATGCTATTCTATTAATAGACATCAGTTGATGTGAGCACAATGACAGCAGCAACAACAATCGCAAAAAAACCGTGTAATGATCTTACTGCTGTACTGCTGTAGGATCCTTCGAAAGATCCGATATCATCACCGGGCACCACTATAAATAAATATGATCTGACGGGATCGTCCACAGGTGCTCGGGTTGCTAAAAATAATAACTGAAGCACACCTGCACAGCAGTGCAGAATAGTGTTTCCTGGAATATACTACCAGGCAGAATAGTTCTGCGCCGTGGGTACCGACAGTCAGTACAACAGCAGCAGCACAGAGCAGTAACATACGAGCTGCCGCCGTAGATTCGATCTCCTTCGTTGGTTCGCGTGTTCGCGTTCACGTACGTACTGGTAGACAGACCGCGTTCACGTACGTACTGGTAGACCGCTTCACGTACGTACTGGTAGACAGACCACCTCACGTACGTACTGGTAGACAGACCACCTCACGTACGTACTGGTAGACCGCGTTCACGTACGTACTGGTAGACAGACCGCTTCACGTACGTACTGGTAGACCGCGTTCACGTACGTACTGGTAGACCGCGTTCACGTACGTACTGGTAGACAGACCGCTTCACCACAAGTACCAAGGAGCGCAAACAGGAATAAGGAAGAAAACTAGAGGCTTGTGTCATGTCATTGTGTTCTCGTGCCCGGTACGCTGGCCGTCCACTTGCTTTACCCATGAATTTGAGATTATTTTTCGGTGTGGTCATCGTCTGTCTCACAGTCCAGTTTGTTGGCCACAGAATCAATATCTCTCTATTAATACGAGGTAGGGGATAAGGACGGACACTTGGTGTACTGATGAAGATGGGTAGAAAGAACGATTAAATGTCTAGACAACACAAACTGCTCTTGTTGTGCTGCGGTATATAGCGGGAAGGGGGGAGAAGAGCCTGCTATGTGACCCCGGATCTGAGTACCGAGTTGGAAGGAGAGAGAGAAGAAGATGTGCGAAGATAATGGATGGGATGAGAAAAAAAAAAAAAAAAATGTATGATATTATTTTTCGATGGATACGTATACCAGGTGCCGGTCGTTTTTTTTATAATTATGAAATACGTCAGCTGTGTGTGTGTGTGTGTGTGTGTTGTTGAGGTCGACTGATTGTATAGTTGATACTCAACTTTGGGAGCTGCGTAATGTCTCGTCTATATTCCATTTTTACTGAATTTCCAAATTTTATAATAAGTGGTTTGATAACGACCGAATGGAATAGAAAAAAACTTGGCTATATGGAAATGCGGACTTGCCAAAATAGCAAGCAACTTGCCAAAGTTTTTTCCGGATATTTCCGTTCTGTGATATTTGCTGGTATTTTATTTGCTACTTCAGCCCAACAACGGCAAGTAAGGTTGTACAAACCAGACCACCCCACGACGCCCCACGCTAGACTCGCTCTGACTTTTGAAATAGAGGGAGATACGAAGGATACCCGGTGGCATTGATCACAGCGGTGATAGGGACATGGGTGGATGGGACATGGGTGGATGGGACATGGGTAGATGGGGCGTGGGTGGATGGGACATGGGTGCCGTTTTGTGCGGGGGCTAAAACAGAATTCACCAACAGTAGCCGTCCAGCCTTTCCCAGGGGATTTTGGCCGGGCTGGAAGGACTGCCGACCTCTGAGGTACGTGGGCTGCGCATGGAGTCCTTTCCGCGGTAGCATTTACTCCATAGACCAGGTCGGCTTGCCGTCCGCTACCTGCTGCTGCTGCTGCTGTAAGAGGTTTGGATAAAATCTGAGGGCGTTAATTATGATGCGAACATTTGCCAAATATTGCCACAAACGCAGTACTTCTTCACGATACGAGTAGAAGTATTTTGGCAATTGGCAAAAAAATCGCCAAATATGTATCGTTAGCCCCTCATGTATGTAATCGTACACAGGATGCATGCAGTGGGCGCCCGCAGCTACAGGCTAATATTAATAAGGAACAAAACGCTCAGATTGGCACGAACAATACGAAATTTGGGTAACGAAACACTTATCAACAGTGGGACCTACCCTACATCCTATACAACAGAGTTAGATCGAGGTCGGAAAAAAACAAGACATTGAGCCTCGACGCCAAACATGACGTTGGGCGCCCACCGCTGTACAGCAGTGTGTAGATGTGCTGAGTGTTGTTCACATTAATGAACCCTATTTTGGGACTCCAGCGGGGAAAGTTGACGCTAAAAGACGGCCAGTACAGCCATGGCCACTGCAGGATTGAAGGACGATACATGGACGATGATACAGCCTTTGGTGTCCGAGTTGCATTGCTATTGCTACGACTCGTTCAGCACAAGTGCAACATGTTCCGTGTAGCAGAGCAAGAGTGCACCCACCCGACCCGAACCCTAACCCTATGTCAGTATTTGTTTGTTTGTTTGTTTGTTTTTTTCATCCCATTCATTATCTTCGCACATCTTCTTCTCTCTCTCCTTCCAACTCGTAACTCAGATCCGGGGTCACATAGCAGGCTCTTCTCCCCCCTTCCCGCTACGGTACGTGCCATATAGAGTGTTTTAACCCTTTTAGAACCGCAGTCCCGTTTTGGGGACAAATTACTTATAAATTGACTGGATTGTCCCCACAACGGAACTGCGGTTCTAAAAGGGTTAATCAGGGTGCCAATCGACAGCAGGGTGAAGGTGCGCATGAGAATAAATTTGCAAACCCGATGTGCAATTTGGGCTCGCTGCTGTGTACGTATACGAGTAGAAGGCGCTGGCGGTTAGGCCCGCTACGCTCGGCCACATGCCGAGCGTACGAGTACGTACATGCTCCAGGTAGGTAGGGTACGCATCTTCTTTTGATATGCTGTACCAGGTATGCACCTGGTATGTACGAAAGAGAACTGACAAAACACAGCACGACGACACAGCAGCAGCAGCAGCAACACCGCAAAAACAATGAAAATAAAACCGAAAAATCGGAAAGAAAAAAAAAAAGCCATCCCCTCTCATGTACGGTAGTAATTTTCTGCCTGATTGGAACACCTTGTACCGGTCAAAAAAATAGAAAAATCGAACCGCAGAGCTTCTCTCTCCGTCTCGTGCGCCGGCCGCCCCTATCGCGACCACCGCTCCACCGATTCAGTTCGGGTAAAGCTTTCCCCCCTCTCTGTCACCGTGAGCCCCGTCGCCCGCCCCGCATCGAGCCCGGTGCTCCCCGTGACCCTCGTTCGCCAGCTCGACAATGTTGGTGCCCAGACTGCGTACGTCTCTCGGTGAATTTCAGCTTGGTACGCAAAAATAAGCACCGCTTGAATCTTATCTAGCAATCCCGAACGTCCCTTATGGATTCGTACATACTCAAGGCATTGTTTTCAGATGGAGGCCAGACAGAGCCCATTTAATGCTTCCGTCGTGTCTCGAGGCACACACGATGCCTAGCCACGAAAACGGCGACCGTGCTCCGGGTACACGCACGGACACGAGACGAAAGCAGAAAAAAGAAGAAAGAAGAAAAAACAGGAAATGCAAGAGAAATTTCAACAAGCCGGTGAAAAACAAGAAAAAGCGAGCCTGCCAAACCACTGAAAAAACAAAATCGGCTTTTTCTTTTTCGGACATTTTTTCTTCTTTTTTTTCCCGGGAAAACAGTGTGGCAGGACAAGCAAGCACGTAAATAAACCAAAGAAAACGAAAAAAGCAAAGACCATAGAAGCGACAAAAAAACGTGGTAGAGTCGCTAAACGCGAGGCAGGTGGTTATAATCGAGAAATTAAAAAGGGTAAACGTAAGTATGTTTATGCGATGAGTCGCAACAATTTGGTATGAATAGTTGAGAATTTCAGGTATTTAATTATACTCAAACCATGAAACGCCCATACCCACGCAAACTTATGGTTTTGGCACAGAGGAAGTATTGTGCCTGGTACGTTGTATCGATATAGCAGTTTACAAACGTACTGCAATACATAATGTAGTGCTGCCACTGCTACTATTAATATTTAATACTGCTGTTACTGGTGGTGTGGTTTTGCTGTTGCGTCTGCTTTTTTTCTTTTGGTTCGATTTTGCTGATGTTGCCGTTGCTGCTGCTGATGTACGAGTAACTCATAGAGCCCGTCGTACAGAGTACAACCTTACACAGTAACAGCAGTAACTCGCAGACCGGTATGGTATCGCGTAGTCCATTATACATACGCAGCAATCAGTAGAGCCTACAAATCATAATATTATGAATAGTCGAACTACAGGTACGCAGTACCCAGGTAGATGCTATTAATACTACAGCAGTACAAGGACTGCTCATGCCTGATGCCACAATACACTTGACCCCTTTAGAACCGCAGTCCCGTATTGGGGACAAACCACTTGAAATTTGACTGGTTTGTCCCCAAAACGGGACTGCGGTTCTAAAAGAGTTAACAGGTGCTACAGAGCAGTATGAGTCGAGAGCAGTATTTGACGCACTTTGTAACATTAGCGTCATGCCCGGACTTTCAGTGAACCATAAACAATACCAGTACAGCAGCAGTGCCAGATAAATGGTACCGTATGTACCATGGTAATATTTGTGGAAAAGACCCGACAAGGCCAAGGAGACGACTCGCCACACTCCCACGCTGGTAACCGGCAACTGGTAACTGGTCACCAACAAACCAGCACCAACAAACCAACGACAAAATAAAAGTCCGTTGCTATTTGTCACGTATTATAAAGTTGTTGCCTGTTCACAAAGCACCACGATCACAAAAAAGAAAAATGCTACAACAAACCAACCAACGAATAAACGAACGAACAAACAACGCAAACGAGCCTGCATGTTCGAACAGACTACATGCACAACGAAACATAAAACAACACAACCCGAACCCAAGCCAACGCGATAGACCAACAGCCAAACGCACCCCCTACACAGAACTTTTAACTCGAAAAATCTACCGAAGCACCGCAAAACGCCAACACAACAAGCAAACCAAAACAAGAAAACACTATTAATTAACACGAGTATTAATTAACAACACTAACCCAAGCAATAGGAAAAAGCCACACCAACGCGAGCACAAGGTGCAAAGCATCCCTCACCCCCCCCCTCCCCCGCCTCACCTTCTCGGAAGCAAGCTGTGCATCTGTCCCAGCAAGCTAAACCTTCCCCAGGTCAGCCACCCCCCCCCGGCGCGTCTCCCCCCCCCCCCCACCCCCCCCTCCCCCAGCGCGATCTCCAGCACCCTCACCCCACCCTCCACCGCCACCACCCCCCTGCTGTTGCTGCTGCCCACAGCATAAAACTAGGACATACTCTTTGTCAGCGACGCTATCCATGAGCTTCACGAAGTACAGCAACAGCCTCTCCATGGCAGCAGACCCAACATTGCACTCTGCTGCCACGAGAGACCCTCTCCCTCCCCCCCCCCCGACCCCGCCCCCTTCTGCTCCTGTTCCTCCCGCTGTGAAGCTGCCTACGTGTCCGAGCTCGCTCGTAGTCGCAGGCGACGATGATGTCGATGCTGACCCTCCTCCGCCACCCCCCCACTGCTCTCCCTTCCCTTTCCTCCCACCACCACCAAGACCGCCACCACCACCACCACTAGCAGCAGCAGCAGCAGGAGCAGCACCAGTACCAGCACCAGTACCAGCAGCAGTAGAGCCAGGACCAATAGGAGCTACAGCAGGACCAGGACCAGCAGAGTTTCTCCGTCCTTCAAAACCGCAAGGCATCAAGGGAACAGCACCAGCTGCTGCTGCTGCTGCTGCTGCTGGCTGGGGCTGGTGATCCAGCACTAGGTCCGGGGAGAAGATGACAAGCTGTCGACCCTGGGAGTCCTCGCCGGCAAGGTACAGCGCTCCAGTGGCCTGGACCGCGCTGAGATCGTGTCTTGAAGCTTCGGCCTATAAAATAGAACGACGGATGTGAATTGAAAACGGGTTGACAGGGTGGTTCGGTTCTTACTCGAAAAAATATCGTACCACTCTGTCTGGACGGAAAGTGGAAGGATCGCTAGGGTATTGATTTGATCACACCAACGGTCCTTATATTTCCGTCCAGACTAGAGCAAGAACGAACCTCGAACCCAGCCTCTGTTGTTTATCATGTACGAGGCGTTTTCCGTTGGATGGTTTATGGGTGGATTGTTGCGAGGATATTTTCTTTTGCGGTGCAAGAGTGGGTTGGGGGTGAATTGCTCTGCGTGGGTTGGGTGTTTCCTTCCGTGCCGATTGTGTTGTTAATTGTGGTTATGTATGATATCGTACATGGTACGTGGTCCGCCAACAAGAAACGCTCATATTCTGAGTTAAACCAATCCTATAAATAATGTAATGTGACACCATCCTCGAACAACCTTGAGGTGAGCGTACGTCGTAGGCTGTACCTGGTTTGTCTGTACTACATTTTCATATATACCGGATTTAGTGTGGCACTCTCAGCTGATGGTCACGACTTCCTAGTCCGATTTGCTTAACCCTTTTAGAACTGCAGTCCCGTTTTGGGGACAAACCACTCAAATTTCAAGTAGTTTGTCCCCAAAACGGGACTGCGGTCCTAAACGTGTTAAGAACAGTGTCATCAAAAAAAAAGCCGGAGCCTTTTAGGGTTCTTGCCTTAAGTAGGTTACTGACGTAGTGGGTTATAGTATTAATATCAATAGTGTGTTTGGGTTGTTCAAGGACCTCGCACAAAGAGTACTGGTGGTCAGCACGGCATTCATTCCGGGAGCGGCAAGTGTGCAATTGTGTTTTTCCATTCGCGGTCTGTTCTCTGGCTCGGAGCTTGCTAAGGAACATAACTGGCGGGGGGGGGGGGGGGGGGGGGGGGGGGGGTTGAAAAAACGAGCACCACTTCTGGGTGCTGGGTGCGCTCGTTGCATCGAGATGAACGTATCATACGAATATCGTCAGACATACCAACATACCCTGGTATATGATACCAGGTGCCTATTAATATCTATTACTACCTGGTATGTGTTGCATCTGGGTATCGATGGGCACATTTACATCAGGCCAAATAACCCTAACCCAACAATATCGTGAGAGAAGGAAGGGAGGGGGGGCCTGGGGCAGCGCGCTGGGAGAGGTGGGAAAGGGGGGTTCCGGACAACAACGGCAGCACAGCAACGCCAAAATCCCAACATGTGTGGTTCATTATTTGATTGTTTGATCAACATGATGAATATGATACCATGGTACTATTAATAGTATTCTTTAGTATACTACAAAGGTGCCAGCTGTAGGTTTCAATTATCACACAGCAGTATGGTATACAGACAGCAGTAGTATGCAGTACCTGGTATGTTACAATATTCCATTACGTGTTATTAGTAGTACAAGCAACACGGCACTGCAAGCAACCTACTCGTACCACAGACAAGGAACATACCAGACAAACAAGGAAAATAATTCAATTGAGTGAAGTCAGGTCAGGTCAGGTCAATCAATCAATCCGAGAAGATAGTGAGGAGAGAAGGGAGGAGGCCCTAAGGCGGCGTAGCGCTGGGGTCGTAGATTGGGGGGCGGAGGGTTCCGGTATTGGCTAAGCGCGCGGCACAAACGGAGATGCCGCTGCGGGAACCCTCTTGTCTTGGCGGGGGCTACTGCACAGCAGCAGCAGCAGCAGTGTACAAGCTGTGCACAGCAGGACCAAAACAATTCCACGCATCTTGCTCGTTGGTCGACAGAGTTCGCTATTATTTAATACCCTGGTACAAAAAATCATACCAGGTAGTATGTACGATCATTCAGCTTCGTGTGCGGCCCAGAAATTTGCAAAATGTTCCCCGAGAACTGCTGTCGTAGAATAAAATCAAATCATATCAGGTTTTCATACCAGGTACAGAGAACAACAGGCAGGGACAGAAATAGAGCAGTTCACAAGAGTTCTTCCTCACCAAGTGCAGCTTGTAGTCGCGGCTGGTATCTGCGCTCTTCGCGCTGACTTTGCCGCGGCTGTCCGGGGCATACGTGGCAGACATTCCCATGGGTCCACCGGTTCCGTCTGGCAACAAGCCGTGTTCCGTGCCTTGTGCAGTGATTGTCGCCTTCATCCCCGGTACAAGGTCAAACCATAAATGGCACACATGACATGATCGCCCGGGCCGCCGCCGTCAAGCAAAGAGCATAAAAAGCAAAAAGATTTTTTTAGTCGGCTGGTTTGGGTATGAGCTTTATAGAGCTGTGTGCTACTCTCGGAAGCTACGGAATGGCGGTGGCGATCGGTCTGAAGCCCGGGCCAACGCAGTGGACCCTTCGGAGGGCCTCGGAGGCAGCACAGGGCGGCAGCAACAGTGGCTGATAGAGATACCGTTGGCATATGTGCACCCTCCAGAGCCCCATCTATTATGTTGATAGATGTGATATTGCGCAGTCATAATCGTCGACAATACAATACCTTCTGAGGTGGTTCCGCCAGCGAAGCCTTCGCCCCTCCGTGTCCCCCGTCCGACGTTCTCCGGTACGCCCGGGTAGCCACTCTGCTAGCAACGGAGGTCATGTCTCATCCCTTAGGACGGCCGCGCTGTCTGTGGCCCTGGTTCTCTCTCGACGCTATAGTTGTGATGAGATGATTACGTTGACTCTACGATTTTTTAGAGCGGGAGCGAGTGGAGGAACAGGGTGTGACATTTTTTTCCCGTATTCGTATGATATGTACACGTATCAACTATTAAGTTGATTCCAATGTCGAAGACCCTCCAACAAAACCTAAATACGGGTCACACCCATCAAAATCGAGAGAATTCGATACAAACTGCGGTATGATAATTTTGTCTCCAAAAATCGTTTTTCGCAAAAAAAATTCCCCGTCAAATTTTCGTATTTTCGTTGTCATTATTTTTTGGCGTTTCATCACCATGTTCCATTTGGTGTCATGTTTGGTCTCTTCGCCTCGGGCTGGTGTGTGAACGTGCGAACGTGTGAACGGGAACCGTTTCCAGCCGCGGCCTCGCTGCTGTGGTGATGCGTCGCGTGTGGTCGATTGACGGAGCTCTCCCTGCCTCTGCCTCCGGGGCACCAGCCGGAGGCACGGCACGTCGTGGCCGACGACTAGTAAGCCGTTATTACAATGGTCTGCTCGGTGCCACGGCCAGTGCTTCGGCTCGAAGATATCGAGGGTCTCGAGATCGAGGGCGGAACTTCTCTCGGAAACCCTCCTACGGCATCGAACCAGCAGCAACGTTGCCGTCCCATGCCCGGTCTACCTTATTCATGGCAAGATACAGCAAACGATGCCTCGCCGCCTGTCTATCGACGAAGCGGAGACCGGAGTGGTCTCGAGTCGCCACACAGGCAGCGGTGAGCTGGGTGCTCATGCATTTATATTGAGGCGTGTTGTCATTGCGTTGTGTTCCAGACTACTACCTGGTATTGGGTATAATAATAACGTAAACTCCTGAAGAAACTCTTCTGCTCGGCGACCTCTTGACCTGGTGTGTAAGGTTGTCGCGCGTGCCCCGTGTATCTGATAAAACGGAGAGGGCAGGGGTCTTTTCGGCTGGAGGCGCCACTACTGTCGCCAGCGTCGCTTAGGAGTGTGTTTGCGTTTCACGCGAGCACATATGTACGCACAGTGCACATGGTCCTCCTGGGACTGCTGTGTGTGGTGTGTGCTGTATATCCAAATGTGCGGAGGATCTGATCACAGACATGACGTGACGTTGCCTGGTACGATCCAGTACACATATATATACGTGCATGCATTTTGCGGACTGGCAACAACAGCGACACTGATGAGCAGATATCAATCCAATGTCATATTAATAGTGCAACCTGGTACAACTATTAATATTCTGCTGCTATTAATACTGGTATTGTACGAAAGCCAGGTATGTACCAGGTATACAACTTCGCACACTACAACAGGATTGGTTTTCGCGGCGAGCAGCACAGACCAACACTGGAGCAGCTGCCATGTATATGAATACACGTTGTTGCTGCTGCTGTTATTGTTGCTCCGTCGAGTTATCTCATAGTAGACAGCGGAGTATAAAAATTGGCGGCCGTCGCCCAAAAGCGTTGTTCTGTAAAACCTCGTGATTCTGTGACGTTGTACTCTGTATTTTCTTTGTGTGGATACCGAACCAAGGAGTATGTAAGGGTATGTTGCTGTACGGGTGTATATACCTGTACATACTGGCAACAAAATGGGCGTTGCTGTTTGGGAGGAATCTGCGAGGGATCGAGTGATTCATACAAGTAGGATACTGCTGCTGCGCGTCTACGCGGTCGCGCACTGCTCCACGCGTACGAGCTGCAGTAACTGCTACGGCGACAGGTAACAGTCTAGCAACAGTTTTGACATTTAACTCATCATCAAGGTTGTTGATGATATACTTCGTGGCAAGGAAGTAGAAGAGTTCTACGCTTCTACACCTGTGACAGCATGCGCATCGTATATCAACAACAGCAGTTGCTCGTGATCGTCGACAGTACGCACTGGTATATCCACTCGACGAAGGCCTGTGTGTCCTTCGTATATAATATATATATACCTGGTAGACTTTATACTACTATCATACCAAGGTCATACCGCTGTCAGCGCCGATAATACCTGCTGTGTACTGTCATATATATAGCCCATGATCCATGATCCCGTGATAGCAATACCGTAGCGGGAAGGGGGGAGAAGAGCCTGCTATGTGACCCCGGATCTGAGTTACGAGTTGGAAGGAGAGAGAGAAGAAGATGTGCGAAGATAATGAATGGGATGGAAAAAATATATATATATATATATCAAACACCGCAAATCAGTACCTCGTAGATCGCACCACCGTTAATATCACACTGAATAACCTTAAGGCTATACCCCCCTCATCTACGGTACATGGAGAGTTCTGTATTAATAGTAGGGCTGGTAGCGTGCAGCTGATGCTCCGGACGAAAGCGGGTACGAGTGGTTTGTGTTTCTGTTTACGGTGAGCTGCTCATGACACTGCTGTGGCTTTTTGTACAACAGCAAAAAAAGGCCAAATCAGTGAAAAAAAGTTGAAAAAGTCGATATGTTGAATGTTCAAACCGCCAACCGCCAAATGCCAACCCTCTCGTGGCTTGTCATTTGTAAAATTTGTAAGTTTTGTATGAGGCAGTAGCGTGGGTCGCAATAAATGAAACGCCGGTTGTGCCGATACTCTAGGATACAGCAGTCTAGAGCTCTAAAGCTCTCAGACTCTATAAAGCTCTCAAGAGTCGATAAGCCTCGTATAGCTCAAGCTCTGGGCTACCGCTCCGAGTGTGACAGCTGAAATCTACCTTATAGCGACATTGTTGTGTGAGTTGTGAACCCAACGGAAGTCACTCGGTCGGTGTTCTTTGTTTTGTCGAAATGTCGATCGAGTTCGGTCGGGGGGGGGTGTTGCAACGTAAAATAACCGAAACCGAACCCTGTTACACTTATCGTTCGGTTTTCCGTTTTTTTCGTTGAAATGTCGGTCGGTTTCGGTCGGGTGGGGAGTTTAATCCGAAAATAACCCAAACCGAAACCGAACACTTGCCGAACACTCGGTCGTTTTCTCACCACAACAAGCCGAATGGTCGATACCTGAAAGAACTACAAGTATACGTGTGCGTGTGTTGGTATCAGGGTTGAGTTATGAACCGACGCTGAAATAGCTCGTTCGGCTTTTCGGGGTTTCCGTACATACAGATACGTAAAACGTTATCGGGACACATAAGTAAACGTTGTCGGTGAAAATAAAAAACCGACCGAAAAAAACCGAGTCGGTTTCCGGCTTCGGCCGACCCAAAAATGGTGAGTTTCGGTCGGCGAAAACCAGCCGAGAAACGACCGAAGAACGTTTTTTCGGTATTTGGTTCACGACGCTGAGGAGTCACAGCCCATAAAAATATGTTGACCTGGGTCCCTAACTAGACCGTCGTCTAAAATTAGAAACTATTAATAGCAATCTGATACCAGGTATAATGTAATGCTGATGCAATAGCATTCGTTCGTGCCTGGGGTGGTGTGAGCATTAACTTTAAACAATGATAACCTCCGCGCGCTGATACTTTTGGACGACGCCATGGTTTCCTGCCCCCCCGCCCTCTCCCCCCACTGCCCTAAACAGTCGCAACACCTATACTGTATACTACGGTATATAAAAAGATACCAGGTACCAGGTACGTACCAGGTATTGCATTATTTATACCCCGTCGACTCATCGAGCCCCCTCCGACCCTCCAACATCACCGCAGTCACCACATCACTCATCACGTATCACTCAAAACATCTAAATTCTCGCACCAGCAGATGCAACAGCAACAGCAACATCAATAGCAGCGGCGGCAGCAGCAGGAGCAGAAGCAGCAGCAGAAGCAGCAGCAGCAGCAGCAGCAGCAGCAGCAACAGCAAAGACGGCAACAAGAAAAGCAGCATCAGAAATCACGACAACAACAACAACAACAACAACAACAACAACAACAACAACAACAACAACAACAACAACAACAACAACAACAACGATAATATTGGCAGCGACGTCGTCGAGCCCCAAAGTTCCACCATGGTCGAAGCATTGGCCAAAAGCATAAAAAGTAGCCCCGCCCTTTTTGGCCCGACTCCACAAGTGGCCGCCTCTGCCACAGCAGCTGCTGCCGGCGCCGACGCCAACGCCAACACCGCCGGCGACGCGGGCGGTGACACGACTTTCGTCCTCTCCAATTATCTGGATCCCGTCCCTATGTACGACACCAAAATTTACGGGCGTGGGTGCGGCCAAGTCCAGGGGCATGACTGCCGTAACAGTGGCGGCGGCGGCGGCGGCGGCGGCGGCGGTGGCTACTCCTCGTCCTCGTCGTCGTCCTTCCTGCCTTTTAAGTCCTTCTTCGGGCTGCCCTCGGATTCACCCCGACACCGGCCCAGACACCGAGCACGAGGGGGGTGGAGGGGGGGGCGGGGGGAAGAGTGGGGTGGTATCGGCGCCGTTGACACTCAAGACGTCAGGTGGGAACAAGGGCCGCAACAACCGCGACAGCGACAACGACGACAACATCGACGACGACAGCAACAGCAACGACAACCGCAACCGCAACAGCAAGAGCAACAGCAACGGCAACGGCAACGGCAACCGCGACCGCGACCGCAACAACGTCGGTCGAGTAGCAGCAAAAATAGCGGCAGAAGCGGCAGCGACAACAGCAGGGGGCATGGGGGGTTAGGGGGCGAGACAGAACGGGGCAGTGGAGAAGAAGACCGTGGAGACCATACCGTCGGGGGGGGGTGGGGATGGGCAGCGCCGAGGGCAGCGAACTCGAGGTGCGTCTCGTAAATACCAAGGTTTGAGGCAAAACTCAGGAAATTTGGAGTAAGCGTTTTCTTGCTCGAGCAGTACGAGACAAAACTCGCGAAATTTGGAGCAAACAGCTTCTGGCTAGAATTTTGCACGAAGCTTGAGAAAGCCAATACGATACTGAAAATATTGTGGGGCACATCTTGTCTCGCCTTCCAGGTAACAATTAACGCCTCGGACATACCCTCGGTTCCCACTGCGTGATCTTGAGCTTGCAGGCAGGGCAGATAGATAGATCCCTGATCTGTATGATCTGTATGATCTAGCTTGTGTTGCCGGGTGGGAGCGTTATAACCTGCGAGATCTAGGGCATGCTCCCCGGGTTGGATCTGAGCGTATAGGCAGATCCTGTACAACACAACATCATTGCGGCAGGCTAGGATATGCATAATCGACTACCAGGTATGGAGTGATGGATCGTGGCCTATCCAACATGCGTAAATATTTGCGCCTCGGCCAAAAAAAATGCGAGTCTCTCAACCCGTTTAGGATCGCAGTCCCGTTTTGAAGACAAACTACTCAGAGTCTGAGTGGTTTATCCCCAGAACGGGCCTACAGTTTTTGCCCTACTATTAATATTACTGGGGGCCATAGTTAATAGGACCGAAGAGTGTTAGTAAAACTGGTCAAATATATAGCTTTTATGTATACCATAGGTCCCATTAACTATGATCCCCCGTAATAATAGTAACAAAAGGGTTAACCCCTTTGCATCTGCACCCCTATCCCCCATCCTCTGTCCCCCGTATGGGGGGCTAAACTACTCCAATTTTGACAAAGATAAATCCTTTCCAGTGCGACGCGTTCTACTGCTGTACAGAGTTGGGGCATGTTATATATGAATGGTACTGACTGTACCTTTTTTCTGGGGCTCCTCGCGTGAGGGATTCTGTTCTATACCAGGTAGTACTTATTAATAGAAGTGCTGTTAATAGTAGTATAGGTGTTCGTGAGTCATTAGTAAAGTTGTCTTGAGTCACCCAAAAACCGAGCTTGAGAAACAAAACCTGGGGCTCTTCACTTACGGGGCTCTGTTCTATCAGTGACCACAGCAGTTACAGTCAGTAGGAAGTCGTTAGAAAGTCGCCCAAAAATCAGCTGGCGGAAATCTGGCCCGTTCAGGCGAACTTCTTCAGACGTGCCCGAATAAAATTAGGTTGGCTGTTTCTAGTGATGGATGACTTTGTCCCGAAACTGGTATAGTAATAGGATGTTTTCCATATTTCCGGCTTCGTCTAACGGCGGCCGCCACCCCGACCCGGAGCTCTAACCCTAACCCAAACCAGAGGCCTATACCACTCTGTCCCACTATATAAGCATCGTTTATACACTAATTGTTCAACCAAAAGGTGTCTATATTTCGGGACAGAGTGATCTACTCGAATATGCTTGGTTGCAGTGCCAGCAGGTCGTTGTGCTTGGAAGGGCCCTGTTTGCTGTTCGGGCGCATCTGTCTATAGGGAACGCTTTAACATAAATATGAATATCAAGCGGTCCTTATGTTTCATTCCCAGAGCGGTGCCCGTTGACTCCTGTAGGACTGCTTTAGGACTGCTGTGCTGTTTTCGCTTAACATAGCAACTCCTGCCGTGCATTCTGTCGCGCTCGACACCAGCTATGCATGCGAGGACTACTCGTCTACTCGTACATCCAATGAAACTCGACGAGTAGTGGGAAAGCTGAAGCCTATATATGCGTGATAAGAATGAACGCACGTACAGGGGGGGAAGAGGGACGACACCTGTGAACCACGGCTTAGGGTCATTCCTATCGGAGAGCTTTTTTCTTTTTCCCCCCATAATTTCGACATTATTTTCGCGCAATTTTTCAATCTTCCGTTTTTTTTTTATCTTCGAGAAGTTGGAAAGTTAAAGTGATTAAATAGTATTTGACAAAAAAAGGCGAGGACTACTACTACCGCTATTTGAGCACCGACGTCTATTAATAGTTATTTTGGGCTCATCCCACGCCAGGGGTACTCTGTACTACTTTTTGCATTCTGAGGCAATACTTTCTGACCGGTTGAGCTCCTCGAGTGAGAAACTATCGGCTCACCGGTTACTATCACTATCTAATACTGGTATGATACTTACACACCTCAGACAGATCATCGGTTCTCGCTTGATGATTAGAAATTTCAAAGCAGATAGATATATTTCTGGGCTTGCATGATTTAGGTCATTGTTGCCGGGCGGGACCCACCCGTAGAAACTGCATCGTGTACAGTTCAGCTAGTACGGGGGACCATAGTAAACAGGACCAAGTATTGATGGTAAAAATATCAACATATAGAAGTTTTTGTGTGTACCGTTGGTCCTATTAACTATGGTCCGCCGTAGTAGTAGCACCTATTTTCCTGGGTTAGATATGTTCTACTGTGTGCATATCCTACACAACGTTTCACAACGGCAGGTAAAATACTCCTTGAAGTACCCTGTTAGAACTGCAGTCCCGTTTTGGAGACAATGCATTCAAATTCTAAGTAGTTTGTCCCCAAAACGGGACTGCGGTACTAAAAGGGTCAAGTAGATAGAAAGATAGATAGATACCTGGTAGATAGATAGATAGATAGATAGTTCATGATCTGTACGAGGTGTTAAAACTTGCATTACTGTTATATACCTGGTACGAAGTATACCTTTCATACGTAGCAGTGTAATAGTTGTAGGACTATTGATAATGCGTGGAAATGTTGGGTCTGGTCTCGAGAACGAATATCATGTTCCAAGCCGTGGTTCGGGTGAAACATTGGCATTGACACATTGACATTGGCATTGAGCTCCTCGTGTCATCGTCGGAGGAGATCATGGGGGGAAAAAAGACGTTTCACTCCTGCCGGACCGGAGCATGTCCTCTTTGCCAAGGGTGAAAAAAAGTTCGTCCCCGAAACGTGGCGGCACTTCTACACAGCCGGAAAAATCATGTACCTGTTACAGAATAGTACGTTCCCGCACTACAAAAATGCTACCTGGTATTTGAGACAACATGTATGTGGAAGATTGAACTACTGTAAGGAAAAACCTCGTGTTTGTGGAGCGACAGATTAGGAGGTGTTCGCGAGGACTATGGTTGAAACTGATTTGGTTCGATTTCTTGTTCAGTTATCTGTCTCCCACCTCCTGCATACATGAAAGCGACTCCGCCCAACGACGACTTAGGATCTTCCCGAGGTTGTCGCAAAAAATGGACAGGATGATACCTCTTGACCTGTAACTATTAGTGGGCTTTTTAGGACCGCAGTTCCGAATAGGGAACAAACTACTTGGGCTTGAGTGGTTTGCCCACACGAACGGGGCTGCAGTTCTTAAAGGGTCATCAACTCTTGACAAGGTTCCAAAAGTTGGGGTAATTTTTGTATGGGAAACAGACTGCAAGGAACCGAACAAAATTGATTCCAGCCAAATTCTTCGCGAACACACTCGTATCTGCCCTTAGTATTTTTGAAGCGTGACTGGGTGTGTGTAGGGTGTAGGGCCATTATGCGAGGGGTGTGCGTGTCCTGAAGTGCGATATCATTGAGCGAGCATGCGGATGAGGGTGCGCGAAGAAGAGTAAGAAGGACACAATGCATGCCGGGTGTGGAATACGCGAAGCATTCGGCGGAGTATCGAAAGCTGGTTTGGTAAAAAATAAAAATAGACGTCTCGGTAACCGACTGGCACAAACCTAGGTAACCGTAACCGACCGGCACACACTACACCTCGGAAAATGATCATGATCTATCTGTCTACCGCAGATCATCTGGTTCCTCGCCTACCGTTGTGAGACGTAACGCTGAACCCGCATGGTGCTGATCCAACCCAGGACGTATGCCCTAGATCATGCGGATAATTCGGGTCCCACCCGGCAGCATGAGCTAGACCATACGCACAAGATCGGGAATGAGTTTTCCTTGAAGGATCTGAATCACGAAGTGAGCATCAACTGCTGTCTGTAAGAGGTGTGCGAACTACTGAGGCTATCGTATGGAAAGTGGATTGATGGCTGCAGCGTTCGGCAGAGAAGAACCAGCATCCACGTCAATAATCGCGTCCTTTTTCGGAAACTCTTCGCGCTCCTTCCAAGAGAAGAGTCGCCCAGAGCCGCGACATAAAACCGTCGCTGCAGACACATTATATCAGGAAGGCAGGCGTTGTTTCGGTAAGTAGAGTCATAACAATATTACGGGAGGCGACAGAAATCAGCACCCAGAATGGGCCCAAAAGCCTTACATCCCTCAATTATCTCTTATAGCCTTAGTTCGTTGCGACTAGTCGTCCTCTCTCACAGGGTCGTATCTTTTACTACTGAAAAAACACTCTCATACTAGTTCCAAGCAGTTTTGTTCTTCTCGTGACAAGCCGATCAACTTGGTATTATCTCTACCATGGCCTTAAACCGAATGACCATATAATCGATAGCACTGTACTTACTTAATTAAGTTCCTCCGTCACATGAAGAACGTGTGCTCACAACCTCGCCCACGTGTTCGGGGACAAACTGGGCTGGCAGAAGGAGGGTTGGATACTGCTTGGAGTAGGAAAAGGGTTTCGAGCCCATTCCTTGCCTTGTTGTTTTCCTTGCCCTCCTCCTGCCATCCGAACTCAGACCCGGGGTTTCAAAGCGGGGATTCCTCCCCCCTCTCGCCGCCACTCTATACCAGCACTCGCCAGGTAGTATTGTTGTATTTATAGTTGTGGGATCGGCACTTCCTTTGGTCGCGGACTCGCCTCGAACTTCCCCTGTGCTCAAAGTGCTTGCTTGCGCCCGTTATACCGGTATCTGAAGTAGTAGTATGATAGCGTGTAGGCATTCCGCTCGATTGCTTGTGCCCACAAGGACAACTATTAGTAGACGACGACTTTTCCCCCCCGCTGGAGCTGCTCATGTATCGGTACAGCTTGATGCGCCATTGTTACCTGTCACGGTCTACGACGACGATGGGGCATCGCTCCCACTGTCGTGGAGGTCGCGATTCGCGTACTGCCGAGCGAAGGGTTGGCTTTCTTGCTCGGTGAGCACGTGCTTCACAATCCTACCTCAGCGCATCCTACCCTACCCGTCTATACATTACCTCCTGCGACCACGGATTGCACTGTATTGTGGCGATGAGGTAATGTGAGAACAACAACAACAACAACAACAACAACAACAACAACAGCAACAACCCTACCTTACCCTACCCTACCCTGCCCTACCCTACCCTTCCCTACCCTCCGTATGTCCGCGTCCTGTCACGCCCCATATTATGACGGGCGGCGATGGGGTGATGGTGGTGCAGGCGCAGGCGCCCCTCCGCTGCTCTCGTGCTGGAGAAGGACCTCAACGATGCGGTGGCCGCGGCGAGCCACCTCCACGACCAGCTACGAGAGGCAACCTCCTGGACCGATCTCCTCCGGGGGCAGAGGGACGCCTCGAGAGAACAGGTCGCTCGCCTCGCGGCTAGGGTGGCTTGTCTCCTCGGCGACGGAGGCGACACAGCTTCCCCCGACCTTACGTCTCGGCCCGCCTTTGCTAGGGTGATATGCTTCCTCGGCGACAGAGCTTCCCCTGACGGTAGTCCTAAGCCTACCCGCCAAGATAGCGAGGGTGGCGCAACGGAAGAGGGAACCCCCGCCCTCAACGCTAACCCTGTACGCGAGGGCGGGGATGGCAGATATGAAGGCGGTGACGATGATGGTGATGATGGTGATGATGATGACGATGGTGGTGATGATGGCGATGGGCGTTGTGAGCATGAACGGTGTGAACATGAACTTGAACATGGCGGTGATAGTATTAGTAATGTCGGTGAAAAAGGCCATGACAACGAGCTTGGGGATAGTGACAATAGCTGCGGCACAGCCAACGAAAACGACGTTGACGATGATGACGATTTTGTCAGTGCCAATGATAGTGTCAATGCCAACAACAACGACGGGGCCAACGACAACGCCAATGCCAGCGGTAATGTCGGTACCCACAATATTGTCCATGCCAGCGACGACGTCAACACCAACGATATTGTCAGCACCGACGACAAAGTACATGCCGACGACAATGTCAGTACCAGTGACAACGGCATAGCCAACGTCAACGGCAATGTCAGAACCAACAGTAATGTCAACACCAACGGCAAAGTCAAAACCAACGACAAAGTCAGCGCCAACGACAACGTCAACACGAATAGCAACGCCAACACGAACACCAACGACGACGTCGAAACCAACAACAACGTCAATACCAGCAAACACGTCAAAACCAACGACAACATCAACGGTGGTGTTCCCAAACGTGAAGATATCGACGAGGGCGCCGGCGACGAGAACGGTCCAGATCCATCGGAAGCCAACGACATGCTCATGACGCTGGCCAGCCTGTCCGTCAAGCTGCGCCAGCGAAGCTGCGCGGAACCCGGCATCCCTCCTGCCACCCCGATCGAGCCCCGCAATGTAGCAGGTCTCGCGGCAGTCAACGATCATGGCGCAAACAGTGGCGGTGCCAACGGCCGCGGTGCCGGACCGTTGAAATCTGAGCCCGAACAACCATTCCGTGGTTTTCCATCTGAAGAGGCGCTGTGGCGCAGGGTGTCCGTTTCGGAAGCGGCCATGGCGACCTCGCCGGCGTTCGACCTTTCGACAGCTAGGTATGTGCGGTCGATGGTTTACATGTGAATAGTATGGGGGGGGGGGGGGGGGGATCAATAGAGCAGCTTCCTTTTGATAGTGTTGTTGGACATCGTGTCTTCCTACATCCAGGGTACACTGGCAGATGGCCGCAGCAATGGGAGTTCCTTGTGAGAACCACAGTGGTAGTCTGTCTGCTGTTAACCCCTTTAGGCCTTAAGGACCGCATTTCCTTTGCGAGGACAAAGCACTTGGATTTAGAGGTATTTTTTATTCCCGTTCAGTGTAGCAGTAAAAGAGTCAAGCCCTGAGGACCGTGCGCCTCCGGGTTCCAACCGTTTCGGGACGCACACACCAACGCCGGATTCACATCAAGATAGGGGAGCTGACCACTTAAGAAGAAGGTATTCGACACGTTGCTGTGGACGACGCAAATATAACCAACCTCTATGATATACCTGGTAGGCATCGTGTAGGTATAATGTTATTCTCCTTTGTTGGAGGGTCAGACGCACGTGGCCCATATGGTGAACTAACATACTGCCTACCCTGGTACTGCCTACTGCCTACTGCACGGTAAATGATAAACCAATCAGGACCGAATCAACCGTTTTGGTTGGGAGGTTGATAGTTTCTTGGTTCTCGTACGACACAAGTGTACTTCTAACCATAGCGTCGAATTGGGATTGTTATTGTTAATATTAATAGTCCCTTATTCTCGTTCAGAGCAGCAGTCTACTACCCTGGTACGTACCGGTACCTGGTATTAATAGGGTCGAATTGATATTTTTATGAATGGTCCCTTCGCACGCAGTCTACTCGTACTTCAATCAAAGATGTCAGCAGGCGGCACTTCAACCCCTTGACGGACGGATTTTCCCATTTCTTTACCTTGACGAACGCCAAACCACTAAGTTTTAGTAAAGAAGACTCGTATTTACGCCCTTGACGGATGCACGTTTTCCTTTGACTGGCCGTCTCCTGTCATCTTTGTTATCAATAGTCCCTTTGTTCTTGTACCTGGTAGCAGTGTACGTCAACCGTCATAGTGTCGCATAAGGGGTGTCTGTGTGTGTTCTTTCTACCCGTCGGCATCCAGCACAACCAGTGTCCGTGCCGATTCTTCAATCCTAGAAGAGATACAAGTTCTGTGGTCACAAAGCCACGCCACAGAGATGCTACGTTGCCACGTACCTGGTATGCAGTTAAGCACAGCAGTGGGCAATGCAATGCCGTGTCATCATACCAGATACGACAGGCACGACATACACAATCTATGAAATAGAGAAACGAAAAGAAACAATCGGTGACACTTTACCTACAGAGATCACAATTATTCATAGATTAATACCGATTAATAGATAAAATCCAGTCCGATACGATATCATACATAGCGATAAGTACCGTAGCGGGAAGGGGGTAGAACATCCTGCTATGTGACCCCGGATCTGAGTTACGAGTTGGAAGGAGAGAGAGAAGAAGATGTGCGAAGATAATGAATGGGATGAGCAAAAAAAATAAAAAAATAAAAAAATAGCGAGAAGGGAGGGACCGAAAACACTATCAGGGTATTCGATACGTGGTGCTATTTCGATTTCGATACGTGGTATTTAATACCGAGTGGGGGCACGACAGATTGTTTCTTCTAGTTTTTGCTTTCTTTTTTTTTTTCTTCTTCTCTTTCGATTTGTCTACGAGTACTTTGTTTTTGTTTTCTCTTTGATTGTTTCCTTTCGTTTCTCTATTTCATAGAATGTGTATGTCGTGTCTGTCGTATCTATTAATAGTACGATGATGACATGGCACTGCATTGCCCCCTGTTGTGCTTACTGCATACCAGGTACGTGGCAACGTAGCTCTTCTATTGATAGGATAGAAGAATCGGCACGGACACTGGTTGTGCTGGATATCGACGGGTAGAAAGAACGGTTTAATGTGAAGAACACACACACACGCTGAACACTGAACACAGGGATGCCGGGGGACGGCAAAACACGTTCGGTGCGATCTACCAGGTACCGAAGTTCGTTAGTGTGTGTGTGTTCTTTACATTAAACCGTTCTTTCTACCCGTCGACATCCAGCACAACCAGTGTCCGTGCCGATTCTTCAATCCTAGAAGAGATACAAGTTCTGTGGTCACAAAGCTACGCCACAGAGATACTACGTTGCCACGTGTGCAGTGTGTACTGCCGTGGGCAATGCAAAGCCATGTCATCATACTAGATACGACAGACACGACATACGCAATCTATGAAATAGTGAAACGAAAAGAAACAATCAAAGAGAAAACAAAAACAAGGTAGACGAATCGAAAGAGAAAAAGAAGAAAATGAAAGCAAAATCTAAGAGAAACAATCTGTCGTGCCCCCCCCCCCGCAGGCGAGGTGGCCAACACTTGAAAAAAAACGAGCTGGAGAAAAGAAAAGAAAAAAAAAAAAAAAAAAAAAAACACCACCTCTTGTAAACAGAGTAAGACAAAGAACCAAGGAAAAAAGTAACAAGGAAAAAAAACAAAGGGGGAATAACAGGCAGACCAAAGCCCAAAGCACCTTCCAGGTGACGGCAGCAGCTTGTGGTACGAGTAGTATAGCCAGGTTCTCCCTGCTAATCCGCCTGGTACATTGCTACCCAGACGGCCGTCTCCGCCCTGCGTTCGTCAACTATGCCCAGCCCCTTGACGTCAGACAATACGAAACGAGCAGAGCAGGTTCGTCTTCCAACCACGCCACACGGCTCCTTCAGTACGGCTTATCAATCAGAAAAGGAAAAGGAAGAGAAAAAAATAACATGAAAATCACGGAGAGTCAGCGCAAGAAAGAAGAAAAAAAAAAACAAGAAGAGAAGACAAGGGAAGACCACGTTCGAACCAGCTGCACCGGTTGGTAGCACTAGTAGTATGGTCATGTTCTACTTTCTAGTCGACATGGTGCCTTGCTACCCTGTCTGCCATCTCCTTCCTACTTCCGTCTACCGCCGTTTCCCTTCTACCCCTCCTGTTCCCCCCCCTCTCCGCATTCCCTCGGTCGGGCTTTCTGCCACTTCTCCTGTTGCCCCCTCCCCCCCCGTTCCCTTGGGCACCATCCACGGCGGATGCACGGCGCTGCCTACTCATCTCAGCCTCAGCCTCGTGCCACCTCACCATGAACCGTTCGGCTGCTTCAAGGATCCCCCGGTACCACTTACCCACCTTATTGGCTGCAGTGGACCACAACGCGGTCTCAACTCCAAACACCAAGGGGGCAACTTCCGTTGACCCTTCGGTGGCTCGGAACTCCCTAAGGTCTTCGACTATGCATCTATGCCAAGTCTTACTCTGTCCGCCTGGTCTCGGGTTCTTCCCACCAGTTATCGTCCCGAACATTACCCGACTGGGTAATCGCTCCTTGCTTTGCCGTGCCACGCCCCCCGCAAAGAAGAGCCGCCGTTTACGAATGGTCGTTTCGATGCTGTCGCAACGTGTCATCTTGAGGGCCTTCGCGTACGAGAGGGGGGCATGGTCAGTATGAAGTCGGCGCTGGCTAGCCAATGACTCGCAGCAGGACTTGGTGGTGAGCCGTTCGAAGCTTGGCAAAGTGTTCCGCTCTGAGGGTCCACGTCACACACCCGTACAGCAGGGTCTCAATCACCTCGGCCTTCAGCATTCGGACTTTAAGGCTAAGGGGGGCGGTCGTCCTATCATACAACTCCGGGCCGAACCGTTTGAGGCATGCTCGCATGAGGCGGATCCGTCGGTCGATTTCGAGCGAGAGCGCAGCGTTTTCGTGAATAACGCCGCCTAGGTATAAGAACTGGGTCGTCTGCTTATACCTCTGACCTGCCGTGCGATGCATCAAAACATTCGATACGACATCCAACGCTACAACAACAGACTGCCTCTCTTCGTTGGCTTGGATTTTGGTTGCGTTGGGTTGGCCTGAGTTGGGTTGGGTTGAATCCGGTCCTGACTACTGTTTACGGGGGGCCATAGTTAATAGGACCAAATATTGTTAGTAAAAATGGCTAAATATATAGTTTTTTATGTACACCATAGGTCCTGTTAACTAGGGTCCCCCGTAATAATAGCGACTCGGCAATATACACACTACTTACATACTGCTTTCTTATGGGGTGTTGAGGTATCACGTGTAGCGTACAAAGAGTCTTGGTATTGAGTAGTTGGGGGTGTTGGGAATCGGGAGCGCTGCAGCCACGGGTCGCTGACCTCTGTTGGAACTGGTGTGTGCCGTCTTGACGCCCTTGACGCCAAGCCCCCTCTTTCTTTTTACAACGACGGTACTAAGTCAGTACTAAGCACTCCCAGTCAGTGTCAGTCCTGAGTCTTGGTCCTATTAATAAGTGCCACTGCTGACTGTGTACGTACCAGGTACCAGGTAACTATTTCCTACCAGGTACAGCAGTAAATATATACAACGACCATTTAGATAAGATGCTGGTTTAAGAGGATCGTTACATTTTGGGGCATATTTCCTGAAAGAGGCATTTATGGGCAGGGGGGTGGGGGCGGTGTGTTTACTATCATAGTACGAACGTAGAGAGATACGATACTACAGCAGCAGAAGAAGTATACCTGGTACTGTTGTAGCCCTAGACACTGTAGCCCTAGATTGGGAGAGAGACTGAAACCGAAACCCCAGAGCCCTCGGAAACCACTCGAGGTAAAGCGACGAAAAATTAAAACATCGAATTCCGAATACGAAAGAATGCAACAAAAACAAGTCGAGCATGAAAAAAACGAGCCGCATTCATTCGTAGCAAAATATATTCAAAGGATATAGATATATCCTGAAATTAGACAGGAAAAGACAGAATTGTATACATATTTTTTTTTTTTTTTTTTTTTTTTTCCCATCCCATTCATTATCTTCGCACATCTTCTTCTCTCTTTCCTTCCAACTCGTAACTCAGATCCGGGGTCACATAGCAGGCTCTTCCCCCCCCTTCCCGCTACGGTACGTGCCTTCATTTTTATCGCGAGAAGATTTCAGCCTTTTCTTCCCTCGTCGACTCGCATCGAATTGTGCCTACCCACGCTGCAAGGCGCTCTCAACAATTGAATCCCTTTTTGATTTTTGCAAATAAAGTCAAAGTCCGACCCACATATACATACCAGGTACAGCATTAAATTTAGAGGGTGAATACGGCGTTTGTTGACATTTTGAGGCGTCGAAGCAGTATTATTCCTTTTGCCATCTATTACGGGGGGCCATAGATAACAGGACCAAATATTGTTAGTAAAAATGGTTAAACATATAGGTTTTTATGTGTACCATAGGTCCTGTTAACTTTGGTCCCCCGTAATAGCAATGTGCAGCTCTTGTTCAAGTCATACCATCCAAAGGGAAACTAATCATGCTGCAGTAGAACACGAGTCTCGTGATACGGGAATGGAATGCAGGTATGCAATATCGGAACTGTCTAGGATGGCAGCTTCTCCTGTTCAGGAGACTTTTTTCTCTTCCTGATGAGAGAAAGGGAGCTCGTATTGGCAGTGATTTGATAGTAGGGGCTTCATTCAAGGCGTCAAGCCTACTCTGCTCTCCCCCAGACGGGCAAAGACACTCGCCCGAGGAACTTTCCTCGGGCGCTTCTCCTGTCGGCTATCGTAACCACTGTGTTGCACGGGAAAGTCTATAGTCCCGGGAATACTCTTCGGGTGTTGTAGGGCTTTGATACTGCGGGCTCTCTCATAACCACTTCTATGGCCCGATTACCCGATTGTATCGTATCACACTGCCTTGCAGAATCAAATGACTTGAAACGTGGAAAGTGCGATCAATCAGACCTGAACACTCGACAGCGTTGTACGAGTACTTCGTATACCAACAGCGCAGCCCCCCGATGACTGAGTCTATTACGGGGGACCATAGTTAATAGGACCTATGGTATACATAAAAACCTATATATTTAACCATTTTTACTAACAATATTTGGTCCTATTAACTATGGTCCCCCGTAATAGTGACTCCTCACCAGCTTCAGCATACTGAAGTTAAGTAAGTGTCGATGTGTTCAAGTAAGTGCTGAAGAGGTGGGGTGGGGAAATGTCGAAGCATTGGTCGGTGAAGATCTTGGATATCGGATATCGGGATCGATTTCGATACGATACCGACTAGCATAAAACCTACCAGGTAATCGATATAATCCCGATCTTTGATACATCGAAGCCTTCGTTCAGTGCCTTTTTTCGCACATCAAAGCTCTCGTTCAGTGTCTTTTCGTTTCACTATTTCATAGATTGCGTATGTCGTGCCTGTCGTAACTATTAATAGTATGATGACATGGCTTCGCATTGCCCACTGCAGTGCATACTGCACACGTGGCAACGTAGTATCTTCTGTGGCGTAGCTTTGTGACCACAGAACTTGTATCTCTTCTAGGATTGGAGAATCGGCACGGACACTGGTTGTGCTGGATGTCGACGGGTAGAAAGAACGGTTTAATGTAAAGAACACACTCACACAGTGTCAGCGTACAGATGGCGGGAATGCCAGGGGATGGAAGTCAAAACACGTTTGATACGATCTATCGAAAAGTTCGATAATTTAACGAAAAGATCGAGACGATAAGAAGTAATCGTCACCCTTCTAGCCTTCCAGCTTTGATTGGTGAAAACGTCAGCTATTTATAGGAGTCAGCAAGATCTTAGAGTCGTTGATATTGATAATGGGCGGCTGCATGAGTGGGATAGCTGCGTGTAAGGTGTTCAGATCTGATTGATACCTACAAACACGCTAGCGTTAGCACACCCTCTCGGACGATTTTGAAAACTGGGTTTCGCGACGACGGTGAGGGCGTACTGAGTACGACGAGCGACGCGTCTATGATATATATGCAACCTTCTCGACGAAATATTTCCAAGTAAGGTTCATTCTTATCGGAGAGCGTTTTTTTTTCCATAATTTCCTCATTCTTATCGGAGAGCGTTTTTTTTCCATAATTTCCAAAGTTTGGAAATAGTTGGGAGATATGTATCAATATACGGAGGCGTTCTGTCATTATCCGTGAATTTGTCCAGAACCAAAAATATCAAGTTCGTTAACATTCCAATATTTGGAAAGAAAAAAAAACAGGAAAATATGGAAGATTGAAAAATTGCGCGAAACAAATGTCGTAAATTTGGGGAAAAAAAGCTCTCCGATAAGAATGACCTAAATTTATTAAGCCAGCATTTTCGTTGTTGGCGGTTAGCGCGTGTACCAGCTCGTAGCTGGTGTGTACGCTGTAGGCTCACTACTTACCGACGACCAGCCAGACACAACTTATAGATTGAGGCAAACGCGATTCACGGTGAGGTGAACTTTGTACGAGAGCTTCATTCAGTAGAAGAGAGAAGAGAAGCCGATGAATTATTATGTGGGCGACCGTTCGTTGTGGATTGATTATGTTGCTCAGCTGAAGATGTGGTGAGCAGAGTAAAAAAGAGTGAGCTGAGGCGCGCGTGTTGCAGGTACGTATGCGCGGCTCGTACAGTCGCTCAAAACAAAAGAAAAGCGACAACCCTGCTATTATTATCCATCAAACCAGGACTCTAGTCTTAGTGATACAACTGGTTTATTTTAGGGTACGTACTCATGCTACTGCAACAACTACAACCACTAATTTACCGGGGACCATAGTAAATAGGACCGAATATTGGTTGTAAAAATAGGGAAACATCTGGTTTTTTGTGTGTACCGTAGGTCCTATTTACTATGGTCCCCCGTACTACTATGCCGCCGGTTCCAGGAGGGTGATCTCCACGTTTACCAGTATGTACGGGGGACCTTAGTAAAAGGGACCAAATACCGTGAGTAAAAATAGGTAAATTTATACCTGGTAGGTTTATATTTACCATAGGTCCTGTTAACTATGGCCCCCCGCAATCCAACAATACTATCGGTACAGGTACCAGGTAACACATATCCAGGTGTCAGATACCTGGTATGATATAGCAGGTAGCTTGTAAACCGCTAGTAACTGTTGTGCATCATGCGTCCCAAATATAGTACTCGTACAAATTGCCTTTCTACGAATAGCTACAATCACAACGTTACAGCAGTATTAGAGTATAGCAGTGCAAGACAGCAGTCCGGCTGCTAATAATACTGCATCAACAAACAACACCAGGTACCTGGTACACAGCAGATAATAAAACGGTCTAAACATGCAGCTTTATTTATCAAGTAACGACAACGATGTTGGTTACTGCTGATAAGTAGCATCGCCAATATGCTATATATAGGATACATTGTGGGCCCGCCTACAAAAAACGCCTACTCGTATTGTGGGCAAGCCTTACATTATTATTATTATTATTATTATACATTATTGTGACACAAGCCTTGTTTAGCCTTGGGCATAAGGTCTCGTGTACCAGTAGGGTTTAGTGTAGCGCGCTCGCCGCTGGGCACGATTTCTTATTCCAAAAGTCTTAGCGCCCTTCAAAAAGAGAACTTTTATTAATACTGGTAGGTTCTTATTCTTAACATACCTGGTACTAGTTATAAATCGAGGGGCTATCTATTCCAATGATGTCGGTTGACACACTTTGAATCGCTTGATAGACCATCTCTCTGTCTAGGGGCTCCAACACTGGAACTACTAGTACATTCAGTTTTTGATTGGCCTTGACAGGCCAAAACTTGACCGTCAACCGACATCTTTGGGCTATATACTGCTGTATGTATAAACTTTTACGGGGGGCCTGAGCAAATAGGACCTACGGTACACACAAAAATCTGCACCTGGTGGTATGTTTTACTACTACTTTCACTGACAAGATTTGTTCCTATTTACTATGTTCCCCCGTACTAATACTACAGACAGTACACACGATGAGATGGAAGGATGTTGGTGGTGGGAGTCTTCGTGTATGTTTTTTTTTTTTTTTTTTTTTTGCTCATCCCATTTATTATCTTCGCCCATCTTATTTTCTCTCTCCTTGTAATTCGTAACTCAGATCCGGGGTCACATAGCAGGCTCTTCTCCCCCCTTCCCGCTACGGTACGTGCCCTCATTTTTATCGCGAGAAGATTTCAGCCTTTTCTTCCCTCGTCGACTCGCATCGAATTGTGCCTACCCACGCTGTAAGGCGCTCTCAACAATTGAATCCTTTTTTTTGTGCGTCACATTGGTTCTGATTTTTGCCGTATGACGCTGTTTTCGCCGCTGGTTTATTCTGGCGAGTTCTTCCCTTTCTGTTCTTTTCCTTGGTCTATTTTCGAACAACACTACACATTGTCGGATGGCAAGCACAAAAGTAAGTAATACTGCAGACCTACAGAGTAGTCGTGGCTGGCGGTTGTTTTTTCTCTTTTTCTCCCGCGTTTGTCTCGTCGTTTACCTTGTGTTTTTTACGTACCGAACGTACGTATCCTGTTTTTTTCTTGATGTCCCGTTGTGGTGTGTGTGTGTTTTCTTTTTTCTTTTTTCTCGCTCTTAAAATTGTTCTTGTGTCTTGTTCCTTGAGGTTGTTGTTGATGATCTTGTTATTGTTCTTCGCTAAATTTTCGTCGTCAAAATTCATCCGTTTTTTCTGCCTCGAATCCTCTTCCTCCTGCGAAGGAGGACACCCTAACCCTTGCGTACACGGTGTGCACCATTATCGGCCCGCGCGTGCCTGGCGCTATATCCGTCAACCCCCCATCAAGCGGACGCCGATCGGATGGAATTTCAGGCCTCGTCTCGGCTGAGCTTCTGAAAAGTGCATGAATATATAAATGGTCTCTTCAAAGCTTGAATATATATAAATAGCCTTTCAAGGCTGTACTGCTGCTGTACATCCATCTGCCTGCGACTGCTGAAAGTTCGATTATAATTCCAAGGGTATTGTGTCCGCCACGGGAATGCAGTACTTATTCGACCCTATTACATAGAGCTGCAGTCCCGGTATGTGGACAATCCAGTCAAATTCTAACTTATTTATCCCCGAAAACGGGACTGCGGTACTAGAGGGGTTAAGGCCTAATCGGGTGAGATAAACACTTCGGTTTCAACGCCAACCCTAACCCTAGCCCTAACCCTAATCCCTTACCTGGTAATGTGTAGCCCCGACCGTCTGGAAATATGCTCGGTTGCAGAGCTGTAATGAGAGGCGTTAGCCCAGAAAAATCGATACTTTTTCCCGAAGCTGAACCAAAATCCGCAAAAAAAAAACTACTGCTATGTATGTAGTACACGATCAAGCTGCCGCAATTCGCCTGACATTTTTGTGTTTTGTCTCCTTCATTGGTCTTGCCCCCACCCCTATATGGGTTTTCAAGGATAACAACGAGCGAGATTCGCGCCGCCGCCGCCGCCGCCGCCGCCGCTGCAACCCCTGGCGGCGGAAGAAGGCCTCGCAGCCGCTGCAAACTCCTCCCCGAGACCACCCCAGACCCGGGCAGCGGCGGGCGGACGCGACTGCTGAAACCACCACCAGGACGCCACGCGGAAAATTCCGAGAAAAATATCAAGGACAGAACAACGCCTTGCAGCCACTGCCAACAACCCCTTCTGACCGAGATCACTCCACCATCAGACCTGCGCGGCGGGCGGACGCCGCGGCTGCCTGAACAGCAACCACCGGAGCGCCACTCGGAACGTTCGGAGAAAATAAGGACGGTCGTCGTCGGCGGCAGCGGCAGCGGCGAGGGCCTCTTCGTGGGAAGCACTGAACGGTCCGGCGGCGGGCCAACGGGCGGCCTACCTGCCGCAGCCAGCAGTGGGGGGGGTGGTGGTCGAAGGGAGGTTTTTTTCGGCAGGGGTGCTGGAGCAGGCGTTTCGGGGAAGGCCGGGGGGGGTCAGGGGGGCGGATCGCGTTCGGGGTCGGCGTCGGGGTTGGGTTGGGTGGAGAACGGGGCGGGGGGGGAGGCATGGGGGGCAGGGCAGGAGAGGCCGGGGGCAAGGTTGGGGAGGTCAGGTTGGAATGGGGAGCGGGAAGGGGGGGGCGAGGGAGAAGCGGGTGAGGGGGGAGGGAAGGGGGAGGAGTTGTTAGCGGCGGCGGAGGCGGTTTGGCGAATCTCTGAGATGGCGCGAGAGGTGCTGGAGGGGGAGTTGGAGAGGAGGGGAGCAGCGTTGGCGACCGCGGAGAGGACCAACAGGGAGGCCGGCGAGGCAGCGTGCAGACAGGTTCGAGTGGCAGTGTTGTGGTTTGCTGGTGTGTGCAGTAGCAACCATTTTTGGTATTATTAGCGTGACTTGTGGGTGTGCAGTGTGCAGCGTGGTATGGTAGTACCACGGGATGTTGGTGGGCAGTTATGCAGTACTTGGTGTGTGCGGTGTCAGTATGCGGTATGGTTTCTGCGTGTGGCGGAATTCTGCGCAATGTGCAGTGTTTGCTGTGGTTTGTTGGCGTGCAGTGTGCAGAGTGAAGTCCTACTGTGGTCAGTCAAAGGGTCGATGGCGAATTTTCCTAGGGCAGCTATATTGGCACACTGATTGGTTAAGGGTGAATTATGTGCGGTTCAATCAACCTAGATTATTTCCCAAGCCACAGCACCCCGAGCGGGACGAAGGAAACAACCTATCAATGGAGTCTTTCCAAGCCCAGCTTTACAAGCACATCATCCAAGACGGTCAAATCAACATGGAGTTTACACCAAGCACAGCAAGCCAGCACTGATCACTGGCGTAGGGTCAGGTTAGGGTTCCAGCCGGAGGGTCGGCTTTACGCCAAGCACAAAACCAACGTAAAAAAATGACAGTCAGGGTGTGACCACCCCTCGCTGCGGTTTGTTGGCGTGCAGTACGTGGTCCGTTGGTATGCAGTCTGCAGTGGGCACGTCCTAATAGACGCGGGTCGCCGAGGGAAGGAAGGGCTGCAGTATTATCGCGATATGAAGGCAAGGCACGAGCCGTACTGAGGGGGGGGGGGGGGGAGGGCGTACTCATTTGTTGCTTGCCTTAGTCATTTGACCATTGACAACGCATCCCTTTCGAGACGGTACTGGGGGGGGGGATAAAAGCCCATGATACTCTGTGCGACCCCGGGTCTGAGCTACTACTATTTATGGCGGACCATAGTAAATAGGACCTACCATACACACAAAGACCTATATATTCAACTATTTTTACTAAAAAAAAAATGGTCTCCTTTACTATGGTCCCCCCGTATCTAGCAAATAGGACCAAATATTGTTAGAAAAACTAGGCAAATACATGGTTTTTTGTGCGTACCGTAGGTCCTATTTACTGATGGAGAGAGAGAAAAAAAGGGCGAATTTACTACAGTAAATGGGATGGATAAAAAAACAAAGGGAACAGGTAGAGTGTCTGACTAGTGTGCCGTGTAGAGTGTTGAGGTGTATCGGTGTGCGGCGTTGTAGTTGGTTGGTGTGCGCAGCGTTGTATTCAGGTCGTGCACAGCGCAGTCTCCGCGGCCGGCTTGATGTGGAGAGTAATACTACCGTAGTAGCTTTGTGGTTTCAGCATGCGGTGGTTGGGGTTGCAGAGTAGTGCCTGGAGTACATACAGAGTGCCGCAGTTGGTCTGGAGAGCGGATTCCTGCACTGGAATACTGGTAGGTATAGACCACTTTTCCCTTCGGAGTGGCGTGAGCGTAGCGTCTGAGAAGACTCTTGTCGAAATACATATTCAGTTATTCTGTTATTATTGGGTAGGTTTGGGCTATTCCACCAACCAATTGCAGTTGTGTGCTGCAATTGGGGCAATAGCTCAAGGTACCTGTTAACAACCAAATACGTATTCGGATAAGGAAAATAGGAGTGGAACATGCAGATGAGGGTGACGCGAGGGAGCAGTTCTATTGACCGAAAAAGCACGTAGCATTCAAGTAGTACAGCTGTTATGAGATATGAAGGCGACATGAGCGTGATATGCAATATATATATATGTACTTACTACGGAAGGTGTTGGCGGGTGGTGTACAGGCTATTACTATTACTACGCACTACCCAGGAAAAAGGCTGAGCAGAATGAGCTGTCGACTCCTGGGTGGGTATCCCAACCTCTTGGTAGAACCTCAGAGGGCCGGCAAGTCCATGACATGAAACACGGGAGGAGTGTGCATGTTAAGTATGTGCGGTACACAAATGAGAAAGCGAGCACATTGGGCGAAAAAATGATTTTACCCAGATCTCCAAGGAAGACGAAAATAAAAAAAGTCATCGTTATTGTCCTTATCGTGTTTATTATTGTTATTTTTGCGTTCACCATGAGCTTCAACGATCATCGCTCACAGCTCATCAACATGAACCTTCCTCGAAAGACTCCCAAGCGGTCCCATCTGGAGGAGAGTCACGTCCCGACAGCCTTGATACCGCTGCTGTCTCGAACGTTCATCGACGCGAGGTGCACGGTACGGCTACAACGATAGGAGTTGCGAGCAGAACGGTGGGACCGACAAGCTGGGTTCGTCTTCCCTCGCTTTTGGTGCTGGTTTCATTTTTTCCCCAAAAAATTTCGGGTGATTGCTGCGGCTGTCGCTGTGCCCGTGAGCTGTGATTGGCTGATCGGCAGAGACCGGCTGTGATTGGCTGTGGCTGTGGCCGTGGCTGTGGCTGTGGCGGCAGCTATGCCTACAGCAGTAGGGCGGCTCCCCCCTATAAGGCGGTGGTGTGGTGTGCCGGAGCAATACGACCGCCTTATAGGGGGGAGCCGCCCTATGCATCCCAGGTCACGAGTGCAGTTCCCCGGTCGAGCCAAGCGATTTTGACCGCCTTATATCGGGGCACCGCCTTATTCAGACCGTGTTATGGGGGGGGGGTCCGAACCCCTCCTTCTATGCCCGATCCTACCATAAAGGTTAGCCCCATACAACCCTACCATAGGCCTAATATGTTCACGATAAACCGTAAAGAGCGTTCGTTCGCCCTCATAGGACCGCAGCCCCGTTTTGGAGGCAAAACCACTCGAATTCTGAGTAGTAGTTTGTCCCCAAAAACGGGACTGCGGCCCTAACAGTCCTGAAAAGGTGCTAAGGTCGCACAGGGTTGAGATCGTTTTTCGGTCGGCGCTCGATTTCTCCAGAACGGGAAGGCTAAGGCTGAAGGTATTTTTCGGAGCGATTTTACACCTTGTCGAGAAGATTCCTTCCGATCATTTTTTGTTCGACATTTATTAGTAGCACCCTTACAGCTGTAAAGAGAAAACTAGCGGGGAAGAACGAACGCAAATTTGAGTGAACCCAACGCTCTTAAGGTACCCCCCCCCGGTATGGTCATACGATTACGGCTATGCATGAGATCGAGTACATATCTCCTATCGAGTGCACCCCCCCTCCCATCCCCCCCCCCCCCCGTAAGCCTCACCAAAAACTCTTCGTCATATAACCCCCCCCCCCCCCCCCCCCCCTATTTTATATAGGTTGGGTTGGCGTCGGTTGGCAACGACACTGTAAAACATGCCGCTCACTACGTGAGCTAGACAACCTGGGTACCGTTTCTTTTTTTATTTTTTTTATTTTTGGCGGTCACCCACAGCCGGTTGTCGAGTTAGATCACTTGTGCGAGGTAAATAACCTTTACTCCGCACAAGTGGAAGGTCGTATCACGTAGTGTTCAAGGTAAGGCACCTAAGAGGCAGTTACATAGTACTCCCATTGCTGTCCCTGGAAATGCCTACACCGGAAATTAAATCAACTCATTGAAGCTGTCGTCTGTATGCAAGTCCGCCTCACAAGCGGTTCTTAGTAGGATGCAGCTCACCCTTCATGCGACTCGCCAGACACCTCACGGCGCTGCGCGCTTGGTGCAAGCAATGTCTGCCTGGTCGGTGAAAACCCGACATGCTCCGTCCCGGCATTGTAGGGATGCGAGGGTCTATGGTCATACGACTACGGCCATGCATGAGATCGAGTACATCTCTCCCATCGAGTACACCCCCCCCCGCCCCCCCCCAGCACGCAAAAAAATCTGCCTGCTCGATGACAACCCGACTTGCTCCGTCCCGGCATTATAGGGGTGCGAGGGTCTATTTATGGTCGTACGAATACGGCCATGCATGATATCGAGTACCCTCCCCCCGCGCTTCTTCGTAGGATGCAGCTCACCCTTCATGCGACTCGCCCGACACCTTACATTTCGCTTCGCGCTTGGTGCAAGCAAGCAGAAGGTCTGCCTGGTCGGTGAAAAGCCGACGTGTTCCATACCGGCATCGCAGGGATGCGAGAATCTCGTTTATGGTATTACGACTACAGCCACGCATGACTTGAGTAACCCCTCCTCCCCCCCCCCTGCATGAATGATATCGAGTACACCCCCCCCCTCCCCCCCCCCCCCGCCCCCCGGTGTTGATCAACGTTCGTGGTGCGTGCTTGACTTCGCAAGATGGAAGAGCTGCACAGCTGTAAGACGGCCCTTGCGCAGCAGGAGGGAGAGACGGAGAGGTGGAAGACCGAGGTGGACAAGCTGAGGGAGAGGGAGAGGGAGGCCCGCCGAGCAATGGAGAGCGGACGGATCACCAGCGCCGACGCAGCGCTGAGGTGAGCATACACATTGCGGGCAGGAAAAATCAAATTAGATCCCCAGTTCATGATCTAGATATTTTGGGGGAGATAGATCTCTAATTATATAAGATACTATCGCCATTTTCGTATCTAGATCTATAGTAGCAGTCAGATGCCTGATATGTATTCAGGATGAGACCATCAGTTCATGATCTAGATCTGTTGGGGGAGATAGATCTCTGGTATAAAACATCAAGTCGCCATTTCAGTATCTAGATCTTTCGCAGCAGATAGATGCATAACAAATCACACCAGATCACCAAATAATTACCTACTGTAGAGCTGGTCCCTCATACATACGACCAGATCACCATTTCATTATCTAAATCTTTCGGTGGCAGACAGGTCCCTGATGTACAAGATCATGTCGAGACATGATAGAGATCTGTCTGTTGGGACAGATAGACCCCTCGCAATCGTGGCATAGACAAGGACCCCTTTTGGAGCTGTGGGAGGTGTCCGCCGTGTTATGCCGTACCAACGCGCACATTTTGATGGTAGCATCAATATGCGGGGCTGATTGTTAACCTTGACTGCAGTCCCGTTTCAGGAACAAGAAAGCACTCTAATTCTACAAGCAGTCCATCCCCAAAGCGGGACTGCAGTCCTAAAAGGGATAAGGTAAGGTCGGGTCAAGCCTCGTGGGTCAGGTAAGGTCGGGTCGAGTCGGGTACCGTTGGTCGGGGGGACCCGATCCATGATAATTTGAAGATCTCCTGACCTGGCCCGACCCGACGCCACCCAACCCGACCCGTGAGTTTTCCGAAAACGTCCTGACCCGACGCGCCGTTCCTGGCGACAGCTATGCTATCTTATTTGAATAGGCGGAGAATGGGGGTTGGTAGACTGTGATACCGTGCATCTATCTATATAGGCAGGTTTCGTTTGTTGGGTTCCCCTTTCCGTGTGTGTGTGTGTGTGTTTTTTTTTTCGTTTCTGGGAGTGTTTTTTATGAGAGATCAACGTTGGAGCTCGCCATGCTGCAAACGTTATCGGATGGCAAAAATAGAAATAATACTGTTGTACTGCTATTTAACGGGGTTTTCTTTGTACGGAGGGATGTTCGACGCGTGCGACGATGGAGGTATGAAATAGCACTTTTTGGCCATTTCTTTCGTCACCGATACTGACGAGGCTCCTCACCTCAGGAATTACCTGAACTCGCTGGAACTACGTATTACGGGGGGCCATAGTAAACAGGACCTACGGCACACACAAAAAACTATATGTTTCCCTATTTCTATTAACGATATTTGGTCCTATTTACTGTGGTCCCCCGTAGTATGAAATGTGGTTTTACGCAGCCTGTAGTGTAGACCATGGCGTTTGCGAAGGTCAGTTTTTGGGCGACTTCCTATTAGAGTATATAGTTCCTCAATCGCGGCGCCTCGGGTATACAAATGGGTGCACTCCCATCGTACCATGCATTCTGTGAGTGATCAACGTTGTTGGGTGGCAAGCGCAACAAGGGGGATAAGAAGAATGGCGATACTATTTTACGGAGGACCATAGTAAATAGGACCAAATATTGTTATTAATAGTGAAAATTGCGAAATATATACCAGGTATCTGTTTTTGTGTCTACCGTAGGGTCTATTTAGTATGGTCCCCCGTAATACTACGACTACGACTACGATGACGTGCGCGTTCACAATCTTCTTCTCTATTACGGGGGGCCATAGTTAAAAGGATCGAATACTGTTTGTAGAAAAAGGGACATAAGTAGGTTTTTGTGTGTACCATAGGTCCTGTTTACTATGGTCCCCCGTAATAGGAGGATGTTACCTGTAGTGTTTTCGAGTGGTCAACGTCGGAGCTCATGCCGCACTTTGTCGGATGGGTAACACGGTCGTACCGACACACGGGCATCGTCAGAAGTCACACCTGGTAGGACGGACCCCCACTAACAACATTTTTATCGGAGAGCGTTTTTTACAAAATTTCCAAAGTTTGGAAATAATTGGATATATGTATCGATATACGGAGGCGTTCTGTCACTATTCGTGAAATTCTCCAGGAACAAAAATATCAAGTTCGTTAACATTCCAATATTTGGAAAAAAAACAGGAAAATATGGAAGATTGAAAAATTTCGCGAAAAAAATGTCGAAAATATGGACAAAAAGCTCTCCGATAAGAATGACCCTAACAACATTCTTGTTCACGTTTTTAGGTCTCAACGAGAGACGAAGGCGTTAAAGAGGGAAATGGAGGCCTTGAAGGAACAGGTAGGCTCTCTCAAGACTCGCCTGGCCGGCCTGCAGGTCAGGCGAAAATCGGAGCGCGACCTTGCGGCTAGGAGAGAAGAGGTGATTGATTGACCACTGAAGAAAAAGCAAATCATACCTGCGTCGTGTATTTTTGGCACCAAATGATTTGGACCCAGTGTGTAGACACTATTCCTGTGGTGTTGAGTTTACTATCGAAGTTTTGATGCATCGGGATACCGGAAGTTGGTTTTGCCCTCCCCATCCTCTCTGGCATCCCCATGTTTTTTATGCTGAAACTGGACGAAAGCTTCCGCGTGTGTATGACATCGAGATTTCGAAACTGCATCGGTTATTGTTTTTGGTCCATCGGTATCGTGTCGAACTCGATATCCGATATCCAATATCCGATATCCAATATCCGATATCGATATCCGATATCTCCCAACACTATCGATAAATGGCCAACAACAACGAGAGGTTATGTCTGATTACCCTCCTACGACGGGGGAAGGTAACAACCATAACCACATACCTGGTATATATATATGCGCTGTTTTCTCGGCCCATGGTGAAGTTCTGATTACCACCATGACCGATATCGATATCCGATATCTCCCAACACTATCGATAAATGGCCAACAACAACGAGAGGTTATGTCTGATTACCCTCCTACGACGGGGGAAGGTAACAACCATAACCACATACCTGGTATATATATATGCGCTGTTTTCTCGGCCCATGGTGAAGTTCTGATTACCACCATGATATCTGTGTATTATTTAGGGGGCACATGTTAACATTGCGGGGGACCATAGTAAATAGGACCAAATATTGTTAGTAAAAATAGGTAAATATATAGTTTTTTGTGTACCGCAGGTCCTATTTACTATGGCCCCCCGTCTATTCAGAACCAAACATAGTATGTAAACACGCCATTCTGGACGGCAACAAAAGGACCGTTTTGACATTAATATGAACGCCGAGCGGTCCTTATATTGACAGACACCCAGAGTTGTACGGCGGTACCCATTTCTTATTTTTTGGGTCCGTCGTGGTTTCCGACTGTACCATCTGCCACTTCTATTTCTAAAGGAAGCGCGTGGAGCTACAGTACGTAATAACCCTTTTATTACGGGGGACCTATAGTAAACAGGACCAAACATTGTTAGTAAAAATAGGTAAATATATAGGTGTTTGTGTGTACCGTAGGTCCTGTTTACTATGGCCCCCCGCAATAGTGGTGCACTGCTCTACATGAACCTAACTCTGACTATAATTTTGCACTGCCGCGCGTAAACCTAACTCTGACTGTACTTACAAGTGTTTATTTAGTCAGTCCCGCATCGCTCTTATACAAGGAACGCGAGCTTTGCAACTATTTCGGGGGACCATAGTTAATAGGACCAAATATTGTTAGTAAACATGGTTAAATATATATATGGTAGTTTTTTTTATGTATACCAGGTCCCATTAACTATGGTCACTGTATGCATTGAGAGGAGGATCAACCCTTTTAGGACCCCAGTCCCGTTTTGGGACATATCCCTTGGGTTTAGAGTGGCTTGTCGCCGTATCGGGACTGCGGCATTAAAGGGGTTGTTTAAAGAGTCCATTGACGCGCGCGACAGCAGCAGAGGTGCACTTCTTGGAGAGGGGGAAAAAAAGTGGTCTACACATGGAAGGATACGCACCACGAATATATACAAATATATATAAATATAAATATATATATGTATAATATGTGCACCACGAGAATGACATTCTTCCGACGACTTGGGATTGAGGATCCCCTTCACCTCAGAAGATGTTTTCGCCATAAAGCGCTCGTGCCCACATCGTTGCACGCGCCCACTACGTGTTAATACGAAAGCAAGCAAGCAAAGCCCCTTTTGCGTACTACTGTAGGCTGTCCCCTAGGCGGGACCGCAGTACTAAACGGGTTGATGGGGGGCAACTACAGCAGTGGTGACTCGTCGGGCCCATGAAATAAAGAGTTGCTACTGTATTACGGAGGACAATGGTAAATAGGATAAAAAATTGTCGGTAAAAATAGGGAAATATTTAGGTTTTTGTGTCTACCGTAGGTCCTATTAACTATGGCCCCCCGTAATGGTAATAGTTGTTTCCCATAGGTAAGTGCCGGCTATCTGACACTCTGGGCAGGGATATACCGGCCGTTCAGGCATTAGTATTAGCACTACGCGTTCCTTGTATTTCCGATCAGGGTGTTAGGATCGCTTAGAAGGCGCCCACTCGGCTGTGGCCGTCAGCTGGCTTCGCCAGTCGCCAGCCGACTTGCCGTCTGAAGTCAGTTGGTTGGCTTACAGCATCTACCGACTAGTTTTCAGCCGTTATATTTCGCCCCCGACTCATAGATGTACAATTACTGGTATTGTATACCTGGTACCTGGTACAATATATGTCAGACCGTACATGGTGTTGTTGTTTTTTTGGACCTTGAGGGGAGATGGACGGCCAAAAAAAAGGACGTTTAAGACCATCGACCGCTTCTTGGTTACGTACAGTACGAGTAGCTGATACTTTTTCGTTCGTGTAGTTTCCAACCCACCTGTTAATATTCTATTCGCTCTCCCCCCCTCCCTTTCGGGTTAACATTCCCACAAACTGTAGCATGATTGTTATCAATATGGAATATCACGGGGGGGGCATAGTTAATAGGGCCTACGGTCTACTCAAAAACCTATATATCCCCCGATTTTTACCAACAATATTTGGTCCTATTTACTGTTTTTTTTTTTTTTTTTGGTCATCCCATTTATTATCTTCGCACATCTTCTTTTCTCTCTCCTTCCAACTCGTAACTCAGATCCGGGGTCACATAGTAGGCTCTTCTCCCCCCTTCCCGCTACGGTACGTGCCTTCATTTTTATCGAGAGAATATTTCAGCCTTTCCTCCCCTCGTCGACTCGCATCGAATTGTGCCTACCCACGCTGCAAGGCGCTCTCAACATTTGAATCCTTTTTTTTTTTTTTTGCAAATAAAGTCAAATGTCCGACCTACCTGGGGCTCGAACCCAGGACTCAAACACAAGTAGAATTCGAGGTTAACCACTTGAACCACCGGGGCGACCGGTAGAACGGGTGGCCCCCCGTAATATTACGGGGGACCATAGTTAACAGGACCTATGGTATACATGAAAACCTATATGTTTAACCATTTTTACTAACAATATTTGGCCCTGTTAACTATGGCCCCCCGTAAGAGTAGCGTCGTGAGTGAGGTACGACGGCGCGGCATGACACCCAACAGTTGCCACAGGCGGTTATCAACAAGGCCGAACAAAATTCGGTATTTTGACCGTGACATCTGGGTCGAACGTAAATGTGTGGGGGTATGCATGCCCCAGGCAAGAGAAAACGTGCGCTGTCAAGGGTTTAGTAGCAAGGCAAGGCGAGATAAAACCTACCGAGAGTAACTTGAAAGGGCAAGGAAAAGCTAGGTCCGGCGCGAGGGGTGAAAGTGCTGCCCCCTGACATGTACCACGGTATTGGTTAGTCACTTTGTTCGGCGTTGCGCGCAGGGAGAACAAGACACCCTATCTCCTATTGCCATCCTTAAGACCGAGGGAGGGGGGGGGGGGGTGTACTAATTAAAATAAAGTAGGCCAAAAGTCTTCAAAAACTCACTTTTCTCGTAAAGAAAAAACATTTTGACCTCCAGGGGGGTTGCGTCTTTTGGTATTTTTTGTCGTGCATCGCTACTGTCTCTTGATAAGAACCTCTTGCTTTTCTTAGACCAGGCGCAGCAATTATCATTTGAAACAGTACACGTTATACCGCTTTTGAACTACTATATATACGTGTCGCAGCTTTCAAATGTTTGGGGTCTCGCTGTATTTTGTAGGAGATGTGAGACGACGTCCTTTCGCACATGGTACAGATCAGATCAGATATATCATTCCCACTCAACGATCTAGATATTTCAGGGCGGATAGAGTCCTGATATGTAGGGTCTGTGCGATATTTATTATCTAGCTCGTGCTGCGGGTGCGGAAGCCGTATACATCTGTATGATCCAGCACATGTTTCCTGGACTAGACCCGTTTACGTTACGAATACTGTACAACACACCATATCGACTACCCGGTACTCAGGACCCAGACGATCTAAATGATCTATCTGCAGATTATCTATCTGATATGCCATGATATATCTGGTCTGCTCGATGTTTGCATCATTTCCTGTGTTGTTGTGATTTCCACCCTCCGTCCTCGCCCTCGTTTTGATGCCGTCCCCCTGGCACAGCAATCGACTCCACCTGCCCCCCTCCCTCCCTCCCTCCCTCCCTCCCTCCCCCCCCCCCCCTTCCTCCCCCGCTCCCCCTCCCCCCGCCCCCAGACGTTCCTCCGTGTTTCGTCCCTTGCCGCGAAAAAAACAGAGCGCACCGTGTTTGCTCCCGGGGGGCCCCTACCTCACCCCCGAGCGCGAGAAGACCAAAACCTGCCAACACACCGCCACGACCGCCGTAACCCTACCACCTCTATCACCAACGCCGCAACAACACTTTCGGCGATAAGCGACCTGGAACTAGTGATAAATCAGTACCCTACCAATAGAAAAGGGGGTAAGGAATATAGCCGCCACGACCGCCAGGCGCAGTCGTGCAACGATGAGCAACATGACCGCCAGGCGCGGTCGTGCAACGATGAGCAACTTGTAACGTCTTCGGGGGAGGGAGGGAGAAGGTGGAGAAGATCGTCGCTGCCTGTGCGTAACGCAGAATGTTTTGGCGGAGGTTTCCGCGGAGAACGTTCCTATGGAAATTTCGGGGAACATTCCTATGGGAGTCTCCGGGAGAATCTCGACGGCAGTATCCAAGAACGAATGGATAGGAGTTTCCGAGAACACTCAAATAGAACTTTTCGAGAAGGTTCCGACGTAGAGGACGAAAGTTTCCGAGAAGCGAGGAGAGCGAGCGACCCCGCCGCGGACAGGCCTCGTCGCGGCCTTTGCCAATCAGAAGATGCGGCGATGGTTCTGGGCATGTCTCTGCCCGAGACGGACAGGTCGCTTGCGCTGCTGTTGTCAGGGGGGGAGGAGGAAGAGGAGGGCGTGGCGAGGCAGGGGGTGGACTTCATGTCATCCCCGGAGAAAAATATTTCCCCGTGGCAGGAGGAGGACGAGAGGAAGGGAGTGCCCATGATGCCGGCCGTAGATTCCGAGAAGGGGGATGATGGCGGCGGTAGTGGTGGTGGCGGCGGTGGTAGTGGCGGGGGTAGTGACGGTGGTGGTGATGGTGGTGGTGGTGTACCCAGCGATGATGGTGGTGGGGACAACAGTGATGGAGGAAACCCTTTTATGGAGGGTTGTTCTCCGTTTTCTCCCTTCCTCTCTCACCCACGACAGTCGAGAACTTCGTCGCCGGCGGTAGGTACGCTCACCGCCGCCGCCGCCGCCGCCATCACCACCGCCACCACTATCCCTATCGCCGCCGACTCTAACCATGGCAAGAGCAACACCGACAACAACAACAGCCACAGCAACAACAAGGATGGCGGCCTGTCCTGCGCCCCCCCGCCCCCCCCTCGAGAAACAAAGCCACCTTCACGTTCAACTCCTCTTTCAACATCAACTTCGTCTCTGCCTTCTAATTCAACGCCACGGTCGACTCCCGCTTACTCTTATGCCTCGGCATCGGCCTCCACTCCGGCGAGGATGGGACAGAGAGGATATACAACCGGCGGGGGGTCTGTTAGTGCCAGGAGGCGTGTGTCGTCTGCTGTGGAGGGAGGGGGGCGCGTGCCATCAGCAGCAGCGACAACAGCAACGCCGACAATAGCAGCAACGGCAACACCACCGTCAGCGATGATACCAGCAGTGACAACCGCAGCGGCGACAGCAGCAGGAGCAGCGGCAGTAGCAGGAGCAGCACCAGCAGCGGTGGCGGTGGCGGTGGGGGTGGTGGGGGCGGAAATGGGAACGACGTTGCACGGTGATAGAGCGAGGAGAGTTAGCGCTCCACTGTACGCTGGAAGGGCCGTCATGGCCGAGAAAAAGGCCAACATGGAACGCGTCCTCAGGTAAGCATCGTCCTTGCAACAGTAGGAGAGCATCGGCCTTACAGCAGGACGTCACCATTTTTTACAGTTCACCGTGCTTAGTCTACTGCTGTAAAACCATCCAATAAAGTCATCTTCCTTGCCTCTTCCGTGCACCGCTGCTGTCGCCACCCTTTCCACCCACGGCGCGATGGTAAAAACGGAAACCAACCACTGGCACGGAACAATAACTCCAACAACAACATCAACAACGATGACACCAACAACAACACCATCGACTACGACCCCAACACCCACGCCAACCACAACACCACCATCAACAACTACAACAACATCACCAACAGGAGGGCAAGCCAGTCGCACCCCCCCCCGCCAGACCGCCGTCGAGACCACACCGATGTCGGTCTCGACCCAGCCGCTTCCAACGGCGGCTGCCGCGGTGATGGTGGCGGTGGTAGCGGTGGTGGCGAGGGTGGTGGTAGTGGTGCTGATGGTGGTGTTGATGGTGGTGGTGGTACTGGTGGTGGTGGTGGGGGTGGGGGTGGGGGTGGTGGTGGTGGTGCTAGGGGAGTTGCTGGTGCTGGTAATGGTGTTAGTGTTGGTGATTTTGATGGTAATGGTGGGGTTATCAGCGGTGGCGGTAGCGGTGGTGGTGGTGGTGGTGGTGGTGGTGGTGGTGGTGGTTGTGGTGTTTGCGATGACGGCGGCGGTTTCGTCGGCGCCTCGATCATACCAGCAGACCTTTCTCGGGAATGCTCGATTGAGAGGGTAGGCGAAGGTGAGGGAGGGCGCGGTGGCGGCGAGGCGCAAGCAAGCAACGACAACAACAACAACAGCAGCAGCAGCAACAACAACAACAACAACAACAACAACAACAACAACAACGGACGACGCGAACCGCCGGAGGCGCCGACGGCGCGCAACGTTCGTTTGCCATCGCCGTCGGTAGCTCCGGCGGAAAGCGAAGGAGGGGGCCTTGACACCAGAAGAAGCAGCAGAAGCAGCAACATTAACAGCATAATCAACCGCAACGACATCATTAGCAGCAGTAGCAGTAGCAGTAGCATGAGCAGCGGCAGCAGTGACAGCAGCAGCAGTCGTGAGTGTACCTCCGGCGAAGATGAAGGCGGTGATGAGGGTGGTGGTGGTGGTGGTGGTGGAGGTGGTGGTGGTGGTGGTGGTGGTGGCGACGCCGGCGCTAACTGTGTGAGCTGAGCCGTACTACCGTCGAGGGGTCGGACGGCATCCGTGCCGAGGAAGTATGCGAAGGGACCGAGAGCTGGGTGGGGGGTGGCTCGAGGCATGCCACACTTCTGGAGGGGGCTTAAATGGAATATAAAATGATTGTGAAACAAACCGTGCCACTGATGTTGTTGGGGTTGCGATCAGGAGTTGCACTTTGAAGCCCAAGCATTTCCTGACGGGGACTACTCAACCTAGGAGCTTCCCCAACATATTTACATGCAAGGTGTAGATTGCGTACTATTATTTGCAAGCCCTGCTGATTGTGTATCGGGCTTAGCTTGCAATATCTATCGAAAGTCGATTGTTGGGTGGGATATAGAAAGCTCCTCAAGGTGAGTAGCCCCGGAAAATTAAGGTGCCTCCCCTATAAGGCAAACACCCTACGAGGATTAGGCGAACACCCTACAAGGCAAACCCCCCATAAGCGAGGCAGACACTCGTCGCCGATTCGAGCGCGGACGAGATTGGTGCGGGCGTGAGCACGGTTACTGGCGGGTGAGGCGATAGTGGGTAGCATTTTTTGAAGAAAATATTTCTGAACTGCCGCGGCTCCTCAACTCAAGGAGCTACCCCTCTATTATATATATATATATTAATAGTACGTACCAGGTATATGATACACCGAATACACGGCTGACCTTCGGGAATGTGCTTGACTTGAAATCCCGGGGGTGTTGCACGCTGAAGAGGGAGTGCACAACAAGCAGACGTGCCTTCCTCGTACCAGGGGCTTTCTTACGTAGCCACCGGGCAAGAACGAAAAATACTAACAAAAATCTCTTGGAAGCTTGAGAAACAAAAGTCTCTGGGCACGTAACCTGGCAAGAAACACCGACCAGCCCAAACGAGTTTGTAGTTACCGCAGTTCCGTGAAAGAGGGTCGGTACAAGGTCGATACCTTGGACATTATATGTGTACACCAGGTGTAAATAAAGGGTCGACAAAGGGTTAATACCTTTGATATGCATAAAAAGGGGTAGAGATGGGACAACATTTTATGCAAATTGATGGCTTGAGCTAGTATGGGGGACCATAGGTAATAGGACCAAATATTGTTAGTAAAAATGGGTAAATATATAGATATTTTATGTATACCACTGGTGCTATTAACCACCAGGTACCTGGTATGGTCCCCCGTAATACTAACATTTCAAAGTGTGGACATTTTTTTTTTCAACTTTCAAAAAGAACGGCGACGATATCGGTGGAGTCCCCTTTTGTGCTATGACATGCTTGTTCGTGCCATAAGCCTAAGCCTATTTACGGGGGGCATCATTAAATAGGACCTACGGTACACACAAAAACCTGTATATTTCGCCACTTTTACCAACAATATTTGGTCCTGTTTACTATGGTTCCCCGTAGTAGTCCATGGGGTTACGCGTTTAACTATTTTCTACCCAATACCGTTGGGACGCCATGGGCATGCGTTGCACTTTCGTTTTTCGCAAGGTCAATGGTTGGATGAAGTGTTTGGATGGGGTATAGACCTGTTCAAGCCCGGAGCCCCATAAACCGACAGCTCTATCTATATATCTATTATACCGTAGGCGCACCCCTATATCGTGGCCTGTCTCAGGTTGCAAGCAGGGTATAACACATGTATAATGTTTCCGTGGGGTTTCCACATGAGGAGGCCAGGCCGTCCGTGCATCTGTTTTCTCATGGTATTCGTAACTCCCGTTTTTGCTCACCGAAATATGATTACTCAGTGGTCAAATGCCTCCCCGACACATATAACAGCACCCCCCACCCTCTTCCTCCGTTCCCCCCGCCCCGCCCGGCCCTCCCTGCCATCTAGGGCCGTTGGCGGCGACGCGCCCCCGTCACATTTAACCCCCCCCCTCGTTCTCAGTAGGATGCAGCTGACCCTTCATGCGACTCGCCGGACGCCTCACGGCGCTTCGCGCTTGGTGCAAGCAATGTCTCCCTGGTCGGTGAAAACCCGACATGATCCGTCCCGGCGTTGTAGGGATGCGAGGGTCTGTGGCCATACGACTACGGCCATGCATAAGATCGAGTATATCTCTCCTATCGAATACCCCCCCCCCCCCTCCGACTATGGTCATACGACTACGGCCATGCATGAGATCGAGTACATCTCTCCTATTGAGTACACACCCCCCCGACAACACCTCACGGCGTTTCGCGCTTGATGCAAGCAACGTGTGCTTGATCGGTGAAAACCGGATGCGCTCCGTCCCGGCATTGTAGGGATGCGAGGGTCTACGAACGAACGACTATCGTCACGCATGACATGAGTACCCCCCCCCCCCCCCTCCCGACACAGCTAACACCCCCCCCCCGCCGCCCCGGACACATCTTACACCCCCCTTATTCCCTGCCCCCCCCCCCCCACCCCCCCCTCTCTTCCTCCCTCCCTCCCCCCCCCCCCCCCCCCCGACACCAAGAGCCGCTGGCGGCGACCACCCCCCTCCCCCTCCGCGCCCCCCGCCAGAACCTCCAGCCATCCACCACTCGCTATTGTAGCAGCTCTTCAAGCAGCGCCCATTCGAACGATCGGCAGACCGAACACCAAGAGAGAGGTAGACCGCTAGCAAGCCCACAGACAGCAAGGCCCCACACAAAAGGGGCAAACAAACAAGTAAACAGGAAGCGCGCGGTTAAGGAGCTCAGGCAGCGCGCGATGACTTCAGCGCGAGGGCAAGACTACCCGTACATCATAGCGGTGGCGAGACTATGCCACGCGATGCCGGGGGAGGGTCTGGTTCGGCAAATGGTGGCGACGGGATATCAAGCATCGAGGAAATTAGCGGGCTGCAGTACATAAGTTCTACGCTGCTCCACACCCCCATTAAGCTTCTCCCTTCATCCCCACCATTGGCCTCGCCTTCCTCTCGCTCGATCGCTCGTTTGTAAGCCCAGTGGGAGCAGCGCTGCCAACCGTTTCCAACTGCGCACGTCCCACCTCCTGCGCAAAGTCTCACTTCCTACGTACGTCCCACATCCTGAGTGTATCCTGCCTCCGTACTTACTTACGTACGTACGTCCCCATCACTTACGTACCAGGTACGTCCTCCCTCCTACGTACGCCCCCTTCCTTCTCGTCACCCTTACATTTCTTTTTGTGCCAGCTCAAGCCAAACATAGCCTCCGCGCACCGCTTACATAATACCTGGTAAATAGAAAACCGTCGGCGTGGTCAAAATGTAAAGCAACCCACAAGACGCTGCATATTACCTGTACTTGTGCCAAAGGGGTGATACCTTGGGTACGATTCTCGTTCAACAGCAACAGCAGAGGCAGCAGTAACGACAGCAGCAGCCAGCAGCAGCAGCAGCAGCAGCAGCAGCAGCAGCAACGACAGCAGCAAGCAGCAGCAGTGGCAGTTTACAGAAGACAAGGGGGACCTCCGGTCCCTCCCCTAGCGAAAAAATGAGCGAGATGATTCATTGCACAGCGCTTTCGATAGCGACGTACAGCAGAACAAACATGCAAGGAACGGTTTGGCCCCTTTTGACCGACCGCCCCCGCGCACTAGAACTATAGTATATCAACCCCGAAATACGCCTTGGCGCGTTCAAAAAGACAACTAAGCTATTAATAGGTGACCGAGGTTTGATCGCTTGACTGACTGCCCCCGTACACTAAAATTAGCATAATAAGGCCAAATGACGCCTTGAGGCGTTCAAAAAGACGTGTCTCCTACTACAACTGTAGCATATGTGGTGTAAACCGAGCTAGAAGACGTCCCTTTGCCCCCCTTCCGCCTTCTAGTTTTTACACAGCACGTCACGCACACGCCCCTTCCCTCCCCCTCTCCCTCATCCTTCTACACCACCTCTTCCTCCTCCTCCTCTCTCTCCTCCATCTATCGCCTGGCCCAATGCCTGTTGCCTAGCCAGTGAATTCCGACGTGCTTCGCCCCGGCATTGTAGGGGTGCGAGGGCCTATGGCCGTACGACTACGGCCATGTCTGCCATGAGTACCCCCCCACCCCACCCCCCCCCCCCATCCCACTCCCCCCCCCCCCTATTTTTTATAGGTTGGGTTGGCGTCGGTTGGCAACGACGCTGTAAAACATGCCGCTCACTACGTGCGCTAGACAACCAGGGTACCGTTTTTTTTTTTTTTTTGGCGGTCGCCCACACCTGGTTGTCGAGTTAGATCATTTGTGCGAGGTAAATAACCTTCACTCCGCACAAGTGGGAATGATCGTATCACGTAGTGTTCAAGGTAAGGCACCCAAGAGGCAGTTACATAGTACTCCCATTGCTGTCTCTGGAAATGCCTACACCGGAAATTAAATCAGCTCATTGAAGCTGTCGTCCATATGCAAGTCCGCCACAAAAGTGGTTCTTAGTAGGATGCAGCTCACCCTTCATGCGACTCGCCAGACACCTCACGGCGCTTCGCGCTTGGTGCAAGCAATGTCTGCCTGGTCGGTGAAAACCCGACATGCTCCGTCCCGGCATTGTAGGGATGCGAGGGCCTATGGTCATACGACTACGGCCATGCATGAGATCGAGTACATCTCTCCTATCGAGTACACCCCCCCCCCCCCCCCATCCCACTCCTCTTCCCCCTCCTCCTCCTACCTTCCCCCCGCCTACGACAGGCCCTGCACCAACGCGTCATACTCTTGTTTTTCTTCTCCGACAGCCGAAATACCCATCGTATGAAGGCAGGCAACGCTTCAAAGCTCCACAGAAAACCAAGGACACCAAGCGACAGTCTTTCATACTAAAGTACAACGTTTCCGAAACAAAAAAGAAAGTAATTATTATCAATGCGCCAGTAAATATTGTACGAGCTGCCGAGAACTCTTTCAGATGACGATAGATAATATGAATAGATATTATACCGTGCCTCATACCACTGCAAACTTGTTCCCACACTAATTCCAAGTAGTATTTGCCCCAAAAGGGGGGCTCGTAAATTTCGACAGGGACAAGACAACAACACACCCCCTTAAGCTGATTTCCCCTCGACGGTGGGGGAAAGGGTGCAAAACGCCGAGCGATTTTGCTTCTACGGAAAAGTCTCGTCGAGATCTTTCTCCAAAGTCGTCGTTCTGGTTATTGTGTATGCCGCCCTTGGTTTGGAGAGAACCGTCTCGGAATATCGGCCCAGTGGGTCTGCTATCTCACCACCCGTGTGATGCGGTAAAATACGAGTTTTCTCGAGGTGTATTTGTTTTGTTTTTAGTGCAGCGATCGAAACCGGCCACCCACGACCTCTCTCGAGCATCGTATGTATTTCGTGACCAAGACACGGGTTTCGGAAATCAGCCAACAGCACGAGCTCAACAAACATCGGCAGCAACAGCAGCAGCGCTCGAAAATATCAAATATCGAACTAGAGCAGTATTCGGCCCTTTCACTGTTTTTCGCCATCTCGGTTGCTTTCCCCTATAGCACGTGATACCAAACAACAACCCAATAGTAGTGGGATAACATCTACTGTAGCTAGCTAGACCACGGAACGACCATGGAGCAATATCTAGTTAGGTCACCGCTTGCTTGCCGTCTTGACTCGCCGCTTTCCCTCTGCCGCGTTCTCTTTTCGGCCAGGTGGCGATATTACACGAATACTTCGAGTATATCTATTTCTCGCTCACCGCCCTCGCCCCCCCCCCCCCCCCTTTGTCATCCGTATGCAAGAACGTCCGCCTCACAAGCGGTTCTTGGCAGAATACGCAGCTCGCCTTTCATGCAACTCGCCCAACCCCTCACGGCGTTTCACGCTAGGTGAAAGCAATCAATGTCTGCCTGGTCGGCGAAAACCCTGACATACTCCTTCTCGACATGGTAGGAATTGCGGGGGTCTATGGTCATACGACTACGGCCATGCATGAGAACGAGTACACCCCCCCCTCTGTACCAGCACGCCGATATCGGTCGACTAGGCTAAAAAGGCACCAACAGAAGAGTGGTAACCCCCCCCCTCCCCTATGACTACACGTCAGAGGCCGACGAGGCTAGCAAGTGACGAGCCGTAGGATAGAGGCGGTGCCTCCCTCCCCCCCCCTATAGAAACACGCCGCCAGAGGTCGACCACGCTAGCACAAGGCGATCAGTGGAAAAGCAAGAGCACGCGCTTCCCCCCCCCCCCCCCCCCTCTATAAGCAACACGCCAGGGGCCGACAAGGCTACGAGCGAGCGAACAAAAGGGAAAGAAGAGCGACAGCCCCCCCCCCTTCCCCCCTATAGAAACAAGACATACGTCGACTGGTTATCATGAAACGAACAGTAGAAGAGCAGCCGCTCGGGATGCCGGTGTTCCAACTAGAGCAGCACAGGCAGGTTAGTGCCGTCAAACATCTGCAGACGCCGTGGAGGAAGGTCTGGTGTTGTCACTCACCAGGCGGGGGGGGGGCTGTACTCATGATCGTGCACGGCCGTAGTCGTATGACCATAGACCCTAGCAACCCTACAATGTAGGAACGGTGCACGCCGGGTTTTCACCGACCAGGTAGGCATCGCCAGCATCAAACGCGAAGCGCCGTGAGGTATTCGGCGGGGGGGAGGGGGGGGGGGATGGGCTCGCCAAAATACCCTATATTACGTGACGCGAAATCAGTCAAAACAGGTTATTACCCAGTATGATACGTAACGCCAAATCAGCTAAACATGCCATTATGTTACACTGGTATTAGTAGGATACAGGGTACGAGGTAAAAGGAAACGCAGAAAAGCCGCCACACGAAGAGCGGAACACAATGTTAAAGCACAGGATACACAACACAAAGCACAGCGTGTGAAGTACAAAGTGCAGCTTGCAAGGTACACAGTACAGCGTGCAAGGTACACAGTACAAGGTACAGCGTGCAAGGTACAAAGTACAGGGAACGAGCGCAAGGTACAAACTACGAGGCACACAGTGCAAGGTGCGAACGTACAAGGTGCAGAGTACCTGGTACAAGGTCCAGTGTACCTGGTACAAAGTACAGAGTATAAAGTACAAAGCACAGATCATCCAGCGAAAGGTACAAAACACCCGGTACGAAACCCAAACGTATGACGTGCGAAGCACAACGCGAAAGGTACAAAACACTAGCCCAGAGCACGAAGTTCACCGCCGAACGTGCAAAGTACAAAGCACGAGCCACAAAGCATCAGATACTAAGCACAAAGCACAAAAATTTCAGCGAGAAATGCACAAGGTACCCAGCGCCAAGCACAACGTACGCCGAGCGAAGACAACGCGCACATCACGAAGCAAACAGTACAAGGTACCCGTACCTGGCACAAAGGATCGAGGCACAAAGCAAACGGTACAAATCATAAGGTGGAAAGCACACGGCACACAGTACAACGTGCAACTGACTGGAACTGCCGCTAGAACAAACAGCCGCCAAACATTGCGGCAACGAAACAATCATGCCGGCAGTCGGGGCAATGAAACGGCCATGGCGCCGAGCCCTCTATGATAGCGCCAACCGGCACCCATCTATGAAAGTATGTCCCCCACACAAGTACCCCGTCTCACACCCAAAGCAACTTTCTTCTTTGACTCCGGGAGAACCCTCGGGTCCTTCCCTGCCACGACACTATACCATAACCATGCCCCAATCCTCGAACGTCTCTCTGCGGCAAAAGGATCCACGCCAACCACAGCCCTACTCTCTTTCTCTCCCTCTCTCTCTCTCTCTCTCTTTCTCTCCCTCTCTCTCTTCGATCTCCCCCTCTCTCAATCTCAATACACACACGAATAATAAATGATATAGTAATAAAAAAAGAAGCCGGAAACGCCGCGATCGCAGAAATTTCCCAGCTTTTTCTTCGGCACAACCAGCTAACACCGCAGGCAGAGGAGCACATCTCCCAAGAGGATGGCGCCCGATATACGAGTATGACAGTCACGACGAGAAAACGGCACACGCTACAATACGATAATTTCAAGGTCGTATATAGGGTATATACTATGGGATACCTACCCGGGTACCTACCCACCCGAGCACAAGACCAAAACAACTCTGATATACCCGGGTATCATTCCGAGTACGACCAACACAACTCTGAGATACCCGGGTACCCATCCGAGTATGACCAAAACTCTGGAATACCCGGGTGCATTACATACCCGATGATGACCACAACTCTGGGATACCCGGGTAACTATCTACTCGAGTATGTCAACCAGGCATGGTACCTGGGTACCCCACCCCAGACTATATACGTACTAAACACTCCCCTGATGGGTTTCGCTCGATCAATCGACGCCCCCCGACCGGCGCATCCGGGAAGGAACAGGGTGATGTGGAGTTGCGAACGAAACTCCTAACCCCTTCCCCCCAATCAAAATAACCCCTCTTCTCTAAGAAAACCATCACAGTGGAAGGTAGCCATGCAGCGTTTTTCGTAGTGCACATCGGAGGAGGAACAGGAACGACAGAGCGGCGAGCCGACCGCAATCCCTATCCCCCAATAAAAAAAGCCCTCCCCTCCCAGAGAACCACCACAAAAAAATAAGGAAGGTGGCCGTGCAGCGTATTGTGGTGACTGCAACTATTTCCATTTGACTTGTGAGGCACGACCCCACCTTACCCCCCCTTCCTTCCCCCGTCCCCTATCCCCCCCTTTCCCCTTGTCTCCTTCCTTCCCCCCCCTTGCCCAACCCCCTACCCCCATCGCATGAATCGCGTGTGTGTTTCGCGTTTGGCGCGGAGCGGTCAGATAAAAAGAAAAAGAAAAAAAAAAAAAAAAAACGGTTCGTACGTACGACGGTTACAATCTTCCCGCGCACCGAAGGAGGCCTCAGGGGTGTGGAAACCCAACGACGGCCTCCAGGCTCCGGCATTGTTGCGCTTTGCGACGGTTACAATCGCGCGCCCGCCCCTCCCCGCTACAAATACATTGGTCGGAAGCTCGATTTCCCGTTTTCACAAGCAAAGCCAACCAATCGGGCGCTACATCGCCCAAAAAAACTGAGAACTGCCGGTATTGTTTGTGGGTGGTGGCGGGACAAACACAAAACGCCGGGTACTGTAATTGCTCTGTACTCTAAAAAGTTACCGCTCGCGTCCTCATGAGTTACCGTTGAATTACGGCTCGGTTGCCCCTTTGGAGAAGGCCATGGGTTCAACCCACAAAAAAAGGGTATCAGCATACCCGACAAAACATGCCGCTCTGTAAACCCATCTACAAAAACCACAACCGTACCAGACCAGACCAAAACCAAACTACACAAAAAAAAACAAACCGGTCGACGCCAAATCAACTGGCAAATGTAAAAAAAATAATGAAAAATGAAAAAAAAAACAAGTTGAGCGCAAAACCGCTGATGTGGCCACCAAATCGTTCCGCAAACCCAAGGATTAGCGTTACCCCGCAACATGCTGAATGAAGCGGGACGACTGATTCGACGGCGTCTCTTGAGAAACAACAGGAAAAAAAAGAAGAAAGTTGCTTGCGCATCACATGAGCTCCCAAAATCAAACGAGGAACCAAGAATCGATCTCTTCTAACATTTCCGGAGATTCGAGCCACGCTACACACGCACGGCAGATGGGTGGTCATTCCTTCTTTCCCCCCCCTCCCCGTTCCAAGGCCCCCAAAGTACATATCACTCTGGCCGTAAATATAAGGACCGCTTGGTCATCATATTAAAGTGTAAACGGTCCTTAGATTTTCACCCAGAGGCATGAAAATACAAGCTCTCACGTTCATGTTTCGACTCCCCCCTCCCCCACAAAACGGCCCTCGCGAGACTGGGGAAAAAAAACACACACACACACACACGTCAAGCGAAAAATAGGTGAAGCGAAAACCCCACGGTCTATAGCTATAGCCCACCCAAACGAATCGCAGTGAATATAAATCACACATGGCATTGCAAAGTTGCTGCGTAAAATACTCTTCGAGTCTCTTTCGTCAAGAACCGTTGGGACCAACAATACCATATTATACCGGGCTGTCCACGGATCATGATGACCCACCCGAGCTGCGGGTAGGGTGAGGAGGCCTTCAAACGGGTGGAGCCAGGAGGTCTTGCAAGCGCTCAACTCATGGGTCGGGTCGGGTCGGGTCGGGTTGGGTCGAGTGGGATCGGGTTATTATAGGTGGGGAACCACCCGACCCCGCCCGCGAGTTTGACCCGACCCGACCAGTGAGTTTTGACCCGACCCGACCGGTGAACAGCCCTGGCCGAAAACATCCATCCACCATGGCATGGCTCTTGTGGAGGAGAGGAGTACCCTGATTTCCCGAAGCAAAACCCGCCGTTCCGCCCACTAGATAGGACATCTATATCCCACAGACAATGCCTTCCATCGCCCATAATAGCCCCACCGACTGAAAACCTCCTCGGTGTGTGCCCCTCCGGTAGTAGCGGGAGCATCATCATCATCGCCATCATCGTCACCATCCGCACCATCGTCCGCATCATCGTCAGCATCATCGCGACCGACACAACCTCACCTCCCCCCCCCCCCCCGCACCCCAATCGAATCTGATATCAGTACGCAAGAAAGTCCGCCTCACAGTCGGTCTTCGGTAGGATGCAGCTCCCACCCTTCATGCGACCCGCCGAACACCTCACGGCGCTTTCACGCTTGGTGTGAGCAATCAATGTCTGCCGGGTCGGCGAAAACCCGACGCGCTCCATCCCGGCTTTGTAGGGATGCGATGGTCCATGGTCATACGACTACGGCCATGAACACCATGAGCACACCCCCACCCGCACCCCCACCCCCTCTCACCCTCCCCGTACGATCAACGACAGGAGCAGATCAAATCGTGATGGACGCCACACCCCCCTCCCTTCCCGCCTCCCCGACCACCACCCCCAACCCCTCCTCCTCCCGCACCCCTCCACTCCCCTCCTCCTCCGCATACCCATCATCTCGAAAGCCCTCCATCGCTTCCCCTTGGTCCAGCCCGACAAAGACCCTCGTCGTGGCCAGACCCACGCAAAGCACTGCAGACAGCAGCATCCCTGCCACGGCGCACCCAGCCACCAAGCCAGGAGACGCCCCAACTAAGGCCGCCACCGCTGCCACCCACAGCCCCAAGGCGGCGACAATACCGCACGGCCACAAAGACCCCCAGTTTAGGTTGCAGTCGCCGATGCCGCCTGCCGCCCCCGTCTCGTCCTCGCTGTCCACTATCTCGATGTTGCCCTCTTCTTGTCCGCTGCTATCGCACCTACCGAAGCCCCGCGACTGCCCGTTGCTGTCACCCTCCTTCAAGCCTGCTCGGAGGCGGGGGTGGGATTGGGGGCGGGGTGGGATGGGGGGGTGGGATGGGATTGGATAGGATGGGAGGGAGGGAGGGAGGGAGGGAGGGAGGGAGGGAGGGAGGGAGGGAGGGAGGGAGGGACCGCCGTCATGATTAATGGGTAGGCCTTTACGGCTGCGGTGCGCGACATCTGCTACCAAAATCTGCACAAACAGCCAAAACAAGATGAAACTACACGAGCACGGTCAACAAAACCTGCTGCGCCGAGCAACCAACCTAGAGACAACCAGCGTAAGCACGAAATCAATCAACGCACAGAACAAAACCAACCACGAAATCAATCAACCAAGCCAGCAAGCGACCCACCTGAACCAACCAATACAAGAGATACCAAACAAACACACGACCAATGGGCATCCCCAATCTTCCCACCAACTTATAACACACCTACTACCGTGTCACGCCAACAGCCCAGAATCAACCAACCAAGCATCTAATGAACCAATCAGGCAAACAAAACAAAAAAAGAGAAAACGGAAACACTCACTTCAACCATGTCGGAAAAAAAACAAATTATGTACGTAGCGGGTTGGGGATTTTGTCAAAATTGAACAAACCATATTTTTTTTTCAGTTTTGTTATGCTCGATTTTAGTGACAACCCCCCGCGCCCCCCCCTGTCTGGGTGTCGATTCTTTGTTGTTGCTGCTGTTGTTTCGTGTACCCAAGAACCAACCAACCAACAATCATCCATCCACCCAATTCAACCAAACCACCAACACTCCAACCAGGGAGGCGTTGTACGATAGAGGTTCACCCTCATTTTTCTGAGGCTCCTCATACTAATAGAAAGTCACCCGAAAACTGACTCGAGTAAAATCGAATTGAATCTCGATGAATAACCCCATAGCCTAAGCAGACAAACCAAAAACAAAAAACCGATCCAAGATTGGCATTCCGACGATTTTTCGGGATTAGGAACCCCGTAGTTCAGAAAAACGTGTTTGCGAAAATGCGCTATCTCTATCGTAGAACGCGCCCAGGCAACAGTGGTTATCCCAGCAAGCCAACCGATAAGCCACACCGCGCAGAACAAGCAATAAGCCGCATCCTCGAGCCTGCTACAGTAGCGTAGTCGGCTGACCTAATGCCCTCCCGTCCGGCGTCGATCCGCCCGAACGAGGTGTCCGCACAGACGACCGTCGGCTCTTGACCCACACCGAGCTGCCTATGGGGGCACGCTCCAGGTCGATCGAAAGACGGTACGCGTTCTTGCCGAACGCTCTCCTGGTGTTTCCGGCGGCGACTCCTGGAGGCCTTGCTCTGCTGGGTCGAATCGTGAGGCGCAAAGGGCAGGAGGGACAGATAAAAAGGCATCGTGGACATCGTTAGAGTTGGATAATGTGTCAGAAAAAATCGATATGGTGTGTGCTTTGGAGGTGAGAGTGTTGGTGTTTCTCCCACAAGAAAAAAAAGTCGTGCATTGAATCGTAAGCCGGTCTCGTAAAAATAAAAATAAATAAAAATTCACCTCTACGTGAAAAACAAAACAAAACAAAACAAAACACGCACACACACCTCAGCTGTGTGAATAAATGGTTACGCTTGTCAGTAGCACAGGAGGGAACGCCATATTAGAAAAAAAAAGTATACGTAGTCTACATACAGACTATGGCACCAGGCAGGGTGCATCACATCACATCACAAACACACCAGGTATACGAAACCTACTCCTGAAACTATTACGGGGGACCAAAGTAAATAGGACCAAATATTGCTGGTGAAAATAGGGAAACATGTGGGTTTTTGTGTGTACCGTAGGTCCTATTAACTATGGTCCCCCGTAATAGGGGGGGTGCACGTCACCCCAAATTTGCCAAAAAAGAATACCCGGCATTTTCTACGAAGGATACCCCCCTATCCGTAACAAAAGAAAATTGCACCCCTTACGTCTGTTACAGCTGCTTACCGCAAGAAAGAGAAGAGGAGTGGATCCATTCATGTGGGTTTCACCACAGGGTACGTGCGATTCAACAGGGTTTCCAACCAGGCGTCCAATCAGGGGACGCTACGGCACAATGGGTAACCGCCATAATTTTATGTTACCCAGGGTTATATCCAAGTAGTTTGTCCCCAAAACGGGACTGCAGTCCTAAAAGGCGTTGAGAACGGCTCTTGTCGGTCCAGGTGAAACCTCGCGGGTCAGGATCAACTCAGGTCGGGCAACGGTGACCGGACCCGATCCGTAAAAATTTGAAAACCTCCTGACCCGACCCCGGTGTGTCCGTCTGGCGCTGCTCAGAAATATGGCGGGCTTCCATCCTTGCAAGTCTTTCCGATCGAGCAACGTTGCTGTCGTGTTGCGCGGGGTATGGCGTCTTCCCACAGCAGAAACATCTGGCCGAGCACACGCAGAAGCAAAGCTGCTGGTGGCATCCGGTCGCAATCGACCCACGAGATTTGGCAAAAAGTTCCCGACCCGCTGGTTGGGTCATGCCCCGTGAAGAGCCCTAAGGGTTACAATGGTTGTGGACCAGGGTTACAATGGTTGTGGACCAGGGTTATAATGGTTGTGGACCAGGGTCTCCTCCAAGAGCACGGAGTGGGTGGAAACGAGGAGCCGCTAGGAGCAGCGCGCTTGCGAAGGGCACTCCTACTGTTGGGTGGCGTTTCCCTACACGCCGACGCCGCAGGCATTGTCTCCGAAACCGGCGGAAGGACTTGGGCTAGCTAAGGTGTACGATACGAAACCAGTATCGGCAGGGCTGTGAGATAGGCCGACTTACAAGTCGCCGACTAGAGTAGTTATCGTAATTACCTGGTAGTCTGGCAGTTGGCTGCCTGGTATATACCAGCTACTGTAGGTAGGTAGTATGGGTAATTTATTCATAGCGGCGTGCGGTACTTCGAGGAGGTCTGCGTTTTTTCGTACCTGACTGGTGGTTCTGTGGCTCGGGTCTTGTGTTTCGGTACAAGAAAAAAAATCACGACAAAAAAAAACAAAGTCAGCTACTGCTGTAGTTGGCTCACTTCGCCACAGCCAACTATTAATAATAACTAGACGTCACAGCCCTATCGGCACCAGTGCTATCAGACCATCAGATCATCAGTCATCGCGGCCATCTTCGACGCAGCAAGCTATGCACTGTAGTTGTTGTAGATGTGACCACCGAACCAGACACCTCCGACCCCACCGTTCGCCACCGGAGCGGCAGGCCAGAGGTTACGAGGCATAGACAGACAGGCAACCCAGCTCGTCATCGAAGCAGCAGCAGAGGAGTAGAGAGGCACATCCAGTTCGTCATCTAAAGCAGTAGGCCAGAGGCGTGGAGAGACGATCCAGGTCTTGACCGTATCTGGGTGGCATTTGTCCAGCAAAGCGCTAACCTCTGGAATGAGATCAATCGATCATTCGCATGAGTTGGCGTGACTATAAGTCGCCGACCAACAATAAGTTGGTTTCGTAGGCTCCCATGATTTGTAGGGCTTTGAACTGGCTGACTATGAGTCGCCGACTAGTTAATGGTTGCCTAGATAGGTTCCATAAATAGTAGGGCTTTGAGTTGGCTGACTATAAGATAAGTCGCCGACCAGTTATTGGTTGGTTTGGTAGGTTCCATGATTAGTAGGGATTTGAGTTGGCTCATGATAAAACGGCCGACTACTTGATAGTTGCCTAGGTAGGTTCCATGATTTGTGCGCACGGCTTTGAGCCGGCTGAATATAAGCCGACTAGTTGTTAGTTGGCCAGGTGTAGGGTTGTGAGTTAGCTCACTATAAGTCGCAGACTAGCTATTAGTTGGCTAAATAATATGGTTGTTCACGTGCGGGAAATAGCGGCATTCTGCGTTTTTTGTACGAGGATCTGACTTGGGTGTTTGTAGCCCGGGTTATACAGATACCTGGTATATACACGTATGTATTTGTCCTCAGGAACTACGAAAAAAGAAAAGCAGATAGTTGGTCCACTTCGCGTCACCCAACGAATGACTACCCCCCGAGCTACGAGGACCGTTGCTACAAAACATTGAATACAAGCGGTCATCACGATTCAGAATAGAGTAGTAACTTACAGCCCAACCCATCCGCCTTGCCTTGCTCGGCTACATGCTATATGGGCAATGATACCATTGTTTTATCACCGCCATATTATAACCCCAAACCCAAGGCCCTAACCGCGTTTCGGGCGCGCTTTAAGCGAGGGCCGTACGATACAACCACCACTCACCCGCCCGGCCTAAAAGTCCGTACGTACGCCGAATAAAGGCCGAGAGACGAGTGTTGGGTATCGCATCAAAAGTTTCCAGACATCGAAACAACGAACTCTCGATAAAACGATTCAAACGGGTTTTTTTTTTTTTGCCCTCTCCATCCCCTGGTATACCAATGTTTTTTACACCGACACGCGGAAGGAAAGCGTCGATGTGTGTGTGTGTCGTCGATGTGTCATATATCGGAATCATCGTATCGATGAGTTTTTCGAGAAAATTAGCTTGGAAATCCGTCCGGGGGCATACGTTAGCTCATCACAGGAGTGTGTTATCCTCTCATCACAGGTGTTCGGGGGCTCCGAGATAGCGACCCAAACACTGAGGATAGATTAGGGTGCTACCGATCGATCGTCTGCGAGCAGCATGCGCCCAGCAGCATGTATAGGGAGGCACATCAGTAGGTCTGGCCATGTTGCTCGCACCCGTGCCGCACGACTCCTTCCATCAACCATCGTAACTCGGACACCATGTTGCAGAACATCATCGCCCAACCACGCAGTGACTGACGACTGTGGCTGTGATCGACACTTTTGACTGCCGTGTTTTCCGATTGATTTCTTCATCTTTTCCCTCTGAAGTCTCAGAAGAATCAACCCATATACCATAGGTGGGAGCAAAGATGTCAGGAGGAAGACATGTCAAGCGAGGCAAAACGTGCGCTGTCAAGGGTTGTATATAGGGCGAGTGTTCCAAACTAAAAACCAGCAGATTGGTGTAAAGTCAGGGGCATGCCAAGGCAAAGTTGCCGTCTGTCAAGGCTGTCCGTCTAGGGGTGACAATTATATCTCCTGACATCTATGCATAGATAGGCTGCATACGAGATTGGTGTCACGCGTTAAAAAAATACAATTTTTTTCCTTCGTTCGTATGCACCTTGCCTGGAACCTATAATAGTGTGCTTCCGCTGTAACCCATGCGGAGTCTGTGTTCTTCACATTTTCCTTCATCCTTACGTAGTCTTACTCTGTTTATATGTTGCTGCATTGTTTTGATACTTTGTTTCGTATCGTACGTCACACATCGGGGGGGGCACGACACTTTTTTCTTCCTTTGTTTCTGTCGTTTTTAACCATCTTTCAAACGCATGTTTCTTTCACATTAAACCGTTCTTTCTACCCGTCGACATCCAGCACAACCAGTGTCCGTGCCGATTCTTCAATCCTAGAAGAGATACAAGTTATGCGGTCACAAAGCTACGCCACAGAGATACTACGTTGCCACGTACCATATGCAGTAAGCACAGCAGTGGGCAATGCAATGCCGTGCCATCACACTAGATACGACAGGCACGACATACACATTCTATGAAATAGAGAAACGAAAGGAAACAATCAAAGAGAAAACAAAAACAAAGTAGACAAATAGAGAGAGAAAAAGAAAAAAAAATGAAAGCAAAAACTAGAAGAAACAATCTGTCGTGCCCCCTCCCGCAGGCGAGGTGGCCAACACTTGAAAAAAAAACGAGCTGGAAAAGAAAAGAAAAGATAACAAAACCACCACTGCTTGTAAACATACTAAGACAAGGAACCAAGGAAAAAATAACAAAAGGAAAATAACAGGCAGACCAAAGCCCAAAGCACCCTCCAGGTGGCGGCAGCAGTTTGTGGTACGAGTAGTATAACCAGGTTTCCCTGCTAATCCGCCTGATACTTTGCTACCCAGACTGCCATCTCCGCCCTGCGTTCGTCAACTATGCCCAGCTCCTTGGCGTCAGACAATACGAAACGAGCATAGCAGGTTTGTCATCCAACCACGCCACATGACTGATTCAGTACGGCATATCGATCAGAAAAGGAAGAGAAATAAATAAATTGAAAATCATGGAGAATCAGCGCAAGAAAGAAAAAAACAAAACAAAACTGAAAAAGAGAAGACAAGGGAAGACCACGTTCGAAACAGCTGCACCAGTTGGTGGCACTACTAGTAGTGTGGTCATGTTCTACTTCCTATTAATAGTCGGCCTGGTGCCTTGCGACCTTGGGGGGTGCTAGAATGCGTATGTTGTGCCTGTCGTATTCAGTACGATGACATGGCATTGCATCATCTACTCTGCCTACTGCATTACGACATAGTATCTGTGAGGCGTTGTTTTGTTACCACATACCGGTAATTTGTACCTTTTATATTATAGGGTTGAAGAGCCGGCACGGACATTGGTTGTGCTGGATGTCGACGGGTAGAAAAAACGGCTTTATGTGAAAACACACACACATATTCAACCGGAATTCCCACCAACACACATCCAGCACACTCCGCACTCCAGCAGTGTCCGTGCTGGTACATCATCCTACAGAGATTACAGCTCCGTGGTCGGTAAACTACGACAGAGAGAGCGGAGAGTAGACAATCAACGCGATGCCATGTCATTGCACCGGGAGCGAAATATGCACGTCATTAGTCAGTCGTATCATATGTATAGCGTATTACATCAGCTGAGAGCGCTGACAGCGTAGATCGGCCCGGGCAGGCGAACTTCCTCAGGTGTGTCCTCATGAAATAGAGCTGTTCGAATCAAAATGTCAGGAGACAGCGCTTTTACCCCTAGACAGACAGCGTCTAGTAAATGCCTAGACAGACAGCCTAGACAGCAAAAAACCGGGGACACGACAAAAAATCCCCGGTTTTTGGAAAACGCCTGACAATATTATTGAAAAATGCTGGAACATATGTCATTTTGTTTTAATGCCGTGTTTTTTCGCGCCGATTTTTTTTCACGCAAAAAAAAACGCGTTCAGATCTACAGCTATACACGAGGTGTATATTGTATTAGTTACGCTACGTGCAGCTGCCGCACAGGGAAGTACATATATTTACATACCAGGTATGACATTTCTATATGATATAAACCAGCGTACTCGCGTGCGCATGGGGACATTGACAGGAGGCAAAGATGGCCATGGCACATGAAACGGTGCAGTTTTCAATTTAAATCAACAGAAGAGATACGGGTTTCCATGCATGTAATGAGGCGTTTTCCTACCGGGGATAGGGTCCATATGTCTAGACAGATGGATGTGCCTAGGCAGACAACCTAGACAGACAGACAGCTAGACATAGATATGTCTCCCGACATCTTCGGTTCGATTGAGGAAGGGTTCTATCGCGAAACTGTAAGGCGTTTCTTCCCGGCGGTGACAGTTTTTTCTCGGCTTCGGCTATACCGTCGGTCACATCCCGACCCGGAGTTTTGACCCTATCCCCGACCGGAGGCGTGCTTCGTTGGCGTGCCACGGGATCGTTGCGCTCGGGAAAGCTCTAGGTGCTGCACGGGCACGTCTAAGGAAGTTGGCCTGAGCGGGAAGTTGGTCTGTTTTGCTTGGTTCGTATCGTCGTACGCATCCTCTCCGGGCGAGGGACATGGTTACACAGGGTAGCAAGGTATCAGACCGACTCTAGATAGCAGGTAGCACCTGTCCATGCCACTCGCACCACAAACTGATGCGGCTGCCTGAAGGGCGCTATTTGTTGTATTTTGTTGTGCTTCGGTTTGCCAGTTTTTTTCCCACGGTTCTCAGTCTTCTTACTCTGTTACATGTACAGTAGCAGTGCTATTGCTCGTTTATCTCCTTCTGTATTGTCTGGTATATCCCCTACCGGGGGGCACGACAATTTTTTCTCTTCTTTCTGTTTTTTTTTTCGATTTTCCTCTTTCGTTTGGTTTGCTTTCTCTCTTTCATACGTAGAATATGTATATATATATAATATATATGTCGTACTCATCGTATCCAGTACGATGACATGGCATTGCATTGTCAACTCTTGCTTGCCGCCTATTACGGGGGACCATAGTTAATAGGACCTATGTTATACATAAAAACCTATATATTTCACCATTTTTACTAACAATATTTGGTCCTATTAACTATGGTCCCCCGTAATAACAATGTAATATCTCGGTGACCATGACCACAGAACTTGTATCTCTCTAATAAAAGGATAGAAGAATCGGCACGGCCACTGGTTGTGCTGGATGTCGACACGTAGACAGTCCAATGCCATGCCCTCGTACTTGATACGATAGGCACCCCGACTACGTTCTATTGAAAAGAGATAAATCGAAAGAAACAATAAAAAAAAAACAGAAAACAAAACAAAACAATTTGGTCGTTGATCACTCCGCAAGCCGTACCCAGTATCCAGTATCCAGTACGTTAACACGGCCCTGCATTATGTACTGTAATACCCTCGCTGGGTTTGTTGCGATACAATAATCTATTTTGTTGGTGTCGTATACTGTACCAGGTACGTCGTAGTACAGGAGTAGTTTCTAGGTTGTGAACACAAGAGCTTTCATCTCTCTATTATTAATAGTAGGATGGGGAATCAGCACGCACACTGGGTGTGTTGGATGTCGACAAGAAAGAACTGCTATGAAAGACACGCAAAACACACTCTCCTCAAGTCCGCAAGTAAGTAGTCTTCGCATCTTCGCGTAATGTTGAAAGTTTGTATACCGGAATAAGACATGTTCCCATTGACGTTATGTCACGAGCGCATAGGATCAGGATTTTTCGATTTCGGTAATAAAATGCCCTGTGAGACCATGCTGTCCTGTACAACTGACTATCCAAACATCCAAACTTTCCATGAATCAAGAGCGTTTATCGCCCTACGACCGTTTGGCCGCGACCGAGTTCGGAACCATACTCGTACGTAGGGGAAGAAATTCCAAATTCTGTTTGAAATCCGGGTTTTGGAGATTGAGCTCTCGGGATCAAAACATTTAGCGCCCACTAGCGAGAACGAAAGAGCGCGGGGGCGGGGCTGCAACCCACCGAGAGTGTGGACTGTATAAACCCCATCGTGCAAGCGAAGAAATGAGCTTGATCGGCCACGAGCAGCCTTGTGGCGAGGCCATCGAAGATTCTTCGAGCTTTGTTACATCGAAAACAACAAGACTTCATCGTACGAGCCCGGGGCTGTTCAATCCATGCTACATATATAGTTGAATCAAACACGTTTAGCCGCGAACTATCATAAAAGCATTTTCCAGAAGCACATTAGTCAAGGCAAGGCGCGCGAAAATTGTCCAGGGATTGGCACGCACCACCAATACCCTCGGAAGTGGCTCAACGCACTCGACACACTCCCCACGTGTCGTCCAACTGAAGGCTGGACTTGCCAGCCGAGCAGTCGTCGTGTGGGTCATGCATGGCGAAAGTTATTTGCAAGGGACTCGTCGTTCGAACACAGGCCCCAAGAACAAAGTTTCTGGCTTTAGATAAAACTAAGACTAATTACCGGTACAAATTGCGGTAGACTTTCCTACGACAAATAATACGGGGGACCATAGTAAATGGAACCAAACATTGATATTACGGGGGACCCTAGTTAACAGGACCTATGGTGTACATAAAAACCTATATATTTAAGCATTTTCCTAACAATATTTGGTCCTGTTAACTATGGACCCCCGTAATAGTAAAAATATGGATATATATACTAGATTTTTTGTGTGTACTTTTTTTTTTTGCTCATCCCATTTATTATGTTTGCATATCTCCTTCTCTCTCTCCTTCCAACTCGTAACTCAGATCCGGGGTCACATAGCAGGCTCTTCTCCCCCCTTCCCGCTACGGTACGTGCCTTCATTTTTATCGCGAGAAGATTTCAGCCTTTTCTTCCCTCGTCGACTCTCATCGAATTGTGCCTACCCACGCTGAAAGGCGCTCTCAACAATTGAATCCTTTTTGTTTTTTATTTTTGCAAATAAAGTCAAATGCCCGACCCACCTGGGGCTCGAACCCAGGACTCAAACACAAGTAGAATTCGAGGTTAACCACTTGAACCACCGGGGTCCTATTAACTATGGTCCCCCGTAATAATTACAAAAAAAAACGCAGCACTCGTTTTGTTGTGTGTTTTCGAACCGTGTTAGCCATCCATGATGACCCAGACGCCACACGACGACTGCTGGGCGTGCAAGCTCATACTTCAGTTAGACGGCACGTGGGGAGTGCGTTAGTTAGGCCACTCTCGACGGTGTTAGCGTTACACGCCAATCCCCGTAAGACCTTCGCGCGCCTCACCTTGGCTACTGCCGCGCTTTCGGAAAATGACCTCAATAAATCGAGGAGAAGTATGTGTTTGACACAAATTTCAGGATGGAGTGGACAGCCTCGGTCTTGCTTTCTCGAGCAAAAAATCTCGAGAAATATTCGACGGCCTCGCGACAAGGCCGTTCGTGACTGATCAAGGTCCTTTTTTCGCTTGCACGATGCAATGTGTGCAGTGTGCAGTGTACAGCAGTCCATCCCTGTAGGCAGATTGCATCCTCGCCACGCGCTCTGTCGCGCTCGCTGACGGGCGAGAAGCGTTTCGATCTCGAGAGCACAAGACTCCAAAACCCGTAAAACAAGAACTTATTCTCCTATATGGTTCCGAACTAGTTCGCGGCCAAACATTCGCAACCAACCATGGGCCAGAAAACGCAGGACTCTCAACCACCCTCCCTTCATGCTGCATGATTCCAATATCCCACCTGCTCGCTACACACCTAGTAAATAAGATGGCGAATGCTCCGAGATACGACTCGTACTCGAATCTGAAGTACAATAAAACTGTCACTACTACTGCGCTGCTGTGTTGAAATAGAACTGCCATGCTTTACACCTCCGGTACCACGTAATCAGTGTCTGTCAATCCTGTTAGGGCTGCAGTCCCGTTTTGGGGACGAAGTACTTATAATGTGAGGCATTTTGTCCCCGAAACGGGACTGCGGTCCTAAAAGGCATACCGATCTGGGAGGACATATAAATACTACAAGAAGAGTTAATTCCTTCGTCAATCACTATTAATAGTACGGGGGACCATAGTAAATAGGACCAAATGTTGTTAGTAAAAATAGCGATTTATATAGGTTTTCGTGTGTACCGTAGGTTCTATTCAATATGGTCCCCCCGTAATATTAAAAATACAAGGTAATACTGCTGTAGTGGTGTTTCTGGATGTTTTATTGATCCTACACACAAACAACATAATTCCACCCGGCTCCGGGCTCCCGGTTGGTATCCTGATCCCTGATTCCACCTCCACGTAGCCGCACGCAGTCATCCGGACCTGAACCCTCCAGAGTGACCATGAACCATGGCCTGTAGAGACATTGCCGGACGCACCTATTAATAGAAAGGTATCGGAGGTACTGTACCTGGTAGTACCTATCGTACATGGGTTTTAGGTGAGGTATTGGCCATCGTACCTACCGTGCTTGAGTGGTTGGGTATATAAGGTACATACCCGGGTATTTTGATTTTTCTTTACCCGGGTATACCCGGGTGCGTACTACTGCAACATTATAACCTTGGAAAACTTGCACGTCGGGTGCTGGGGGGATCACGGACGACTCGAGGCAACATGGACTACGTACGAATACCGCAGTGCGGGCCCGTATTTAAGAAATATTCTGTCACGGGAAGCTGAGAATGTGGGAAATAGGTGTTTGAAAGGCAGCTCAAACCGGGCAACGAAACGGGAAGCAATTTTCATACAATAAGGAAACAGTTAGTGAATGCCGTCTGCGTTTGATGTGAAGAGCACACACACACCATTTACATAAGAAATGAGGCCGCTCCGGAGCGTGGCGCGCAATAAGAAACGCCAAACGTTGCAACCTCCCAGCTGTGCTACGTACGAGCTACGAGTACCGTACAGATAATTATACCGGGTACATTGTACAACAAGTCTCATCACAGCCGAGAGCCGTTTTTGATATTCACATTTTTTTTTCAAGGAACTATTAATAGCGTACGAGATCAACGGCTCGGCTTACTTTTCTTTTTCAAGGAACTAGCGTACGAGATCAACGGCTCGGCTTACTGTAGGGTGTCGAAGAACTGCAAGTACGGCTCCCCTGCCAGCCTGGACAAGTCGGGCATGGAATACCAGGTGCCAGGTACCAGGTTTATCATATTTTCCCCCGACAGTTCTATCATCAGCGGAACTGGGTTGGCTCGGGGAGTTTCATCATCGATCACAAAATATAACGTACTACACACCACCCACAGCAGGTCTACAGCTGCATGTGTGAGTGCAAGCAGTATGTGAATGCGAGTTTGACCATTAAAACGTACCGCGTCATGCCCCATGCTCATGGAAGGGCGGACGACTTCAAGTGTCTGTTGGAGTCGTATCATACAGCACCGACGAGGCCACCGCTATTGGGGTGCGGCCGCTTCCAGGGGCAGGGTGAGGAGGTCGGGACGGGCGCTGGCTCTTCATGTCCGCAACGCGGGGCTTTCCACTTGGTGGGGGGTGAGTTGGTCCGCGTAGTCAATACTTGGCATACGTAAGAGTGTAGAGTGCATGGCAGACTTGATTTGAGTTAATATCTTTGAGTCGCGCCATGTGATTGGTTTTTCAAACCAGCTGATGGTGGATACTTGCTTCGCTTCATCTTCTTTTTTTTTGTTTTTTGTCTGCTAGTCTCTTTTTGCTTCCCTGGGGTCCTTAGTGGTGGAGTGCATATGCTTGTTTTTGTTTTTGCCTCTGTTTTACACCCCTCGCGATGCGTGCTAGCCTGAAATCTGCGAAAAATTGCGCATTCTCTTGTGTGTCTTTTCTTGATTTCTTGCTTTGTATTACTTCCTTGCCTGACTTGAACTTTTTTTCTCTCTCTTCCCTCTTGGATGTGTGTGTGTGTTTTTTTTTTTTTATTTCGATTTTTCGACGTCGAGTTGTTTTTTTCATCCTGTCTATTTTTTTTGGGTAGTATGTGGTCCTCTCGGTTTCTGTGGCGACTTGTACAGCGTACCGCATGTATCTGATACGTACGCGCGCGGACCTCCTTTTTTAATGTTTTTGTCTGAAGTGTAGATGTGCTTCAGTTATCGTGTGTGCTACTTTTTTCTTGTTTTATTTTTTTACCGAGGTATTTCTTCCACTCCAGAGTTGTTGGAGCCTGTCCTGCGACCACGGATTGCATTGTATTGTGGCGATGAGGTAATGTGAGAACAACAGCAACAACAACAACAACAGCAGGCCGCACCTGCAACGTTCATGACATTGTTGTTGACTGGGGAGGTTAACCCCTTTAGAACCGCAGTCCCGTTTTGGGGACAAACTACTTGAAATTTGACTGATTTGTCCCCAAAAACGGAACTGCGGTTCTAAAGGGGTTAAGATAGTATTATCAATAATACTCGTCGGTTGCGGCTGACCTGTACAATGTCAACGTGGTGTGTGGGTTTTCGCCGTACTCAAATAAGGCCGGTCCTAACGAGGAAAAATAAACGAAATAGAAAAACGAAGAGAAGAACTAAAGAGCACGTGAGCTTTATTAGTCACCTGAAAAAAATATAGAAAGCAGAGATCTCGATACCTTCGTTTTCGAAAATTCGTTTTCTTCAAGTAAGTCCAGAGCACTTTGTATTTTTTTTTGAAATGGGTGTAAAAAAGACAAAAACTTGAAAAAAAAAACGAAATATGGGTTACCCAAGGGTCGAAGAGGAACAAAGGAGGACCTCGGAGCGTTGGGATTTGGATGAAGTTCCGACAACGATTTTACGACCGGATGGCAAGCGCACGATGGCTGAGGTAGTGCATGTGGCTGCCACGCGGCTTGTCTGCAAACGGCGTGAGCATACATGGGTAGGGAATCAGCATGGGGTGCCCTCGCAAGACACCGGGGGACCAGGAAGTGGCTGTGGCGATATATTTGTCGACATGTGTGCCACTCAACATTCAAACGTCTGCCGTCGAACAGCGGTGACCGATACACAACTTCTAGAGCACTCCGAAGAAAGCGGGTTGGACCACGAGAACCGCCTGCTGTGGAGGGGTGCCTGGCGTGTGCGAGATACGTCTATGCACCCGTCGCTGTTGAGCTCTATCGCCGGAAATCGCGTGCGGTGGTAATTGAGTCATTCTGAAAACTTGCACCGCGTCCAAATTCGAACAACATGTGTTTTACAAAACCCAAAGTCTGTTCGTTTGTTAGCTTTGCTTTTTAGTTTATTTTCCTGGTTATTTAGGGCCCGGGGAACGCTAAAACTTCGTTATTTGGCAATACATGTTTTTAATTTCAATGAGATTTTAGTTCGATTTCGAGAAAAAACGTGTTTGTGTCCTATCGGGAAACGGCGTATTAACTGTCAAACAAAAAATAATTCGGAACAGCCTGGGATAACGCAACGCGTCACACAACGCCCAGCCGACAAACAGCGACGAGCGTAGACGAGAGCGATGGTTTGCGTTGTCGCGTGCGCGCCGCCGCCAGCCTCTTTTTCTTTTTGGTGGCGCAGGATAAGAAGCTATCACTCTCAGGGTGTCTTGGGTGGCGGAGGGAGCCATCAAGCGCCACGTGCGGAACAGCAACGCTGAGCTATTGAGGCTTCGAGCTTATCCTCGTTTTTTTTGCTCGTTTGCTCGTTTTTCGTGATGGTGGGCCGATCGAGCAGGGCGAAAAATGGGCTTGCGGCCGCCATGATTTTTTTTGAGGCGCCACCGCCGGGGTACGATGTGCCATGGTCTGTGGACGTGGGCGCGGCTATTGCTCCGGTCACCTCTCGTTGAGTTTCGCGTGTTATCACCTCGATCGTTGTCACCGAAGCGGCCGAGAATCCCCCCAGACTCCACAGACGGTGTCGACCCACCATGAACATGCTATACTTCTAGGCCGATCAACTCCCAAAATTCCACACTGAAATAACAAAACTCGCACGGAAAAAAGGTCCCAAAAGACTTTTCCCTCAAACTGTGTTTTTTTATTTGCCTTGAGAATGCCTGCTATGCGATTCACTATTCGGCCAATCAGTTGCAAAATAAATTAGAAAAAATAAATAAAATAAAATTGAAAAGAATACGTAAAAGTCCTCGGTAAGATGGGCTTATGAACCGGTCCTCATAAATCAAAAACAAGAAACGCTTAAAACGGTTCAATTTGAGTCGAGAAACATAAGATTTATCATTTTTTAATCAGAAATGTCGCAAATGTTGTTGATGACGGCGCACGGCACACGAAAAATACTTCGGAGCCTGGACGCCAAATTTACGTTTCTTAACAGCGCGCTGTTAATATTACTATTAATACCTAGGACGACTACGTTTTCGTCGAACAAAACAACGTCTACCTTCGTGCGCATATGAAACGGCTGCTACCACTTCTACTACTAATACTGCTGCTTGGTGCTTGCTGCTGCTGCTGCTGAATGGAGCATCACAGGAGTCAAAATGAGTCACATGGCGGTATATTTAATTTTGATGTCGAAAATGCCGATGTGTTTGAATCCCCAGCGAAGTTCTGTCTGGTCATCTGGCGCTTGCGTTTTTGTTGCGGGTGATTGACGGTAATAATCGAAACCTTCAGGTCAACGGGGGTTGACTGCTGTCGTACAACTATTTTAATAGTATTAATAGTAGTTAATAGTGCGGTGTACTGCTGGTGTAGAGTGTGCAGTGTACATCATCCTCGTATGTGTATCAGATACCAGGCACCAGGCAAAAAAAGTCAATCAAGCCATAGCCTCAAAATTACAAAAATACAACCGATATCCTAAAAAGATGATCTCTGTAAGAGTTGGTCGATGAGGCGTCACACCGTACGCCCTTGCTATGAATTACCATAATATTGATCTGCTGGAGCTGCTGCTGCTGCTGCTGCCATACCATACGTACCTGGTAACGTGACAGCAGGAGGCACAGATCAAGTTATTTTCTGGTACAGCTCGAACAACCAAACACGAAACACCCTCTGACCTGCTGCTGTTGTCGTACGTCAATCCAGACGCGGACGAAAACAGCCCTCTAGTCGGCCGGGGCTCAGAAGCCACGGCGACCCCATCAATATCCGCGCTCGCAGAGCGTCGCACGCGTCCTCCTTGCTGCGATATCACGGAGAGGCCCGCAGCAGTAGCAGCCGCCGCCGCCGCAGCCCCTCCGCCTCCAGCCGCGGCTGTGCCGCCCCCACCCCCCGCACCCAAACGAGTAGGGCCTCTGGACGGGGGGCTGATGGTGACATCTCTGGACATCAACCATTTTAGAGAGCCCAACCGCTCAGTTGCGAGCTGGGTGAGGGAAGCTTTTGGGGGAGAGAGGGACGCAGCAGCAGCAGCACTACCACCAGCTGATGACGATGGTGGTGGTACTACGCGATCCGGCGGCGGTGGGGACAGGCCGAGCAGGTGGCTGCGCTCGCCTGCCTTGCTGCTTCCCTGCTTGGCGTTCGCCATCGGGGAAGGTGGCAACGGGAAAATGGAGGGGGGTGTAGGTGTGGTGATGATTTACCCGAGGCGTACAGACTACGGTACGGTACAAGGGTATATATAACAGCAGTAGTCACGCGCGTGGCGCGAGCTAGTACATGTTGAGTGGTTTGTGGGAGATAGCAGGTGTGCCAGACAGAGCCGAGAGCACCGAAACACCGAAACAAATCATTTTTTTCAAGCTGGATAATCATCATGGTTGCTCTCGTTGATATCATTGGCCAGGTCAACCCGGAAGCGGCGTAATTACGATGTCCCGATTCTCGTGTTCTCGTCCAGAAGCTACGCGAGAGGTGGGAGGGATCGGACAGCAGGGGGCAGGAAGAGCGCCGCTGACAGAGCTCGGACTTTGTGCTGGAGTAGGGGCCTGCTGTGCTGTAGGCCGACCGTCGTGCGCGACTCCTACTCGCATTGGTGTTGGCAGCGTACGGCATTCCCCATCCAAAACCTCGGACATTTTATTCACGACTCACGGTCTGACCGTCTGGAGCTCGATTGTGTCTCTGGGTCGTTCGTCGCGAGGGCACGCAAATCTACTGCCTGCCTGCCGCAGCTTTGGTATACTTTGCTGCTGCGCTCTAGCTGTGCATCTGCTCGGAAAAGCGTCCACAGCAGCCCACGGGCGGTAGTCCGCGGGGCGTAATGCAGAGGCGCGTGGCCCGACGAGACGACGGAAAGAAGAGTGACGGCGGTGATGCAGGCGGTTCGTCCGCTGGCTCGCTCCGCCGACTGAAAAAAATCGATATCTACTCCAGGTGGGTCGCACAAGACCGAAATTCTACGTACTTGTACATCCATTGACAGCAGCAACAGGTATTAATACCATGGGTAGAGTGCAACTTCTGTTCCATGAGGCTCGTAGTCGTACGATTCACGTGGTTTCGTGTGTGTTATATGGTACGTACAGCACGCGTCGCACGGCTATGTGCTCCAGCATCGAGAAGGCGGGTGGACGATGCGTTGTACAGCAGCAGCAGCAGCAGCAGCAGCAGCAGCAGAGCAGCAAGCAGCATGCCATATGTGTCGCAGTCCCCAAACATTTCCGCAACACGTTGCACGTTCTACGAGTATGGTGCGAGTGATGCTGCTGTGGTGTGCCGTCTGTGCTGCTGATGTCTGTGATCAGTGATCAGGGACCAGGTGGCGCACGTAAAAGAAGCCATTTTATACGAGTGCCGGGTACAGCAAAGCAGCAGCAATAGCAGCAGTAGCATCGCTTTTGAGGCAAAGACATCGGCTGTTGGCTGGTTGTGTCGTCTGGTTATTACGATTACATACGACACTGGTACGTACGTACGTCGCGAGCACAGGTACTACTGTACCTGGTATATATCTGGGCCCTGCTATGATATCATACCGGTATAGGTGTAGTTGCGTGTCGTGTGATACTCTTACATAGACCACAACAAAAACATGTACTCCTGGTACTCGTACAGCGCAGAAAGCAAGCGGGACCCAGCACGTCTGCGAATAACAAGAGGTAAAACAAACACATACCCTGGTACCTGGTACCCGGTATGAACGAGCTGGGCCAGCCAAAAAGCGGATAATCAATCGGAAGGTCGTACCTGGTTTATCATATCTCGTGAAGCACCGCTGTGCAACTTAAATTAGGACTTAATACTAGTTGGAGGCACTGAGCCTGACACTGCTTGTTGGTATTATACGAAAAACAGAAGGTATATGAAAAAATGATGCGATGTTCGTACTCCGACTCGATCTCGTCGGTATATTATCCGCGAGGATTCAAAAGCACCAACATTTCAAAAAAATTAACACTGAAATTTGTATTGAAACAATATTTCTCGATCAAGATGAAATTTTGGCGGGGACATCAGTGCTCAAGACAAACGGAAACGACGGTCAACGTTACTGTTCTATTACGGGGGACCATAGTTAATAGGACCTATGTTATACATAAAAACCTATATACTTGAACATTTTTACTAAAAATATTTGGTCCTATTAACTATGGTCCCCCGTAAATAGTTTTCACCGCCAACTTCGTCGGCCATCGAGATGCATGGCCAAAAAAATGTTCTCATACACGTACGATACACGTTCAACAAGCAGCGACGAGGACAAGTGGTACGCCTGCCATGCCTCGTCCAGTTTTGCGGATCTCGCTCATGAGTTTTTATTTTTCATTTCTGACGTCGACTTTGAAGCGCGTGTGCATGCACACAAATGGAAATCCCGCCTTCTTGTCTTGTTTGTTTCTTCACGCGAGTTGTGCTCGCTCTTTGTGTTTTCGCGGGTCGCCATGTTGGTGTCATGTCTCTCAGACAAACAAAAAAATAAAGAACCAAAAGCAGGGTTTTCATTTGTTGGTTCGGTGCATGATCAACGTCGTGTCGAAAAACCACATCGAAATACGTGATGTTGAGCGGGGCATGGCCCAGCTCGTACGATGGATCTGTTTTTTTTTTTTTTTTTTTCAGTTTTTTACCTCCCATCCCAGGTACCTTGTGTAATTGTACAATATTATCATTCTTCGGTAGCCTTACGTCTCCAGCTCCCTCCCTGTCGTAACGCAGATCAGCCATTGGCCTTTGAGTCACAAATGTAGCAGGCACTCCTCCCCCTCCCTTGACCACGATGCTCGGCTCCCATTGTCCTTTTGTTGTCACGAGAAGGGTTCGGCATTTTATCCCCTCGTCGATTCGCTTCTACTGGTGCTGTTTTGTGGGAAAAATCTCTCAGAATAGTCAATACTCGTATCTACAGCAGCCAGCAGTAAAAAGTACCGTGATAGAATAATAGGTCAAGACCTCACCCCCCCACCCTCCTCACAGGCTCAAACCGCGGCCTCCTAGTATCGTATCACCCCCCTACCCCTCCACCCCCTCTCCACTCATCCCGCACAGACCGAAGAAGGAGTTCCAGCACGGCACCGCGCACGGAGCGGCGGTCACCCTTGTCCTGGCAGCGGCGGTGGTGGCGCTCACCTGGCGAGAGCTCACCTTCTCCATGAAGACGGAGACGGTGGAGCATTTGTTCGTTAACTCCACCATCAGTCCCACCGTGAATGTCACGTGAGTGGATGGTGTCTGCCGGTCGGTAAATCGGTCGGTAATCGGTCGATCGACCGGTCGCTCGATGAATCGATCGGGTTATGCGTTGATTGATTGTCGTCCGTCAACCAGTCGATCGGTCGTACAAGAGAGTGATGGTTTAATCGGTCGTCGGTCGATACATCGGTTGGTCGGTCGATAAATCGGCCGTCGATATCTCGGTTGATCGGTCGTCGGTCAATCAGCCGATGGGTCGATCAATCGAGTGGTTAAACACTCGGTCAGTTGATAAATCAGGTGGTCGCTCGATAACATCGGTCGGCCGTTAGGTCGGTTAATCGGTCGTCGGTCAGCCAGTTAATCGGCCGGTCACTCGGTTGGTTAATCAGTCAGTCAGTCGGTGGGTCGGTAAATCGGTGGATCGGGCGACAAATCGCTTGGTCGTTGGGTCTGTTAATAGGTGGTCGGTCTATCAGTCATTCGGTAGGTCAAACAGTTGGTTGTTCAATCGATTGGTCGGTCGATGAAATCGATCGGTCAATAGGTATAATAGTCGGTTGTGGGTGAAACAGTCATTATCGTTTGGCTTATCAGTCAATCGGTCGGTCGGTAATTGGTGTGATTGTCGATAAATCGATCGGTCAATAGGTCGGTTAGTCGGCCCTCGGTTGATCGGTCGATGGGTCAATCAGTTGGTCTGTCGTTCGGTTGGCCAACCGTTGGATCGGTCGTTCGTTCTGCCTGTCAATTGGTCGGTCAATCGGTCTATCTAACCGTGAATCGGTTCCTGAATCAATCGGTCGGTCTCCCATTCCGTTCTGTCGAAACCGATTGGCCATATGAGACTATCTGCCGATCTGTTGGCCGTTCAGTCGATTGTTCAGTCGGTCGGTCGACTGATCGGGTTCTACGTCCATCGGTCGATCGGTCAATCGGTCAATCGGTGACCAGTCGTTCGGCCAACCGGTCGGTCGAGCGACCAGTCAGTCGACTAGTCGATCGGTCAATCGGCCGGTCTGCCGATTATGAGTGAATCACCCGATCGGTCTATCTGCGAGTCGGGCCGTTGGTAAATCAATCTGTCTACCAGTCCGTCGATCGGTCGAACAATCGGATGGTCGCTTTTTTCTACCCGGCCGCTATCATACGAATAGGCACACACGGGAATGAGAGAGACAAGCCAGTCGGGTAACCGAATGTGGGGGAAGCAGCCGAAACAATCGGCGAATTGAAGGTATAGCAATTAATTTAGCAATCGGTCTCATCGTGCCGCCAACTAGTTCCTTCGTACCAGTATCAGGTATCATCATCGGTCGAGCAATCCGCCGGCCCGTTGCGACCGTGCCCTTCCCCTGACCGATCAAGGTTGCATTTTGTAACTGCTGTAACGTATAATGCAACTGCTGTAGCATCTCACGGCGTACTCTTGTCTCGATATCCCAATGCAACATCACCTGTGGCATCTTCGCTGCCGTCTTTCACCGCAATATTTCGCTACAACGTCTCACAGCTCACAGCCATATACTTAACTTTTGTTGTGATATCTGCGGTGTGCGCCACCAGGTTCGACGTCGTATTTGCGCGCATTCCGTGCGCCATGATCTCGCTTGACGCGGAGGACGCGGCGGGCATACCTCAGGCGGACTTGAGGCACGAAGTCACGAGGACGAGGCTAGACTTGAAAGGTCGACCCCTCGGTAAGCTGAAGGGACACCCTTGCCCGTGCCCCTTACCCCCCCCACTACGGTAGCGTACGCCCGCCCGCGCTATATTTTTGTTTTCGTTTTCTGTTTTTGCACTGTTAGCAACAAAAAAAAACGCAATCGTGACTAAATCCATACACGATTCGTGATTAAAACTAAGCAGTATTAGAGACAAGAAAAAGGCGTTTCTCGACATGAAAAGGCGTTTCTTGACCAGAACACACACACGATTATTGAGGCTTTTTTAGTTTCTGACGATATGTCACCATGATTCAAATCAAAAATAAAATATATGGTGTGTGTCGTGTTTTTTGTCGACTCTTGATATCTACCTTGCATGTTTTATATTTCTAAAGAATCGTCGTCAAATATCGAGAAATCCTCAATATCGCAGCTGATTGTTGTTGATTTGTTTTTATAAGACTAAGTTACACGATTCGCGAAAATGTTACGATTTTTTGTCACGATTCGGGACATTTTTTTTTTCGTTGTTATTCGTCAACGGAACGACGCTGGCACGTGCTCTTTACCGTGTGCCGTTTTTTTTGTGTTTGCATCCAGGCAAGGGGGAGAAACACGAAATGGGGAGCACGCTGAAGGAGGTGATCAACAAGGAGCAGAGCGAGCACGACGACTCGGCCAGCGCGGGGGGGGGGGGGGACGGGGTGAGCCCTTCCCGCCGACTCACCCTAATTGCAGGACGCCCCTACAAAAAACGTTCCTGCTCCTGCAGGTCGTTGACCTGATACCTGGTATATACATACATACATACATACATACATACATACATACATACATACATACATACATACATACATACATACATACATACATACATACATACATACATACATACATACATACATACATACATACATACATACATGCACCTGGTACTTCAAGTATGTATATTTTCTCATCGCATTTGTTCTCTCCGCCCTACCTATCAATATTACGGGGGGCCATAGTTAATAGGACCTGTGGTATACATAAAAACCTATATATTTAACCATTTATAATATCAATATTTGGTCCTATGAACTATGGTCCCCCGTAATAGTCGTAACTCAGATCCGGGGTCACATAGTAGGCCACTCCCCCCACTAGGGTACGCGCCGTACTTTTTTTTTTATCGCGAGAAGAGTTTAACGCGGCGTTTCCTCCGTCGACCCGCGTCGAATTGTTGATCGAAGAAGATGGTCTTTCGGCCGCCCACATTGCTTTGGAAAAACGCCACCAAAAAAAGCTGCGGAGCAGTGCGACCGTCCCACCTGACGTTGAGCGACGAATTCGCCTCGGCCAAAATGCCTCCTCCGCCGCAAAGGGGCGGGGTTGGGCTTGGGGTTAGCGTTAGATCTAGGGTTGGGATAGCCCGGGTAGACGTTTAAGAATGAAATCTACGACCAGCGGACCCTGCAGAAAGTTGTTTGCCGAGCCGTCCTGCATTTAGGGTGAGCCTCGTCCCGCCACGTTGTCCCTGCTGTCCTTCCGTGGCATGTATCTCTTTCTCTGTCTTCCTGTATGCACAGAGTGAGTGTGCATGTCTACATTTTTGTCTTGGTTTTCTTTTTTTCTTTGGAAAATGTTTGTCGGTCGTTTTTGTTCTGTGTGTTCTACTCTTGATGTTGGTGATGGTGCTCGTGCTGGTGATGGTGCTGATACTATGTTTCATCCTGCTGGGATTGGTGTTGTATTGTATACTTATAAGCATTACCCAGCCCAAGGTAGGCCTTCAACGCGGAGCGACGGAATCTTTGGGACGTTCCGGTATATTTTACGTACGGCCGCACATGGACCCACCCGCTTCGTTTCCAATACCTGGGGAATCAAAAAAAGAAAACACACGATATCGGGACAACACGTTTCTACCAAAATAAAGTTTGTTTGTTCGTGAAAATTCGAACCCGTGTCCTCGACGACGTCAAATAGTAGAGCAGAGGTGCACGGATAGCAAATATTAGAGCAGAGGTGCACGGATAGCAAATATTAGAGCAGAGGTGCACGGATAGCAAATATTAGAGCAGAGGTGCACGGATAGTAGTAGTGCCGGTATTACTTTCTGACGCTCCTCATTGGACAACGTGACCATGAGAAATCTGAAAATGTCTGTGTGTGTGCAGCAACCCGACGAACTACCAAATGCCATGCCCTAGACATACATCGAAACAATAGCGTCGAACCCAAACAACACCCCAGCGATCCCTCGGTGTCCATAAGGAGCCCCCGCCTCCCCCTCCCAGCCGGGAATACTTTGGCAAAAAAAAAAAGTGTTCTCATAAGCACTATCATAGCATGCATGCCTCTACTGCTACTATAGGTATTTCAGTGCCCTCATGGTCTCACCCAAGGTGTCACCTGCTCATACTCGCAAGGAGAGCGCTCAGCGTTGACTGGTCCATGCCGACGACGCCATTTGTAGAGGTATGGTATTTGTTACCTTCTCGGGGACGCACGGGTGGTAGACCGACGTCGCAGGCCAGGTCTTGACATCGGCCCCATTGCTGGGTGGAGGGCGGACACCCGTACCTACCGATCGCTTGTCCAAGTAGAGCACACCTTGGACAGATAGATCACGATCTATCTATCTATGTACGGTAGATCATCTGGCTCTCCACCTTCCGTTGTGAGAGGTTGTGCAGGATCTGGCTATAATACGTGTCCAACCCAGGACGTATGCGCTACTATCCTACCATATTGCGGGAGATCATAGTTAATAGGACCAAATATTGTTGGTAAAAATACCGAAGTATATGGGGTTTTGTTTGTACCGTAGGCCCTATTTAATATTGCCCCCCGTATTAGTAGACCGTGCAGGCTGTGCGGGTCCCTCGCGGCAGCATGAGCCAGATGAAACGGTATCGGGAACAAATCTGCCTCGAAAGATCTAGATCATGAAAGTGGGAATCGATGATCTGTCAGATGGTCTGTCAAATGACCTGTCCGAGATGTGAAATTCTGCTGCAACTGCTGCCTGCGTCCAAGCTACATTTCGAAGTTGTCGTAAGACTACAAAAATACTTTAAAAAGCGCCCTAAAAAAAAACAGATATTTTTTTCCCGGCTGACACCGCCTCACATCTGCCCGCCGGGACGAGAGATGAAAACGCCTCCGAGAGGCTTGCTAGGATAGAGATGCACCTACTGACTTCCGAGGCCCGTCAGTTTCTTTGCGTTTTATGTACCCCCAGCCACATTCTGACCTTGAGAATCATGCAACTTCAACGTTATCGTCGAAAAATGGCGATATGAACACCAAAAAGCCCCCGTCATGAAATGTTGGTCCCAATTTTCCCTCAGGCCCTTTTAGTACGGCACTCTGTATCCCTTAAACATGCATCTGACTCTAATTTCAAGTGTTTTGCCCCCACCATTTGAGTTAGTTCAGTATTAAAAGGAGCTAAAAAGGAGCCCCGCCCGTAATATTTTTTTTTTTGGAGCCAAAAAATGCTTCCCCTATTGCAGCACGCCTCCCGACTGCTTCGCGCCTTCCCGTTGTCTGGTCCTATTACGCACGTACACGGTGCCGGATAGGGGCGGTGGCAAAGCAGGAAACGAAGAGGAGTGCAATTGCTTCGGGGCCGGGTTTGAGGGGGAGTGCTGCCGAACGTGCGAAGATGTCAAGGCTGCCTACCGACGGAAAGGCTGGAAGCTCGACACATCCGCCGTGCCGTCGGTGAGGGCTGAGCTGCCACTAAAAGAAAAAAAAAATGGTGTGCTTGCTGGGGAGATTATTCTGGTGTGTGGGGTAGGGGTGAGAGGGGAGGTCGCGGAAACCCTTTTCCGGCGTTCCTCTGCGTGCAGCAGGAGCTCTGACCGAAGTACAGTGGAGCGGTTGCACTCCCTGAATGACCACACCCAACCCACCCCGTCCGGTATGTCCTGTAGCACGCTTAGCGTGGCTTGCCTTGCGGTGGCATCGCGTTGAATGTGCCAAATCAGCATCCCAATGAAACATCGTTTGGTGCGTGTCTCACACGCCTCTCCTCTCGCAATGCCCCCCCTGGTGCTGCTGCTGCTGCTGATATTGCTGTTGTTGTTACTGTTGTTGTTATGGTTGCTGTTTGCTGTTGCTGTTTGCTCTTGCGGCTGTTGTTGCTGCTGCTATTGATGTCGTTTTTGTTGCCATTGCGGTTGATATTGTTGCTGGTGCTGTTGCTGTTGTTGTCGCTGTTGTTGTTGCTGCTGCCGTTGTTGTTGTTGCTGTTGTTGTCTGCTGTTGCTGTTGTTGTTGCTGTTGCTGCCGTTGTTGTTGTTGCTGTTGTTGTCTGCTGTTGCGGCTGCTGTTGCCGCTGCTGCTGTTACTATTGCTGTTGTTGTTGCTGTCGCTGTTTGCTGTTGCGGCTGCTATTGCTGCTGCTGCTGTTGCTTTTCTTGTTGCTGTTCGCTGTTGCTGCTTCCGCTGCCGTTGTTGTTGTTGATGTTGCCGTTTGCTATTGCCGTTTGCTGTTTCTGCTGCTGTTGCTACTGGTGTTGGTAATTTTGCTATTTCTGTTGATGTTGCTGCTACTGCTGCTATTGCTGTTGATGTTGCTGCTACTGCTGCTGTTGCTGTTGATGTTGCCGCTACTGCTGCTATTGCTGTTGATGTTGCTGCTACTGCTGCTGTTGCTGTTGATGTTGCTGCTACTGCTGCTGTTGCTGTTGATGTTGCTGCTACTGCTGCTATTGCTGTTGATGTTGCTGCTACTGCTGCTGTTACTGCTGTTGATGTTGCTGCTACTGCTGCTGCTATTGCTGTTGATGTTGCTGCTACTGCTGCTGTTGATGTTGCCGACCCTGGGGCTGTTGCTGTTGATGTTGCCGACCCTGGGGCTGTTGCTGTTCATGTTGCTGCTACTGCTGCTACCGTTATTGTTGCTGACCCTGGGGCTGTTGCTGTTCTGTCTCTTGACACTGTATCACTGTCCTTCTCGCTGCCGATGCCCGCCTGGAGCAGTGCAGCGTCGAGGCGAGCCAAGCAACCTCGACAGCAGGCATCACCCAAAAGGGGAAGGGCAAGGTGCAGGCGGAGACCGTAGAAAGCGAGGGATGTCAGCTCGCGGGATCACTGGAGGTAAGCCACTACTGCCTGTAGTCAGCGCTGCCCTTACCACGTCAGTGGGGGGAGCGGCCTCTTACAACCCCTGTTAGAACCACACTCCCATATGTGGGGACAAAACGCTCTACTTACAAGTAGTTTATTCCCAAAACGGGACTGGGGTCCTAAAAGGGTTAAATCAGTTGGCGATGGTTCTCGGTGATGGCTCACACTCGTGTCAACTTGGTGGTCGTTTAATAGCTGAAACTCATGACAACTTTGTGGTAGCGGAGACTTTTTGACAATTTGGTGGCAATTTTGGGGATATCAGAGTTTTTTTTTTTTTTTTTTTTGTTAATTTGGTGGTAATTTGGAGATGTCGGAGTTTTTTTTGTTTTCATTAAGTTGATTACAATCGGCGGCCTACTTGATACTTGATCGACGTCGGCGTTGGATCTTCATGAACTCTTTCATTTTTTTTTCAATTCGGGATTTTTAACAACAACAAAAACGGCTAAAAAATGTTTTTGGGCATTTTTTCGTGTGTCGGCGCCGACCACTTTGAGAGACTCGGCGAGTTATCTCCCCGAATATCGACCCGATCCTTTCAAGGGAATCCGCGATACCAGTGTAAGGGGAAAGCGGTACCAGTAAAAGGGGCCTCAACCTTTTGCCCACAGTAGAAGTGCGAACGAATTTTGGCCGCCCTATATTGAGAGGCTGCCCTATTCGTGTATGTTATCCCCTTTAGAACCGCAGTCCCGTTTTGGGGACAAATTACTTAGAATTTGACTGGTTTGCCCCCAAAACGGGACTGCGGTCCTAAAAGGGTTAATAATGGTTGCGTTGAGAGTTACCGTCGTGCCGACCGATTTTCAACCGCCTTATATGATCGAGTGGCCGCCTTATTCATATTGCCTTATTTAGGCCTCACTGCTACTGGCATCCTATTTTTTACAGTAGTGACTGTAAGGGGTCGGTATCAACTAACTCTCAACTCTGACGAGGGGCCATGGTACCCTGTAGAAGGGAGCTCCCACCCTCAACGCACTAGGTAGAGTCCCTTGAAATGGGGCTACTGAGTCCCTTGAAGAGGGCTGCTTGCTGCGTATCGAAGGCTTCTTGATATTGTGGTCGCCATTTGATCAGGACGGAGACTTTCCTTGATAAGTTAGTGATCATCTGGTGAGATGACTGCAGCTTCTTGGTCGTTTTGATGATACCGCAGGCTTGTTGACAACTTGGTGGTAGTGTTTTGTTGCTGTTAATAGGCAGCAGGTACACTCACTCTGTTCACCCCGTAAGTCCTTACAGTTGGTCCCGCCTAGACGGGTACATCTCTGGACGGAAATATAAGGATATTTCTAACACTAACATCGAAACGAATCGTTCCTTACGTAGTTTTCCTCTCCGAGAGGTACACTACCAGTACGTACCAGTTCGGGGAGGTGGAAGACGGGAGGAAACTACTACGGGAGAATATATTACTATTACGGGGGACCATAGTTAACAGGACCTATGGTATACATAAAAACCTACCAGGTATGTGTTTAGCCATGTTTACTAACAATATTTGGTCCTGTTAACTATGGCCCCCCGTAGTAGCAGTAAACAGAACCATACACGGTGTGTAAACATGGGGGGATGCCTGTTTTTTAGGTCTTTCCTGGGTTCTGATTGATATCAGTCCCAGCAAGAACTATTGATAGCACTCCTGCTTTTTTTTTCTCTTTTTTTTTCCTAGGGTTCTTCCTCGGCCTCGTGAAACTGAGCAACCGAGCCCTCTCCCGTGTTGGTGTGTCCCCTCACCGCAACCGTTAGCACCCCCCCCCGTCCCCCCGGGGTCTCGGCATTGGAAGGATGCGAGGGTCTACTGTGGTCATACTTCCTACGACTGCGGCCATGCGTGATAATTAGCACACGCCTCTACCCCCCCCCCAAAAAGAAACGCCAACCTCTACGTAGTCTTCAGTAGTATCTGAAACGGTTAAAAACGCTTGCTTCTCTCTCCGGAAATGTCAGGAGGTGTTTCGTGTTTTGGTGTTCTGGATGGATACCCCATACTCCCTTTTTTTGTCAATAGGAGGTACCCAACAAAACGGTGCCTTTCGTCTTGCGGACAGAAACGATTTTTGCCAAAAATATATATGTATATCCTTAGATTTTCGAACGGGACTCGTACCAGGTTAGGAGTTGCACCTTTCGGATCAATACGTTCTGACGAGTTGACCTCCCCGAGTGAGCAACTATACCCTGCTTAGTATGGCAGGATTGGAAAGGTAGTGTACTTGGGTTAGGATTGTTGGTAGGGCATGCGTGTGATGGTGTTGGTCGCGCGAGCGAACGTTCTTCGAAGTCCATGTTTCGGGCGAGGAGATGCGGAGGAGCTCCTCGCATGAAGAGCTGAAGAGCGAAGAGCGAAGAGCGAAGAAAATGATAAGACACGACCCCTGCAAGGCGTTGCTCGCAGAGTGGTATGGTATCAGCTCTTAGGACTGAATCTTTTCACCAGGTGTGCATTCCTCGCGCTGGCGGGCATTTAAAAATATAATGTTCGAAAAAAAAAGGAATAGCAAAGGCTTCGATTTGAGATACTGCTGTAAGACTTGTTTCGAAACCCATCTCGGCAAGCTTGGACATCGAGAGATATCGATCAACGCGAGCGTGAAACTCGAATGACGAAAGCCATTCGACGTAAATGTGGGGGGCCGATGTCTGCCTCCAACGACGAAACTAATTCGACGTAAATGCAAACGGCGCACGCTCCGGCAGGGATATATTAACCAAGCGTACACGGAAAAAAGACTAGTCGACACGCCCCGTTTTTTCATGTCTAGCCCTAGGCAGGGAGGGGTGGGGGGCGTGTACTCGCTTGCTAGAATCAAGCAAAACGAAACTGAAGGAAGAACATGTTGTGTTGAAATTCCGACAAGCATCCCAACCCGCTACGATATACCAGGTATAGTTTTTTTTATTTCCGACTTGGTGGCGACCGTGACGGCTCCGTTAGCTCTTCTTCTTTTTTTTTTTCTTTTTTTTGGTGTACCTCTGATATAGCTCCTACTTTCTTTCGAAGGTTTCTTTATCAATCACTCCGCCCTTTTAGGACTGTTAGTACTGCAGTCCCGTTTGGGGAACAAGCCAGCCAAATTCCAAGTAACTTGTTTCTTAAAAGGGGCTGCAGTCCTAAAATTTCGTCTTGCGGAGGTCCCTTCCTCACTCAAACATTTCTATTTCGAGGGACCATAGTTAATATGACCTATGGTAGACATTAAAAAACCTACCTATTTAACCATTTTTACTGACAGTATTTGGTCCTATTTACTACGGCCCCCCGTAATAGGACTGCAGTCCCGTTTTGGGGACAAACCGGTCAAATTCCAAGTAATTTGTTTCTCAAACGGGACTGCAGTCCTAAACGGGTTGAGGAACTATTGTGGTTAGTTACCTCTCACACAAAAACTGATTTTTCCTGGAAGAAAAAAGCGAAACGTTGACCGCGATGAATATAAGCCATACAGCACTACAGCAGTGTTTGCTGTGTTCCGACAACATTTCTGGGTATAATGGTTTATCTGCGCCTTTAAGGAGCCCCCCTCCCTCGGTCACGCATTTTCTGGCCGAAATAAGGTCACAGTACCCCTATGGTCGAACGCCTCCTACGAAAACACTTGATTGCTGAGGTTTAGAGGGGTTACAGTCCCTCGCGGGGGGCTGACCGGACGAGGGATTGCCGGGCTCGTCGTTCGAGCGGGCGTCGACTTATGGCCGTCTACTCGCCTGTGCTCAACAGCCACAATCGTCTGAGCACAGCTAGTGGAAGGGAGATCGAGAGATAAACCATGAACGCGCGCATGAAACTCGACATGATGAAAATCGTGAACGCGTGGGGACCGAGATCCGCCTCCGCCTCTTGACCGGGGAAAAAAAAGACGATAAGTAGTCCGCTTTGGGCCCCGAGGTCTGCGTAGTATCACCCCCCGCTATTCAATAGGATGTCATGACGGCAGGCCGCTCTGTCGTGGCTCCCACGCTGCGGTACATTCGATGACAATCGACGAGCAGTGGCAATCGACGAGCAGTGGGAATGCTGGCTCCTCCTATGCGCGACAAAAAAAGAATAAAGGCACGCACCGGGGGAGAGAAGGGTCGACACCTGTGACCACGGCTTGCCCAGAAGGCCGTCGAGGGTGAAACCTCCCACGAGTTAGGCTCGAAAGTAAAAGTGATGAATCACTTATGTGTATATAAATATATATATATATACCAGGTAATATATTATATAGTCAGGTATATATATATACCTGGTATATTATATATATTCAGGGTTGTACAGTGGGACGGAGGCGTTACAGGCCCGACTCAAGATATATATATATACCAGGTAATATATTATATATTCAGGTATATATATACCTGGTATATTAGATATATTCAGGGTTGTACAGTGGGACGGAGGCGTTACAGGCGCGACTCAAGATAGGCTTAGGGAAAGCAGGGGAAAGCGATCATCCTTGAAGTATATTTCGAAAACCTTTTATATTTTCACCGTTTGTTTTCGAGACGAGAAACCGTTTTGATCGCTCTTATAACCCTTTTTGGCCTTTAACCCTTTCATTTAGGACCGCAGTCCCGTTTTGGGGGCAAACTACTTGGAATTAGAGTGGTTTATCCCCAAACGGGACTGCAGTATTAAATGAAAGGGTTGAAGATAAAACATTGGAAGTAGATTCGGATTTACTGTAGGTTTTTCTGTGTGTAACTGTAACAGTGCACAAGTAAAAGGGGTGACCCCCCGACGGTTACTTCTGTCGCTTTTCGACCAATTGTTGCTTTTTTCCCGTGAAAAACAAGCATTTTTGATCGTGCTCAGCTCCCGAACGCTCTTACATATCTTGCCTGCTCCTAAACCGGGGTACCCACCATATTCTGCTATATACTGACTGCGCTGCTGTATACTGCTCATATCTTGCTCTTGTCTTGGTCTATTAATAACAGGTTTCGAGGACGGAGGGCAATTTTCACTTCGCCCCCGGCTACCGACTTCACCGCCACGCCAACGACATGTCCTTCATGGACAGAATACAGGTACGAGTATGATGCGTGTGAATGCTACAGTATATTAAATAGGGGCGTGAATCGGAGCCGATTCACTCAATTAATCGGAGCGGTATAAACTGGAATCTGAAAAAATCGGGACGATGTGTGTGTGTTTTTTTTTCGGACAAGAATATCGGTAAAACATCCCGTATCGATTTTTCTTGGGTCAAAGTTAGGATTTCGCCCACCTTCATTTCTATAACAAGGATCCCCTCACTCGCCGGATTCGCCGATATATCGGATATCGTTGGCGCTGAAAGCCGATGCTTTAGATATCGGTGAACACACCCGGTTTACAGCTCCACTGCAATGTTAAGTACTACTACTACTACTACCACTACCATAGTGTTGGATATCGTATCAAGAGCCTCCATACCTCGGGCAGATGATCGAATCGATCCCCGCATTTCATGATGATCTAGAGATTTTATTGCAGATGTATTCCTGATCTGTATGATCTGTGTGATCTGTGTGATCTGTGTGATCTGTGTTTGCTTAGCTCATGTTGCCGGCCGGGATGGGTGTGCTCTGCATGGTCTTACAGTAGGACATGGTTTCTCGATTGAACCTGTAATACACCGATCCTCCACCGCATCGCGTAACGGCGTCCATCGCATAACGCCAGGTTAGGATCTACCGTAGATTATGTACTGTCTAATTGAGATAGATACATCTTGATCTAGCTGTCAGACGTGTGAAAAAACATCGAGTTATCGTGTCGAACGTTTCGGTATATCTTCTTCTTCCGCACGAAGACGGCGAGCAGATATCGATCGCCACACTTACGTACCAGGTGCGTACACGGTACGACATCCGTCATGCGACGATCACCCACGCGTTCGTGGTTCTTATACTGTAGCTCTCGATTCCCATACTGCACATACACGGGGTAGTCTCGTGAAGGTACATCGTACCAGGTATCGAACATGTCGATATATTGTATCGGACGTTTCGACATGCATACCAAGCATTCGATAGATAATATCGAAGGTGTCTTGACCTACATTGTTTGAGTCCTGGGTTCGAGCCCCAGGTGGGTCGGACTTTGACTTTATTTGCAAAAATAAAAAAGGATTCATTGTTGAGAGCGCCTTGCAGCGTGGGTAGGCACTATTCGATGCGAGAGTCGACGAGGGAAGAAAAGGCTGAAATATTCTCGCGATAAAAATGAAGGCACGTACCGTAGCGGGAAGGGGGGAGAAGAGCCTGCTATGTGACCCCGGACATCCCCTACTATTACGGGGGGCCATAGTTAATAGGACCTGTGGTAGACATAAAAACCTACATAGTCAACCATTTCTGCTAACAATATTTGGTCCTATTAACTATGGGGCCACCATAATACGAACGACTGATATTGTAACGTAGTGCTACCCTCGAATGGTGCTGAAATGGATGCCGCAGCTCGAATACCACGTGGGTTGACATTTTTTACTTGGAAGTGCAAAAATAAAAAAAATAAAAGAAAGTAAAAAACGGAATCAAGTTCTGAGAGCGCCTACGATTAGTAGCGGGTAGGCGCGTTCGATTCGATGCTACCAGTATTAATAGTCCACAAGAGAAGAAAGGACCGAGGTCTCGCCGCGATAAAATAGCAAGGCAATATCCGTGTGGTGGGGGGGAAGGGAGGGGAAAGAGCCTATCATACTTTGTGGCCCATGATCTGAGTTACGACTATTAGTAGTAATAAGAGAGAGAGAACGGAAGGGCGACGATAAATAAATTATACGGAAAAAATCGCACCTGGTAAATATATTCCTGGAAGTTTGCGCACCACATTTTTGGTTCGGGATACTATTAATACGCACCAGTGTAATTATTCCCCGGCAAAGCGTACTGTAGTATACCTATACCTTCTGAGACTGTCTTCATTGCTGCTCCAGCAGGCCGGCCTACCACGTGGGGCCGTCCGATGGGTAGGTCGTCAGTTGTTTTCGTCGCCGACCGCCCACCGAACTACAGTCAGTACTTGGAATTGAAAGTGGGGTTTTTATTTCAACCGTACATGTGTGGCAACTCGTAGCGAAAGTGCAAAAACGTTATTAAAAATATACCAGGTACTAAATATCAGCGGGAGGATTAACAACAAATAATTGTGAAATAAACAATGTTTTAGTTTGTTCTGTTTTGTATTTTTGCACTCGCAAAGGGCCTCATTAGTCTACAGACAGAACCTGTGAAAAAATGCGTCCTTTTTTCCCGGCTCAGGCTATAAATAAAAGTTTGTGAACCTGTTCTCTCCTCTTTGTGTACCATGTTTCTCTGTGTTCGTTTTTTTTTTTTTGTCAGGTGGCGCTGGAATCTTTCAACACGACACACACGATCAACACCCTGACTTTCGGGGACCAGCCTCCCCCAGGGCACGCCTCCGCTAAGCACGAGGCCGCTTCGACCCTGCTTGGGGGGCACCACAAAACTGTGCAGGACACCCACGGCATGCATCAGGTGCATAGGTTATATGCCGCGTGATGAGCTACAGTAGCTCTATGTACACCAGCCCAAACGTAGGACAGATCGCGAGATACAATGAAGGACAAAAAAAAGGGAGATCAGGGGTACACGGGGGGGGGGGAAAAAAATGAGAAAAATGATAAAATGGAGACCCACTCGGCAGTTTGTCGGGATTGAAAACAAACTATTAATACGCGGGTTGGAGTTTTTTTTTTTTTCAGAAACTGAATACAAAAAGAAGAAAAAAATAGATGAACACACAGTTTTTTCAACTTGATTTTAGTATACCGCCTGTCTGCGATTCGAAAAAAAAATGGTGGGGAGTCGTTTTGTTTTTCTTGGTGTGGACGATTTTTATTTTACCCAAAACGAGAAAAGGGGGGGGGGCGTGCCATGCCTTACGCACGTTCCGCCTTCTGAGCTGTAGCATACTGGCCGGAGATATAAGGGTCTTTTATGTGCTGATATGAAGACGAAACAGTCTTTCTACTTGTGGCCGATGGTGGTACCTGGTCTGCATCAGGCTTTCTGTGCGGAAATGGAAGGGTCGTTATGTGGTGATATTTATACCCCGAGTGTTGCGATATTGCCGTCCAGAGCATCGTGTAATACCAGTAGTACCGGATAGAAAAGGGGTTGTAGGTTCACAAGGCGGTATAACGTAACTACTCGGAGTATAGTGCTCGTACCTTGCTCGACCCTGCTTGTGACAAATGTGTCCCCGACACAAAAATGCCGTAATAACTGTAGGGACGCGTGCATGGTGCAACAACCAACACAACTAAAACTACACAATTATGAGTAAATAAAAATTTTAAAACGTATATATGGTGCTCCAATGAAACCTCTTGCCAGCTTTTTTATACTTCGAAGTATGCACTACAATCACAACACCCTGTGAAAATGCGCTGTCTTGAACGACGTGTGGGGCGGCGGCGCACAGCATCACACAGCACACAGCAGGATTTTGATATTTACTGTTTTGGAGTTGGATATCGTATCGAAATTTTCGATGTGTCTGTTCGATGTTGCGTCGAGCGTGCTTTGCCTCTCCACCCCCTGGCATCTCCCGCCTGTTTTACGCAGACATTGAAGGAAAGCTTCGAGTATTAACCCCTTTAGAACCGCAGTTCTGGTTTGGGGACAAACTACTTGAAATTTGAGTGGATTGTTCCCAAAACGGGACTGCGGTTCTAAAAGGGTTAAATATGGAAGTTTTTTGTTTGATCGGTATCGTATCGAACTCGGTGATCATCCTTCCATAAAATGTACAACCCTGTTTATTTTACGTATCCATGTTTGCTTCGAAGTATGATGGCATTGGTGCTCCGAAGACAACACAAATTGCAGTGACTGGCCGTTTCGTGCCGTATCGAGTAACCAGTCGTTCGTGGTCGTCGTCTATTCAGTAGCTACAGACCTCAGACATATAATTTTGTACCGACGGGCTGGTCGTTTCGTCGCGATCGATCAACCATGCTGAAACGGCTATCTGGCCGCTTTGTATCGTCCCACTGGTCGTTTCGTGGTGAATCAAAACTGACCGTTTCGTATCGTCAATTGTCCGTTTCGCACAAAATGGCTGCTTCGTCCGGACCGACTCGACCAACTGGCTCGTGAAGTACCGACCATGACCGTTTCGTACGGAAGGACCGACCAAGCTCATCGTATAGTACCGACTAACTCACGATTTCATACCGACCAGCCTATCGTGCTGGGCCGACTGACTAGTCGCTTTTTGTCGTACCGACCGACTGACCGCTTCGTACCGACCGACCGACCGTTTCGTACCGACCGACCGAATGTTTCGTGTTGTAACCGACCTCAGTACTTCCTGCAGCTGGTTCCGACGGTGTACCGGTTCACCGACGGATCGACGTTTCGCAGCAACCAGTACTCGGCGACCGAGCACCTCAAGCACGTGCATTCAGGCAAGCATGACAGGATCCCAGCAATATGCGCACGACTTGGACCCAATACTACAGTAGTCCCACCAACTCCCCATTTCGTGATCCTTCCAAGCATTTTCCGAGATTTTTTTCCTGGCGGTGGGAGTGAGGGAGGGTTAGGGCTTGTGTTCAAGGCCAACTATGTTTCAACTACAGTAGTATGCCTTCGAAGTTGGACGAGAGTGTATACAGCGCTCCAGGGTCCATCATTCGGTCGTTCGTTTTTGCGATCGTTCGACCTGTACGGTGTTGTGTTGGTTGATGCACGCATTCAGGAGCAGTACGCGTCACCCCACCCCTCCCCACCCCACCCTGTCCCACCTCACCGCACCAAACCCTACCCCGCCCGGCCCTACCCCGCCCTACCCTACCCTACCCTACCCTACCCTATCCTACCCTACCCTACCCTACCCTACCCTACCCTACCCTACCCTACCCTACCCTACCCTACCCTACCCTACCCTACCCATAAATCCCCTACCCTACCCATAAATTCCCTACAATACCCTACCCCACCCTACCCTGTCCCACCTCACCGCACCAAACCCTACCCCGCCCGACCATACCCTACCCTACGTTTACCTATTACAGCCCCTAAGTACCGCGCTCCGTCCCCATACTACACAGTACTGGTATGAGCTTTTGGATAGTATACCCGGGTAGTCGGGTGCCTTCAGTATGGACCCCTTTTTGTACTCAGTATTCTACTCGGGGGTAGACGTTACCGACGGGTATTCTTACCTACTCCAGCATAGTGCAGCGCCCCCAAATACCACGGCTGGCGGTCAACTTAGATAATTTTTTGTGGGGGGGGAACCTTTTTCTCCGCACAAGGGCGATTATCGTATCACGTAGTGTGTATATGGTGAGTCACTCTCGAGGCAGTTACATAGTAACCCCATTGCTGTCTCTGGAAGTGGCCACACCAGAAATTAAGTAAATTCGTTGATGTTGTCATCCAAATGCAAAACAATTCCGCCTCACAAGCGGTTCTTATTAATAGTAGGATGCAGCTCACCCCTTCATGCGACTAGCCCAACACCTCACGGCGCTTCGCGCTTGGTGCAAGCAAATGTCTGCCCGTTCGGTGAAAAAACCCGGCGTGTGCTCCGTCCCGGCGTTGTAGGGATGCGAGGGTCTATGGTCATACGCCTACGGCCATGCCCGATAAGAAGTACACCCCCCCCCAAAAAAAAAAATACCATACCCGTCTACGCAATACTCCAGTATATTGGAGCCCCCCCAATATCATACCCGTCTCCGTAGTACGCAGTATGAGGTTTTAGAGCGTACTAATCCCGGATAGCGGGGTGCCTGCCGTTTTGACCCCATTGGCATATAATACCCCCCAAAATTACCTACCCTCCTGCTGACGCCGCTGCACGATTTTTTATTTGTTTTCACGCCCTTAAAGCACGGTTTCATGTATTTTTTCACACTCCCATGTGCGGTTTTCTTATTTTTTTCGCTCTCGTATGCGCGGTTTTCTTATTTTTTTTTTCACAGCCTTAAATTAAAGCACGGTTTTTAATTCTGTTTTCACCCCATTGCACGGTTTCATGTGTGTGTTTTTTTTTTCACGCATTCAAGCGCGGTTTCGTATTTTGTTTTCACGCCCTCAAGCACACGGCTTTGTTTTTTTCTTCTTCTTCTATTTTTTTTTTTTCCCCTCGCGCTTTCCAGGATTATCTGCGGGCCTCCCTGGCGTTTACTTCCACTACGAGGTGTCTCCGGTCCAGGCGCTGGTAGAGGAGAAGAGAAAAGGCTTTCTGTCCTTCCTGACAGGAGCGAGCGGAGTGGTGGGCGGGGTTTACACAATATTAGGCCTCGTGAACGCGGGGATAAACGGCTTGCTGTCGGGCAAGAGTTTGCACGCAACGAGATAGCAGCATTTTTTTTGGAAGGGGTCTCGTGGGATCTACACCACCCTGCTATTGATCGGCGTCTGACCAACGCGGGGAGAGCAATGGCCTAATTTCTGACTTTCTGGAGTGGGTTTGTACCGGTTGAGATAGCGGCATGTTTCGGGAGGGTTCGCGGGGTTTCCGCTGTACCATTCCTGGGCCTCGTTGATGCGGGGATCACGGATCAAGGGCGCATTTCCTGGCAAGGGTGTTCACCGTGGAGAGTTCAGCATGTTTTGGGAGGGGTCGCGGGGTTGGCTTGTGGTGAATAATACAACTTACCCCGTTTTTTCAGGGGATCACCGGCCTAAATCCGGACGAGGGTTTCCACCGGTCTAGATAGCAGTGTGTTTCAGGAGGCGTTGCGGGGTCGACTATGTGGAATTTCTGCCAGGGGGGGGAAGGTGCAACGGTCGAGATTGCAGCATATGTTTCGGGAGGGGTCGCGGGGTTGGTTGGCTAGGTGAAAACGGGTGCCGCGATTTTTTCGGAGATGACCGGCTTGCTTTTCAAGAAGGGTTTATTTACACCGGTCGAGGTTGCAGCATGTTTCGGGAGGGGCACGCGGGGTTGGTTTGCTTGGCGAAAAGCGGGCCGCGATTTTTTTTTTTTGTGGAGTGGGATAGAGGGGAGGAGCCGCAGATCAGGCCGCACCCTTTCTCGTGCCAGGCCGTGCGCAGTGCTGGGTATGTACAGGCCTCTCCTCTCAGTTGAAACCAAAACCCAACGAAAGTCTGCCTTGCGATTCTGAAAACGTTCAGTGCCCTCTGCGATTATTTTAAACGGCCAGAGCCTGCGATTTTGAAGTACAGGTAGTTTTAGAAGAGACTTGCGAATATGATCTTGAAAGTCGGAAGGAAACCGAGATAAAAATGGCCAGTCTAGGAGCTGGCCCTTTTTTTTCAAAGACGGCCGACCCCCTTCTGGCTGGCCTAGAACCCTGACAACCGTGCGTAGCTACCAGAAGGCTTTCGGCTCGGCAGAGCAGGCGACATTAAGAAAGCGAAGCATAAACATATTTTTCTTCTCGCCGACCGGGAATACAAAACTCAGCCTGAGCCTGATTCCAGGTTTCTTGTGAGACGGCCAGTACGGCTGTATGTAGTGCTCGTGGCAGGGGCAAAATCGTGAATTGCGGACTGCCGTATCGTTGACATGGTGGATCGCTGAGTCGCGCGAGGGTTGGTTTCGGATACCTCTATATTTTTACCAGTAGTCGTTTTGTTTTACGTTTTATTTTACGCGGATCTTTTTTGTGCGGGATGTTCGGGCCTCTGTCAATGCCCCCCTCGCCCCACCCCGCCTGGCCCAGCCCGGCCCGGCCCAGCCTGGCCCGGCCCGGCCCTGCCCGGCCATGTTTCTTGTTTTGCTTAGGAATCCTTCTCCATGGTGCGACATGTGGCTTGTCCGTGTCTCTCGCCCGATGAGTTCTTATTAGAAGTAGGAACGGTGCTCCGCCTCGAAGGGATGACCAGTCGATGGTCAAACGACTTAGGCAAGCACACAAATGAGGACACCCCCCGCCGAGCGATATCTGTCTGGTTCGGCGAAAACTCGACGTGCTCCGTCCGTCCCGGCACTGTACGGGCGCGAGGTTCTATCTACGTACGGGCATGCATGACGTGAGCACACCCCCGCGCCTCCCCCCCCCCCCCCCCGTTCCCGTGGCCCCGGCCCGGCCCCGAGGATAGGTCGCGGTGTCGGTAGTTAGCCGTTGTTGTTGCTGTTTTTTTTTTGTGCCTTCGGTGAGGAGACACGTGTCATCCCCGTGTCACACCAGAAACGGGGCATCATTTCCAGATAACTGAGACCAGGTTCAATGCCAGTTTTGTGTATGGATAGAGGTCATTGGTACCAGGTAGCTACCTGGTAATTACCAGGTAACGCACTAACTCCAGGTATCTACTGTATCTATCACGGAGGACCATCCATAGTAAATAGGACCTACGTTGGAGACAAAAACCTACCAGGTATATATTTTCCCTATTTTTACTTACGATATTTGGTCCTACTTACTATAGCCCCCCGTAATAGTGCAACACCAGGACACATATACCAGGCATCAGGTTAACGTTACCCCATATTTACCAGCGTTAGGTAGTTAGCTTCAGGCAAAAACATCGAGGCAACTCGCTGGTGGTTATCACCAGGCGATTGCCAGGGTTCTGGCAGTTATTACCTGGTAATTGACAGGTAATTGCCAGGTCCGACAGATGCTCCCAGGTAGTTGTCAGGTAGCTCCCGGGCGATTGCCAGGTATCGTGAGACTATTCGTCGTCGGGGGTTCTTATTATTTGTAACATTAGCACGCTGGGTGAACGGTGGAGATTTACGTTGGGATCGAGGCGGAAGTACGCACAGGGCACAGGTTACACAAAAACGGGCGTGATGAAAAACTATAAAATAATAAAAACTGTTAACATGTGAAATCGTCAGAGCTGTGAGCTCGACAGCTTTCGACTCTTTATAAGCCGATATCAGCTCCCCAAGGTTAAGCAACAAGCCGACCTTTGAGCTACCACTGGAGGCGTTCTTTGATATAGGTTCACCATGACCTTCCTGGGGCTCCTCAATGGAGGAGCTCCACACCTCACCCGAAAAATGACTTCGGCGAAAATCAAATTGCATCCCGATGAATAGTCCCATGGCCCCAGCGTACACGATGTCATTTTTCGAACCAAGATCGGCGTTCCGACGAAATTTGGGTTAACCCTTTTAGGACTGCAGTCTCCTTTTGGGGACAATTGATTGGGGGTACACTACTTGGAGTTAGAATGGTTTGTCCCCGAAACGGGAATGGAGTTCTAAAGGGGTTAAGGAACCCCGTCGTTCGGAAAACATTTCAGCGGTAAAGTGCCACCTCTAACAACGTAGAACGCGTCACTGGGGGCCATAGTTTCTCTATTTCATAGAATGTGTATGTCGTGCCTGTCGTATCTAGTGTGATGACACGGCATTGCATTGCCCACTGCTGTGCTTAACTGCATACGTGGCAACGTAGTATCTTCTGTGGCGTAGCTTTGTGACCACAGAACTTGTTCGTATCTCTTCTAGGATAGAAGAATCGGCACGGACACTGGTTGTGCCAGTGCTGGATGTCGACGGGTAGAAAGAACGGTTTATTGTGAAGAACACACACTAGTAGTAGATAGTAAAATATATGGTAATATATGTACTGATCAGAACCCACGATTACCCCAAATGCCTGGCAACACTTACCCGTATCCCCGCAGAATATATTTGCGCAGATTACTATTTACGGAGGACCATAGTAAATACCTGGTAGGACCTACGGTACAGACAAAAGCCTATATATATCCCCATTTTCAGGAACAATATTTGGTCCTATTTACTAGTGTCCCCCGCAGAATATATTTGCGCAGATTACTATTTACGGAGGACCATAGTAAATAGGACCTACGGTACACACAAAAACCTATCTATTTCCCCATTTTCAGCAACAATATTTGGTCCTATTTACTATGGTCTCCCCGTAGTATGGAGGTTCTGATTAGTCTTACTTGGTTCTGATAACTCGTTCACATACATTCCCGTCCGTACACAGCACCAAGAGAAATAGTACAGCTAGCTTTCGGCACGCCGTTTCAAGAGGGACCAATTCGTAGATGATGAAAATCGTACCAGTATCCCCCAACTACGGGGGACCATAGTTATTAGGGCCAAATATTGTTAGTAAAAATGGTTAAATGTTTAGGTTTTTTATGTTTGCCATAATAGGCCCTATTAACTGTGGTCCCCCGTACGTAGTAGTTCTACATACAGCCGTCGCCCTTTACGGCTTACTTGGTGTGGTGTAGGTAGCGATTCCGTTGCTTTCAAAAACCTGGAATAGTTTGCAAGACAACCCTCAAAAACCTAGAACGCGCGATCGAACTGTCCACACCAGCCTTGCGAAGATAAATTTCGAGGAAATTTTCGAGCTCACACAGGTTTGGAGTTTATTTTTGTTCTCAATATTATATGTTTATTACACAGATTATTTGGTTCTGACTGCACGACAGACTGTTTCTTCTAGTTTTGCTTTCATTTTTTTTTTTTTTCTTTTTTGATCCGTCTCCTTTGATTTTGTTTTCGTTTTTTCTGTTTTCTCTTTGATTGTTTCCTTAATTTTCTCTATTTCATAGAATGTGTATGGCGTGCCTGTCGTATCTAGTATGATGACACGGCATTGCATTGCCCACTGCTGTGCTTAACTGCATACATACGTGGCAACGTAGTGTGGCGTAGCTTTGTGACCACAGAACTTGTATATCTTCTAGGAGTGAAGAATCGGCACACACACTGGTTGTGCTGGATGTCGACGGGTAGAAAGAACGGTTTAATGTGAAGAACACACACACAATCACATTATCACACTGGTTGATAATATAGTACAGTACACACCCCCTGCGACGATTTTCAGGCCCGGTTTCCTCCAAAAACATGCGTACACACAACTAAAATGATAAAATGATGGCTTGTCACTTGGAAATATTTCGTCGAGAAGATAGCATATCATAGACGCATCGCTCGTCGTACTCAGTACGCCCTCACCGTTGTCGAGTACACCGTTTCAAAATCGTCGGAGGGGGTGTGTTATCTTATCACCCTAGTGTGATACGGTTCTCATAGCCACAGTAGTATTACGGGGGGGGGGCATAGTAAATAGGACCAAATATTGTAGGGGAAAAAAGGAAAAAATATAGGTTTTTGTGTTACCCTGGGTCCTATTACCTATGCCCCCCCGTAATGGGAATGGAACGGTAGGGGGCACACCCGGTTTCAGAGCGGCTTGTGCGTAGATTAATAAAAATCATCGGAGTTACGAAGCACTGCACGGTTGTACACGTTTTTGTGTTTCAGCCCTGACGTGTATCTGACTGCTTCTGTACTGATCGATCTGACTGTATTTTTTCCCTGATGAGGTGTTCTTCCGCCCTACAAGTATATGTTGTACGAGTAGAAAAAAAACTTTTTTTTTTTTCTGAGCCTGTCCTGTGACCGCGGATATGAGTTTATGTGAGAACAACATACCGACTGCAGTCAGAGAACCTCAGTCTGACTCTAATTTCAAGTGTTTTGTCCACCCAACGGGAGTGCAGCGCTGAACGGGTTAAAACACCTTTTTAGGGCAAAACTGCAGGTCCGTTTTGGGGACAAATTGCTTAGAATTCGAGCTGTGCCCGTCAAGGGCAAACACTGCAGCCCTGTCTTGGGGACGAATTGCTTAGAATTTCAGCTGTACCCGTTGCGGGCAAAAGTGCAGGTCCGTTCTGGGGAAACAAAGCTTAGAATTTGAGCGGTACCCGTTGAGGAAAAAAACTGCAGTCCCGTTTTTGGGGAAAATTTACTCAGAATTGTTTGTTTGTTTTTTTCTTCTTTTTTTTTTTTATTGCTCATCCCATTTATTTATTGTCTTCGCACATCTTCTTCTCTCTCTCCTTCCAACTACTCGTAACTCAGATCCGGGGTCACATAGCAGGCTCTTCTACCCCCTTCCCGCTACGGTACGTGCCTTCATTTTCATCGCGAGAATATTTCAGCCTTTTCTTCCCTCGTCGACTCGCATCGAATTGTGCCTACCCACGCGGCAAGGCGCTCTCAACAATTGAATCCTTTCTATTTTTCTTTTTGCAAATAAAGTCAAATGTCCGACCCACCTGGGGCTCGAACCCAGGACTCAAACACAAGTAGAATTCGAGGTTAACCACTTGAACCACCGGGGTGAATTGGAGTGGTTATCCCCAAAACGCAACTAACTGCAGTTTGCCCTGAAAGGTATTTTTCGGGTTTCAAAAGTTACCGGTAATTTCCATCCCACGCTCGTGACTCCAAGCAACGGATGTATCAAAAAAAACGTGGAGGATGCAGTCCTGAAGCTGGTTATTATGGTGGTGAACTTGACAAGAGAGAAGTTGCCTCTGGGATATGATGAGAAGAAGCCTTTCCCTCCCTGCACCTTGCAATCGGTCGGGTGGCTTCTCTGTGGCGCTGAAACTTTCCTGGTAGCCGTTGTTTTTCTATCGTCAACGACAAAAAAAAAAAATGATCAGTCCACCTTCTGGCCCGTTGGCATCACGTTTTTCCAGTGTTTCCCCCTAGGTTTACCTGCGTAGGGTCTTCAAAACGGAAAGACCAACCGTGTCCGCAGTACCTCGAGTAGAACCATAAAACGGCCCACCGGGATATTTGTCGCCAGGTTGACGGCATAGGAAATGAAATCGGCTCTCGTATCAAGGCCGTTAGTTAGTATCTGGCATTTTTTTGTGTTTCCAATACTTCCGATCGCTATGGGTTTTCTTTTCCCCGCAAATTTTGCGTCTCCCAGATTTTTCTGTTTTTTTTTTTTTTCCCCCACAATAAGTGAAGTTCAACTTTCCTGACAGTTTCCCGTGTGTTAAATTTCACAAATTGTGACAGAATGAACGCCTGCGTACCTTGATGCAATTTTCACAAATCTGGAAATTCTGAGGGGGGGGGGGGGGATATCCGTCAAAAAGAAAAGGGGCCCTAGACACAACAAACCAAACGGGGAAATCAGGCACAACAAATCAAATAGGAAGATTATGAGATTATACCTCTCCTCGTTCAGTCCCGGTACATCGTTTTTCTGTCGAACGACAGACACACCGCGAAATCTCGCCGAGGACCATACGTATGGCATTTGCCTTTCCGGTTGCACTTTTTTTTCGCCAAGTCAGTTCTTAAGGCAGTTCATAGCGCTCCTATACTATAGTCAAGTGGGGAAGCCGCAGACAATTCAGCCCCCCCCCCCCCCCTATCGGATATTTGCAGAATTAATGCCTCAACTACCGGTATACAAGTTTTCACGCAATTTAATATCGAGGCCGTTCTCAGGCGGAGGTGGTATTCCATGGCAGACAGGGCACCAAAAGTTTCTTCGGGTCAACCCCGTCAGGCCTTAGGGGCTCTCCTTGTGGGGATAACACACTTGAAATTAGAGTAGATTTACTACTACTATTATAGGGCTTGCGTACAATGCAGTCGCACTCACGGGTTTGCCACCACAAGGAGCTCCATGTGCCCCGCCCAGAGAACGATTTTTGAGAGAATACGTGGTAAACGTAAACCCGAAGACCATTTATTTCATCATATGGCTGAGGGAAACAGTACTTGATAGGCAAAATCCGACGAGCGATTACCTAGGGGTAAGGTTAACCCCTTTAGAACCGCAGTCCCGTTTTGGGGACAATCCACTCAAATTTCAAGTACTTTGTCCCCAAATCGGGACTGCGGTTTTAAAGGGGTTAAAGGCCAGTTAGGCTGTACGCGATGCATGCATAGTATACAACCAGTACAGCTGAAACATAACACAACGAAGTCGGATAGCAAAGAAAATGTTTGGGTATTATTTATTTCCTCGGTTTCGCCACATATTTTTACACAAATCCACCCACGGTTTTGGGGACAAACTACTCCTTGGAGTTACAGAGCAGGTTTTTTTCCCCCCGGTAGTCAGAGGGCGAGAAGCCCCGTCACCCAGAAAGTGATCACGTATGACATGCTGATGGCGATTGTGACGACGACCACGATGATGGTGAAGGCACTGATCGCGATCAGGATCAGGATTACATTTCCATCACGTTATTAATAGCTCATTTCACTGAAATCTTGCCTAGGCCGTGTCAAGAAAAGCAGGCTACAAAAAACTAGCTCCTCGATGGAAGAAAGCAAGTTAGCACAAAACGATACGTGCACCGCAGTATTTCACCAGCAGGCAAGGGAGCGGTACTAAATGGATGTGGCGACGTGAATCCGTGTCGCGTGCAGCCAAAAGAATATACAGGATCATATCCATCCATGGTTTTCTAACCATGGTATTGCGTGCGCGTACCCTATCATGGCCCTGCGGTGAGTTCCCACTACCTCGAGTCCCAAAGATACTACTACAGGTCTGCGATGGAACGGCACTACTGCTGTGGCAACGACCTGTGGGATACCCTCCCTTATTACAAGCAGCCAAATATCAATATTACCAGGACCACATCCGTTCATGGTATCACAAACGTGGCATTACGTGTACGTATCATATCATGACCCGGCAGTCAGTCGCCACCACCCCTCTCAAGACCCCAAGGTATGTATGTCGGTAAGGCATGCCTTGGCTCGACTTGACGTTGACGGCTGATCATTATTAGTTGGGTCGGGGAGTAAGCCAACTAACCGACCTAGTATATCGATACAAAAAACAACCACGTCGAGTCGTAAACAACGCGCGCGTCAGACGAAGAAGCAGACCTCCGCAAGCTGCCGCAAGAAACAAACAGTGCAATGCCTAGCCTCCGCAAGTTACCGCAAGACATAAGCTGGGATACCTCACCGGCTAATGACTAAATCGGCGACTACAATCGACCAACTCAGAGCCGTAAACAAAGGCAACTCGAAAAATACCTAGACTTCCGCAGGTTACTGCAGGAAACAAACTGTAAATACCTAGCCAACTGACGACTAGATCGGCGAAAATAATCGGCCAACTCAGAGCCATAACCAAAGCCAACTAGTAGTACCGAGAGCTCCGCAAGTTACCGCAGGAATCAAACTGGAAATACCTAGGCAACTAATGACCAAGCCGGCGGTTATAGTCCGCCCTCTCACAGCCCTACCCAAGGCCAACTCACAACCGTACCCAAAGGGATCACCGTTAATTCTTACCTGGTACATCATTGTATGCGCGGACCGTCAACCGCAGTCTGTCAGTCATCACTACAGTACCCTTACTAACCGGCATGGGAGGCCCACGGCACCCAGTCAGCCATCACCTTTCACACACTACCGCTACTACCCACTCGCTGGCATGGGACACCCAGGACATCTCATCAGCCGTCGCAAGCACTACTAGCTGCCATGGGAGGCTCACGACGCCCGGTGAGTCAAGCCACCACTACGCAGCTCCCGCGGGGGGGCTCAGGGCACCCGGTCAGCCACCACTACCACCACTACAATTAATAGCTGCAGCGGGAGGCTCAGGATAACCTGTTAAACATCACACACAGCTTCACCACCCGCCGCCATGGGAGGCTCAGGACAACATGTTAGACATTGCCCACAATCACTACTCGCCGCCATGGGTCAATCCAGTCATCACCACCGCTACTACTAGCTGCTGCAGAGGGTTCAGGACACCCGGTCAGCCATCATTACCACCACTAATCGCCGCGATGGGAGGGCGGGAGGGAGGGAGGGAGGGAGGGGGGGATATTCACGACACCCAGTCGATAATCACTGAAACTACAATATATAACTGGCATGGGAGGCTCAGGGTACCCGGTCAGCCATCACCGCCCTTGCAAGCGGCCATGGGAGGCTCACGACACCCTGTCAACAATCCCTGACACTACTAGACGCCGTGGGAGGCTCAGAACACCGTCACTACGCGGCGATCAAGGGAGGCTCAGGGCACCCGGTCAGTCACCACGGACACTACAAGCCGGCATGGGACGCTCACAACACCAGACCAGTCAGCCAATCACTATGTCGCTACCGCGGGGAGCTCAGGGTGCCTAGTCAGCCATCATGACCACAGCAACTAGCTGCTCGGGGGGGCCAGGAAAAAAAACTCGGACATCACTGACCCTACTGGACGCCATGGGAGGCTCAGGGCACCCGGCCAGTCAAGCCATTGCTACCGCCACCACTAGCCGGCAGGAAAGGCTTTGAACACCTGGTGAGTCATCACAGACACTACTAGCCGGCATGGGAAGCTCACGCATCAGCCTTCACCACCGCTACGACTAGCCGCCACCGGAGGCTCGGGATACCCGGTCAGTCACGCCATCAGTGCCGGGTCTATCAGCGGCACTTATGTTGTCGTGTCGGGGGTGAACCCAAACCCACTCCAACCACCCACCTACCCGCCCACTTGCGTTGCCGTACCCCAATCCAGCCCACGTCAACCCAGCCCAACCGAACCCAACCGAACCCAGCCAATACCTACCCAACCAAATCCAACCCAACCCGGTAGTACTACGTAGCTACCGCGCGGGGCTCAGGGTACCGGCCAGCGAAGCCATCAGCTCCAGGAAATACCAGCTACCGCGGGAAGCTCAGGACACCCACTAGCCCTCGCCCACGCCACCACATGATAGTGCCCGCGCCGCATGGCGCTCTCGATGGTATTCTGGCCCCACGGGCAACCATTCCTCCTCGCCCACTGGAGCAGAACCAGGTGTCCCCCCATAGCGGCTGCCCAGCAAGTGTCCTCGTGCCACGTGCACCCGTTGGCCCTAGCCCACTGCAGGAGCCCCAAGTGGCCCCCGATCGCTGCCCCCAAGCAGATATCCTCTTCTTGCCAGGGGCAGCCATCGGCTACGGCCCATTTCAAAGCCTCCAGCTGCCCTTCTTTCGCGGCCTCGTAACTGGTGTCCTCCTTCCAGGGACACCCGTTCGCTCTCGCCCACTTCAGGATCTCCAGGTGCCCCCCCGCCGCAGCCTCGGCGCAGGTGTCCCCGTTCCACGGGCATCCGTTGCTTCTGGCCCACCGTAAAACAGCGAAGTGTCCGCCTCTGGCGGCTTCCGAGCAGGTCTTGTCGTCCCAGAGGCAACCTTTCGCCCGCGCCCACTGCAATACGCCCAGGTGTCCCCCGGCAGCGGCCCCGCGGCAGGTAAGATGGTTCCAGTAACAACCATTCGATCGCGCCCATCTCAGGAGGGCTAAGTGTCCGCCGAGAGCCGCGTTTCCGCACGTGATCCCTGTCCAAGGGCAGCCTTTCGACCGGGCCCACCTCAGCACGTGAAGGTGGCCCTCCGAGGCGGCGCCGGAACAGGTGCGGGAATTCCACGGGCACCCGTTGGCCCGCAACCAGCGGAGGACGTTGATGTGTCCCCCCCGGGCGGCGCTGCAGCACGTCTCGGTGTGCCAGGGGCAGCCCGCGAGCCGCGCGCGCTCGAGGAGGTCGATCCTGCCCAGCATCGCTGCGGCATCGCACACTGGCGCGGTGCGCCGCAGACCGCCGTACCGGATCGCTTGGGACAGCTGGCGCACGGACCTGCCCTCCGCAATAGCCGCGGTTAGCTTCGGGCGCTGGCTCCCGGTCCAGGCCTCCCTCCAGCTCGAGCACACCGACGCGAAGAAGAGGTACTCGTAGTTGTCGCCGAACTCTGCCACGCGCGACGCGATGTCGACACCTTGTAGGGCATGGTGACCCGTGTTTTTGGCCCTTTTTATGCCGGCGGAGGACGGGGGGGACGCCATTTGCTGCTGCTATTCCAGCTGTTGTTCCTGTTGTTGCTGCTTTCTTTCCAGCAGGGGAGGGGGAGGGCGCGCTCGCAGCTGCTGCTCCTATTGCTGTTACTGTTGCTGCTGCTGACTGTGGCGGTTGTCCGCGGGCGGAAAGCGCGGGTGATGTGGGCATGTGGGGGGGGGGGGTAAGGGGATCTGTGGGTCGGTGCGAGTGGAAAGTGGAAGCCGAAGGGATAACTCCCTCCGTTCGTACACCGTCAAGACTGCGTGTGGCCTGGTGATATGACTGGCGTGACCGCTCGAAGCTTTAGTATATATCGTGCGCCTCAGCGGTGAACGTACTATTACAGTACACTATTACTATTTAATACCACAAGTTGAAAATAGTAGTAGTAGTAGTAGTAGTAGTAGTAGTAGTAGTAAAAGTAGTAGCAGTAGTAGCAGTAGTAGTAGTAGTAGTAGTAGTAGCAGTAGCAGTAGTAGCAGTAGTAGTAGTAGTAGTAGTAGTAGTAGTAGTAGTAAAAGTAGTAGCAGTAGTAGTAGTAGTAGTAGTAGTAGTAATAGTAGTAGTAGTAGTAGTAGTAGTAGCAGTAGTAGTAGTAGTAGTAGTAGTAGTAGTAGTAATAGTAGTAGTAGTAGTAGTAGTAGTAGTAGTAGTAGTAGTAGTAGTAGTAGTAAAAGTAGTAGCAGCAGTCGTGGGATTATTAATAATAGGTATTTATAGTGGTAGCAGTGGTAGTACAGTAGTCCTCATTGGACAACTTCCTGTTTCGCTGTAGGTACTGCCGGTTGTCATGATAATAGAACAGAGACACCAATTCGCCAGCCGTCTGTTTCCGACGATGCCCCGAGTAGAAATGGAGATTCGTTTTCTCATTTTTTTTTCGCTTTTGTGGTAACCTTAAAATGCGAATTTCAGTAGTAAATGTTAAAAATAGGCATTTTCAAGAAAACTTTCCCATCCATTCAGAAAACCACATTCTAGACACGATATTGAAACTGTTTTGCCGAGAGAATGGAGTGACGGGATCAACGATCATTATCCAACTTATTGGGCGAAATGTATCCATTTTTCATGGCGTTGATGTTTTTTTTCGTTTTTTTCGCAGAAAGACGAAAATAATATATAACCCTAAGTTGGTTTCAGCCTCAGCCTCCGCTGGCTTTTTTTGCTGAAAAGGCCGAAAAGGTAGACCTGAGCCCTGGTCCAGTATGTACTGCCAGTACTACTGTACTGGCCGAGGGAGGTGCCAGGGTTGCCAGTAACTTGATTATTTACCTAATAACGCCTGAGAACGTAGCGGAAACTCATCAAAATGTACGGCGAAAAGCACAGAGGGCATACAGAATAGCGGAAGAGGGGAGAAAGGGAAGGAGGGAGGGGGGCCGCGAGCGCGATAGACGAAGCCACCTCGGCCACTGATGGCTTGGGCTCCGTGGGTCCTGACGGGGCCCCTGGAGCCCATCCCATAGCGGATTCGAGCCCCCCTACAGCTACAGCTTCCGGTGTGAAAATTGTGTCGGCTCTCAATCAAGAAGACGCCCGGGAGCGGATGAAGCAGGCACAGCAGGAATTAAACCAAACAATACCATCGTAGTACAGAGCCCAGGGATGCTCGAACAACGTCACTAACGCGATAATTCGAGCCTTTCTTAGTCTTTTGGGCTTTTACGGCGGAGAAAGCCGAGTAAAAAATACATAATCTAAAGTCGCGATTCGGTCCTGCAAAAGTTATTTTGAGTACGTAGTAGAACATTTTTCTAGGTTCAAGGTTGCAGTAGTTAGTCCTCACCCTGTACCACCATACCAGGTACGCTTTTGTCCGTTTTTTTTGTCACTTTTCCGTCGTCAAGCTACCGCTAAATTATTCTTATCGGAGAGCGTTTTTTCCATAATTTCCAAAGTTTGGAAATAATTGGAGATATGTATCAATATACGGAGGCGTTCTGTCACTATTCGTGAAATTCTCCAGAAATAAAAAAATCAAGTTCGTTAACATTCCAATATTTGGGGGGGGAAAAAAAACAGGAAAATATGGAAGATTGAAAAATTGCGCGAAAAAAAAAGTCGAAAATTTGGAAAGAAAATAAAGCTCTCCGATAAGAATGTCCCCACATTTATTTATTCTTTTGATTCAAGGTTCCAAATCAGCGTGTTTCTGAGCTCTTCGTAGTGCAGCCAAATCGCGTAAAAACGGACCCTCGGCAGGGCACCCCCAGCGGGGGTGCCTGGCGCCGTCGGCCCCCCCTCACCAGGCGGGGGAGCCCGGGGGTCGCGGCTCCGCCTCGACCAGTGCATGGTTCGGGTCCAGTATATATATATATATTTTTTTTTCTCTCATCCCATTCATTATCTTCGCACATACATCTTCTTCTGTTCTCTCTCTCCTTCCAACTCGTATAACTCAGATCCGGGGTCACATAGCAGGCTCTTTTCTCCCCCCTTACCCGCTACGGTACGTGCCTTCGTTTTTGTCGCGAGAAGATTTCAGACTTTTTCTTCCCTCGTCGACTCGCATCGAATTGTGCCTACCCACGCTGCAAGGCGCTCTCAACAATTGAATCCTTTTTTATTTTTATTTTTGCAAATAAAGTCAAAGTCCGACCCACCTGGGGCTCGAACCCAGGACTCAAACAAACAAGTAGAATTCGAGGTTAACCACTTGAGCCACCGGGGCGACCGGTATACTGGCATCTGACGCAGCCAGTATACCCTGGTATACTGTACTGGCTGGAGCTACCAGGGCTCATCACTACGAAAAGCCCGATTTTGGGGTAAGAAAGCCCGTTTTTTTGTTAACCCTTTTAGGACCCCAGTCCCGTTTTGGGGACAATTTACTAATAATTTGAGTGCTTTGTCCCCACATGTGGGACTGCGGTGCTAAAAGGGTTAAAAGGCGATTTGTTTTGCCCCTTGAGCCGATTTTTGTCCCGGGAGCCGATTTCGGCGGAAAGGGGGCAATTTTCGCTCGTCCCGTGTACAAAAAAAGTAACATGTGTTATTTCCGAGGAAACTAAATTTGAATACAAAAAAAAATGGGAGCTGCATCACGGATTTCCGACGCCTGCTGGCCGATGTGGGTAGCGCTCGCCCTATTGAGAATGCACGCCGACCGAGCCTGTTTCCAAAACCCATTTCCGTGTGAACGAGAGCCGATTTGAATTCGAGCCGAAAAAGCTGAAAAAAAAGTTTTTTCGGAGCCGAAAAGGCCAAAAAAATGTGTATCGGGTGTTTGCCGGGTTTCGTTTGAACCGCTTTTAGTTTTTAGGAGCCGAACTTACTGTAGTCGAAACCCGTTTTTTTTTTTTCAGTTTTCGGCGAAAATCGAGAAAAGCCGATTGTTTTTTTTTTCTGGCGGAAAACAGCAGCAACAACGAAAAAGTCGGCCGAGGCTCAAGGCTTGTTGGGCTACTGGGGGAAAAAAAGGCTGACCAATCGCCAACCCACTCTGAACATCATAAAACCCCCCTTGATGTATCCTGATGAATGTCATATTACGGGGGACCATAGTAAATAGGACAAAATATTGTTATTACGGGGGGCCATAGTTAACAGGACCTATGGTATACATAAAAACCTATATGTTTAACAATTTTTACTAACAATATTTGGTCCTGTTAACTATGGCCCCCCGTAATAGTAAAAATAGGTGAACATATACCTGGTAGGTTTTTGTGTGTACCGTAGGTCCTATATACTATGGTCCCCCGTGACAGTACCAAAGCTAGAACATGCACGAGAGGTATGGGAAGGGAATGCGAAACTCGTAAAACAGTTGGAAACAGTACAGATGACAACAGCTAAAAAAATCCCCATGATGCTCAAGCACGACTAGTAATACAGTATTAAGAGCAGAACTGGGAATGCACCCACTCAAGACGAACAGAGATATGAGAAAGTTAAATTGGCAATATAACGTAAGGAACATGCCAAAAAAAGAGGTTGCCGGCTATAGTTGATAGAGCTGTATGGGAGAAAGTAACAAAAGGGCGAGCTGGAACAAGGTGGGATAGCGTAGTTGAGAAAGTATGGAAGGATATAGGGGGAAACCAAGAAGAAGCAATGTCCGCCGGGAAGTTCGGGAAGTACAGGGCAGAAGTAGAAGAAAGGATAGAAAGAACGGAAAGGCTAGCGCTACGAAACAAGGTGGAATCGGAAAAAACACCTATTAATAGAGATATACGGTGGGTTGAGGGAAGGAATAGGAATGAAAACGTATCTGCACGGCCCAATGGACTTCGCGAAAACGCTGAAACTGCGCTTTCGTGTAGGTGACCTGGACCTGCCAGAAAGAAGAAAGAGGTGTACCTGTAGCCAGTATGAGGAGGAAATAGATGCACAGATGTGCCCGTGTGGCAAAGCAATAGAGAGTATATAGAGCTCACAGAGGAGAATGTGAAATATACAAGGAGGAACGGGATGTGTTAGAAGAGTTGATGAGGGACATAGACGAATTTGTGACATGACATGGAGGAGTTTGACACACTAGAATAGCAGCGAGAAAACGATCGCTATCCTGCGAGATAGATGGTGGCCACAGGCGGCCAAACAGGAAGGGGATAAGATCAGCAAAGCATTTCTACAGTATGTGAAACAACGTAACGAGCGCCCAATTCTTGGAGGTGTCTCTATCAGGAGTAGGAACGGTGCTCCGTCTCGAAAGGGATGCGTGGTCAATGGTAAAATGAATAACGGGGGCAACGAATGAGAGCCCCCCCCCGACATGCTCCGTCCCGGCATTGTAGGGATGCGAGGGTCTATGGTCATACGACTACGGCCATGCGTGAGATCGAGTACATCTCGCCTATCGAGTACACCCCCCCCCCTTCAGAACAGCTGAGTCCTTGGTCTTCATATAGGGCCGAGCGTGCCTAGTCCGATGTTTTGAACGACCTCCGTGGATCCAGGAAGAGTGTTTGATCAGGTTCTTGGCAACGAGGAAGTTCGATTTTTTTTTCTTAATTAGTGATTATCATGGTAGACGCGAGATTCGAACTTCACGCCCAACGACCCATGTGCTCTTCCGATGACGCCAGTTCTTACGTTTAAGGGCAGATTTCAGCCATACTGCAGAATATCTTGACACAGCCGGAACTTCCCTCGATCATTATTACGGGGGACCATAACAAATAGGACCAAATATTTTTGGTAAAAATGGGTGTAAATATATAGGTGTTCGTGTGTAACGTAGGTCCTATTTACAATGGTCCCCCTTAATATTGATAGTGTTGTTTTCAATGTAACATGGAGTATTTTTTTATTCCGTTGACAAATGCCACAAGGGTTGTTCGGGGCTTATTTCGATAGGAGCTTTTGTTCATTTTTTTTTTTGGTTTTCGCCGATAATACTTCGCTAGCATTGACGAAATGTTCATTCATTCGACATGAAAACATATTCCCCCAAGAATCAAACATCGTCACAAATTCAAAGGACGTCCGAGCAACTCATCAAACATCATCTCAGATTCAAAGGACGTCTGAACAACTCTGGCAGCATTCGTCAGGGGCCCCCCAAAAGATTGTGTGACATGGACCGGAATACTGACAATTGGCGAAGCAACGACGACATACTCGTAGGCCGAAAAGAAATACCTGGTACCAGGTACACACCAGACATAGTATATACCAGGTATATGCTATGTACCAGGTATGTGCGTTCATGTGTGATGCGGATTAAAAAAAGTCCACCTATAACAGCAATTAGTTTTGCTCATGCTCCAAAAAAAGGCCCGGGGTTATAGAATAAACCAATAAAACCGGCCTGATAATTGGGTACCGAAATCTACCTTTAATTCTTGGCGGCTAGCTGTAGTTAGTTATCGATGCTTCGTTCTTTTTTTCTCGTGACGTATCCCCTGCGGCGATGATCGATACGGCCCTACGAGCGCAATACAGCAGTGCCCCCGTGAAAGTGGGCCCATTCGAAAGCTCTTCTTCTTGTCAACAGCTTTCTCGCGTATACTTCATTCAAATCGAGCTGATTTTTGTGGGGCGTGGGAGATATCAACATGGTATCCTCAAGATCAACCTTGCGAGTGAATCTAACGTAGGAACCGACTGCTGCGGCGTGCATATGATACGCAGGTACGTACTGCGGTGCTCCTGGCTCTGTTCTGGTTCACTCACACGAGGTGCTTGGAGGTTATCATTCTCGTCTCAGTTGCTTTCTTCTTGCTCGCCACATGTCTTCTGAAGGAAGGGGGGAAAATGTTCATCAGCCAGGCGGACGACAACGCCTGCCCGGTATGACGAGGGGACACCTGGCGCAGATCATAACGCCGCAACAGGGGAGAGGGGGTACCATAGCAAGTTTCAGAGGCGACTTTCTCCTATACTATTATTCAGATTCGGGGGACAAACATCGCAAAGAGTTTCCTGCCGTTAGACCTATACACATCATATATATAATGATATCGTCGAGATGTTTAGATCTTCGGATCTTTTCGTTCACCAGCACAGACCCACGGATGGGAAATAATCTATCATTAATAAGAACAAGAGGCTCAGTTTTTTGCAGACTCTTAAGAACGTTGGGTTCACAAATGTGCCCAGCGTCGGTGGCCGCACTAAATCCAGTATAAAAACAGTCCATGCTCAAGGTCAACCAAGGGCGCTGTCACCGCAGGATTCCAAGGCTTGGTCAGATTAGGTGCTTCTTTCGGCTAACCCACCATACTGATGTCAAGCAGTGCGGTAAGGGGGGGCTCTCGTAAGAAAGCGTACACACTTGATTGACCCTTTGAGGGCCGCAGTCCCGTTTGGGGGGGAAACTGCTCGGAAATTGACTGCTTTGTCTTCAAAACGGGACTGCGGTCCTAACGGGGCTAAGAAATATAGCGTAGAACATCGTACATATATATGAAGAAGGTATGCATGTACCCTAGGCGATCCCCGTCTAAAATAATTTGTAGGAAATCTACAGCATTAAATTATTGATACGTAAATACCCCTTTCTCGCTCCACCAGGATCAGGATGGTATATACTTGAAATAAATGCCTTTACTATCGGAGGGTTTTTTCTTCTTCTTCTTTCCGGAATTCCCAGAATTTCCAAGGGTTTTCTTCTCGCAAATTGTTTTCTCGCAAATTTTCTGCTTCGAGATTTCCCTGATTTTTTTTTTTCCAAATATTATATGTGAAACTGAACTTTTTTCCTGGTATGTTTTCCTCTGTTGATTTCCACCAATCGCGCCGCCAGAACGCCTCCATATCTCGGCGAAAGTTTCCAAAAATTCCAAAAATTGGAAATTCTGGAGAAAAAATAAAGCCCCGCACAAGAAACGGCCTTTTAGTCTAAGATATGGTTTTAGTTTTTTCACGAGAGGGCCGATACTGTTGTATACTATACTATATTATACTATACAACAGTAGACGTGTCGGTCGGTGTTGAAACGCTCCCCGTTGTCAAGAAAACTGACCTTCAAATTCGTCAGAGGGGTATGTATGCCTTGCCTTATTGTCACCCGTACGTACGACGTACGTGTGATATAATATACTCAGTAGTAGTAGTAGTTCCGACGTATCCTATGTTTGGCATTTTATTTGCCCATCCATCTGACCGGGTGGGGCGAGCAAGCGAGCAATCGTCGTTGCTCTCGCGAGACTCGGATCGAAAGGCCATCCGGCGGGGCCTTCCTGCACCCCGTTGACGAGAATTCGCTAGACAGTATAGTCACCGCTGAGGATCCGTCAGGGGAACGTCAAGGAGCAGGCTCTGAGGCGAGATCCAGACACACATGTGACACTCTCTCCCGAGCCCCCCAAGCAAAGGTTCTTCGAAGAAAACATTTCTCAAATAACGCTGGGGTTTCGACTCTATGGGAAAGCGTGTTGATTCCGGGGACATGATATCCATATATATCGGACAACGGCGTAACGCGCTTTTCTCTGTCACACCATCCAATGTATGTACAAAAAAGAACGCAGAGGTCCAATTGCGCCAGACATGGATGTTATCAATCAGACCTGAGTACTTACTTGAGGAAATTGTGAGTGGTGCGTGCGTCAGGCGCAACGCGAGTCGACGAGGAAAAGAGGGGGGCTGTCTTTTTTCTCGAAATAGAAATACCAAAGGCACGAACCGAAATGGGGAGGGGGGAGGAGAGTCTGCTATGTCACCCCGGACGTGGAGTTACGACCACCTGTTACTAATTTTTGCTAATTTTAACGTGACACCTACCTGGTATATTTATTACTGGCAGTGAAGGGGGATAAAAAAGGGCAAAGCAAGGTACCAGGTATAGGTATATGAGACGGAAAAAATAAAAATGTCATTTTGTGTTGCGTCAAGGTTGCGTATGGGATTGATTTCAATACGCGATACAATACAGGAGGATCAGGAGACGTGCGGGCTTGTCCCAACCACGTATGTATTATATGTATAGACAAAATGAAGTTCCATCTGTATCTATACACGTAAATACACACCTCGTATATGGTGTATCCCATATCCCATGTACGTTCGTTCCTACAACGCATTACTTTGGACACGTACGTGCATGGGCGTCCGAGCAGCAGCCGCTACGACGAACCATGAACCCTTTTTTTTGTGGATTTCAGATAGACCTGACGAGGAAAAAGTGATGATTTCTTCACCGCCGCCGACCGGCCACTTACTGCAAGCAGATGATTATAAATAGGGGTGACACTTTTACGAATAATATAATAGGTGTCCGAGTTTTGTGCCATGCAAGGCAACGAGTCGTACGGTGCGGACGGACGCGACATGATCCTAAAAGTACACCCCTACGGCCATGGTGGGCGCTCAGGCTGCTCTATAGCTCCTACCCTGGTATTATTTACAAGACGATGGGTAACACCAAACAAATAAAAAAGGTTTTTGTTGGTAGGTGCGCTACCCCGGGGCCTTTAACCCCTTTTAGAACCGCAGTTGTTCCGTTTTTGGGGACAAACCAGTCAAATTTCAAGTATGTTGTCCCCAAAAACGGAACAACTGCGGTTCTAAAGGGGCCACTTAAGGGATGATACTACTGTATGTAGTAACGTATTATTAAGGGCTATTGCCCAAACTATTAATAGGTTTGTATACCTGATCCAAATGTTGGTAGGGTCAGAATCATGTACATACTACAACCAAATAAGTAAGTACACCAAACCTGATCCAAATGTTGGTAGGGTCAGAATCATGTACATACTACAACCAAGTAAGTAAGTACACCAAACCTGATCCGAATGTTGGTAGGGTCAGAATCATGTACATACTACAACCAAGTAAGTAAGTACACCAAACGCTCGCCCCACGAACGAGCGTGTAAATTTTATCCATGAAAATCCAATAATAAAAAAAAAAAAAAAAAAAAATGCGCCTGCCTGGCTGAACATTCAACGTGTGGCCTCCAAAATCTGAATTGCTTGGTTTTTTTGAGGGTATACTGACAGTCTGGTAGATAGATACCTGGTAGGTATCAACGGGTTCCACTACTTGGACCCGCAGAGGATCACCAGGCTTCGTTTGTTCCACCATGGCGAGAGCGCACAGAGAGTATTTATTCTGGCGCCCCTCCCCCGTGGCCAGCTTTGAAACTTTTAGACCGTCCTCCCTCCCCGCGGAACCTCCTCCTGCTCGGGACGAAATTTTATTGTCTTGCCGTGCCAAATCTGAGACCACGTCGACGCGGGCCGTGTGTGTCCACGCTGCTCGACTGCTGCTGCTCGCTGGAATCTGTGACTCCTGTGACCACAGAAAACAACATAATAACACAACTGAAAAGTGAAGCAGCATCATACACACACCCCTACAAGGAAAGGCGAAACCACCGAACGTACGATCTATGTATGCCGGTATGTATGCATGCATACGTTAGTACGTACGAGTATCCTAGAATATAGAATACCTACAAACAAGAATTGCAACGGAGGGACTGCAGGCGCATACCCGTACGTACGTAAGCTGCGAATCAAGCGTGGACGTCTCTGATTCGTTCAAAATTCGCCAAAATAAGTTGAAAGTTGAAAGCTATTAATAGACAGAGTAGACAAAGTCAGGCATACCGTAGCGGGAAGGGGGGAGAAGAGCCTGCTATGTGACCCCGGATCTGAGTTACGAGTTGGAAGGAGAGAGAGCACACGATGTGCGAAGATAATGAATGGGATGAGAAAAAAAATATATATATATGTACCTGGCATTTTTTAGTACAAATTTTATGTACGATGTCAGCCTGTCCGGGGTCCAGGCGTGTGATTCAATACTTGCTTTTGATGTGTAACTGATTTTTTGGCCAAAACGTGTGTGTATGTGTGTTCTCCACATTAAACCGTTCTTTCTACCCGTCGACATCCACCACAACCAGTGTCCGTGCCGATTCTTCAATCCTAGAAGAGATACAAGTTCTGTGGCCACAAAGCTACGCCACAGAGATACTACGTTGCCACGTGTGCAGTATGCACTGCAGTGGGCAATGCAAAGCCATGTCATCATACTAGATACGACAGGCCCGACATACGCAATCTATGAAATAGTGAAACGAAAAGAAACAATGGCCAGGTGGTGTTGCACCTGATTTGCCCTATACAAGACCCTATTATTAGCGAGGGGGGGTCCCCTCTCTCCGTCTGTGTGTGTGTTCTTCAGTTCTTTCTACCCGTCGACATCCATCACAACCAGTGTCCGTCCCGATTCTTCAATCCTAGAGAGATGGTACAAGTGCTATGGTTACAGAACTACTCCACAGATATACTACATTGTCGTGCAGTACAGTCGCAAGCAGAGTAGACAACGCAATCCCATGTTATCATACTAGATACGACAGGCACGACATACTCATACACATTATATGTGAAAGAGAGGTAACAAAAGAAAGGAAACAAACTTAACCAATAACAAACAAAAAAGCAGAAAGCAAGGAAACAAATCGAAGAGAAGAGGATAAGACCGCAGTCCCGTTTTGGGGACAAATAACTTGGTGTTATATTGGGATGTCCCCTTAACGGGACTGCAGGTCTAAAAGCGATAAGGAACAACAAAATAAGTTTTTTTTGCCAAAATCAGGTATTCCTGGCCACTTTTCGGCCAAAATCAGTTACAGCCTATAAACAAGTAAAAAACACACCCCAGGAGCCCTGCTATTGGCCAGGCTGACATTGTGTGTGTGTGTTCTTCACATTAAACCGTTCTTTCTACCCGTCGACATCCAGCACAACCAGTGTCCGTGCCGATTCTTCAATCCTAGAAGAGATACAAGTTCTGTGGTCACAAAGCTACGCCACAGAGATTACGTTGCCACGTGTGCAGTGTGCACTGCATTGTAACTGATTTTGGCTCGAAAATGCCAAGTAATACCTGTTTTATTCTACTCTGCCTATCTTTCAACTGACTTCGGCCAACTTTGAACCAATCAGAGAGGCCGTACGTTCACTGTTTTTTCTCTCCGTATATGCGTCTGCCCTCCCTCGGTTGATATTATTCAGTATTAACATATAAACTCTGTACTCGTACGTCGTACGCAAAAGTACGTATTTACACATGCATGCATGCATCCGTGCGCTGGTTTCACTTTTTCATCTTAAGGGTGTGCGTTTCAGTTATTTAATAGTTGTTGTGATGTGGAATCGGCAAGGACACTGGTTGTGCTGGATGTCGACGGGTAGAAAGAACGGTTTCATGTGGTCACTGGCCCACAGCAGTCGATACAGCACCATGGTCTTTGTCTGCACCACCCCGCGTCGAGGTGATCTCTGGTTTGGTAGGATAAGATAACGAGTTCGTGCCGAGCAAGCGGTTCCACGAGGACGGTCTAGAAGATTTAGAGCTGTCAACGGGGGGGGGGGGGGGGGGGTTACTCTTAGCGCCCCCGCCGTGGCGAAACGGACGAAGCCTGATAACGGTGTACACCCTAAACCAAACAAAACAATGCAGATTTTGGAGGCCAAGTGGCGCTTTACGTATTCTTTTTTACCCAACTTTTTCATGGACAGAACACCGCTCGAGGCGGGCGTTTTTACCTGGTTTTAGTATGTAACTGATTTTGGCACAAACGGATCAGGTATACCTGATTATGGCATTTTCCCTTGAAAGAAAATTCTGTCGTGTGGCAGACGCTACGAAAGAAAGATGGAGCTAAATAGACAGCACCCCTACACACTGCTATTTACTACATACAAACAGAGTAAAGACTAAGAGCTAAGGGAAATGACAGGCGAACTGGAAACTAAGCGCCCTCCAGGTATAGCCCCATCAGCTTGTGGTACGAGTACCATATCGTAGCCAGGTTCTCCCTAGGCGGTCTGGGACCACCTTGCTACCCTGGTTACCGTCTCCGTCCTGCGTTCGTCACCAATCTATGTCCCACCCCCGGAGAGGATGCATCGGAAAATACGAAACAAGCAAAGCAGGCTCGCCATCCCCCCAAGCCACACGACTCCTTGCGCAAGGACAAGCAAGAAGAAAGAAAGATGAAGCTGGAAGTAATCAAATGAAAATCATGGAGGCTAAGAGAGCGAGTAGTGTTTTAGGTGACCGATCCGCGAGCCGGATGCGCGGGTTCGACCCGCGGTTCAGCAGAAAACAACGCGCGGATTATGCTGGCTCAACCCTCGAGTGACCCGTGTTTCGCGGGTCATGCCCGGACCCGATACCTGAGATTTTCATGACCTTTTGGCACGACCTGACCCGACCCATGAGAATTGAAAAATTCTTGACCCGACCCGAAGATGTCAGGAGACAGCACTCATCTCTGTGGCGTAGCTTTGTGGACCACATAACTTGTATCTCTTCTAGGATTGAAGAATCGGCACGGACACTGGTTGTGCTGGATGTCGACGGGTAGAAACAACGGTTTAATGTGAAGGACACACACACTCACTTTCTCCCCTTTGATCGACAGCAACTTTGCCTTGATATGCCCTGGACTGACACCAAACGTGTTTTTCAGTGTGGAACACACGGCCCAACGCTCCTAAGCCACTTCTTATGCAGTCGGATTTGCGGTCAGTTGGAAATGGTGCTATCGGCACGAGCTTTTGCCCCAAAAATGTGCGAAACTGCTGTTTCTTGCCTCAGAATGACTTGGACTTTTCTCCAAGACCTATCTAAAGCTGTTTTCCGCTTCTAATCTCCAGGTGGCCAGTTGCAGGAAATCACCTCAGGTACTTTTCCGATCCAACTGGGTCAAATACGATTATTGCAAATCCCCGATTGGATCGAAAAAACGTTTTTTTTCCGATCCGATCCCTAATCGTAATCGTATTTGATCCAGTTGAATCGGAAAAGTACCGAAGGTGATTTCCTGCAACTGGGGGCACGGAGAAGCGGGAAACAGCTCTAGATAGGTCTTGGAGAAAAGCCCAAGTCATTCTGAGGCGAGAAATAGCAGTTTCGCACATTTTAGGGGCAAAAGCTCTTTCTTGCGAACGTGCTGATAACACCATTTAATTTCCAATTGACTGCAAATCCGACTGCATAAGAAGTGGCCTTAGCGTTGCTTGCCACGTCTCCTGACTGACGTCTTTGACCCGACCTGACCCGACCCGCGAGATTTGAAAACCTCTTTTGACCCGAACCGACCCGACCCGACCCGACCCGACCCGACCCGACCCGACCCGACCCGTGGGATTTTGAACACCTCCTGACCCGATCCGACCTGACCCGACCCGTGACAGGTTGAACGTCCCTTGACCCCGCCAACGGCCTTTAAATAACGTCTACTACTACTGCTGTTGTACCGCCAAAGAGCGAACCACAACATGATGACCACAACTCACGACCTATTCGGTACCGAAATACCGATGCCGTTCGGTATTATTGCCTCGGCACTTGCCATCCCCCCCTAGCATGAAAGCATCGACGGCCTGCAGCCTACACACAGCTCACAGCCCACTCACTCACTCGCTGGTGGCGCAGCAAGGGGGGTACTACTGGGTGGTACGTACGTATACCCTAACCTGTACAACGTGGCATGCATCTACCTATAGATAGCTGTACCCGCTACATTCGACTCTTGGGATTTTTTTTTAGCGCCGCGTGAAACGTTGTCATCCATCAAGAACAGAAAGAAGCAGGTTGTCTCCTCTGTGAGTCGGGGTGGAAAATGCGAGAGGCTTTGACATACATACGCTGAACGAAATAGAGGTAGAGTATTCTAGCAATCATTCTGCGTCGGCTGCGTCACCCTTCGAGTCGTATACCTACCGTATGATCGCTTTGCTTTGTGCGTGCGTCTTGCTCGTTTTCCCTGCCATCCCTTTATTAATAATAATAGTCTTCTGGTATTTTTGCCTTCTTGTTGTGCCCTCCTTACCAGCTGGACACAAACGCACACAAAACGTCTCCTCCTATTATTATTATGATGATGATGATGATGATGATTATTATTATTATTATTATTATTATTATTATTATTATTATGATGATTTAATTGATTATTATTATCATTATTATTATTATTATTATTATTATTATTATTATTATTATTATTAATATTATAATTATTATTATTATTGTTGTTGTTCTAGTTTGTTGTCGTTGCTCTCTGCTTATCTTATCCATCATGTCTGGTGTTGTTTTTTGCTTTTTGTATCTTTATATGATTATGTTGCTTCACCAGTTTGTTGGACAAAAAAAAAAAAAAAAAACTTTGACTTTCCAACTCGTACTCGTATTAAGCCTTTTAGAACCGCACGCAGTCCCGTTTTGGGGACAAACCACACAAAGTCCAAGTAATTACCCCTAATTGTCCCCAAAACGAGACTGCGGTCCTAAAAGGGTATCTTTTAGGACCGCAGTCTCGTTTTGGGGACAAACCACTCAAACTTCAAGTGGTTTGCCCCCAGAACGGGACTGCGGTTTTAAAGGGGTTGAGGTTTTACCCTCAGCGATCGTCTGGACAAGCCGTGTGGTCACAGGTATCGTCCATTTCTCCCCCCCGGTATAGTGCCTTCATTTTTTATCGCGCATATCATAGAGTGAAGCATTCCCACTGCTCGTCGATTTTTATCGAATGAATGTTGCTAGACTCCACGCTCTCGCGCTTTCCGCTACGACATCAAGTATTATGCAGTAAAAAGTCCCTACGAGTGTCGTACGTGTGCACTCGGTGAGACTCGAACCCATAGATAAATTCATCTTGACAGGCACGCGGACCACCACCTATCATACCAAGCCGCCGGGGATGCCGGCATAGGACTGATCAAACCAGCCAACAGCAGCAGCCTTTTGTTGCCTCGGGACTAGGCCTGCGCCCTGAATGTACGGCTGTTTTTGCCGCATGCTTATTTTCTACAACGTAGCGGGAAGGGGGAAGAAGAGCCTACTATGTGACCCCGGATCTGAGTTACGAGTTGGAAGGAGAGAGAGAAGAAGATGTGCGAAGATAATGAATGGGACGATGAAAAAAAAAAAAAAAATGTGTTTGCCATCTTCGTATGGTGCGTCGTACTTTTTTTTTTTTTTTTTTGCTCGTGCCATTTATTATCTTTGCACATCTTCTTCTCTCTCTCCTTCCAACTCGTAACTCAGATCCGGGGTCACATATTAATAGCAGGCTCTTCTCCCCCCTTCCCGCTACGGTACGTGCCTTCAGTATTATCGCGAGAAGATTTCAGCCTTTCCTTCCCTCGTCGACTCGAATCGAATTGTGCCTACCCACAGAGCAGACTTACCTACAGATATGTTTCGCTTGATGAGCGTGCTCTGTTGGTACATCCCTGGCCTTCCTAGAGCTCCCACTCGGACACCGCCTCCTTCTTTTTCTTTGTAGGGGGCAACCTTTTTGTTGTTGCTCCCTTTGTTTTTTTTTCTCGAGACTCTTCTTGTTTTTGTGTGCGTGCGTGTACCCAGAGCACGACATCGCGCGGGCCGCCCGGCATCGTCGCGGCTGGTGGTTGACGGGACTGCACAGGTGTGTGTGTGTGTTCTTCACATTAAACCGTTCTTTCTACCCGTCGACATCCAGCACAACCAGTGTCCGTGCCGATTCTTCCATCCTAGAAGAGATACAAGTTCTGTGGTCACAAAGCTACGCCACAGAGATACTACGTTGCCACGTGTGCAGTGTGAACTGCAGTGGGCAATGCAAAGCCATGTCATCATACTAGATACGACAGGCACGACATACGCAATCTATGAAATAGTGAAACGAAAAGAAACAATCAAAGAGAAAACAAAAACAAGGTAGACAAGTCGAAAAAGAAAAAGAAGAAAAATGAAAGCAAAATCTAAGAGAAACAATCTGTCGTGCCCCCCCCCCCGCAGGCGAGGTGGCCTACACTTGAAAAAGAACGAGCTGGAAAAAAGAAGAAATAACAAAAGACACCACTGCTTGTGAACAGAGTAAGACAAAGAACCAAGGAGAAAGTAACAAGGAAAAATAACAAAGGGGAAATAACAGGCAGACCAAAGCCCAAAGCACCTTCTAGGTGGCGGCAGCAGCTTGTGGTACGAGTAGTATAGCCAGGTTCTCCCTGCTAATCCGCCTGGTACCTTGCTACCCAGACTGCCGTCTCCGCCCTGCGTTCGTCAACTATGCCCAGCCCCTTGGCGTCAGACAATACGAGCCGAGCAGAGCAGGTTCGTCTTCCAACCACGCCACACGGCTCCTTGAGTACGGCTTATCAATCAGAAAAGGAAGAGGAAGAGAAAAAATGAAATGAAAATCACGGAGAGTCAGCGCAAGAAAAAAAAAAAAAAAAAAAAAAAACAAAAAAAAAAAAAACAAAAAAAACGAAACTAAAAGAGAAGACAAGGGAAGACCACGTTCGAGCCAGCTGCACCAGTTGGTAGCACTAGTAGTATGGTCATATTCTACTTCCTAGTCGACTTGGTGCCTTGCTACCCTGTCTGCCATCTCCTTCCTACTTTCGTCTACCGCCGTTTCCCTTCTACCCCTCCTGTTCCCCCCCCTCTCCGCATTCACTCGGTCGGGCTTTATGCCACTTCTCCTGTTGCCCCCTCCACCCCCGTTCCTTTGGGCACCATCCACGGCGGATGCGCGGCGCTGTCTACTCATCTCAGCCTCAGCCTCGTGCCACCTCACCATGAACCGTTCGGCTGCTTCAAGGATCCCCCGGTACCACTTCCCCACCTTTTTGGCTGCAGTGGACCACAACGCGGTCTCAACTCCAAACACCAAGGGGGCAACTTCCGTTGACCCTTCGGTGGCTCGGAACTCCCTAAGGTCTTCGACTATGCATCTATGCCAAGTCTTACACTGTCCGCCTGGTCTCGGGTTCTCCCCACCAGCTATCGTCCCGAGCATTACCCGATTGGGTAATCGCTCCTTGCTTTGCCGTGCCACGCCCCCCGCAAAGAAGAGCCGCCGTTTGCGAATGGTCGTTTCGATGCTCTCGCAACGTGTCATCTTGAGGGCCTTCGCGTACGAGAGGGTGGCATGGTCAGTACGAAGTCGGCGCTGGAAGCCAATGACTCGCAACAGGACTTGGTGGTGAGCCGTTCGAAGCTTGGCAAAGTGTTCCGCTCTGAGGGTCCACGTCACACACCCGTACAGCAGGGTCTCAATCACCTCGGCCTTCAGCATTCGGACTTTAAGGCTAAGGGGGGCGGTCGTCCTATCATACAACTCCGGGCCGACCCGTTTGAAGCATGCTCGCATGAGGCGGATCCGTCGGTCGATTTCGAGCGAGAGGTCAGCGTTTTCGTGGATAACGCCGCCTAGGTATAAGAACTGGGTCGTCTGCTTATACCTCTGACCTGCCGCTTCGATGACGAGCGGTGGTGCGAGGGTTGTCCGGTCTGGTGTTTGTAGGACCATTGTCTCAGTCTTCTTTTCCGACACCGTGAGGCCTGCTGCTTCGAAGACAGTCACGATGACTGTCATCATTTTTGCGAGCCCTTCAGCCGACTTCGAGACAATTCCTGCATCGTCGGCGTACAACATGCCCCATACAGACCTTCGCACGCACGCCAATGGCTCCTCCTTCCCTGTTCGAACTACTCCAGCTTCCAAGAGTTGGACCAAATCCCTTACAATGGCTTCGTCTTGGCTGAAGCGTACTAGTACGACGTGTAACGCAGCAGCGAAGAACACGTTGAACAGTAACGGTGACAGTACACAGCCTTGCCGCAGCCCCTGCGTGACATCAAACCATTCCGAGAGCTCGCCGTCATCAGTACGCACGCGAGCCCGCATGCCATCGTGGAAATTACGGATAATTCTCAGCATCTTGGTTGGTACGCCAAAGCGTGTGAGTACCTTCCATAACAGCTCTCGGTCGACAGAGTCGTACGCTTTCTGCAGATCGATGAAGCACACGTATAAGGGGATTTTCCTCTGTCGTCCGAGCTCTTGCAGCCGGCGCACGACGAACAACATATCAATCGTTGATCGTGCGGGGCGGAAGCCGCACTGTTCCTCGGGGAGTAGTTCCTCGGTCTCGCAGTAGTTGCTGAGGCGGGACGCGACGATTTTCAACAACACTTTGCCTGCGTGGGCAACAAGCGAAATCCCTCTATAGTTGTTGCAGTCAGTTCGATCCTTCTTTTTGTGAAGGACCTTGATGATCGCATCTTTCCATTGCTGAGGGACTTCTCCTGTTAACCAAACATTGACAAGGATGTTGTGAAAGCGCTGGGCGAATGCCGGGTGGTCGATTTTTAGGAGTTCGACCGGGAGACCATCTGGCCCGACAGCTTTCCAATTCGACATCCCCTTCAGTGCTTCGGTCATCTCGTCTATGGATGGTTCATCTTCAAGCGACAGTTTAGGCGGTCGCGGTGGCAAGAGGTCGATGATCGTGGGATCGAGTTTCAGCGACTTCGTGTTCAAGAGTTTGTGATAAAACCCCGCCCATCGTTCACGAATTCGCACCTTATCCCGTAGGATCGTGCCATCCTCGTCCCTAATGAACTGTTCGCTCCTCGCTTTAGTCCCTTCCAATCCTACCGTACTCTTAAGGTGCTTGTAAAAGCCTCTTTGGTCGTTGTTCGCTAGGAGTCGTTCGGTTTCGGCAAGGTACGCTTCGAAGTACGCATGCAGTCCTGCGGCAATCACCTTCTGCAGGTTCGCACACGCAGATCTCAGGGTCTTCCACGCGGTTCTGTCCCGGGGGTGGGCACGCAAGAATTGTCGTGCATCCTCCCTCGCTGTCCATGCTGGCATGAATGCGGCCAAGGTTTCGGCAGACTCACACCATCCATGTCTGCGGTGGCGACGTGCAGGGGGTGGTACCTCTTTTTCGACCGCATCAATAACAGCCGCAGTGAAAATCTCAACCATACCAGACGTATTACGGGGCTGGATAGGCTGGTTGAGAGTGGAGATGATCCTGGAGACTACTCGTTCACGACAATTTCCATCGGACATAAAAAGCTGCCTGTCGAACTCTCGGCGTTTCGTCGGTCTACGTATTTGTCTGTTGGGCGCAAAACGACCACCGAGTCGGACTTTGATATACAAGATGTTGTGGTCTGAGTCAGCCTTAGCTGGGGCAGGAGGCTGTGGGACGACTTTCGCATCTTGTACTCTAGGTCGATGGACTTGACGGGTTAGGATGTAGTCAATCCGCTTACGGTCATTCGGGCCGGTGCCGTTGTAAGTATGCGATATCCCACCCTTGCGCGTGCTGAAAAACGTGTTGGTGAGAGCCAACTTGCAATTGGTGGCGAACGACAGGAGCCGTCTGCCATTATCGTTACGAACATCACGTCCATACGCTCCCAGCACTCTGCTTTCATCATCACCGCACCCTTCCTTCCTCTGTCCAGTTCGCGCGTTGGCATCCATCAGTACAAACAGACACTCTTTCGTCGGGATTTTTTTCACCAAGTACTCCAGCTTCTGCCAGAAGATACCTTTCAGTTCGGCGTCCTTGGTACAATCAGTTGGAGCATACGCAACGACGAAATTGACTGCCTCGCATTTGCCAGCCAGCTCAAAGCGCATAGACATTAGCCGCTCGTCAACGAACTGATGAGTATACACAGACTTACTGCACAACGATTCCTTGACAGCTAGGCCTACTCCGTACAGCCCTTGCCTGGTGGCTGTTGTTTCCTGTCCTGAACAGAAAACACGATACCCTGCCGCACGGAACGTCGTGCTGCCGGACCTCCGAGTTTCTTGCAGGCCAATGAAGTCACAGCCGAGTTGCCGTCCCTTCGCCAGTACCCGCTCGTCATGTCCGTACCCGTTCTTCCCCTTTACAGCCAGGGTGCGCACATTGTAGGTCGCTACCGTCACAAGTGCCTCCTTCTGTCTCTTACGAGCCTCGCGTGCTGCTTTCTTTGCCAGCCGACGTGAGGCTCGTCCCCGCCTTCTTTTTTTCTTTTTTTGTTTCTTTTTTTTCGCTATGGCGAAAGTGGCTCTCCGTTTCGTAGCCCGGTACGCGCCTTGGTTCCCGTTGGCTGGGTGCAGCCGTCCCAACCCACGCCGACAATCCCATCCTTCCTGTCGTGCATGCATACCCACGCTGTGGCCAGCCTCTCCACTCCACCGGCTAGGTACGTACGTATCAACGAAGAGAATGGTTGGTATCCACAAGAAGACAAGATCAGATTCCAATGCACCTGGCTGCAGGTAGCATACTACGTTCTGCAGCCTGATGCTGTATAGTAGTGCTATTACGGGGGACCATAGTTAATAGGACCTGTGGTATACATAAAAACCTATATATTTAACAATTTCTACTAACAATATTTGGTCCTATTAACTATGGTCCCCCGTAATATTAATAATAATAATACTCTGTAGTGCTGCTGATGTACAGCAGCGGTGGCCTTTAGTTCGTTTACTACTACGGGGGAACATAGTAAATAGGACCTATTGTTGTTTGTAAAAGTAGAGAAATATATCGTTTTTTGTGAGCACCGTAGGTCCTGTTTAATAGGGCCCCCCGTAAAATTACTACCTGATACCTGGTACTCGCACCTGTCTTCTTTACCAAGATACTTGCAAATACCCGCAATGTATACGAAGGCATGCGGGCTCGTGTGCGTACAGATGACGGTGAGCACTCGGAATGGTTTGATGCCACGCAGGGAGGGGCTGCGCTAAGGCTGCGTTCTAACATCGTTACCGTTCAACGTCATGGTCGCTGCTGCGTGACACGTGGTACAGTACTGGCAGTACTGACGAGGCCATCGGAAGGGATTTATTTGGTTCAACTCAATGATGTTGGAGTAATCGGAACAGAGGATCAGGAGCCGTTGGCGTGCGCGCGAAGGGCTGTATGGGGCGTGTTGTACGCCGATGACGCAGGAACAGTCTCGAATTCGGTTGAAGGACTCGCTAGAATGATAACAGTCATCGTGGTGACTGTCTCGAAGCAGCACAGGCTTAACGGCATCGGGAAAAAAGACCGAGACAAAGCTGCTACGAACACCGGACCAGACAACCCTCGCACCACCGCTCGTGATTGAAGCAGCAGGCCAGAGGTATAAACAGACGGCCCAGTTCTTATACCTAGGCGGCATTCCATCCACGAAAACGCTGACCTCTTGCTCGAAATCGACCGACAGACCCGTCTCATGCGGGCATGCCTCAAACGGTTCGGCCCGGAGTTAGACGATAGGACAACCGCCTCCCTTTTAGTGTGAAGTCCGAAGTCCGAATGCTGAAGGCCAAGGTGATTTGAGATCTTGCTCTACGTACGGGTGTGTGACGTGGCGTACGGGTGTGTGACGTGGATCCTCAGAGCGGAACACTCTGCCAAGCTGCGAACGGCTCACCACCAATTAAGCCCTCTTGCGCGGCATTGGGTTCCAGCGCCGATATCGTATCGACCACACGCACCATCCTCTCTTACGCAAGGGCCCTCAAGATGACACTCTGCTAAAAAAGAGCGTCGAAACCACCATCCGTAAACGGCGGCTCTTTTTTGCGGGGCCGTGGAATGGCAAAGCAAGGATCCTGAGAGCGATCACCAGTCGTAATCTTCGGGGTGATGGCTGGTGGTGGGGAGAGCCCGACCTGGCGGATAGTTTGAGACTTGGCATAGATAGATGCATGCGTAGTCGTCGAAGGCCTTGGTGGGGAGTTCCGAGCCATCTAAGGATCAACGGAACGCTCCCCCTTGGTGCTTGGAGTTCAGACGGCGCTGTGATCCACTGCACTGCAGCAGAAACGGCGGGGAAGCGGCACTGAGGGTACTCAAAACAGCCGAATGCTCATCATGGTGAGAGGACACGAGGATGAGGCACAGCAGAGTATTAGGCAGCGCCGCGCATCCACCGTGGGCGGTGTCCAAGGGAATGTGCCGGGGGGGGGGGGGGGGGCGGGTAGCAGGAGGAGGAGTGGAAGGAGATACGTCCAAGGGAATGGGGGTGGGGGGGCAACAAGAGGGGTATAAAGGGAAACCGCGGTGGACGAACGTAGGGAGGAGACGGCAGACAGGGTGGTAGCAGGGCACCGGGCCGACTAGGAAGTAGAACATGAGCATACTAGTAAGTAAAAGTGTCACATTTTTCTGCGAAAATCGATCGCTGCCGCTGGTTCTAACGTCATTCTCTTTGCTATAATTTTGTTTTAGCGCTATTGATATGATCCTCCGTGACTTTCGTATTGTTGCTTTTTCTATACTTGTCTCTCCTTGAGCTTACGTATGAGCGAAGTCTTGTGGCGTGGTGGGTGGATGACGAACCTGCTGCGTGTGTTGTGTGTCGTCTGACGCATCCTCTCCGGGGGTGGGGCGTGGTTGACGAAGGGAGGAAGGAAACGGTAGATAGGATTGCAAGGTACCGGACCGACTATTGAATAGTCGGTAAAAACCTCCTGTTAATACCACAAACTGCTGCGGCTGTGTGGAGGGTGCTGTTTGTTTTTCTTGTCGTGTTTCGGCGAGCCTGTTATTCTCCTTGGTTCTTAGTCTCACTCTGTTTTTACCTGGTATGTATTACGGGGGGCCATAGTATATAGGACCTAACATTGTTAGTAAAAATAGCGATATACCTGGTACCCTGGTATAGGTTTTTGTGTGTACCATAGGTCCTATTTAATATGGACCCCCGTAATAGGGATGTCGTTTCATTCGCTGGTTCTGTTTTGTCTGCCGCATCCCCTACGTGGGAGGACGGCATTTTTTTTTTTCCTTCCTCTTTTATTTTTGTTCTGTCCATTGTTTTTTTTTTTTTTTCGTTTTCTCTCTTTTATACAATGTGTATATCGTGCCTGTCGTATCCAGTACGATGCCATTGCAGTGCCTTGTCAACTCTGCTTACTGCATAACAATGTAATACCTCTTTGGCACCTCTCTAGGATTGCAGAATCGGCACGGACACTGACTGGTTTGGCTGGATATCGACCGGTAGAAAGAAGGGTTTAACGAGAACACACCAGGTCCTGCCTGGTATTGTTTGCACTTTGCGATGCGTTGTTAACTGCTGAATGCCGTTGATTACTTGTGTTTGCACTTACTTCTTCTTCTTGATCAATCAGTGCAGTGCCCTCCGCCTCCCCCCGTTAGTACGGGGGACCATAGTTAATAGGACCAAATATTAAAATGGTTAAATATATACTGGTAGGTTTTTATGTACACCATATACCTGGTATAGGTTCTATTACCTCATGGCCCGCCCCGTTAATAGTTGTTGTTGCTTATTTCTGTCCGCCCTCCCGCCAGTTAGTTGCTGATGTGAAGTTGTTACCTACTGAGCTATAGGGGTAAAATATCGATCGATTACCCAGCCCAGGGTAATCCGTATAACCCTCTCCCCCCCTCTAAACGGCGGGGTCGTTGGGGCGCCGGGACCGTATACGTCCGTACGCTGACCTACCCGCTTCGTTTCAATACCTAACCTGGGGAACCAGGGAGATGCGTGTTTTTAGCTATATTATAGGTGTGCACGCGCAAGCGTTTATTCTGTAAAAGAAACGTTCGAAGCGAGGTTCGAAAACCCGTGACCTGGACGACGTGAAATAAATGTGAAGGTGTTACCTGCTGAGCTATATAATAGGGGTGAAAGATCGATCGACTATACCGATCCCAAGGTAATCCTTGTAATGCTGCCTGTTGATGCGTGGTGTTGTCGATGTCTCTTCACTTTCTTGGTGTTCTGGTACTGAGTAGTTGCATACTGATTGTTGTGGTCTTAAGTGAATTTTAGTGGGACAAGACGCCTTCCACGATAGAGGTAGTACATTTCCGCTAAAATGTCTTCTGGATGTCGGGACTCCTTAACCCTGTTAGGACCGCAGTCCCGTTTTGGGGACGAATCACTTATAGTTTGAGTGGTTTGTCCCCGAAACGGGACTGCGGTTCTAAAGGGGTTAACCCAAAATCGTCGGAATGAATGCCAATCTTCTTGCGAAAAACGGCGTAATAGCATAATAATTGGGCCATGGGATTATTCATCGGGATTCAATTCGATTTTTGCTCAAGTTATTTTTCGGGTGAGGTGTGGAACCCCTCAATACATTATTGGGTATAATACTATTATTACCGGTATGTTACAAGGATTACCCTGGGCTGGGTAATCGATCGATCGTTTACCCCTTTTTTTTGTTTTGCTCATCCCATTCATTATCTTCGCCCATCTTCTTCTCTCTCTCCTTCCAACTCGTAACTCAGATCCGGGGTCACACAGCCGGCTCTTCTACCCTCTTCCCGCTACGTACGGTACGTGCCTTCATTTTTATCGCGAGAAGATTTCAGCCTTTTCTTCCCTCGTCGACTCGCATCGAATTGTGCCAATAATAGCTCAGTAGGTAACACCTTCACGAATACTCCCCCCCTCCCCCTCCCCCCGCCGCCGCCGCCCGCCCACTTTACCATGCAAGCTCTTTGCGCTGATGCGCATCGCTCAATATCGCGAACTGTTCGTGGTGGGTGGTGCTGGTGATGGCGAGAGCAACCAGCCCACACCCACCCACCCATACCAACCCAGCCACTTCTTTCTGCCGTACCAGGTACATAATATATACCTGGTACCATTTTTCTGCGCTGACGCGTATCGCTCAACAAACAGTGAATACAATGCCAAAGGCCTGTTCTTGAAACACGGAAAAAAAGTAGAATAACCGCCAACAACGCAGTGAACCAATCAATGCAGGTATTACGGGGGACCATAGTCAATAGGACCAAATATTGTTAGTAGAAATGGTTAAATATATACCAGGTGCTGGTAGGTTTTTATGTGTACCACAGGTCTTATTAGCTACCAGGTACCAGGTATGGTCCCCCGTAATAATAGGAGTGAGACCAAATGGATGTCACGCTCCTCGTCCCCATCGTTCTTGTAGTATACCAGGTATAATACCATGTCTGTAGAAACGCGCACTGCGCCTCTGACACTTCTTTCGCCCAGTTTATGCATCTGATTCACGTACGCTACGGTTATTTTTATTTTGACACGAAAAAGACCACTGGATACAACATCATATATCCATCATACCTCCTGAAGGCACATCGCACCTCTCGTACACATCAGAAAACATTAAAAAAAAAAAAACACACACACATGGTGAAATCAGCGTATACACGTACGTGCCGTATGACACGGGTGATACTACTACCTGGTACCAGGGTATTAAATAATAAGATGATAATATTACACACAACTTCAGACGGATTTCTGAGAGGCGATTTTCTCGACAAACGGGAGGTTGCAAACATAAGACACGCGTGAGCGATGCCTTTTTTTTTTGGTTTTTTGTTTTTGTTTTTTTTTGCTCATCCCATTTATTATCTTCGCCCATCTTCTCTCTCTCCTTCCAACTCGTAACTCAGATCCGGGGTCACATAGCAGGCTCTTCTCCCCCCTTCCCGCCGCGGTACGTGCCTTCATTTTTATCGCGACAAGATTTCAGCCTTCTGTTCTCTTCCCTCGTCGACTCGCATCGAATTGTTGTGCCTTTGGGGGAAGGTCTCGATGAGAGCTTCTCAAGGCCGTCGTTTTCGATGGGCGCGTTCCCTTTGCTGTTTGAGGCATCGTTTGGCAGAAAATCAGCTCTGAAACTCGTCCCAGGGAGTGTGTTGTCCTGATTATATTTAACCCCTTTAGCACCGCGCTCCCATATGTGGGGACAATTCGCTCTAATTATAAGTAGTTTGTCCCCAAAACGGGAAATAGCGTAACAGAGTGGTGCGGTATGTAGGTACATACCTCGTATCGGGGTGACCCGTTTCACTACTAATACTACTGGTTGGTATAAAAACGAGAACTAAAAAACACACACAGACAGAGAGAGAGAGACAACACGAATTCCGAGTATTTGGTCCCTCAAAACGCACAGAGAGAGAGAGAGACAACACGAATTCCGAGTATTTGATCCCTCAAAACGCCGAGTACTACAGCGGTTGGTTCTATGATCTGTACGTACGAGTACAGCAGTCAGTAGCTCGCATTACGAGGGACCATAGATTATAGGACCTGTGGTATACATGTAAAAACCTACCAGGTATATTTAACCATTTCCACTACTAAAATAGCAATATTTGGTCCACGGTCCCCTGTAATAGAATAGTAGGTCAGGTTGCAACCCACGCACACTGCTCGTGCGCACTACGTATAGTCCAGGCAGAACAATTTTTCCAGGAAATCGACATTCACATATATATCGAATTGTTTTGCGGTGGCCACTTGTTTTCAGGACACATAAAACATGCCACCAGGTATATACCAGGTATTGCAGGAAAGCTCTGTTTCAGACGGATCGAACCATACCAGGTACATCATAGTTGTCTCGTCGTTGCTTTGGAGCAATTAATTCGTGTTTCTGACAAAACTTGGTTCAGATTTTTTGGGGGGTCGGCACAGAAGTTGTCCTTTTTTTTTTTTTGACACCGGATTTCAACGTATCTCGTCTAGGGGCACATTCCTGGAGAATAACATTTTATTTTCATCTATTTCGAAGCGAGACATAATTATTATAGGCGAAAACCCCACTTTTTTCGTCTCCAGCTGTGGAGATTGTAGCGCAAAACCTGCGCAATGGGGGTCGAAGAACTCCTCGGATTCGGATGAATTGGACCTCGACACTCGATCAGGTTTTTTTCTTTTTTCGAAAAAAATTATGTTGGCCGAGAAAAGCCTTTTCATGAATATATATTCATAGTGTATATCACACGTATATTATCGTGTATGGGCAGATGCATCATTGTGTATGTATATGCTTCAAGTATACATGAAATACTTTTTTTTTACCTACTCCTGTATACATACATTGCGTTGGGCGTCGTCTCTAATTTTTGTTTCGATTCGGACATTTATAGGTGTAATTTCGGGGTAAATTTCCCCGTTTTTTTTGTTCACGAATTATTTTTCAAGACCGGTTTTGGATTCCTCTCGGCCGCGCGATTCTGGTGCACTTTGTTTCATGTGACAATTAACTACAAAAAATGGCGGAGAAAAAAACAAAAAATGAAAACGGTACCCCCTGTGGGAAAAATTGTTCCGCCTGTGGGCCATTTTTTTTTTTTTTTTTTTTTTTTTCATCCCATTCATTATCTTCGCACATCTTCTTGTCTCTCTCCTTCCAACTCGTAACTCAGATCCGGGGTCACATAGCAGGCTCTTCTCCCCCCTTCCCGCTACGGTACGTGCCTTCATTTTTTTATCGCGAGAAGATTTCAGCCTTTTCTTCCCTCGTCGACTCGCATCGAATTGTTTGTGCCTACCCACGCTGCAAGGCGCTCTCAACAATTGAATCCCTTTTTTTTATTTTTGCAAATAAAGTCAAAGTCCGACCCTCCTGGGGCTCGAACCCAGGACTCAAACAAGTAGAATTCGAGGTTAACCACTTGGGCATACAACACGAAGACTCGTTAAAAAAACTGCAACGTTCCGGTCGACAGTCGTAGGAAAAAACGAACAAACGGCACATGAAAAAAAGGCCGAAGAACACAAGTATATATAAAAAAATACAGGACAATGCCAAAAAAAAAGCCAACACAAATACAAAAAATGAGAAATAAAAAGGCCGTAAAGGTTTGGCCGTTAATTCGTTAATCCCGCCGTCCTCCCTTCCCAGCGGAGGAGCATCAGCATCAGTACGTGTGTGTATCACATCGAACGTTATTTCTACCCGTCGACATCGAGCTCAACCAGTGTCCGTGCCGATTATTAATAGTCAAATCCTAGCAGAGAGATACAACAAAACTAGTATTGCGGGGGACCATAGTTATTAGGACCTACCAGGTATGGTATACATAAAAACCTATATATGTATCCATTTTTACAACATTTGGTCCTATTAACTATGGTCCGCCGTAATAGCAGGTGACTTTTTGTCTCTGATACGTACTGCACTCATCTACTACTACTACTGCTGTTTGTAGAATCTAGATGCGGCAAACGAACACACAGCACCACATACATGTATAGCGGGCGGGCGGCACTGCTCGACCGGCACTATAGAGGGCAACCAGCACTACTACTGCTGTTACGAATCAGAACCCACGAGGGACGCTTTCGACGCATTTTGCTCCCGCGCCCGAGCGATAACCGAGTGCTCGGCGATCTCAACTTAACTGCACCAAACTTCAACTGGGGCTGTAACCTTCGTCTCTGATGATTTCGGTTATGGCTTCCCTTAGGCGGTTGACCTTAAGGCGCGTCGCTTTCGCGAGATCGCCAGCTCGTTTCAAGTTCCAACAGCAGTATTAATAGTAGACGGGGGAAACCATAATAAATACATGTACTGCTACTAGTACCTATCCCCTTATGTTTACACGACCAAATTCGGTTCTAAATACTATTAGTATAATAATATGCACATAAATTCCCCCATAGAATCACACCCGGTACATATATGCCTATTAATAGTATATGCACAGCAACAATAATAGTAGATATAAGGACTATTGATTGTTCATGTTCATGTATATAGCAGTATTCTTACATTTCCGCCCAGAGTGGTGTGGTATATATACTACTGGTAACTCTCTCTTTTATAAGGATCGATTGATGCCGGCGTCCCCGGTGGCGTTGGTAGGTGGTCCGCGTGCCCATCAAGATCAATATCGCGGGTTCAAGTCCCACCGAGTGCATGCTCGCAAAGGGCTTTTTCTTGCATGAAAAAAAATGATTATTAATAGCGGAAAGCGCGAGAGCGTGAGTTAGCTACATTCGATGAAAATCGACGAGCAGTAGTGGGAATGCTGAACCCTATGCGCGACAAAAAAAAAAGGCTCGTACCGGGGGGGAAAAGGGTAGACACCTACCTGTGACCACGGCTTGTCCAGAAGGCCGTCGAGGGTAAAACGTCCCACGAGTTATTAGGCTGGAAAGTGAAACTGATGATTAAAAAAACAAAACAAAACAAAACAAAAACGATGAATAATACCTGGTATAAAGACTAACCGCTCCTTGAATTCCCGTCCACGGTGGTACTGAAGGTCTTACCTACCTACTGGGCTATAGGGGCAAAATGTCCATCGATTACCCAGCACAGACAGGGTAATCCTTGTAACACCCCCCCCCCCCCGCTCTGAACGGCGGGATCTTTGGGGCGTCGGTGCCGTTCCCCTCGCTGCCTCTCAGAAAAGGCATGCCGCGAGGCATGCCCTATCAGGCTCATAGTGAGTGGGGTAGGTTTTTATGGCGATTGATTGTAAAAGGCCGGAATCACCGTCAAGGAGTGATACCTTCTTGCTGCTGGGTGTGGCCGCGAGGCTTATTATGCTTATAGGTGTGGCGGTAGGCTTGGGTCGTCGTACGTGGTGCGTCAGGCACGGTCATCTACGATTCGCGCGTCTTTTTTAGGCGGCAGCAGCAGAGCAGTAAAATGCTCAATCGGGATGCCAATGCGCGGAGGCAGGCGTCGCCACAGGCAAACTACTAGTACGGCACAGTAGTCTTACTGCGGCGGCAGAAGGCTGGATTCGACAACGAAGAACGAGGAGGAAAACAAAAAAGCGTCGACGAGCGGGGAGGAGACTGATTGTGCACTCACTTTGCGCGATACTCTTGATATTCAGATCAGAACCGCAAGTAGTGCGAGGAGCATTTGGTTTTAGGGACAGGGGAGGAGGGAAACCAACTGGAATGGAGTGGTAACGAGAGCGCGTGCGAAGGAGCGGGCCGATTGGGCTAAGGGGATGAAGCGGCCGTGGAGAACGGCAGCAGGACGGCACACGAAGACCCACTATACCGGCGCGCACACCCTCGCGAGAGCAGCAATCATTGTTTTTTCCTGATTTTTTCAGGAGGCAGTAGTATGCACTCCGGTCTTTTTAGTGTTGGCGCGTTGTTTATCCTTCTTGGGGAATGCCCCCCTAGTACGGGGAACCATAGTTAATAGGAGATATGTTATACATAAAAACCTACAAAGGTATATATGTATTTTTCTTCTCCTGCTTCTCGGCCGCTGTGAGCGAACCCGTTTTTATCTTCAACTTTGTCTGGGACTCCGGACGTCTTCGCTTCCCTGCCTTCGTGCTTCCTTTTTCGACCGCTTTCCTCGAGGGTCGCGCGAGCCGGCCTCCGACGGGTGTTCTCCCGTGCGCGCGTGTCGGAGTCACGCGCCACCGACGAGCGCGGCGACCCCGAACTTGAGGGATATTTGCTGGGGAAAGGAGACACGGACGTTCTATTTTCTGTGGTCCTGGAAATTTGTTTAGGTGTTGTTGCTCCGCGAAGAGCTTCTTGTGACAGGCTTCATCTTACAGTAGTAGTAGCTTTTGTCCCTCCGAGGTTCGATCTCTCGGTCTTGCTGATGCTACCGCTTTCTACCGACTGTCTTGTTTTGAGGGCCGCCGCCTTCGGCCTGTTCGAACCCCTCGGTCCTGCCTTTCTCGGTGGCTGCCTTCCCTTGCCCCTCTCTCTTCGCCGGACGACTACACGCGCCTTCTCGGGGTATCGCACAGTTCTTGGTACCAGATCGTTGCATATCCCGGTGATTTTGCTTTGTTGGTGTTTTTGTTAGTAAAATTTTGATAACTCGGTACGTCTTCTGTTTTCGCCGGTAGAATGGAATGAAGGTTGTTGGGGAGTATGAATTCGGCCTTAGTTCGATGAGAAAAAACAACCATCACATCGGAGGGTATCGCACAGGTTGGCTGTACATGCTCGGACTTTCCACTCCTACCTTTTTTTTTTTCTTCCTTTTTTTTTCTCATTCCATCTATTATCTTCGCACATCTTCTTCTCTCTCTCCTTCCAACTCGTAACTCAGATCCGGGGTCACATAGCAGGCTCTTCTCCCCCCTTCCCGCTACGGTACGTGCCTTCATTCTCATCGCGAGAAGATTTCAGCCTTTTCTTCCCTCGTCGACTCGCATCGAATTGTTTGTGCCTACCCACGCTGCAAGGCGCTCTCAACAATTGAATCCTTTTTTATTTTTATTTTTGCAAATAAAGTCAAATGTCCGACCCACCTGGGGCTCGAACCCAGGACTCAAACAAGTAGAATTCGAGGTTAACCCTTTTAGAACCGCAGTTCCATTTTGGGGACAAACTAGTCAAATTCAAGTAGTTTGTCCCCAAAACGGGACTACGGTTCTAAAGGGGTTAAACCACTTGAACCTACCGCTGAGTGAGGCGCATTGGAATACCAGAGTACTATTGCGGGGGGCCATAGTTAATAGGACCAAATATTGATGGTAAAAATAGGGGAATATATATATTTTTGTCTGTACTGTAGGTCCTATTAACTATGGTCCCCCGTAATAACAACCACAGCAGCAGCAGAACAGTACAGTAGTTCAAAGGTGTTCTACTTCGAATATTTACGTATACAAAGCTTTGTTTTCGCCGGGCGAATTGAATGAAGGTTGTTGGCAAATCGGCCGGGTGCTGTGAGTTCGATAAGAAAAACCGACCAATCGCATCGGAGGATATATATCATACACAGCAGACGTTTTTCACTTCTTTTTTTTTTTAATCATCGCTTTCACTTTCCAGCCTAAACTCGTGGGAGGTTTTACCCTCGACGACCTCCTGGACGAGCCGTGGTCACAGGTGTCTACCCTTCTCCCCCCGGTACGTGCCTTTATTATTTTTTTGTCGCGCATAGGGTTCAGCATTCCCACTGCTCGTCGAATTTCATCGAATGTAGCTAACTCACGCTCTCGCGCTTTCCGCTAATCAATTTATTTCACGTAAGAATGAGAAAATAATAATATCCAGTCCAGATGCGAGGTCGACATTTACTAGTAAAATTTAATGGGAGATTAGATACGGACCCGCTTATAAGATACGATCCTCCGTTTCAGGTATAAGATATGATGTTCGGCTGGGTACGATTCCCTGTTGAAAAACGCGTCCAGTTGTTTCGGCGAGCACTCCTGGAGGTAATCGAGGGTTGGAGACTGCTTGCTCAGACTGCAAGTACTCGCAGTATGTCGGAGTTTTGTGCTGCTCTACGTATACTGCTGCGTGTGCTACACGTTATACTATAATATCCAACATGAATATTTCGGTATTCACGTTATGAGAATACTGCCCATGTCTGCAGTACTTTGCGGTTGACAATGTTCTGTACCAGGGGTATTGTCGATCGATATCAGGTACCGGTATCAGTTATCAGGTGTTCGATACTGCTCATACCCGTAGTCTCTCGATTACTGCCTAATCTCAGGATTGAGTGCGATAAGCGCATACAGCGGCAGTACGCGTCCTGTTCTCCCAGTAATGTGGGTGTATACTGCAAGACTTAAGTTGTTGTCTTCTGCGATGACGCACGTACCGCTGCTGCTGTTGTGTTGCTGCTGGTCTCGGGACTGGGTCTGCACAGAAGCAGCTGCAGCAACCGACCGCAGCAGCAGCGATGCCTGCTACCACTCCTGCTGCTGTCGTTGCTGCCATTTAGCATGTTGTGCTGCTGCTGCTGCTATCGCTTTCATGTATGTGTGGGAGGGACCCTCTCTTCTGCACAAGCGTCGTTGGAAGTAGGTACAGCTCGCCGTAGATAGGCGGGGTGTGATATCGGCGTGGGTATTATTGGGTACTTACTTGGCAACTGGGCAGAAAAAGGGCAGCAATACTACTATCGTAAACAACATCATCAAAGTAATCTCAGTTCTGAGAGTATAAGAGAGACCTCTCAGAACTGAGCTGATTTCTGCCCCCGCCAGCAGTAACCGGGCTCCAAATTATCGATGATTTCCTGGCCCATAAATGATACCGGTAGACGGTTCTGATTTTCGGGCTTCAGAGTAGATGGCTGACAAAGACAGCAATAATACCGTTCCAAAAAAATACTATAAAAGTTGGTCTATAATTCGAGTGAGACAGATACACAAGAACTGAGAACTGACACTCGGCATTGCCTTTTCCCTGCACCACTTGGCATTGCCCCGATCCCGTTCGCAACAAGATCGAATGGCGTACTTTTTATGTCAACTTGCTTCAACATAATCACACGACTTTTGGCACTGAGTTAAATTTTCCTATCCGGAGCATGGGTGCCGGCAGGCACCCAATCAATGTAACAACATTTTCGCCTGATTGAGAGCGTAGTATCTGATTGAGAGCGAGATTGCGCGATACGCTGTAGCCGGACTACCGCTGAGAGGTGGAGCTTGCTGTGTAGCTTGAATTGAAGGGCTAGCCCGTAGCTTCAAGCCGCTACCCTGGTCATCGTGTGGGAGTCTCTCGTTGTGGAGCTACAGCCGGGAGCAGAAGCTACAGTAGAGCCCACCGCCCGAGGCGAAACAGTTTGAGGCAGGAATAGCCAATCTGGGGAAATCTAGCAACTTGTCTAGCTCCTAGCTGCAGCATCCGATGACGAATACACGCATATGCTCGCGACGCTGCTGACGAGACCTTCAATTTGCGCCGCTTCTTGGAATAGCCCGTCCCCTACTTACCAAGAAATAAATGGCAAGAGGCGTGTGGACCCGAAATTTCAATTTATTTGGCTCTCGCTCTCAATCAGATACTTCGCTCTCAATCAGGCGAATATGTTGTTCCATGCAGAGCCCTTGTATTTACCTATTTTTATTCACAATATTTGGTCCTATTTACTATGGTCCTCCGTTATAGCAATTTCCATAGACAGACGTGGTATCATGGCTGTGCTGCACCTTTTGTCAGACAGCCCGGCACGACATGGCGATCGTTGATATTTGTAGGGTGGTTTTTAATTTGATTCCATTTTTTTCGCTGCACGTCCGCGAGTCGTTACTTTGACGGCACCCCACACAGCATCATCATCAGGTATATATATACAGGTGTATTCCTCTCTTTTCTTACGGCTACCGTGCGTTTCGTACGGTGCAGGCAGCGCTCCAGACAGCAACCAACCGCTGTACCAGGGTAGTCAGCACCCACGAGTTGGTTCGTTGTGGGAACGGGGGGGGACCCCGCGCTGCAATTGAGTGGATACCCGCGGCCATGTTACAATAGTTCATTCAGTGTCCACATTGATTATATTTTTCATAATATGTTTTCGCCTTCTTCGTCTCGTGTATTTTTGGGTGGAACGCGTCGTTTGAGGCGTCGATACCGTACACGACACGGCCGTACGCTGACCTAACCGCTCCGTTTCAATACCTGGGGGAACCAGGGAGATACTCATCAGTACCAGTAGTATGATTTTAGGGACGCATGCGCAAGCGTTTCAATAAAACAATTAGTTATGGTGAGATTCGAACCCCGTGACCTCGACGACGTCAAATAAATGGAAATGTGAAACCAGGTATAAAAATATAGAGGTGCTACAAACAACTGAGCTATAGAGGTGAAAACATCGATCGACTACCCAGCCCAAGGTGTTCCTTTTGACAGGCGCATATCGTTGTGATGCTGCTGGTCCGTCGAAGTATGTATGTGGCACACGTCAGCTGCTGCAGAAAAGTTAAACCTTCACGTACACGACAATCTGAAACAATGCGGACCTCCTGAGGCAACTTGAGCTCGGAGGGGGAAAAGTGACGACCCAAAACCGGCGACGACGACGCGCAACAACAATACCTGCCCGGTACAACAGTCTCACAGCAGTCTGTGACCACATCATCACTAGTACCGGTATCTCTCTAGGATAAGGAATCAGGACGGGCACTACTGCTTGTAGGTGTACTGCTGGTGTAGTTTGGTAGGAACAACGGAAGACAAAACACCAGGGAATGAATGTGCATCCCTCCAAAACCCACTGCCAGGTATTATTATGTGTACCAGGTATATTCTTCGGAGGGGGGTGACATGGATTTTGGTCACTGACGTCCGAACTACTCTTCTTCTTGTTGTACTATCAATCTTAATATTAATATTATTGTTGATACTACATACATACCGCAGTACGGGCCCACAGCTAATAAATAGCCTGCAAGTAATAAGAACATTAGGCTCAAGTTGTTGAGGGACGCCAAGAAGACTTGGGTTAGGAAAATGCTTCAGCGTCGAGCGCTACAAGGTAAATCCTACCTGGTCTACAATAATAGCCTATCTAATCTATGCCCCAAGGTTGTGAACAAGGATGTATGTGGTGTGTCACTGCTGCTGTAAGATTCCAAGGTTCGCTCAAATAATGAGAGGCGTTTCTTGTTGGGGGAGCCATTAATCAAGCAATAATATACAGCAGCAATAGTATAGACCTGGTATGTATGTGTACCCTGGTAATATATATACCGTCGTACGGCACGGACCGGCGCAGCATGATACTCTTACCACAGGTACCGGGCACGTGTTAACAATAGTTTAATAGTACGGTGACCCTCCTCGCACAGCAGCAGCAGCAGCAGCAGTAAATCATCTGCTGTGACCGCTCACACAAAAAATGGCCATAACAAAATGACGAGTACTACTACTGCTGCTGTACTGCAACGGCGATTGATTGCGTGATTGGGCGGTGATGCAAGTCGTTTTGGTGTCCATCCGAGTTGCACAATGCCAGAACTCGTACGGCCCCGGGCGCAAGGTGATCCTACCCATGCATGCTTTTGGGCGGTTACGCTGCTCGTAGACGATCGATCGCACGAAAGTTATCGATGTTTTGGTCGCTCTCTCGTGGTCCCAAAAACATCCAAGTACAGCGACCAACTATTAATATTAGGGTCTGAGATTTTTTATTTTTTTTTTACGAAAACCGGCAATTTACTCGACTGGACTGTCAAAAACACCGGTAGACCGTAGACTCCTCAGGATGCTCCCTTTGGTTTTCCGAGAGTTTTCTCGAGCACTTTTCCGTTTCTCCAGAGTCGTAGTAGGACTGTTCGTCCATATTTCCAGTTCTGAGGACATCATGATTTTTAATCAAAAATCCTCCAAGATCCATTATTTCTGGCCTCAGTTCTGACCAACAGCCTTATTTCTGAGCCTTGTTATGAGGCTTAGATTGGGTAGGCGATTGGTTAACCTTTTACCTTTAGCCCAACGGATTAAGGCCCTCACAAATGGCGTCGTCGGCAGGACATGGGTTGTTGGACGTGAGTTCGAATCTCACGTCCACCATGAAATCGTTTTTTTAAAGATCAGGTGAGTTTCCTCTGCCAAGAACCTGAAAAATGCTTCTGGATCCCCAGAAATTGGAACCGCGTGTGGTGGCGCGTTGACCCGTTAAAATCCGGTCCGTTCCAGGGGGGGAGAGTGTTATGAGGCTTAGATTGGGTAGGCGATTGGTTAACCTTTTACCTTCAGCCCAACGGAATAAGACCCTCACAGTCTCCAGAGAAAACTGATGATTGGCTGCTCCAAAAAATAAACTAGGACTCCGGAGAAACGGGAAACTGTTCCTGAAAGCTCGCGAAAAACTACGGGGAGAGCATATTATTGAGAAATCTATCGGTGTTTTTGGCTTTCCCGCCGAGTAAAACGCGTATATTCGACCAAAAAACCCAGTTCTGACCGCTCCGAATTAGTTTCCCATAATAATAGTTGGTCGTACAGCAGTAAATAAGTGCAAGGGCTCCGCATGGGTGCCAGCCGGCACCCATGCTCCGGATAGGAAAATATACCTCAGCGCTAAAAGTCGTGTGACATAAATGTACCATTTGATCTTGTTACCAACAGGATCAGGGCACTGCCGAGTGGTGCAGGGAAAAGGCACTGCCGAGTGTCAGTTCTCAGTTTTCGTATTTGTCTCACTCAAATTATAGACCAACTTTTATAGCATTTGTTCGGGGCGTTATTATTTTCGTCTTTTTCAGCCATCTACTCTGAAGCCCAGAAATCAGAACCGTCTACCAGGTATTGTTTACGATGGGCCAGGAAATCATCGATCATTTGGAGCTCAGTAGTTGTTGCTGCTGGCGGGGGCAGAAATCAGCTCAGTTCCGAGAGGTTTCTCATACATCTCAGGACTGAGATTTCCTTAATTTTGTTCACGATATTAATATTATAGTAGTATTGCTGCCCTTTGGCTGCCCAGTTGCCAAGTACCCAACAATACCCACGCCGATATCACCCCCTTTCTACGGCGAGCTGTACCTACTTCCAACGGCGCTTGTGCAGAAGAAGAGAGGGTCTCTCCCGCACATGAAAGCGACAGCAGGCGCAGCAGCAGCACAACCTCAAAAATAGCAGCAACAGCAGCAGCAGCAGCAGCAGCAGGAGTAGTAGCAGGCATCGCTGCTGCTGCGGTCGGTTGCTGCAGCTGCTGTGCAGACCGCACCCGCAACACCAGCAGCAGCAGCAGCAGCACACCAGCAGCAGCAGCAGCAGCGGTACGTACGGCATCGCAGCAGACAACAACTAACTTGCAGCATACGCCCAAACTCCTGCAAGAACAGGACGCGTACTGTACGCGCATTATCGCACTCAATCCTGAGAACAGACAGGCAGTGATCGAGATGCTGCGAGTACGAGCAGTATCGAACACCTGATTGATGCCTGGTGATATCGATCGGCAATACAGAACAACCGCAAAGTAGTACTACTGCTGCTGACATGGGCAGTATTCTCAGTCTGAATCCCAAAATATTCACCGGCGGAAACAGACGTGCCGAGTTATAAAACACTATTACGGGGGACCATAGTTAATAGGACCAAATATTGTTAGTAAAAATAGCTAAATATTTAGGTTTTTATGTGTACCATAGGTCCTATTAACTATGGTCCCCCGTAATAACACAGCAATCACCAGGATAAATATACAACGATCTGTGGCACCAAGGACGGTGCGATACCCCGAGAAGGCGCGTGCAGTCGCTGGGCGAAGAAAGAGGGGCAAGGGAAGGCAGCCAACGAGTAAGAAGGCAAGAAGACCGAGGGGGTCGATCAGGCCGATGGTGGCCCGCAAAGCAAGGGAGTCGGGAGAAAGCGGTAGCATCACCAAGAAGACCGAGAGATCGAACCTCGGAGAGGAGATGAGCTAATATCAAGTCTGTCACGGGTACAGCAGTATAAGCTCCGATAGATCTCGCACCCAAGGATACATGGGACTGTCAATACGTAGGTCTCGCACACGAAAACGGGACTGCCAGCTTGTTGTACCAATAAAAAATCCTCCGAACAAAGGATCAATGAACCCTTCAATCGTTCAGATTCTGAGTACACGACTGACTGCAGTTCACGCGTGCGTAGATCTCGCACACGAAAACGGGACTGTCAGGGACTGTCAGCGCGTACCAATAAAAAATCCTCCGAAAAAATTATGGACCCTTCAATCGTTCAGATACTGAGTACAAGAGTGACACGCGTGCCACCCTTGGAGACCTTTTAGAACAATAGCAAAATGAATTTCCAGGACCACAGAAAATAGAAGCTCCGTGTGTCCTCTCTGCAGCAAATATCCCTCGAGTTCGGGGTGGCCGCGCTCGTCGGCGACGCGAGACTCCGAGACGCGCGCACGGGAGAACACCCGTCGGAGGCTGGCGAGCGCGACCGTCGAGGAAAGCGGTCGAAAAAGCAAGCACGAAGACCGTAGAACCCTTCAATCGCGGTCGAACAAGCAACCATGAAGGCAGGGAAGCGAAGGCGTCCGGAGTCCCAGACAAAGTTCAAGACTAAATCGGAAGCGAAGGCTTCGTTCAAACTGGAGATAGAAGCTCCGTGTCTCTTCACCGCAGCAAATATTCTTCGAGATCGTGGTCGAAAACGGGGCTGTCAGTTTGAACCAATGAAAAATCCTCCGAACAAATTATGAACCCTGCAATCGTTCAGATCCTGAGTTCACGAGCCACCCTTGGATCTTTTCAAAAAATAGTAGGGGAAAAATTCTCCAAGACCACAGAAAACAGAAGCTCCGTGTGTCCTCTCCGCAGCAAATATCCCTTTCGAGTTCGGGGTCGCCGCGCTCGTCGGCAGCGCGAGACTCCGAGACGCGTGCACGGGAGAACACCCGTCGGAGGCCGGCTTGCGCGACCGTCGAGGAAAGCGGTCGAAAAAGTAAGCACGAAAGCAGGGAAGCGAAGGCGTCCGGAGTCCCCGACAAAGTTGAAGATAAAAAAATCGGAATTTTAGGCTTCGCTCACGGCGGCCGAGAAGGCGGAGAAGGATAATACTTATATTTATATTCGCCTTCGAGTATCATACTGTAGTATATCTGCCTTCGCTCAAGGTGGTCCGATGATATATCGTTGCCACGTTTTTTATTACTGTTGTTATTATTATTATTATTGTTATTATTATTATTGTTATTATTAATATTATTATTATTATTATTATTATTATTATTATTATTATTATTATTGTTATTATTATTATTATTATTATTATTATTGTTGTTGTTGTTGTTGTTGTTGTTATTATTATTACTATTATTATTATTATTATTACTATTATTATTATTATTATTATTATTATTATTATTATTATTATTATTATTATTATTATTATTATTTCATTTGGATGTGCTCGATCAGGAGGTTCAATCGTTGCTATTCTCCCGCTTTTCGTTTTTGCATTATACATGCACTACGGCTCGATCACCAAGCCAAACGCACACACGCCCTCGGCCCGTAAGCGTCGGGGTTACGGACACAGATAACTGCCCGTCTCTGCACATAATACCGGTCGATGCGATGCACGGTGCCCACGCTTCCGCGCTCGCTCGCTGCCTATGCCACGCATGAAGCGCTCCACCTCTGCTCCACATCCGATGTTGCATCAGAATTCACGGAATAATAATACCTGATCAAGAAATTACGAATACCTGGCCCAGCGAGCGACCGCTGCCCAAGGGCAAGCCACGGGCCTTGTCTGTTCGCGTGTTCTACCAGTCTGCCAGCACCGTTCCGTTCTGTATCCACTTGGTAGTCCCACAAACGCAATCAACCAAACAGTGCCCACTGCTGCTGTCGACTTAAGCTACGTACTACTGATACGTACTCAGCCAAATAATGTCAAGGCTCATCGCAGTGACTGAGAATCGTGGCGGGACGGGACGGGACAGATTTTTTTTGTTTGGCGGGGAAAAAAATGACAACGGGACGGTAAAATGAAGACATAAAAAGTTGGCGGGGCGGGACGGCGGGTGCACAATTTCTCGACGGGACGGGACGGTAGAATTCAACGGGACAGATTTTCACGACGGGACGGGACGGTAAGTGTTTTTTTCTCCGGCGGGACGGGACGGTAATAATTTTTTTCCTTGGCGGGACGGGACGGTACATATTTTTTCCCTCGGCGGGACGGGACGGTAAATATTTTTTCCCTCGGCGGGACGGGACGGTAAACATGTTTTCCCTCGGCGGGACTGGACGGTAACTATTTTTCTCACGGCGGGACGGGACGGTAATTTTATTTTTCTTCGACGGGGCGGGACGGTAATTTTTTTCCCCTCGGCTGAACGGGACGGTAAATATATACCAGGTATATTTCTTCTTTCCTGCTGCAAGGTCTCGGCGGGGTTGTATGTGAAGACTTTCCCGCACTGCTGATTGCGCGAAGGGAGCCGGCCCGACGCAGACGTTGTTCTTATCGACCCTAACCCACAAGCTCAGAGAAGTTCTACCACTACACGGGGGGCGTTTTTTCTGATTCCCCCCCCCCCCCTGCCCCAAGCATGTTCGTATATAAAGGATAGACCACTGAGCTACTCAGTCAGCGCTGACTGAGTAGCTCAGTGAGTGGTCTATCCTTTACAAAAAACGAACACTCTTCTTGTTGCGGTGCCAGCTCATCATGGTGGTTGTTCTGATGATTATTATTGTGCTTGCGCTGGGTTACTGGTGGTTGTTGTGGAGGTAGGTGGTGGTGGAGGTGGTGGCGGCGGCGGTGTGATTCTAGTGCCGCTCGCTGCCGATCGATCGACCCCGCCCGTGAGATAGGCATCTATGGCGTCCGTACCGGTCATACCAAACATGCTAGGAGACAGCATTTTTACCCCTCGACAGACAGCAAGTTTGCCTTGTGACACATACATACATGTTTTGACTGACACCAAACTACTAGGTTTAGTGTGGAACACTCGGCCCTACATCGTTGACAGCGCACGTTTTGCGTCTCGCTTGATGGCAGGTCACCTGACATCTTTTGGGCCACACCAGTATATATATATACTGGTGGTGTGGCCGTGAGTTGAGTGGTCTCTGTTCTATTCGTGTGTAGTGGCGAGCTTGCGGCTACTACTTACTGCTGTGGCAGTACTTACTTTCATTTCAACATATAAAAATAAAGTCCAGCCATACAGCAGCTATTAACCCCTTTAGAACCGCAGTTCCGTTTTTGGGGACAAACCAGTCAAATTTCAAGTAGTTTGTCCCCAAAACGGGACTGCGGTTCTAAAGGGGTTAATAGCAGCTGATCATCAACGCCAGCACCTTTTGTGCTAAAAAAATAACGAAAGGTAGGTGGTGGTGCGGAGCAAATTCATGTTTTCCAATATTAAAGTGATGAAAATACGAAAATATGTCTTCAGTCATAAGCTGTGAGTTCGACTGGTTATTAATTCTATAGTTAGTACCAGGTAGTTGGTACACTCAATTTTCAATTAATTTTGCAAGCTGCCTAATACCTGGTACGCCTGTACAACTATTTACTCTGTTCGATACTGGTACGTATTTCATTCATAGTAGTGTATGGGAGTTAGGGTAATTCTTATCGGAGAGCTTTTTTTCAAAATTTACGACATTTTTTTCCCGCATTTTTTCAATCTTCTTCCATATTTTCCTGTTTTTTTTTCCAAATAAATATTGGAAATTTAACGAACTTGATATTTTTGGTTCTTCTGGAGAATTTCACGAATAATAGTGACAGAACGCCTCCGTACATTGATACATATCTCCAACTATTTCCAAAGTTTCGAAATTATGGAGAAAACGCTCTCCGATAAGAATGAACCTTCTTAGTTGTGTACCCTGGTATAATTTATAATAACATGTATTAATAGTACCTCGTAGTTTTATAGGAATTGCTACTAAAGTTTAGTACAACTCGATTTTATTTTATTAATTTCGTGATTCGTGGTGGGAATGGATGGGAACAGACCACCACGAATGAATGTATATCGCAGGGGAAGAGGCACGTTATGTCCGCCGGAGGCCATAATTTCGCGGGAGAGGTTTTATCGGCGGGACGGGACGGTATAATTTTTTAGGTGTCACGGCGGGACGGGACGGTAATTGTTCGGTGTCACGGCGGGACGGGACGGTAATTGTCCGGTGTCACGGCGGGACGGGACGGTAATTGTTCGATGTCACGGCGGGACGGGACGGTAATTTTCAACGGGAGAGATTTTATCGGCGGGACGGGACGGTAATTTTCAACGGGAGAGATTTTATCGACGGGACGGGACGGTATGTGACGACCGTCAGGGAATTTGTCGGCGGGACGGGACGGCGGGACAATTTTGACGGCGGTTATACCGTCCCGTCCCGTCCCGTCCTGCCGTTACCGCCGATACCGTCCCGCCGAAATACCGTGATAAACCTTGAATAATATGAACCACTCAACGCCTAATTCTCTCTACAACAACAAAGTGCAGATTATTATCGTATCGGTTCCCGATCTTTAACAATCTTCTCCTCCTAAGAAAACGAACGATACAAAAGTCTGGAGGTGCTATTGGTTCTTTTTTTTAAATCATATATATATATTTTACTTTCCCCAGCCTAACTCGTAGGAGGTTTTACCCTCAATAAATTTCTGTACAAGCCGTGGTCACAGGTGTCTACCCTTCTCCCCCCCGGTACGTGCCTTTATTCTTTGTCGCGCATCGTAGGGTTCAGTATTCCCACTGCTCGACGATTTTGATCGCATGTACACATAGCTAACTCACGCTTTCGCTGTCCGCTGATCAATTTTTAAGTGCATTAAATGTCTCTACAATGAGCACCGGTCGCCCCGGTGGTTCAAGTGGTTAACTTCGAATTCTACTTGTGTTTGAGTCCTGGGTTCGAGCCCCAGGTGGGTCGGACATTTGACTTTATTTGAAAAAATAAAAATAAAAAGGATTCAATTGTTGAGAGCGCCTTGCAGCGTGGGTAGGCACAATTCGATGCGAGTCGACGAGGGAAGAAAAGGCTAAAATCTTCTCGCGATGAGAATGAAGGCACGTACCGTAGCGGGAAGGGGGTAGAAGAGCCTGCTATGTGACCCCGGATCTGAGTCACGAGTTGGAAGGAGAGAGAGAAGAAGATGTGCGAAGATAATGAATGGGATGAGCAAAAAATAAATAAATAAATAAAATAATACGAACATGCACTCGGTGAGACTTTAAGCCACGAAATTGATCTTGATAAGCTCGCGGACCACCTACCAAGCCACCACGATGTGTCGTATAGTACTGAAGCATTAACATATTAAATATAATTAATAGTGTACCTGGTACCAGGTACCAGGGTAGTAGTAGTGTAGATTGCAGCCACATTATTATCAAACAAGAAATACTGCCTGAGCCAGCTTTCCTGGTTCTTGTGTACGTATGTACGTGTTCTAATATTAATATAATAGGATTGCTTGCAAAGCTGAGTATCATCAACTACCAGGTATTAAATATAATCAGTCGAATTCACAGCTGACAACTGACGCATTTCATAATTTTACACACATACCTTGGTACATGTTTAATGTTTTAAAAAAACTAAGAAAGTACGTCAGCTGTGTGACTTCAACCGATCGGCAGATCGGTCGACACTCAACTTTGCAAGCTGCGTGAACCATTCGCGCGTTTTGCAGAGTATTCTCGGAACAAGAATGAGAGAGTGTGAGTTTTGTACGTACGTAAGAAGTTTAGCCAATCAGATGATTGCAGTGTTTCACGGTAGCATGGATCGTAGCCCTCGGTACACACACCTTGTCTGGTGCGTATAGCCGCAACCTGCACGTAACAGCGCAGTGAAGCAGAGGCAAAGCTACAGATCCAAGGTGTGATACAGACTAATACTTTGAGTTCAGGATGTCCGACGAGAGCAATCGCTACTGCTGCATTATTTCCCTAGCGATTGACTACTGGCCGGTGACTCCCCTGGATGCCACCAGGGTCGACGAGACGATAATACCTACAGCAGGCTCTCGACTTCCAATTGATGTTGGCCAAGTGCCTATCAAGATCGATTTCGTGAGTTCAAGTCTCTCCGAGTGCATGCTCGTAGGGGCTTTTCCTTGCATAAACAAAATAGTTAGCGGAAAGCGTGAGAGCGTGAGTTAGCTACTCTCGATGGAATCGACGAGCAGTGGGAATGCTGAACCCTATATGTGCGCGACCAAAAATAGGCACGTACCGGGGGGGAGAAGGGTAGACACCTGTGACCACGGCTTGTCCAGAAGCTCGTTGAGGGTAAAACCTCCTATTAATACGAGTTAGGGTGGAAAGTAAAAAAGTGACGACTACAAAAAAAAAAGAAAAAAGTACCATTTCATAAATAGGTGTCCTGTACAGCAGCATTGAGTAGAACCAGAACTTCAAGCTGCGTGAACCGTTCGCGCGTTTTCAATTCCCCCCCCGAGATTGACTACTGGCCGGTGACTGATCGTATTACACAGTAGATCAGAGTTGTTCCACCGATCTCCGATCCATATCTTTTCCATTCCGCTGGGCAAATAAAATTATACGCCACCTGGCTGTGACCTAAGGCCGGCGCGGGAAGAGGCTTGGCCACGAACGCTCATTAGCAGCCACATGCGACGAGAAGCCTCAGGGAAGCCTTGTGAATGACAAAGCCTTGTGAATGACAAGCCTCGACCCGATACCCACCAGCTATGAGGTACCTGGAGGTCATTCGTTTCGTGTGACGCATGCTCTGCTGTTGCATTATTGAGTGCGTACGGGTATGAACGGTGTGGTTAGGGCTAGCCACGTGCCAAGATTCGAGGCGTTCAAGATGAATACGCACGAATCGGGACCGCAAAAGGCATTTTACGGCACCCATAAAGGCACAGCAGCAGATCCTCGACATGCAAGGTATGACTGACCTGTGCGGCTGTGAGTTGAGTCCTGGTGTAGAGCTCAGTGCGAGCAGATGGGGTGCGAAGCCACGGTCTAAGTACCCTCGGGTACACTTGCGTAATAGATCTGGAACACAGTTTTCCAGCAGAAAAAGAGGCGTGAGGTACAGGGGAGGATAATGACAGTCCCGCAGGTGTGAGAGGCTATATAATGCACCGCTGCTTCCGATCGCTGTACGTATACGCACGTACCTGGTATAGCATTTTGGTAATACTCTGTTTGGCCACCGATGCGGACTTGGGCGCCGCCTTGGAGTTCGTCACGGTGACTGCAAGCAAAATGTCGCGAGTGCGACGTGCTAGCACAGAGCAGCTTCGGACACTGCTGCTCTCAATTATAGTTTGTTTGATGAACGAGCCGAGACCTGACGTTACGACCAGTGTATTGCGAAGGTGTTTGTTGTAGTGGGATCAGCATGACCGTGCGACAGCAGCGAGATGTATGTGTGGCCCCACGTACAGGAGGACTACAGCGCTGGATAGATTTAGGCTCGATTGTTTTCGATTAAGGAGGAATGGGTGCCGGCCGAACAGGTCCTATACTCCGCTAGGCTGGTGTACGGGGCATACCATGTACCAGGTATACCTGGTACATGACAAAGCAGCTACTGTAGGAGCCACATGTTTTACTACTACTGGGACTTCTCCTTTTTTTCTTTTCTTTTTTAATGACGAGTTGGGTATCGATCGATCTGCCGATCGTTTGAACTCACAGCTGACGCACTTTTTTAGTTTGACGCGTTACGCATGTATGTACGCAGCTTGCGAAGCTAAGTACGTATCAACATTTAATCTGTCGAACTCACAGCTAACACACTCGTACCTGGATACCTGGGAATGTGGCGATGAGTTAATGTGAGAACAACAACAATTAATTTCAGCCTTTCATGAAATGGTACCGACCAAAACCAATGGGAAATCGAGCCTGCTGTAAGTACTATCGTCTCGTCGACCCTGGTAGCTTCCAGGGGAGTCACCGGCGGCCAGTATAGTCAATCGCCGGGGAAATAATTGAAAACGCGCGAACGGTTCACGGATATTGCAAATTCGATTATCGACCGATCGGTTGAACTCACAGCTGACGCACGTGCTTTTTAATAATTTCTTAACTACAAAAGGCACGCCAGCTGTGTGAGTTCAACCGATCGGTTGGTACTCAACTTTGCAATCTGCGTGATAAAACCCGTTCGCGCGTTTTCCGTTTTTTTCCCCGCGATAAACTACGAAGTACTGGTCGATTACTCCCCCCCTTGATGCTACCAGGGTCGACGAGACGATGGCAAGCCTAATATTACTAGCACTCGCTTCCAGACTATATTTCCAATTGATTTCTGCCAGTACCATTTCGTGTGCCTGAAGACGGAAAAAAAATAACTCACTCTATTTTCAGTACGAATTAATTACATTGAAATTCAGGTCAGATGGCAACTGTGAAGAATCGAAAAATAAATAGTCAAGCCAAGACCCTCGAAGATTTTGATTTTTCTACGAGTATTGTGTATTGTGTGTATGATTTCTCATCATTTCGATCTTAACGAGAGCTGTTTTTTAGTTTTTTTTCGGTAATTTCCCAAAATTTCGGTGTTTCTTGGTTTTTTCCTATAGGAATATACCGAAATTTCGGGAAAACACTGAAAAAAACTGAAAAACACTCCTCGTTAAGATCGACCCTTATTTGTACTTTGCTTTCGAAGTTGTATCATATTAATGCGCAACCCCCCGCCCGGAGAAGGGAGGGTTGGAGAGGGGGTGATCCCCCGGGGCTGCCCCAACAGCAACCCCACGCTAACATCCGTATACTCGAGTCAACTCCCAACCCAACTGGCGACATAGAACTCTCGACGCCAGCTTCCCTCGACCCAAATGGGAGTTGATCCTATTTACGGATATACTCTTGCGACCCTTTTCCCCCCGACTTGCAATATCATAGGGAACGCATGTAATAACACACTTCTCCAAAGTTTCACTTCTGCCTGGTCAAATCTAAGAGCGAATTAAGTCGCCCCCACTCTGTGCCCTGGCCCGGCTGAATCCCACCGCTAATTCCTTCCTGGGCCACAACGTCGGCTACCCAACTGGCATCCTTTCCCTGACTGCGAACATAGGTTTTGTACGCATCGGATGCCCATCGGCCCTCACGCTGCAACACCTCTGGTGTCGCCTCCCCGGCCGACAAGTGGGTTGCGCCTCCAATCCTCAGAGAGTGCAAAGCGTACTCCTCCGCCCGCACGACCGCCAACGCAACCACGTTTCGCAAAGCTGTCGTCGCTTGCTGCTGTGTCCACATGGACCACTTGCCATTGCCAACGCCAAAAGCGGCAAGGGGGGCCGACGAGGGAAGAAACAAACAGCAAGACAACAATTCGATCATGAGATCGACAGCACCGCCACCGTCGCCCACGCGCAACGCCGGAACACAACGTACGCTCGTCAAAACCGCCCCTTCCCGCAGTTGGTCCCCTTTCGACCCACGAAACCTAACCTCGACGCGGTCTGCAGCAGACCACTGCGACGCGGTGAGCTGAACATTTTCGTGAAAAAACGCTACATCGGCCCGTCGCAAACAATAAGTTTCGTGCACACGCGACCGAGTTCCCGCAAATATTTCTGACGCGCGAGTAAAAAAACAAAAATAAGCACAGAGGGCAAGCCACAAGACGCGACCCCCGTCTGCCATGTGGAAATCAATGTTTCGCCCGCGATCAACATTTCCCACGAAACAGGCCGACGAACGGTTACTTGGTTACCAGCGTCGGCATGATAACGAGCGGCTTCTGAGGGCATTACCCAAAACAGGATAAGTAGTGTCCAGTTCGAACCCTCGTGAAACCCGATGGAAAAACTTGATCGCTGATAAATGGCTCTCGATGGTTGCCGACCGCAATTTCTTAGTGGCAAAGGCGTACGCTACTTACTCGAACAAAAATGCCACACGTTGGTCATGTTGTCTCCGCAACGCTCTAGGAATACAGGCATGTCACAACGTACCCGAAAGTCTACCCATGCGCCAAAATGCCCCTGATAAGTGCGTTCAGACGAGGTCGCAAGGGCATTTCGCATGAGTTCGAGGCCAACACGAAGTACAGAGGGATGCGCCCGCACCCCCCAGGTCTTGCTCCTGCGACGGAATGTCGGGTCGAACAGCACGCAAATTAACGAGGACGGAGGCACAATCCCACCGTGAGATACCATCAGCGGCCACGTTAAAAATTCCACGTACGTGTTTTGCGCTAAAGTGCCAGCCGGAGGACAATTCGAGCACCCCAAGGAGACGCATCAATGCGCCAGATCTCGGCTCCTTCCCCCCTCGACAACGCCGCACCCACTCGACGGCTGCTTCGTTGTCGCCACGTAACAACAAACGGTCCCCCATGGCGAACGGGCGTTCATCACACGCAGATACGAGAGCCCATGCAGAAACTACCATGCCCAGCAGTTCTAGAAAGTTAGTTGATATATCGTTCTCATCTGCAACGGACTTACTCGATCCAAAAAATCGAGACCGCTCCCCTGCGTCTAGCTCGTATCGCCAATACACCCCAGTTTCCAAGCAAAACCCCCCGATAGCGGTTTTAGACGCGTCCGAAAAAAGAGTACGTCTAGGGGTGCGCTCATGCAACTTGTACATAGGAGCCGACAAGGTTCCTCCGCGCGCGTCCAACCCTTCCTCAACGCACCACCGCCAGAACTAGAGGTCACCATGGAACTCGCGTCCCAGGGCGAGACGCCGCCCGGGGTTCGCCATACGGCAATCGAAATTAGCTCCGGCCGCAATGCGCGGCATACCAACCGAAGCTAACAAGCGGGTAACGAAAAAACGTCCCGGACGTACAGCAAAGGAAACATGCATGAGAAGGCCAACGAGCTGCGACACCTGCTTCGCAGAAGCAGATGCACGAGACGAGGGCCACTCCTTGAGGCGTTTATGGGGCGGCAACGTGACCGTACGCACCTCAGTATCACTGATCCATCCCAACACTTCCAGTTGCGTGTCCCAGTTAGTAATTTTCTTGGCTGACAAGAGGGGCGGATCGGAAACACCACGTTCGACAACAAGCGAAAATGGTCCGACGCCAGTTAATGTACAGCACGCAAGCAACGGCGGCCGTCCGGCCACCATTGCAACTCGACGACAATGCCATCGTTCGTAGTACCTCACAAAAAAAAATGCTCCCGGTGTTGCCCCCTGAACCAGGAACGGGCCCACAATCACTCGGGATAGCAACGACCCGAACCCCCCGCGGCGGGAAGAGTTCAACGTGCGCAACGGCGGCAGCCCCTTGTTGGGAAACGTCTGCGCCATGGAAGGTAGAGTGGGTGTGAGCATGCTCGAGCGCAGATGCCATCAACCCCCAAAACCCAGGACTATTACGCCAATCAAACTGTAAGCGCAAATCCACGACAACGTGATCACCGAAAACGTATCCAAAATTCGGTGCGCCTGCCGGATCAACCAAAACCTGCCGAAAGGCATCTTTGACATCCACACGGCACAAAAGGATTCGAGCGCGACTAACGGACGTCTGTCGCAAAAGCAAAACCCGTAGCAGCACAACACGAAGCACATGACCGAGCTCACACGATGGTGTGGAGTCAAAGTCAGTGTCACCGATAACGCTGGTTCGACCGCCCTCGCGCGCAAACGTAAGATCGCGAATAATCCTTAATTTGTTCGAGAACGACACTCTACGGTGAAATGCGAAGACCCTGAATCTCGTCTGCACATCGCAAATCAAACACCACCGCTCGGCCGTGCACCACGTCTGCGCATATCTTATTGTGGATAGCCCCAGTATGCGTGGCGACGACCGGGTGATTACCATACGCGAGTTCTGTGGTCAAATCCCCCCCCCGTGCGACGCCGACAGGCGCGCCCGGCGCCAGCACGCGAAGCAACAAAGAAATACGAGGGAATTCCTTGATCTCACCAAACCAGTGCTGTACGATGGCAACGTTAATATGCGGAGAGAAAAATGAGGAGCCGATGGTGACAGAAAAAAGTGCACACTGCCTTGACACTGTCGCAGGAGTGAGGAGCTGAGCGACGCGACCTGATCGAGGCTCGCTGAGCCTCGCTCAGGCACCGCCTGCACCACTACCTCCCGAGCGGCAAGCCACGCATCTACCTCATCTACTCGCAACGCGTCCAAACGCACGTCGCCGACCGCACCTTGCACGTACACTGTGTCAACCGGCAAATATCTCGCACGCACGCCCACACCCGTACCTCTCTTTGAGAAGGGAGCCGAACCCGGCGTCACAGCAGCGCGGTCGTGCCCGACACCGCTATCACCCGCCAGAGCTCCTAACGCACGCCTACGCAACCCCCCCGCTCCTTCGCGGGTGGTCAGCCGAGTCCCCGCTCCACGACTGGCGACGTGCGCCGTCGCTGCTCCGCCACCGGTCCGCACCGCCGCCGCCCCCCCAGGTGTTGGCCCAACCGACAGGAAGGGCCCGTGTCTTCATCCCGAACCAGAGCCACCACCACACCCCGACCCGAGCTTCAGGAGAGGAGGAGTCGGCCGGGGTATTCGCATGCATGAATTTGCAGTCGGAGTACCGGCATTGGCCCGTGGACGCGAACGTCCTACACAGCGCGGCGCTCTTCTTTCTGGTCGGACCCGTCTTGGCGGGGGCGAGGCTTAGGCCCCGCTTGGTTGCCCCATCCCTGCTGTCGCGTGGAACTTGGAGACCTTCGGCGAGATTCAGAACGTCGCCACCGGAGGAGCAAAAGTTGCGTGTACGACTAAACGCGGGGGCAGGCGGTGCGTCAAACACGGCGTTGAACTGAGGGGGAACAGTCAATGGACGAACATGCTGGGCAAACCTCATGAGGTCATTCACCCACAGGCGCAGGTCGTCGTTCACCAATTCGCTCATAACAGCCCGCGCCGCGGAGCCGGAAAGCAAAAGGATGTTGCTTAGAGTGGGGCGGCGAAGACCGGCCGCCGCGGATGTGAAAGAGGCGTCGACGGGTGCCAGTCGGTCCAGGCACGCGCGGTCGTCGGCGACGTCAGCCGAGAGTTCCACTGTAAGAACCGCCATAAGCGCCTGGCGCAAGAGGTCCAGGCGGTCAGCGACAAACACTAGGTGGTCGACAGGGTGGTCGGCACGTGGCCCATACACGCCCACGTCAACGTTGCTGACAGCGCGAAGCTGAGCCGCCACCCCCGCCGTAACGTTGACGCTCTCCCCCACAAATGGCTGAATATCTGCGGCCGACTCGCCGAGGTTCGGGGGCAAGCGTCCCCGAAGCAGCCAGTGTTTGCGTGACGACATTTTCTTCCAAACGGCCGTGTTGTCTGTCAGCTGTGATTTCTGGGCATGACACTCCCTCGCGTCCCCGCTGTCCCGTACGGGAGGCTCACGATCGGCAAAGCTGTCCACAAACTGCTGAATAAGGACCTCGGCGTCGGCGGTCTTGGATGCGCCGCCGGCGACGGCGTCCCGAAGGCTCGCAACAGACAGGAGCGCGTTGTCTAGAGTTGACTTGACGCCGAGGATCTCCGTATCCATGCGGGAAAACTCGGAGGCCACCTGGTTCTGCCAATGCCGCACATCAGCCGTCGATGCCACTCCCCCCGAGACTGCCGGCATAGGACCAGCCGTAGCAGCAGTAGTAGCAACCGCAGCAATAGTAGCAGCAGCAGCGTTGGCCTGGCGAGAGGCCGCAGCAGCGTTGGCCTGGCGAGAGGCCGCAGCAGCGTCGGTGACCTGGCGAGCCTCGGCCTCGGCTCGTCCAGCAGCAAACAACGCAGCCTGCACATCTCGCGCCGCAGTAGCCGCGTTGGCCTCGGCCTCCGGCGACTTGCTCTCGTCGGACATCCTGAACTTAAACTAGTCTGTATCACACCTTGGACCTGTAGCGTTGCCTCTGCTTCACTGCGCTGTTGCGTACAGGTTGCGGCTACGTACCAGACAAGGTGTATGCACCAAGGGCTACGATTCAGCATGCTACCGTGAAATTCCGCATTTATCTGATTGGCTAAACTTCTACGTGCGTACAAAACTCACATACAAAACTCATATTTTCTCATTCTTCCGAGAATACTCTGCTTTTTTTGTTTTTTCAACATCACTTTCACTTTCCAGCCTAGCTCGTAGGAGGTTTTACCGTCGGCGAGCTTCTGGACAAGCCGTGGTCACAGATGTCGTCCCTTCTCCCCCCCGGTACGTATTTCGTGCACTGAAATAGCAGATCGCACGTGAGGGTCGGGGTACAACACATAATCGAAAGTTGATTTATTATATATAATAATAGCAGTTCACACGTGACAGGCACACCAAGACACTGGAACTCTTAAATCCCCTCCCCTATCCGGGTTATATAGTATCAGTGCGCAGAATGATTATGTAAAGTGTCCTGTTGACCCGGGTAACATCCAGGGGAGTCACTGGCCTACCAGGTACCAGGTATATCCTAGACAAGGAAATACATGGTACCTGGTATAAAATACGCGCGAACGGCTTATCATACACTTTGTAAATTCAATAAAAAATGGGGTATAGACGAGACGTATTACGCAGCTTGCAAAGCTGAGTATCAACTATTCAATCAGTCGAACTCACAGCTGACGTATTTTTATAATTTTAAACTATGATACCCGTAAATGTCCCAGCGGCGAGTCAAGCACCATTTCAAGCGGTAAGTAGCACAACTCCTATCGTGCTAGATAGCACACAGCACACAAACACCCTCAGACGATTGTCGAAGCTGATACCTCGACAACGGGGAGAGCGACAAAATCGGCGAGCGCAAGCGTCTGTGTCTACAAAAAAGACGTCTCGTATGGAAAGATGTATTTCCAAAGTCGTCATGTTGTGTGCGCGTGCTGCAGTTACCTGGTACCAGTACTGTACCACGTACCTGGTAGCAATTACTGCAACAGCCTGGTACAACTAAAACACCTCTGGTATGATACACATGTCATAGAAGTGCAGTCGTTGCGATGAGGTTGGGAGACCACGTTGTTGGCGTAACCTGCTTGCTGGGCTTGTCCCCTGTCTGTGCTGCGCTGAACCATTGATGCTATAGCGGTACGAATACTGACGCACGAATAAACACCATCGCTCTCGCATCGCTTGTCAGTAAAATGTAGATTGGGCGCGTTTACAGAGCCACAACACCAACAACGTGTTCGAGCTCGTGATCCGGACAACCTGCCCTGAGATACGGCAAAGCACCGCGGTAATCGCTCCCGCAAACTACAATTTATATACATATACTTGGTACGAAGCAAATATGTAGGTTAAGATCCTCCAGATCGCCAGATCGCAGGTTAATAGCTAAAATGAATATGCTTGCACAATAAGTTCCTTTATATTCTCATCGTTCTCATCTCCATGTTTCGGGGACTACAGCACGTTTTCTCTGTCCGTCCCAAAACGCACGATATGTCTGGTCAAGATAGGGGACGCGTCTCTTTTTGACTGGTTCAGCCCTTGCATGTATGTATGCGCCTCCCAAGTAACGCGTTTCCCTCTTCCCGTATCCCTCAACCATGGATCCTGGGCCTTTTTACAGGCTGTCCATTGGAACACCATGACACCATGGTGGGCAGCGTGGTTGTGTGCTGAAATGTCCGTTCCTTCAACAAGTGGCGGGCGAGATACGTGTAGTAGCCCGACGTGGCGAAGGAAAGCAAATTAGGACCTGGTAGGCGCTAATATCGCCCCCTACGTACGTAGGATAGATCTGGGAGTCTCTCACACAGCAGTTTCATCAGCCCAAACTACGGCGAGCGGGTAGAGACTGTACCTCGTCTGGACGTCATCAGCGAGGGGGGGGCATTGCCACGTACACAATCAGCGCCGTGCTGATATGCGCGTCACACACCAATAACGTTTCGTACTGTAGCCCTGTCTCCCGCGGAAATTCAGGTCACACGGCATCGATAGGCGTTCAGCCGTACAAGACGTCCGGCTAGTGACTTTGGGGGGAAGCACCTGACAAATGCTGCATTAAACGAACGAGGGAGGGCTAAAGGCACCGCAAAGGCGTCGCATTTAGGGCCTTGTTTTAATGCCGGCTGGAGCCACTCGCGGAAGCGCCTACCCAATTATTTTGTCGACCCCTCCGGGACCCCGAGATAGTGACGAAAACAGCACTGATTTTGGTGTTATCAATCATTGAACCGTCTACGACCAGCAGCGTGAGCACCCAACAGCAGTAGGGGTAGGATCATGTAGCGCCCGTGCCGGACGACTCCTTCCCTGTACCTCGGACACCAACCATTATATAATCCCCCAATCACGCAGGGACCGTTGATGTAAATCGTCAAATTTCGGCTCCGAATTCCCAAGAGGGTTAAGATGTCGCGATAAGCACCGCCATGCCCCGCCATGGCTGGGATGCTTTGCTCCTCTTCGCCAACAGCTTATGGATAATCCCGTTTTTGAGTGAGGCCCAGAGCCGCTTGGGAGAGTGGCTTAAGCTCGGTAAACGTGGTGAAACCGGGGGTACTGCCACGGAATCGAGCGGTGCGCGTGTCATGCATGATGGCGTAGTATCGTCGGACTCTCAGGCCGATATAGCTTATGTTCCTCGAACGGCTGCTGAGATATACTCACACTCTAAAACATCATCTATTGTTTCGTTCTCAGAATAAACAGGGCCATGGACCGTCTGGCGCTCATTCACACGCTCAAGCTCTTTCAGTTCACTTGCAAAGACTGCCACCTGCATCCCCGTTGTTCCACACAGCCTGCGAAACGTACGCCTGATCCATCCCCTAGCTGTTTCAGTCGGTATTTTTCTGGTGTAGGGGAACACTGCCGGCAACGGGACGAGCTGTATAAGAAGCTGGGGGGGGTGGAGAAAGGTTGTGACCGTCTACTCACATCCCCGTAGTCTCCGGGTTCAATTCGCATTATCCCGCTTGCCTACATGCCGCGTCCAATTCTGGAAACCCCTCGGATCCTTGGAGTACCACCGTAGCATCCTCTCCAGCTGGTTTAGCCGGAAGCCACGCGATATCCTAGACGGTGGACTCAGGGTATTTCTATGACGACCAAGCAGAAAAAAGAAAACCCGGCCCATTTTTTCCCCCGATAGGAAAGTCCCCCCCCAGTACGCACGCTACATGCGTCGCCTTGCTCACTTAACGCGGTGTACACTGTTGCGCCCCCTCCAACTACGTTTCCGAATGCTCGCTAGACCCCTAAACTCACTGCAGCTCCCCCGATGTACACTACCGGTGCCACCTTACACTATTGTGCCAATCGATAGGAAAGATCACAATCGTCGCGCCTCCAAGATGAAAACTAGGCAAAAAACGAATGCCAGAGATCGCAAGGAACCCCGGTCCATCGGACAATAGTCTCCTATTGCCCCCTACTCCCGCCATAGATACACAGGTCGCGGCGGTAAGGCGGGATGGCAGGGTCTTTTTTGCATGATTTCAACATAGCAATCACATGGCGCCTACCCAAACAATGAACTCCTTCAGATTCGTAGTGCCGTTGCCGAGCTAAATGGGTTAGTTTTCACAAGTGCTGCTGGCCTAGAACAACGCCCCCGGCGGCATCCGGCTCATCCTTCCCAGCTTAGAGCAAGCGCTTCCAGAATCGCCAGCCCGGAGCAATAGCCTAAGATGTTCCTCGCCCATCAACCCCCCCCGAAGCCCCGAAGCCGATACCACCAAGCCAGGTACGCCGGTGTTGCGCGTGACCGTAACCGAAGGTGGGTCCCGCACGAGCTGCTCGATCTTCGGTCGGTTGTTCGGGCGGTGGCGCGAAATACGGAGAGAGGGCGCGATAGACACGGGAGTGGGCGCACGTGCGAAATATCACAATCGTGGGCGCGGGCACAAAAACGCGCGCCCATACACGCAGCAACGTGCCAGAGTGACGGCGAGAGGGAGGGAGAGGGGGAGAGAGAGATAAAGGAGAAATGATGGCGAAGAGGCGCGCCCGCGGCCCCGCCTTCACCTTCACACTCGGAACCATCTCATTTCTGATGCCATCCGCTCTTACCTATCGTTGTCGGCAAAGCGGAGGCGCCATTACGGCGAGTAAAAGTTATAGACCTGCCCGGGCGGCCCCTAGCGTCCCTTTCCGCCCTCGACCGGCTTGATGACTTTCGTGCCGATCGGGAACCTTCTCTGCGCCTCTTTCTACTCTGCGCGGGGCGTCTCCTCGCCCCCTCGTCTCGGGCTGCCGGGCTGCTCTGCTCGCTGCTTGGATCGTACAAGTTCCACAACGCGTGAAACGCATCCAACTGCAGCGGAGTGAAGCTGTCCAGTGACTACGCATCCAAGACCCAGTCCGACACCATCCTGTCGAGGTACCGGCCGCGGTACTCCCATCTCGCGACCCCGGTCGCGGTGACCACCCGCCTCCTGTCCAGCAGCGTGTGCATTGGTGCTGCTGTAGTCGAGAGTACCCTCCGAGCCCCAGATCCGCCCCCCACGCCATCTGCGCGAACTCATTTTCCATGGGGTGCGGAAGATCGGACGGCCTCGTGTAGAATGGCTTCAGCGATGCAGCGCACAAAATCCTGGATCGCGTCGTCCTGCCCTCCATCTCGATGACGACGACCAGGCCCTCAATCACCACCTCCACCACCTTGCATGGACCAGTCCACTTATTATGGACCAGTTTAGACCCCATACCCTGCCGGTGGATGCGGCAACGCGTCCCCCCTCGAGGGGGGTCTACCCGAGCTACCCCCGGGTACTGCCATGGTCATCCCACGACCCGTTGGCGCCACCGCTGACGAGGTATGTTTCTCTGTACCGCCGTCTCCCCTCAGACGCTGCCCGGCCACCCCCGTTGACGGTGAACGCGCTGACGCCGTGCGAAGAGGAGGGGCCGGAGACGTCCGAAGTGCCTGCACCGCTCGAGCCACGTGGTCGGGGAGCGGACGAAGCCGCACGGACGGCGCGGACGCACGCGTTGATCACCGAAGCGCCACCGCCGGCGTGCCCACCTCTACCGCGGCAAGCCTGTCGTGAAACGCGAGCGCGCCCAGCTGCCTGTCCGTCAGGCCCTTTTCCACCGATGTCTGCAGGGAGGCGGCGCCGCGGTGAGTCTGGGGGGTGCTGTCAACAACGGCTCCAAGCAGCGAGGGCGAAGGGGGCGGGCGTGGTCTCGGCGTGCGTGGTTTCTGCGAGCATGGTTCGATTACGTGCGGCGTGATCATGACTCTCTTCTCGCACACCCCTCCCGGGTCTACCACCCCTTCCTTTGACGGCTCGAGTTATCTCAAAGGGAAACTATTTAACTCAGGCCCTTGTGGCCCGACGGAAGCGTCGGGCTCGCCGGAGGTCGCCTCGCCGGGGAATGAATCATAGATGGAATCCCCAGCGGGGCCTGGTCTGAGCAGACGAGACAATGTGTCGGGGAGCTGGTGGGAAGAGCTCGCCGTCCATTGCATGGTTATGTCATAATCGGCCAGGCGCAGCGACCAACGGCACAGCTTGGGATTGAGGTTGCGGCTACGGAACAGCCATGTGAGCGCGGAGCAGTCAGTAACGAGCGTGAACGGTCTACCCGCTAAGTACGGACGAAAGTGTGCCACTGCCCACTGCAACGCCATGCACTGTCTAATCGTGCCCCCCCTCCGTGAATCGGTCGCAGACCGCCGGTGACTTGCGAAGGCGAGGACTCGCTCCGCTCCCTTGTTCTCCTGCGCTGGCCGACACCGCCCCCCACGGCGCTGGCATCCGTGTGCAGCACAAACGGGCTGTCCCAAATGAGTCAGGCTAGGATGGGGAACGGCTTTAAGGAATACTTGAGGGCCAGAAAAGCGTGTTGATGCAGTTCCAACCACGGGATCAGGCAGCGCCGGGAGGGTTTAGAGGCAAAGACCTTGTTGCGCAGCATATCGGTTAGTGGCGTCGCCAATACGCTGTATCCTAAATCCGGCGTCCCCGGTGGCTTGGTAGGTGGTCCGCGTGCCTATCAAGATCAATTTGGTGGGTTCAAGTCTCACGGAGTGCTTGCTCGTGGCTTTTTCTTGCAAAAACAAAATTGAATAGCGGAAAACGCGAGAGCGTGAGTTAGCTACATTCGATGAAAATCGTCGAGCAGTGGGAATGCTGAACCCTATGCGCGACAAAAAAATAAAGGCACGTACCGTGGGGGAGAAGGGTGGACACCTGTGACCACGGCTTGTCCAGAAGCTCGTTGAGGGTAAAAACCTCCCAAGAGTAAGGCTGGAAAGTAAAAGTGATGTTGAAAAAATAATCCTTCGACAAAGTGTCTTAAGTACTCCGTCATGCCAAAGAACGCGCGCAACTCTTCGACCGTCGTGGGCGGGGAAAGTTCCGCTACTGCTGCAATCTTGACCTCCGCCGGTCTCATGCCCTATCGGTCCACTACCATGCCCACAAACTCCAAACTCGCTCGACACCACCTAGACGTCGCGAAGTTTGCCGAAAGTCCCGCCCCTTGCAAGCGGGCGAGTACTGCTTCTACTTCGTATGAGGGCAAGGTGTTGATCGAAATCCCCGCTGTAGATCAAAACGTTTTCGAGATAGTTCTCTACTCCGTCACCCTTCGAGTCCCCCAACAAGCCGGCGACCATACTGTCGGAGGCCGGCAGTAGCGTCTTTGAGCCGAACCCGCACCTCTCATTCTCCCACAGCTGCCCGAACGCGTCCCGGAACGCTCTTTTTTGGCGATCCGGCTCCGCGATCGGGAGCTGTAAGAACCCCGACTCCAAGTCAATAGAGGTGAACCACCCACTGTCGGCCAGCCGCTGAAAAATGCCCTAAATTTCGCCCAAGCCGCCACTATCAGTCTCCATACAGCTATTAAGGGGGCGGTAGTCCTGGCACAGCCGCAAGGTGCCGTCCTTCTTACGAAAATTCACGCATCGAGTGGCCCATGCGGATATGGTCTCCAATCCGTTAGCATAGTCTGTGCCTGTAAACACCGTGGAGCGCCTAAAGAGAACCCTCTGTGCAGGATTTCTATCCTATGTTGCTCATGCTCGTTGATGTTACTCCAGTTGATTGATGTTGCTCCTGCTGGACGAGGTTTCCCCAACGGTGTGAGGGGGCTCTTGGGGACGTTCCTTTTTTGTTTTTGTTCATTCCTGGGTAGACTCGTACCTGGTATCTATCAATACACCACAGCTAATAAGTAGCGACGCCACTAGCCAAACACTCCACTCACGAACGGGACATACATGGTAGAGCGGTCAATCGGCCACGGCTGCCTTCGGCATGCGGCGGTCCGGGCTCTCAGAGATTCGGTATGCACGAGTGCAGTCATCTCACACACACCTCGCATGCGTTCAACGGGGTTCAGTTCGATGGACGTGTCCTGAAGCCCGTATATCGCATCATATTTCTGCGTCGTGTTTTGGCACCAAGCCCTCTCTGGTTGATGTACAGGGGGGCGAGTTGTTTCCATACGCCGAATTCTCGTCTAACACGCCTATAGACGTGGAGGGTAACCACAGCGTAAACAGCAGTAGCGAACCCTAGCTTCGAGCAAAGATTTCGACGGCACGTGCAGCGGGAATGTCATGACTATAAGTCTGTCGTTCAGAGGAACCTTCGGTAGGTCATGGTCGGTTCGCTCCACGGTCCCCAGGCGGGACCGCGGACGGACACCGTGTGGGTCTTGCGGCTGCACGCCGTGGGAGGTTTAGTGTGGGTGGATGAGAGCTGACTCCGTCCCCCCGCGAAGGGCGGTGTCTTGCGCCTCCTTTGGCGCGAAGGGTGGTGTCTTACGCCTCGTTTGACAGAGTCCGGACTCTGCTGAGCTTCGGTATGCGTGAGTGTCGTAGCCTCACACACTCCTGTCGTGTGTTCAACACAGGTCTGTTTAGTGGATGGAGATATAATGCAGTCTGCCACGGCGCATAGTCTCTTTCTAGTGCGCAGCGCCGACCCCTCGTTAAATTTTAGCTTTGCAGCCTCAGGGGAGGGCTAGTCGCGGAGCTCCGCTAGACGAATTGATGCCCCCCATGCGGATCACACTAAATCATAAACACTGGGTATAAATCATAAGGGAAAGACAGCACCCGAGCAGCGAACCACACGCTCACTGATAATACAGGCATCGTAACAAATACAAGAGCAATTTCTACAACGAAATACCTATTTCGCTACCCAGCAACAATACGAGGCAATCCTCGCACACGAGGCATGGGACCCGCCCCCTCTGTGCGCCAGCGGGGGAGCGAGGGGTAAGGGCAGGGAGGTGAAAGGAATCGGTGAAAGGCGGTCCCACCGGTTTGCTCGCCAGAGGAACCGCAGAGAAAAACAGGGGGGCGAGAAGAGACGAATAAGATACGTTGCTTACGGCACGACCTACCGCATGATCGTCGCTAGACCCGTCCACAAGCTGAATATTTCGTATCCATGCTTGATGCCCATTCGTATACGGAAGCGCTTGCAGTCGTACAGGAACCCACAGCATGCGATACCCCTTATCTCAGGAAGTAGGTATCATACTGCTGTAAGTACGGGTCGCTTTCGCTCGCTCGTTTTAGTGATTCGATTTTGACGGTAATGTAGATAGGCAGGTAGTCATGCTCGGTGTTCGTCCGTGTACGCATCGACCGTACAACAGTAGTATTAATAGGGCTCGGCGTGTTTTGTCCATTTTCGTTGTGATAACTAGTTATTAATAGCTGCATGTGCGGTCTAGTCTTTCACTTCTCGTAGATTTCCTGGCATGCTGCGCTAATTTTCAACATCGTCCAGTGTTACGTTTTTCCTATGAACATATACTGGCATGCTGCACGAAATTTCAACGCTGGCTACGTAATGCTGCGTTTGCAATAATGTAACGGCAGAGTGCACGAACATTCAACAACGTACTAGCGTGTGTAGAACTTGTTAGCCGCATGTGCGATCTAGGTGTTCACTTTTCTTTACAAGGAACCGGCATGCCTCGTGATTGTTCAACAACGTCCGGTGTTGTACGTCCCTCTGGCCTATACCGGCAAGCTGCACGGAATCGCGAGTACGTAGCGCTGCACTGCTCCGACTGTACCGACATGCTTTAGGAACATTCAACTACGCACCAGTGTGCTGCACATATCTTTAACAATGCCTAGTATTGCCTGTTCCTAGTATAACGGAAAAATTGCCACGTTGTACCGACATTCGGCTCCCAAATTCAACAATGTACCGATACGCTGCACACATTTCCATCAATACCCAGCATTGCCCGTTCGCAGTGCTGTCTTGTCTGCTGTACCTCCTCATCGGGGGCCGCAGCTTGGAACCGTGGCAGCCACATTTGCGATACCGTGTTGCCTCACCCCCGCCGGAACTGCCCAATGCGCGATATTCATGTTGCCCCCCTGTAGTGCACGATGTTATTTTAATGCTATTTTCAACACGGTGCCTGCATGATGTGCAAATCCTTACGGATGTGCCCACCTGTACGTAGGTTTTGGTATTGTTATGGCGAGCTTATACGGGCGGATTGACTCCGGTTTAGGAGTGGGCTTGCAAAGTCGAGAAATTAGTATTTGGTTGAGATAGAATCATGGTAAGTATCCTATTGACATGCCTGTACGTAGATATGTTACAGCAGGTACGGGATATTCGTGATCTCCCTTGTGTAGGCAGTGCACGAAGGGGGGTGGTAAGTATCGCTAAATTCTGATTTCAGCTACAATACAGCTTCAATACTTTCCCTGACGCGGATCACCTAACTCTTACCTGACTCGACCGCCGAGTAACTTATGGGCCGAGCGCCAGCTGGTAGTGGGCACGCTTCGTTGTTAGGTAAGGCACTACTGACCACGTCGCCGTTCCTTGCCCCGCTCAAATTAACAACAGGGGGCCCTGCGCAGCCCCCTCTGCCTCCGGGATCACCCCTGCAGGATCCTTACCAAGAGCCGCCCCCCGGCCCGGTACAGCCCCCGCTGCCCCCGGGACAGCCACCGCAGGGACCCTACTACGGGCCGCTTCCCGGCCAGGTGCCGCCCCCGCTGCACCAGGGATCGCCACCGCAGCAGTGGCAGTCTCCCCTACCGCAGGACCGACCACAGCAGTGGCAGTCTCCTCTGCCGCAGGACCCGCCGCAGCAGGGGCAACCTCCTCTCCCGCAGTGCACATCGCCTTTGCCCCTCCTCACAGAACGGCCGCTTCCTCACCAAATCCCTCTGACGGTGCAGCAACTCCTGACCCGTTACGGCTTACCAACACCAGCGGCACCAACGGCTCACGCCGCGCCGATGGGTGCAGGTGAGATGTGCGTTCCAAGGGAGTTGCAAGATCCCAACGAGGCAAGCATCAGGCGAATTCGGGGCAAGGTGCACAGCAAAGTCACGGGGCCCATCTACTAGGGGGCGTCCCAGGAGGTGCTTTCGATTTTAGCAACAGCGCGGTCTTGCTTCAAAGCAAGTGTGCGATGGTGCTCAGCGCGACGGTCGGCGGGGTCTAGGCGCTCACGCCAGATCACCCTTCTATCTCGGGCTTGTCGCATCACCGCCCCTCATCGGACCACATGACGCCGCTGCGTAGGGAGTCGTCCCAGAACGTCCTAGGCGACCATTTGGGCACGCATGATGAACTCTCGTCTACCGAATATGTCAAGGTGCCGACTATAGACGGCTCTTTTACTCATATCGAGGCGCGCAAGGTCTCCGCGAGCGAATGGTTGAGGAAGTTAGTGCAAAAGGGGTTGCAGCAGATAGGATCGAAGGAAGCAGCCGAAGCGGCACTGCACGCCGTCACGATAAGTGGCACAGAGGCGTGGAAGGCCGCCGCGTGCCGACTGGTGGTGCTATACCGGGCTTTTACGGCCGACCCGGTCCGTCCTCACATGTCAGAAGAGATATTTTTCTGGAGATATATCACGGAGGCGCAGCTGATGGCCTCCTGGAACGCCTTGTCCAACTGTTGTTGCCGAGCTTGTTCGACTAGTCTAGCTTGCAGGGGGTGGTGCATGAGCGATTCCTGCATACACACGAAGATATCCTCCCGCTGCAGGTGATTTTTTTAACCCCCTGGGTTGCACCAATGGTGTTTAGAGGCGAGAAGACCGAGGCATTTTATGTGGGAATGGTCGCCCTCGTGTCCACTCTCCGCTCGGTGTACCAGCACTCCCTCCGCGACTCACTTAGGGGAAGCTTGGGGGCGACACAGCGCCTCGCGTCCATAGGTGCTGAATCGATGGCAAGTACGCGGCACATTTTCCGCCAGTCGCGCGCCGATATAGCCGCGCTCCTGCGGGGGGGAGCTTCCAAGGGCAAGAGCAAGAACATGCTTCCCGCGATGGGTTGATACGAGAACAGCTTCGACGAGTGGAACCTCGGAGCCGTCGCGGCGATCACGAACCAGACGCCCTTCACGCCGGGTCAGCACGGGAGGCCCTTTGGGAAGGAGGGTCCCTCCGCGCCCCCCCCCCCCAGCTCGCAGGGGCCGCCCCGGTGGGGCAACCAAGTTACGGGTAAGGGGTGGGGTACCGCTTCAGCGGGGCCATCAGAGTTGCCACGGGCAGGACGCCCCGCGCCAGAAACGTGCCGCGTTCCTGTCAAGGCATAATATTGTTTTTCGTACTTGCGTTCCAGGGGGCCTTCCCCCACCAAGACTACCCCTTTAACCACGACGACTCTCTGATCCCCGCAGGCTATTTTAAGGCTCACGCCAGCAAGAAGCGTTCAATGAACCAGAGCGAGGGAGGACGCGAGGCGTCGCGCCCTAAGCGCAGTTACTACACTCTATCCGACGAATAGGTCGACCTTGTAGCCGCACACTTCGACGAGGACGTGGAATCGGCAGGCGGCGAGGGCGACGACGGGTGTGACGCTCGAAGACGGGCCCCGGGGAAGCACTCGCCCCCGGGGAACAATGTGGGTGCGCCAGTCACCCCGCCGAACGTGGGCACGGCTGTCGATGATAGGGTAGCAGCGACGCAGAACGGACGGCAGTCGTGGGTCCAGGGCAGACTCTGGAACCCTCGGAGAATGGCGGGGCGCATCCCGGTATAATAGGAACATTCATCGACACGGGCGCCGGGGGAGGCAACTACATTTCGCTGGCGGTTTGGGGCAGTGCTCAGTCATGGAGGCTGTGCAGGACGACGTAAACGTAGTTGTCGCAGCAGGGGGTCCCTGCAGGCTGCGGAGCCGGCAGGTAGCAAGGCCCCCGGTATGGACATCGTGGGATCGATGGTGTTGCCTATTGTTCTGCCCCCGGACGATAAGGTCCGGAACATCTCGGTAAGGATTGTGCGGAACTTGCCGTGTGCTTTTATCTTGGAGGCCAGCTTTTTCAGGTCGCACAGCAGCGTAATTTTGCTCGGGGAGGGCAAGAGTTTCCAGTCGTCGCCCGGGGCCCCGTGGGTGCCGTTCCAGTCGCGGAGCACGGCCACGAAGCATTCCTGGAACCGGTACTGCGCAATGCATCCCGCTGATGATTTACTCACACCCGCCTCAGCCCTCCGCTAACCCCATCGCTGCCGGCGTGTTCCGTGGGCCAGGAAGCATGGGAGGACGACGGGGCGTTGCAGTGGGAGTTGCGACTGTCGCGTCGGATGGGAGTTGCGGGATTTGTGGGGATAGCGGTCGAAAGGTACGTAAGGGCCCCCAGCCCAGCGAGCGACAGCTGGTCCTGCTCCAGCCGGTGGTGGGGTATGACACGGACAGCAGAGCGGTGGTAGGGATGGCGAGGGGGGTACAATGGTGGGAGCCGGGCACCCCTTTGTGCTGTAAGGTGGCCAACACGGGAAGGGCAGCCGTGGTAGTGCGAAGCAGGCACCCGATTGCGAAGGTCATCGCGCTTAACGTAAGGGATGAAGATCGGTTCCGCGCACTGTTTGTACACCCCCCCCCCTTTTTTTGTATAGGATGGGTTGGCGTCGGTTGGCAACGACACTGTAAAACATGCCGCTCACTACGTGAGCTAGACAACCAGGGTACCGTTTTTGGTTTTTGGTTTTGGCGGTCGCCCACAGCCGGTTGTCGAGCTGGATAATTTGTGCGAGGTAAAGAACCTTTACTTCGCACAATTGGGAATGGTCGTATCACGTAGTGTTCAAGGCAAGGCACCCAAGAGGCAGTTACATAGTACTCCCTCCCATTGCTGTCTCTGGAAATGTCTACACCGGAAATTAAATCAACTCATTGAAGCTGTCGTCCATATGCAAGTCCGCCTCAAAAGTGGTTCTTAGTAGGATGCAGCTCACCCTTCATGCGACTCGCCAGACACCTCACGGCGCTTCGCGCTTGGTGCAAGCAATGTCTGCCTGGTCGGTGAAAACCCGACATGCTTCGTCCCGACATTGTAGGGATGCGAGGGTCTATGGTCATACGACTACGGCCATGCATGAGATCGAGTACATCTCTCCTATCGAGTACACCCCCTCCCCCCCCCCTGACCCACTCCCAAAGCCGCCCGACGTCCCCTCGCCTCTGCCCGACCCGAATGACGACGAGACCCCGGCGCGCGGGGTGGCGCTCGCAGATGCGAATATCGATCAGCTAGCGTGGGACAGAAGAGCTAGCTGACCAGTGTACTGGGGCCCCAGAACGTTGCGGGGTTGTTTCCGGAGGACACGAAGAGAGTCCGGGCTTGTACAGTAAATTGTTGCGAATTCCTCTGATTAACGAAGAGTGTGCACCGACCCCAGCAAAGCAACAGCGCTTCTCGCCAGAGCAGGCTGATGCCATTCAGGGAGAGCTTAAGAAGCTAGCGGAGGCGGAGATTATTCACATTATCCCCCTTGCGTGCATTGCCCACTTCTATAAACCCCTCGGATCCTTGGAGTACTACCGCAACAGTACTGCAACCGAGGGCCGGCGCGCCGGGAGATTCGTGCCGCATTTTGTTGTCGTCAGGGGGCATCCAGTGTGTATCCCCCGGTTGCCTACTGTTGTTTGATATGGATCTTCCGACGGGTATGTAGAATGTGATTGCACGTTGTTGGGAAGATCGCGGATAGCAGCACTTTCTCTCCGGTTTTTCTGCTAACCGCACAGGCGGCCGGGACCCCCCCCCCCCCGCGCATAGTGTGACCGTAAACACATACTTGTGGGGGCATTGAACAACGTGTATAGCAAACCCCAAAGTGTGTCCACAACCTCTCTATTCGGTACGCCTAAACTACTTGTGTGCTACATTGTCCAATGTCCCCAGAAGGATTATTTAAGCTCACCTTGTGCATGGGGGGAGGCGGTCCCGGCCACCTGTGCGGCTACTAAAAATGGATGTCTCTCTTTTCGTTTGCGCCGGATGGCTGCTACGGCAGGGCCTGGGGTAGCACCTTCATTTTCTGAGGCTCCTTGATTCAGGAGCAGGAGCCGTTCGTCCACGGAGACGTCCGCATGTGACAGTGAGGTGGGCGTGCTAGAGGCATGGCGCGAGCCGCTGTGAGGCGGGCTCGTCAGCTTCTCTCAGATGAAACGTAGGTATGTGATGTTGAAGAGGTGGCGCTCTCGGGGCCAAGATATGAGGTAGACGAAAGGAAATACCAAACAGAGATGAGAAGAATGGTTGTGGGCTTGGTGGGTGCATCGTTCTTGCTGGCCGACCCACAGCAACGTCCCTCGGATGATGCGTACTGTACTCGTGAGCGCTCCTTGATGCTTAACTCGAGAGCTTCCCGGCTGCCGAAGATCGACGCTTGATTACCCAAGACTCCTTTTTAACAACTTTCGTATTCATAGTACGCCGCATATTCATGGCTGTCCTACATTACCTGCAATACCAATTGTTATTCGTACGTCCATGACTGAGTGCACCATTACTTGAATAGTACTCCTTATATTACTGAGTTTTGACTAAATAGACAGGCTGGTACGACGACTTTGCTACCGATCAGCGATTCGGTGGACTACTGCTTTTGTGGCAAAAGAGTACCTACACCAAAACTTGTCAACCAAGGATTTTCCACCAGTCATAATTCCAAGCTAAAAGATTGACCAACCAGATAACTGCGGGCACGAAGTATCATGGTTCTAAAACATTGACCAATCAGAAACCTCCGGGGAGCACGACATGTCTTTCCCTCTTTACCTGGCTTTCGATAAACAAGAGTAAGCCTAGCCCGACCAGTATTCCCATGGCCCAGGTATACAATGACTACATCGTGACAGGGTGATGTAAACCATTGGTCGGATTCCAATCGTCTTCCGGTTAGCTTCTGATCTACCTGTGGAACCCCGCCACTGACTTTGTTTTGGCAAAAAATATGCCCGTACCCCTATCGCAGCACGCGCCGTCGGCGAGGGTGATCGCATCTCACCCCGGGGCGTCAGCGATGCTGGCCCTGAGTGGAGCGTGGTCGTCATGCGGTACCATAATTCTGGAGGACCATACTTCCCCAAGACAATTGAGCGTGGCAGTATTTCCACGACATCTTATGGAAGACCCGCAACGGCTCTGGGGCAACCAATCGTTCTACAAAAGCGGTTCGATGGCTATTTCGACCATGAGGGCGAGATTCTAACGAGTAGTGCCTCAAAGAGGGAGCGTCATACAGAAAGGTTTCCAGAAGTCCACCCTGAAGGACCGTACACGCATATGCCATGCGAAAGTATGCATAAAATGTCTAAATCCACCTGAGGAAATCGAAGAACGGACCTAAGGTGCGGCGCTTCACGACCGCTCTCTTCCACTATGATAGGCTCATACCTTATACCAGGGTACGCTACAGTACACACACTAGACTTGCGCAGCTAAAAAAACAGGTTGAACGTGTACAACGTAGGATACAACGCGATCGGCGACCGGATCAAGATCGGATCACTCTATTCGTCCCCAAGCACATGGGGAGCCTCGTGCCTCCCATAGCCGTTCGATCAGCGCGGATACTGACTCAAGGGGAAAATTAGATGCCCTCCCCCCCCCCCCTCCCCGCCCGTCTTCCTCTTTTCATTGTTTGGTATCTCTGACCTACCTTGTGGTCGATGCAGTCTAACAGAATGGGGCCGGGTGCGAGAAGATCCTCTTCTGGCAGAGGATGGAGATCATTTTGAATATCCTCTTGCAGAGGAGGAGGACCATTTTCCAAAAATGATAAGACCCGCTTGCGAAGAGCATGGATACGACAGATATGATATAACTGCTATACTCGTAAGGTCTCAACCAGGAAGACTGGACTCCGGTCGGGATACAAGCGCCTCCATAAGTCAAAAATTCTGGGAATGTTCTTGATAACCATACTTCGTATAACCATAGTAGCCCAGAGTAGGCGAGCGAAGGAAGGTGGAAAGTTGCGGGGTTCGGCGTGGGATCAGGGTATTTCGTGGGCATCCACGGGGGTATCGCACGGAAAACCAACGCAAGTACGGCTATCGCAAGTCCTGCTATTGTACGCAGTACAGTACGTGGTACCTTTCCGCTTCGAGTCTAGCCACGCTCCCCAGGCGCTCTCTCTCCCTCCTTGCTTCTGCCGCTTCGGCTTCGCGTCTAGGCACGTTCCGAAAAGGTGCTCCCTCTCCGTCCTAATCTGAGCGCGTGTGAGTGTATAGGCGTGAATATTCTGACGATTTTGTCTTCTTCTGTCAAGTTGCTGTTGTTGTTGCTCGACACCCTACGTACATCGAACCAATTGGCAGCAAGCAGTAGCTCCTGGCTTCGCGTTTGTCCGTGCTTTGCTGTCGCTCCCTCTCTCCTTCGCAGTTTATTTTAGTAGCTTCCCCTCCCGACCCCTGCGGCGCCTGGTGCTTGCAGTGTACTGGTGCCTCGATGTCGTTGCCGTCTGAGAGCTGCTGTGTTCCAAATTTGGGCTCACATCGGAGTCACTGGAGTTGTTGGCGAGGCAAGGTAGAGGCTGTTCTCGAAACCCTCTGATTACCTGATACATTTGTTCGTCAATATGGCGAGCAGAAATCAGTCCTGTGCAATGTTTGCATGTGAGGGGAGCAAAGCGGCATGCAATCAATCACATCGTTGTGATATGAGTGAAGTACTCATGGGCTATAAATGTACTGTAGATAATATAGTCTGCAGTTTTGTATTCTCAGGAATACGAGAATAACCCAAAGAATGGATTAACCCGGCGGATATTCTGTTAGTCGAGAGTAACGTTTTTTTAGGAATGTTCTGTAGGGTGGATAGCCCGTTAGACGAGAGTGTTTCCCCTTAACGGAGATAGGACCATACCGTGAGAAGTTCTTATATCAGCAGAAGAACGATCGGTAGCCATAGGAAAGTTCTTTGGGAGTACATCAGGTAAGAGGAATTTAGGAGAGCTTGTGGCGTGGGGTGGGACGAGTATATCCGGGTGTCGAGTCCCTCCCCCCCTACCTCTCAGTTCTCTACCAGGGCACCTCCTTAGCTCTCGCCTTCAATAAAGAAAATCTTAATCAGAAGAAGCGAAGCACTGATTCTCAGCTGCCAGATACACCTGCGTCCCCTACCCTTACCATAACTCGACCTTTTCCTCACATCGTACCGCATGTGTACCCTCACGCGACCCGATGAAGATAAGACTCCATGTGTGTGGTGTGCCGTGTGTGGGTACGTGGAGGGCATACCGGTATCACGATTAAGATACAATTAATTGTGCTCATGATATATTGCGCCTGCACGCTCAGACGACCCTGTCATCTATCTCGAGCGACATATGGTCGCACGGCTCTTACCTTCGTCGACGTGCTGACGCCCGGAATGGTTGTGTGACTACCTGCTAAAGCCCCGAGCACTTGTTCTATGCTGCGCCCGATCTATATATTCACCTGCTCATCCAATCGTTTCCCCCAGCAAAGATGGGAGGAAATGGCACAATGAAGCTTAGGCGTGAACTCTCCGACGTGTCAAGCGTCTGTCGTGGCAGTCACTTCTGGTTGTCGACGCGATACCTTACAGGTAGGAGTGGCACAAGCGCCTGCTGCGTCGTGTAACCTGTCGTACCCTGCACTACGCCCAATGATAGACCGGCACAGACCGGTATATACTGATGTATCCTTTGCGACGGGTGATTCGGGTGTCTTCGTTTACAGCAATGGAAAGTTTTGCAAGAAGAGATGTGCATATGAAAGCCTCTTGTAGTACACGGAGGCAATACGAACAAATCTTCCTCCATAAACCAATAATACCTGGTACAAAACACGAGGGGGGCGGACAGGAGCATGCGAACCGAAGTAATCTCACCCACGTACTGGCCTGAGTTACCTGCCGTATACGCAACACGAGGCCCCACCATAAGTCGTCCGGTGAGCTGCCACCGTTGGTGTGTACAGATAGATGTGCAAAACCTACCGCCCTAATATGTCGAACCGAGCTCATCTGACCCATTTATATCCCGGTTTATGAGCCGCGTATACGAAATTGCAAGGTGTACTGCCGCTGCTGCAGTTGTATTCAGCTATTGCATAATGTCGTTAAGTGTAAGGAAGTATGGACTTTGGGACCGACTACTGCTAGCAGGTTGATGCCTTTGGCTCTGTTCTGGTCACTCACACGAGGTGCTTGACGACGTTACAAGCTCTTGTATTAGTTGCTGTTTGCCTCGCTTTGAACGAAGGGGCGAGGCGCTCATCAGAAAAGCATGCGATACTGCCTGCCAGGTATGATGAGGGGACGACTCCTACAAACTATAACGCCGCAACAGGGGAGAAGGGATGCCATAACACTAGCCCACCCTGAAGGGCAGTATATGCAGGTTCATAGAAAACTCAGGCATTGAAAAACATATCCGGAGAATTCGGAGAATGGATCGAAGATGCCGCACTTCACTGCCCACTCCTAGAGGGAGATCAAGGGCGATTGTCTCAACTTCCTTGGCACGGATCACTCATTTAAGATCTGCGCTACCCCCTTCACCAACTCTATTAATAAGTCACTGTCTCAACCCCGAGCTATTACGGGGGACCATAGTTAATAGGACCTATGGTATACATAAAAACCTATATATTTAACCATTTTCACCAACAATATTTGGTCCTATTAATTATGGGCCCCCGTAATAGGCCGACTTGGTGATAACGGTGAAACCTACCGCCGATGGCAGCGCCGCATGCAGTCATACCGCCGTCCTACCCACGTTGGTGGCGAAAACACACGCCAGTGGTTCAGTACTAAAAGCTGATAGTTCTGCTGCTGTACCAAACGTGTCGCTGTTGGCTGCGGCATGAAAATAATCACTGCTGTATGGCGGCACGTCCGCGGTTTGTTGGACGTGTAGTGTAGGAAAAAATGCACTGGTTGCCTCCACCAAACTATTATCGTACGAAGGCATAGTGAAGTATCGTTGCTCCTCGGGTACGACAACCAAAAGTGCTAGAATTTTCGCTGTCTGCTGTGGCATGAAAATAATCACTGCTGTAGGGCGGTACAGCGGTGGCTTGCTGGACGCCTAACGTAGGAAAAAAAACTGCGCTATTACTTCTGGGCGCAACCGAAACATCACCATGCGAGGGCATAGTGAAATCACGTTGTTCTTCAGGCGCAACAACAATTTATCTACTATTACGGGGGGCCATAGTAAATAGGACCTACGGTACACCTGGAAAACATATGTATTCCCCTTTTTTCACTGTTAATAACAATATTTGGTCATATTTACTATGCCCCCCCGTAATGGTAGGCGTAGCTTGTGCCGATTGACGAAGAAACAGAAAATCTCCTATCAGCTTCAGAACGAACGGAATGGTCGGTGTGAGACGAGCCAGGCGACAGGCAGGTGCCCGAGGGGTGCATGTGTGACTGCAAAAGCGCAGCAGCGCGTCTTGTCTGCGAGCGGGTACGAGTGCCAAACACGGTCACAGGTGGAACAACTATTCCGGTCTCGGGTGCCATGAGCAGAGGGAGAGGTGAGTACGAGGACCGAACGCCCTCGGGTCCCAGCTCACTATTATAACATATGAGCTTGCATTAAGCAAACCATCCGTGTCCATACTAGAAATAGAGGGCGCTGCATGTAGGGTATGGAAGGGATGAGGGGGGCCGAGCCGATCACGAACAAAACTAGCTAGATTTTTAGCGTGACGGGCATTATACACTCGAAAGAGGCTCGGCCGACTACCCTGCTGCGCCCAGAACGGAACCGGCTGCCCGGAGTGCCGTGGGCCAGCGCGCTTGTCGCTGTGTCTGGCCTTGCAGCGGGCTACAGAGTCGAACCAGCGGCACGCATGAGTAAAATAAACGAAGGTCTACCTGTTGCAAGCAGTGACAAAGGGGCTGTGGCACTATATATATATCAAAAACAGCAGCAGTGACACAGATGCACGTGTTGCCAACAAGCTAATAACCAGGTCCCACCTCACTATTATAACATATAAGCTTGCACTGAGCAAACTATCCGTGTCCATACTAGAAATAGAGGGCGCTGCATGCAGGGCATGCAAGGAAGGAGGGGGGCCGAGCCGATCACGAACAAAACTAGCTGGATTTTTAGCGTGACGGGCATCATACACTCGAAAGAGGCTCAGCCGACTATCCTGCTTGTCGCTGTGTCTGGCCTTGCAGCGGGCTACAGAGTCGAACCAGCGGCAAGCATGAGTAAAAAGAACGAGGGTCTACCTCTTGCAAGCAGTGACAAAGGGGCTGTGGCACTATATCTCAAAAACAGCAGCAGTGACACAGATGCTCGTGTTGCCAACAAGCTATTAATAATAACCAAGCAGACCGGGAAGATACGAAAAAAACATATGCCGCGCGGACCAACAGCGCATGGACCTATGGCGGCTGTTGCATCAGTCTCACCGCGCGACGCGCTGGGGAAGTGGCGAATATCGCACTCTCGAACGCAATCGCCAAATTTAAAAAGAGAAGCATCAAATAAACAGCAAGAAGCCCAACAAACAGACTACAAGAGCGAAAAGCCAAATTTGTTGGCGGAGAAAAAACATCAGACCTCGGACAGGTGCCAAAAGGGTCTAGTCGACGACGCCAGTTTTAAGTGTAAGGCAGTATGTGGACCTAGGGACCGACTACTGCTAGCAGGTTGATGCCTTTGGCTCTGTTCTGGTCACTCAAACGAAGTGCTTGACGATTTTAAAAAGTTTTTGCATTAGTTGCTGTTTGCCTCGCCAGATGTTTTCTGAACGGAGGGGCGAGGCACTCATCAGAAAAGCAGGCGATAACGCCTGCCAGGTATGATGAGAGGACCATTGCTGCAAACCATACCACCGCCACAGGGGAGAGGGGAGACCATAACACTGTACTTGTCAAGCAGTGCTATTAATAAGACACCCCCTGATTAGTCGCTGCCAACTCTTATGTACGAAATGGTAAAGTTTACGGCACCAAATCATATCGTATTCATAGGCATCACTCAATGGACCCTATACACGAGCACGGGGTATCTTGCCCCCCCCCCCCCCCCCCCACACACACACCTTGCACACTCGTATTGACCCGATTCTGAAAACTGGCCCTGCTCCTACCAATACTCGATGTACTCGTGCTGTGCACGTAGTATGTCCAGCCCAATCCCTTCTGAGTTCACGTCAACACTACCCATCTATACTGTGGGCGTGCCGGAGCGCTTACCATGTGCGATCATAGACGACACCCGTCAATCAAGCGTACCAGGTACAATGTGAAAATAGTTTTATGGACGGCCTCTTGTGTCGAAAACAATATCCTCTCCCCCACGAACGCGCCCCCTCCGACGGTGGGAATGCACCTAGTTTCCTTGCCTCCTTACGTGAAAGACTCGACAATTCGCCCGCGATCCGATTCGGGGAGTATATATATATACGCACGCACGCCGACGAGCAGACCCCTAAGGCTAACTTAGAAGCCGGCCATAATATACTCCAAAGGACATTCCAAGGCTAATTCGATGGTGACCCTTTTAGAACTGCGGTCTCGTGTAGGGGACAAACCACTCAAATTCTACGTAGTTTGACCCCAAAACAAGATTGCAGCCCTAACAGTCCTAAAAGAGTAAATCAAGAGACTCCCTACCGTAGAATGGATCACGCGCCAAACTCCGAGTTACGTTCGCCTAGCTTCCCTCGTGATGCTATACCGATAGCAACTTGGTCGTGAGCGACTCCACAGCTCCCCCCCCCCCCCCCCCCCCGCTCCTCCCCCCCCCCCCACGATGAACCCCGAAACACCTTTTCGCGGGCGAGAAATAAACAGCACCACTACGCGTCACCTCGCATTAAGCGCGTTTCACTACGTATAATCTACTGTAGCGCAGGGCAATCGTTACCCTGCTGTTCCCTAGGTGTTATCATTTACCAGGTAATATTTCCGTAGTTTTGTGTTGTTGTATTGATTAAACCTACATCATACAGTAGCGCGCAGAGTAGACACGTCGAACAAGGACACGACGGCCACCACTTCTCCTGTATAAATGCTCAAAATATATTAGATACAGCAGCCTAACTCACGCAAAGAAACATCACGAGCCGATCGAAAGGTGCTGTGGCACGGTATAGAAAGAGTCAAAGCGCGTGACACCGTCACAGGCGTAGAAAAGCGCTGCATCTAATCTACGCGGGGCCGTTTATCCTAACCCCCCTGGGCATGACGGCCCCTAACGTGACGCAACGCAACCCAACCCAACGAAACATGCTGTGGCACGTTCGCTATACCAAACCCAAATGCCAACGCAGAAAGGCAGATTGGGCAAAACGAACCCGATTGGAAACGCGCTGCATCTACACTACGCGGGGCCATTTTCCCTTACCCCCCCGGACACAAGGGCCCCCAGCGGCCGGGGTTGCAGCCGCGTTCACAAGAGACCCTGCGCCCTGGATCGAACCACCGTCTTTCACGCCAGCCGATGAAGTCGTCATCTTCGTGCTCGCGACCGAAAGCGAAATCACGCTCGGGGCCGAAACTGCGCTTGCGGCCGAAACCGCTCTCGCGGATGGACCTGCGCGTGCGGGCAACCCCACCGTGCTGTTTGCGCTGTTTGGCGAACCAACGCTCGCGCTAGCGGGAGGCCCCACCGTGCTGTATGCCCTGTTTAGCGAACCAACGCTCGCTATTGCGCTCCGATAAGTAGATGACGTGCGCACGCGCGATCTGTTCTGTTGTAAGAACAGAAAAGCGAAGCGGACGGCGTCCGCCCTCTGCTCATAGAAGCAATATTCGAAGAAGCAGAACTCTGTCTCACCCTCACCCGACACGTCAAAGACAGCTGAGCGTTCGCAAGTGTGGCACTCGAACGGGGTGGTGGTCTCCGTGATGGCAGGACGCCGGCAAGCCTCCCCATCATAGTGAAAGTACTCCCGTCAACCACGCCCAAAGGATGGTCACCCGCCAAGACAGGAGTTAGTTGCCTTGACGATGGGAGAACGGGGTACACATTTGCGACGGCTCCTGCAAGACCCGCAATAGCAAAGATAAGAAGCCAGGAAACGGGCAGCCAAGCGGAAACCATCAGAATCGTACGAGGGCTTATAAATAGAAATTCATACGAATACCACTACAGTAGTACAGCAAGAATCATCGGAAGGCGTGGCGTAGCAGCGGTCGTACTACTAGTGTACAGCAAGAACCATCGGAACGTCGGTGGATTAGAGGGCGGATTGGGGGTGTGGGGGGTTTGGGTGCATAGGTTAGTTGGGTTTTCGCCACATAAAGTTGCAGCACGGGGTTGTGGTCAGCAAAGCCAACCCAAAACATGAGTAAGCACCGGAACGTCGGTGGTGTGGGTATAGACGTATGCCGGCCCCACTGGCGTGGCAGCTGTCGTGCCACTAATAATAGTACAGCAGTAATCGGGGGCATTTGGCACACCTGCTCGCAGCAACAGCCTCCTTCCGACCCTTGCTGCGCGCGGCGTGCATCTGAGTGAAATTTTGTGCCCGCGCGCCCGAAACTCTTTGTGCGCGGGCTCCCATGCTAGCGAATCTTGCCGATCGAGCAGCAATTGCTCTGGGACCTTGCACGGCGTCAAGAACTTCCGAATTGCTGTTGTCTGGTTGATAAGTACTTCAATTTAGTGTGGATCATAAAGTAACCCTGCCATAAAGCGCCATATAATATATCGCAAACCGCATGAGGTCAAGACTCTGCAGCGAGAATCGACCTTGCACGGCCGTTCGCGAGCGGCGAGCAACGACCTCATTAACGCCGGTACCCAGTCGCGCTGAGCGAGCCATGCTTCTACAAGACTATGTCACTTTTGTTACGATCAAAGCGCTGTAGCCAATTTGCGAAATATTTCGCTGCTCTTACCGACTCCGGCACAAGCTGGGTCGCGTAGCTCAAGGCGCAGGGCTCCGTTGAATCCGGACGTTGGCCCAGACTGCTTGTATGTGTGTCCGCTGTCGATTCGCGCAGTATGCACGTCAACGTCTGGGGCGATTAGGGGTCAGATTTTGCGAGGATTGGAGTTTCGTTTCGAGGGGGGACAGACAAGTTCCGAAGTTCCGCTATAGAATCCATAGGTAAACCTAGGGAATTGATGATGCATGACGCTAAAAAAATGGCATTTCAGGCGTACCACTAGAAGGTTAGAACGGGGGCGGGGGGGTTGCGGTCGTGGCATAAGTACCTAGTTGGGGCACGCCTGCTTCCGGTGCCCTTGCTGCTTGCAACTTGAGCGAACCACCGGGGCACACCACAGGAAAAGTGGTGAGGGTTGCGATTTTCTCTCACACATAAGCGGCAGGGTTCCCTTGTCCCGGCGCCGCCGGGGCCAGCCATCTGTTGTTGTAGCAGTGCTGCTCCATTCATGCCTTGGCTGATTTGAGCTGAAAGCATTTTCTGAGGTGAGGGCCCAGTCTGGCTCTGCCCCCGCCCCCAGACGATAACGGTGGGGTTCCAAGGCACGAGCCCCTATGTTTCTGCCGCTGCGATGCCCCCCCTGGACCGCAAACGGGGATACTGGCAGTCCGGAAAGGGCAGTCCCAATCATGTGCCCCCCCGCGAGCCCGCTACCTATGGCGCCTTCTACAGGGAGTACTGCGGCCGGGAAGACTGCGTGCGTCCTCAGCTGGAATCCGTGTGCCCCAAACGCTGGCACCGCTATTCGTTGACGGACTCGCATTTGGAGTCCGTCGTACGCACCAATTTCGTGATGTACACCCCCTCCAACGGGAAACAGCCCCCGAGAACACGACCGGTGGCGAGATTACGTCCCCGCTCGAGGACAATAATGTATGCAAAACCGTCACGGTTGTTGGTATATTGTTCCCGTGTCGGTACTGCTGTAGATCTACGATAATCACGATGATCTGAATCAATTTCGTTCTCTGTGCAGGGGTCCCTACTTGCCGGCTAGGAGGCACAGCTCGATACCAATCCAAGGTTGTGCTCCATCCCACACACACTCGTGGCCTTCGTTGCCCCGTCCTTGGCCTTCGCTCACCGCAATCCGCAACTCTACGGAACTGGTCTGGCCTGCGGACATGTTGGCCCCCACGTGCTTGTTGTAATATTGCTGGGACATGCTAACTTCTTCTCTCGTCTCCGTTGCTCGACAGGGCAGGTGTTGAGGACGTAAAGTGGGTCTCATAGTATTTAGACTGCTCTTGGCCAGAAACGTTCTTTGTGCGACCATTTGCGTTCCATTCCGTCTGAGGTTTGACTTCATGGAGGCACATTTCTCTGGGTATTCCTCATCATCGGCCCCTCTTTTTAGGTTGACTGACCGCTCGGCATGGTTCTTGTCTTTGTTCCGCATGTCAGCCTCCCTGGCAGTCCTTTTCAAGGCAAAACTCTCGTTAGGCTTCAATCCGGTGGCTATCGGACCTCTAGACGCATATATTAGCAGTGCCCTGTTGCATCAAACCACTGTAACATTCCCCCAGCTTGGTGGCGATAAGGCCAACAACGCGGCCAGACGGGCGGTGCGTACGCGTAAGCTTTGTGCAGGGAAAACCTTGGTCAGTAAATACTGCATCAGATACCAACCAGGGTCTCATGTACTCCGCTTCCTAACCGCAACTGACTCTCTGCCGCGGTAACAAGGCATAATTTTTCTGGTATGTTCAACTTGTCTGCCTCAACCTTTTCCTATGCACCCTTCTTCATTTCCGAGACCGTCAGCTCTTCCCAGTCATTGTCCGGGAACCTAACGCACCAGTAGGGCGAGCAAGAATCGTAAACCTGTCCTACCCAGTCTATCCTTTTGTCGCCTCCGCGTGGGATCTGGCCGCGGTCGTTCCCATCGGATACAAGATTAGAGCTTGTCTTGTACCTAGGGGCGTATTTTTCTTCGTGCGGGCTGTCGTTTGAGTTCTCCCCGCGTCGGGGGGGTTTAAGCTCCTCCGGGCGTGGAAGGTGTCTAGCTGCAAAGGGTTAAACCTGTCTAGAGATTCTGCTTCCGTGACCCAGTCCGAGGAGACTCCGTCAAGGTATCTTCCCCGATATTCCCGACGGGCTGTCCCTGTTTTACTCGCCACTTCCTTACGATCTAATAGCCTTCGCTGCGATCGAGTCTCCTTTAAGCCTCAGGTCCGCGCCCCATGCTATTTGTGCGAATTCGTCCCCTATCAGGTGTCTCAGGTCTGATGAGCGCCTATCGAAGGGTTTGAGTGATGCTACAGTCACCGTACGGGATAGTTATTTTCCCCATTCATTTCTATAGCGGCGCTCAGGCCCTTAAACACGGCCTTAGTCACCGTCCACGGACCTGTTCATTTTTCGTGTACCAACTTCTGTTCCGTCCCTTGTCTAAAGAGCGAGCTTTCGCTCTCCCGTGCCAGGACAAGGTCGCGTTCCGATACATTTACACTTGGGGACGACCGTGATATCCTAGCATTACGACGCTGACGGGATGCCTCCTTCGCTTCGTGGATCTTCCTCAGTTCTTCCGCTATGTACCTCTTGCATGTTATGCCTGCGGTTCTCGATGAAGCTACTGAGGCCGCCTGCGGCCTCTGTGACATCCATCTGTGGGATCAGCATGTCAAGGGTTGTGCGAGGGCTGCAACCGAACAAAAGCTGGAAGGAGGTCATGGCGGAGGGTAGCGCCGGGTCTGGCGTGGTGCGTCTGATCCAACACGCGGCGGCAACGTACTCGTCCCATCTCGTTGGCCAGGCCTTACAAAGTTCAGATAGCACGTCTTGCATCCAGGCTCCGGCTCTTTTTACGCTTCCCTGCCCCCTGGGATGGTCTGCTGGTCCGAACTTTGTCAGGACTTTTAATCATCGACGTAGGTATCCCACTACTGCCGCTGTGAATTCCTCCCCCACCATCAGCGCGAATAGATGAGGGCACCCCAAACGTCAGGCAAAGGTCCAAGAGCAAGCGGGCCACCCGTTGTACTTCCTTTGGCGGTAATGGGCAAGCAAAGGGGAATCTAGATGCTCTATCTACTACGAGTAGTACGTGCTCGTTTCCTGCGTCTGACGTGTTGGAAAAATTCTGCAGGTTTACTTCTAACACTTCCCATGGCTCTAGGAATCTGGCGGGAAACATCGCTACCTGTTAGCCACGTGACATCTTCCTGCGCCTCCACCCACGCGTTGGGTACGTACTCGTGTGTGTCTCTGCACATGCCTGGCCAGTGAAATCGGTCCCTGAACAACGAGAGAGTTCTTGCGATCCCGGAGTGGCCGTTTTGGCAGTGTACTAAAGCAAGCATGTCCGATACCAGGCAGCTCGGCATGGTCAGTACAGCTATTCGTCTTACCAGTGCTCCGCTCTGCTCGAACTCAGGCCACAGGAGACTCTGGTCCCCTGTTAGGTATATGTTGATATCTTTATCCGTCAAATATTTCTGCTCGGAGACTTCTCCTTGACCACATAATGCTCGCCTGACTTTGCCTAAGAAGGGGTCTGCTGTCTGGATCCTGACCAAGTGAGGCACGTCTTGTAGCGCCTGGAGGGCTGTTCGTAGAGTCCAAACCTGGATGCCCTGACCACCACGTGGTCTGATGAGGTTATTTATAGTCGTTGTATTAGAGGACAGAGGAGGAGAGAGAGAGCGGAGCCTAGCTCGTAGCTCGGAGCGGAGTGCTCGAACCCTCTTCATGAACACACGGCAAAATTCACAATAACGCCTGCGAAGATATACGCAACCCTCTGCAACTTGTAACCGTCGCTGCTGGAACGATCCAAACGAACACCCTCCCTGGCTCTTCACAGCAGTGACGAGACCGAAGAGACATTCAAGAGTAGCTAGGACCTAAGAACAGTCAACGACAGTCCCGCAGGAGGAAACCCGGCCACCGGGTAAAAACCCCCTGTATAACACATATACTCCAAACCATTGCAATTGAACAACGGCCGCATTCCAAACGATGACCATGGCCAGAAAATAAAATGCCAAGCTGTGCCCTACTCCCCCATTCCCCTCAAAGTAGCGCAGGGTTGGCGACCTGACAAATTATCCCTCGCATCACTCAAACATGGTACTCATCGAACAATGCCCATACCCCCTTATTCGCCGTCCAAGGGCAGATTCAACAAGAACCTACAATGAGACTTAAAAGGGGTCGCAGCAAGGGATTTCGTCAAAATATCCGCGTGCTGCTCTTCCGAAGCTACGAACTGAATGTCGATCTTCTTAGCACGAAGTAGCTCTCTGAAAAAATGAAAACGCACGTCAACATGCTTACTCCGCGCAGAACTAATAGGGTTCTCAGCCAACGCTACGGCCCCCTGGTTATCCTCGAAAACCCGAACACATGATCCGCTTAGCTCTGGACAAATAAACGACAACACCGCGCCCGTAAACAAAGCTTCCTTCACCCCTTCACCCAGGGCGACATACTCTGCTTCTGCTGTCGACAACGTAACACACCTCTGCGTGCTACTTGCCCAACTGACGGCCGCACCCCCTAGGGTAATTACCGTCCCCGATACCGAGCGCCTATCGTTCGACTTACCGGCATAATCAGCATCACTATACGCTGTCAAATCCAATCCCGAACCCCGCACAAAAGTCAATCCCATAAACCTGGTCCCATGGAGGTAAGCCATAATCTTCAAAACTGCCTTCCAGTGCCTCTCCGTTGGGTTGTGGGAGTGGCACGCCACAGCACGCACAGCGTTCGAGATGTCCGGCCTCGTCATGGTCGACAGCCACATCAAGCTGCCCACAGCCTCCCTGTACGGCCAGTCTCCTCCAATTTCGCCCTCCTCTCTTGGACTTAGTTCCACACCGGGGGTCGCGGGGATGTCAGAAGATGAGTTAACACCAAAACGATTCAGCATGCTCTCTATGAACGCCTTCTGCGTAATCTCCAATGTTCCCAACTCCCAGTCGCGTTTGAAAGTACAACCAGTATACCAAGTCAGTTCGCCGAGGTTATTTGTGGGGAATTTCGTAACTAGCGCGGCATGGAAATCTCTGCATGTCTCGTCCGATCCTGCGATCACGATGTCATCTACATGGACGGCCATGATCAGTTCTACCTTGCCGTCCACAACCATGCGAAACACACACGGGTCAGACCTACACTGCTCCATACCGTACTCTACCACGGTTTCCACCAATAATCCGGCCCACTGCCGTCCGCTCTGCTTTAGACCATACAGTGATCTGTTCAAGCGGACGATCCTTCCTGACATGTCACCACACCCACCGGATAGTTTCATGTATATCTCGGCGTCGAGTTTCGCGCGAACAAAAGTTTGCGCGACGTCTAGGTGAAAAATCTTCAGAGCATATTCGTTGGCAACAGTCGCCAGAATTTTAACTGACGCTGACGAAGGAGTTGGTGCAAACGTTTGAAAGTAATCTACGTCCTGCACCTGGCTAAAACCCTTAGCCACAAGTCTGGCCTTTGTCTTTACTATCATACCATCCTTATCCGTCTTGTAGGTGAACACCCACTTCGCGCCTACAGGTTTCCGCCCTCGTGGCGGTGTCGCGGCTTCATATGTACCGGTCGTTTTGTGACCGTCCAACTCAATTTTCATGGCCTCGTGCCACGTCGCTTTGTATCGGGAACGCTCTACATCTGCTACGGACTGCGGGGGCGGTTCTACGTCTTCCGGGAAGCCACTCGGCATGCAGACGCTCAACTCCCCTTTATTCTCCACAGCAGGTCCTCCGGCCATCAAGGCCACTGCGTCCTCCGTCGTCCATGACGTACGATTCAGGATACTCCCAGGCGTCGTCCACCACTCGTACGCTGCCGCAAGCAGCGCGTCTGCGGCTCCTCTGTCCATTTTTAGCTGGTTCACAGCAGGTGCACCCTCCAGGCGTTGGCTCTGACCCCGGGTCCGGCCCCGTACTGTTGGAGGGAGCCGTCCCCAGCTGCTGAGCTTGTGTGCTGGCCTGCCCGACAGGATCGTGGGAGGGCCCTCACCGTTCCCTTGGCAGGTGTCGGAGACTGATGCTGCACCCGGGTCGCTTTCGGCCCTCCCTGGCGGGACCGAGGAGGCGTCCACGGCGCCCCCTTGAGACGAATCCATCGTCTCGGCTGTTTCGGCCCTCCCCCTCGGGGCCGAGGAGGCGTCCATGGCGCCCCCTTGAGACGAACCCATCGTCTCTGGTGTTTCGTCGCCGGCCTCGCCGGTGACAGGTACCTGATGAATGCTCTCCTGCATAAACGCGTCCAGGTCAAAACCCCACGTCACGTCGAGGTCGTTCAAGTGAGCCAGACCGTCGTCCAGCTCATTCACCACCCCCCCACCACCTCGATCCGACGTGCTCACGACGTCCGCCTCGGACCCCCCCTTTTCCGTAGACAGGGAGTCATTCGCCTGGGCAGGTACAGGTGGTGCAGGCGACACGCGTTGCCAGGTGACATTTCGCGTGATTAGCACAGTGCGTTGCCTCGTCAATACTCGCACTGAGTCTCGGGGGTAGTTGGGTGCAGGGCCAAGGTAAAAGCACTCCTGTGCTTTCACCTGTGACTTGTTTTCCCTCTTCACCTTGCAGTAGCCAGGCTTGAGGAAAGGTAGTAATACTACCGGGGGGGTCTACCACGCCACATCTCATGCGGCGACTTGCTCTCAGGGTTAGCTGTCGTTGCAGTGCGGTTCAAGGCGTCACACGCCCAGTGGGACGCTTCCGCCCACAATGACGCAGTGGCCGGAAGTTGCGTGCCGGGAAAAAACTCTTTAGCCTGGATTCGGCCCGCCATTGCGGCCGTCTCGATCAAACCCAGCGCGCGCTCTGCTACTCCGTTAAATTGGGGGCTGTCGGCTGTCGTAAATTCCTGCTTGATCCCTCGTGATCTACACAGGTCGCCAAACTTGCCTCCGCGGAATTCGCCACCTCCATCAGATCGGACGATTACCACAGTAGAAGGGACACCATCTGCACGAGAATCCGCAAGAAACAGCTCGAACAATTCCGTGGCGTCCGACTTGTGGCGCATGAAGTACACCCACGTATACCGTGAAAAATCGTCGCGCACTATCAGAGTATACCTCTTTCTTCCGAGAGACTCTACCACCTTAGCTCCACTCAAATCCACAAAAACCCTCCCAAGCTTCTTAGCTGCTCGTGTGTGTGTGGACTGCTTGATGCCTTTGCGGAGACCCTTCGCCATGGAGCACCCTCTGCACTCCAGCAGCTCTCCCTCGAGGACAATCCCTTGCTGCTCCGCGGTCTTGCGGAGTAGTACCTCATGGGAGTGTCCAGCCGCGCAGTAGAAATCATTGATGTTGATCGCAGACTTGTGGGGCGGTTGCCCCGGGGCGAGTACAGCACAGTCAGTTTTCCCACAACTGCGGTCGACCCGGTAGCCGTACAGGCTGTAGAGGGTCCCACTCAGCGGAAACACGATCGAACGCTCTGACTTGAGCCTGACTACAACCCCCGTGGCGCGCCCTTCGAAAGTGTGACCGTTTTTGACGAGAGTGGGCAGGGAAAACAGGTGGTAGCGGAGATCCGGCACGTGCGCAACATTCGTAAGCAGCACTTGCACGAGACCATTTCCGGACCGAAAGACAACGCTTATGTCACCGTAACCTTCAATCGATCGAGTGGATCCATCGGCGATTCGCAGTTCCAGGTTGCATTCCCTACAGTTGATCATGCCGTCTGCTGAGGGCGTCATGTGAGTAGATGCACCACTATCGCATATCCATGCCTCGTCTCCTACCTGCCAACCAGGTTCCCCTTCGCCCGAACCATCACCGTTCTTGCTTGCTTCCTCGGCCTTGGAAGCTGAGGCCTGGGCCGTACCTTTCTCTTGGTCGTCGTCCCTTGCCCCAACCTCGCCCGCCACCGCCATGACAGCTTCTTTTTTCGATGAGGGGCAGACATCAGCAGCGTGCCCCAGCCCGTTGCATCGACTGCAGTGGTCCATGGACATGGGACAGGCATCCGCAGAGTGCCCCCGTCCTTGGCATCAATTGCATAGCTTCGCCGTGCAGTCGCTCTTCCAATGGCCCTTCTTGCCACACCTATGGCACTTGCCCACTGGAGTACTTCCGCTGGTGGCTTTGGCGCTGCTGCCATTGCCACCAGCAGCCGCGGCTGAACCACCACCGGCCTCGTTGGTGCCTCTTCCACCTCGTCCAGGCTGTCGTCGCCGTCCGCCGTTTTCTCTGCCATTGCCTCCACCTTGTCTGCGACCACCGCCACTGCCGCCGGCGTACATAGCATGGCCTGCGTGGCCAGCGTAGGACCCCTTCTTCCTCTTTCCAGAAAGTCGGTGATGCCGTTCTCGAACAGCCTTGATGATGTCATCACGGCCGATGCTGTCACGTGATGCCAGGTTCCGAGCCTCCACCTCGTATTCAGCAGGCAGAGCGTCAATAAAAATGGTGTACAGCATATGGTCGTCTACTGACATTCCTGCTGCGCGCATTTCCGCGGCAAGATCCTCGATCCTGCCCATCTCCTCGAGCGGGTTGCTCCCCGGCGCTATCCTAAAGCTATTTAAGCGCCTCGAGAGGTCCGACTTGGCCCCCGTCGTTTGAGGGCCGTACCACGCAAGGAGAGCGTCCCACGCTTGCCTCGGCGAGGTACACCTGTGTAAAATGCTCTTGTCGCTCTTGCTTTTGAGCGCAGTCGACAGGAAATTCCACGCCAGAGTATGCACGTGCACACTTTCGCGGCCAAACCCCCTAGCGACAAGCTTCCAGTTCTCAGTGTCCAATTCCCCTACGGGAATGTACTGCGGTGGATCTGACACGAAAGCAGACAAGAAACCAACTCCTTTGGCGTAATACCTAGCGTCTCTTGTCCAGGAGTTGAACTCAGGCTTCAGCCCACTAAACGATGGCACAGGAGTATGTCTAAATGCCAAATGACGCGAGAGAGGTAGATCAAATCCACCATCCAACTCACCGCCAGGGTATGCACCCCATTCTCCAGTCCTCCCAGGCTGGTCTGGCTGACCCCTCGGTGGGCCAACCTCAACAGGCAACGCAGTTCCTCCGCGTCCAGTTACTCCCAAATCTGGCGAGGCGCCCTCACGCAAATTTGTCTGATATTCTGCTGTAATATCCCGTGCCATGCCTACAGCAGCAGCAGGGGTTTCTCTTACAGCAGCGGGCACTATCCCACGCGGGATTTGCCCAACAGCAGCGCTTCCCTCAGCGCTGCCGGACTCCGATCGGCCGTTGGTCCTCGTGAACTCGGCCATCATTTCCCTCATGGCGTTCATCATCGACGCCTGACTGTGCTCAATCGCCAGCTTTACCTCGCGCCTCAGATCTTGCTCACCCGGAGAATCGTGCTCCACGTGAGCCGACCTCTCCGAAGGCATCTTGGCTTCTGGTACCAGACCTCAAACGTTCAAGCACACTATTACGGGGGACCATAGTTAATAGGACCTGTGGTATACATAAAAACCTATATATTTAACAATTTCTACTAACAATATTTGGTCCTATTAACTATGGTCCCCCGTAATAGTGTGTTCGTAGAGTCCAAACCTGGATGCCCTGACCACCACGTGGTCTAATGAGATTCTTTATAATCGTTGTATTAGAGGACAGAGGAGGAGAGAGAGAGAGCGGAGCCTAGCTCGTAGCTCGGAGCGGAGAACGGAGTGCTCGAACTCTCCTCATGAACACACGGCAAAATTCACAATAACGCCTGCGAAGATATACGCAACCCTCTACAACTTGTAACCGTCGCTGCTGGAACGATCCAAACGAACAAGGGCAAGCTCTATCACCGTCGTCGCCAGTGGCTCTCCTCGGTGTGTCCACCCCTTCCCCCCCGCTGGAAGACTGAGATTGACAGGATCAGGTATTCGAAGGTTTCTCTTCGCCGGCGGTGGCAGGTTTTTCGAAACCTGCGAGGAGTCGGGCTCTGACGCATGAACGGCCGTCTCGTCTCCTGTCAGTGTTTGAAGTTTTGACGACGAATGCGCAGCGCTCGCAGGGCGAGAGAGACGGGCGGGGGCCTCCGGAAACGGATTCAAGCGCACGGATGGGGTACGAGTTGTGCAAGATCTCTCGCCGTTGCCAAACTGCTTCCTTGTACAGGCAGCGTGGGAAGACGTGCGTTGCAGTGGGAGTTTCGCCTGGTCAACCAAGCACAAATAGGTGTTATGATACTGCTTTGTATGAGGTTGAAAGCCCGGTAATTACTTGTGGGTTCTGGCACTGGGGTCGTATTTGTAGTACTTGGAAGGCGTATCTTAGGTGGAAAACCAGGGGGTTTCCAGTTTCCAGAGAGACACGAGCGTGGTCTCGTCTCCGTTGTGCATGAAAGGAATAGCTAAAAGCTGCCCTTCTTCTATTTCTAAGCAAACAACAACGTGAGTACCAACGAATACCGACTTAGTAGGCAGACCTGTCCAGGGATACAAAGTCTCCCGCATGTCCTGATCTTAACAAGTGGCGTCTTCGGCTCAGGACTTTTCGCCTTATTGTTGGTCCGAGTTATTCTCGCTCATTTCGGACAGTTTGCTTTTCTGGAGTAAGTTTGCTCCGCACACGGCACGATGGAGACTCATGAAGTGGGAGGGTCTGCTTCCCCTCATGGTGGTCGAGCCACTGAGACCCAGAGCCCCTCAGTGCGCCACCGCCCAAGGATCGTCGATGGGGATCGAGCGCCTTGTACAACAGACCAACAAGCGGAGCATGTGTCAAGGCAGGAGCCGCATGCTGACGACGTAGATCGCGCGCCTTGTACAACAGACCCACACAAGGAACAAGAGCCTCGGTTGGAGCCCCAAGACGAAGCTCGAGCAGCCTCGGCCAGACGGACCTCGTTCAAGACTTCTTCCGTGCCTTCTCGCTCGGCCGAGCGAGTACTGCCGTCGAAGACAACTGGACGCCCCCGCTCCTCGGAGAGCGTGTCGCGCGTAACCAGCCAGGCCTTGGGTGTTGTAGCTTTGACCTCCCACTCGTGCTCTCTGCCGTCCAAGCCGCCTGGCTCCGCTGAGAGCGTTGAGCCGGCTGTTTCTGCTTTGGGGCGCAGCGCGTCGGACAAACCTGGACGCAGCGCTTTCCACGCCACCCAGCTGCGCTCTTCGCCGTCCGATCTACCTGTTTTTGGGCCACATGAGAGAGTGATCGAGACTGCTTTTCCGCCTCGTATTCCGCTGTTGCCTGACCTCGCTCGTGCGCGTAGGATGGCCGCGAGTGATGCTGCCACTCGTGAAATTTTTCCGCGCCGCGACCACAAGCACCACTGATCGAGGCGGCTTCGTCCATCGTCCTCACGATGCACTTTTTTCCATGCCTGAGTCACACGATGACACACTGGATTTCAGTATTGAAACCGCTTCTCTCGCTGCTGTAGCTGCAAACGAAAATTCTGCCTGGCAATTCCGTAATGCTGCGCGTTATAATACTGCTGTTAGAGGGAGCGATGTGGCCGCTCATGAGATTTTTCCCGCGCCCCGCCCACAAAACGGCACACTGGATTTCAGTATTGAGCCTGCTCCCCTCGCTGCTGCATCAACAAACAGAGATCCTGGAAACTCCAGTACTGCTTCGAGTTTTATTACTGATGTTAGAGGGAGCGATACGGCCGCTCTTACAAAAATCCCACGCCTAGCCCACAAAACGGCACACTGGAATTCGGTATTGCGCCCGCTTTACCCGCTGCTGTAGCCACCCACGCCGATTCTGATGGAAATTCCAGTGCGGCTGCGAGTTTTAATACTGCTGCTAGAGGGAGCGATATGGCCGCTCGTGATTTTTTTCCCCACGCCTAGCCCACAAGCCGGCACACTGCAATTAAGTATTGCCCCTGCTTTGTCCGCTGCTGTAGCCACCCACGCCGATTCTGCTGGAACCTCCAGTACTGCTGCAAGTTTTGATGCTGCAGTTAGAGGGAGCGAGGCAGCCGCTCGGGAAAAATCTCCTGCGCCCCGCCCTAAAGGCGGCACCCTGAACTTCAGTATTGCGCCTGCCTTTCCCGCTGCTGTAGCGACCGGCGACGATTCTGCTGGAAAAATTCGTGCTGGTGCGAATTTTAATACATCTATTCGTAGGGGCGATGCTTTTACTAAAGTAGGCGCTGCAGTACCGGCGATGCACCAAAACCAACCACACTTGCAGTTAGTACACGTACAAACCGGGACAACCGCCTTTCTATCGTGCCACCTTCTGGGGTCGATGCTCGTTCCCCAAGCGCTCGTAGCGCTCGCCGAATGCCGCGCCATGTCTTGATCACCCCGATGTCGCCGCGGCCGAACGGGCCTTAATCGTCGCCGAGACCTTCGGGGCTGCCTTGGCAACAACTGCGCACCGCCGGGCGCAGGCGCTCACGGCGGCCGAGCAAGAGGCATCACCGGCCGCTCGCACCGCCGTCGACGTTACCAGAGACTCAGAGACCGCCGATAGCGCCTCGAAGGCGGCCGCCGCGGCCCCCGAGGACGCCGTGCGCCCCGCCTTCCGCGCCCAGGACTCCAATACCCGCGCCAGGGAAGCTCTGCGGGCTGCCCGGGCGGACAGCAGCACGAAGACCCGTCGTGTTGCCGTCGCAGGGACTTCAGCTGAGCGCCTTCCCCTGGCCGCGTCCGCGACGACGGCCACTCCAGCCCCCGGACTTGGCCCCTCAGACTCTCCCTCCTAGCGCGATCGCGGTCGACTCCCGGATCAAGCTTACCGGGACCTGGATTTCCTGCAGGGGAGTGTCGCCTGCATGGCCGCCGAGCCAAACCCGTGCTTCCCCCCTGAGGCGGAAGCGAGGGTGGTCTCTGCCGCGCGCCGACTCCGACGCGAGATGCCCGCAGACGACATTTCCGTCCACGGCGCTTGGCTCGCCATGCGGGACGATTCCTGGAAGGCCCAGCAACGCTGGGAGCACACGATGGCTCTGGTCACTAGCCTGCGGCAGGCGCACAACATGTACCCCTCCACCGTTCTCTGGCCTACCCCGGCCGAGTATGGGCGTCACTGCAAGCGCCAGGTCGACCCCGGCGACCAGGGCCACAGGCTCCCCGGACGTCGGAATGGGCTCGAGACAGGCCCACGCCCGATCCAACCCCCCCTCGAATGACCGGGCCCACCAACCCCCGGGCACCAACACCCGCGAATCCCCGATAGATCTTGGGCCCGCGACAGCTCCCACCGCCGCGCTGACGATCGGGACCGCCGACACCCGAACATGGGAGGAGCCTCGGCCGGCCATGACGGCAGGGCCCGCCGCGGACAGGGTTCAGATCACGGCCGGAGCATATTTCATCGAAACGGGGCTGGGCGTCGGCGAAACCACAGCCAGGGAAAGGAGAGTTCGAACGACCGGCGCAACTGGAGCTACCGCCCGCGGGGAGACACATCTCAGGCCAACTTTACCAGCTCCTCCACGGACGGCAGCGGCAAAAGCCCTGTTCCAGAATTCACCACCAGCTCAAAGAGGCAAGTGGCGCGTTCGCTGGCGGAATTTGCTTCCTCCGCCGCGCTTCTTGGTCGCCTGACCATGTCCGATGACCGCGCCATGCCCGTGTCGTGTAACCATGCTCACGCCCGCACGACTGCGATCGACTCTGCCGCCGCCGCCGTGAAAAAACACACCGCTGACGTCCAACAGGCGTACAAACACCTGGGGCTGAAAGACATCTCTCGCATTTCTGTCCTACCTCTTCTCTCCTCGATCAACCCTTCTGACGCCGCGCAGCAACTCACTCGTTCGGTTAGGGCTTCCACGTCTGATCATCTCATGATCTACAACGATGGCAGCCACGAAGGCCTTAGTTCCACCAATTGGATCCCCGGTCGGGAGTACCCCCTCAAGAAATCTTTCGCGCGCGCCATCGCGCCTGACAAGCCCATGACCGCCTCCCTCACTACCTTGATGGATGTATTTTTGGCAGGTGTCGCGCGCCCTCGCAGCCGGATCGACGGGACCGGAAGCGTTCACGCTCCTCCTGAGGTTTCTGAGCAACCACTTTGACCGCACCGACACGGGGGCCAGCTACACCAAGTTGCATCATTTTGGCGTACCTAACGGGACCCCCTTCAGCGATTTTAGCCGTGCTTTTCGAGGGGTGTTGCCGGCAGCGACGGGGACTGAGCGTGTTTTGGTACCGGGCGTGGAGGTTGTTTTGGAGGTGGGGCGTGGATGGCAGTGAACGAGCAGGTCCCCAGATTGATGCCCACGCTTTACCCGGGGCTTTTGCCTACAGTGTCGAGGCCGTATTGTACTTTGGACGCCATGTGGTTGGCTTTTGAGACTCTCCCGAATAATAAGACACCTGCCATCAAGGGCGAAATATATTTTTTGTTTGCCTGCTTCTTCGACGGGTGTGCAGTCATCCGCCCCGTCGGGGGCCCGGCCCGCCAGTAATGGTCGCGGCCAGGGCCGGACGCTTCCCCAGTCGCCTGCTTGGCAGACGGGGTCGCGCAATAATCTCAAATCCATCCGTGACTGCCTCGACCCGTGGCTTGACACCGCTTCCAACTGCTGGCCCCTATAGGAACACCACTATGCTGAAGTTCACGCTGTTTGCATGTCCATCCAGACTGAGGACCCTCCCCTCTGGAGCGGTCTACTTTCATCGTCCGCCCGCGCGGCCACCCTCAACGAAAACCGAGGCCACTGTTTGAACTGCCACGAAGACTCACACTCCCTCAGAAAGTGTAGGCACCCCTTTCAGAACCTTTGCGGTATTGTAAACCCCTACCTCCGAAAGCTCGGCGACGACGGCGCGGCGTTCCATCGTTGGTCAAAACGCATGACCAGACACCGCCGCGAAAACAACTCACGGCCGAACAAGCATAACCACAAGAAAAACAGGCGCCATTCCGGCCATTCGCGTGGGCAACATCACGGCCAGGGTCAACAGAACAGACAAGGTGACGGCTACAACACACACGCGGAGCGAGGACATCAACGGTCTAACTCCCGCTATCACGGTGGTGGTTCGACCGCCCCTGCCTCTTCCACCCCGGCTCCCGCCTCGGGGGTTCGCTACGGTGCTTCGCATAACTTGGACGGTAACCCCAACGGACGCCAGCCAGGCACCTTCCGCGCCGGTAACTGGCAGGTTGACGGCGGTTCGGCTCCTCCTGCTCGCCCGCCGCCAGCATTGCCGGGAGAAACTACATTGATTTCACAAGAGTCTCGGGTCCCAGGCTCGCTCAGCACTCAGCACCGACCTGCGCCGCTTCCACCCCGCGCGTTGCTCTGTACTTCGGACCGACGCAGCGACTCAGCTCCACCGGTTTTACCGGGGAGGCCCCGGGTGTCTTCCCCGACGTCGGGAGCCCGCGCCTCGAACGCCGCTCCCCTCACCCTGGGCACGAGCGCAGGCGCGATAAACGCCGCTCTCCCGAACCACGCACCGCGCAGGACCACGAGTGTGCGCCGTCGCGTCGTTCTTTTCAGCGAGGGTGTGTCCCCCTCTTTCATCTCCCGGCCATGCGGTGGCTGTCGGTTTGAGGTGCGGGAAGGCAAACACCGAAACCCCGAGATCTCGATTGAAGCTCGACTCGGCGTTTCCTCGCAATAACGGTGGCCGCTCCAACCTTTTTCCTATCAAGGAAGAGTCGACAAGATTTAGCTACCTCGTCCCCCTTCCCCACCAGGTTTACAGGACGGAAGCCGTCTCCGGTGGACCCTTTGTTGCCCCCCGCCGGAGCACCGTTCTGGAAGTTGTCTACAGGGTCTGTAGGCCCTCTTTTGTCTTCGCGCGCCACTCCACGTGCGCCGCGCTCCTTCGGCTCCAGTGGAACAGGAAAAACCTGGTACTGCTCGTCGAGCCAGTGATGACTCCACGGTCTCCGGTCAGATCAACCGGACAGCATACCCGTTAAGTTGGGAAGAATCGCAGCTCTCGTCAAACAGAACGGGCTCAGAGTCCCCTGCCCCCTTTGATCCAGGACAGAGATCATCGGGCGCAGTAAGAGAACCTTCTGGTGAACTTTTGCCTACGGGCAATGGTGACACCGAGTCAGTGTACGTGGAACTGGACTCGCCTCGTGCACCAGGGGCTCAGCGTTCTCCGAGAAGCACACTCCCCCACACACACCACAACGGGGGCCACCGACGACTCGACGCCTTCGGTCTTTGACCCTACTCTCGAGTATTCAACGGAGCGGGTGGTACTATTCTGGCAGCCCCCCTCCTATTTTTCGCCGTGGTCCCCCTCGGTCTTTGTCATTGACGGTGTGCCATATTCCTGCGCGGACCAGTATCTGATGCCTGAATAGGCTCGCCTTTTCTGAACCACGACACAGCGGAGCGGATTATGGCCTCGCCAGACCCTCGCGAGCACTAACGCCTCGGTCGAGGCGTGCATAACTTCGACTGCGCTACTTAGGACCGCGTTCGGGAAGACGCCTTCCTTGCTGGTTCTTTTGCCAAATTCACGCAGAACCCGTTCATGAAGCAGCACCCATTGAGCACTGGCACCAAAAAATTGGCTGAAGCCAGCCCTTCTGACCTCGTGTGGGGCATCGGTCTCCGGGCAGACGACCCCAAAGCGTGGGAAAAAATTCTCGGGAAAGCTCTTTCCGCCGTTCGCGACACCCTCCGCTCAAGTGAGGCCGGGTTGGCACACCCCGCCCCCTCTCATCAATTTTGCACTCCGACCACGACTGACAGAATTCGTGAGATTTCACCAGCGCCGCCCCGCCTTTTGGTCGTGGCCCGCGCTTGCCCAGGTCCTCTCTTGAAGTTTTCGACTTATTTTTCTGACGCGCGGGCTGATCACAGCCCCGAGGTTTCGGCTGTCGCACCTAGTGTCGACCCCTCCCTCACGATGCCAGAGCACGGCCCCTGCCTCGTCGGGGGCACCCTTACCCTCGATGACGCCACTTTTACAACCAAAACGCGATTCACAGCGGAGCTGGCGTTCTTGCACCTTGTGGTTGCGTGGCGCTTCTTGACACTGGCTCCCCACAGACTTTCATTCGGTGTGATGTTTTGGATCGCATGCTCTCGGTTGGTGCGACCTCCATCGCGTGCGAGCAAAAATGCGCCCCTCGTTCTTGTGGGGGTTTTGGCGGATCAGCCCCTCTGAAGACTTCGACGAGTGTACGCCTGAGCGTCCAGATACTTTGGGAAAGTGAGCCTACGTGCTCCCTCGCAGTCTGGGCCTGCGTGGTCCCCCCCTCAGTGATGCAGCATGCAGTACTGTTGGGACGTGGCAGCTAGATGCGTTTTAATAGCCGCTCCTACCGCTCTCTGCCACCTCACCCGTCAGACTAACGCGTTTTTGGCGAGCTGGAGTTAGTTCACCACGCCCCGACAGGCATGTCCGTGTACGCTGTCGACCCCGCCGCTTCGGGTGGAGGATTACATTTACGCTACGAGGGTGTTGCAGGCGTCACCATGTCCGACGACCCTCAACTGCCCGCGGTTCACTTGGTTCGAAGCGAAGGCTCCCCGGCACTCACTGGACACTACTTGGTAGACAGAATGCACCAGCCTGACCTACCCTCGGTTGAGGAGCACTTCGTCGCCTCCGGGCGACATGTTCTTCCCCTCGTTGGAGTGACGGTTCTCGAACCGGGGGATATCCTCGGCGTCGCTCACGCCCCACTGCTAAGCGTCCCGCGGGACGTTTTGCAGCAGGACAACCGAGCCCCCAGCCCTCCCTCTGTACTATCTGAGGTGCCTTCGGTCTCAGCAGTTACAGCTTCCCCCTCTCGTCGCGCCAGCCTCGCCCTCGCCTGCCCTGCTTGGGTGTTTGAGCCCAGAACAGCGCGCTTCGTTCCTGCGCGTCTGGGCACGTTTGCCGTTGCATCTGCGGGAGGTGGCTTTTAACCTTCATGGCACGGACTGAACCCCTGAGGCCATCGAACAGCTGGGGGGTGTTCTCTGCGAATTTCCGGACGTTTTCTCGAAGTCCAAGTCTGATTTGGGTTCCTGCTCCTTGATTTCTTTCGTGATTTCGGTCCCAGAAGGAAGCGCTCCTGTCAAGTCCAGGCCGCATCGCATCCATCCCATCCTGGGGAAGGAAGCGGAGGACACCTTGGACCAGTATCTAGCGGTAAATCTGATCCAGCACTCGATCTCTCCGTACTCGAGCCCGCTGGTGGTCATCCCGAAGAAGTCTGGAGGCGTTCGGATCACCGAAAATTACAAGAAACTCAACCAGATCAGCAACCTCAGCCAGCTGCCTATTCTTCGCTTGGATCAAGTCTTCGACTCCCTGGGGAAGGGACGAAAGCTTTCTCTCTTCGAATTGGTCTCCTCGTTCCACCAGATTACCGCGCACAAGGATGCCGTCCTTCTCACGGCGTTTTGCACTCCTACGGGCCTCTACGAGTGGCTCGCCATGCCCCAAGGCAGCAGTGCTTCGCCCGGTTGGTTCGTCAAAGTGATTAACGAAGTCATCAAAGGTCTGGCACAAGTGGCGGCCTACCTCGATGATGTGATCGTCTTCGTATCTGATCCGGCGGCCCACGCCAAGACGATACGCGCCCTTTTCGAATGTCTGCGCAAACACAACCTCAAGCTCCCCCCCCCGAAGGCTCACCTCGGCGGCACGGACGCTAATTTTCTAGGCCACTCCATTTCGCCCGCGGGTATGCGCCGCAATGCGGGAAAAGTTTTGGCCTTGATGAAAAGGCCCATAGCCAAGAACCTCAAGCAGGTTCGTGCGCTGATGGGCGGCGTGGGATATTATCGCAAATTCCTGCCCGGCCTGTCTAAAAGGATCCACCCTCTCACTGCCATCCTCCGAAAGGGGGTTAAGTACGTCTTTCCGCCGGCCATGGAAGTTATCGTTCGCCAGATCCTTGCCGAGCTCGCTGCCCCGCCAGTTTTGGTCTTCCCGGACTGAGACGCTGTAGTCGACGGCTCCCGCCCCTTCCACGTGTACTGTGACGCCTGCATCGACGGTTTTGGTGCCGCGCTTGAACAAGAACAACCGAACGGCTCGGTACGGCCCATTGCTTATATCAGCCGCGCTACCCTCGACTACGAGAGGCACTGGACCCCGTTGGACCTGGAAGCTGGCAGCATTGTCTGGGTCATCAAACGACTCCGAGGCTACCTATGGGGGACGAAGTTTCGCATCTTTTCGGACCACAAAGCACTTGAGAGCACCGGCAAGGTAGGATATTACAACGCGCGAGTCCAGCGTGGGCTCGAGTTCCTCACCCCGTTCGACTACACCCTCGAGTACCGCAAGGGCAGCGCCAACGGAAATGCTGATTTTCTCTCCCGCTGGCCGGAGCCGGCCACAGAACACGACCGCAGTGGGTCTAGCAGCCTCACTCCCGTCGAGGGCGGGGGTATCTTCCTCATCCGAGCCTGCGGGCTTCGCACTCGCTCTTAGCCGACCCTCGGTGTCGGTTTGGGTGGGCTGGTGCCCCGCCCCGAAAGTGCTTTCTTGGGTGGGCTGCCTTCACATCTTCGGATTTTCGCGATTTTCGCACACACGGGCCACGTATGAGGATTGACGACCTCTCTGCTCCTTCGGGGAGATTCGTCGCTCGTGTATCTGCTTCCGTCGCCACCGTCGATCGCCGCCCCGGCTTGAGGGAATTTTTACCCGTTGGCAAGACCGCTTTCGCTTCGGTTTTAGTCGTACCCTCCGGAGGCGACCAGGGCGCTGCAGAAGCTCCCGCTGCGGCGACGTGGCGACGTTTGTCGCCCAGCGCGCTCCTTCCCCGACGAGCACTTTTACAGGGAAAAGATTCCGCCGTGAGCACTGCTCCGGCCGCGTCTGCCCCTTCAGGCCAGGGCTCTGCTGAAGCCCCCGCTGCAGCGACGATTGTCGCCCAGCGCGCTCCTCCCCCGACGAGCACTTTACAGGGAGAATATTCCGACGTGAGCACTGTTCCGGCCGCGTCTGCCCCTTCAGGTCAAGGCTATGCAGGAGCCCTCGCTGCAGCGACGATTGTCGCCCAACGCGCTCCTCCCCCGACGAGCACTTTGCAGGGAGAAGATTCCGCTGTGATCACTGATCCGGCCGCGTCTGCCCCATCGCCGCCTGGCAACCCGGCGCCTCTGAATGTTTTGCCGTCTTCCGGTCGCATCTCCACCCGGACGCGCCGACGAACAGCCGCCGCTAGCACCGCGCCGCCTGCTGTTGATTATGGCTTCGGGCCCGGCGGGGCCCCTAGATCATCAGCCCGGCGTGCTATCACCCCGCCGCGAGCCCCACGGCCGCGACCGCCTGCACCCGTCGTTTTGGTCCCGGCTCCTGCCGCTTCGTCGGTCCCGACGGTACCCATCCCATCAGACCTCGACCGCGCCGAGCCCGTGGAACTCCTCTTTTACATCTTCAGCCGCCAACTGACGCACCGGCCGTTACCAAGACTGACTTGGACGCCCTCGGCGCAGCTGCCGAATTTCAGTTCGGTGATTCCGCAGCGCGCTATTCGCAAGCCGGCTGGGCTCGGGAACAACAGGCCAAGCCCGTGTGCAACGCCGCCATGCGCTATATTATATAGCCCTTGGCCGGCCGGAAGTGTCGCCAGCCGACGTTTTGTCGTGTCTCCCTTCCCACCAGCGCCCTCCATTTTCGGAGGTTCAGGAGCTGGCTACCAAAGGCCGTTTGCACACCACCGACGCGGGCATCGTTCTACTCGTCCGGCAGCCGCTGCCCCCCCTTGCGTCAGACAATCCACGCCCAGTGGGTCGTACGGCCTATTTATTGAACGGCAAGCCTATTCGCATTTATGAGTCGCTACTCATGCGCGCCTGGGTCATGCAGGCTTTCCATTCCACGGCTCCCTGCCACCTAGGAACCGCGCGCACCCTACGTATGCTCGAACGTTTCTACTGGTGGATGGGAATGAGCATCTGCACCTGGTGGTGGTTACGCAACTGCGTAAAGTGTCATGCACGGAAAATGTCGCGGCAGACGGTCCGGTGGCCCACTATCACATTGCCCTAGCCAGAAGGGCCCGGCATCGCCGTCAGCATCGGCTACTTCGGCCCTCTCCCGGTGACGCCTCGAGGAAATACCTACATCTAGCTTTTCACTGATCGTTTCAGCCGCCGAGCCGACATGTACGCCGTCACTGCGCCAGAGTTCACCGCTGAGGGCACGGCTAACGTTCTCATCAACCGGTATATTCCTCTCTGAGGGTGCCCGCGCAGCATCCTTTCGGACAACGGCCTCCAATTCTGCTCTAAGCTTTCGCACGCCGTATATCAGCTTCTCGAGGTTTGAAAAATTGCCACGAGCTCCTACCATCCAAACGACAACGGTGGGGGGGAACGTGTAAACCACACGATGGCCCAGATGCTGGCAATGGTCGTCAACGAGCTCCAAAACAACTGGGATGAATAGCTCCCTCATGTCGAATTTGCGTACAACAATTCAGTCAGTGTCGCCACGGGTTTGGCTCCCGACGAGGTCCATATGGGTCGTCTGCCACGCCTCCCCCTCACGATTTTCGAGCGTTCTGGAGTCGCCGTCCACCAGAGCTTGGCCCGCGACCACCTCGCCTACTGCGACTTGGCGACGGACCACCAGCAGCGCGCGTACAATATCGTTCGCGAACACCACACCCTCACTGTTGCTCGCGTGAACCCCCGCAACTGCACCCTCGCCGACGCTATGCATCCAGTCCCCAAATTTGACGTTGGCGGATGGGCGTGGGTGTACAATACGGCGGCCACCATCCGTCAGGGCGCAAAGCCCGACACGGACGCCAAGGTCCTCAAGGCCAAACTCTCACTCAACTGGACAGGCCCCTACAAAGTTCTCGCAGTGGGCCCTTGCTCCTCAGTGGACACCCCGGACGGATCTCCTCTTGGGGCAAAGCTCCTGTATTGGGATCTTTCTTCCGATATGCCCGGCGCGGATGCTCACCGGCGCGTATTAGTTTAACGCTGCAAGCCCTGTAGCAACCCCCACGACCGTGGCGACATGCCGAAGTATTCGCCAGCGGGGTTGACGTAGTATGTGCTCAACAACTTCTCCAAGAAATCTCCCCCGTACCACGTCACCCAGGACGACGTTTCAACCCCTCTTCAACGACTCGAAATGGAAAAGGTTACCGGACACCAATCGGTGCGAGGTCGAGGTGGCGTCATCGCGGTGATGTACCAGGCGCACTGGACAGGACTATCCCGCCCATCCTGGGAAGGAGAAATGAACCTTCTGCTCTCTCGCCACGCAATTTTGCGCTACTGGGCCGGCACCCCGAACCAGCACCGCCACACCAACCGCCTGTACCGCCGAATGAGAATCGGCGCGGCACAACGGGAGCTTTCTCGGAGGAACGGCGAGCGGTTTCTGGCACTCGGCTATGGCTGCGTCTCGCACTCCGACTGGCTCCGCCGATACTGCAACACCGTGCTTCCCAACGGGGCCCATTTTAGGTACAAGGGCGACGATGGTCTGTGGTGGCTAGGGAAAAGCAGCGCGACTACGCCCACAGATGGAGTATATTTGGTTCTATTTTTGGACGACCAGGGACCGACCAAGCTTCCTCCTTCTCCGGTGCGCTACACGACATCTTCGACGAGAGCTATACGAAGCTCTTGGTGTCTGCAAATTCACTTGGCTAGCGCATTCGCACGGGGGGTCCAGAGTAACGTAGACGAATCTCGAGGCGCCGTCGTGGATAGCTGATTTCCGCTTCTCGGCGGCACTCGATCTTTTTTTTTTACGTTTTCCTGTACCTTGGGGGGTGACTTTTCTACTTGTTGACGTGAATCGGATGCTGGCTGCGTGGGCTGAGGTCTTACGTCATTGTCACAAGGCAACACATGTAGGGTTCTCTAACAGTTGGTAGGAGTGGCAGCTGTGGACCACGGGTTACCACTCAGAGGTGCATAACCCAAAAGGAGAACACAAAGACGAGACATGAATGACCAACCTCAGTGACAGAGCAGAGCTTGAGTCCGACCGAGTCGAGAGGTGCGCTCCTAGGTCTCCAGGAGAGTAGGGCGAGCTTGTGGTTCTTCTGTGAAGAGGCTCCAACTGGAGATGGCTAGATGGTAAGTGATTGCTTGTTCCGTGACCGTGGCGATCGTCGCGGGAACTGAGTGAGACGGAAGGGGGATGAAACCTTCCGTCCGGAACGGAGCTACAATATGAAAACGCCTCTAAGTCATCATAACTCCTGAAACGGTCAACCGAACCGTAACAGACGTTTTCCGAGTTTTCGGGTCGGGGGGGTTTATCTGGCAGGTGTGTTCCTGGTTTGTTTGTTTGTTTGTTTTTGGGGTTGGTCGGGGATGGTTTTCGCGTATTTTTTCCTGCCTACCCCCCTCGCTCAGTATCGAGGCTGGTCTGGGTAATTATTTGTGGCACAGGACACCTTTCCAGAGTTGTAGGCTGGGTTTTCGGTGTGGTTCTTGACATCTTCCGTGTTATTTTTCTTCTCGTTTTTGAGATTCACCTTTCGCTTTTCCGTACATCTTCCTCGCCCCCCCCCGTCGCGGGTGACATGGCGATGGTTTTCCTTGGCGATTTCTTCCTGCCCCTTAAGACTGGGTCTTCCTTTCATTTTTTTTGCGTACTTTGCCGGCTCCGTTGCCTTGCCGTTCAGAGGTGTGAGAGTGGGTTGTGAGGAGCCGTATCTTCGACTCATGTTCTAGTTCGTGGAACCGGGGTTTCCATGAAATTCCCATAATTCTGCATATACGGCTCATCAGAGTGGGCTGGTGTTATGATACTGCTTTGTATGAGGTTGAAAGCCCGGTAATTACCTGGATTCTGGTACAGGGATCGTATTTGTAGTACTTGGAAGGCGTATCTTAGGAGGAAAACCAGGGGTTTTCCAGAGAGGCACGAGCGTGGTCTCAGTCTCCGTCGTGCATGAAAGGAATAAAGCTGCTCTTCCCCTACCTCTAAGCAAACAACAACGTGAGTACAAACGAGTACCGACTTAATAAGCAGACCTGTCCAGGGATACAAAGTCCCCCGCATGTCCTGATCTTAACGTAGGAGGCTTCGTAGGAAATAGCGGTGGAAGCATGCGTACATGGCCCGCAGCGCAACGAGACACAACTGGTGATGATTCAGCATCTAAAAAGTGTGGCACGGATAGCGGGGCGGTGATAGGATTGGCACGAGGTATGCAACGGTGGGAGCCCGACTCCCCAATGTATTGCAAGGTGGTCAGTACGGGTCCCGCTTCAGGAATAGTCCGGAACGGACTCCCCGATCTACGGTAAAATTCTCGGTTTGATAAACAATGATAGTAGAGTACAGAGGGTACTCTCACCGGAGGACACGACCAAACTTCCCCGCATTCCGCCCTCTAGGTTGCGCCATGGTGCCGCTAGCTTTGTCGAGCGCTAGGCACAGGGCCCCCTCTCCCGCCCGTCTCGAGTGCGGCGTTGAGGTGCAGCAAAGTGTCGGTACGGTCGTCAATTCCTCCTGGATAGTGCCACCTGGTCCAGACTGGCCGTCATCTGTACGTTGACGCCAACCCAAAACGAACGAAACGAAGGAAAACACGCCCAAAGCAAGACAACGCGTATGCGCTGTAGACGGTAAACCTGCTCTTTCGAGTGCGGCGCTGAGGCGCAGAAAAGTGCAGGTACGGTCGTGAGGTGCGTTGTCTTGTTCTGCGCGTGTCTCCCCTCCGGTTGTTTTGTTCTTAGGGTTGGGGTCGAACAGATGACGGTCAGTCTGAACCAGGTGGCACTATGGATGAGGAATGACGACCGTGCCTACGCGTTTCTGCGCCTCAACGCCGTAGTCGAGAGAACAGGTCTACCGACGTCTACCGACGTCTACCGACGTCTACCGACGGTGTACTTACACTTTGTTCTACTCGTAGTATTTATAATACCTCTATACAAAGCCCTAAATAGGCAGGGCCTTCCCCGGGATTATACGAGATTCGGAACTATCTCGTGGCCAAGCGAAAAATGCGGAATCCCGCATCCCATGCCCGTAGTCCCGTGAAAAAAGCGAAGTCCCGTGCCCGCACAAACGAGTCCCGCGGAAATAATCAAAAGCGCGTTCCCTCACAAGCAAATCCCGCGATACAATGTCGATATCCTGACTTCCATGAACATAGGATCGAGTAGTATTCCTGGCGTATGTGTCATCCTCTCGCGCAGGAAGACAGACTAATAAGTACGATGGACACTGTAGTGTGCCAAGTCACGAGATTTTGTATTTCCGGTCATCGTATTTTTTGCCGATATTTTTTGCGAACAACACTTATTTATATCCAACCCCCCCTCACACCCCAGTACAACGCCGAGTGATATCGCAGAAAATCTTTTAGTTTGAGTTCGATAGCGCGATAAACGGAGAGAGGTCCGAGCGCGGAACAGACGACGCTCACGCACGGCCCCGACCAGCATATTGTAGCATGGACAGTAAAACGTTGCTAGCGGGGTAGCAGCGCCTGCTGCGATCCAAGATTCCGCGGGTGTCCCGTAGAGTCTCGTCGTGGCTGCATCCCGCCCGGGGAGTCCCGCGGTGGTCGGATATCGCACAAGCAACCCCGTCGAATCTCGACGTGGTAGCATCCCGCCCCGGTGGCCCGATCCCGTACAAAAAAGTCCCTTGAGTCCCGTCTTGGCTGCATGTCGTCCCGGAGAGTATCGCGGAGGCCAGATCCCGCACAAAACAACGTCCAGTCCCGTGGTTGCCGGACGCCGTGCAAACAATGCCTTGAAGTCCCGCGGTAACCCCATCCGGCGGGATGTGGTCCCGAGGACCAAAACCGGTCCCGGGGAAGGCCCTGTAAATAGGACGAACCTCGTGGATATGGCCCAAGATACAGCAGAGAATCAGAAACAGGACACGTTTTGAGGCCCATGCTGACACTTTCGGGGGGCACACTACAGTACTTGTAATTAGAGTGGGAAAAGGGCGATGCATTTGAGATGCGTTTGGGCCCACAGGGAGAAATATTTGTGTTCGCGAAACTGAAGTATCTCAGCCATATCTTACGGCAAATTGATTCTGATAACTGGAAATGGGGATTTCAGCACCTTCGCCGGCGTGTTTAACCCGGGGAACGGGGGAATCGGTCCCGCTCTTCTTTAGAACCCGCCAGGTGTTCCGCGAGAGGCACCCAACGCCGTTTGTCGTTTTTCCAGGATAGAAGCAAATTTATCCGAAATAGGCCAATTTTTCGGATATAACGTCGATACCTGGTACGTATATATCTGGAAATAAATATATTCCTGTTTTTTTCTCCCAAAGTGACAACACCATAAAAACTCGATCGAAAACGGCCGAGATAACTCTCACCAAAGGGGCGCAAGTATTTTGAGAAGAGCGAGCCTGATTCGGTCGGACCCTGCGTCTAAAATGCGTGAAAGCACGTAGAAAACACTGTTTCGAAACTTTTTTTGGTCGGTTTTCAAAATCCTCGCTCCAGAGATGGCCTCAATGCGACTACGAGTATTAATAGGGTCTCTCCCTCTCGTACCATCTCCCCTGTTTATAGGGTAACTCGTTTCCGGTCTTCGGATTTTTTATCACTATAACGTGATGGGTGTGTCTGACTTACGAGCTATAGAAAAACCGTTATCTAGATTTCGATACGATACTTTGACTTCAATATCGTGTCTTCCAGTATCCATGGGGTCTCCAATCTAACGGATTTTCGTGTCCGTATTGTGACACGTCGTTACCGGCGGGTATTGTAATAGGAAGTTGGGGCGCTTGCCAGTCAGTACTTGGGAGCCGGTCATGGTAGATAGAGAGCATGACCCCCCCCCCACCCCCAGCCTTCCCACTCTCTCAGCTTGAAGGGGTCAAGCTGAGAGCATCTATCTTCAATGGACGCGTCCAGATACCGATCAGTCACTACTATTAATACTATTACGGGGGACCATATTAAACAGAACCTATATGGAGGCCAGGGTCGGAGATATCGAGGATCTCGTAACACGCACGCGCGAAGGACACGTCACCGGTCAAGCAATATCAAATCTCGGGTCACGAGCGGTCTCACGTCCTTGACGGTGTTGACCCGTCCTCGGGAGATAGCTATCGGGAGATAATCCGCCGCAGACTCCGGGGTGACAAAAAGTCCCCGCCACCGAGTCAGACTAGCTCTAGCACCTCCTTGCTAAATATCAACGAATAATTCTGCTCGGCTTACGTCGGCCGTAACGGCGGCTACAAGGGACCCTCGCTCCGCGTCTCTCCGCGCGACCTCATCTCGGCGACTTCTCCGTGACTTGTGCACTGCGACATCTCCGCGAAGATCTCGGTACGAACGACGAGCACAGGTACTACAGTACACCTACGGTACACACAAAAACCTCAACTATTAATAGTTAGTATATATTTCGCAAATTTTACTATTACGGGGGGCCATAGTTAACAGGACCTATGGTATACATAAAAACCTATATATATCCATTTTTACTAACAACATTTGGTCCTGTTAACTATGGACCCCCGTAATAACAACATTTGGTCCTATTTACGATGGCCCCCCGTAATATTAATATTAAATCAACCCCTGTTTGTCTCAAGTGGATTACCACCGATGGTGGCCACGCCATAATATAATGTTGAACGCCATTCCACTCGAAACAGCCCCCCTCTTCGGAAAAGAGCCTACTGGTACAAGCCTTTTAGAACCGCAGTCCCGTTTTGGGGACAAACCACTCAAATTCTAAGTAAGTTGTCCCCGAAACGGAACTGCGGTCCTAAAAGGGTTGAACGCCGTCCCGTTTTGGCAACAAACTACTAACCACATAATTTGAGTACCTGGTATTAAATAGTTAGTCCTCAAACGGAACTGCAATTTAATGGTTACAACGGTTTTACTATTAATAGTATTATTACGGTTTTACGAGTATTATCATCATTATCATTATTATTATTGTGCTTGCCATCATTATTATTATTATTATTATTATTATTATTATTGTAATATTAATATTAATAGTACAATATACCGCACCACGCACTGACTGTCCAGAAACATGTATGATATGTATCTTGGTCTATTTCCAAGTAATGTATTCGTCCCCGATTGTCCGGGGTCTATACTTGAAGGCGAGCATACCTTTGCAAGGCCTACTATTACTAAAACTATATACCTGGGGTATCTGGCATATATATATATATATATGTTGACATATGCCCTCTGCAGCAGTCTCAGTATAGGTGTATAAACCGGAACTCCGCCCTGCTGCTGCCCTTATACCAGAAGCGTATACTCGTACCAGGAAGAAAGTAGTCCACCTATACTTTGTGCTGTAGTATCGGAAGTTTGAGTTGACAGAAAAGAAGCATCGATCAGCATACACCAACAACATACCAACACACAGGCAGGGTGTGGCACGCTACTACCTGGTACGTATTATTTGATTATGAATGTAAGATACACCTGGTATCATAGATATGGAGTGGTTTTATCTTTTATGTACAACTTCTGTGTACCAGTACGTACGTTGAATATTCGAATATTCGACGTTGTCAGTTATTAATAGTCAGTTGTAACGTTGTTACGTTGTATTATACCCTGTACACTGATTGATCCGTGTCATGTTCCAAGTTCCGGTTTGGACACTGCTGCTGATACAACCAAGGTACAACATCATCACTACTTACTTGTTTCCAGAGTGCGTGGTTCGCCTTCGACTTCTGACGGGTAGGGTACGTACGGCGTACAGCAGCAGCAGCAGCAGCAGCAGTCAGTGTCAGTCAGTCAGCAGGTCAGTCACCGTTCTAAACGTGAGGTGTGCGGGGTTTTATAAGAAACTAAAAGAGTACGTCAGCTGTGAGTTCAACCGATCGGCAGATCGATCGATACTCAACTTTGCAAGCTGCGTGGACCGATCGCCCCGGTGGTTCAAGTGGTTAACCTCGAATTCTACTTGTTTGAGTCCTGGGTTCGAGTCCTAGGAGGGTCGGACTTTGACTTTATTTGCAAAAATAAAAAAAGGGATTCAATTGTTGAGAGCGCCTTGCAGCGTGGGTAGGCACAATTCGATGCGAGTCGACGAGGGAAGAAAAGGCTGAAATCTTCTCGCGATAAAAATGAAGGCACGTACCGTAGCGGGAAGGGGGGAGAAGAGCCTGCTATGTGACCCCGGATCTGAGTTACGAGTTGGAAGGAGAGAGAGAAGAAGATGTGCGAAGATAATGAATGGGATGGAAAAAAAAAAAAAAAACAAAAAAAACAAAAAAACAAAAAAAAAAAAAAAAATCGCGCGTTTTCCATTATTTCCATAGCGATTGACTCGTACTGGCCGGTGACTCTCCGAAAAAAAAAAAAAAACAGCACAGCGGCACCAGCACCAGCACCAGAACTTATTTTCCATTGCCATTTTTCTGCACAAGTACTTCAAGTATCTTCATATTTGATACACGTATCATTCTGTCCGCAAATATAAAGAACAATATATTCTATATTATTAAATATAAGAGGTACTTATATTTACGGATATATTGGTACGTATTGCTCCGGAGTATCATGTTGATGGAGGTACCACACTGAACGGAAGCATGAGGAGCGTTCACATATCAACATCCAGATAAAACCTTCCTTATATTTACGTCCATACTATACCCGACTGCCCGATTTACTGACTACCCGGGTAAAAAAATGTATGGAGTACAGAGTACCATAGCTCGAGAAATCATAGGTCACAGACAAAGAGCCAGCAGAGTACTCGATCTCCGAGCACCCCGGAGCAACCCTCTGGTCACTTTCACTACTCGTACAAGTACTGCTTTTCCAGGCAAACCTCTCCTCTGTCTCACCACGAGTATGAGTACTGTCATGAGTACCAACGGTACCGAAGACCCTGTGGACGATGAGCCCTCTACTCCCGAGCAGAAAGCAGGAAAGTGGAGCCCTGCCCACGATTCACAAGACCCGCCGGCTGGTAGCGATGCCAAGCAGGAGGAGCAGCAGAGGGAGGAGCAGGAGCAAGATCAGCAGCACGAGCAGCAGCAGGAGCATCAGGAGGAGGAGGTGCGGGAGCAGGAGCAGCAGCAAGAAGAGGAAGAAGAAGAGCAACCGGATGCGGGTACGAGCAGCTTTCGGCGGAAAATCGCGGCACCCTCATCATCGGCGGCCATCTTCGAGTCCGACACCGGCCTGGAGTACACGGTACCCCCAGAGATCAGGGACGCCGTCGACTGTTTCCAGCCTCCCGCCGGCTACGAGTGCGTCGGGGACCGCGAGCAGTCGTTCATCTACTCCGTCGGGAACTACGTGCAGCCCATCGACCTTGACTCGCCTTCGAAGCCAGCGTACTTCTGTCAAGGGTCCTTCAAGTGCCGAAAGTACAAGCATCAGATCCCGTGCACCAGAGGCTCCCGGAGCAATGTGAACAAGCACTTGCAGCACATTCACCACATCAGGGGAGTGTCCAGGGGAGCGGTCGGCCAGTCCCCGGCACGCTCGGTGGGCAAGAAGCTGAAGGGGAAAGGGGGGAAAACATCCGAGAAAGCATCCGAGGAAGCGTCCGAGAAAGCATCCGCTTCTGAGACACCAGACAAGGCGAAGAAGGTGCCTGCTGCTCTCGGCGGTGGCCGCACGAGGTGCGTTCCAGATGTTTCAAAATCACAAAGAGAACTCGAGGTTATGCACTGGAAATTGCAATCCTATTTGAATTCCAGGCAGATGGGCTGACGGTGCACAGCCGATTGCGGAGGACAGAGATCATCGAGCATCCCAGCAAGAATTGCATGGGAAAGGATGTTCTGGTGTTCTTGCGCGAAATTCAAATTTCACACATTGACAGATCATGATCTAGATCATCTGTCATTGTACAATAATTGTCCAAGAGGCCCTTTGAGTCGTGTGTACTGCTGTAGGTACATCAGTACGTGCACCAGTTGTTGTCGATAGGAGATGTTGTGACAAGATACCGATCACACAGGTCCTAAGCATATATATGCGGAAAAGCTACTATTAATATTAATCGTATTAATATTATACTGGTACCAGGTATTGATTTTTTGATACAGCCATTGTACTGCATAGTTGACGAACGCAGGGCGGAGACGGCAGTCTGGGTAGCAAGGTACCAGGCGGATTAGCAGGGAGAACCTGGCTATACTACTCGTACCACAAGCTGCTGCCGCCACCTAGAAGGTGCTTTGGGCTTTGGTCTGCCTGTTATTTCCCCTTTGTTATTTTTCCTTGTTACTTTCTCCTTGGTTCTTTGTCTTACTCTGTTCACAAGCAGTGGTGTCTTTTGTTATTTCTTCTTTTTTCCAGCTCGTTCTTTTTCAAGTGTAGGCCACCTCGCCTGCGGGGGGGGGGGCACGACAGATTGTTTCTCTTAGATTTTGCTTTCATTTTTCTTCTTTTTCTTTTTCGACTTGTCTACCTTGTTTTTGTTTTCTCTTTGATTGTTTCTTTTCGTTTCACTATTTCATAGATTGCGTATGTCGTGCCTGTCGTATCTAGTATGATGACATGGCTTTGCATTGCCCACTGCAGTTCACACTGCACACGTGGCAACGTAGTATCTCTGTGGCGTAGCTTTGTGACCACAGAACTTGTATCTCTTCTAGGATGGAAGAATCGGCACGGACACTGGTTGTGCTGGATGTCGACGGGTAGAAAGAACGGTTTAATGTGAAGAACACACACACACACACACTTTTGATGAAAGTCGACGAGCAGTGGGAATGCTGAACCTATGCGCGACAAAAAAATAATAAAGGCACGTACCGGGGGGAGAAGGGTAGACACCTGTGACCACGGCTTGCCCAGAAGCTCGTTGAGGGTAAAACCTCCTATTAATATTAATACCAGGTACGAGTTAGGCTGGGTAAAAGTGATTGAAAAAAAAGAAAAAGTAGTGTAGATATTAATATTAATAGTAGATCAGGCAGCTCCCACCCGACACCCATGGGGTAGACCCACCCCCACCCAGTATGTGCAAGAAGAGCCGTGTCATACAGATCCCACGCTGGAAAAGTACACGTAGGATCCGTATATCGTACGAACAGATCCTATGTCCCACCCGCGCAAAACTGTCTGCAAGAGCTTTCCATAGATCATACCAGGTACAACTCCAGGAGGAATACAAGGCGCTTCATTCACTCCGCAGGCGGCGGCGGGCGGCTTCCACCGCCCGCTGATCTCGATCACAACAAGAAGGAACTGGGAAGAAAACGAAACGCGAGTGAAGCGGACAGAGAGGTCCACGATTGATTGCAGATTGTAGATGCAAACTGACGACTTGCAAGCTCAAGAGCTTCGAGCACGTACTTATAAAAACACATATTTCAGATGGAGGGCAGATTTCGAGAGTAGGTTTAGCAGTCTGGGAGAAGGGATCTTTCGGGATGTTTTTTACTTGAAAAATGTGTAGCGTGGTCTGCACTTCGGAATCGTCGCCCGCATCTGAGAAATTTCCTGGTTCGATGCAAACTCGGCGTAGCCGCGTTTATGGCGAGTTTTGGCCCGTTTCGGCTGCGGTTTGGGGTCAGGGTTATGGTTAGGGTTAGAGTTAGGGTTAGAGTCAGGGGTTGGGTTGGGTCTTCGCCCGTACCTTGATCCCAACATGAACCAAAACATCCGAACAGCCTACCAACCTAAAGATCCCTTCTCCCAGATTGTTAAAGGTCCTCGATTTCGATGTCTTGGTTCGTTATGAGAAAACAGCGAAAAATATATATAAGACCTATGCCAATGGAAACCCGAAGTTTGAAAGTTGTTTTTCAAATATATTGCTTTGAAAGAACAGCCGAAAATTTCTGAGGACCTTTAACAATCTGGGAGTACTGATAGTGCTTGCTTGCTTGCTTGCTTGCTTGCCTGCTTGCTTGCTTGCTTGCTTGCTTGCTTGCTTGCTTGCTTGCTTGCTTGCTTGCTTGCTTGCTTGCTTGCTTGCTTGCTTGCTTGCTTGCTTGCTTGCTTGCTTGCTTGCTTGCTTGCTTGCTTGCTTGCTTGCTTGCTTGCTTGCTTGCTTGCTTGCTTGCTTGCTTGCTTGCTTGCTTGCTTGCTTGCTTGCTTGCTTGCTTGCTTGCTTGCTTGCTTGCTTGCTTGCTTGCTTGCTTGCTTGCTTGCTTGCTTGCTTGCTTGCTTGCTTGCTTGCTTGCTTGCTTGCTTGCTTGCTTGCTTGCTTGCTTGCTTGCTTGCTTGCTTGCTTGCTTGCTTGCTTGCTTGCTTGCTTGCTTGCTTGCTTGCTTGCTTGCTTGCTTGCTTGCTTGCTTGCTTGCTTGCTTGCTTGCTTGCTTGCTTGCTTGCTTGCTTGCTTGCTTGCTTGCTTGCTTGCTTGCTTGCTTGCTTGCTTGCTTGCTTGCTTGCTTGCTTGCTTGCTTGCTTGCTTGCTTGCTTGCTTGCTTGCTTGCTTGCTTGCTTGCTTGCTTGCTTGCTTGCTTGCTTGCTTGCTTGCTTGCTTGCTTGCTTGCTTGCTTGCTTGCTTGCTTGCTTGCTTGCTTGCTTGCTTGCTTGCTTGCTTGCTTGCTTGCTTGCTTGCTTGCTTGCTTGCTTGCTTGCTTGCTTGCTTGCTTGCTTGCTTGCTTGCTTGCTTGCTTGCTTGCTTGCTTGCTTGCTTGCTTGCTTGCTTGCTTGCTTGCTTGCTTGCTTGCTTGCTTGCTTGCTTGCTTGCTTGCTTGCTTGCTTGCTTGCTTGCTTGCTTGCTTGCTTGCTTGCTTGCTTGCTTGCTTGCTTGCTTGCTTGCTTGCTTGCTTGCTTGCTTGCTTGCTTGCTTGCTTGCTTGCTTGCTTGCTTGCTTGCTTGCTTGCTTGCTTGCTTGCTTGCTTGCTTGCTTGCTTGCTTGCTTGCTTGCTTGCTTGCTTGCTTGCTTGCTTGCTTGCTTGCTTGCTTGCTTGCTTGCTTGCTTGCTTGCTTGCTTGCTTGCTTGCTTGCTTGCTTGCTTGCTTGCTTGCTTGCTTGCTTGCTTGCTTGCTTGCTTGCTTGCTTGCTTGCTTGCTTGCTTGCTTGCTTGCTTGCTTGCTTGCTTGCTTGCTTGCTTGCTTGCTTGCTTGCTTGCTTGCTTGCTTGCTTGCTTGCTTGCTTGCTTGCTTGCTTGCTTGCTTGCTTGCTTGCTTGCTTGCTTGCTTGCTTGCTTGCTTGCTTGCTTGCTTGCTTGCTTGCTTGCTTGCTTGCTTGCTTGCTTGCTTGCTTGCTTGCTTGCTTGCTTGCTTGCTTGCTTGCTTGCTTGCTTGCTTGCTTGCTTGCTTGCTTGCTTGCTTGCTTGCTTGCTTGCTTGCTTGCTTGCTTGCTTGCTTGCTTGCTTGCTTGCTTGCTTGCTTGCTTGCTTGCTTGCTTGCTTGCTTGCTTGCTTTCTTCGCTGCCTCGTGCAGGACTGATGGGTTGTGTTGTGATGTGCTTGCCGTAGATGATGCTCGACGACATTCGTGTTGTATACCTGGGAAATGTACTGTATACAGGGCGCTTCGCTCCGCGGGCGGCCTAGCGGACAGAAGGCCGATGATTGGACATATACTTTTTTATTGTTGTAGTTGCAAATTGGCGACTTGATAATGCCAAGAGTCACATGCCGTACGTAAGTATTTATACGTACGTACGTACATACCCCAGGTAGGGTACTGATTTTCTTCTTTCGATATGCTGTATGATATATATGTACCTGGTATGTACGCACGAGAAAGAACAACATGGCACAGCACATCAGCACCGCAAAAACGATGAAAATGAAACCGAAAAATTCGGAAAGAGGAAAAACTCCCCGTCCCTTTCATGTAATAATTGTCTGCCCCTGGAACACCTTGCACCAGACAAAGAAGAACAAAAAAAAAATGAACAGCAGAGCTTCTTTCTCAGCCTCGTACGCCGCCCGCCCCTCTCTCGATCACCTCTCTCGATCACCTCGTCACCGATTCGGTCCGGGTAAAGCTTTCCTCCCTCTCTGTCACAGTGATCCCCGTTGCCCGCCCCGCGTGAAGCCCGGTGCTCACTGTGACCCTCATTCACCAGCTCGACGATGTCGATGGTCAGACGGGCGTTCGTCTCTGTGTACAGTTCAGCGTGGTCGCAAAAATAAGCACCGGTTGAATGTTAGCTTGCAATCCCGAACGACCCTTATGGACTCGTACATACTCAGTCTAATTTTTCAGATGGAGGCAAAACAGAGCCCATTCATGCTTCCCTTGTGTCTCGAGGCACACACGACGCCTAGCCACGTAAACCGCGACCGCACTCCTTGCAAACCCCTTCTACCCGCCAGCATCCGCCGACACCCGCGACGGCGCCGGGCTCGTCCGCGTCGCCGTGCTCCGACTACACACACGCACACGAAACGGAAGGAGAAAATAGGAAAAAAATAGCTGAAAGTGCAAAAGAAATTTCAACTAGCGGGTGAAAAAAAGCGAAAGAGAGCCTCCCAAACCGCTGAAAAAACAAAATCGACTTTTTCTTTTTCGGAGATTTTTTTTTCTATTGTTCCGGGAAAAAAAGTGTGGCACGAAAAGCAAGCACTCAAAGGGAGCAAAGAACGCGAAGGAAGCAAGGATCGTAGAAGCGACAAAAAAACGTGGGAGACTCGCTGAGCGTGAGGCAGGTGCTTATGGTCAAGTGATTTTAGGAAAAGGGTAAACGTGAGTATGTTTATACGCATGATATGAATAAGGAATAGCCACAAACTCGCAAAAGAGCATGGAAAAAGCAAGGCCTGTCTGTGCCAATGCAAACGCAAAGTTTCCATAAAAAGCTTGAATTTCAAAGATACTCTCCAGATCTTTTCAGGTACAGTTGCTATGAGCACGAGTCTTTGAACTTGGAACGGAGGGTTCCACACTTTTGGAAAACCTCGGAAAAAGCAATTAATGGGCCGATGTTGGGCCAAGATCGGCATCAGAAACACTCGGGCGGATGTTGGCTAGAAGCGGCGAGAGCCCGAATCCTCGACAGACATCGATCGACAAAACCAACGACTGCGTCATGAATTCCGAACGTAGTGCGCTCGTTAGGGGCTCCGACCCACCCTAGGGTCGCCGTTTTCACACAATTGCTGGTGACATGTGGCGGAAGGGCGCTGGCCAGGCGTATGTTGAAAAACAAATTGGCCGCTGGCCTGCAAAAAACAGATAACATTTTTTTTCGATTCGTCTCACATGGCAAGAAACATGTGGCGGGCGCTGGCGAGGCGTATGATAAAAAAAAACAATTGGCCGCTGGTCTGCACAAAACAGATGACATTTTTTTCCGATTTGTGTCGAATGGCAAAAAATAGTTTTTTTTCAAGTTTGGGAGTAGACCGTGGGACGCCGCCGGCAAGCTCTCGGCCCCTAGACCTTGGATCCCCCTGATATCTACCATGCCGCCATCTATACTCGTTGGCTTTGCCTGACACCAAGCGGGTAGGCCGTGGGCTGAGTCTATGTCGAGATCGAGCGTCTATCGTCGCAAAAACTGATTTTTATCGGCGTGTTGACAGTTTGCAACGAGAAAAAAACAAATTGTGTCGCCTGCAGCCGTTAGAAAAAAAGGAACAAAATCGAACATATGCCCCCTTTTTTCCCCACAGCGTCGGTACGAGATATATCTTCGGCTGTTCTTTGAAAGCAATATTTTTGAAAGAAAAAAAAATGACCTCTCGTTTCCATTGTCATGGGTCTAAAAAAATCGAGCCGTTATTTCTGGATATTGTTTTTCTAGTTTTGAGGCTCCAGAAATGTGCCCATGACAAATACCGGTGGAGGACCGGCCATCTATTATGGCTTCTGATTTTGGAAACTGGTCTTTATAACATGGAAGAAGAAGGCTCTTAGACCTATGCCAATGGGAAAGCGAAATATCAATAAAAACCTTGAATTTCACAGATACCTTCCAATTTTGTTTAGAACACGCTTCCTATGGGCACGTTTAGAAAAAAAAAACTCCAAACTTTTGGAAAAGCCCGGAAAAAGCAAATCTGGGGCCGATGTTGAGCCAACATCGGCTTGAAAAACACTCAGGCCGATCTTTGGTTCGAGGCGGCGAGATTCCGAGTCTCCGACAGACATCGATCAACAAAACCAACGATTGCATCATGAATTCTGAACAGAGTGCGCTCGTTAGGGGCTCCGACCCACCTTAGAGTCACCGTCTTCACACCATGGTCGGTGTCATGTGGTGGGAGCTGACCAGGCGTATGATAAAAGAACATTTGGCCGCTGGTTGGCACAAAACAGAAGACAAAACTTCTCCATCCGTCTCGAATGGCAAAAAACAGACTCTTTTTCAGGTTTGGGAGGATACCGTAGGACGCCGCTGGCAAGCGCTCGCCCCCTAGACGAGGGATCCACCTGATATCTTCGAGGCCGTCATCTATATTCGTTGGCCTTGCCAGATACCGAGCGTTTTGACCGTGGGATGAGTCTATGTCGAGATCGAGCGTCGATCGTCGCACGAGCTGGTTTCTATCACCGTGTTGACAATTTGCAACCAGAAAAAAACAAATTGCGCCGCCTGCAGCCGTTGGGGAAAAAAAATATCAAACATTTTTTTCTTTTGCTCCCACAGCGGCGGTACGAGGAAATTTTCGGCTGTTCTTTGAAAGCAATATATTTGAAAAAAAACTTTTGAACTTCGCGTTTACATTGGCATAGGTCTTATAGACCAACTATTATGGGAAAAAAAATAAGACGCAGTTTCTGGAGATTTTGTTTCTAGTTTTGAGGCTCCAAAAATGCGTCCATGAGAATTACCGCTAAAGGATCATATAGTATGGCTTCTGATTCTGGAAACTGGTTTTATGTACCATTGGCTGGTCTTGTTTGTGTCAAAGGAAGGAAAGCGAACGGCCGCCGCGCCGCCGCGAGCATGATCTCGGTACCCAAGTCCAGATTGATTTTCGACGGCGACGTCGAATCGTCATTGCTGCTGCTATCGTTTCCGTGTGTGGGAGAGGCCCTATCTTACACGAGCGCCGTAGCCCGTAGGTACAGCTTTACTTAGGTGTCATGCTTCAGCGTTGGTGTCGGATATACTCGGCAGATGGACAGTACTGCTGCTATAGTAATAGTACCCAAAATTGAAGTAACTCTCAGTCCCTGGAGGCACCAAAGACCGCTCAGAACTGAGCTTAGCTCTGAGAGGGTTCGCTGGTTTTTGCTCCCTCTAGGAACTGAGACAACAAATATGGATGATTTCCTGACCAATAACAGCATGGTTCTGATTTCTGGGCTTCGGAAATCGCCGAAAAGTCCAGAAATGATAGCTAAAAAAAAAAACCATTATAGGTGGTTTTATTCTCGAACAGAATTTTGAACGAAAAGGGTCGCCACGAGTGTTTTGAAGGATGAGATCCAAATCGGCGTAAAACCCGAGGATCGATCCTGAACAAACGACTTTCCCGTCCGAGGGGAGATCTAAGTACGGAAGTCTATATCGTGTGTTCATCGTTAAACGGTCAGCGCCGCACATGCTCTGGGCCCGTCAAAACTTCCGTCGCTATACTAGGTGCCAGGTATGCTGCAAAACGACTAAACCTCTCTGCGCCTTCTCTCCGCTGGCTGGCGCCATACGTGCCTTGTGTTTTCTGCCGCCCGACTCTCGTGATCAGGGTGCTTGAACAGGCATTCGTGATGATGGTGGTGGAACACATGCTGCCCTTCTCCTTTGCGTCCGACGGCGAGACATCGTTCAAGCGCCTCGTAGGGGCCATGTGCTCCGGGTTCCCGAGTATATCTGCGCGGCGCGTGAAGCACTTGATCGTTGAGATGTACGACGCAACCAAGAAGGTATGGTCTATGTGGACAACGGCAGCAACGCAGATATCAGCCAGTATGTTCTGGCTGAGAGAGCTGCCAGGCTTGCCAGTGCACATACTATTTCCGTACGCATGTCCCGCCAGAACGCCTCATACTATTGCGCAAACCCAGTGTGTACTCTTGGCATATGACGCAGCCAGTACACACGTACACACTGGTTGTGCTGGCTGAAGCTACCACGACCCAGCCCTAGGTGTTGGTGTAAATAAACGGAAAGTGTTGTACCTGGTAATGCTGTTGAATAAATTGCCCAGTACATCACGCGTCGGGCAGATCAGATCGCTAATGTTGGAAAGGTCACACAAATCATTCTACGGATCTGCAATATATGTACGTTTATACAACTTCTCACAGGACCTGACTGGTCTGTACGCAGGTCCGCTGTGTTCATAGTGCTCTGCGCGGTGCAATCATGTGCCCACAATGCATTTGCCCTGGTTTGTATTTTGTGTACAGGGAATTTTATCTGACACAATCTATGTGATCCGTAGACGTTTCCACGTTGATAATCCGTAGGGTATGCATGATCTATAGGTATATGTCCCAACCAACAATCTACTGATCTGTACGATCTACTGTAGGTCATGCAGTTGATGATATATCGGACGTGTTCAGATATTCCATATAAATATCCTTATAACCTATAGTCGTAAGGCATGGTATTGGGATCTACCAGTACCACAGGTCTGATTTAACTCAGGCACTAGGCTGCTGCAGCAGGTTGACCTTTTCCTGTCAGTTTCTGATGAGTAAGATGTCGGCGATGTCCTCGCCATCGCGTTGCGGAAAATCCGCTCAACTGAACTAACTTAGTACTAATACGTACGAGCAGCATTAACTAGCCATGTTGCCGACAACCACTTTTTTTTAGCATGTTTCACTGCTTTAAATTGTGATAATACTATCCGAGCCGAAAAAAACTTGCCAATCGGATGCAAAGGCGCAGGACTTCGCAAACTACCGCACGCAACTACTCGATTATTTATACCAGATATTAACTACAATAGCTGGCCAACTAATATGTATACGTACGTTGTTAAGCTTGTGAAATGTTCGTTTTTTTGCGGGCATAACTCTTCGTACAAGCACTGTTCGGCCCAACGCTAAGCGGGTCGATACGGGAAGCCGGTCCAGACTCATTGGTCAAGGTCTGGGCGCGATACGTGCAACGTGCACTCTGGAACGCGTGGCAGTAACTATTATGGTCGGCGTCTTCTATATAGTCAGCAATTCCCAACCTTACCATACCAAAAAGGGCTTAATCCTGTTAGGGCTGCAGTCCCGTTTTGGGGACAAAGTACTCTTATAATTTGAGGGATTTTGTCCCCAAAACGGGGCTGCAGTCCTAAAAGGGCTCAACCCTGACACTACTGCACTGCCGTACACATGCCAAAAATTGTCTCTAATTCCAAGTGCTTTGTCCTCACAAGGGGATTGCCGCCGTTAAGGTCAAGAGATGCTCAACAGCAGTCCTCTTTCTCTGCGCTGCTCGACGTCCAGGTGGTTGTCGGCAACATGGCGGCCGAGGTCAAGCGCGCAGACCTGCCCATCGTACACTACATGCTCGACCTGTGGGCTTGCAAGGTCTCCGGGAAGAGATACCTTAGCATTCACGTGTTCTTCGTCGACCAGTCTTTCACGCTGAGGCACGCGCTCCTGTCGGTGCGTGGTTAAGTGTTTTGCCGATTTGAAGCAATTCTAGAGGTCTTCTATGAGATATGGCAGGGAACCGGCCTTTTTGGACTCGTCTATAGTACATATATGTTGGAGTCAACCCTTTCAGGCCTTGACCGTTTTAGGGCACCCTGCAGTCCCGTTTTTTGGGGACAAAACGCTTGGAATTTTGAGTGGTTTGTGCCCAGGACGGGATTGCAGTTTTTTCCCTCCGTACTCGTCAAAGGGTTGTAATGGCTGCACTCCCGTTGGAAACAAACGCTTGGAATCAAAGAGGTCAGAAGATATTATACGCCAAGCAAGCCAAAACGTGCGCTGTCGAGGGTGCAGGACCGAGCTTTCCACTCTAAACCCCCTACCTGGTAGTATTTTGGTGTAAGTCAATGCATGTCGCGGCAAAGTTGCTGACTGTCAAGGGGTGAAAGTGCCTGTCTCCAGACATTTTGGCCCGAAAATTGAGCCAGATTTGGGGTTTTAAGTACAGCAGTGCAGTACGCACTGGAACGGTTAAGATACACGGTACAAGTACCTGGTAGGTTTTAGTATAGGGGTCGGTGAGTGTTGCCAATGAAGCGATTTTTCTTCTGATATGACAAGAGACCGGCCTTTTCGGGCCCGTCGAGGCCTCGTTTGGCCTTGAGTTACTACCAGGTATATATTTTTTGTGTGTTGGCTGTGAAGCAATACTGTTTTTTTATGGCCTCTTTTGGCCCTACTATATTATGAGTTGTAGTGTATTGACTAGTCTGTGAAGCATATCCCAATATTGTTCACGGGTCGGTATAAACCCCACGGGTCGGATCGGGTCACCTAAACCCAAACCCGACCCCGACATGTGAGATTTTGATCGCTTCCTGGCCCGACTCGTGAAATGTCAAAGATCTCCTGACCCGACCCGCGAATCGGGTCATGATCCGTGAACAGTCCTGAAGTTTTCGATAGGCAGGAGAACGGCCTCTTTGGGCACGTCGAGACCTCTTTTGGCCTTGATATACTAGTTTTAGCGTGCTGACCGTGAAGCAAATGTGTTTCTTCGTCTCTTGAAAAAAGCAAGAAGCAAATGTGTTTCTTCGTCTCTTGAAAAAAGCAATGAACCCCTGTCGTATTGATTGTCGTTTTTTATTCAAGAGAAATTCCTGCAGAAGGTGGGCTTGATACGTACCTGGTACCAGGTACCTGGTAACTACTGCTGTATGACGGGGGGCCATAGTTAATAGGACCAAATATTGTTGGTAAAAATGGTTAAATATATAGGTTTTTATGCATACCTTAGGTCCTACCAGTATTAACTATGGCCCCCCGTGATAGTGGTATTGCTGCTGTAAAACTGATATATCGATACATCCAATATACGCAGAAGCTCTAATTATCGACAGAAGCATATGATAATAAAGAAACGCCGAAAACACACAGAATCACAAAAAAACATATTCCCTGGTACGTTTCGGTGATGACTTTATCAATAAGATGGTATTTCTCCCATTAAACCATCTGACGGTTCACCAGGTGAAACACTACGCCCCCGCGACGGAGTTGGAGAGCCACAAAGCATCGGAGGTGCTCTTGAAGGTCTTTGAATCCACGCTCGGCGAGTTCGGGCTGACGCTCTCCGACCTCGCCTCGGGCACAACGGACAGCGTCTCAGAAATGGAGGCTATGTGCGTCAACGGCCTCGTGCCGCTAGGGATCGCGTGGGATTGGTGCATGTGCCACGCGGCGAGCAAGTCGAGCGAACACGCCTTCGGCACGAACGCAAACCCGGCGGAGTCCGTGAACAAGGCTTCGCGCGAGCTCCTCGAGGTGGTGGTCAGGGTCGCGCAGCGCCTGAACAAGTTCCCGGCGATGAAGAAAAAGTTCGACGACTTGCAGGTGGAGCTGGAGCTGGTGCAGGAGCTTTTCAAGGGCTCCGACCTCGCGCCCCAGCGGTGGCCCATTCTGACCCGCGTGCTTGAGAGGATCATCCGCCTGTGGAACCCGATCAGGGAGCTGTACACCAACATCGGCGAGGTTTTCCCCCTCGAGAGAGGCGACAACAGGGAGGGGATCCTCCAACTGTACTCCCTCCTGCAGCCTCTTTCCGCCATCGCCGGGGACGGGAAGTACTACGGCGTGCCAATGACGGCGGAGATGCACATGGCGTTCGCCGTGCTCAAGATGCGAGTTCTCGACCCCACCAAGGCGCTGAAGGTCAGCGAAATTTACAAGAACATAGGTTCAGAGAATAAGACTCGCGTCTACGTTTCACGCACGTGGACGCGTGATGTGGACTCCCTTTTTCTTTCGGCGCTCTTTACGGGTCATGACCGCACCCGCGGGCCGGGTCAGGGAAGTTTTTGAAAGCTCGCGAGTCGGATCGGTTCCAATCACGAGATGTTCAAATTCTCACGGGTCGTGTCGGGCCCACCCTGGTGAGACCCGACCCGTCTTGACCGGCGAAGTCTGACCCGATTCGTGAGCAGCCCTTTTTTCTTTAAGGGGGACGGAGCGGGGGTCACTCGTAGTGTGCTGCTGTGTACAAATATATTTCGTAGAAGAACATCGACGACGCTTGCGTGGGCCAGTGTGAATATACACGTACGGGTCTTGGTTTTGCTTGATGTGATAGGGCAAAGGGGGGGTTTCATGTTACGACGTGGAAAGCAACGCAACGCCTACGTGTGTCAGTGTGAGTATACACGTAACGGGTCTGTGCTGGATGTGATAGGGCAAGGAGGGGGGTTCATGTTACGATGTGGAAAGTAACGCACGATATTGCAAGATCAACCCACCGCGCTGTATGTTGTAGGGCAGAGAAATGTATCCCTGCCATCCTCACGCTTGGTATCATAGGTCCCCTTCGAAGCCCACTTCCAGGTAGTATCTGCTGTACTGTGATACGAAACGTGTTTTGCTAAATACCTGGTGTACTTACTGTAGTATGTGTTTTTTACGAGTTTTCTACGAGTTAATTGTCCCATTTACGGTTGTATTAGATTCCTATTAAACACCTTCAGAAAAGTATATATGGTAATTCAGCAAATTTCCTCGCTGTTTCCTATTTTCCCATTTTTTTCTTATATCAACAAAGAGATGAAATTGAACGGGGGGAGGGGGGGGCAAGCTTCTCGATAAGCAGTAAGAACCGTTTTTTTCTCCTTCCTATGTTTCCTCCGATATCTGCACGCACGTACTGATTTTTCTGTTTTTTTCTTGTATGTTCGTGTCTGCCCTCAGGTGTTCATGCCTCCTGAACGCGGCGAGTGCAGCAGAAAGTTCCGCGGGCCGCACATCGACCCCCTCAGGTACAGGATCGTAAACGCCTCCCGCCTGCTTCAGACGACCACGGCGACGAGGAAACTGCTTAACAGCGCCCTGGTGTCGAGGTTCTACAGCCGCGTCTGGGACTCCAACACCCCCGACCCTTCCGTGTTCCGCGACGCCGCCGTGCTCCTCACTCCCCCCTTCAACGGGGGAAAGCACTTCCAAGGCTTGAGGTTGCTAGCCTCCGATGCCGACGCTCTCCCGTCGACATCGAAGGCGAGCGCGCCCACCTCGGATGCGGATGTGCAGTCGAAGCTGGACGGCGTGTGGAGCGTCATCGAGACCAGGGCTGTCCTGGCCGAGAGCAGGCGGCAAAAGCGACTCGCGATAGAGGAGCCGGCGGGACAGGGGCCGTCCAAACGGCCGCGGCAGTCAGCGAGCACCAAGGCTTCCCCCTCCAGACGGCCAGACGACGGGGATGACATGTTCGCTTTCTTCGGGCACCACTCGGTCGGCGGGGCGGCGGAGGAGGAGGAGGAGGAGCAGGACGAGGTGGCGACGACTGTGGCGGCTGAGCTGGGCCGGTACAGGGCGCTGGTAGTGGAAACATCGGAGGTGGGTCCCGACGTTGATGTGTATTCATATTTTTGAGCATGAAATTTGATGAAAACTCAGAACCTTTCAAGTACTGCACTGCACGAAAACATAAAACTAACTCTAATGTCAAGTAAACTGCCCCCAAAAAAGGAAGGTGAAGCCCCTACTCTTTTGAGATGTGGGCGTATTTGACTTGTGGGCGGGGCGGGTGGGGTGGGTCGGCGGGTGGGTGAGTTGGTGTCTCGCGGCTGTCGATAGACCTTTTTGTTGTTGTTGGTCGACGCTGATGGAGAGGTACCGTATAACACGGATGATAAAATATCACACCCCGGGTGATAAGATATTCACACCCCCTGGGATAAATTTCAGAGTCATTTATATCCAAGACTTAAGGGGGGGGGGCGCACAACGAAACCGGCGGCTTTGGGAAGGCGTCGTCTTTTTTTTTTTTTTTTTTTTTTTTATCCTCCGGCGGATTGGTAAAAATAAAGCTTAAGCTCACCACACTTCCACGTTCGTGTCGTGTGTCAATTTAGCCCAGTTGGGCACGTGGACCCGACCTGACCCCCGAGAGGAGCAGGTGCGGTGGAGATAGCCACCCGGGAGAGTCATCTCTCCCGGGTAGTGTGGGACTTGCGTTTGCTCACCCACCAACAAAAACCAAGGCTATGAGGCCTTCCCGCCGGACTCGGACCAGTTACGGTCCACCCTACCCGTTGGGGCGTTAGGCGTCGTCGAGATGTTTCCATGCTTCCTTCATGCTTCCATAGACGCGTTGTTCGGCGTTTTGCGCTCTCCCCGTTGTCGAAAAAGTCAGTCTCTGGAATTTTTCCGAGGGAGAGTGTTATGCTATCACCCGTGTGATAGGGTTATGCGGTAGCAATGTCAGCGTCGACGGCCACCATGGCGTTGTTTGTTGGTATCACATTTGGCGCAGACTCGATGCATACCTCAATGTCAAAGGTCAAGTGCTAACACTGTGCCCAGTAGAAGATGTACTGTAGTATTCGTATACCAGGTACCTGGTATATGATACTGGTATTGTGTACAGTAGTAACGTGTTCTTTTTCCGCGAAACAAGCCCGCAGCGGCCGAGTTTTTATCACTTTTCTTGCCCGACGCCGTTTGCCTTCTCACTGTAGTCTTGTGGACACGTGCACAGATCGGGAGACAGTATGCCTAAACTTGTTGATAAATGTAACAGTCGGTCTTGGAATGGCCAGCAATTTTTCATTAGCGACTTTGCTATCCTCTGTTTTTGCGTTCCGAAGCTTTTCGGGTTGCACTCGCTCGTCCTCTGCACCAAAGATGTCAGGAGACATGCCAAGCAAGGAAAAAATTGTGCTGTCAAGGGTACAGGACCGGTTGTTACACTAAAACCTAGATATTTGGGGTCAGTAAAGGCATGTCAAAGCAAAGTTGCTGTCTGTCAAGGGGTGGAAGTGCTGCCTCCTGACATATTTGCTCTGCACGAAACCCCTGCGTAATGCACTGCCGTATTGCTTCATTTTTATTGTTGGCCTCGTAATTGCAAATGTCGGCACTGCTAACTCGCTGTCTCGCATTCCGCGGTTACTTTTTTGTACAAAAACATGCCAGGTAAAGAACATACCTCGTACTCTACACACCAAAACAGTGGTATTCGAAGATAACAAAAACGACACACCCTGACACCACTTTCTGTTGGTCCCGGGCAGGGTGTATTTTTCTAAACCCAAGTTGATGTATTTTGGAAAAAAAAGTAGTAAACCAGAAATCTCACACCTCACTCGAGTGTGTTTCTCATTCTGATCTTGGGACGGATTGCGCAGAGTAGCTCGTTTTTATCTTTGTTTCGTGTACAGGCAGTATTTATCGACCCGAACCCTGTACGGCTTTATTATTATGTACCAGGGATTTCATAGCTGTCTTCCTTTCTCCCCCTTTCCCGGTACTTGGCTTCATTTTTTTCACGCATCGTGCGTAGGGTTCGGTTCAGCTCGAGCAACTAGCACGTAATACAGTATCTTATTTTTGCACTCACTCATGTTGGAGATGCAGTATCATACCAGGCACAGTTTGGGCCCGCCAACAAAAAACATTCGAGCGAACCTTCAGAAACGTTTCGTAGCACCATCCTTGAAGAAAATCTTGAAGCATAAGCTATGGTGAAATATTTCGTGTAGCGCTCGTGGCTGAGAACGAGTTCTTAAATGTCATTTTCTTACACAGTGGTGTCTCCCCAAAAGCAAGTGAGCCTGATTGCCTTACTACTGTGGGTTATTTCCTATTCGTCGGGCATGTATGATGTACATACAGCATCGCAATATTAAAGTATATCTTGAGGATGAAGAAAACACTTTAGGTGCGGACTATGAGAATGTGTGGGTGGATGGAATTAAGAAAATACTTGCTGTAGTACATAAGGGGGTGGTCGAGTGGGCGAACTTACCCCGTTAATGGCTTGGGTTATCGAATTGACTTTAGTAACAATTCTGTCAGGAGGCGACATCCACTGCCCAAAGTTTTGACTCGTATAATTTCCTTCTGTTCACGGTTTCACCGCCGCCCACCCCTCCCTTCAGATCCGACCGAGCGAGGTGCTACAGTACTGGAAGGTGTCGGGACAGGACGAGTTTCCCGCCCTCCGATCAGTCGCGCAGCAGGTTTTCGGAAACCAGGCCTCCGCGGCGAAAATCGACCGCGATTTCAGCGACGCGGGCAAGCTTCTCGACGCCCCTCGCAGCCGCGTCGACACCTACTGGATCGAGATGATGATGTTCCTCAAGGCGAACTACGAGAAGATCCCCCTAAGCATCCCGAAGATATCGCCCCCCGACGTCCGTAAGTACCTCCCTTCGAGATTCTTGGGGAACGATCCGCATCTGGCCGCGGCGGAGAGCGTGGTTGACCCGGCGGGAGATGGTCTTCCGAGCGGAGAGGGAGGCATGATGGGGTTGAAAACGGGAGAATAGACGATCGTTTTTGTTGGCGGGGGCCGCAGGCCCCCAGCTGTAAGTACTGCCATCAAGTTTGGACTGAGCCGGTCGCCCCGATGGTCTAGTGGCTAAAACCTCGGCTACTACTATCTGTGGCGTCGGGGTCTCGAGATCGATTCTCCGCATATTTTATTAATTTTATTTTTCGGGAGACACCAACTGTCGAGAGCGCTTAACTTAGCGTAGGTATGCACAATAAGACGCGAGTCGACGAAAGAAGAAAGGACGGAATCCTTGTCGCGATAAAAGAAATGCAAGGCATGTACCGTAGTGAGGTGGGGGGAAACTAAAGAGCCTGCTTCGTAAGGTATGGTACGTATGCCACCCCAGGTCTGAGTTACACCTACTGCTGTAGGAGAGAGCGGGCGCGAGAAGGGCGAAGGTAACATGCGGGATTAAAGAATAAACAAACAAAAAAGTAGAGGCGTTTTTATCCAGAACGCCGCTGAGGGTATAAAACTCCCGCGAGTTGACCTGGAAAGTGAAGGTACCGGCTCTCGCATGAGAGACCGCGAACTACTAGTAATAGAAACCACTATTAATATCTGTGTACGGTTTTGCGGTGCTGGTATTTTTACGGGGAGGCATAGTTTTCAGATGGACCCGAAAGCCGTATGGCCCTGTGTTCGTGCGCACCATGTTTGATTCTGATTATTAATAGTATGCCCCCCCCCTCAAAGCAGTAGTAGCCCAGGCTAGATTGATCGATTTCTAAATCGAGAAAGGGCGTGTTCCGCACTAAAAACCTACAGACCTACAGCAGTAGTAATTTTCTGCTCCCGAGTTCATTCTTTTCCGGGAAGTCCTCAGGCTGAGGTTCTTTGTCGAGGGTCTTTTATGAGAGGGCCGACAGGGTAGTTTCGTAATGTTGCACACCTCGGTCAGGTCACTGACTCCCACTCTGTGATCTAGATATTTCAGGGCAGATAGATAGATCAGGTGTTCCTGATCTGTATGATCTAGCTCATGTTGCCGGGTGGGAGCGGTATAACCTGCCTGATCTATAGTGGGACACGTCCCGGGTTGGGTCTATACGATATGTAGATCCTGCACAGCCTCTCACGACGATAGGTGAGGACTCACTGCTGTAGATGATCTACCTGATGTACAGGTAGATCACGATCTGCGCGAGGTGTGCAACGTTGAAATGCCGCTCGGTACTTGCGCACATATCGCAAACGTAGCCGGTATGGCGTAGGGGGTATACTCTCCGAGCATTGACCTCGGTCCAGATCCGACTCCGACTAGATGCAGGACCGCTCTGCAAAAAGGAAAGCTCTCAAGATACCTACACAGCAGTAGATCGTTTTGTGCTGGTTTGGCGTCTTTTGCTTTTCGCCGTGGCCGTTTGGTGGAGAAGACGTGGCCTCACCTTGATTGTGAATAGGTACGTTAGTTTTGTGCTCGGCGCTTAAAAGCCTACCCTTCGACACCGACCTTAACCCTTTTAAAAGTGCAATCCCGTTTTGGGAACGAACCACTCAAATCCCAACTGTTTTTTCCCCGAAACGGGACGGCAGTACTAAAAGGGTTCATCCGAATCCTACTGTATATGCCAGCAGTGATGAGCGCTTGGATTACATTTTTTGGTACAGACTCTGGGTTGATTCGGCCGGCTTGCATGCTGTGCTTGTGGGATAAACTCTATTTATAGGTTGATTCGGCCGGCTCGAGATCTCTTGGCGTGGAAAGACTTGAGGTCTATTGGGCCGCTTATAGTACCCCCCTTAGCCAATCAGAGTGCGTAAACAGCTTTCTTTAGGATGATTCACCATCAATACCAGGTACGCCCTGACTAAATTACTCACTGGGTTGTGGGTGGAACCCTCGATTCTGGTGAATCAGGGTGTGTGTGCTGGGGGCGCCTGCTACGTACGGCGGCAGGCGTGCGCCTGCGAGGCTCTTCGCTTGAAGAGCTCTATATTATGTACGAAGTTAACAACTAATTATTAGCACTTCATTTTAGCCCGAAGAGCTCGTAGGTCTGAAAAGAAAACGACTCTGAAGACGAATTATTCTGTGGACAAGCATAGATAGTCTGCCTGCTGTGGGCAGGCACAGTGTGCATGCTGTGGACAGGCGCAGTCTGCCTGCAGTTGGCACAGGCACAAAAACCGTTATGATTTTGTATGTTGAACACGGCCCAGCACAGACGTGCCTACACACGTTGCCGCACCTAGCTCGACGAACTGTGAACGATTTTCCACCCCACCAGGACGAGAAAGTGTCTTGCGTGTGTGTGCGTGCACATAGCCCGCCGGGACTGGATTATTTGGTGGCGTGTGCGTCGAGCGCGGGGGTGAAAGGTGGACCAAAAAAATGTTGAATCCACACACCAACTCACACACACAATGTACATACAGAAAAAAACAAAACAGGCACCCTACCCTCGTACCCGAGCCGTTATGAAGAGGCTTTTTTTTCCTTGGTTAAAAACCAAGTAAAAAAAGGCTCGCTTCGCTCGCTCGCCTCATTATTACACATTGTCGGATGGCAAGCATATAATTATATATACCAGTACGTAGCAGGGTGGTGGTTGGTGCACACCGGGCCGGGGTGATACTGATCCTCCTCTTTTTGCCGTTCACAAAATAAAATTTCAATCGTTCGGAGAAATAGTAGTATATCTCCAAAAGCCTCCTATTTAATACGAGTCGTACATACTCTCACGAGAAGAGACACCACCACCACACCATCCATCTCACCACACTATTAAATACTGGTACCTGGTACATCTCACCACACTATTAAATAGCATCCATGTCGATCGTCGTCCGAATAAACACATACATGCGCACGAAATTCGAATCGACAAAGCTCGGGCATTAACGGCAGCCAAAACTTCTTCAGTGCCAACCGCAGACCAGGGACAAGAGCCCCTGGTCTGTCTGCATGTTGCCGAGACACAGCCTCATTGCCATGCCCGATGCACATCCATCAGACTCCTCGGAGGACTCGACGATCGAAGGTGAGACAGGAAACGAATGGAAAATTCAAAAATCGAGCAAATCATGGAAGTATACCCCGCTCGCTGTACTTGTAGTAAATCGACCCCCTGCTGCCCGATTAAAAAACGCCAAATACTTTTTTTCAACCACCATCGTCACTGAACTCCGACCACAAAGAACTCCGACCATCTCTCTCGATCCCTGCAGAGACTTGTGACAGCAGACTAGAAACGTCAGCTTAGGCATTGCATCCTCCACCCCCCTGACAACACAAGGTTGAGGCAGTCGTGATCTGGGGGTCCCCGACACCGTAGATCTGTACCTCGTGGGCAAACAGACCTGCTGTCGCCGCAGCAACTCTTGAGGGAGAAAAGCACAAACACAGGTGGCAGTAAAAAGAGGAAAACCGAGGCAAGCAACTATGGCTGAAAAAGGAAAGGGGAAGATGGTGGGAGGTAACTCGACGACCGACAAGCTCGGTGAGGCGGACGTGCTCAACCTGGTCCTCGACTACCTCGCCACCAAGGGCTTTGTGGAGGCCGAACAGACCCTCCGTCAGTCCGTGTCGGCCTCGGGAGGAAGTCCTAAGAAGCAGAGCTCCAACCAGCAGTCAGGTACGACGCAAAATCGAAAACAACCCCGAGCCGAGTCGCGAACCGAACCCAGCCGCCCCAAAGAAGACCGTCCATCGTGCCCTCAAGTGGCTGGAAGAGCATTGGCAGCTGGTGTGCTCGCTGGGGTGGATCTCGGTCTCGCGGCCGACTCCCTTGCCACATGCGATAGATCGCGTACTTTCTGCATGAGGCACTGACGTTGTTCGATTTTTGGTGTTCGACAAAATTTGACTTGCATCTATTATTAGTAATAGTACGTAGTGGGAGTCGGGCTGGTACGAGAATTTGTGGTGCGCACGCTCACACACACCAACACAGCCAACAACGGCAATCATTCGATCAGTGAAGTACGCATGCTCTCGGAGCCTGTGTGCACAATGTAAAAGACACCGCTGCCACTACACTACTGCTGTTGTGTTGGAGATGACACCAGGATGAACGAGCAGCAGCAGCAGGAGCAAGCCAGGACTTGTGGCGGCATCGAGCCACAAAGCAGTATTATTATGGGCAAGAGTAGGGTTGTGACACGCTCGTGTTCTACTGCTGTACCTCGTCTTTACGTCGTCCCATGATAGATGGACAAATACACCAGGTACCAGGTGCTACAAGCAGTACATACAGCTCATCTTTACGTCTCTAGCTGCTCGCATGATGGTCAATATACCAGGTACCAGTACCAGGTATTAATAGTAATAGGTACCAGGTAACTGCTTTGTGCAGATGCAACAGAAGCAGCTCAATTTCGCGACTTCTTATGCATCGTAGCATAGCCAGGTAGCCAGGGAGCATAGATGTACAGGCATGGTGCGCGGCGGGGCTTGGTTCAGCAGTAGCCCTCGACAGGTCCCTACTCATTCGTACGTACTTCGTTGGTGATTCCGTAGATTCGTACGTTTGTGTCTTGCAGTTTCGTGTCTTGCGGTTTTGTGCGCTTCCTATGGTTTGATTCGCCGGTTGCTTGTTGATTGTTGATGTTGTAGACCAATAGACCAAGCGCGAGGCGAGAGTCGGCAACCGTCGTCACAGCAGTCGTCAATCGTCAAGCTCGGCAGAGCGACGGCAATTTGGCTGGTGACGTGACCGCAAATGGGCAATCACGTGACGTGACGGCAAGTGACGCCTACATCCGGGGACACGAACGAAATTTCCCCCGTGTTTTTTTTTTTTAACCGTATTTTGTATTTTACGATGTTGGATGTGTGCCTCGTTTTTCTCTTCTATTTTTTTACGATTGTTCTTCGGCCGTCGCCTTCACGTGGGGATGAAAAACGATATGCCTGGTGCCCCTTTATATTATAATAATAGTTTCGTACTCTTGTTGATACGACGTATACACTGCTGTAGTTTTTTCTTCTCTACCAGAGGGTATATACTATATACCTTCCCAAGGGGTTTCCAGAGAGATACCAGGTATGTAAACTCTTTTTTGGGACGGTGGATAGGGGTTTGCGGGATCGTGACGGCAAAAACCGGTGCCGTGACCGACGTGACGTGGTGACGGCGCGTAGCGGGAGACGTCATCTCCCATCTTCTCCGTTATTTTTCAATGCAGATACGTATATATGTATTGTAGGAGTACTCCTGTACCCCTCCTGGTGTGAAATCATGCGTGGTACCACTATTAATACTATTAATAGCTCTACATCCTAACTGGCATAATCATGATCATACCGTCCGGTATCCGGCTACGATAAAAAGCCGTACCACATACCAGGTACCTGGTATACCAATAGCCCAAAAAGAATAGTTTCTACGCGCATGATAGCACACCAGCAGTTTGCAATTTTGGATGAATAGATGTTTTACGCTTGTACTCTTCTGGCACCTTTCAGGCAGCCACGAGTCGGCGACAACTGGTGCTGCCTGCTGTTGTGCGTCCATCTACTGCTGTATGATGTTCTCACGCATTCGAACATATACGAACATGAGGCCAAGCAGGCGGGAAAAAGCGAGCAATGTCGAATGGCGTTGCGGGTAGAATATCATTTGCAAGATTCGAGATTCCCCGCCATGACCTTGATGACTCTATAGTCAGTGGTAACGTAGATCCGCCATGTTTGGCGAGGTGCCAAAACCGCAAATAGAGCCTTTCCAGGCACAACGACGAGCTGGCTCACCAACCAATTAGGCCTTTGATTAGGGTTAGGGTTAGAGTTCCTGGTGGTGGCCGCCGTGAGCATAATTAACCCCTTTAGAACCGCAGTCCCGTTTTGGGGACAAACCAGTCAAATTTCAAGTAGTTTGTCCCCAAAACGGGACTGCGGTTCTAAAGGGGATAAGCCGGAAGTATTCTCACCATCGGAAAATTATGAAAGTATTCCTTGCAGTTTCGTGACAAAACCCTTCCCTCTATAGAACAGCATCATTTTATTCTTGCATTTGTGCAGAACTTTTGCCATACATGGCGGATTTACGACGGCTGTAAAACCGCGGGATTTTTGCTCTATGCGGAACCGCACGGCGGTCGGGTTTTTCTTAGTACATGCATTTTTCTCGGTTCGGATTTTATGTACGTGTAAAATAGAACTATTCATATTGATATATTGATATATGCTGCTACACCAGCGGACTGGGAAGAACTGCATGTAACATGGAAAGGGCACCAACCCACCGAAAAACCCACAACGTCTCCCACGGTCAACCCAATTATCCACCATCACCAGACCACTACCACTGCTCTACATAGCGGTATTAAATAATAAGGGAATGGCCTTGAGAGTCGTACAGACGACGGTGCGTTGCGAATTTTGGTTTCCGATTTTTGTATAACCGGTGCGGTTTTCCGTATGCCGGTGCGATTCGGTACGATCCGGTCATAGTCCGCACCGCCGCGCGGCGCACGGCATCGTTCGGGACTAACCTAAACACTTGATTTTAAACGCCCCAATGATGGATTTCCACGTTTTTTTTTTATTATGAAGAGTCGCCCAAATGCCACGGCGGTTTGGTGCCCGCGCCCGAAATCTTGAACAGTATTACTCATATTCCACCTTGTTGTTGTCTTTGTTGTTTTATTTGTTTGTATTTCAGGGTCGCGGCTGGAAGACTTGCTGGAGAAGTCCCACGTTGCGCACTCTTTCGGTGGCGCTAGCTCTAAGCGTCGCCGAACCAACCTCGACGCTGTCCTGGCCGGGCTTTCCCCAGAGGAGGAAGCGTCTGCTGCTGCGGCGGCGGCAGCAACGACGGAGGCCACGTGAGTGTGCAGCAGGGGGAGGGGGGGGGGGGGGGGGGGCGGGGGAGGGGGGCTGTCGGGCGGCAAGCGCGATTACGAGGGGATCTATCTTCTCTAAAATATTTAGATCATCAAATGGGGTCTGATGGTGTCCGACGTGTCGCATGACCTAGATCCTACGACGGGATGTATGTGCCGTGAACGATCTGCAATGCAGTAAATAATGAGCGACGCTTAAGGGCAACTTGGTCTGCTGTAGACACTACATGTAGGACGGGATGTTTTTGCCCTGCAGTATCTGATGTGTCCCGTGTGTTTCTGCTTGTACCGTGTCCCATGTCAGGCCCGATACGGAGATCAGCATGGCTACCAAGATCCCTTCTTACAACCCTTGTGCCAACGACCCTTACGGCGCGAGCAGCATGCCTATTTACCAGGTGACATGTTGGACGGTGAACCCCTCCCCTTCCCTTTGCACCCCCTTTTTTTGTTGATTCTGCACGATAGAAATCAGGAATGGTAGTTACCACCGTAATTAAGATTTGTGGCGTACCGGTAATCACCAATTTCGGCTGAAGATTATTACCGCCACCGGAATTACCGCCAGGCTTTTTAATTCAGGGGATGCATCCTTATCATCCCCGCTCAAGCGTCGAAATCCCTACGAGACACAAAATAGCCTCGGTTGTGTCACCTTCGCGCGCTACGAAGTCTGGCTAGAGAGCTACTGTAGAGGCCACCCGAGAAAACAACACAATACGGCGTTTTTACAGTGTTTTATATGGAGGCGTTTCTTAACAGGGAACTTGAAAAACGAATCACCGCAATCACTATGTAGACGAAACCTCATGCGGGGTTCATTGCCCGTGACTAGCGTGTACCGGTATTCACTATCCCTGATAGTAATGTCGACCGAAGTGTCGAATATCGAAATCGTCTCATGACGATTTTATGCTTAGTTTGTCGGTATCGTGTCGAACTTCACTCCGATATCGTTACTAGCCTTTACCACGCCGCCGTGCTCGCAATGTTTCCGTTGAATGTCACCGTTGATAGGTTTCGACGTTCGCCCAACCATCAGCGACGACATTCGGTGAATACGACTACTCGCGCTCAGGGAACCCCACGCGACTGGCGCTGGAAAAGCAGGTTTGTCCCGCGGGCAGGCCAGCCAGTAGCGAGCACCTCGTACAACTGGTATGTATGTGCAACAGTATTTTCCACACACCAGTTTATCGTGCAGCCAATATATCGCCCCCCCCCCTCGGACATGGAGATCAATTCATGTCTTCCAATCACTGTACTTACCCGTGTTAATTAGTGTACCAGGTAGATGCATTTTCTTAACCAGTCCTTATGGGACGATCGAAATACTGGCTGGTACATGCGTATGCGGCCTTCTGGTCTGGTGTCTATTGATAGTTTTATTTCTTCTTCTCAAACCACGTGTGTCGAAACGTGAGCAGATCTGCCAGCTGGAGGACGGGCACAAGGCGTTTGCCTTCAGCACGGGGATGGCGGCTCTCTCGGCGGTCACGCGCCTCGTACGGGCGGGCCAGGAAATCATCCTCAACAACGACAGCTACGGTGGCACCTACCGCCTGCTTAGCAAGGTGAAAACCCCATCTCCACCCCCCCCCCCCGCTTTATAGGTGTTTACAAATTATCGCTGTATCATACTGCTGTTGGTATGCCTTCTATCATAGTCGGCAAGGTGAATATCCCCTTATACACACCCACAACCCACACACACCCATAGTCGGGGGTTTAAACGGATAAAGTCTATCGCCGAGTGTGCATCGCTACCGGGCCCCGACCTCTGATTGGTCCCTTCTTCGGTTTAGTTTCGATGAGCTCAAAACGCAGTGCGCTTTTTTCTGCACACCATGCATACACGATTTATGAACAACTTACGCCAGTTATTTTCAAGGGGCAACACACAGGGGTTTTTTCCCTTCCTTGGCGCTCGCCCCAGCCCACCCCCCCTCCCCATCCTCCCCATTTTTGTTTACCCTCTTGGAACTCCTTCTGCTCCTCCTCATTCAGGTGGCCTCTCGCAACAACGTGAAGGTCCGCTACGTCGACATGTCGGGCAGCGCGGGTCCCGCCAACCTCGCGGCCGTCATCTCGGACAACACCAGGTTGATCATGATCGAGAGCCCTACCAATCCGATGCAGCGCATCATCAACATCCCGGACATCTGCCGCGTGGCGCACTCGAAGAACGCACTGGTGGAGGTGGACAGCACCATGATGACGCCCTGTCTGCAGCAGCCCATCAAGCTCGGGGCGGACCTCATCGTCCACAGCGCCACGAAATTCATCTCGGGGCACTCGGACGTGATGGCCGGGGTGGTGGTGACCAAGAATCAGGAGCTCTCAGAGCAGGTACGACGAGGTGACTGATCGGTGGGTTTTCTTTTGTGCACTGATGGGTGGGCGTTCTGTTTTTGTTCGATCTCAACACTCACGTGATGCCAGCACGTCGACAAAACGCGAACCATGACAAAAAAGAGGGGTATGTACCACCCGCCGACCCCCCCCCCCCCCCCCCCCCCCCCCTCCCCACCCGCGGCCTCTCCCGCCGCCCTCAAGGCCTTCTTCTCGCTTGGAACACCATCGCCTCATGGTATATCCCGCGCCTTAACCCCTTTAGAACTCCAGTCCCGTTTTGGGGACAAGGCACTCAAATTCCAAGTAATTTGTCCCCAATCGTCCCCAAAACGAGACTGCAGTCCTAAAAGGGTTAACTTGACTCCCTTAGGGCCGTTGTTAAGGACACTGTGAAAACTTGCCAAAATAGCAAGTTTTCGGAGATTTGGGTTTTCAAGTCTTGCTAAAAACTTACCAAATGAAGTTGCAAGTCCAAATTTCCAAAGACTTGCCAACGAAGGGCTTGGGGAATATCCATTAAAAAAAATGGCAAAAACTTGCTAAATTGGCTATTCCAAATTTCCAAAAAACTTGATATTTTGGCGAGTTTTTTGCCAAATAATATGTGTCGTTAAAAACGACCCTTACCCTACCCCGCCGCCTTATCTTGCCTTGCCGTGCCTTGCTCGTCAGATCTACTTCTACCAAAACGCTGAAGGCACCGGGCTGAGCCCGTTCGACTCGTGGCTGCTGCTGCGAGGAGTGAAGACGATGCACCTCCGAGTGCAGAAGCAGCAGGAGAACGCCATCCGAGTCGCCCGCTTCCTCAAGGCGCACCCTTGCACAACGCACGTGAGTAGTGTAATTGGTGTAAATGCCGTCGTTCATGGTGTTGGTGCCGTTTTTGTTGTTGTCTGTTGTTGCGGTTTTGCTGCTGTTTTCACATCCATGCTGGTAGATATAGCTCATCGCGATACATAGTCTGTCCTGACGAGAATTGCTAACATCTGGAAGGAAATCGTGAGTTGATTAAATACGTAGAATAAGCTAAATGTGATACCTGGTATATCGTAAAATAATACTACTCATATAATACGCAGGAAAAGATAAATACCAGGTATGATTTAGTACTGCTGCACGAGTGTGAGATTCTACGGTACGTGATATACGAAGTACACAGTAACTGCTGTATATATTTACATATTGAAGTATTCCTGGTATAAGCAGGCTCGTCTGTAGATCTGCGATACTGCAGTTGAACTGTTGTGTTATTCGCAGAAGCTGTCGTTTGCCGGACATGTCTCTGACTTGTTAAGCCGCCTGGGCCGCTCGTTGATGTGATAGGTGCACTACACTGGCTTGGAGAGCCACCCGGACCACGACATCCACATGGCTCAGGCCAGCGGCGGCGGCAGCGTGGTTTGCTTCCGTACTGGTTCCCTCGTCTTCTCCCAGCACGTTGTCACGGTGAGTATCAAGATTCCATTGGCGTTTGGATATCCTAACGAATGTTGCGACATGTCGTTTCGTATATTCCGATATGTGGAAATATAGAAGTGTGCGCACGTATCGTGTCGAACGTCCGATACATGGAACGTTTCGAATATTCCGATATATCAAAAATATACTAAATATTCGGTGGATTGTATCGAATATTCCCATTGTCAAAATATTGAATTTTCGATGTAAAATCGTATCGGTTGGTCACTGACCAATGAAGTGATTGATGTGCAAGAGATGGTCACGATGACTGCTTTTTTTCTGTTGGAATGACGATTACGTAGAGTGTTTCAGTGCGTAGTCGGTGTGACGCTGTTTAATGCAAGCCCCCCAAGGTTTTCATCGATGGATGTTATTTTAGCGGTATCGTAAGTGTGAGTGTTTACCGGGATGTTCAGTCGAAGGTCGGAGTCAATTGCTCAGGTCGATCTGTGCCGGGCGGTATCCGAAGTGTCTTTGGTATTTATGCGAATTTTTACCTTACTTTGAAAATCAGCATCGACTGTTGCCGCCGTTGTTGGTGTTCCGTGTGTATCAATAGGTGACCAAGCTGTTCAAGATCACGGTTAGCTTCGGCAGCGTGAACAGCCTCATCTCCATGCCTGGAGCCATGTCCCACGCCTCCATACCGGCTGAGGTGAGACCAGAAGCCTTTGTGACTTGAGGCGCGAAATTGAACAGGGGAGAAAAATATATTTTGTATCGGTCTTTACCTTGTACGTAACCCTTTTAGAACCGCAGTCCCGTTTCGGGGACAAGCTAGTCTACTTTCAAGTAGTTTTCCCCAAAACGGGACTGCGGTTCCAAAGGGGTTGAACGAGTAGTTACGTTTTTCGAGTTGCGATGTCCGCTGACTGCTACGGGGGAATCTTTCTCTTTCTACATACGTCCGGTTAACGTTTTTGTTTTTGTTGTGGCGGAATCAATGCCTTGTGCTTAGTTTCAAGTTCGACTTACGATGTCCACTGTTTTGTACGGGCAAACATTTATCTTGCTACATGCTACGTACAGACGGTTGACGTTTTTTGTTGTTGTTTTGGGCGGATGCGACGACCACGCCCACTCACTCACTCACTCACTCACCCTGGCGTTGGTACTCTTCGCTCATTTTTTGTTTCGTTTTTGTCAGGTGCGCGCTGCGCGGGAGTTCCCCGAAGACTTGGTACGACTTTCCATCGGGATCGAATCCGCCGAGGACCTCATCGCGGACCTCTCCCGAGCCATGCAGTCCTACTCCGCGCCGGGTCCTGCCGCGGCCGCGAAGGCTGCTGCTTCTGCGTCTGCCGCTGCTGCCTCTACCAAGTGATTGTTGCAGGGTGGAAGGTTGTAGTTGATCACTATATACCAAGTGATTATCGCAGGGTGGATGTTTGTGCTTTTGTTTGAGCGCGTTGTTTTCGTTTTTTTCACTCCTTGGTTCTTGGCCTTGCCTTGGCCTGTGGCAGTGTTGAGGCTGTCGCCGCCGACGCTTCCACCTTGCCAAGTGATGCATGCTCCCAGTGGAGGGAGGGGCCTTACTGACCGCGCTCTCTTGTGGTTCCGATGCGTTAGTGGTCTGTCTCTATGGCACGTTGGGTTGCTTTTAGAACGATGTTTCTGCGTGGTTGCTTCGGTTTATTAAACCGATATGATTTTAGCGAATTCGGTCAGAATGATTGGCCGAAGTGTTTGCTATTGTTATGAGTAGTTGCTGTGACTGATTGTTCTGATTGGCTGGTTCGGCTGGTCGTTTCCGCTCGTCGATGTATCTGGTCGCTATGAATGGTCGTTCTGACTAATTATATGACTGGCCGTTCGGATTGATGAGTATGACTGGCCGTTCTGGTTGATGAGTACCAATGGCCGTTCTGACTGATCAATCTGACTGGTCATTCTGGCTGATAAATCTTGCTGATCGTTGTGGCTGTTCAATCTGATACGTCGTTCTGGCTGATATATCTTACTGATCGTTCAGGCCGATCTATTAGATTGGTCGAGCTGACTCATCGTTCGTTTGTTCTCTGAGAAGAATGGATGCGATACGTGACTTGAGTGCTCTTGGTTGGTACGAGTCAAGAACCGGCTGACCCATGGGTGCGTCGGGGATGGAATTTCGTGGGATTTGTGCGATTTGCCGCACGGGCCTCACCACAAGATAGGGTGCCTTTTTCGCGACAGAAACTTTACAAAGAGTTTTCAGAGAGTACGAGTGTACCACTGCAGTTTTTTTTACGGGGGGGGCGGGCGTCCGCTTCATATGAGGCAGGGGCGAGGGTGGGAGTTTTCCCCGTTATCGAAGCCCTTTTGGTAGAAGAGTTGTTCAGAGCAGAGGTAATGATAAACCCTGGTGCTGCTGCCACTACCTTGGCAGGGAGAGGTGGGGGGGGGGGGTGGTTCGAGGGTCTGTAGAGGCGCTGGTAGGAGTAGCAAAGACGGTTGTAGAGGGTAAGTAGAAAGAGCGCTTTCGATCAAGGCACCAGAGCAATTGAGAAAAAGTTGAATCTGGAAAGCGGCAAAAACTGAAAATTCGTCTCAATTTTGCTTGTTTTCGTGTGTCATTTTAACCCCCGCCTTGGGCAGGCGAGGGGGCTTGTTAAGAGACACTTTTCGCTGATAAATGCAGAGGTGTGTTTTTGTTTTTCATCTGAGAGGCGGCAGCGACGGTAGCGGCCACAACATTCTCGGTACTTGTTTTACATGACCAGCACACACATCGCCTTAACCGTGGGAGGCATTTTTCTGTCCGCGATATACCCGTTTTTCAAGGGGACGGCAAGGCAATGCTGGTGGTAGGGGGGGTCGGGGTTGAAGTTTGTGGAAAGTTCGCTTTCACGTAACCGGCCGGGAGAGGGCTTGGCGCTGGCAGGAAGTTGAGGATAAACGATGCTGTTTGCTTGCTGTGTTGCCCTCTTTTCAGAGTCGGTTGAGCGTTTTACCGTTGCGTTGAAACTCTTGCCTGGCTTGTCACTGTCGTGGTCCAAACTGCGATATATATATCTGCGATGCATGGTAGGTTTTCCCTTGTCGACCCGATGCCTTGTAGCGTCGTGGTCCTACTGGGTTTCTGATATCGTGGTCTTAGGACTTGGTGTCCTTATCACGTCGGGATTCTGTGGCATCGCTGTCTCACTGTCTCGTAAGCCTTGTGGTCTTGCGGTTTCTTTGGCCTTATTGTGGTAGCGTGGTCTTCGGACTCCAGGGCCTTTTGGCCTCGTGATGTTTTGCTATTGTCGCCTTGTGGCCGTTCAGCGACGCATAAAAATTCTTGGGTGGACCTTTTTCGCCTTTTTCACGTTGGCTCTCCGCCGCTAAAACACTGTCTCCGAGTAGCGGGGGGCTACGTAGAGGTCGGACTTTTTTTTCTGGCGGGCCGGTCTTTACCCGTTCCAGAATGGCACCCACTTTTTTTCGGCATAGACTACCGGGAACAAGTGTGGGAAACAACATCCAGTAGCAAAATGGTCAAAAGGTCTGTACCTGCTTCGTTTCTGCGTTTCTCGTTACCCGCAACACAAAAAAGGAAAAAAAAAAATCGAGCCTTTTGTGTATGGAGACAGCAGGACCATGGTTGCGAAATTGGCGAGCGGCCTTCTGTAGTAGGTGGTGTTCGTGCTCTGTATGCAGGAGTTGGAGGGGAGGGGTGGCGATCATATACATGTGGCATGTTCCGGTAGGAAATTCCATGGTAAAAAGGATGAACAGGGAAGCGTCGCGGTCGTGATGGACAACGAAAATTTGTCCATTCGGGGTTGTGGTTTATGGGGAGTGGGTGGGCGGCTGCGCATGCAGCGAGTATGACAGTGCCTGTCGGTCACCCTCACCCGCTTTGTGTAGACGTACATACCATGCGTCAAGCGGTATTTTTGACTTGGGTTGATTTGAGTCTTCCGACTGGTTCATTTAGTGTCTTGATTGGTTTGAGCCTTGACTCGTTGGGTCCACATCTAAGTATTTTGATCCATATGAGTCTTTATTTAGTCTTTAGATTCGTTGAGGGGAGTACGCGGTGGGAGTCATAGAGGTGAGCAGGGAGGGTTACAGGGTAAAAGGGAGGGTCAGAGTATCGGGTGAAATTGGCTGGTTCCCCCCCCCCCGCGGGTTCGGCTGTCGGGGTATAAGGGATCGACGGGTAGGGAAACAAAAATCTGTTCTTTCGTGTTCCCATGGTTTATTTGCGTAAAATAGAATAGTCTTTTGATGGGGGCAGGGCGGTGAGTGTTGGTTCCTATGGATAGGAGCGTGTGCGGGTGGGTTGGGTGAGTGTTCTGTGATCGGTTGATAGGTGTGAATGGACTAGAGGGCGCCAGCAGAAAAAAGATGTGGTTTGGGTACTACAACAAACTACTGTTGTTATTACAATGACGTAATATCACAATTAATTAATGATATCGAAACTCGAATAATGAAAAATGCCGCGAAAGGATTAGAAACCTATACCAGGTAGGTATGATGATGTTCTCACAGTAGCTCACTTCCCTGCAATCCTGCCTGTGGCCACTAAACAGGCTGTAACAAAATGCATCTCGGTGACAGAACACGAACAAGTACGAAATAGTGTGCACGGCAGTATCTTACCAGTCCGTGAGGGAAGCGGTACTAACAAGCTGTGGTGTACCTTCATCCCGTGTCACTGGCAACCATATACCTCCAGGAACATATCCATGGTATCATCTGAACACTCGAAGAAAAAAGAGGAAGAGGAGAAAGGAAAAGCACGAAGAAGAGGGAACAGAGATGAAAAAGAAGAGGAAAAAAATGTTATGTTACGTCAACGTGGCGGCTGTGGTGGCTGATACAGTAATTTTCATAATCCCCCAATCACGCAGTGGCCGTCGCTGTAGTCATCGTCACGCTTTGTTTACCGTCATTTTGCCCCAATGAAGACGTTCCAAGAGGGTTCAGGTAACACCTATTATAGAAAACAACTCGTCAACGCATATATCGTTGGGTTTGCTCCATGTATGTATACTGTAGTATAAATACGAAATACATCAGGGCATTCCCCGGGATTTCTCCCGCGGTTTTGTGCGGGATTCGGGATAGTCGCGTGGTCCCGTGATAAATGTGGAACTCCTTTCTTTCCCGCACAAACACTTCCATCACAAATTATAATATCTCGCTACCGCGTCACGAAAAAGTGTGAATACCGTTGTTCCCGCACAAAACCCGTCCGGCACAAATTGTAGTATCCCGTTCCTGCACGGACGCGTCCCGCATAAAAAGGGGCGAAAAACGGCAACTACAATAATCAACTGAACGGTCGCGCTCCACTTGCGGACAGCTGCAGCCCCTCCAAAACCACCCACGACGAACGACATTGGGCCACGTTTCTTATGAGGTGTGTGAAGGCGTCGGGTGCACCACACAGTGGTCGAAGCCAGCCAGAAGCCCCGTGATCCCGTGATAAAGGTGAAATCCCTTGCCCGCACAAACGCGTCCCGCACATCACTATTACGGGGGGGCATAGTTAATAGGACCTATGGTATACATAAAAAAACTATATATTTAACCCTTTTCACTAACAATATTTGGTCCTGTTAACTATGGTCCCCCGTAATAGTCAATACCCCGCTCCCGCGCTGTAAATTCCGTCCCCGCACAAACAACACGTCCGGCGGTGGCCACAACCCATACAAACAGTAGTACCTTTTAGTCCCGGGGTGACGGAGTGCCGCGGGATATTGTTCTGAAGTCGAATAGACGTCCCGAGGAATATGCCCTGTAAAAACCTGCCAGGTGCTACGTATGTGTTGAATGTACTACGCGTACTACTGCTGTGCTGCTCGCTTAGCTGTAGGTGTGAAAATGAATGCCAACGAGCTGTTGACCCCTTTGCGTGTTGGTAGATGGCGACCGAAACAATAGTTGGTAAATTCGGTGATATCAGCCATGTGATAGGAGCAGCAGCGTGAGTGCCGAGCATTTTCGGGTATATACAGGATGATCATGTTCCGCCGCCCGTGCCGTGCGACTTGTATCAACCATTGTAACTCGGACACCACTTTGTATCGCCCACCAACCACGTAATGGGCGTTTTCTGTAATCGTCGACAAACTGAATCGTCCAAAAAAAATGCTGCCTCTCACGTCCCAACAGGGTTATAACTGGCGTGTGAAAAAGGAAAAAACAGTTATGTTCTACATGTGTTTTTTTTAACATACCGGACGAACGCATTTGGATTTTCCGCCACAACGGGGAATGGCTTTCTTTAAAAATCCTCCGGCGGATTGGTAAAAACGAAGAATAAACACGCTTAACCCTTTTTAGAACCGTAGTCCCGTTTGGGGGACTAGCCACCCAAACTCCTTGTAGTTCGTCTCCAAAATGGGGCTGCTGTCCTCGAAGCGTTAAGGCCACCACAATTCCACATAAAATACGTGCCGTTCGATCCTTTAACCCCGTTGTTCCCGTTGCAGCATGCCTGCCTGTATTGCCACCACTGCTATACCGCAACTATTAGAGTCGCAGTGCAACATAGTAGCAGCAAAAAACAGGACACAAACTGAACGTAGACAGCACAACAACAACAAAAAAGGACACGAGGTTCTCTTCTCGAGAAAAAAAAAATACGACAAAAAAAACTGGGCTTAACACCGTTTTCATCGCGCTGCCATCATCGTAGAGCCAACTTTTGCGTCATAAAACAATACCAAGGATATCATATACGACCCCGGCATGAAAAAGCCTTCCTTCTCTCTAGGTTTCGCCGTGTCTCTGATCAGAACACCGGGGGGTCTGTCTGCCTGCAGTCTAGGCCTAGATCTCGAAAAGAACTCGTACACGTCGGACGGGCCACGACCTACGGGTGGATCATCTAGATCCTACCCAGGACCTGCGTAACACAGATCCAACCCAGGAAACCGGTTCCGCTGTAGATCATGCAGACCATGAGGCTGCCACGCGGCAATCTCCGCTATAGATCATACGTACAGATGAGCATGAAGTATGAGACATCTAGATCTAGAGTGGGAATCGACCATCTGACTGATGTGGGTAACCTTGGCAGCTGCCTTAAATCTGCCTCGAACAAGATTTTTCAGGGACTCCCCGCAATTTCTCTCCGGCAATTTTGCCATGGGGGGAAAATCGTTCAACAATCGAAGGGGGGGGGGCATCACACCACGTCACCCTTGATCCGTGACCGGTCCCGAACCGGCCTTGTGGACACACACGCAGAAGAGGAATCAGTGCCAAAATGCAGCCAAAACTTGAAACTTCAGCCAAGAGGTTTACGGCCTGGTGTGTTGTTTGTTGTACGAGGGTCTTATCGGAATGATTCCAAAACGTAAATGATCAACCCCAAAAAGGATCTCCAGCGTCCAAAATGGCCGCTCGCTGCGCGCAGCAGCATCCAGGGTAAAAGTAATATCCGTAATATCCGCACTCGAAAAGGCCAGCACAAAAACGCCCTTTCCCAATAAAAGCACAAAAACGCCTTTTCTCAATACCACTACCAAAACGCCTTCACCAGCATCCAAACCTCCTGCACCACACACCAGTGCCATTTTTCAGCACCGAAAAACAGCATCAAAACGCCTCCACCATTTTTTTCAGCACCAAGCTCTCAGCATGTATCAAATATCGGCATGCGCCAAATACCGGCATGCGCCAAATAGGCCAGCATGCATCCTTCCAGCGACCAAAACGCAGTCACACTTGGCGCCGCTCTCGGGAGAAACACCTCTCCCTCCCCCTATATTACACGGCGAGCTACACATATTGTGCATCCTTGCACCTCAAACTGAGCTTGCAGCGTACGGTATGTAGCAGCGAAACATACCATCTGGCACGTACGATGCACTGCAACTGCAGCACACTACGACACAGCACAACACACAACCGTACTATACCTGCAGCACAATGCAGGACAGTACAGAGTACAGTTCACATTTTTTTTCGTTTTCATCTGCGGAGGTGAGAACCCCTTTCTTCCCCCCCCCAACCCCGCCGTGAATTAGACGACCGTTCCGGAGAACTATCTGAAGAACGATTTAAAGCTTGTTTCGAGTATCGCTATGAGGATCGTTCCCGAGATCGATATGAGGGTCGTCCCAAAGATCGATCTGAGAATCGTCCCGAAGACCGGTCCGAAGAATCGGTGTGGACAGGCCCCACGGGTGGGTGCCACTTCTGGGCATTCTTGGTGTTCTGCTTTAGGCGATACTCGCAAGCTGACGGTCCACCTCAATGACGTACTCCTTCATGGCGTCGTCCTTAGACTTGCCTGCGATAGGGTAAGGGTTAGGCGGCGACAAAATAAATGTGAAATGAAGCAAAGCAAAAACCGTAACAAAAACGTACCAAGGAAACGGTAGAGCAGGGCAGGGCATGAGGCAAGGCAAGGCAAGGCAAGGCAAGGCAAGGCAGGGCAAGGCAAGGCGAGGCAAGGCAAGGCAAGGCAAGGCAAGGCAAGGCAAGGCAAGGCAAGGCAAGGCAAGGCAAGGCAAGGCAAGGCGAGGCAAGGCAACGATTTTATTTTTCGGCGTTGCAAGAGTAAAAGGCCCGTTATCTATAGACGAGAAACGAGAGGCCCCTTCCCATGGTACCGAGCCTGACGTTTGCAAACTACCGTTTTTCAGCACTCTAGTCGTCCAGGACAAGGACAAGGTTGCCGATACCGCACAAGGTGTTTTCGGAAATACATAATCGAGAGAGAGCATTCCGGGAATAGGCTGTTCAACTTCACCTAGCACCCTTATTGCACAAGCAAAGAGAAAACCAGCTCTAGAAAACGAGCGCACCCTTGCGCAGAGTCAACGCTCCTAAATAAGCTAATACAAAAACCAGGGATTCTTCTGCCCCCAAGTATCTACAGTATATCTTGAAATTGGAGTCGTACCCGCCCGAGGTGTCGCGCTCTGCAAGCGAAACGGAATACCAGGTATCACCGACGATTAAATTTTGCTGTCGACCGCGAACGCACCTTCCAAGGCCTTCCAGGCGTCCCACTTGGCCTTGCCCGAGAGGTCGAGCATACCCGGCCTGCCAAAAACACGCCGATAGCCCAACGAAAAAACGCTAACTCATTAAGTCATCATTGTAAATCACTCTGAGCACAGATGTGAGGATCGTTTGCGTTAAAAATCAAAACGCAAACTGACCTAATGTTGATGAACAGATTGGCACCAGATATGCTTGAATCGTTTATGGTTTTCAACTTTGCTACGGCTAAGGAGGTGGGGAGATACTCAGGCGAGGACGTGACGGGGGCAATGTGAGGAAGATGAGCAAGCTAACGAATGAGATGAATTGACATAAGACTAACATCATACTTCTCCGTAAAAATCACGCGAAACCGACTCATGACGCGCAGCTTGCAAAATTATATCAGTTTCTCAACCAAGTTCTCGACTTCCCAGCTGAGGTGTGTTTTCACCATGTACACCATGCAACAAAGTGACGCATGGGGATGACGAGGCAATGAAGCGCGGGGGTGGAGTTCTTCACGAAAAAACGTTATTTCTACCCGTCGATACCAGCATCCAGCACACCCAGTGCCCGTACCGATTCTTCAATCCTATCATTAATAGAGAGAGATGCAAGGTATGTGGTCACAAAACTACGACACAGAGATACTACTGTACATGGTAATGCAGTAGGCGAGGTGTAAGACAGGCAATCAAGCGAGGTAGAGTAAGGGAACAAGGCTTAGACGAGGCAAGGAGGTGAGGAGGCACTGAGGCATGTAGACAAGGGGGTGAGGGGGGGACCAAGGCAGGGACGGGGGTAGGGAGGGGAGGAGGGGACGGAGTAGGGAGCAACTGAGATGATGAGGCAAGGAAGGGATGGAACGGGGATAAAAGGAGGTGATGAGGCAAGGAAATAATGGACAAACGAGGTCAGCCGTGTTACGTTCGCAGTTTGTTTCACTTCATTATAGTATAGCCCAAACATTTGTTACGGGGGGGGGGGGGTGCTCATATCGTACATGGTCGTATTCGTATGACCATGGACCCTCGCATCCCTACAATGCTGGGACGCAGCACACCGGGTATTCACCGAGCAGACAGACATTGCTTAAACCAAGCGCGGAGCGCCTCGAGGTGTTGGGCGAGTCGAATGAAGGGTGAGCTGCATCGTTTACTCAAAATCGCTGTTGAGGCGGATTCTCTTGCATATGGATGACAGCGTCAGCGAGTTATTTATTGGGGGGGGGGGGGGGGGTACTCAACCTAGGAACTACCCGACACACTTGCATGCTCTATGTATTGCATACTATTATTCGCAGGCCCATTTGAGTGTGTATCGGGCTTAGCTTGCAACATCTACCGAACGTCGGTTGTCGGGTGGGATATATGGAGAGTTCCTCACGCGGGTAGCCTCGGAAAAATAAGGTGCCTCCCCTATAAGGCAAACACCCTACGAGTATAAGGCAAACACCCCATAAGGCAAACACCCTACAAGGCAAACACGCGTCAGGCTAAGGGTGATAAGGCAAGGAGAGGGTAAGGTGAGGAGGTAAAGAGGTAAGGCGGGAAGGAGGCAGGGAAGCCAAGAGAGAACGACGGAAGAAGTCAAAGAGGCACGGGGGGCGGGGGTGCAGGGGGGTACGGAAACAATCAAGAGTGTGTGTGTGTGTGGGGGGGGGGGGGGTGACACGAGAAGGTACGCAGGCAAGGAAGTGAAGAGGTGAGGGGGTGACAAGGAGACAGTGAGGTACTGAGGTAACAAGCCTACGAGGTAGTAAAGAAGGCATAGGGGGTAGGGAGATGACGACGTAATTTTGGCGAAAAGAGGTAACGAGGGGGAACAACCTCTCTCACCGCTTCGTGGTGCAGTTGCCGCCGTTGACCTGCTTGAACAGAGCGTACAGTTTCTGATGGGCCAGCACGTGGGGCAGCAACAGCACGCAAAAGGACAGCGGATCACTAACGAAACCAAACCAACCTCGAGAGTCGGGACGTCAGGATTCGGCACACGCACCGCCTGCCCCGGGCGAATTCTGCGCGAACAGCAACGCGTATTCATGCACGAACTGTATATACATATATCAACATCATTATTTATTGCTACGAGTATCGCTGGGCAACAGCACTATTTGATGGTATGACTGGGCCTCCCACAGCGTTCAGCTCACAGCTGGACCGATCACGCCTAGCCAGTGCGGAGAACAAACAAAACAAAAAGGTACTCATACAGCCGACGTACTCGTAACATTTCTACAAAAAAAGGAAATAAAAAATCAAAGAAGCTACTTGTACGTAGAAGTAGGAATAAAAAAACGTGGACGGAAATATCCTACAAATACAAGAAAGCTAGACTACTATTACGGGGGAGCACAGTAAATAGGACCAAATATTGCTATTACGGGGGACCATAGTTAATAGGACCTATGGTATACATAAAAACCTATATATTTAACCATTTTTACCAACATTATTCGGTCCTATTAACTATGTTCCCCCGTAATAGTAAAAATAGAGAAAAATATAGGTTTTTGCGTGTACCAATAGGTCCCATTTAACATGGTCCCCCGTAATAGACTACAGCATAACACTCTGACCGGAAATATAAGGATCATTTTGGTGTTGATATTAACCCTTCTAGTGATACAGTCCGGTTTTGGGGACAAACTACTTAGATTTCGAGTGGTTTGTCCCCCGAACGAGACTGCAGACCCAAGGGTAAAATGTAAGCACTCCTCACATGCCCGTCGATAGTGGTCCAAAGTATATAGTTGACGGGAGTACGAGGGGAAATCGAGTTCTGTCAGGGGGCACTTATTTCTACCATGTACGTCTTACGTTTCGAATCCCTCGCGTAAAGCTCGAGAGCGCGAGGCAGAACAAAAAAAACAACTCGACGAAAAATGACGAGCGCTGTGGGAATGCCAACCTCTCTACGCGCGAAAAACGCCAGGGCGAGAAAGAGCCTGGGTGGAAAAGGGAAGACACCTCTCCTGTGTACCTGTAACCACGTCCTGTTTGGGACGCCATCGAGAGAAAAACCGACGCTCACGACTACTAATGTTGCGGGGGGGCTAATGTTGTAAGAACCCAGGATGGGCCCAGATACTATGCATCCTCCGATCGGCATATATTTGTGAGACCATGTTTGGTTCTGAATACTATACGAAACAACAACAAAAAAAACATGAGCTGCGAGATGGAGGAATATGTCCCCCCGTAATATTTAGAACATTATAAAAAACAGCTGTGAGATCGAGGATTTCGTCGAAACTCTTCTTTGCAAGCTGTGTGTGCTATTAATGCTTCCAGAAATGGATCGTCCCACGAACGAACGGGTTTTATGAGGCTCCCTGGAGGATATGCATCCCGCATATATGGCCAAAATCCGAAGCTGCAGAATTCAGGGAGTGTGTGCGTGTCTGTACTTAGAAGGAACAAAAGTGAATTTTAGTACCAGTACCTGGTATGTATTAATAGTAGTGTGAGTACTAGGTCGACTCTACCGTCAGAAGTCTTTACTTGTCATGCAAGATCGTGCATGGACCAAAGGGGTTCGTCCGCTATCGTGGATATTGACTCTTGTACTATTAATAAAGGTGGTCACAGATCTTCGTAGATCTGATGGTAGTTGAGGCGGGGCATTTCCTGTCTCTACCACCAAGTAATTGCAGATGACTCGTGTCATGCTTCGCATGACACTTCTGCTTGGCTCCCCGTGCCAAGCATCACCTTTACCTGGCGTGTCCTCCACGCTACGCCCTACACGAGAGAGAAGCTTGCTGCAGACCCAGGTCGAACCTGAGATACACCCATCTCACAGTAGGGCTAGAAAGTAAAGTGTGTGTTTTATTTATCGCCACGTTTACTTCCGGCTCAACTCGCGGGAGCTCTTTTAGTACACTACAATACGTAGTTCGTACACTCAACGACCTCCTTGTGGGCAAGCCGTTACAGGGGCCAAATCAACCCCCCCCCCCCCGGTATGCTGCCTTTTTAAAGGATCGCGCAAAGAGTGCAGCATTCCCACTGCTCGCCCGTTTTCGTCGATTTTCGTAGCCTCACGCTCTCGCGCTTTCTGCGGCTTGAGAGATGTGACACATTTTTTGGTTTTGAGATAATCGAGATTCGAATCCCCAGACCCATGCCAGATGCCTTGAGTATTGATTTTTACTACCTGGTATCTTTTTATTCCAGTATCTGTTCCGTGCTTCTTGCCTCAAGGGCATCCCAGCACGCCGACAGGCCCGGCTGTTTGAATGCGACTACTGTACCAGGTACCAGGTGTTCTATATTGACGGTTACATATCGTTTCGGGTTATTGAGATATGTTCCATTCATCATACGAGGAGGTATTTGAATCGGCTTCTGTGCTTGTGCGTGTTGAGTATGCTATCTATGCATAAGGCCACCAGATCGTGCTGTTCTCTGTTGTTGGAAGATCAATCATAACTCATGACTTGATACATACGTCATCGCTACCATCTTGATTCATCGCCCTGAGCTACGAACCCCGGCATATTTCCAGGTTTAGGTTTTACCTCCAGATTCCTAACGATAGTGTTGGGCTGCGAGCTATTTGTGTGTGCGACTGCTGATGTGCTGGCTACGTACGTAGTACAGCAGTGCGAAGTACTCTGCCACACTCCAAACCCCCAACGCCAAACTCCGAAGTAAAATATACGCATGGTATGGTATCATAAGTAATGGCACAGGCCGTACCTGGTACTACAGCAGAATTACAACAGCAGTACTCGTAGTATTTTTTTTTTTTTTTTTTTCTATCCCATTCATTATCTTCGCACATCTTCTTCTCTCTCTCCTTCCAACTCGTAACTCAGATCCGGGGTCACATAGCAGGCTCTTCTCCCCCCTTCCCGCTACGGTACGTGCCTTCATTTTTATCGCGAGAAGATTTCAGCCTTTTTTTCCCTCGTCGACTCGCATCGAATTGTGCCTACCCACGCTGCAAGGCGCTCTCAACAATTGAAACCCTTTTTTTATTTTTGCAAATAAAGTCAAAGTCCGACCCTCCTGGGGCTCGAACCCAGGACTCAAACAAGTAGAATTCGAGGTTAACCACTTGAACCACCGGGGCGACCGATAAGTATATACCAGGTAGATACCTGGATACCTTTCCTGGATACTGGGTCCTGGTGTGTGTGATACGATACACCCGGTACGTATGCAGGTACGATATGTGAAATCTGCATACGCAAGTACGCAAGCCCGCAAGGACGCAAGCCCGCAAGTGCAAATACAAGGCGCGAGTGTATGTACGAGGGCACGATTTGATTGCCGAGCTGTCGTTACGCCATTGTTGTTAGTTCGTGCGGTACTTCAAGTTTATAAAACAACAGGCTCACCCAGGAGTGACGTGGTTGAACGTACTCACTCGTACACTGTACCGTGCACACAAGAAGCAGGAAGTACGTACCTGGTACAGAGTACCGATACGTGTACGTGTGTTTCTCTTGTTGCAGTGTTCGTACAGCAGTAATGTCACATGGAGACTACCAGATACTCGCTGCAAACGTAGCCATACAAGCACGTAAGAGGCTAGCTTCCCGGTAGTGGATGCACAAACGCTTGACAGCCCACCGCTGGACAGCAAGGGTGCGCTTCTTCCTCACCAGCTTGTCCTCGTTGGACGTCTTGCTGGCCTCAACTACCTTGATCTTGTCCGCGGCTGCTGTGAACTGCTCCATCGTGAGTATCTGCTGCTGCTGCTGCTGCTGCTGCTGCTCCGGTTTCGAACTGTGCGTGAACGACGACGACCTCTCGGCAGATAACTCTCGCGCGCTCTCGAGCTAGGGGATCGATGGACTGACTGGTGCGAAGATGTTGCTCTCGTGATCGATTGTGCCAGGCGAAAGTTTGGGAGGCGATTGGGTGTATGTATCCGTGTGGGCAGCGTGGGGGACTGCAGTGAAAAAATAAGTAAATCAGATATCTGGTAGGCGGGGGTTTCCATTACATGCATGTGGCACTTGCCTATAGGGAGTTTTGAAGGGTGAACCAAGTCCTGAGCCACATGCAGTGGAGCTTTACAGCCGTGCGTGGGACTTTCGAGTAACCCTGCCATCCTGTTGGATAGAAGTCCTGTGCGTGACTCCGACGTCAGTTTTTTGCACGGGTCGGCAACGCTACCGTGCCACTTCGGGGCGTTGAACGTTAGGCATTGAACTTCGTGGGTCTTGCTCGCCCTTTTTGTTTTTTTATTTGAACTCACAAATTCCGAGTGCAACAAACGACCTACGGAGCCGACCCACCCGCCCCCACCCGACCTGGAGGCGCGGACTCTCTCCAGCAATCGGCGCCCTGAATCCTGCAGCCGCTGTATCATCGACGTGGAAGAGACCCCTGCACAGGGTGTTGCTAGAAGAGTTGCACGCTGGTACATTCGGCGATTTCCTTGAAGTGGAACTCACCCAAGGAGGAAGGTTTTTTGTTTTTTGGAAGTGCCGCCGTTGTCCGCCGCCGTAATAATCGCGCCGCATTTTGACGGAGATTTCTGAGGCAAGCAGGTGGTGAGTGGGTAGCGATACATCGTTAACGGGGTGCAACGAAGGTGTAGGCTGTACTAGGTGCAAGGTATCATACCTCGTGCTTGCCCCGTCGTACGTGGGAAGTGGGCAGCAGCAGCAGCAGCAGCAGCAGCAGCAGCAGCCGAGTCCGAAAGCGTGTAACCGGAGCAGCCAGGGTGCGTTTGCGAGCAATACCTGCCCGCGAGCCTGAGGGGGTAGCACCCTCTGGGAAAGAGGCGAGGGAGGAGCGGTGTCGGCGGCGGCGACGGCGACTACCTGCAAGCAAGGAGAATGGACAAGACGAACGCGGTGATATTGGCCACGGCGGGGTATGACCACAAAATTCACTTCTGGGACCCGCCATCGGGGGAGTGCTTGAGGACCCTGCGCTTCAGCGATAGCCAGGTGAGCAAAGCGGAGTTGCATGGATTAGGTACGTACATGGTACCTGCTATGACGGCACGATACCAGGTACTGCTGTACGTACATGATACAGATCCGGGCATTTTGCCTGATACAGAAGAAGGCATTTTGCCCGCAAAATGCCGCTCTACATGCAGCTTGAGTTGCGAGTGCAGCAGTAGGGTACTGAGTGTCAAACCACCCTAACCTTGTTACTGTCGGTTGGTCATACCGGGGTAGACCCCCGGATAGATCCAGAGTATATAGCAAATTGCAGGTTCAATTGCGGGTACCAACAGTGTGTACTCTGGGGTACCAGGGTACCCAACCACCAAACCTGGTTAGGTTGGTCATATATACCCAGTAGACACCCGTAGAGACCCAAAACACATCGTAAACTGCAGCTTCAATTGCGGGTACGGTATATGCTTTTTGGCACCCGGGTATCAGAGCACCAAACCTGGTGAGGTTGGTTATACCCGCCGGGTATATTCGCGGGTATACCCGGGTATACCCATACCTGGTGGTAGTCCATATATAATGTACGTAAAACTACAGTAGTAAACACACCCTTGATTGGCTGGCTTTATCGTGTGTACCTGGTAGGGGCGTCTAGGCCTGCGACTATCTTTCCGTTGGATTTGAAGTTCGCCGGGTACATGTGCGTTATGTCCAGCTCCCCACTTTTGCACGGCGCAGACAGACTCCTTGCCTCCTCCCATCCGTTCGAGCCTCCTTCTCGGTTTTGCCCGCACCGCCTGGCGGCTTGCTATCGTGTGCGTGAAGATATTGCAGTAGGTAGCCTCTTTTCAAGCAGCCTTACGTGGTGCGTCGGCGCGGAGAGGTTCCTTATATACCTGCTGTAAATCCCTTGTCAGATTTGGCGCAACTTAAGGGGCCTACCGTATAAGACTATCACACTAGGGTGATAGGGTGATAAGATAACACACCCCGACACGGCTATGGAAGAATCTCGACGAGTTTTTTCGGAAGCCACCATTTTCGTTTTTGGGTGACCGACCCCCCTAAGGCATGGTTTGGAGAGAACCGGTTCCGAAATTCGTCCCAGCTACGTGCGGTGGGGTGTCTGTTTTTTTCTGGAGGGCCATACGGTAACCGATCGTTCGCTTCAAAGGAGACCACAAGAAGGGCCTCACATACGGCCGATACGGCGGCATGCATACGGGCTACTGGACGAAAGGACGGCGCACGGCGGAGCGTCCCTCCATGTGTGGCGCTTTGATGGCAATACAGTTAGCAGCGGCGTACCGAGTTTTGGACAATCTCGTGCAAGGCCACATCGTGACAGACAAGACCAGGCAAATCGGCTTGTCGCGAGAAAAAAAACTGCGAGGAATAAGAATGGGATCATTTTCAATAGTGCAAAATCATACTATATTCGATACTCGAGATTCGACAACGTTTTTGGGCTTGCCACGGGGTGGTCTTAAAAAGGGCACAGTATTGTGTATGTGGTGTTTTTCAAGCGGAAATCAAGTTTTTTAGGGATATGGGGTCCATTATTGAGTGTTGCACAATAATACGTGCGGCGTAACCTGAGCCAACGAGCTTCAACTCATGTAGAGAATATGCTGTAGCGGAAATATATGACTCCCCCTTGTTCGACATAAGCGCGGCATGGGTAGACTAATCGCAACATGTATGCTGAGCGTGAGGCGGAACGTGACCTGAGCAAATGAGCTTCAACTCATGTACCAGGTAGCTATTATGTTATAGCGGAATATATTACTCCCCCTTAGCTCGACAAAATCGTTGCATGGGTAGGCTAATCGCAACACGTATGCAGCATAGACAGAGTCTGGGCAGCAGTAGACTTCAAAAAGACAAAACAAACAGAAACAGAAACAATGAACAAAACCAAAGGTTTCAGTTAGTGATAACCCCCGAAATCACCAGTCATCTCTACACCCTTGTGATGAGCACCAAACACACTGCATGAATGGCATGAAGCATTCAGAACACCTGTTACAACTTCAGAAGCTCAAATACCACTGCGCAACCTGGACATACATACTTGGTTCTCCAGCAGCTCTCTTTGATTGTTAAAGGGCCAGCAGTTACGTCTGGAGCTCATCTTCCCTTCCAATCTCAACCTCAAGTCTGGGACGTACAACATGAATTTTTGACCGCAATCAAATCGAAAATCGAAATCCAAAACCAAAACAATTTAACGTGCCTGGTACAACAGAAGTGTTTTGCTCGCAATATATCTAGAATCCAAAATCAAAATCGAGCGGATAGCTTTGTTTTGTTTGTTATTTCTGCTGATGACACTCACGATTTATTTCTTGAGCGCTTCTCTATCTTTCTCCGTCACCTGCTCTCTTCATGTGTGCCATGCGCGGGGGTCGTCCAATCCATAGTTGTTCTCCTCGTAGCTGGCGTGGCGTATCCGCTCGTACAAAAATCGGCCGCCGGGATCAAATGCGAATAATATTTATATGTAGTCGTCCGGATCCAGGCTGGGCTCCATCTTCGTGTTGACCAGCTTCTCGTGGCGTACCCCTCTATTAAATAGCTTCCTTGGGTGTAAAACTGAAAGGTGTATTAATAGTACACAAACTCGAGTCTGTGTCGGGCGGCTGAAACATTACGCGCCCCGAGTTGGAGCCGGGCTGCTGCAATCACGGAACCGAGCTGCGTCGGGCCGCTGAAAAGATCGCGTTCATCTGCTGTGTGTAGCAGTGCCAGCGCTACAATCACGCGCATGAGTCGGAGTCGAGCGGCTATGATCACGGCATCGAGCTGCATTGTCAGGCCGCTGGAAAGATCGCGTTGAACTGCTGCGTAGTGCCAGCGCTAAAATAACGCACCCGAGTCGGAGTCGAGTCGCTGGACTCGCGGCACCGAGCTGTATCGTCGGACCACTGGAAGGCATGCTGAACTGTCGTGGGTAAACTCCTCAGCCGCTGCTCCCGCTCCAGGGCGACCGAAGGTCGTGCTTGTCGGTCCAGGTCTTGGTTAGTCGAGACGGCGAAGATGAAGCGGCCACTCGAAGCGTTGACGAGTAGAAGGGGTAGTTCAAAGCGGTAGTTCCTGGAGGTGTGGTCGCTGACAAATCCAGCGGACGCCGCAAAAGGTGACTCGTTAAAGAGCACAGAGGAAGTCCCTAGCTTGTGGTGCAGTCCCGTAGTTCCGCCACTGCAGTGCGCTAGCGCGAAACAAGGCTCATAACCTGTTAAGAATGTATTGAACACACACTCAAATGGGTGACCGAAGGTGGTCTTCAGAGGCTAGCGCAGTGCCGTTGTTGGACAGGCTCGGGCATCACTGATGATGTAGAAGATGCACGTTGAGTAGAAAGTGGCGCTCGATGGGCCAACAGAAGCTTAAGGGCCGATGAACTGTAAGACGTTCAGATAATTTTGAGAAGGGGGAAGGTGGGTGCGTGTGCAAGCACTCCAGTTCCTCAATCTCGATGTTGTCTTACAGCAACGTCATATCGACGGCTTGTCGCTGCAACTCGTCGACCACAAGAACTGCTGAAGGGTCTTCTAAATATCCCGTCACTCACAATACGGTGTCATATATTTGAACTGCAACTTACGAAGGGTTGACTCAATAATAGGCTATGTATTTACTGACTATTTCTTAACATCCACCATGTTGTATAAAGGGGACGAGTTCCCTTAAAGTCGGGAAGGACAAAAATACGATTCGCTGGTTTTCCCTCACCGCGAGATCTCTTAGAAGGGGCTACAACTGAATAAAGTACTCACCGTAGCTCGAAAGCTGCCTGTGTATAAAAGTAGTGTATGCGTATCCAGCACGATTTGCAGCGCATTGCCAACGTAGTCTCTGACTCTGAGATTGTGAGCGCGGAGCTTGTGTCTCTCTATTGGTAGGACGAATAAGTACGGACACTGGGTGTGATGGCGCTGTCGTTATGTAGGAATAACGGTTTCATTCCAAGGCAAAACACTATTAATAGCAGTTTTCCCTCCTGCTCTTGCTATGTTCTGTCTCGTCGTGGCCCAGGTGAACTGTCTGAAGATCACCCCGGACAAGCAGTACCTAGCGGCGGCAGGCAATCCTCACGTGCGATTATTCGAGATCAACAGCCAGAACTCGAGCGCTCTGGTTTCCTACGATGGCCACACCACCAACGTTACGGATGTCGGTGAGTTCGACTCCGCACCTACTGAAGTGTCTACTGCTGTACTGCAACGCCAGTCGGTCGACCCCGAACCTACTGTGCATCGTGTAACGGGGGACCATAGTTAATAGGACCAAATATTGTTAGTAAAAAATGGTGAATATATAAGTTTTTGTGTGTACCATAGGTCCTGTTTACTATGGTCCCCCGTAATAGTGTCGATTGTAGTTGCGATAGTAACCGGCGACTTCGACACCGAACCTACTGCATCTCGTAGTGTACTGCACTTGCAACAGCAGTCGGTGGGTTTGATGCCGCACCCAACTCTGAAGTTTCTACTGCAGTTGCGACAGCGGTCGGTGAGTTCGACCCCGCACCTACTCTCGTGTCTACTTGTGCTGCAGCATCAGTCGTTGAGTTCGATCCCGATCCCGAACCTACTGACTCGTCTACTTGCACTGAAAACAGTGCGGGGGGTTGGAGAGCGACACTTTTTGTGCCGGAACTACGCTGGAAGGAGTTAGTTGTACGGCACCCTGCTCGCAGCTATATAGTAATCAGAACTCTCGATGGGCCTAAACATCACATGCCTCCCTATGCGTACACTATGTTCCCCCGTAATGATGGCCTCGCCGCTATGTATTGCTGCCGCAGGTTTCCAAAAAGATGGGAAGTGGATGTACACGGGGTCGGAGGACGGGGCGATCAAGATTTGGGACCTGCGCGCCCCGTCCTGCCAGCGCAACTACGATGTGGGGTCGGCTGTGAACACGGTGGCCTTGCACCCCAACCAAGCCGAGCTGATATCCGGTGACATGGACGGGAAGGTTAAGGTGGGGCATGTGAAGGCAGGGTTGTGCAGAGATGAGTGCGTAGCGAAACCGAGACCAGCCGGCCTTGAAAAACCGGCCCTAGCAACATCGACGGAAAGACTGCCAATTATCAACCGCGCGTTTTGAAACAGACGGAAAAAAAAAAGGATTCGAGCAGTGCTCTCCTGGAGATACAACGCACAGCGATGGGGTGCTTTGGGATGATTTTGGGGCCTGTATACTACAGGCCTCCGTGATGGTAAAATCGACCAGATGGTCGTAAAATCGCCCTATGTGTAAAACTCGCGAAGGGTTTTCAACGTGGGAGGTTGAGAAATGACCTGGGCACCCCGTCCTGCCAGCTCAACTATGACGTGGGGTCGGCTGTGAACACGGTGGCCTTGCACCCCAACCAAGCCGAGCTGATATCCGGTGACATGGACGGGAACGTTAAGGTGGGAGTTTTAATCTATTGATAGTGTGGCCAGGACAAATAGCTTGTTCAGGTGATGTACGTCGTGGTAAAGTCTAATATGACAATCCGATCCGTATATATGTTGGCATATCGTTCTTTGATATTCTTCCTGGAGATTTCGATATTTGTAGATTACTTCCTTGTGCCGTCATCCTTTTAGATCGTCGTGCCTATTATTACTATTATTAGAGCATCTTAACATGCTAGCTAAATCGTCGATTCAACAGCAGCAACAGTAGAAAAAACTCAAAGGTGTGCCGGGTTTGCACGATACGTAGACGGCGTAGATTGAACACATCCTTCTTGCATATATCCTTCGGATATCGATCTCTGTATACCGGGTAGTAATTCGTCGTCCTTGTGGCATCGTCCTTAGAAAGTTCTCCCCGTCGAAGCGTTTAGCATCCCCTCAAAAAAATTGTCCGTGGAGCGAATCCTCCCAAGTGTGCCAGATTGGCACCACATTAGCCTGCGCTGGAGACGTTTTTGTTTTTTTTCGCTGCCCCCTCTCTTGGGCCGACGGCGAGTGACCCTCAAAGAGTCACGTAGATGCCCACCGCGAAAGCTGGAGTTATTGGTGTTACGGGGGACCATAGTTAATAGGACCCAATATCGTTAGTCAAATTGGTCAAGTATATAGGTTTTTATGTATACCATAGGTTCCATTGACTATGGTCCCCCGTTACAGTCGCAACACCAGGACGGGGGGTTAGAGGTTGGAACTCCTGTCTAGTGCGCAGGTTATGTCGTAATCAAAGGGCGTACGATGGCTAGAAGGCGTTATGCGGCGTATTTCTACCGTCGCCCACCCCACCCTCGCTGACACACTCCACAGCGTTTTCTGTTCGCCGTCGGCTTTTGTTTTTTCCTCGTTTGTGTCGATTTACTAGAGTACAGTATGGCGTGCTGCTGTACAACCTACCGTGCGACCTACTGGCGCTATCGTACTGCCGTATGGCCTACTGTTGTACGACCTACTGACTGTTCGTGCGATCTACTGCACACGACACTGGTGCTGCCCCACCCCAAGTAGTAACAACAGGTAGAGTATATACCTGGTATCCTCTTTTTGCTGTTACGAGGCATTCCTTTTTTCTGGTGTCCCCGCCGACCTACGGGTATTGCGAGGGGGCAGGTGTGGGGCTTGACGGCAAGCAAGTGCTTCGAGGTCAACACCTACCGCATGCATTGCCTACTGTGGTGCCTACTGTACGACAGGATCACTTAGTTCACACCAAGCTTGCTTAGATGATGAGTTTTGGTTTTTTTTTTTCTGTCTCGCAGCGTCGGTTTATTTTTATTTTTCCCATGTTACGAACGTGCTAACCTGCTTCACGAAGCTGCTGCTGCTGCCCTACCCGAGGTCAGCCTAGCTCGTATCAGAGGTAAGCTGGAGGAAGCCCCCCTTCCATGTTGAGGCATCTCTTTTTTAATTCTGTCCGTCTGGCTCATGTACGTGTAACGGATGGACAGGTGTGGGACTTGACGGCAAGCAAATGCTCCGAGGTCATGACCGACGGCCAAAATCACCCGATCCAGAGCCTCTCCATGGCCACAAACGCCTCCTTCATCGTGGGTGCCAACAACAAGGGGACAGTCTACGTGTTCACCCCGGGGTACGGCACGAAGGCGAGTCAAGAGAGGCGTGTTTTGGAAGGAGGCGGCGGGGGGAGGGGGGGGGGCGGGTGTACTCGATATTGTGCATGAGGGGGGGGGGTAAGGGTACGAGACGAAGTCGAGCCTACAAGAACGAAGTTGAGTCTATAAGAGGCATGCTTTTAGTAGGTGGGAGTACGGCATGAGGGCAGGTTGGGGCATGTTTTGCGCGGTGGAAGAGGCACGAAGGGGGGTCCAATGGGGGGGTGTTTGGGGGTGGGGCAGGGCACGAAGGCGAAGCGAACGAAAAATACGTGTATTTCGGGGTGGGCCACGCCACGAAGGAAAATCAGCATGTTTATGTGAAAGCCGAAGGGGGGGGTACGGCACAAAGACGAATCTATAGCAGGCATGTTTGTGCATCGAGGGGGGGGGGGGGGGGGGGCTACGGCGCGTAGTCTGGTCAAGAAGAGGCATATTTTGGGGGGGGGGGGGTGTACTCGATAGGAGATATGTACTCGATATCATGCATGGCCGTAGTCGTATGACCGTAGACACTCGCGTCCCTACAATGCCGGGACGGAGCGCGTCGGGTTTTCACCGACCAGGCAGATATTGCTTGCACCAAGCGCGAAGCGCCGTCAGGTGTTAGGGGTGGGTGGGTGGGTGGATGGGGGGTACGGCACAACGGCGAGTCTACAATATGTAAGAAGCGTGTTCAACGGGGGGGGGGGGGGGGGCGAAGGCGAACCAGTAAAAGGCGTGTTTTGGGAGGGGGTGCGGTACGATGTCGAACCAACACGATGTAGAAGGCGTGCTTAGGGGGGGAGGGGGGGTGCGATACGATGGCGAGTCAAAGGCGGGTTCGGCAGGGGGGGAGGGGACGTACTCATTTGTTGCTTGCCTTAGTCAGGCACGAAGACGAGTCAATAAGAGGCGTGTTTGGGGGGAGGCACGGCACGAAGCGAGACAGTAATAGGCGTGGTTTGAGACGGGGTACGGTACGAAGGCGAGTCAACAAGTGGCGTGTCAGGATGAAACATACCAGGTACAGACTGCCGACCATTCAAGAAACCATTTCACTCGGCCGCGTCGAGTAACGGCCAAGCTATGAACTTACGACCTTCCAGCGAGCTCACGGCCAAGGAATGTCCTTACGACCAACCAGAGAGCTGCCTACCAATGCTTGCTCTTGCAACCAAGCGCAGCTGGAATGCCCCCCCCTATATGTTGTATAGGTTGGGTTGGCATCGGTGGGCAACGACACGGTAAAACATGCCGCTCACTACCTGAGCTAAGTCAACGAGGGCACCGTTTTTTTCTTCTTCTCTTTGGCGATCCGTCACAGCTGGCGATCGAGTTGTAGACCATTTGTGCGGGGTGGATGTACCTTCACTCCGCACAAGAGGAATGATCGCGTCACATAGTGTTCAAGGTAAGGCACCCACAAAGCAGTTACGTAGTACTCCCATTGCTGTCTATGGAAGTGGCTACACCGGAAAATAAACTAACTCATTGAAGTTGCCGTCCGCGTGCAAGTCCGCCTCACCGGCGGTTCTTAGTAGGATGCAGCTCACCCTTCGTGCGACTCGCCGAACACCTCACGGCGCTTCGCGCTAGGTAGAAGCAATGTCTGCCTGGTCGGTGAAAACCCGACGTGCTCCGTCTCGGCACTGTAGGGATGCAAGGATATATTGTATCACGACGACGGCCATGCATGGTATCGGGCCCTCCCCCGCCCTCGCACCTCAACCCCTCGTTCAACCTACTAGGTTAACAAGTCGACGCACCAGTAAATAAGAGTATTGACTGTCGATGAGCTAGCGACCGATCGAGGATCTAGCGACTAACGACCAACCTATGGGCTCGTGACCGAGCAACGAGCTAACGACCAACGACCCGCCCTCGTCATGTAACGACCAGCCAATAAGCTCGCAACCGTCCGATACCCTTACGACCAACCAAAGAGCTGACTCCCAGCTAATATTGCCAACTATTGAGCTCATGACCATTGCCTGCAGCTGAAAAAACCCTTCCCCCTCCCCCACAATTGCTCCGTCTCGAAAGGGATGCGTGGTCAATGGTCAAATGATTAAGGCAAGCAACAAATGAAGACCCCACCCCCCCCCCCCACCCCGCACCCCCGACCCCCCCGCGCGCCTCCGTTCGGCGTGACAGGGTTATAAGTTAACGCATCAATTCAAGGCGCACGACACGTACCTGCTCAAGTGCGTCCTCAGCCCCAGCGTGAAACAGCTCGTCACCACCTCAGCCGATAAAACGGTGAAAGTGTGGGACGTCAAAACCTGGGAGCTTCAGCAAGAGCTGGTGCGTGCAAGCGGTATACACGCTCGTCGGACACATCACGACCTACCGTAGTAGCCCATCTAGATCCTAGCCTGCTATGATATTGTTTGCTCAGGATCTGTACAGTGCAAATCGAACCCAGGAGACCTATCCTACTATAGATCAGGCAGACTGTACGGCTCCCGCGCGGCAACATGAACTAGATCATACAGATCATACAGATCAGGGATATGTGATCTATCGATCTGCCCTGAAAGATGTAGTTCATGAACTGTGGTAGTGATCTGTAGATGATCTTTGAAGAGGTGTGGAAGTGCACCGCTCTGCTCGGAAATGTAAGAACCGTTCGGGTATTCGCACCCATACCGTATCAAACGGTTGTTGCGGACATGGTGGTGTGAATCTGAAGCGCCCTTCCGGAATTGCGAAATGTTGTCCATGCACGATAGCCCTCCTCCGATTGATTTTTCGGACGTGTGATACGCGATCCGAATTCGAGTTTTTTTCGCTCATACGTGGGTTTCGATTTTTCCTGATGGCGTCGCCAGAGTAAAGTCCCTTCATTTTTCGCCCCTCATTGGAAAATTATCCATACCTCGGACAGATCATACAGATCATCGAATCCCACTACATATTATTGATGTTTCAGGGCAGATAGATGGATCATCTATTATTCCTGATCTGTATGATCTGTACGATCTAGGTAGGTCATGTTCGCGGGTGGGGCTTTTTATAACTTGTATGATCCACATGTAGGACGGGTTTCCTAAAAAACGGCTGGATCTGTGCTTTTGATGCGCAGATCCTGCACAACTTATCAAAAGGGCTGGCTAGCATGTATATAGATGGTCTCTATGCGGTAGATTTTTTCATTTTTTTATTTTTAGTCATCGCTTTTACTTTCCAGCCTAACTCGTAGGAGGTTTTACCCTCAGCGATCTTCTGGACAAGCCGTGGTCACAGGTGTCTACCCTTCTCCCCCCTGGTACGCGCCTTTATTTTTTGTCGCGTATAGGGTCCAGCATTCCCACTACTGCTCGTCGATTTTCATCGAATGTAGCTATCTCACGCTCTCGCGCTTTCCGCCAATCATTTTTTTATGCAAGAAAAAGTCCCTACGAGCATGCACTCGGTGGGACTTGAACCCACGAAATTGATCTTGATAGGCACGCGGACCACCTACCAAGCCACCGGGGACGCCGGCTTATAGAAAGGACTGGCTAGCATCTAGTTGGTCTATACGCAGTAGATCGTGATTTGTCCGCGGTGTGGAGTTGTCCTTACAACAATAGCCCCTCCTGCTATGATGGGCTGATCCTTATGCAATCCGAATTCGAGCTTTTCGCCTTGTTGTGTTTCGACCCGAAAATGGAAGCGTTCCTCTTTCACGCGCTGCACAATCAGGCAGAGAATGATCTGTTTTTCTTTTTCGGAGTTAGGGATTCGACAGCCGAAGTCGTCAGCTTTTGGCCTGTCGCCTGACCACCCCCCACTCATCAGACTGTCCCGTCGAAAATTAACATGGGTCGGTCGCACCTACTTGTTTTTTGTGTTCGCTTGTTTCTTGTTTTCGCGGCCGCGCATGTTAGTTAACCCTTTGAGGAGTGCTGTCCCGGTTTAGGGGCAAACCACTGTAATTCTGAGTAGTTTATCCCCAAAATGGGACTGCAGTCTTGAAAGGGTTCACAGAGACAAGCTGCTTATTCGAGAAAATGGTTTGAGGTACACTCTGTGTACGAGACAAACCGAAAAACGCTAACCAATGGTTGGTTGGGTCTGATTGGCTCAGGGTCTGGGTTAATACGTAGGGTTGGTTATGTTATCCTCGTGTATGCACACGGGGTGTGTCAACGATGTTACTTTTCGAATGTAGTTGGTATAGCTACCCTGGGACTTTGTAAGCTGGTGTGGGTAGTGCTCTATGTTCTTTGTTGAATAAAACAAAACAGCTGCGAGGTCGAGGATTTCGTCGAACCTGACATGTTTGCAAGCTGTGCAGAGCATACTAACCTATTGCAGCTAGGATGTCGACCGAGTACTTGAAGGCTTTACGTAGTTGGTGTAGACGGTTCGAGTATGTTTACAGTAATATGCCTGCACCTCCTGTGCACGTTTCGTATATCGTTCGGACGACCTGCTAATTAATTCTGCCATTGGGACGGAGAGGCCCCTTCCAATCTCTAACGTATATACTCGTAGCCCTTGGTAGGTGTGAATCGACTGCGAGTATCGCCAGCTTTGGGCGCATCCCCTTTTCCCCTGCTTGTTTTCCGTTCCGTGTCTGTGCGACCGAGGTAGAGCGAGCACCAGAGGTGGGTGTGGGATGCCGTCTTCTCCGCGGACTCGTACTACATCATCACCGCCTCCTCCGACCAAAGCGCAAAACTGTGGGATGTGAGTACAGAAATATTACAGCGTATGCTTCTATATTTCACACCACTCTGCTCCGAATTGTAACCATCGGCTCGACTCAAAATTTGTGTACTGACTGTCCTTGTTTTTTTCGGCACTAGTAAGGGTCGTTTTTAAGGACGCGTATTCGGCCAAAAAAAACTTGCCAATTTGGCAAGTTTTTGGATGTTTTGAATTTGCCAATTTATCAAGTTGTTTGCCAAGCTTTTTTATGAATATTCCCCAAGCCCTTCGTTTAGCAAGTTTATGGAAATTTGTACTTGCCATTTCGTTTTGGCAAGCTTTTAGCAAGACAAGTTTCCGAAAACCTGCCAATTGTGGCAACTTTTCACAGTGTCGTTCAAAACGGTCCTCAGGGTGTATCTTGTGTGGTAGGTACCGTAAATCGCGTGGAGTTTGCACAGCACAAGGATGCGATCATTTTTTTTGCTCTCTTTGCAACGGTAGTAAGGGTGCTATGTATGTAAAGACGAACGAACATCATACTTCGGAAGGCTCTCTCGTGACCAGATATTTCCGAAAACACCTTATTCGGTTTTTGTTCGGTATTGGCAACCTTCCTTCTTCCCCTTAGTTCTGCTAAATCGATCGCTCAAAAACGATCGCACCTGTGTACGAACTCAACGCTGTTAAGGTAGCTCTGGGGTACTCAGGTATCAAACATACCTGGTGGTCGTTTTGGTCATATACGCTCGGGTAGATATCCGGGTAGCCCCCGGGATGTGGTACCCGGTTACCCCCAGAATATGGTACTCGGGTACATACCCTGCGTGTGTGGTACCCGGGTACCGCCAGAGTATGGTACCCGGGTACCGCCAGAGTATGGTACCCGGGTACCCCCAGAGTATGGCATGGTACCCGTGTATATATCCTCCGTGTATGGTACCCGGGTATACCCTCCGTGTGTGGTACCCGGGTACCCCCGGAGAATCTCCGGTTAACCCCCATAGTATGGTACCCGGATACTCCCAGCGTGTCGTATCCGGGTACCCCCAGGATATGGTACCCGGGTACCCCCGGAGTATGGTACCCGGGTACATCTAGCGTACGTGGGTGTGGGACACCGTGTTGCTCTGTCCACTCTTCCTGCCATCTCTCCCCCTCCGATCAAAGCTCAAAACTTTTTGAGAGGAATGTACAGTACACTCGCTGTTCCATATCAAACCTGGTTATGTTGGTTATACTGGGGTAGGTACCCGGGTACCGGTACATCCAGACTACGCTGGGTAGATACCCGAGTATATACACCCAAAGTAGGTGCGTGTGGGACGCCGTGTTCTCCGCCGACTCTTACTACACTATAACCGCCTTCCTGAGCCAAAGCGCCACACTCTGGGGGGTGAGTACCTGGTACAGCACAATCGGTGCTACTACTCTTCATCGCGGTAGTCCATCCTGCGCTTAAGTACTTCGATAGCTTGCGGACAACTCCGAGATCCCAACGGTTTTGTGTTTGTACAACCAGTTAGTTTGTTGCTACAGTGTTTTCACAGTGTTGTTGTACGGGTGAGGCAGTCGTGTGGCCCCGTGGCCCGTCCTACGCCTCCCCAGCTAAACGTTCGCACCCTTTCGACGGCCGCCCCTTTTATTCCCTATCGCCACCGCCGTAACCACCACCACCACCACCACCACCACCACCACCACCACCACCACCGCTACCACTACCACCACCACTACCACCACTACCACTACCAACACCACCACCACTACCAACACCACCACCACCACCACCACCACCACCACCACCACCACCACCACCGCCGCCGCCACCCCAACCACTACCGCCGCCACCACCGCTGTCATCACCACCACCACCACGATCACCACCACAACCTCCACCGCCGTATCCACCACCACCACCACCACCACCACCATGGGTTCTGTGTGGCGGCGGCGCGGTGCAGCTTCAAACTGGAGCCGTGATCCGAAGCTACATGAAGCACGACAACGCTGTTACCTGTGTGGCGCTAAACGACATGACCCCCACCTAACGAGGGAGGTGGACACTTTGGTCACGTGTGGGAAGCAAGAAGACCTCGATGTTTTGCCGGATTGTGTTTTTACGCGTACTGCAGTAGCTAGCGTCGAAACTTGGACGGAGATTTTTTGTGACCCCGTAGGCTACACGCAAGGAAAATATACCACGATATTTTTGTCGGACGGGTACGTTTTTTCCCCTTGAGGCTCAGCATGGAGTCAAGACCTCGATATTTTGTCGCTCTTTTTGTGTTTTGTTTTGTTGGCGCAGCAAACGGGGATTTTTTGGGGGGATTGTTTTTTTTTGCCGTTACGTGGCGTCGGGGGACACTTCGATGCGCGGCGAGATTGGTAGCGAAGGAAATGAGAACCCAGAAGCAAGGTGAGCCGCCGTTAGAAGAAAATGAGGTTTTCGTATAATAATCGCCGGCGTTATATCTTAAGAGGTGCCTTTTTTCTTCCTTTTTTGTTTGCAGGGTGTGTGTTATTTTGCCAGCGGGACGAGTTTAGGACCATCAGTATTGTGTCGTCTGTTCGTCTATATTTCTGTCTGGGTCTGACTGTCTGTTCAGAGGAAATCGCGTGCGTGCGGACGTTGAGAGTTCAGCTTGGTGCTGCCCTTTTTCCGCAGGATTTTGTGGCGTAATTGCGACAGACATCGGGCGTGCATGTACGTACGGCATACCAGGTATAGACTATAGACGCGTTGATTATTTTTTTTGTTTGCCCGTGATATCTTATCACAGGACGGCGTGAATACGGACTGCTCGCCCTGTTTCCTTCCCGCGAAAAATTCGAGCATGTTCTTATTTTCGCTGTCGACGATGTAAATTGGGGTGGGGCTGCTGGCAGCAGGACATGCGATTTTTATTTTTTATGTTGCAGGCTATATATGAGCATGATACGCAGCAAAGGTGTGTACTACTTTGGTCTACAGTATAAGGTCCGTTTGTCTAGTCACTCACGTGCATCCGAAGGATCGTTAGATTCGGGGCAGGGTTGTACTACAGTTTAGCAGGTATTTTCACGGCTGGTTCAACTGTCACCAGAATATATATGAAGCAGCAGCATGGGGCAGACACGAACGACTACCGTATCAAACGTGGGAGAAGATAACACCCTAATGTATCAAACGTGTGATGAGGCAGCACACTAAGAAAACACACTGTGTGATGAGATAGACACGCGTGTGGTGAGACAGCACACCCCCCTTGGCCGAATGCCCCAAGCTGTTTCACTTGACGGCGGGGAGGAGAGTGTAAAGCGTCTATATATATGGAAAGACGGCGCGATGAGATATTCCCTTCCTTCATTCATTATTTTCCGTTGTACATATCATACGTGTCATTTTGTTTCATTTCATTCCATTCATTATTCTTGCTACCGTTTTCTCTCTCCATCCTAGTAATAGCTCAGATCTGGGGTCACATAATAGGCTCTTATCCCCCCCCCTCGCGTTAGATCCTTTGGGCGAGGTGAACAACCTTTACTCCGCACAAGTGGGAATGATCGTATTCCCTATTAATAGGTACACCGAGGGTCTTTAGAAGCAAAATTAAAAACTTGTCCTAACGGGAAATACGACAAGAAACGGTACACCAGTGATTTTTTGCCAGTTTACGGTACAAAAAAAAACAAACCAGGAAATCAGGGTACACCAAACCCAAGGCAGGTTACGTTTTCGGTCAAGGTATACCGTTTTAAGGCAAAACATCCATGTCCGTCCGTCCAAGTCGCAAAAATGACAAAAAAAAAAGCGGTACACCATTGTGTTTTTGCCGGTTTACGGTACAAAAGAATAAACGATGAGGGCACACCAAACCCAAGTTAGATGACGTTTTCGGTCAAGGTCTACCGTTTTCTGGTAAAGCACCAATCAATGTCGGGTGGAGCTTATAATTACGAACTAAAACCGCGTCCGTGAATACAAGCGCCTTGTTGTACTCGTCTTCATGCGAACATACCAGGTACGAGTCAAGCGTAGCTTAGATTTTTCAATAAGTTTGGTTTCGTTTCGTGCGCGTGCGTGTACTCAGAGCACGGCTCCGCGGGCGAGCCCGGCGCCGTCGCGGGTGTCAGCGGGTGCTGGCGGGTAGAGGGGGAGGGTCGCAAGGAGCGCGGTCGCCGTTCTCGTGGCTAGGCGTCTCGTGTGCCTCGAGACACGAGGGAAGCACGAATGAGCTCTGACTGGCCTCCTTGTGAGGCCCTGCTTATACCATGTACGAGCACACAAGGGTCGTTTTGATATGCAAAATAAACTTCTAGCGGGGCCTTTTTTGGTGACCAAACTAAAGATCACAGAGAGAGCGACGAAGTCTGAGCACCAACTTTGTCGAGCTGTGAGCACCGGGCTTCACGCTAGGCGGGCGACGGGGTTCACTCTGGTCAGAGAGGGAGGAACGCTTTACCCGGACGGAATCGGTTGTAAGGTGGTCGCAAGACGGGCGGGCGGCGTACGAGGCTGAGCGAGAAGCTCTGCTGTTCGATTTTTTATTTTCGACCGGTGCAACGTGTTCCAGTAAGGCAGAAATTTATTACGTCAGAGGGGACGGGGGTTTGTTTAATTCCCGCGCTTTTTCGTACGTGTTCATCAGAATAGTCGAGCGCAGCTTATATTTGTGAAGAAATACCTCACGAATAAGAAAAAGCAAAAAAAAAGGACGAAACCGAGGAAAAACGCTAAGAATTGGCAAAAAAAACGAAAACGAAAAAAAGACAAAAAAATAGTTCATGGTACGGCACCCAAGAGGCAGCTACATAGCACTCCCATTGATGTCTCTGGAAGTGGCTACACCGGAAATAAATTTAGTCATTGAAGCTGTCATTCATATGCAAGTCCGCCTCACAAGCGGTTCTTATTAATAATGGGATGCAGCTCACCCTTCATGCGACTCGCCGGACACCTGACGGCGCTTCGCGCTTGGTGGAAGCGATGTCTGCCTGGTCGGTGAAAACCCGACATGCTCCGTCCCGGCATTGTAGGGATGCGAGTGTCTACGGTCATACGACTACGGCCATGCATGATATCGATTACATATCTCCTATCGAGTACACCCCCGCTACGGTTCGTGCCTTGCATTCTTAGGGCGAGAAAACTGCGGCGCTTCCTTCCCTATAGACTTGTTTTGAAAAACAACAGCTTGAAATTCGTCAAAGGTTATATCATGCGGTACTACTACCTGGTACTACTACTTACTGTTGGTTCCGGTTGCCTGTTGTCATTGTGTCATACCAGGTAGGTGGGTACGGGTAAAGTTTTGGCCCAAGTTCTCAGCTTGTAAAGCTGAGTCGAGATCTCTATTTCGGTATTTATTTGCTGCCTGTCTGTCCGCATCCCTTATATTTCGAACTTATATTAATTCATTCCAATGATTGTTATTATTATGCTTGCTTTCCGACAATATAGTGTAGATGCCATTCCAATATACACCGAATATTCTTCCGTAAATCAGCAGTATTCCTCATACGCTTCTCTGCCAGCCGTTTCCCAATTTCCATCCCCCACAGCATTTCTTTTTGGCTATATATCCTATTCCTCGTCAACGTTTCATCCCCAGGTCATCGGCCGCATTCCTCCGGCTTCTTCCTCCGTCCCCCTATTAATAACGGCCTGGCGGTCCCTCAGTGCAATGATCGATATTCGTTCATTTCGGATTATATTCATACGACGTATTCGACGCTTACAGACCTTACATACTGAAACAAACCATACCACCAGGCAATATTCAGCCATATACTTCAGTAATATATACACCACACCGTACCACCATACCATACCACCAACATACCATATCACATACCGTGATTTTTCCACTTAGTATATCACCAAACCGTATCACCATTATGATACTATACCAACATATGATATCACATACCGTGCCACACTACACACCACCCCATACCGTACCATACCATAATACCATACCCATACTGTACCAACACCACCCGAGGGGTTCAACCTATGATACCTCGTGGGCGTTTACCATCTTCGATGTGTCTTAGTCTGGCAGTCAGAACAGTAGCACAGCAGGGCTGGCCCTGCCCCAGTTCAACGCGGGCGTTTACCGCCTTCGATGTGCCTTAGCCTGGCAGTCAAAGCAGCAGCACAGCAGGGCTGACCCTCGACCCAGTTACATATCTAACCCTCGCAATGTAGGCATTCGCGCGAGAGGCGTGGGGTGGTGTGCAGCAGCTCGAGCCATGCGCTACGTAGGGGAAAAAAAAAAAATACATGTGTCCAAAAATCAGAGCCACCGTAGCGTGTCTGTAGACACCCCACCTAAACAAGGGCAATGTTGTTGAACAGAGGGGCTCAACCATACGAGAACACAAGAAGAGCATGCTCCACTTACAGTCTGTATCTGGCCTGTTCCGAGGAGCTCTTAAATCGGGTGCCCAGTTGCGACGTCATTACATTTGAGGAAAATTCCCACATGAACATCCCACCCGAACAAGGGCAATACTGTTGAAATTGAGCGACACCGCCGCTGTGTGTTTAACTCTTGCCTGCGTACACGCCACCCAAACAAGGGTATTGCTGACACCACCGCTGCGTGCAATTCTTGTCTGTGGACAGCGCACGCAAACAAGGAAAATGCTGTTGAACGGAGGGGCTCAACCATACGAGGACACAAGAAGAGCATGCCTCGCGTATAGTCTGTATCTGGCCTGTTCCGAAGAGCTCTTAAACCGGGTACCCAATTGCGACGTCATGACATTTGAGGAAAATTCCCACATGAACTTCACGACAAAAAACACACGCAAAAACACTCAGACAGTCCCAGCACGAGCGCCGTTATCGTTCTGCAGTAAGAACACTCTGTGTCCTAGACAGAGACGGCGGAACTGCTTGTTGGGGACCTTATATTTCGTTTTTTCGATCCTCTGTGCGGCAGAGAGATATTTTGTCCATTCGTCTGTCGATTACTTTGTACCCGTCGTGCGTGTTTCACATGTTTTTCGTTGCACAACCGACGCCGCAGCCGCAGTATAAATAACCCCCGCTGTTTTATTGCTGTACAACCGATCTCGGGACCACGACCCGCTGGCGGACTCTTACGCTTTTTCGATCCTCTGTTTGGTACAGGGATGTCCTGTCCTTTCGTCCGTCGATTCCTTTCCGCATGATGAACACCCCACCCAAACAAGGGACGTGCTGTTGTATGTGAATAGCACCGCCACTGCTGTGTGTTTAACTCTTGTCTGCGTACTCGCCACCCAAACAATGGTAATGCTGACACCATCGCTGTGTGTGTAGCTCTTGCCTGTGGACACCCCACCGCGATTGTTTAGCTTACTATTACGGGGGACCATAGTTAATAGGACCAAATATTGTTAGTAAAAATGGTTAAATATATAGGTTTTTATGTATACCATAGGTCCTATTAACTATGGTCCCCCGTAATAGAGACTAAAATTAATTGCGCCAAGTTCACGGCAGCGCGACAGGGTATATAGGGGTGCCTCGTCGTATCATTGAAGAGGGTCGGGATTATAACAAGCAGCGTACTTAGAAAAACTCAAAGTTTTGTGAATGGTCTCAACATCAGTAGTTAAAACAAGACAGCACGACAAAAATGAGAACGAAGCAAGACAGAAGCAACTACTACTGTAAGAGCAACTATTACGTATAAGCAGATGAGACGTTATACTGATTTTTCCACCATTCTGGGGACGTTTCCCTGTTTCAGAGGGTTGATATTCAAAACTCGATAAATTTCGACGAGCAGGCGTGATTGCTGAACCGTCTGGGCGATAAAAATAAAACAGACAAGGGACGACACATGCGACCACGGCTTGTCCAGAAGCTGGAAAGTAAAAACGAGATAACCCCCCCCCAGAAAAACACGAGATTGGCCTCTTAAATCAAGTACTCCACTCAAAACTCGAAGCTGACAAAAACTTCTCCATATTATACCACCTACAAAAAGAAACCAGAGAATGCACCAATCCGATGAGAATAATAAACAGCTAAAGAAAGACAAAAAGAAAAACGAGATAAATAGAAACCGTCCCTCCCATATCTCCCTACATGGCTACACCCTCCCACTACGGCTTGTCTTCATCACGAGGATAAATTCAGCCCCTTCTTCCTTCGTCGACTCGTGTCGAACTGTTGTATGTGCGTTTTGGTTGTGTTCATTTCACGCGGTAAACAAACATCCGGCTACCTGGCACCAACCACCGCCTGTTGTAAGGTGTGGGTCTGTGTGTTCTTCACACTAAACTTAAACTGCTACTACCCCCCGTGAACGTCCAGGGCATCCAGCGTCCGACGCGTTCTACGTTCGAGGTAGCATATTTCCGCAGAAACGTTTTCCGAATGACGGGGCTCCTTAGCCCAAAACCGTCGCAATGCCAATCTTTTTTGTTTCGAAAAATGACGTCTTTGTATACTTGGGCCATGGGGCTATCCATCGGAATGTGCAATGAGGAGCCTCAGGAAAATTAATGCGAACCTCTATCGTGGAACGCCACGTTCATGCCTTATCCTAGACAGAGACAAGTTCGCGCGACTGGAAGTTGTAGTAGCTGTACAAGGTTTGTTCGCTGTGACGCGCATCGCTTAGATAATGTATTTAGCACTGCTAAACCGATTGTCTCAATGAAATCGACCCCAATGCTGTAGCACTGGTGCTGGTGCTCGTGCCGCTGCGGTGCGCTGCGGCTGGTAGCACTACGTTTGAAACCCAAGTGTTGTTCCTGTGTCCCCGGGTCTTCCTTGGTTTGTTGTGTGCCCACAGTCTCTGCCGGCTGGCAGCACATGTCGCATGTTCCGGTCCAGTTGGTGGGACATCTGTCGTTGGTACTACTGTATATGACGAGGCTGAGAGCGACAACAACACATCCATGGCAATACAACAACCGCCAACGCAGTAGCTTATTGCAGATGGGAGTTTGACCACAGCCGCAGAATATCTGTCTCGTTCGTCATTCCCACTCTTCTAGTAATAGCAGGCTGTGAAAGAGTCTGTGCATCACCATTATTGCCAACAACACCAAGCAGAAATGTATGCAGGATGCTGAATGCCCTTTACCAACCGCGACGAATACCCCATATCCCCGCCGAGTACGACCACGAGTACCGATAGCCAGTACGCAGACGCTCAGTCTGAGCCAACCCCCGCCTGCTGGGGTGCCGTCTGTGCCGGTGTGCCGACTGGTCCCTCTCGTCACTCTCACCAACTCCAACTGCGACTGACTGACTTCACACAAAAACACAAGACGAGCAAACTGAGAGCAGCGCTCGAACGCTCTTCATCGAGGGCGATAACAATATTATACCAGGTATACCCGCGGGTCGGGTCAGAATGTTTCTGAAAGATCACTTGCCGGGTCGAGTCCGGGTCGAGTCCGGATCGAGTCCGGGTCGGGTCAGGTCGGGTCGGGTCGGGTCGGGTCGGGTCGGGTCGGGTCGGGTCGGGTCGGGTCGGGTCGGGTCGGGTCGGGTCGGGTCGGGTCGGGTCGGGTCGGGTCGGGTCGGGTCGGGTCGGGTCGGGTCGGGTCGGGTTGGGTCGGGTCGGGTCAGTAGCTTTTCAAACTCTCACGGGTCGGATCGGGCCACCCTCACCTGACCCGACCTGACTTGCGAGGTATGACCCGACCCGTCAACAACCGTGACAGTAAATAATACCAGTATATGATACCATGGTAGGCGGGAGGGCTCCTCAACAGAGGCATTATAATACCGCCCCCCACTACAATAAACAGTAAATATATATATATATATTTATTATTTTATTATTCATTTGCCTTCTGACAATGTGCAGGGCGTTGTTCACTCAAAATGAAAAAGCTGACATAATTCATCGAATACCACTAACTTCATCTAACCAATTCTCCTTCCCTGCGTATGCTCACTTGAATATGCACCTCCACCATTTATTTACCGAAATATTTTACCTACTATGTATCTATGCGCCATGCTTCCTACTCCGCATCTACATTCCACCCCCACGCCATAGGAAGTAGCCCTCCCTCCTCCTCCTTTCCCCCCCTGGCGGCCTCGCGGTCTCGCAGGGCGAGCTTATATCGGTGCACTCTGCGCGAGATCGCGACCTGGGTAGTCACCGATATGACCTGGAAAAGGTGCTCCTTACAAACCCCTTTTCTTGCTAAAGACCCCCCGTCCGTTCCTCTAACGATTCTCGCCGCCAGGTGGTCGATGAAATCGCTACCTTCCTTCCCGAGGCGTCCAAAGCTTTCCACCGCGAGGGTGACAAGTTTATGGCTGCGCTCGTCGAAGGGCACTTGTCCTGCACGAGCGTAGTGGTTGCGCTTTCGCGCCTCAGAAGTGGAAGCGGCTGATCCGTCTCGATCAGCGCTGCCAGCCCGCATGTGGACCCTCGCTTGGGGGTCTGCATGCGTGATGTCGAGGAGTATCGCCTTGGTGCGGTACTCTGACGACGTAGCGTCTCGGGGGCCTCCCCTCTCGATCACTATGTCCATGCGGAGGTTTCTGTCGATGTTGAAGGGCGCTGCGCTTTCCATTTGATGGCGGATGGGCAACCGCTTAAAGGTGCGAGACAGCGCGTGGACTAGCGGCTGATGCTGGTTAACCTGTGCGCCTGCTCGGTGGCATGTGCGCGCGTGACGTGTGGTGGCATCCGTCGCTTCGCAGCAGGGGCACCTCGCCGCTATGGGCTCCTCCATTCCCAGGAAACGCCGTCCCATAGACACGAACTCAGAAGCCGGTATGATACGTGCCGTGTCCACAGGCCTTGCACGCAAACAGGCGACAGCGCCTGGTCCCGATTGGCTCCGTTGCCGAGCCTTGGCAAGACCTCTGGTTTCCGTCCCCCCGAACACGTCGTCCCGATCCGACGGGTCTGCTACCTCGGGGAGCTGGTCCAGAGAAGCAACGTACCGTTGGTACCGTACCCGGTTGATCTGCTGCCCCAGCTTGTATTGCGCCTTGTGGGAGCAGTAAATATAGTTGTTTTTTTAGTCCAGGGCAGAAATTGATATTCTATAGATCTTCTCAAGTGAACAGCTCCTGACCTGCCGCTCTGAGGCGTTTTGCAGGATCAGCACAAATAAAGGTGCATATCCAACCCAGGAAAAGTGTTCTAGATAGATCATGCAGGTTCTTATATTTTGTGTTTCCCACTCGGCAACATGAGCTAGATCCTACAGGCCAGCACGCTATCTTCCCCCGAATGATCTAAATCATCAAGTGTGCCTTTATGTCTATGAGGTGTCGTAAGTTTTCCTAATTTATGCGAGAGTTAGGCTATATATATGTGGATCACAGCTGTATGCAGACTGCTATTTTTGCTGCAGGTTGAGCAGTGTTTTTTTTTTGTATGACAGCAGGTTGCGTTTGGTTCTGCACAGAGCCGACAGTACACGAAAGCCAAGAGAAACGAAAAACGGCTATAAAATCCTTTCGCAAGGTCTCCTTCCGCAAGGTCATCAGTACAACTACCTCCTTTTTTAGGGTCTAGTCGGTCTAGTTCCTCGTTCGGCTAAAAAGCAAACCCTCAATTTTTTCCGACCGTGATCACCTGACCACGGTTTCTAGACCATGGCTATTCACTCGACCGTGGTTTTTTTCGCCGCCGCTGAAAATCCAAGCTGATAAATCCACAAGCCCAAGACCCTAGGATGGGTCGGAGCCCCTAACGAGCGCACTCCGTTCAGAATTCATGACGCAATCGTTGGGTTTTTTATCGATGTCTGTCGAGGACTCGAAATCTCGCCGCTTCGAACCAAAGATCGGCCTGAGTTTTTCTCTAGCCGATGTTGGCCCAACATCCGCCCCATATTTGCTTTTTTCGGGCTTTTCCAAAAATTAGGATATTTTTTTTACGTGGCCCATAGGAAGCGTGTTCTGAATGTTTTTGGCGGGTATCTTTCAATTTCAATTTTTTTATTGAAACTTCGCTGCCCCATTGGCATAGGTCTTACTTGGGAGGCGTTTCTTAGATGGAAAGCCATAAGTCACGCCTCCCAAGTACTACAAACACGATTCCAATACCTGAACCCCGGTAACTACCGGGCTTTGAGCGTCATTCAAAGCAGTACCACAACATTTCCGCAAGGTCTTGTTTGTCCTCTCACATGCTCCTCGTCGACGTTCCACCCCACGATTCTTCGATTTTTTTTATTAATATTACTACTCATGTTTCCCTCCGACAACGTTTCGTACTCGTTCCCTTCCAACTTGAGTCGAATACATCGCAGTATTGAAAGCATAGCATAGCCCCTCTCTTCCAACACTCAGAACCAACATATAGGTATCCCGTTTTCCATTTTCAAGGGCTCCTACTTGCGCCTTCCTCCCTTGGCCAACCCTCCTTTTGGTTACCCTACTCCTCGTCGACGTTCCACCCCCACGTCATTGGCAGCAGTCAGTGCTCCGGTTTCTTCCCTCATTCCCCTATTGCGGGGGGGCATAGTAAATAGGACCTACGGTACTCACAAAAAACTATATATTTCCCTATTTCTACTGAAAATATTTGGTCCTATTTAGACCTATGCCAATGGAAACGCGAAGTTCAAAAGTGTTTTTTCAAATATATCGCCTTCAAAAAACAGCCGAAAATTTTCTCGTACCGCCGCCGTGGGAAAATAAGAGAAAAACGTTTGATTTTTTCTTTTTTTCCCCGCAACGGCTGCAGGCGGCGCAGTTTGTGTTTTTCTGGTCGCAAATTGTCAACACGGTGATAGAAACCAGCTCGTGCGACGATCGACGCTCGATCTCGACATAGACTCAGCCCACGGCCAACCCGCTCGGGATCTGGCAAGGCCAACGAATGTAGATGACGGCCTCGAAGATATCAGGTGGATCCATGGTCTAGGGAGCGAGAGCTTGCCGGCGGCGTCCTAGGGTATCCTCCCAAACCTGAAAAAAACTCTATTTTTTGCCATTCGAGACGGATGGAGAAGTTTTGTCTTCTGTTTTGTGCAAACGAGCGGCCAAATGTTTTTTTATCACACGCCTGGTCAGCTCCCACCACATACATGACACCGGCCATGGTGTGAAGACGGTGACCCTAGGATGGGTCGGAGCCCCTAACGAGGGCACTCCGTTCAGAATTCATGACGCAATCGTTGGTTTTGTTGATCGATGTCTGTCGAGGACTCGGAATCTCGCCGCTTCGAACCAAAGATCGGCCTGAGTTTTTCTTAAGCCGATGTTGGGCCAACATCGGTCCCAGATTTGCTTTTTTTGGGCTTTTCCAAAAGTTAGGGACTTTTTTTTTTTTTACATGGCCCATAGGAAGCGTGTTGTGATTTTTTTGGCGGGTATCTTTGAAATTCAAACTTTTTATTGCAACTTCGCTGCCCCATTGGCATAGGTCTTACTACTGTTATGAATCTCACGTCGCATCCAATCTCCGTTGTTTGCGTTTTTGCCGTCCCAAAACTATGCAAGTATGCATCATATGTGCAGAATGGCGAGCTTCAACGTTGATCACCTTTAAAACCGCTCGCAAACCCTTTTAGGACCGCAGTCCCGTTTTGGAGACAAAACACTTAGAATTGGAGGGGTTTGCCCCCAACACGGGACTGCAGTCCTAAAAGGGTTGAAGCTTTATTTAGCTATATTAAGTCCCCTATGGCGAACGCCTCGGGGGGTTTGCGAAACGTATCTGTTTCAAGGATTACCCTGTGCTGGGTGGTCGATCGATCTCTTACCTCCATAATTCAGTAGGTGATACCTTCATATTTGGCGTCGTCGAGGACACGGGTTCGAATCTCACTTTTAACGTATTTTTAATAAAGGCGCTTGTGTTATGATACTAAACTTGTCACCCTCGCGATGGAAAGCTTTGGACGCCTCGGGAAGGAAGGTAGCGGTTTCATCGACCAGCTGGCGGCGAGAATCGTTGGAGGAACGGACGAGGGATCTTTAGCAAAAGAAAAGGGGTTTGTAAGGAGCACCTTTTCCAGGTCATATCGGTGACTACCCAGGTCGCGATCTCGCGCAGAGCGCACCGATATAAGCTCGCCCGGCGAGACCACCAGGCCGCCAGGGGGAGAAGGGAGGAGGAGGGAGGACTACATCCCATGGCGTGGGGGTGGAATGTAGATGCGGAGTGGGAAGCATGGCGCATAGATACATAGTAGGTAAAATATCTCGGTAAATAAATGGTGGAGGTGCATATTCAAGTGAGCATACGCAGGGAAGGAGAATTGGTTAGATGAAAGTTAGTGGTATTCGATGAATTATGTCAGCTTTCTCATTTTGAAGGAACAACGCCATGCACATTGTCAGAAGGCAAATAAATAAATAAAAATACTGCCTTGTATACATGAGGGTGAAAGCCCGGCAATTGCCTGGGTTCAAGTATTGGGAACGTGTTTGTAGTACTTGGGAGGTGTATCTTATATGGAAAACCAGGGTTTTTTCAGCGAGACAAGAGCTTGACTCTCAGTCTCCCCGCCCACGAAATAAATAAAGCTGCTCTTCTTCTATCTCTAAGCTCTTAAGCAAACAACACGCGTGAGTACCAACGACTACCGACTCAATAATAGGCAAACCTGTCCAGGGATACAAATAAGTGTCCCAGCCTCTGGTCTTAACATGACATTGTGGCGTCGGTGTGTTTCGATACATATTGTTTTCTTGGGCTGGGTTGGGGATGGATTTTGCGAATGTTGTCCTGCCTACCCCCCCGTTCAGTGTCGGGGCTGGTCTGGGTAATTGGACCACTCAGTTGTGCCCCAGGAGGCGTTTCTAGAGTTGTGGGCCGGGTTTAGGTGGTTCTTGACGTATCCCGTGTTATTTTTCCTTCTCCTTTTTGGTATTCACTTTCCACTTTTCCATCGACACTTCCTCGCCCTCCCCCCGTCACGCGGCGCATGGCGATGGCATTTATTGGCGATTTTTTCCTGCCCCTTGAGGCTAGGTCTTCCTTCCTTTATTTTTTTACGTACTTTGTCGGCTTCGTTGCCTCGCCGTTCAGACGTGTGGGAGTGGGTTTCGAGGAGCCGAATCTTCGACTCATTTTCCAGTTCGTGGGATCGGGGTTTCCATGAATTTTCCATAATTCTACATATTATACTGCTCATCAGAGTGGGCTAGTGTTATGATACTGCCTTGAATGAGGTCGAAAGCCAGGTAATTACCTGAGTTCAAGTATTTGGGATCGTATTTGTAGTGCTCGGGAGGCGTATCTTAGGTGGGAAACCAGGAGGGTTCCCACCGAGACACGAGCTTGACTCTCAGTCTCCGCGTGCACGAGAGGAATAAAGCTAGCTGCTCTTCTTCCATATATCTAAGGCAACAAACAACACACGTGAGTACCAACAAGAACCGACTTAGTAGGCGAACCTGTCCAGGGATACAAATAAGTGTCCCGACCTCTGATATTTACCCTTGCGCCTGAGACCTTCTACAATCGAGGTCCACCCTATTTTTTTCTGGGGCTCCTCCCTTAAGGGGCTCCATACGTCACCGGAAAACCGACTTCAGCAAAAATCAAAACACATCCCGATGAATAACCGCATGGCCCTAGAATACAAAAACGTAATTTTTACCAAAACAAGACTAGGCATTCCGACGGTGTCGGGTTAAGGAACCCCGTCATCCAGAAAAACGAAAAGCGGAAACGAGCTACGTCTATCGTAGAACGCGTCGCCCGGTGTCCCTAAAAGCGTATCTCCCTGATACGCCAGGTATTGAAACGAAGCGGGTAGGTCAGCGTACGCCCGTAAAAGGTACCGATTCCCCTAA